>CM075961.1:83890813-86298313 GCA_038048745.1 Coluber constrictor foxii | reverse complement strand
TTTTTTTGGTTTCTATTGAACAGATATAAAAGTGTCAGTAGTTAGAAATATAATTTTTCTGAATACTTATGCAGCATTAATAGCCAGAAAATGGGAGAGCTCATGCTTTGATTTCTTAATATTCTGGAACCTCTAATATTCTCCTGTCATGTTTATGCATCTGGATACAAAATATGGCAATAGAATGCATGGAATCAACAGGACATGAATTGGACTTCATGATATTACCCACATAAAATATGTGGTAGATTTCATGGGCAGCCTTGATTGCTCAGGTATAAAGTTGTGCCCATTCTTCTAGTTTCCAAGAAGTTCTCATACTTTATGGATGTTTTTCCTATTACTACTAAAAAAAAAATTGTTACCAATATGTATTCCTAACCTTCTAGTCAGTTGTGGGATTCAAATTTTTTTATTACTGGTTCTATGGGCGTGGCTTGGTGGGCATGGCATGATGGACATAGCAGGGGAAGGATACTGTAAAATCTCCATTCCCTCCCCACTCCATGGGAAGGTTACTGCAAAATCTCCATTTCCTCCTGATCAACTGGGACTCGGGAGGCAGAGGATAGATGAGGGCGGGGCCAGTCAGAGGTGGTATTTATTGGTTCTCCGAACTACTCAAAATTTCTGTAACCAGTTCTCCAGAACTGGTGAGAACCTGCTGAATACCACCTCTGTTTCTAATGTTTTATGCAATGGACATTTGTCTGGAGTTAAACCAAATAAGTTGAAGAGGGCTTTGGCTTTCTAGGGATTTGGGACAAGGACTCAATATGTGCAGGGGTGGGTTCTATTTACCTTTACTACCAGTTCGCATCGTGCCCGTGCATGCACAGAAGCTTCTGCACATGCGCAGATCACTTTTGATGATGTCCGGGTCAGTGGGTGAAGCCTTCCACCAGTTTTACTACTGGTTCTTGAGAACCGGTCCGAACCGGGGCAACCCACCACTGAATAGGCGGTACCTAACTCAAAGCAGTAACTATGAAAGGGATCTAGGAGTCCTGGTGGACAACCATTTAAATATGAGCCAGTAGTGTACTACAGTTGCCAAAAAAGCTAATGTTGTCTTAGGGTGCATCAATTAGATGAGCCTGTGTAGCGTTGGGGGCTAATGCCTCCTACTAAAGGCAGCAATTAACACCAGCTGCCTGTAATTTCTCTGAGTTCAATCCTAGCCAGGCTCAAGGTCGACTCAGCCTTCCATCCTTTCTAAGGTGGGTAAATTGAGGACCCAGTTTGTGGGGGCAATAAGCTGACTTTGTATAAATATACAAAAGTATGAAGGCTATTGCTTAACGCATTGTAAGCCGCCCTGAGTCTCCGGAGAAGGGCGGCATATAAATCAATCAATCAATCAAACAAACAAACAAACAAACAAACAAATAAATAAATAATAAATAAATAGGTGATAGTATCAAGTCACATTAAGTATAAGTAATTAGTACCCTTTGACCTGTTTGCTGGCTGCCTGAAATTGATAAGATGTTAATCAGTTACACAGCCAAAACCTTTGCCTTCTAACTAACTCTAGCATATTCTTGTAATTGAAAAATCAATTTTTCGATACTGGAGAAAGTAATTTCATATACATCCATGTTGACTTTAGTACTTTTTTTTGTTTTTATTCTTGCGGTTTTTCACTTTCTAATTGGCAATGCTATATATATCAGTTTATAAATTCAAAGCCTTCAGTTTTAATATAATATATACTAATATATGCATCATCTTACTTTAGAGCTGGGGTGTCAAACTGGATTTCTTTGCGGGCCAGTTCAGCATTGTAGTTCTCTATGGGCCAATCATGGGGAGGGGGAAGAGGGGCTAGACGCCTCTTGTAGCACTCTGCCAGCCAAAACAGGGTGCGGGGGCCACAGACGGCCTCCTGTATCACTTTGCTGGCCAAAAGCACCCTGGTTTGGTTGGCAGAGTGCTGCAGGAGACTGTCCAGGCCAGAAACGGGGCATGGGGGGCTGCTGGGGACCACATTTACCCCCCACCTCGTTTTGGCTTCCAGAGGCACTGTGGACCAGTCCTTTGCTATTTCCAAACCAGCCCTGTGGGCCAGATTTAAGCACCCCATAGGGTGCATCCGGCCCATGGGCCTTGAGTTTGACACCCCTGCTTTATAGCATATCGGGGAACAGAATGAAATAAATAGGAGAAGATAGGATCTCTCTTTCCTATTTGATTTGCTTTTCATATCTGAACCCATGGCACATATATACTTAAGAGAATTTACTGCAGGAACACTCCCTATTTATTTCTGCATGCCTGTTAGGTCTTCGGTCGTTATCAGGAACCTGCATAAGTGTTATAAGTAATTTCTAAAACAAACAAATAAACAACAGCAACAACAACAAACAAAAAACACCCTGCTTCTATCCTTCTCTTTTCCGGAAAGCTAGTGTGCAGTATTGGCTAGCTGGTGCAAAACCTGATGAACTGCTGAAACTACCTGCTCTGTTTGAATTGTGGAGTTTCTAATGATTTTGAATGTAATTGATCTGTTCTTCCTTTCCTCCTGAGTTGGCTGGAATCAAAAACCGTTTGTAGGTAAATACTCTAATTATCCTAAACTTGCTTTTGAGACAAATTACCCAGATTGCTCTTTGAAAGAGCCCAGAAGGAGCATCATCCAACAATTAAGAACTGTTCAAAAGTAGGATTTAAAGGAACATTTAATCTGACTGTATTTGCTCTCAATTAGATTCAGCTATTCACTTTCTTCCTTAATGGATTTCTAGCCATGAATGGTTTTATTGTGAAGACTTGTTCAAAAATCAGTTTGCTTTTATTTCAATTGTGGCCCAACAAAAAGCAAATAACATTACAATAATTAAAAATAACAATAAAACAATCATACAACAATAAATGTTAGAAATGTCACAACAAGGAGGGAAGCTATAAACAAAGACTAAAAAATATATACTACATATGCCTAACAATCATAAAATCGTGAAAATAAAATTTGAATTAAAACTACAAGTATTTTTATTAGGTATGATCATACAAATACAAATGAAGAATATCACACAGTTTATTAACTGTTTATTATACTGACAGCAGCAAAGATCAGTCTCTCATAACAGTGGTAAAGAGATTCCTTGATGACAACACAAGATTGGGAGACTAAAATTGGAGAATGCAACAACGTAAAATTGTATAATATTCAAAGCAAGTTTAATTCAAATTCAAGCAGAATTAATTTCCTTACATAAACCATACTGGACACAGTGAGCCAATCTTAGAAAATAGATTTTGACGGAAAAAAACTGTTCTAAAATAAAGAAAATCATCATCATCATTACCATCACAAATGTCAAAAGCATAATATAAAAATACTAGCAAACTGCACTTGGGAAACAAAATCAAAGAGTGACAGTCTAATAGAATATTTTCCTAGAATGTTTTTCATTTTAACTATTTTCAATTGATTATTTTTTATAATCACATTTTGACTTAAAGTTTAGCTCTAATGTATATGTATCATTTTCCATTTTTGTTTTTCTATTTTAAATTTTTAGTTATTCAATTAAAAGAATTATTATGCTTAACTCCTCACTATCTGCAAGGCTTATCCCTTTCTTTAATCATGATAAGTAAGACATTTCTATGATTTTATTTTCAAAATACTTTGTTTCTGCTGATACGTTTGGGGAAAAGGAGGTATGTAGATGCCGCCTCATCATTCCTGTGATTGTGCTGTAATATTGGTTTCTGAAGCTTAAATTTCTCTAAATGCTAATCTTCTATATTCTGCAGGGGTTGGCTTATTTAAATAACTATTATTGACAGGTTGCAGGAAAGACTTAACAAACTCACTATTATCTGCCCAACATTTTTTTTTATCAAAAAGATGGTTTCTAAGTCTAAACCTGAGTAATTGGATCAGCACCACTTTATATGTTAATACCACTTTATAATGCTTTGGTAAGGCCACACTTGAAATACTACATCCAGTTTTGGTTGCCATGATGTAAAAAAGATGTTGAAACTCTTGAAAGAGTGCAGAGAAGATCAACAAAGATGATTAGGGGACTGGAGGCTAAAACATATAAAGAACGGTTGCTGGAATTGTGTGGACTAGTTTAATGAAAAGAAGGACAAAAGAAGAAGGACGTGATAGCAGTGTTCCAATATCTCAGGGGCTGCCACAAAGAAGAGGGAGTCAAGCTATTCTCCAAAGCACCTGAAGGCAGGAGAAGAAGCAATGGATGGAAGCTAATCAAAAAGAGAAGCAACCTAGAACTAAGGAGAAATTTCCTAACAGTTAGAACAATTAATCAGTTGAACAACTTGCCTCCAGAAGTAGTAAATGCTCCAGCACTGGAAGTTTTTAAGAAGAGATTGGATAACCATTTGTCTGAAATGGTATAGGAAGTGGAAGCTGCAAATATAGTAAGCAAAGAAATTGGTATATTCCCCATTGTGTGCCTGCTTATTTCTTATAATCCCTTCCCTTCCTTTCTGTGTGTGGCAAAATTAAAAAAAAAAGTAATTTCTGTAGGCAATCTCTCCTGTACTTGACCTATCTCAACCACCCCAGTGTTTGGAGAGGGATACATTATAAAAGAGTAAGCAGGCACCTAATGGGGAATATATCATTGTGTTTTCTAGCTTTCCAGCCAAGAAAGCGAACATGATGTTTCTGAATAATAGAAAAGCTTTTTCCAGCATTTCTTGTCTTCAGAAACATCATGAGACTTTGTGCTCTTCTTGTGATTGACCTGATGGGTAGAAAGTACCTCTTTCTACCATTCAAAAATGTATGTTTGCTACATTTTGGCTAGAAAGCTAGTAAATGTAATGTTTTGAAAGATAGAAAGGCTAGCACACAGCCTTTCTCTATGCTGGGTTAGAGAAACGAAGTAGAGATCTTTGGAATCTTTGCTTCTTTTCTCTGGCCTTTTGCAGGAATTCCTTTTCTGTATATGGAGGAGAGTTGCCTGCCCTTTTTCTGCAGGCAAGTCTTTCACCCCATTTGTTTCAAGATGCATGTGGTGATTTAATGCCTGCAACCGGGAGGGCCAGGATTGTGGTCATTGAACAGTCACATGGGCATTTCACTTAATGACTGCAATGACTTGCGACCAAAATTGCAAGTCATTGCAATCAAAAGTCTAGGACTACTTATAAATGTATGCATTGGTTGAAAAAATATTTTTTCACAAATTTAATTTCAAACAGTCACTGAACAAGGCAGTTCTAAGTAAGGACTATCTGTATCAGTTATTTCATACATCATTTTTCAAATCACACCTGAGCTCCTATTAAGTTTATGAAGAAAGGAGCTCCATTCAAGTTAATTTCCAAAGCACAAGGTAGACTCATGGCATCTAAAGAAGCATTAATTTCATAAATTTTATTTATTATGCAGAACTCACTTGTCCTTTGTTGTTTAAATTGATGCTTCTGAGTTTGCATTAGGAACACAATCAGTGCCTCTGTTTTGAGACCATTATTATTTGTTGAAAGAAGCTTAGCAATGAAACACATCATTAATCACTGATTATATCTTTTAGAAAAAGCATTGTATCCCATTCTGGTTCACCCAGATCAGAAGAATCTGAAATGCATACAGACCTTGTAGAAACTTACATAATATTAAATCAGATTGACACAAGATTTCTTTTGTTTTTAGTCGCTATATATCACTAGTTGAAAGAAGGATAAGGGTAAGGATCTTTTCTTAAACCTGATTTTTTTCCCTTATGAACCACTCTCTTCTGTCTGGAAAATAAGACATAATGAAAGGTGTGGGCATGGCCAGCACAGGAGGTAGCATTTCTCTTCCCTGGTCAGCTTATGGCTGCTCGGTCCCTTAATCGGGGCTGCAGATCAGCTGAGCCAGTGAGGATTGGGAGCTGCCTCTCGTTCTGTCTCTCCAGCACCTGGAGAAGTTTTCAGTGCACTGTTGCCAGACCTAGTCTTGCCCATGGTGCCAGGCAACCTCGCAGCTAGGCGCCCCTCTCTTCCGCAGCTCACCTTGTGGCTCTGGAGCAGGCAGCAACCATGGTTTGGACTCCGCCAGGCCTGGACCTCAGGCCTTGCTTAGGCTGCTGCTACAATGAGGCAGAAAGTCATACGGTGTGTCTAAATTGGCTCCCCCCTGTCTTTACCTGGTTGCTGGGCCTGTTGCACCTGCTGCTGCTGGCCTCGTGGGGCCTCGTTGCCTTCCTGGCTGCATGGCTCTCAGCAGCCCGGCTGGGCTGCTCCTGCCTGGCATGGGGCAACTCAGCCCAGATCTCTGGAGTACATCCCCCGCCAGAGCTCCGTAATGGCCCTGCAGCGGCCAATCCAAGACCCCATCTTCCCTAGCTGCCAAGCCCCCGGTCTGCACCCCTCTCATTTGTGAATAAGATGCACAAAATCAATGTTACTTGCAGAGGCCAGAGTTGGCTCCGCAAGGCAGCTGTTCCATGGATGGAATTGCCTGCTGCAACCCTTTGGGAAGCTGGGGCGAGGGGCCACTCGCCCTGCCTCATACTGGTACATGGGGGGGGGAGAATAAGACCTCTCCCAAAATAAGGCCTAGCACTTATTTCAGATGTCAAAAGAAAATAAGACTGGGTCTTATTTTCCGGGAAACATGGTATTTGTCACGTCATCATACTTGCCACCTTTTATCTTTTATCTTTTAATCATCTTATAATTTCTTTATTTGATTGTTGTGATTCACCCAGAATCATTGAATGATAGGTAGCCTACAAGTTTAAAAATCACAGTTAGTCTCAGTTATCCAGATGTTTAGATTAGATGTGGCATTTTTTTCTACCTGTCAAATATTTACCAAGAATTTGGATGATTGAGAATCTCCATAGACAATACGGGCAATTGTTGTCTCATGTAATGCACAACCAATATTTTATAGAAATTCCTGCCTATAATGTTGCTGTAGGCATCTTAACAGCCTCTCAGATCAGTTTTCTTCTTGTTTTTTCATCAATTTTGGGGTGGACATCCAATTCTTTGAAATGTCACCGCTGTCCAATATTTTCTCAACTTGTTGATGATTGACTATCTTATGCTTGGAAATTTTTTAATACCCTTTTCCTGACTGATATCTTCCAGCAATGAGATCCCTTTGATGCTTTGCAAGCTCTTTGCAGACCATGGTTTTTGCTGCAAGAGACAACTGAGAAAATGTCAGAAAAATCCTACTACCACAGCTGAGCTTTATATAGGTTTGATCAGAGTCACTTTTAACTGATGGCAGGTGTATAACAACTGCTATTCAATATCAGTTTTAAGGTATTCTGAACACAGCCACATCCCTATTTATAACAAGGTGTGCACACTTATGCAAATTACTGTAATTTTAAAAAATTATTATTTCCATCAAAACCAATCAGAGTTTGTTTTTTAAATGAATTGTACAGCCTATAACAGTGTTGGCTAATCTTTTTGCCATTGCGTGCCAAAAGCAGGGGAGCATACTTAAATGCGCCCTGTCCCCCGTGCATGCATGCGTGACCCCCCATGCTCCCCCTGCTTCTGGCACGCGATGGCATGGTGGGCCTGGTAGGCCTGTTTTTTGCTCTCCCCAGGCTCACATCTTTATTGCGTCCAAAATGGAATAGGACATCTATATCTACTCTTCTTATTCTGAAGAATAGTTACCAAAAATCTCTGATTCTTCTCTTTCTGAGTATGTCCAGAGATATATCTTATGCAGTCTCATCTATTACAGTCTCAATTAATGGATTTCCAAGTTTTAAAACGATTTACTTTTTTTTAGATATTTAAAAAGTAAATTAAAGTAAATCTTTAATTTTAGAATATGTGCATTTGATAAGTATATTCTATGACAGATTTCTGCTTCATAGAACCCAAGAACATATTCTGTAGGCTTTTTAAATTTACAGATTTTTGTCTATATCTAGATCAGAATAAGTCTCAAGTACATCTTGTTTCATTTCTCTTTCCATATCTTCTTTACTAAAATCCTCAGATATAACTTTGAAACTTAAGTTATGTTTCCATATTTCTCTTTCGACTAGTTCTAATTTGGGTTCCAATTTACTCAGTTCTGTGTCCTGAGAGTGCTGAAGACAATGTCAGATGTTCTGTCTTCAGTTCTTATTTTCTTAATTTTGATGTTTTACTGAGTCATTGATTTATTAAATATCTAATTAATATCAGCCTTGAGAGAACTTAATTTTGCTTTTAAATTTTGATGTATTCACTGAATTAAAGTAATAAGATTATTGTCCTTTGAGGAAAGTCAATGGAGGGATCAAGCTTGTTTTTTTCCATTTTGAACTCTTCTCTGCTATGTTTTGTCCTACTCAAATTAGGTTAGTAAATAATATACTTAAAAATAATTGATTTTATGCTTAGAATTCTTATTCATTAAATTAAAAGGATTAAAACATGAATATGGAATTATTTGAAAGTTCAGTAGTATTCATTTACATAGTATATAAATGCTTTTTTAAAATACTAGTTCTTACATTAAAAATTAAATGCCATTTTTATTATTAACAAAATTGAACATTTAATTTTGTCCTTATGTTGCAGCTCCCTCTTGTGGCTGATATACATGTAAAATATTTTTAAAAAGCAGTTTTAGCCATTATGAATATTGTAGTCTGAGTGGTGCATATCAGTTTGGAGCAAACAGAATAGAGCAGTACAGAGCAGACATCTCCAAATTAAATTTAAGCCATGCAAATGCACTGAAGAAGTTTGAAATCAAGGTGTTGATGTCTTTTAATTTTTCAGTAAAAAAGTCAAAATAATAAAAGTAATAAGTAATTTAATTCGGACTGTGGTGCTCATTTCCAAGCTCATTAAGCTCCATTTGCGTTCAGCACATCATCCAAACTTCACTGGCAAGGGAATAAAATTTTCTATGTAGTAATATCTGTGTTGTTATATAAACTGTCAAAAACTGTTTGCCTATGACTGAATTTTCATATAACAGCTCAACTTATTCTTCTATTTTTTTTTATTGAAAAAGTTTTACAATACAGAAATTTTCCCCCTTTTTCACCCCTCCCCCACCCCCACCCTCCCATCCCCCCCAACCTCCCCCCAACCCCACCCCCTCCCTCCCCATCCCACCCCTGACTTCCGCTACACATTTCTTAAAAAAAAGAAAACAGCAAGAATTTGTAACGACAAGAAAAGCAAATACTATTATATATTCAATTCTAAATTGAGAGGAAGAGAAAAGAAAGAAAGAAAAGAATTAAGAAAATAAAAATAAAAAAAAGCTCATGAACATAGATATTTATCTAAAATTAACAATATTGTAATAAGAAAAACACCCAGAAAAAATAACCATTATAATATTTGTTATTCTTCTATTTTCATGCCACATTTTCAGGCTTCTTTTTTTAATTGAAAAAGTTTTACAATACAAGAATTTTTTCATTTTCACCCCCCCCTCCCCAATCCCCCCTCCCCAACCCCTCCCATCCTCCCTCAACCCCAACCCCTTCCCTCCCCATCCCTCCCTGACTTCCGCTACAGGTTTAAAAAAAAAAAAAAAGTTTAGAACAAGGGAAAAAGAAAAAGATTATTAAATATTCAAATTCTAAATTAAACAAATTTTGAAAGAGGAAGAGAAAGAGAAAGAAGGAAAGGAAGAAAAAAAGGTAAAAGAAAACAGACATTAATATATTTCTAAAATAAACAATATTATAGTAAAAAAAAAAACCATTAATAACCATTATAATTCTATCCTAACTACACCCCTTAACTAAAGAAAAACCCCCAAAAACATAAAACATAAGAAATATATATGCATATATAATTATAATCATACAATTATGTCATTAAGAAAATTATCCTTTGTTTAATTCATTTCTCAGTCTCTATAATCCAGATTTCAATCTTCTCTTCAACTTGATTGAAGTCAAACATATTTCCTCACATAAATCCTGCTTCAATAATAGCAAAGTAAAACATTTCTCCACAAACCCCCCGAGTGACTTTATATAAATAATATCCAACCACGAAGGTATTCACACCTCTAGGAAGATTCATTCAAACTAACTTATGCTGTACCTAAAAATAGGCTTTCGCAGCCTTAACCAAACCTTGAAGAAAAAAAAAGAGAAGAAAAAACCAACTAGGAGCTGCATTCCCAGATGTTCCTTTAAAATTCTTTCAAATCCTGCCACCCTTTGCAATTCAGTCCTTCGGGTTATAAGGTATTTTCAATTACATAGTCTTCTCCTAGATAAGTTCCACAAAGAATATATAATTGGGTAACCAGTGATCGCTGCTAATTTTGCAGCAATCTATCAACACTCAGGATATCATGTCCAATCCAGTATAAACTTCATAGTAAAATTTTTGTAATCCATTTTAATATATAAGTTTAGTGTTAATCCAACTCAGAGTAAACTTTTAACAAATTGTTATACATCTTAAAAGATTTTTTATAATCCATTTTTTTCAAATCTTTCAATGCTTTCTAATACAGTATCAAACGATTCACGATGCTCCTTAAATTTATCATCTGTGGTTTCCAGTCGGATTTCCTCATTAACTTCTAGTTCCTGTCGATTAGCATCACCCCCCATTTCTTGAAGAGTACTGGACATCTGCTGCTGGTCATTTCGAAGTAAAACTTTATTTTTTGAATCTTCCTCCAGCAGTTCAAGGTCCTGTGATCCCCCTCCAAGGTCACTGAGGTGTTCAGTTTTCTCATCAGAAAAATCCATAGTAAAATCCTCTGGACAACCACCAAATTCTCCTTTTACTTTTAACACACTTTGATTTTCTTCTTTCTGTTCACATTTTGTAGACTCTGTTTTTGATTTTTTATTCTTGAGATATTCCGGTGCTCCCTTAAAAATATTTTGGTAAAAATATTCTGCTTTCTCAATAGTATTCAGACAATGTCTCACACCATAATATCTAAAAATTATACCAACTGGAAAATCCCATCTAAATGGGATATTACTTCTCTTCAGTTCCTTGACCAAAAAATCAAAATCTTTCCTGTCCTTTAAAACCTTCGATGGTAACTCTTTGAAAATCCTAATTTGTGTACCTGCTACCTGCACTCTCTCAGAATAAGACTTTTGTAAAATATCATCTCTCAGTCTTTTATCAATGAAATAAACAACGACATCTCTAGGCAGATTCCTTTGTTTAGCCAGACGTGAGTTAACTCTGTAAACTTTCTCTATAGAACCCAAAATTAGTTCATCTTGTATCTTTAATAATTCTGCAAAGGCCTTTGCACAGGTTATTCTTAAGTTTTCTCTGTTGTCTTCTTTTATACCTCTTAGTCTAATTGCAGATTCCATAGCCTTAATTTGAAGCATAATAACATCATTCTGAATGTTGTGGTTTTTGGCCTCTGCTTCCAGAAGTTTCCCTTGTAATTCTTGTATCTGAGCTTCAAATTTACTACTAATCTCAGTCACTTTCTTCCCCATTGCAGCCACCGCAGTTGAAAGATCTGAAGCTACCTGAGCAATAATTTGACTTAGTTGGTCATATTTCCCAGAAACCAGTTCCTCAAGATCCTTCTGTGATCCTTTTATCTTATCTACCACACTCTCTAAGGACCTTGTAATTAACTCTTTTAAATCCAGTTCTGTAAGTCTCTGCAAATGAGACATTTCAACTTTATTCATCTGACTCAAGGGGGAGCCCCCCCTTCCTTTAAGTTTAGACATCTTTGCTTTTAAAAAGGACCAAAAAAAATCCTTCTTTCTTCAATAGAGAGAAAAAAAAGGAAAAAAAACCAGAAGAGATCTATTTAACTCAGCCTTTGTTCCTTTAAATTCTTTTTCTGTAACAGAATATTTCTTTCAAAGTCTTTCAGGACTGAACTCCGCATTCCATTTCCGCTCTCACTTTTCTTTCAAGCAGAGCCAGTCGCCATCTTAAAAGACTTTCACTTTTCTTCCTCTCCTTCCCCCTTCCCCTCCTTCCTCCTCCAGAAAATCAGTAGAAAAAAATCCATACTTGCTTTAACTTATCTTCTCTCTTTTCCAGCTTGCTCCAATTATCACTTCAATTGTGGTGTTGCTCCCAGCGTCTGGCGTCTCAGGGTACGCTCCGCGCCGAGAGGGTCCTCCGCTAATTACCTAATTAGCGGAGGACCCTCTCGGCGCGGAGCATACCCTGGGGGTATGGAGGGAGCCATCCCTCTGAGCCTTCCCCAGGACAAAGGAAAGGCTTCTTATGGTAGCCTTTACATCAGTAACTTGCTTTTATCCACCCTTCTCCATCTAGAGATTTTGGCCTCATGTAAGAAAAGGCAGCACAATACAGGTAGTCCTTGAGATATGACTGTAATGGAACTTGCCCATTATGGTTGTGTGTTGGCAATGGCCAAGTGAAGCAGCTCATTTAACAACTTATCTTCCCAATGTTGTCATTAAATGAATGTGCCTGTCGTCAAATGGTGAACAGGGTGCCTTTCATATCTGTATCTTCTCAAGGACCAGCTAAATCTTTCCAATGATTTGTCTTTCTATTGCTTTTGGAAGATCATTTTGGTTTCTCAACTATGTTTATATCCTGTTTAGTTGTCCCTTGTACTCTTTTGATACATAGATGCAGATAAATTCTTGGAAGCAGCTGAGAATGTCCATGCATATCTCCGCCTTTACCAATTCCATTTCTAATGTGCACACAACCAGTCTACTTGTCTGGCCTTCTCTGTTGCTAAAGATGTCTATAGACTTTCTGGATTTTGAGGGTAGGACATTATATAGTGGGTGGCCAGTTGACTCAAATATCAATGCCATCTCTTCCTATTCTTCAGTTTCCTAACGAATTTGTAGATGGGCAGAAAACTGACTCTGAAATAGAAATTGCTAGTTTTGTCCTGTCCCAGATTCTGTAGCCAGTTTGGCTCTTGCCATGCCAATGGTGGTGATGATAATGATTTCAGTTCTTTGGTCTTTCTTGTATTGCTGTTGTTATAATTTTTTAGCAATTGAGTGAGAAGATTGAAACCACATCTCTTTAATGTGCCCAGTGATGGTAAAGTTTATTGTCTAAATACAATACCAATATGTGGGGGAAACACACACACACACACACACACACACACACACACACACACACACACTTCCAATTCAGGATGGTGGAATGAAAACTTTGCAACTGCAAATGTTCTTAATATAAATAATGCATACTACCATTTTGAAAGTGACACACAGGCATATTCAGACCATATTGTTGCACTGCAGATTCCTTAATTGTAATTGTGGGTTTTGCAATAGATATAAACATAATCTTCTGTCAACATAGCAATGTTTGTGCAGTAATAGCACAAACTATATTTCTTCTTTTGGAATCTATTTTTCTTCTTTTAGAAATATCTGTTAACAAATTTTTTAACTAGAATCCAAGCATTTAAGAATTTGCTATGCAGTGTCCTACTTAGACACTGAACCAATATTGCCTGAAATATTATAACCACAGAAATTTGAAATTGTTATGACAGATCCTCACACCACCAAATTTCCATGACAGCCATGAATCATCCCAGCTGTTCCATATGATTCTCCCAGTTTGTCCACATTGATCTAAGAACTACAACGAACTATGATCAGCATGTTGTGTTCATGTCAAAGGAAAAAAATTGGCACAACCAACCTCCATCTAAATTTTGACCTAGAGAATGCTATGTGTTTTGTCCTTAAAACCTTCTGGATATAAAACTGGACATAAAGTTCATCTTCTGAACCTGACAGTTAAAAGTGCAAGGAGCGAAGAAAGCAATGGATAATATTGTGATCTTATATCATCCATTTTCTGGAACTATTGGCATTTCGTCAGAGAAGCTCTTAATATTTTCTTTCTAGTTCTCCATCTTTCACCTGCATCTTTCATCTTATCCTAGATTTCTCTGATGGTGCAGATGGCAGAATTTGAGAGGAGACCTATGACTAATTTATACTCTACTACTATGCATTAACTTCTTTTTTCAGGCTGCAGTGAGTCATGAATGATGTTTAGTTTTGGCTCCTTTTGTGCCATCTTGCTCTGATATGGTGCAGCAGAAAACCAATGATTCTTACTGGCATGATGCAGCAGATTACCAGCATGAGGATTACTCTTGGTTGCATCATTGATTCCGTTGATCCCGTTGGTTATCCAAATCTCCATCTAATCCTTCATAACAGGATTACAATTGGCTTTTTCAATCTAATTCGGTACACTTCTTTCAGAATAGTTTATTTATTATCCTTTCTCTCCTGGCAGAATAACCTACTTTCTTCATGGAATACTATTATTTGTGTGATATCGCAGTCCAGCCCAGTGGAAACAATATTATTATTATTGCTGCCATCCTCATTTAGTGCCCATCTCTTATTTTCTCTGGAAGGGTTGGAGCTGATAAAATTGGCATCTCTGGTTCTCAGAGAAGAGAAAGACAATTTATAAGCAAAGGATAGAGGGCAAAAATTTTAAAGCAAAGAAACCACAAGCAAAGAAACCTGTTAATCCAAAAAGACAGGAGGAATAAATCTAGCATTCAAACCTTGGAACTACTATAGATAAAGAAGTGGTTCCTGGGTGTTGGTGTTCACTGGCTGTTGATTTGACTGATTTGCATGTTTTCTTTGTTCTGGGTGTAATTTGTAAGATTGGGAGCTTTCCTTTCAGCTCTGTGTCCCATTGATTGTTGTCTTAATCTTTATTATAGTGTCAAGGATACTTTCTTATTGTATACAGGTAATCCTCAATTATAATTGAGGCCAGAATTACAGTTGTATATGTTATGCTGGTCATGAAGAAGGTCACCATTTGACGGTACTCTATTTTATGACCTTTTTGGCAGCAATTAAATGAATCATTGTGGATATTAAGCAAACGCTGCAGGTGTTAAGTGAATTCATTGTCTGCAATGGATGTTTTTAGCTGGAAACCAAAATAAAACACTGATTTTTGACAAAAAAAATCTTGTAAACTGTGGTCATGTGGTCTCAGGATACAGCAAATGGCTGTAAATGCTGGCTGGTTGCCAAGCACCCAAAGTATGAACACGAGATCACAGGCACACCCTTTCCCTGGCTGTCATGAACTTCAAATCTGGGTCATAAGTAACCCTGGATAATCCATCATAAAATTGAATGCTCTCTAAGATACCTATCTTAAGTTGAAGACTATCTGTAGGATATAGCACTCTGCCTGTCTTCATGGTATTAGAGTATAACTCCACTTAGACAAATTTGGTACCTCTAGAATGAAGAAACGATTCCAATTTAACAGTCTACCTTTCTATATGTATGGTCATTTGGCTGTCTCTTGCAAAGTAGTATACTTTTCTTTTAACTAATAATCAAATGGGTGCAATGGCTCAGTGCTTAAAATGTTGAACTTATCAGCCGGAAAGCTGATAGCCCAGGTTCAAGACCTGAATGCCTCACAACCAGGTGAGTTCCCATTCCTACCCGGCTCCTGCCCACCCAGCAGTTCAAAAGCATGCAAAATGCCAGTAGATTACTAGGTGCCATTTCAGTGGGAAGCTAACAGTGTTCCATGCACCTTTGGTGTATAGCCATGCTGGTCACATGACCTGGGAAATGTCTTCAGACAACGCTGGTTCCCTTGGCCAAGAAATGGAGATGACCACTGTGTCCTAGAGATGGCCATGACTGGACATGAAAAACTTTACCTTTTACCAATAATCAGATATTCTGAGATATTTTTGTTGAATTCATTGACTTGTTTTTAGCTTGCAATCTTTTATTGGGGTAATCATAATAGTTTATAACTATTTTTGGTTTTAGTAGTGCAGTTAGTTCTTGCCTCATTCGTTTAAAATTACAACAGCACTGAATGAATGGGAGTTACAGCTGGTCCACAAAATTACAGCTATTCCAACTTCCCTACGGTCATGTAATCAAAATTTGGGTGCTTGGCAGCTTGCTCATATTTACAAGTACAGAATGTCCTTCAAATCTCTCCCCCCCCCCATTCCCTATTTTCTCCATTTCTTCCCCATTTCTTTGCCACCCTGTGCTCCTATATCCTTTCCCCTGCACTCTGCTGCCTGGCTGCCTTGTGCTCTGTTCTACACACTGCTCTGCCTCCCTGCACTCTGCCCTGTATCCTTGGCATCAGCTGTGAGAGGAAGAAGATGGTCAAGGTGAGCAGGAGCTTGAGTGAGGTAGTGGGAGTGGCAGAGTGCAGGATGTTGGAGACAGCAGGGGTGGCAGAGTACAGGTGGCAGGGTCAATGGAGCATAGGGCAGCAGGGGAGGGAGTGTGCAAGGTGGCCAAAAGGGCAGAGATGGGGAACATGGTAGGTGGGGAAATTCAAGTGGAGGTGAGCGTGGCAGGACAGGAGAAATGTGAAGTCCTTACCAAACAATGCTGCAGTCTTGGCCTAATGATGACAACCAGAGTTACCAAAATTGCCATAGCAAAGTGGTGCAGTCACATGATGACTCTATCTCTTAGCGATTGAAATTCTGCTCCCAGTTAGGGTTGTTGAGAAGTACTTGTATCTCTGTTGCATTTGCTCAGGACATGTTATCTTGTTCTTTTTAACCTGATGAGCTTTGATATTTCTTAAGGGCAAAGAACTATTTAGGGCTTTTTTTTCTGAATGCAGTTTCAGAGTTTCATTTGCATCTCTTTACTGAATTGGTGTTTTCTTGAAATGAATTCTGTGGAGTATTATCTTCTTCCTTTCATTGTTTCAAAGCCTGACTAACTAAGCCATTTTACATTTTTCAAAACACGTTGAGAATAAATCAGTTATCTTACAGTGGTTTTCCTTTTGGTAAAACCATTAGAGTGTTATTATTTGGCTATGCACTTTGTTGCCATTTGACATGCGTGCAGAAGCTTTCAGAATATTTTTTTTGTGGAATATTTTCTTTTCTGAGATCTGTCTAATGGTTACCTCATCTCAATTTTATACACATAAGATGTTATCTGAATCATTGGTTTCAGTATGAGGCAATGTTAGCAGATTTTTCTTTCCTCAGTATTTTCCCATTATCATATAAGTCTGCCACCCAGTGCAATTTGTGCTGATCACCCATATATGTAACAGACAAAAGAACTGGTTTCTTACTTTTAATAATAGTAGTTCAGGTGGTAAGCACAACTTGACACAACTTCTTGTTTCTCTGGATAGAGTTTGAAACAGTATCATGGTTTTATTTGTGATGATAATTGAAACAGAGATAGGATAAGAGTCTCATTCACATATAATGCTGTGAAATGAGGGAGGCTGTCAAAAATCTTTGTTCTGGAGTATTTTGAATTTGCTATTCTGTAGTTATAGAACCCATATATGTCGTATGTATATGATAAGCATTTGAAGAACTACAGTTACAGGCAAATAGGGAGTTCTTTTTATGCTGAACACAGTCCTCAAGAAAACAATAATTAAACTTGATTTCCTATACTATAGAATACGATTGAGAGAGTAAAGCTTTGTTTGTTGAATTAGTTAGATTTCTTAACAGATTGGGAAAGAAGTTAGCTTCTTAAAAGATTTTTCCTAATTTAGTGTAAACTGTAAAGTCCCCTAGATGTTGTCTGTTCGTTATTATATTAATAACACTTTTTGAAATTATTTTTCTTAGGTGGCAGTTGTGCAGAGAACGATTGTGCTTTTGAACCAGAGTATGCTATCCCAACACTCACAGTGCCTGAAGGTATGCAGCACATTCGAATTATGGAAGGCATGTCCCGCTCTCTCCCATCTTCCCCATTACTAACACATCAATCTATCAGTGTTCGACTGCAGCCTATGAAGAAATTGACTGGTAAGGAACTTAAATTAATAAATTCAAATTGTTGAATAAAGATTCTCATCCTCAATTCCCTCCTCCCAAACCTGCACTGATGATTGCCTGACTTCCGTAGCTTATGTTAACTAGAGTTGTATTGCACTTGTCCTGTATCTGTTTTACTTTTGTCAATAAAACAGTTGAACAAATTAGCTATTATAATGTTTTGCTGAATACCCAGTCAATGAATAATCATGATTCTGATTTGATATGCATGACACAGTGATATCAATTTTGCCCACCTAAGTTCTTCCTACAGTAATAGGTAAGACTTGAGGGAGCAGCTGTATTCATGATTCTAAACCCAGATGTGTATATCAACTTGCTATCTTTCTGACTTGAATGTTCACATATGAAGGGACGGAATAGGGATCCAAAATCCCTTTCCTACAATGCAATTTTCCAGGATATTGCTGGGATTTTCCCAGTTTATTCTTTGGAGTGACATCTTGTATTTGGAAATCAGAATTTCAGGATATCCATAGTAACCATGGTGCTATTCCTGCTTAGATGTGCCAGTCATTTAGCAGGGCATAAGGTAATTCTAAATAACAAATAAAATTTTGAGTGAATTTAAATAAACGGGCTAGAGCCCAGTAGAATGGGTTGGCACATACCATACTACCATAGTTGGAGTAGCATATAACAATGAGACCCAACCTTTTTTCACCACAGATAGTCCAAAACCTTCATATAACAATGGTCTGGAATTATGATGGCCTTTGAAATGGTGCTTCACAGCTTATGAAGCACTTCTGACCATCATAAAATGTCTTGCAGTCATGCAATTATGATTTGGGCACTTGGTAACCTATTCACACTTATGACCAGTTGCCAAGTGTCCTATGGTCATGTGATCACAATTTGCAATTTTGTCTGCTGGCTCTCCTGAGTGGTAAAGCCATCAGGGAAGATTGCTAGTTGCTGCCACCTGTAAAGGGTATTCTCTCATTTCTGGGAGCTCTTTCAGCTTTTTCAGCTGAAGCTCCACCAAATGCATGCATGACAGGAAGCTGAACTCCTTTGACTGATAGCGCTTTCATCCAGGTCCTGGATATGAGAGGAAGCCAAAATACTAGCAGAGAGGCAATGTGGGAATGTGAAGGACATAGGGTGCCTCAAGTAGGTGAGGGAGCTAGTGCAGGACATATTTATTGTGAGTGTCTCTTTGCTCAGGAACTGAAAATCCTGCTTGGATTTTTGCAGAGAGGACTTTTAGCTCCTGAGTAGAACCTACCAGATTAGATTGGAGGGGTTGTTTGACTGACGTTTAAACATTTTAATGTTACGAATGGGGTAAATGGGGCTTCCTTCTCTCATTCGCTCCCTTAACCAATTACCTCATGCACTTGCCCATTTCATCAAGATTTGTAACTCTTTTCCATTTTTTTCTAATGTACATACCCTTTCCTGCTATTCTATTTCTATTGTACTGTAGTTTTTATTTTTTCTGTTTCTATTCTGGAAGAGTTTCTATCTATGTCAATGAAGTAATGTCTTATATAATCATATGAGGATTAAATAAATAAGTTACCTAGTTTTACAGATAATTGATTTTAATTAATACTGAATATTAATTCAGTTAATTTAATTTTTTCTCTACTGAGCTTGGCCTTTTTCTGGAGTCTGACTTTTGGCAAGTGCATTCACACATAGACAAAGGCACAGAGTGCATATTTATTGAGCAATTGGAATGAAGAATGTAGGTTTTTATTATCTTGAAGTTAGCTATCCTATTTTGAAAATATGGGGAGAGTCAATGCGGCACTAGATTTTTGTTTGACTTATATTTCTTTCTCTCTATTTTTCCAGTGAGTTGCAGGGATGAGGTGGGATCATATTTATTTGAAGAGCATTGTCCTTTCGAGCAGATGATACATCTAAGGAAGCCGACATATGATAAATGTATTTATAAGATATATACAAATCCAAGGAATTTGTTCAAATTTAAAATCTGATTTAGGGTGATACACTCAATTGGAATAAACAAATTGCTTAATTTAGATAAACAGATGTATTTCTGATAATTGAAAGACAGATCAATGTACATGGATTTATCCTATGCAGGATAGAATTACATATTCCTGAAGACCCAGGGTTGCTGTTTGGATATCTTCTACTTTGTTTTAATCTACATGGCCAGCTGGCTGGCCAGGCACCAAAGCTCCATCACAATCAGCATATTTTATTCCATGTTGTTTTTAGTGTTCTCCTAGTTGAATTTTTTGTTATTCTTCTACCATGAATATTTGGAAAAAAGCTGATAAAAAGCAGACACACATTCTATCCCTAGTGCCATTATTTATAGTTAATAGAGAGGAGGTGTGGGTTGGTGATGCAGGTGGATATGTTAAGCATATATTACTGCCTACTCATGAGGTAAATTTAATACTACTTTTCAGTTCTTTTGTAACAGGGAAGTTAGAGTTTATGGATTGTCCTTAGTATTTTCTGTATGTTGTGTTTTCATTTTCAGGCAGTTAGCCAAATACAATAATTTGCAATTTGTATGTGTATTATACATATGATTATCATATTACAATTTCAGATTTCAGAATTTTGAAAAAAGAAATAATTTTATTGAACTCTGAAAGTGACAAATACAAAAACTGGTATTATGAACCTGTATATCTTATAAAAATACCTTAAATTTAAGGGCAATTTTGTAGTTACATTATTAATAGCAGTCTTGAAGTGGCCCACAGGCAGAAGCCACACGCCCAGAAAGAGACAGGCGAAAGTCATTCTACGCTGAAGCAGAGGCATTCCAAACCTTCAACGGATCCCAGGATTGCAATGCTGAAGATTTGGAATAGAACTTTTTTTGCGAAAGGCAAGAAAATGGGGAGGGGGATTTTCCTGCCTACCATCTATTCATCAAACTCAGCACAGACTGAGGGAAGAATGGTAGGCATGACACCAGCAGAAAGTGGCGGAGAGACATGGGGGGGGCAGAGGCGATCCCAATGCTCCAGCCCCTTTGTCCCACTGTCTCTTGGTTGCCTGCAGCTGCACTGAACAAGCATGAGCATGGGGCCTGCCTCCCCCATGTCAGTGCTGCTGTGCAAGCCTCCCAAGAGCCTCAAGAGGGAAAAAGCAAAGCAGCTGGCCATGGAGGTGTCACCTTTGGGAAAGTGGCCCAACAAGCAGAAGTGCTGCGCCCAGAAAGAGAAGGGAAGAGGGGCCAGTGGGCTGCAGAGGCAAAGGCAAGCTCTGGGGTGGCAGTGGTGCTCCGGAAGAGAGGGTGGATATCCCGGGGCTACAAATGCAGTGCTGCCACCACCACCTTTCTTGGCCCCAGCGCAGCAGCTGCTTCTCTCCCAAGGGCTGGCTGCCCACTCGCTGGCCAGGCCAGGCTGGAAGTGGCATGTCTCCCATCAAGGGCTGGATATGGCACTGGACCTTGGAAGGCAAGCTAACTCCCTTCAATGCAGTCGGGCGGCCCCGACATGCTTGCTTGCTTGCCTGCCTTCTAAGCTGCCTTCCCGGCAGTAAGCTTGCGAAGAGAGGCAAGCGTTTGGGCGGGCGGGCCCGGGACCAACCAGGGGTTCACATGTGCTTGTACTCTCTGCACATGCTCAGAAGCTCAAAAAACCCTTCTGGGAGGGTAAGCGGAGCCTCAAGCTGCCATCGCTACCGGTTCTCCAAATTACCGGCTGTCATCACTACCGGATCAGTTGATCCAGTCCAAACTGGGAACATTTCACTCCCGCTGCCAGGAGGGCGAAGAGCTCCTGCGAACCTCTGTGTGTGTGTTGGCGTGTGTGAGAGAGACAGAGCACATCGCTGCCAGCCCTGGTACACGGTAACTCCAAGGTTGGATTGGACCTCTCCCTCTCTCTCCCTCCCTCCCTCCCTCCCTCCCTCCCTCCCTCCCTCTCATACACACACAGAGACAGCATATTCGAGGATTGCAACATTGAAGGTTTGGAATGGGGCCTTTTTGCAAATGGCATGAAAACGGGGAGAGGGGATTTTCCTGCCTCTCACCCTGTACTGAAGCTCAGCACAGACGCTCCCTCTCCAGCCAGCCCACAAGAATCTTACCCCGAGGATATATCAGATGCTTCACTGGAGAAACTGTTCCACGCCAGATCAAGCTTCCTAAATCTCTCACTCCTCAGATTGTCCCCTCGCAAAGAAAGCCCAACCCGACACAAATGCTGCCTCCAGCCACCTCTTCATCCTGATGAAACTCTTCTTTGAAAGGACACTCTGGAGGTTGTGGGGGGGGGGGGGGTTTCTTGCACATCAGCAGCGATGTCTCCTCGGAGAGCTTCTTCCGATGTCCCAGGTGTATGGATTTCCATGCCTTCCTTTCCTGTTCCATGGACGGAATTGCCTGCTGTGACTGTCACAGTTAAGGAGGGTGCGAGATGTGTGGGGGCGTTGCTTCGCCTCCAGTTTCTTTTGCAGCCACAATTGGCTGCAAAAGCAGCTGTGCTTGCTAGAGGGGGTGGTGAGCGGCACCTGTGAATCACCTGTTTTGTGAATGGCAGCTGGAGCAGCTCAGTTGATCTGACTAAGGGATCAAGAAGCCCTGAGGTTATCAGTAAAAGGAAGGGCTGCCTCCTGTGCTGGCCACGCCCACCCCTTCGCTAGGGCTTATTTTTGGGGGAGGGCTCAAAAATATTTACACCCACCCCAAAAATCAGGCTTAGCCTTATTTTCGAAACATATTGTATTTTCGGGGAAACCCGGTATATAGTATGGGAATGTATTTATTTTCATCATAAGTTGTTCCTTTCATCATTTTCTTTTTTAAAGAGAGCAATAGAGTAATTTTGCTGACTTTTAAAATGCTTCATAATTGTTTTATACTGTCAGATATTTTTACTAATCATTTATGTATATAGACTGGCACTTTAAAAAGAAATTACTGTTTTTTATTATTTTTCTTAATGAGAACAATAAAGATTATTGATAGTCCTCAGTGTACTGATTTAATGTTGATTCAAAGTTACAATGATCTAAAAAAATGTGATTTATAACAGAATAACAGAGTTTCTGTTATAGAGGACCTTGGAACTCTTCTAGTCCAACCCAGGCTCAAGTAGGAATGACCTATTCTGCAAATTGTTACCATTGCATCACCTTCATGGTGATATGATTTTTATTGGGACACTTAACAACTACATTTATAATTATTTGTATCATCGTTATTTGTATCATAGTCAGAGATCATGATTTGTAACCTTTTCAGTTGGTTTCCAACAAGTAATGTTAATAAGGGAAGCAGGATTCACTTAACAATTGCATGATTCGCTTAAAAATTACATGATTTGCTTAATAACCATAGTAATTCACTTGATGACAACAGCAAAAATGGTTGTAAAATTAGGTTTGTTTACGTGTTAACTTGCTTAACCATAGCATTCCTTAGCCATCAACATTCTGCTCCTAATTGTGGTTGTAAGTCAAGGACTCCCTGTACTTTTCATTCATATTTTCTTTTGCTTAGCAATTTGAGTTTGATTAATTTAAGATTGCATTTAATTTTACAGAAAAGTAGTATGTAAACATCAAAATTAATCAAATCCAAGTGAATTTTATTGGTCAAGAGATTATTAATTTTAAAATCCATGTAATTATATATGATGAACTTTGGGAAAGTTCATCATCACCACCACCACCACCATTGTCTATCCACTGCAAGATGAAGGCCTCTTCTTCATGTTTCCAACCAATACAGTCCTGAACTTTCTTTTGCCAATTGGACCCACAATACTTGCTGATGTCATTGATCCATCTTGTTTTAGATCTCTTTCATGGATGCTTTTAATCAAGTGGGACCCATTCTACGACTGCCTTGGTCTACCTGTCATCAGTTCTTCTTGCTATGCGACCAGTCCATTTCCATTTCAATTCTTTTACTCTCTTTATGATATTGTCATCATACTCTAATCCATGTGCAGGTTTCTCTATCATGTCTTGTATTGCCGGGCATGTATCTCTCCATGGCTCTTTGCCTCACTTTTAGCTTTTATATCAATTGTAAGGTTAGTGTCCTTATTTCACTGGCATATGTTATAATGAATAGCACACACTGATCAAAAACTTTTGTCTTCAGGCATAAGAGATTGTTTTTGAAAATTATGCTTAGCTTGCTGAATGCCTGCCAACCACATTTAATATGCTATTCGATTTCCTTTATTGTAATTTGTATCACCTTTCATTGAGATCAATTGGCCAAGGTATATGTAGTGGTCTACTATATCTAGTTCTTATCCAGATATAACTTTTTTTTTTTCCTTTGGTAAAATTATTAAACATAACCTGGCTTTTTTCAGGTTAATTTTTTAAAAACCAAACAGTTCTCCTGCTTTGTGCAGCTCTTGTATGTGTCTTTGCAGCTCTTCTGGGTCTGGTGAGAAGATTTAGATAGGTGCCATTGATTTTTTGGGAAGGAACAAAAATGCTAACACCCACCATACTCTTGAATTTATTGAAGTCTGGTATTCTACTAAAGGAGCAATTAACAAGCATATGATCTAAATCTAAATATGAATATATAAGAAACCAGACCATTTGAACAACCAATCAACAAGAGAACTAATCAGCTGCTCAGAATTTAAATATAGCTTCAAATGAACAACCAATTAAATGACAACTGACCACACAAAACATTTATAACCTAAGGAGAATAGGACAAGACAATTCTGCTGATGATGTTACATAGTCTGGTAATGAAATGTTCAGAAACTAAATTGAAACAAACTTGGAGAGCAAACCACTGCCAAAATCTAAAATCCGAGCTACAAATATTTTGTATTATTTCAAAGTTATATGGGCGTAAGCTGCTTAAACATCCCCTTCATTGGGAGAGCGTTGCAATCATACAGTCATTGACCCGTGAACAACTACACTTGTTCCATGAGTGCCTCCAAAAGAAAACACTACCAAAAAGCATATGCTACAGACCTCCAATTAACCACCCACAAGCATGGAAATTAGCCTACAAAAACAGGTATAAAATGCTTCAGTTCTTGATTACTGGTGCACACAATAGTCTGGAGAAATACCAACACATCATCAATGAACAAAAAACTGAATGGCGCAATTGGACAAGATCTCACAGAAAAATTGGAAAACACAATCATGATGATATCTGACAAACTCCAAACCAGAAAACATGATGCCCTATGGAAGAAACTAGCAAAGATCACAAGCTGACAATTCATTTTTTTAAAAAATTATTTTTATTGTAGTTTTTCTTTTCCAAAACTCTAATACATATTCAAACAGACAGTGTCATTTTTATGTACTTTGGATTAAGAGTTCACATAAAATCTACATTATACATCTACATTATATACATATATATACATCCTCAACTTCCTTATGAATACTATATTCTTAATATTCTGCTGATGATGTTATCTAGTCTGGTAACAAAATGTTCAGAAACTAAATTGAAACAAGCTTGGAGAGCAAACCACTGCCAAAAGCCATTGAATTTTATTCCAACTTTTGCCCAGTCTAGTTTGCGAAATACTTCTTCAAGGCAGGCCGAAAAAATGATAGGTGATACTATATCACCTTCTCATACACCTCATTCTATGTTGATTTCCACTTTAAAATCATTAAAGCAAATTGTTGCTGTTGTTTTTTCATGTATTAATTGCAGTAATCTTATGTAAGCAGTGTCTACGTTTTGGTTGAGCAATGCCTTAATTATTGCTTGCTGGAATACTCAGTCAAATGCTTTTTCATAGTTAATGAAAGCCATGTACAGAGGAATGGTGTACTCGTCGTGCCTTTCAATGACTTGCTGAATAACCTGGATGTGATCTATTGGGCTGTAGCCACTTCTGAACTCTACCTGCTCCTTTGGCTGTGCATCATTTAATGTTCTTAATAGTCTTTTTGCTATTATCTTGCTGAACATATTCTTGGTGAAAACGTTGTAGATGACTTGTAGAAAACGTTGGTGAAAAGCCTTGTAGATGTAGAAAACCTTGTAGATGTATAGGACAATAGTTCTTTAAATAATCTTGGGCCCCTTTCTTGTATATAAAAATCACTTCAGCATTTTTCCATGCATCGGGTATTTTTTCTTCTCTGAGGCATCTCGAATACAGTTTTGCTAGTATCTTGTGAAAACTGTGACCACCAGTTTACAGCATTTCAAGTGTAACACATTTCCTGAAACATTGCCATTTTTCATTGATTTTATGGCACTTGATACTTCCTCCACTAGGATCTCTGGCATTTCCTCTTTCGTGGGTGTTATTACTTTTGAGTGATCTTGCTCTTTGTATAGCTCTGAGTATAATTTTCCAAATACTTCTAACATTTCCTGTCTTGTTCTACACACAGAGCTATCTTCATGTTTTAATGCAAAAACTTTTTTTCTTGTATTTATCAGCTTGCATTTTCTCTATGTTTCCTTCAATTGCCTTTTTCACAAGCTTCATGTTAAAACTGCTGCAATTTTTTGGAAATGTTTTCTTATGGTCTTGCAAAGTTCAATGTACTCAATTTGTTAGGAAAACTTCAGGTATTTTTTCTTTGTATTATGCAAGTTATATGGTTTTAACAATGTTATAGTACAGATGAAGATTTGCTAGTTAGAATTGTTTTGGAGCAGAATTGGTTGTTTTGTAATAATTAAAAAAAACATCTTATTTAATTTGAGTTCTGTAGTATATATTAATGAAATTGGTCTTTAATTCCTGTATTACTTTATGTCTTCTTACTGCAACTATATTCGCTCTCTCTCTCTCTCTCTCGTTCCCTCCCTCCCTCTTCTCGGCCCCTCGATTTTTATTCCACTTGTACTAAGACTGTGATGGCTAACCTTTTTGCCATCGCGTGCCAAAAGCGTCGGGAGCGTGGGAGGGTCACGCATGCATGTGCCCACACCCATAATTCAGTGCCCCCATGCCCTGCTCCCCCCACACATGCATGCCCCACACTCTCCTCGCTTTTGGCATGCGACGGCAAAAAGGTTACCTGGTAGGCCTGTTTTTCACCCTCCCCAGGCTCCAGAGGCTTTTGTGGAGCCTGGGAGGGTGAAAACGGCCTTCCACACCCCCTCGGAAGCCCTCTAGAGGCCCCTACGCTGGGCCCCAAAGGCCCGAAAATCAGCTGGCTGGTATGCACATGCACGCTGCAGCTGAGCTAGGGCAACACTTGTGTGCCCACAGATATGGCTCTACGTGCCACCTGTGGCACCCGTGCCATAGGTTCACCATCACGGTACTAAGAGATGCTGATTGAAGTAAAGTCAGGCAGAATCTAAAGTTCCCATGCATCAATACAGAACAAACCCCTTGATTTCCCCAGCCCTCCTCCCATGATCCATCCATGTTTTGTCAATCCGGAACTGTTTGGGAAAAGCTGAGGTGTTTGGCCTGGTGAAATTTTAAACTCAGGGCAAACGGCCTTGAAGATGCCAGCTCCGGATTCCAAACTTCTCTGTTTTTCCTCAACTGTCAGTTTCTCCTCCGAATTTCTAATCATAAAGAAATACAGTCTTATTGCCCATTTGTCCTCCTCTCTCTTCCCTAATTGATGTCAGAACATCAGGAGGCACTAAGCCGAAGATGGTGGATCTGACAATTACCTTTTAAGTTACCCAAGGTGGGAAATATACATACATATTCTTCCTTGCCGCCTGAAACATACATATATATTTGATCCCTGCCACCTGGAACGGGCTGAAAATGAGGCGCAGAGGGGCCAAAAATGACACACAGAGGCCAAAAATGTGACGTGCAGAGACCAAAAATGGAATGTGCAGTGGTGGCAATAAGTGGCAGTGGTGATGGGCAGCGAAGGTGGTGATGGGTGATGGCAATCTCCGCAGCCTAGAATAGCTGATAGGCGGTATTCTGGGAGTCAGATCTAACCATTGATCAGCTGCTCAGCTGCAAGGAGACAAATTGCTGGGAGGCAGAGGCTAAAGGGTGGGGGTGGGTGGGGTTTTGGCAACCATTGCTGTTTAAGACACAGTAGTTAAGACGCAAAAAAAAAAAAGACATTTCCACCCACTTTGGGTGGGGGAGAAGTGCATCTTGTACACCGAAAAATATGGTATGTTTAGTATATTTTGATGTGTAGAGAGGGGCATCTGAAGCTCTGTTAATTGATAATTTTATCAGATTCTAGGCTCTTCAGGCTAAAATTAGGAGATGAAAAGCCTCTTCAGGCTAAAAGATGTTGATGAAAAAGTCCTGATACAAAAGTTTTTCTTTAAGCCTACTAGGACGAAATCACACTGCTAATTGAGTCCAGATATCAAAATGAGCGATATCAAAATCCTTAAGGTAGGGTTAGGGATTTTCTGTTCCTTGCAAGAAAGATGAACCCATAATGCTGGATTTCATAAAAAGACTGTAGGATATATTAGTTGTCCCTGTCAAATTTGGAATATAGCCAATTTCTTTGCCAAGCAACCTAGAATCCTCAAAGGATTGCTGGGGGTGGAAATGGAGAGAGGCATAAAACACAAAAATAGTTTGCTGTGGGTGGAAAATGCTAGATGAACATATAAGATGTGTGATTTTATGAAGAAACTGTGAAATAAGATGCATCATAGCATAAAGATATAAGGATAAATCTGTAATTGTTAGGTCCGTCTCCTCACCTCTAAGGGCAAAAATGTTTGTGTCTTTTTGTGAGGTAATTTTCTAAGGCAAATGGCTAGAAATAATAGAATTGGTGTGAGAATCTGATAAGAAAATGTCATGCTGGAAAAACACCACCATTTTAAAATATGGATTATTCTGTAGACAAGTACAGTGTTTTCTTCAACAGCTTTTATATAATCACTTGCAATATTTCTGCAGAAAATGTATTGTGTCATCTGCAATGTTCCTATAGAAAAGTTGCTGTGTAAAATGGATATTAAATGGGAGAGCTTATGCTGAGCAACTAAAAATCCCTTGCTTAAACTGGTACAGTTTTTCAAGGCACACAAATAACTTGAGCAAGGGAGTAAATAGAAATATACCATGGAAAAATATTAAATATTCTTGTATTTATATGTATCATGTGAGTCTGACCTGAAATTTCAGTAACTACTTCTAATTTAAAAACCTATATGCAGTTACATGAAATTCAGAGATGGATTCTCCTGATGTTTCACCCTGTTTGCTCTTGTCTAGGACTTGTTATCAGATGTTTTTGCAGAAAATATTTTATATTAATTAATCATTATGTTATTGGGTTAGAAAAATAAGCTGTAAATTAAATGGTGCATGTAATGAAAAAAAAATCTTACAACTGTGGCCTAGTTGGAACATTTTGTGTAGCTTAAGGCTGTATAGATCTTGAATTCCACAATCATAAAACTGGTTGCTGAGACAGTAACTGTAAGACAATCAAAGGAATAGATTTAACATTAACCGTAAAATACTTGTTTCAGAGAAGGAATGTTGAGATATTATAAGAAAACATGCTTCAATTTATGGGTAGGCAAATCCTAATGAAACAATCAGATATATTTTAACCAAACTGATTGAACCTAGAGGTCTTAACAACTAGTTATTTGTTTGTTTTTTGCGTAGCTTTTATGATTGTCCATCTTATTTGCCATATCTCAGGGTGACTCACAATAATAGTAATCATAAAAATGTTTTACTTTCATTCATACTGGGTAACTCATATTTTAACATTTAAAGTAAGATAGTACATTCTAGAATAGTATTTTATGAAGATATTGTTAAAAGCTTATTTGAAGTACAATTGTTAGAATCAATCAATAAATAATAACTATAGCATTTTACATTCTTTACCTAGAATGTAACATATTTAAAATTGTCACAGAATAGGGGAAATTTCAGATCTCCATTTCTTAGCCTGGCAGATGCCTTTTCATCAAGACCTGCCATTTATTGGCCCAAAGCTTGCCATCTTTTGGCTTTCTCTTTCTGCTGATTCATCCTGCAACTTTCTTAGCTCGTAATTGCTGACACTAGTAGAAAAATACTATATGCCTGCATTTGAGTTTCAAAATATATTTAGCTATAAACTGCTATGGAAAATATTTTGTTTTATAGATATTTTGGAAATATCTGAATACAGGTAGCCCTCAACTTACAACATTTTATTTAGTGACTGTTCAAAGTTACAACGGTGCTCCATGGTCATATAATAAAAATTTGGACATTTGGCAACTGATTCATATTTATGATGGTTGCAGTGTCCCAGCGTCATGTGATCTACTTTTACAACTTTCTAACAAGTAAAACCAATGTGGAAGCCAGATTCACTTAACCACCATGTTATTAATTTAACAATTGCAATGATTCACTTAACAACTATGGTAAGAAATATTGTAAAATGGGGCAAAATTCAATAAATGTCTCACTTAGTTACAGTTATTATGTTAGTTATTATGGGCTCAAGTGTGATTGTAAGTTGAGGACAACAGGCATATTTTGTGAATTTTTAATTTAAAATACAATCTTGTTCATTAAATCGATGTATGAAATAGGTATGCAATCACAGAACAGGCTTAAAATTCTGAAAAATGCTAAGATTCAATCTGCTCCAGTTACTCCAGTTATTTAAAGTCTTATTTATCCAAATATTGTAGTCCTGGAAGGAAGAAAGGATACAATACTGGCAGGACACAAACAGTGAAGCAACTCTAAAAATTACAGCACTGAACAACCAGTCAAGAACCCCAAGTATAGTCAGTTAGTGAGGCTCTGTCATTGGTCACATATGCAAATCTACAAAAATGAACACCAAGAAAGACAAGTCAACATCCGTAGGCAATAAAAGATGAAGTGCTTCAGCTATATCAGTGATGTTAACCTTTTTGGTGCTGAGTTGCCAAAGTGTGCACACATGTGTGAATGCACGCAAGCACATGAATGCACTTGTCCAAATCCCCAAAATGCAATGCAAGCACCCCCTGTACATGCATGTGCTTCCCCTGGCCCTGCGCATGCATGCATATCCCTCATGCATTCATCCCGCACTCCCACCCACCCCGCATCTACCGGTTTACTACCGGTTCTTGCGAACCAATCTGAATTGGGCAACCCACAACTGCTTAGACTGCCTTAGAATGTATCCTTATAATGCCTTAGCCCATGGAAAGTACTTGAAGATCTGGATAGAGGATCTATATTCTGAACTCTGAGAGAGATTTGGAATACCTATTCCAGAATGCATATGTAACAAAACTGGAAGCATTTTTTCCTGAGGCATTCTCACATAAGCATAGCTAAGAGTAGGCATACGTTAGATTTAAACATCCAAGGCCATGACAGATATAAAAAACAGTGGAAGCAGATTGAGGAGTATTCTTCTCCATTTACAAATTGTGATCCAAATTGAACATTCAGAGGTGCTGAATGTGCAGTTTGGAAGGGGAAATGGAGGTCTTTCCATGAAATTGGGTGTTTGATAATATGTGAAAGCAAAGCTAGTGCACTGAATTTCATATATCTGTATATATGAATATACAATTTGTTATTAGTTGTGAAAATGTTCCTGCAGATTTTGGAAATGGTAATGGCTAGCTATATATTATAATTACTCATAGACAAAATTATTATTAGGTTTTATCTGAGGAAGTGAAGAAGAGACATTTGATATTTTGTTGTTTATGTTATAAATATTTATAGAGATGGGTAGATTTAATTGTTATTTAGTTAGAAAGAGCCAAGACAGACATTCATGGTTGACAATTGGTATATACCAATACTCATTCATTGGTGTGACCCGCATTAATACTCTTTGCTTTAATACAGAATGCCTAAGGCAAGATTTTAATTTCATAATCAGGCAAACAAAATGTATGGGTCTCTTGGAGGCACATTTATCTACAGTAAGTTCTTGATGATGATCCTGGCAAGCAATTTCCTATTCTGCTCACATGTGAATGGTACTGCAGATTTTAATATCAATAAAATAAAGTATTAGATGGCATAAATAATTCAATCCAGAATACACAACAAATTTGGAAACTACCTATTTGGCTGCCTTACCTGACTTTGGAAACTAACCAATTCATACATCATTAAATACTGCATTTATATTAATCCTATGCTCAATCTAGACATTTAAGATGATTATTTAGGAATTGATGTACTCATCAGAAGGATCTCAGCACAGCTTGGCAAGATTAATCTCTTTATTTCAGACAAGAATGAGATTGTATCTACACAGAGAACTTATTCACTGTAATACATAAGAGTTCAAAATATTTATATATGCATCTAATCAGGGGTGAAATGCTCCCGGTTCGGACCGGATTGGGCAATCTGGTAGTGATTGTGGGCGGTGGTTCGGAGAACTGGTAGCAATGGTGGCATGAGGCTCCACCAACCCATCCAGGTGTCATAATGTGTTTTTTACCCTCTGCGCAGGCAGAGAAAAGTCTGTTGCCTTTCATAAAAGGAAAATTAGCTTTGTCTCAGTTTATTATGTTTTATATAGAGTTGTGTTAAATTGTCATATCGAACAGAATATTGTGCTATGGAATATTTTCCCTGCCTCCATTGTTTGCTGTGGAGTCATCTTTATATTACATAAAAATTCATAATACTTTGGTGGTTTAAATCAATGATTTTGGTTTAAGAACAGGATACTTCCACCAGTTCATCTCTACTTGAATGGTTGATGTCTTAGTTCTCATCTACTCACATTTTCTTCAGAGGTTTCATTACTTGGACTCTGATGTAGTCCCAGTGATCTGTTTGCCAGACAAGCTGAATAACATGGTAAAGGTTGATACATCTTTGAGATAGGCAATACTTACTTTTTCTGCCTTCTGTTTCTTATGTTTTATGTGAGTATAGTTTACTATTAACTGTTTATTTGAGGAGAGGCTACATTCCTTATCTATAATGGTAGCTTAGGATCTTTGTGTTTTCACCAAGTTCCAGTGCTATGTTATTTTAAGACCGTGGCTCACTTAATTTCTTTCCACAGAGCCTGCTTGCTTCGTTTCTGATATGCAGTTTTTGATTTCTGCCTGAAACATAGATGGAATCCTAGATCACAGCCAAACTCTTTCTGCCTAACCACTGTGGGAGGAGCTTTTGTATTTTTTAAAAACCTTATTGCTGTTACTTCAATATTCCCAGGATAGTTTTGCTGTTTGAGATGATTATGCATGTGACAGTTTGTTTTGATTGTAAATGAAGGCAGCATAGACATTATAGAGAGATGGTAAGTGTTTATTGCTTTTTAATATAAGCCATTCTCGGAATTCATGTCATATTTCTATATATGGTAGTGCTTCCCCCCCTGTTGCTATGACAACAACAGCATTGCACCATTCATCAGCTCCTTACTGGATTGCATTTCTAGCCTTTCATGTTACTCTTGAATGTTAAGGAGCACATAAGTGAATCATTCACTTAGCTATACTGCGCCATTACCTATTTGTCTCTTCTATAATTTACTCTGACAAGGTATAGTGCAAATTTAAGAAAGAAACTGTGTGATAATATTGTACTTACCTCCAGGGAGCTTCTAGACTCTGTATTCTGAATAGCAGTCCAGGAAGAAGGATTATTTAGTACTGAAGGACTTAATCAAGAGACAAGGTTGGCTTTCATTTGAGCTATCCTAAAACTGACCTTGAATTGGATTTTCTTGCTTGGAAGCTATAGCAGCACCATAGGAAGCTTGGAAGCTATAGCAACACCATAGGAAGATTGGTTTGGAGGATGGAACATGTCAACATATGTAACTTCATATGGATGCTGGCAGCAGTGATATGGATCTAATGGCAAGGACACTAAGAGGGTGAATTGATTGGAAAGTTGCCCATGAAAATAGATTTTTTTTTTGCTCTGATTGGCAGAAAAATGTATTCTATTAATGAGGAAGAAGAACTAAAGTCCGTAAGTATATTAAGAGGAAAATTGATGCCTTGTTTGAATTATGAATTATTTTTTAAAATTATTTTTGGCCTGCTTCAGACTTTGTGAAAATCAGTGTAGAAAAAGAGATACTTGTCTCTTGAAAATTAATTCACAGAGACCAAGAGGCTGCTGTTATCAGTCAGATGTTTTATATAGGTTTTAATTGTTTACTTGTAGCTTTATATAATGCATTTAGTTTTTTCCTCTAGAATATTTAAATGAAGCTCATATTTATATGAAACTAATAAAATAACTTTTACACATATACAACACGCGCACACACACACACACACACACATTATGGAACCTGTAACTCTCCACGTTTTTATCACCAGAAAAGGGAAAAAAACCCACTATATTAGACAGTTGAAAAATTGTATGTATATCACAAGATACAACAGTTTCAAGAATCATAGTTAGGTAGCTTATGCTATAGATTTTGATATGAACAACATTTTGATTGAAGAAAATTGTATTAAATATGCCCATATTACAACTTCAGAATCTGTGCTTCTACTCATCTATTTATATGCTTATTCTTTTGTTTGTAAGCTACATATATATCATGCTTCGGATTTTTAAAAAAGATTTGAGATTTTTGAAAATATAAAATCCATTTGTTTTCAGCTGAATTTAGTATGCATGCTGGGAGTGATATTTCATACATGTATCAGCTTGAGAGATGAAGCCAAGTCAAAAAAACAAGATGAATTCTAATGCTTTTCACTATAAATTAGCATAAACAAACTTAACAACTATTGTAAATCTTATTATTTGAGAATTATGTAAATGATATTAAAGATCCAGCTCTAAATCAACTCACACAGAAATATAGTGATAAATTATACATGGTATTTTCCTTCACAATATTTTAGAGTTTGGAATTAATTTTTAATTTCTTTTTTTCATAGTCATTTTCTCCTTAACAGCAAAAATATTTTTGTTATTGAGCAACTAAAAATATACACATTATAGACTTTATAGCTTTGAATTGGGAAAACTGTTACCTAGATTCTCCTTTCAAAATCTTTCAAAACTAAATCTCATTTTTGGACCAAAATAAATTTGGAATGTTATTACTGGTAGTTAACCACTAGTAGCCAATTACTGTTGTATATTCATTGTATATATTTGCTAAACACTGGAGTTATCATATTACTATTTACTGTGATGTTAAAATGGTGAGAATCACTGAACAAATTCTAGATTCACCCAAGTCTTTTCTCATTGGTGTTCCATTACCTTTAAAAGTGATCTTGATTATCACAACTTTCACTGTTATCCCTGGATCCTTTGATTCTCCATGATAATGATGTTGCTAGTGTGTCAAGTTCTCTTCTTGATAATAGGGGAACTGTTGTCCCTTGCAGTTCTGTGCTCAACTTTCATCTATATACACTTTTAAAAAAATCATATTTCCATGACATTAGTAAATAGATTCAAAAGAACCAATTCCAATGTAACTCCTTAGAATTTATTTATTTATTAATAAACATTGTTTATTTCTGCCTAAAATCTGACCATTACACTATCTGTATTTTCTGTTCTTTTAAAGGTTTAACAATTCTGTATCAGTTCAGGAGCTCAGATCTTTGAATATTATGTAAAAAATTAAGGTGCATTCCTTTAGAATCATTCCATTGTCTAGAGCTCTATTTAGTGTCGCATCTTTAGTAGCTAAAGTTTAGTAGCTAAAGTTTAGTAGCTAGTTATGTGATATTTACAAAAAATTGTAAATATCATATAACTAAATTTAAAGATGAGATACATAATGATATAATATTTGTGGATTGCAATTATCTCTAGTGTTATTGTAAATTGATCAAAAATATAAATTTTAAGAAATATAATAATGAAGAATAATTAAATAGAAAATAATTATTTCAAATGATACTGTGAACTTGAGTGAAACTCAACTGTATTCAAAATAAAAATAATGTAGCATGTATGGTACTGATTTGGAGGAAATGCCTTGCCTCCTTGATTGGATTAATCTTCTCGAGGAACTAGGATAGATAACATTAATCCCATTAAAAAAATGTAGGGCCAACCCATCTATCTATAGGGCCATTAGCAAACTGTGTGTTGATTTATTTCCTGAATCAAGAAAATACATTGGCAGAAAACCAAGCACTATTTAGTGTTTGGTGATCCACTAATGATAGTATTGCATTACATAATTTAAATAGGAAAAATATCTACCAGGCCTAAAGCTTTACTCTACAGCAGTGGTCCCTAATCGTTACGGCTTGGCAGCCTGATGGGGGTGGGGGAGAGGGGAATCAGCCCATGCAAGTTGAGTTGTGTGCATTGTGCCAGCCTGCTGGTTGCAGTAGTCGAGTTGTGCGTGTGTGCGCTGACCTGCTACTTGTGGCAGTTGAACTGTACACCTGCGCGCTGGCCTGCCACTTGCTCTGGTTGAGTTGCGTGCAGACACCGGCCAGCCACTCACGTGGCCAAGTTCCGAACAGGTTATGGCCCAATAATAGGCCGTGGCCTGGGGGTTGGAGACCCCTGCTCTCAGGGCTTTGTTGATTTTAGGATTACTTTGGATTCAGTCCCTAGATAAATCCTACAGAAAAAAAAATAAGACTACACCAGATAAATGATTGCTCTTGCTTATTTATAAATTACACAAGAATGCTTACCTGAGGATTAGATACATAGCACTCTCTCTAATCACATAAAGAAAATAAAGTAGCTTGCATATTAACATCCTGATTTTTCAGCTTTTTATGTTAATTTATTAGGTAAGTCTTTGAAAAATTTGATCTTCATGAATATTTATTTATTTATTTATTTATTTATTTATTTATTTATTTATTTATTTATTTTATATATGTGTGTGTGTGTGTGTGTGTGTGTGTGTGTGTATGTATATGTATATGTATATATATGTATACACACACACACACACACACACACACACACACACACACACACACACACACACACCGCCCTTCTCCGGAGACTCAAGGCTGCTTACAATGCGTTAAGCAACAGCCTTCATACTTTTATATATACCTTTTGTATATACCTGCTTAGTAGGGCTTTTGCACACACACACACACACACACACACACACTCACCCAGTGGTGTTCCTTTTTATACAAAGTCAGTTTATTGCCTGCACAATCCGGGTCCTTATTATACCTACCTTGGAAGGATAGGCGGCCTTGTGCCTGGTGAGATTTGAACTCGCAGTAATTGCAGGCAGCTGGCAGCTAAGTGCTACTTTAACAGCACTTTAGTCCGCTGCTCCACCAAGGCTCTTATAATATAACATATTATTTTGGAAGCTTCTACAATCTTACTTTATATAGTAGTAACAATGTGGTACTATTGCAGGCTTCTGTTTGCCTTCAGAAAACTGAAAGGATTGTTAATATTGTGCAACTACTTATCTTTTAATCGTAATCTAACTTTTTTGATCTTTTCCAAAGATTAGGGTTATAATCAAACTGTGTTTTGTTGGTGGCATTATCAATCAGATTAGATTTTTAATTGTGATTTTTTTTACTTTTATTTCCTTCTAAATATTCAGATAACTATTTTTCCTCTGGTTATTTTTGCAAACTTTGCTTGATTACACAGAGTAGACATGTTTTAAATCCCTTCTCCAAAGAATTGTTCTCTATTGAGATAAAGAGATGTGATGAAGATTGGCCCTATTAGTGTTTTGTACTAAATGCCTCTAGTATTCCAGCCTTAGAGGGGACTGCTTTACATAAGAGTCAGATTGCTCTTGAGTTTATGGGCAATTCAGGGAAGGAATGTTCCTTTCAATCCAGTGAGTATGCTGAGGATTTTGAGGAAACCAGGTATCAATTTGAATGTTTACAGGACATTACAGAATGAAAGCAGACAAACAGGAGTGTTAGAGGGTCATCATCTGGCACAGTGAAGAGGAAAGTCATTATAGGTTGTGTGGAAGAAGAGAGGGTGGTTGAGCCAAAGTTTTAAGGCAGATGAAAAAAGTACCTGTATTTACAAAAGGCAAAGCTCAAGTGAGCTTTGCATCTCTTCCATATCTTGCAGAAGAATGACGCTTTGAGTCAGGAGGCCCACCTGAATTACTTAGTGTGGTCATATGGGATCTTTGCCAAAATTCAGTATGACACTTTACAGAAAGAACTCAGGAAGTACTGCCCTTGAAACTTTGAAACTTTCAAGTTGAAAGAGGGGCAACTCTTGACTAGATAACCGCACCTCAGATTTGGTTGCAGGTTGCCTTGGGCTGGACTCATTGATACTAGTATTAATGCTGTCAAAGGAGAATTTTGCCCTGGGAGTGAGTTCCAACAACAATCCAACTTTGGATGCAGTAGCTTGGCATGCACATATAATGGGATCATTGCCAGACCACACTTCTGCTATTCCTAGAAAAGCCAGTATAAAAACAGCAACAGCCCTGCCAGTTTTATTCATGAGTGGCATCATATAAATTGATTTATTAACTATGAAGATCATAACATCACAAAATTTGAACATTTTTGTAGAAAGCATTTCTCCTTCTTTTAAATCCTATTTATTGCTTCTCTCCAAATGTATTAGATGTACTTTATTTTTAAAAAATTCACATATTTCCAAAATACTTTTTTCAAAAGTAAGTTGTATGAACTAAATAAAAAATATGAATGGTTGTATATTAATGTTTATTCATTATTAAATATAATAATAAATAGTTGCAATATGTAAATATCTTTATAAGGATGAATTTGGTGAGCCTAAATAGTATATGCTTTTTCATCCATGTTTTATTCCATATTATTACATTCCCTTACAAAAAAGAGTTCATTCCATTGTTCAGGGGATTTTGATTTAGACACTGAAAATGGTATAGCCTGGGAAGTTCTGCCAATTATTGGACTTTGTAGTATCTTTTAGTAAAGCTGTAATGATTATGTAATGCAATGAGTAATTAGCTCATCTATATATAATATCTAAATTGGCTTTTTAAGGGGTATATTTACAGCAGTTTGTGTGGCAGTTGTATGAAATGGCGCATCTTTAATAAAAGTGTTTCTTTCTAATCTGTTCTAACTGTTTTGCAGAGAAACATCATTGTTTTCAAGATTAGTGGATTTTGATAGATACATGATTATGTTAACAAAAATAGATAGAATAATAAAAATGATGGTATTGAAAGTATCCATTTGGCCATCAAGTCCAACGTGTATTCCACAGAGGAAGCCTAATTAAACTATGTAAAATAAAGGGTTGTTCAGCCTCTTGCTAAACACCTTGCTACCAGATTGATTGAACTGCTCTTACTGTTTTACTTTTTTTTCAATATCCTTGTTGAATGTCATTATCCTTATTTTTCTCCATCAATTTAGTTGCTGCAATTATAATTCTGTTATAATCAATAGAGAGGGCACTAACAGGTAAAGCTCGGTGAGACATATTAAATAAGAGGTTAAAGATTAGGATTTCAGAAAGCTCTGAGATTTACATAATGTTTGGAGAAAAATCAAGAGCCTGATCCATGTCAGATGTTTTTATAAAGACATAAGCTTTTGTAAGCTATAGGTCATTTCATCAGATACATGGATAGATTGGTATATAAATTGGAGTGAAGCAGGAGAGAAAAAAGGGAAGACATCTTAATTATAAACATGCAGGTAATAGGTGAGACAGTTTGTCTTACAATAAAAAGAATGTGTTAATTAAGAATTGTAATGAGGTAAAACTCATTGTTTTTGTTGAGGCTTTTTGAGAACTTCTGAAACTTTTTGATATGCTTGAGTTCAGCGTTGCCTCATCTGGTAGTGCTGCTAAAATCTTATTTTTTTCCCCAAAACAGTTGCTTTAAATCTATAGTTGAGTGTCCTGGGAGGTTGAAATGCTGTGATGCTATTCTTTTCCCCTTGTTTCAGGCTTGATGTCAAACTTGTGTCCATTAATTATTTTATGCAATATTTGTCCTATGTAGTGTTTAGAAGGGATTGTTGGCAGTTGATGGCACAAATCGCATTAGAGGCAGAATGTGTACAGAGGAGGTGTTGTAGAGTTTAGTACTTGTGTTAACATCATAGTTTCTTCTTGTTTGTGAGAATCTGCTTGAGACATATGAAATAACTACTTATATGAACATAACCACTCAGTGCCTAAGAAAATGCAGTGTCATTGCTCAGTATGGGTTGTAACTTACTAATAATGCATTTGAGTGGCTTGAGCTGGCTGTAGATTATAAATGATGAACGGTGCTGTTATTTTGTTCTGGTATTTTAGAGGTGAGGTTGGAAGAGAGATTGACTGTTTAACAGGCTTTATTTGGGAAACTGGTTCTATTGATTTGTTTATCAAACATGTTGGATTGGTAGTTCAGACTCCTGAACGCCTGGTTTGATTCCAAAAATTGAACATTTCTATCAAGTGGAGCAGAAAAAATGCCATTGTAATTTAGAGCCTGGCTATAGATGTTCTGGATGGAAGTTAGAAGCATATAGATATTCATGGTGATTTATTTGTGTATCTATTCTGTAGTTTGATCATGACATCAAAGACAAGAGGATTTGATCTGTAAACAGATCTAGACTGAAGTTAATAGTGAAATAGAAGTTATCAAAGTATTTTTATGAGTCCAGACAATGAATTTCATGAATTTACCTTTATTGAGGTAAAAGATGAACTTCAGAGAACAAGTGTTGGGAAAACACTTCACATCAGTGATGAAGATGTTGGCATCTTGAGGAGCAATGTGTACACCAATGGCTGAACTATTGATTGGTACAGTAGATACATGTTATTACTAAAATTGAATAGTTTTGGATAAGTAATTAATACACTGTTTGGTGGTAAGGCAACAGTGTAATAAATACACTGTTTGACGGTGCTTTGGCATTTTACAAAAGCTTATGTCTTTATAAAAACATCTGAGAGTTGAATCAGACTCCTAATTCCTCCCCCCCAAACATGATGTAAATCTCTGAACTTTCTAAAATTCTAATCTTTAACTTCTTATTTAATATGTCTCACAGAGCTTCCACCTGTTAGTGCCCTCACTATCGATTATAACAGAATACTGCAGCAACTAAATTTATGGAGAAAATTAATACGGATAAAGATTTTCAACCAGGGCATTGAAAAGTGGCATTACTGGTTATGTATGTATGTATGTATGTATGTATGTATGTATGTATGTATGTATGTATTTAATTATTTAATTAATTTTTATACCGCCCTTCTCCCGAAGGACTCAGGGCGGTGAACAGTTAAAATAACATACATATAAAATGTGAATATAAGATAATTAAGCCAGTTTGGCTCATCAGTTAAGAATCTTCAGCATAAAGATTTAGAACAATTAGAAGAGATTTATGCCAGACCGGCTTGGTGAAACAGAAAGGTCTTAAGTGCACGACGGAAAGTACGAAGCCATATTGATGGCTTGAAGTTCTCATTTGTGCAGGATATTGTTATATAGCTTTTCAATATCTATAGTAGCTAAAGTAGTGCTGTATCATCAGCATACCGAAAATTGTGGATATTTCTTCCACCAATCTTTACCCCAATTTTGGATTTTTCAAGACCTAGTTTTCTTATGATCTTTTTGAGATACAGATACTTTGTTGCATTCCTTTCTCTATCTTAAACTAATCGGTGTCTCCATATGGAGTTCATACAGAGGCTTTCTAATTTGTTTACAGTAATTATATCAATTTGACCAGATGTACTGTTACCCCTAGGTCTTGTAGGGCTCTCTATAACTTCTCATGATCAACACAATTGAAAGCTTTATTATAGTCAATGAAGCACATGTAAATGATCTTCTGATATTCACAAGAATTCATGATCCAGTGCAGAGTTGCAATATGACTGGATATCTGGTAATTCCCTTTCAATGGTTGGTTGTATAATTTTTAGCAAAACCATGCTTATGTGAGGTATGAAAGCAATTGTATGATAATTTATCTTTTGAGTCACCCTTTTTCAGCAGTGAAATTAACACTGAGCATTTGGATCCCATGCCAGTGTTGTTTTCCCAGATTTTCTGACACAAGTCTCTTATGACTCTGGTTAATATCAGTGTCAGTAATTCTTCAGGGATAGTGTCAACATCTGAACTCTTGTTGTTTGATAGTTGGTTCATTGCCCACATGATCTCTTTCTCAAGGATAATTGGTTCTATTTCTACTTCTCTTTCCTTGTCATCTTTTGCTACTTGTGTATATTTGCTATCTTCTGTATATTTTCACTAGCTATTCTTGATACCTTGTTGATTAGATGGTTCTTTCCCTTGCATGTTTTTAATGATGCCTTTACAAGCCATAAATTATTCTTGGATCTTTTTGAGTTGCATAAATGCATTTCAGATAAGATCCCTCATGTAGTCTGCTTCAAACTGTTTACATTGCTCATCCTAGTAAACTTCATTATCCTTCCTTGCTGCCCTCTGGAAAGCTGCATTCAGTGTTCTTACTTCTTCCTGTTTGCCTGCTGCTTTGGCTGCTTTTTTTTTTTCCTCAGATATTTTGATGGTTTCATCTGACAGCCACTTGCATGTTTTCTCTGGCTTCTTATATGTGTTGTTCTTCTGCAATACCAATAATGGTTGTTTGAATTTCCTGCCACAGTTCATCAGGAAGGAAATTCACTGTTTAGTAGTTCAACTTATTTGTCACCTCTATAGTAGGGATTTTGATGACATCAAACTTCTTTGGAGGCACTGCTTTTTTGATGGCGCATAATTTGACTTTAATCTTTGCCACTAACAATTCATGATCTGAACAACAATTGGATATGTCTTAATAGCAAGGACTGAGCTGGTCTATTGATGATTGCAAGGGACATAGTCAATTTGATTATAGAGAAGTCCATTTGGTGAGGTCCCAGTGTATAAGTGGTCCTTGTGCTGTTTGAACCATGTATTCATGATCCTAAATCTGTTTTATTGGCAAAATTGTACCAATCACCTGCATCATTTCTCTCACTTATCCAAAATAACCAGTGATGTCTGTCTCCACTTGTTTGCCAACTTTTGCATTAAAATTGTTCAAGATGTAAACAATGTCTTTTTTGAGTAGTTGTTTCATTGTTTCTTGGCATAAAAGTCCTCTATTTCAATTATATTTAATTATAATAATATGAATTATTAGAAAAATCATGATTAAAGCAAATCTTATTTGGTATTGGGTGAATATAGATAATATGTATATATTATTGTCTACGTTTCATTTTCATCTATCTTTCTTAGAATATCCATTTTGTTCCTTTAAAATAACATGTCAAATTTCAAAAGCAGAAATCAAGTTAATAAATCAGGCCCGAGACAATGATATATTATCATCATCATCATTATCATCTTACTGCAGGAAACATTTAATTATACATTGTTCAGTGTATCCATTTTCTTTGATGACCAATTATCATCTTTATAAAGGAAATATTGCAGACTCTTTTGGGTCTTCTAATCCATATATAAGTTCCCTTCCCCAGGAAAAAAAGTATATTTAGCACATTAATAGTTCTATCAATCCAGTTTTCTTGAGACCATATCATATCTGAATTAATTCTGATGAACCTCATTCTGTTTTTCCTTGTTTTCATTTTTTAGTTACTTTAACTTTGTGCTATATGCCACTCTCTTCAGATGCTGATCACCATCAGTAAGAACCTTACATATTTACAAATACACTTTTCCTTGAGTACAGACATGGGAATCAGGTAGAGAAGTGGTCCTCCCACATACGCATTACTATAAACAACCTAACAAGGCTTATACTTCAAAACAGTACAGGTAGTCCTTGATTTAGCAACAGTTCATTTAGTGACCACTCAAAGTTACAACAGCACTAAAAAAAGTGACTTATAACCATTTTTCACACTTATATCCACTGCAGCACCCCCATGGTCATGTGATCAAAATTGAGAGACTTGGCAACTGACTCAAATTTATGACGACTGGCAGTGCTGCCAGTCGTCTTCTGCCTGCTGCTCGCAGCCCTGCCTGCTGCTCGCATATGTCCACGTGCCCCTGCACAAAACCATTGCCCCCAGCCCCTGTGCTGGGCCACCAACCCAGAAAGGTTGGGGAATGCTGATCTAGGTAACCAATCTTGGTAAAACTCCTACAGGACACTTGTTAGGACTACTTATCTAGGTTGCTTTTACTTCATCAGAAGGTTTCTCCACTTTTCTGGAGCTTGCTGTAGTCATATTATTTATATTTTTAGCTGGCAACAAGTAGGACTTCCACAGAGCAGATGGTCCCTGGATGCTTTCTCTCTCACTGAAAAGTTTCATGAGAAGATCTGTTCTAGAGATACATTTAGCACAAGTCATCTGGCTAGTGAGTTCTCTGCAGTTCATTATGAAGATACAGATATGTGGGAAATTAGATTCCTAGAGGCTTATTTGGAATAAGAGATGCCAACTGTTTGTTCAACTCAGCTTCAAAGAGATCACCCTGAAGTAAATATTCATTAGTATCTTGCAGACAAATCAAGTGAAGAGAGAGCAGGCGTGATATGTTCCTGATGCTCCTAATGTATCACATGAGACAATGTTATATCAGGCAAGAGTTCATTCAAAGTAGGAATTCTGGATTTGCTCTTTCCAATTATTAAGGAGCTGAACAGGTTTTCCTGTCTTGATTCCTGAGATTCAAGTTCTTTCTGTAAAACATTATCTTGTTTTGTCCATTCTGAGTACCTTCCTGTTCACTCATTACAACATGCTTTATATGGCTGGGCAATGGCCATTGCTGATCTGTTTGCAGTTTTCAGATTAATTTTCCAGCCAGATTCTCAGCACCATCATCCACTACAATAGACGCAGTCAAGTTTAGTTGGAAGATGGAAAATAGAGCACTTCTGTAAGGAAAAAAGTCTTGCTTGATGAAGCTTGTTAAGGGAAACAATCTTCTGAGATTCTCCTTGCTCTCCTACAAGTTTCCCAGTGGCTTTTTCTGAGCAACTTAAGAAATAATTCTTTTTCCCCTTAGATTTTTTCCACGCCAATGATCTCTCTTTAACCTTTTCAGATGTCTTTTAGTCCTCAGGATGATGTCACCAAAAGCTTCTGAAATTTCTGCAGGCAATTCCTTTTGGATTCTAACTCTTGAATTTTCTTTTCATTTTCTGCTATTTTTGCTTTGAGAGCCAACTGTAGCAAATTGGCTAACTTGCACAGCTTTTCCAGCTCATTTTTATCAGGCCACTTCAGATCCACATATTCGTCAGGAATCAGTTAATTTAATCTACTGACTGATCTGAAAATATGTAGTCTATGTTTTTAAAAACTGGTACCTAAATGAGTACATCTATGAGTCACCAAGAGTGATAGAGTAATAGAGTGTGCAAGTTTTCCAGGGAAAGCATTCACTATGTTGCTGCAGTTTAGTTTCCTGGTTTCTAGTACTTTCATTACTTCATCCTGCCCAGTTTCCCAAAGTTCCTTGTTCTTTGCTCAGAAAGAAGAAAAAGGAGGGAAAAAAGTAAACAGATTTTTTTCCCCACAGGTAGTAAAATGCTATAGGTGGAACAAATAACTGAGTTTGTTAGATATAAATCAGCTTATCCAATTATAATTAAATGTGATTTACAGTTCAGTCCGGTACCCATTTATCCAGGATTAGTTCCAATTACTCTTAAATAGAAATATATCAGATTACATAATGTTGTTAAATAATTACTGCAGGAGGATCATCTTGACATTTGAATGATTAGATAATATCTGCCAAGGGAAAATGATGTAAAACTGTCTTGTTTGGGTTAGGGTTAGGCTATAACCCTTATATAGGAGTTTGAAAACTAGAACCATATTGCTACTCATGGTGTAATATGGAATTCCATGGTGGAATTCTAACTAAGAAAGCAGGTAGCATTCGCCACAGAAATATGTGGCTGTTACACAAATCAGATTTCATCCATGATTTATACCCCAACATGCTGTTTTCCATACAAAACTACAACCACAGATCACAGAATTCCTAGCTAATCTAGAAGGTATCAGATTGGGCAAGGCTGGGCCACATACTATCATCTTTCTATTAAAATTAAAAATGAAGTTCTTTAAATTATAAATGTTTCTACTATTTTCTGCTAACTCATGTAAAAAATATCTGAGAATGACAGATAAAATCTCAGTTATTACAAATCATAAGATGGAGAGGAAAGAACTATGGTACTCTGAATTCCAGACCTTTAGCTACCTTAATGAGACCTGCTAGTCTACATTGCCTAGACTGAGCAATTAGAATATTGGACCAGTAGTTCCAAAGAGGCAAATCTCAAGAAGACAATATAAGATCTTTTTGTAGAGATGGGAGGAACCCATGTGGTTATGGGGGGAGGGGGTTGTATCTGAGAGTTTATCATCTTTGGTTTTGGATGGGTTTGTACTACCCCAGGCAGATCTGATGCATTATCTGAGAGTTCTGGACTCATGGCTTCTGCTTGAAGAGCATAGAGCAGTTATGATTAGGAGTGCTTTTGCTTAACTTTATGTTGTTAACTAGTTATACCCTTTCCTGGATACTCAAGTCCCTTTGCTTGGTCATTCATGCCTTGGTCATATTCTATTTGGACTTTGCAATATACTCTACATAGGACTATCCTTGAAAAGTATCTGGAAGCATCAGCTGCTGCAGAATATGGCCATAGAAGCAATCTTGGGTATCCCAAGGACAGTGCATGTAATACTGATGTTGGAACAAGCTGCAATGGGTGCCAGTTTGCTTCTGGGTCCAATTCAAGAGCATAGTTTTGTTTTGGTTATGATCTTTAAATCTTGACATGGAATGAGGCCAGATGATCTGTGAAACTATCTTTCCCCCCATTATATCAGCCTTTCCCACTCAGTGAGGTAGGGAGGGTATGTTCTGGACCCCATCAGTAAAGAAGTTTGACTGATGGTGTCCAAGAAAAGATCTGTTGTTGCCTCTGCCGTTCTCCACACAGAGGTGAGGTCGGCCCCCACACTTCTGGCCTTTCAGAAAAGTCTGAAGACCTGACTCTGCCATTTTGGTTGTGGTTCAAGCTTCCTTGAAGATCCTCCCCCATCTTTTTTCCTTTGACTTTATACTATTTTTGTCTTTCAATATTCATATGCAGTTTTTATGTTTTTATATTTTACTTATACACTGCCAGAGTCAATTTCTGGGTGAGATAGGCAGTTTCTAAATTTGATAAAATAAAAGTAAAATAATAAAATAAAATATAAATAAAATAAAATAATAATAAACCTATCACATCCACAAGAATTAACATCTGGAACTGAATATAAGAAATGATAAGATAATTTAAGAAAAAAAAACCCTGTCTGGCTTAATCAATTTTATGATGCATGCCAATGCTTACTAAAGTATCCATTTAATAAGCAGTCATTAATTTGTAAATAAATAAATCATTTACATCTCCCGCATTATGTATGTTCTCTCATTGGATTTTTTTCCTCAAAAAAACCGATCTACCTACATAAGAACTGTGGAAGGATTGGAATGAATACAGATAAAGTGTTTCAATATCTCAGGGGCTGCCACAAAGAAGAGAGAGTCAAGCTATTCTCCAAAGGACCTGAAGGCAAGAGAAGAAGCAATGGATGGAAATTAATCAAGGGGAGAAACAACTTAGAACGAAGAAGTTTCCTGACAATTAATCAGTGGAACAACTTGCCTCCAGTTGTGAATGCTCCAACCCTGGAAGTTTTTAAGAAGAGATTAGAAAATCATTTTTCTGAAATGGTGTAGGGCAGTGATGGCGAATCTTTTCAGCACTGAGTACCCAAACTGGAACGTGCATTCACACCAGCCAGCTGGTCTTTGGGGTTCTGAGGCTCTGGCATGCATGAAGATCAGCTGGCTGGAATGCATGAGCATGCTAGAAACCAGAAGAGCAGATAGTGATGGCTCATGGTCCCCCATCATGGGTGGAGGGCTTCCTGCCTGAGCAGGAGGTTGGACTAAAGGACTCCATTGTTCTGTATTCTGTAAAATATTTTGGAAAACTGCTACCACACTCAGTAATGTTTGAGGGACATTTGTTGATGCAATCCAACTTGACATTGTTACACAAGTCTCCAACAGAACCCTGAATTTTGTGAAGGTGGTAGGACATTTTCCTAGGCAGAACACTATGGATGAAAAAAGAGAAGGGCTTTACAAACTTTTATTATTATTTTTACAAGCTACAGTGATCTGTAACTTGCAAGTTCAATCTAACCCTTTCAATCAGGTGCCACAGTTTAAAACAAGTTTTCCCTACTATGTTGGGAATTATAATTTTAGACTTTTAGAAGGCAGCAGTTTAGGGAAATTGACTTTTAGGTTTTCCAGATAGTCTTTTACTTGAAGAAAACTCTAATTTCCCCTTCATCCCACCCCTTCCCCTCATACTTTACATACTTTACAACAGAGTCTTAGTTTGTGGTGAAGGAAACATTTGGTTTGGTTAAATTATTATTTGCTGAAGACCATGGGAAGCTTCATTTGCCGGTGTCATTAAGCTTCAGACTTTCAGATTCCAAGATCACAAGATCTCTCTGTCCATGTGACTCAGAACTGGGTTGAAGTAATAGGGAGTTAAGATACAGATTGAACAGTGGTGATATTGTTTCCTAGCACAAGAGTATAAGAATATCTGACTACTAGTCAGATATTATATAGATATTATATTTCCATGCAGTATTATATAATCAAGAGGATGAAGCAAAGAGTCATCAGGAGAAGGGTTTCATTACTAGAGTTCAGTTGTGCAGGCAAGAAAACAAATATTGAGGTGAAAGCTCCTTAGGCCTTGTGTATCTAGGATTCTCCAGAAACCAGAAACTTATGCAAGCTGCTATTACAACTTAGAGACTGCTCTTGAATTCAGAATTCAGCTACAGAGGGCAGGAATTTTTCTTAGGCTCTCTTTCAGTAAGTTAAAATCAGCTGTTTTAAAGTTTAAGACACTGACTAGATTATGTTCTATACATTTGCATTATATTGAATTCCAATATGACGTGGTCACTCTCACCCAAAGTCCTGGCAATTTCAACTCCCTCTATCACTTCTTCTCTATTAGTAAGAATTAGGTCCTGTATAGCTTTTTCTTTAATTCCGTCCTCTATCTTTTGGATGATCTGTTTGATCTCCCACTTGCAGCAGAGTTTGTCTCCCAGTTGATATCTCCCATTATTACTGTGGTATATTTCCTATATACATTCATTAATCATTTAGCAAAAAGTTCATCTATTTCTTCTGTTTGGTTGGGTAGCCTGTAATATACACCTATAGCAATGTCGTTCTCCACACCTTTTTTATATTGACCCATATGGATTCTAAGAAGTTTTCATCCTCGATTTTGTTTCAGTAATAGCAACTATATCGTATCCACCTTTATGTACTAGTATTTTAAATTCATCCTGTTTGCTCCTAAACTTTGAGTGTTCGTGTATAGGCATTTGAGTCCTTTATGGACCTTAGGTATGTTTCTTATATCTCCTACTTTGTAACTGCGTTTTCCATCCTTTTCATCACTCTCTACATCATTGTATTGTTATTTTTCCTTGTCTTTCTCTTTGCTCCCTACCTCCTTATATGATTGATTATGTAGTGTTTTTTGCTTGGAATTAGGTTCTAAAAGTCTTGAAGATGGCCCCCCTCAATTTCAGTTTAAAGCCCTTCTGATAAGATGAGACAGTTGTTTTTTGAATATATTCTTTCAAGTTCTTATGAGGATCAGTCCAACTCTTGCCAGTAGCCCTTCATGTAGGTAATGCTAGGCCATGGACTAGGAAACCAAAGTTCTCTTGACGATACAAATTTTAAGCCAGTGGTTCGTTTCTAAAATCCTTTGCTTTCTCATTGGATCTTAGCCTTTTGTTGGAAGCATATATGAAAACATCACTTATTCTCCTAATTTTTTAACTTTCTTCCCTAACTGTTCGTAATCTCTTGTTATTAATTTTAGATTCATTGTTGAGTCACTGATCCCCAGTGTAAGAGAAGAAAGAGATAGTAATCCATAGGATTGATTATTTCAGTAAGGTTCTCAATTACATCTTTGATTTCTGCTTCAGGGAAACAACATATCTCCCTAGATTGACTGTTCAGTCTGCGGACTATAGTTTCTGTTCCCCAAAGAATTGAATCTCTTATCACCAATATTTGTCTTTTTTCCCCTAGGGAAGTCTGGGATACTATTCTTCCTGTCACAGGAATGCTGGGTTGTGCCTCTTTTTTGGAAATTATTGATGACTATAGGTATCTGCATCTTTTCTTCCAGGGGAGGCTATGGAAGCAATTATTTAGTTCCAGAGGTGATTCATTGAAGTGGGCTAGGGTAGATAGTAGGGGCTTTTCTCTTGGTTGTTGTGACATGGTTCTATCAGTCTTCCTCTCTAGGTTCATACATAGGGTCATTTTTTAAAATGACCCTATGTATGAACATGAAAAATGTTTGCTCCCTATTGTATTTAATTTTGGTATAATTATCTTGTTTAGGTTGGGGATTCTCGCTTTGTTCATTGAATTTCAAAATGGCTAGAGTTGCTTGTAGACCCCTTATTTTTTTTCTAATAATTCATATAATTTATAATGCATGCATAGTTTGGATCTTCTGAGGGCATAAGCTCAAACATATGGCATACTTTGTAAATAACTATAATATCAGTATATATTTCCAAGATTTTAGAATGTTTGTTTGTTAAAAAAAACCCCTATAAATAATAAATAAATAAAAATTATCCTAGCCTATGGATTTCACATTTGGCTAGATAAGGGAAGGGATAGCAAAACAATTACTAAACCAGACAGTTTACATAATTCATGATATATAACCTGAATCTGTAGGTTTACCAGCTACTATGATTGACATAACATGAAGTGCTAAATGAAATACAATCCATGATATGCAATGTTTAAAGCTTATCTATGATTCAATCCGTATATTGCACAAAACCCAGGTCAAAACAAAAAAATGCTCAGCTGATTTCATGACAGTCAAATCCTAAACCATAGTTTACAAACCAGTAAACTTCACTGAACTGGCTGCCAAAACAAAACAAGCCACAATGTGCCAGAGCATTATGAATAAGTTCAGCACATTTCAGGAGACACAGAACTTTCCACCTTATGTTTATTATACCTGAAAAACAATCCCTCCTAGCTTCACATTTATCATACTTGGGGGTGATAAACTCGAGGGATATTTGTGGGGAGGAGGGAACATGATGATGGCATATGTATTAAGTGCCATAATGTACATATAGTACAGGTGGCTTTTGGATGATTAAATTATCACTTGGTTATCATTTTGCTACAGTGGTTTACTATGGTTGCTGTTGATACACATACCCCTCCCAGTACCTATATTTGAAGAAAAGGAAGCACAAAAATAAATAATTAAGTACTGAATTTAATAATTACTTTAAATTACTTACCTGGAAAAATAGGATGCTCTCATTTATAACATTGACTGATCTCCATCTATATCAGGGGTGTCAAACTCAAGGCCCGCCAGCTGGATCTAGGCTGCCTAGATCTCGTGTGCACGGCTGCCTGGAAACAGTGAAGGACCGGCCCACGGTGCCTCTGCCCATGAAAACAGAGCTCGGGAGGGCCACATGCAGCCTTTGTGAGCGCTGACAGAGCATTCAGGCCACCACAGTTGCCCCCAACATGAATGATCTTGAGCTGGCCACGCCCACTCTGGCCCAATTCTCAATTTCAATTGAGAGTTTGACCTCGGGGAACCAGAGTGGGCGTGACCCTGATCTATATCCACTGACAGTTATTAAATACAGAAACTTCTCTCACATACATGAGCACAAGCATACAGTCCTTAGCAACTCCAATTTCTTTCTTACTCCTGACTGGAAAAAAGAGGATAATAGGGTGTGATAGGGAGCTGAACTAGAGAGAAAGAAAGGTGAAGATAAAACTGGAAAGAGGAAAGGAAAAAGTAGTTGTTACAAAAGAGGAAATTTCATTCACTTTACCAAGCCTAATCTCAAGGGCATCTGTACTTTTCAACAGCAATATTTATCAGCGTTTACATCTCTTGTTCAGGGGTGGGTTCTACTAACCTTTACTACCGGTTCACAACAGGGCCACACGGAGAAGTATTTTGATGACATTGGGGTCAGTGGGCGGAGCCTCCCACCGGTTTTATTACCGGTTCTGTAGAACCGGTGCAAACTAGAGGCAACCCACCACTGCTCTTGTTTCTTCCTTTCTTTTCAATAATTTGTTCTATTCTTATCAGACCACTCCCTCAATTTACAATGATCTAGGAGGGGGAATAATCACCCTATTGGATATTTACAATAGAAAGCTAATATCCGTTTTATTGAAAACACTTGCAGCCTGTGAAAAATCAAGTGGTCCTTTTTATCAGCAAGTCATTTTGTTAGAAAAATATAAAAATCAGAAAAATAATTCCTGCCTTTCCAATCATCATTAATTATAAATAGGCAATTAGTCTTTTCTTGGAAGAGTTCTATCTTCTGAGCTTGTATTTGGTAGCTTCACCCCCAAGTGCTCTAAAAGCAAGGAGAACCAATTTCCAGGATGTGTAATGTGCTTTGAAGAGAGCAGGAGAATTGTATTCTTACGCATCTGGAGGATTGCAGGTTGAGGAATGCTAATGGTGATAATTGTTCCCATTTATCCTTTTGTCCCCAGCATATGTTGCTTAGTGATTTTTTTTTCTAAAAATTTACCACTCACAAGCCTGTAAAGTCAGCTGTGCTGGAGTGACAATCTGAGATGCTAAGAAGAACTGATGAGTAATCTGCTATATACTGTAGCACCTCTAGTTTCCAGCCCACTTCTCTCTTCCAGCCCACTTCTTGGACTCTCAGATTTGGTCTAAACTAATATAAATGTCTCAGCAACAATTGCATTCTGCATTCTAAATTGCTTCTATTCGTTCCTTTCAGCTTCCTCACATTTTCAATATAAACAACCTGAGGGTATCAAAATGGGTATCAAAATGTATTAAAAAGGGGCTTCTGTTCACCTGTATGAGACCCCCTAAGTTTATCTTCTGGTAAACAGTCAATGGGGTCTTTTCAAGCTGCACTCCACTGCCACCTTCCCATTCTCTGAAGCAAGCAATTAAAAATAAGGCCAGCTCTGCACAAATCAACCAATCATTATAAATAAACATATAAAATATTTTGGAACATTACTGAAATATATTTAGGATTTTATAGATTCTTAATTTAGGATTTTTGGACTAAAATTAACTACTGGTTTTATTGTTTCTAAAGTTCTACACTGTTTATAATAAAAGACTATAATCTATTTATAATCTGATTAAATTTCAGCTGTGGAAAACTACAAAACAGTAAGAAAGTGGCAGGTGACTGATCTTAACACCTCTAATAATCATTTATTTATTCATTGCTGTATTTATTGATCATTTATGTATAGCCATCCATCTCACAATAAAGTGACTCTAGGCAATTTAAAATAAAACTATTATAAAAAATCAGATCAAGCATTTGACATCTGCTGTGGGTCAGGCCCATGGCTGTTATGATGGCCATGAACTTTCAACCTCCATCTTGCTCCACACCCAAAGAGAAAACAAGTTAAAACCTCCCAACATCGTAAGTCTAGAGTATTCTACTGCCAACTTGGCCAAAGCATTGAGCAATCCAGGCAATCCAGTCCAGTCCAGCAGGATAAAATTGCAACAACCCCATCTTATCCCTAAAGCCAATTTCACAAAAACAGACCATTACATCTGGTTATCTATGAAGCACCATCTCTAAAAGCTGCCAGAAACTCTGGATAGCCACTCTACTGGCCTTCTCCTGGGGTCACTATTGGTATAACAATTGAAACACAAATGGGCACAGTACTGAGAAGAAAATTTCCCTCTCTATGCCCATCCAGGATTTGGCAATATATACCAAGTTGGCCTTTCATCATAATTAAATCCTGGAAGAGGTTACCCTTATAATAGTCTGACCTGATATTACATATCAATAGCTGAGAACTCAGGTCACTAAGGGTCCAATTATAGAGCATCAGAGTACAGCCCAAGAATCAGTAAGGCAGAATCAGTATAACATTGCTATCCTCAAATGCTGCTTGCTCCCTCTCTCCCACCATATCTCACATTGCCAGTCACCATGATTTGCCAGTCCTATCCCTCTCAGAGAACCAATTCTGTCTGGTCCTTGGCACCCCTGCCTTAAATAGTTAGACCTCATTAACACATCAATAAATGTTTGCTAGTCAAAATGGTCCTCAGGATCACTTCTGCTCTGCTCTTGACAGATTGAAAGCTTATTACATTATTGGGTATTTTAATACAGCTCAAATAACTAACTCTTTTAATAGAGTGCTAAAGGAATGGAATTTGCACCTGAGAATGGGTAGCAGGATTTATAAAATTTTGTAAGCAACTTTACCTTTCAGATTTTTTCAATAGTGGAGAATGCAAGAATATTACATGAGTAATTTAGCACTGGATTGATTTATTATATTTTACAGTATATTAAAATATTAGGTGTTTGCAGATGGGATGTGTTAAAAGAAAACTTAAACATGAAGTATTTTAAAAAGAACTCACAACAGTAATTGGTACAGCTTACTTGGTCCTTGTTAAAGTAGTTCTTTAGTTGGATGAGGTCAAAAGGGGGGGGGGGGATAGAATTTGTGTATGTAAATTGAGTAATCAGAAATATGTGTCAAGGACAATTAGACTACTTAATCCTTTTTTATACAATTTTTTATCCAAACATAATTAAACAAAATTATGAATGCTTTTGTTGTATCTTAAATGGGTATGGTAATGGCTGCTGACGGGCCACAACAGGTGGAGGATATAAAATATAAAACCTTTTACAAAGAAAAATTGGTTGGTATATAAAGCAGTTACTTTTTTTAATAACATAACTGTATGGAATGCTTAAAAATCAATGTAATTCTGGAAATAATGAAATAACATACCATGTATGAAATTGTCAGTCAAATTCATACAGTACTGGAGCCAGAGGTGGGTTTCAGCAGGTTCTGACCAGTTCTGGAGAACCGGTAGTGTAAATTTTGAGTAGTTAGGAGAACCGGTAGTAAAAATTCTGACTGGCCCGGCCCCCATCTATTCTCTGCCTCCCGAGTCCCAGCTGATCAGAAGGAAATGGGGATTTTGCAGTGTCCTTCTCCTGCCATGTCCACCAAGTCATGCCCACCAAACAATGCCATGCCCACCAAGTCACACCCACAGAATCGGTAGTAAAAAATTTTGAAACCCACCATTGACTGGAGCGTTACTAGTAATATTGTGATCCCTTCACACCTTCACATAAGATTTTCTTCCATCATTTGTTTTTTATAGTTGCCCAGAAACTTCATTCCTATAGTTTTTTTCACCTTCACTTTAAACATCACCTTGTCTCACTGGTTTCTGGGTTTGCTTGGAACTGCCTATTTAAATATATATTACTAAAATAAGTTGAGCTTTCCTTTTATTTCTTTTCTTTCTAAAGCAAAGCATAACTTTTGTTTTTTTCTGAATGAAAAATGAAACAGCCCTCTGTGTGAACATTGTGAATATCTTGTGTACCAATGGAACAAAACTCAAATTTATGTCAAGTCTTTCAACCCAGGAAATGTTGCAAAGTTCAAATATTTATTCAATATGGTCCTGTTACCCTAATGTCCACAAAAGCAGGTGGAATAGTAGTTGTGCTGAACGTTATGTATGTTCAGTACAATATTGTCCATGAGTTTTTTAATCCTAATTCCCAATGGTTGTACCATAGAAAAGTTTGGAAAGAAGCAACAGTGACAAGTTCAATACAGTGCAAGCCATATTATGGTACAGCAACAATAAAAATACGATGTTCCACTATTTATCTAGTAGCTTCTTCCTGTGCAAATTATTGTCTTTTTCCATGCTGCAGTACTCAATAGTAAAGCATATCTTTGGCATCCATTTGTCACATTCAGTGTACATGTTTTACTGATTTTCCCACTCCCTACCCTACAACTGCCTTGAACTCTGCCAGAGACAGAGACAGAAACTTCCAGATAATAATCCCCTTTTATTTATTTATAATTTAGATTTATATTGGAAATGCACTCTAAATCTCAGTGACGTGGAATGTTAAAGCCAACAAAACCCTAACCAACCATGAAACATAAAAAGAGTTGAAAAAACATGAAAGGGCAACTCTATTTCTTCTGAGTTCAGGTTAGAATTTTGGAATGAGCCAGATTTAGAAAACTTGGATTATTGCTTCAAGTTCAGAATGTTTTGCACAGCTATGCTGTAAACAGATGTATACATGTCTTTTTACAGGGTTATGTAAAGAATTTGAAAGAGATCCTTTGCAAAGGGCTTTGATATAAAGGAAGCATGGCTTTTAAAGCATTATAGCAACTGCATTCTTCAGAAAGTTTACTCAGATGCTTTCAAAATAGTTCTCTTGTGTTTCCAATTGTGTGTGTATTCACAGACACTGCTCCCCTGAAAATTTGAGCCGAAATTCTGTGCATTCATACTTATGGATAACCTTCTACAGCACACAGATTTTATAAAATATATTAAAGGTGGTTCTCATCTTACGGCATAACAGCCCAAAAATTTTGTTACTAAGTGAAACATTTGTTAAGTGAATTTTCCCCATTTTATGACCTTTTATGCCACAGTTGTTAAGTGAATCACTGCAGTTGTTAAATTAATAACAGATTGTTAATTGAGTCTAGCTTCCCCATTGACTTTGTTTGTCAGAAGGTCACAAAAGGTGATCACATGATCTTGGACACTGCAACTCATAAATATGAGTCAGCAACTCATAAATATGAGTCAGACTCATAAATATGAGTCAGTCGCCAAGCATCCAAATTTTGATCATGTGACTATGGGGATACTATAATGTCGTAACGTGAAAAATGGTCACTTTTTTCAGTGCTGTTGTAACTTTGAATGGTCACTAAATGAACTGTTGTAAGTTGAGGACTACTTCTACTGCTTTAATGCTTTAGAGAAACATGTTTCATTCAAGCTAGGTGGTTTGAAAAGCGTCTCTTTCAAATGGCTTGTATGGTCCTGCTGTCTAATTCTTTGTAATGCACCAAACACATAAATATATTAATCACTTAAACGTGATTACTCTGTAATAATATTGATAAAATGCTTGCATCTCACAACAGTAGTCTAAATAACCTTAATAAGATTGATTAATGAAACACAATCAGTTAGAAAACTTCATTGGAAAATATAAAGGTCTACATATGCACAGTTCAGTTTTCTGCGTTGTGCACATTTTCAAAATGGCAAGGCAAATTTAATGGAGTATTAATGATAACATGTGACAAGATGCTTTCACAGGCAGGAAAAGAACATAAGTGATGAGGTGTAAATTTTTGTTGGCTGTTAATACAATTTAAACTTTTTAGCCTATTGGCAATATCATCGTTGATTTTATGAAGAATAATATCTGAATTGGGGAGCAATATAATATAATTGAGGGACTACTCAAGGTATTGTCAGTCAAATTATGCCGACTGGCGACCCCCAGGGGGAGAGCCTTCTCTGTGAGGGCTCCAGCCCTTTGGAATGAACTGTCCCTGGAGATACCGAATATCCCCGACCTTCGTGCTTTCCGCCGTGCCCTCAAGACTCTGATGTTCAAACAGGCGGGGCTAAACATGTGAAAGATTTTTAAAATGTTATCTAATTCTGGGTTTTTATTTAATTGGGCCAAGCTATGTAACAATTTTAATTAGCAATTTTATGATGTTTATGTATCTATATTTTTATCTTGGCTGTACACTGCCCTGAGTTCTACGGGAGAAAAGCGGTATAGAAATATAAGAAAAAGGAAGGAAGGAAGGAAGGATGATCGTGATTGAAATTAGCCAGTTCAAATGCCATTTATTTACTTATTAAAATTTATACATCATTCATTTCTCAAGATCTCCCTTAGCTAATTTAGAAAGTGTTCTAGAGTTCAATTGATACTGTTGTTACTGTGCAAAATATGTCAACCTCCTTGCTGTGAAGCAATCTTTCTGTCTGAGCTGCTTGATTCTGTGGATAGACTGGCAATGGAAATTTCCAGACTTATGAACTATTCCTTCTCAGGGTGTGGAATTGGAGGTGGCTTTGGAGTTCAAGGCTACCATGACAGCCATAAACCTATCCCAAGTTATACAGGGCTCAATGCATAATAGTGGTCATATGTCTGATCTGATTTATCTGTCAGAACAGTAGCAAGAAGTTCTGGACTGAAGTTCTGGACTTGGGGGAACTGAAAACTTGTCCCCTGTCATGGTCAGATCACTCTCTGGTAATCCAGCAGTTTTCTATCACCACCCTCCATCTCAGAGATTAGATCTGCTATCTTGATCTGCCCTCAGCAACTAATAGGACTAATCTAGTTGTAAAGAGAGCTGGAGATTGTTCTGCTGCTTGAGCTGCTATGTGCTCTTATTTTTTGTACTGTATGTATGTTATTTAGTTTCTATTTTTATTGTAAGCTGCCCAAAGTCATGTCTGTGGCATGTGCAGTAATATTAAATCAACTGAAAATAAGTAAGTAAGTAAGTAAGTAAGTAAGTAAGTAAGTAAGTAAGGTTTAACGTATTTTCCAGCGTATAAGACGACTGGGCGTATAAGATGACCCCTGACTTTTCCTGTAAAAATATAGGGTTTGGGCTATACTTGCTGTATAAGACGACCTCTCTTCCAACGCACACCAAATAAAAATTAAAAAACATCAACTGGCTCACCCACAATGTAAAAGCAGCTGTGCTAGACCCAAAATGGCCCCTGCACCAAGCAGGAACCTCACTCAGCCACAAAAAGCCCAAAAAAACAACTTTCACACTTTACACACACAAAATTCCACATACAGCTTTGTGAGATTTTGTGCGTTTGTGTAGTTAGAGTGAAACACTACAGAAACACACTAAATCTCAGAAAGCTGTACAAATATTATTTTATTTTATTTTTATTTTTATATGAAAGCTAAATTTAAAACTTCCTAGCCTAAAACTTAGACCTAACCTTTAAATGGCTAGGTCTAAAAAAGAACAACTAAAAAAACCCCCAATTAACTATTTTTTTAAAGCTCCCAAAGAGGGGAAAAAACTTACCCAATAGAACAGGGGTCTCCAACCTTGGCAACTTTAAGACTTGTAGACTTCAACTCCTAGAATTCCTCAGCCAGCTTTGCTTTGCTGTCTGAGTAATTCTGGGAGTTGAAGTCCACAACTCCCTGCCTCCTTGATTGTAGGCAGGGAGATTTAGTTGCTTGCTGATGCAATGGATTGCAGGCAAGGCAAGGCAAGCGTTGAGGCTAGCAGCTAAAGTAAGCAAGCTGGAGGGGGGGGGATTTTTGCTACATACCAATTAGCAGGCAAAAATTAGCAGCTGGGATGGCCAACATTGTGTAAAAGGAAAGTTTTTCCCTTTTACACAGTGCTGGGCCATCCAAGCTCTGGCGATCCCAGCTGAGTTGCCTGCTAATAAGGCATCTCAGCTGGGATGGCCAGCGTTGTATAAAAGGAAAGTTTTTCCCTTTTACACGTGGCTTTGTACTCAGCTGATTAGCGGCAACTCAGCAGGCAATTCAGCTTGGCTCCTTAGAGCCATTTAAGGCTCGTCAAAGCCTATCGGGCTGGTCTGCCTGGTTACAGGAGACCGACACCCGGCATATAAGACGACCCCCGACTTTTGAGAAGATTTTTGTGTGTTAGAAAGTCATCTTATATGCCGGAAAATACGGTATTTCATTTCTTTGTTACTTTAAGAAATTTATCTGTCCCTGTTGCTAGAGATTGACATATTATGCTCTTATCTCCTAAAAATATGAAAGGATGATTGATTACAATCTGCTACAAATCTCTGCAATATAAACTGCATTATTATTTTAGGAATCTATTATAGGAATGTCTGCATTAACAGATAAATATTAAAGAATGGATATTTATCTCTACTTAAAACTATTATAGTATGATCACATTTTTCTTTTAAATTCACCTTTATCCCACCTTCCTTTCATATGCTTAGATAATATTGATGGATTTATGCTTCTATTAAAAATATGACTTTATGAAATATTTTAAAAATAGGAAAAATAGCATATGTTACCAATAAAGGGATCAATAATATACTGCAAAGGACAACAGTAACACAACAGTAAAAGATGTGGGACAATAAAAGTGACAGAAAAATACTAAACCCAATGTTATCTGTAACCAATTTACATTTGTAAATTGGTTACAGTGAGTAAGCAAAATTACTCACCTTTTTCTGGCAACTTTTCCATCTATTTTGCTGTAACTTGTGCTGCAGTTCTAAACATATTTAAAATTAGGAAACATTCAGTTCTAAGGACTTTTACAACATAGTTTTAAATAAGCAGTTTAAACCTCAGCAAAATCAAAACTCCATCTCTCCATGTCCCTCTTTGTCTAGGGAGCTGGCAGGGAAAGGGAAAGAATAATAGAATAAGAGTAATGTATGTCAGGAAGAGAAAAAGTAATAATAGAAAATGAAAAAAGATCACGTAATCCTTAGAACCGTTCATTTAGTGACTGTTCAACATGCAACAGCAATGAAAAAAAGTTATTTATGACTGTTTTTCACACTTGTGGGGCAAAACTCACTTAACAACAGTCTTGCATAGCAATGGAAATTTTGGGCTCATTTGTGGTCAGAAGTTGAGGATTACTTAAGAATCATGGTGGCTAAGAATCATGGTGGCACAGTAGTTAGAATGCAACAGTGTAGGCTAATTCTGCTGATTTTATTCTAACTGGCTCAAGGTTGACTCAGCCTTCCATCCTTCCAAGGTTGGTAAAATGAGGACCCAGATTGTTGGGGGTAATATGCTGACTCAGTAAATTGCTTAGAGAGAGCTGTAAAGTGGTACATAAGTCTAAGTGCTATCGCTTATTGCTAGTTGTATTCTGTCCACTTTAGATCTTATGTCAGGTAGGATTTGCACCAAGATATGATGGTATTAGTATCACAGAAATTAGATTTGATCTCAGGGAAATGGGCGATAAGAAATAGGAAAAATACACTCACACATACACAACACACACACACACACACACAAACACACACACACACACACTCTTTATGCCAATCATACAACATACATACATGTGTGTGTTTGTGTGTTATTTGCATAATTGGTCCAAAGAAAGTATAGATACACAAAATGCACCATTTATGTAATGAAATTCTGGCACATATTAACAATGAAAGCTCACTTAACATAATAAATATGAATAATTCTTTACTTAGATGTTTTGAGAAATTGTGAGAGGCATTTGCAGCAGTTTAAATTTGTTAATGTAGGCCATATCTTTTCTATAAAATGGATAGTTCCTTCTTTAGACATAAAAAAATAAATAAAAAGTGGAGCTTATTTTGGCTTGATAACTGTTTTCATATGCCATTGCTGTACATTCACATTCATTTACATTCATGTCCTTTTTTTCTATTTTTCTCTTAAGCTCCATTAAGGAAAGCCAAATTTGTTGAGAGCCCCCGAATTCCAGAATCTGAGCTTGGCTCACCAACACTCAATTCAGCATCAAAACTGGATCTTGATGCCTACTGTCCTGGTAAGCATGCGGGCACAATTCCTATGCAGTCTGAAATGAGAAGAGTGGGTCTTTTTTTTTTTATTTCAGCAAGATTTGCCTTCCTTACATTTTTTTAACTTAAAAACTGGCTGTTTTTATTTCTGGCAGATAGAAATTGTCAGATGTAACAGTTTTATTTTTGACAAACAGTTGTAACTTAATATTTGTTACTTTGCAGATTTAACAAAGCTTCAAAACTCAAAATTTCAAAACTTCAAATTTGGAACTATTACACAAATAACAATATTGCTTAGATAGCCTAAGGCCATGGATATTTATTCAGTTAATGCACAGATACATAGTATTTTGGAAGACTATGAATTATTACAAGGACTCCCTAAAACTTATGTCTCAAGCTTCTTAAGGCATGAAACACTGATATTGAAAATAAAGCCAGAACAGTTTTATTTTATTCTTAGTCAGAAAAGAGGTTGTAACATACTTGTAACACTAAAAATCCTGATTGTTTCCAAAATAAGCCTCCGAATGTGTGTTTGTGTGTTGGTCATTTTATTTTATAAAAGTATACTTTTTAGCAAATATATACACCAAACAATTGATAATAGAAACTCGGGTAAAGGGAAGTACAAAAATAAAACAGATCACAGGGTTGTGACTTCTGACTGAAGAATCCATGAGTGGTTTTCCATTCTTTACCTTATATTGTACAATACTGATGTTAATAAAGGATAATATTTTAGTAAAGAGTAGCAATTTACTAACACTGATGATGTTACCTAGCTTAGGTAATGAAACATCTGCAAGAAAAGGCTCAAGCTTAGAGAGCACCATGGACCTCTCGATAGTGATATTGTGATTTCTGAAACTATCTGCAAGAATAAGATACACAAAAACCAAATTCCGGAAGCTTTTTGGGGATTTTAATTATTATCATGTGTAAATGGTTTAACCATTTCCCTGCTTCAGTTTCTGAACTACAGAAATTAGTAACACTAAAGTTGTTATGTTTTTCATAAAAACTTCTCCCAGTTTAACAAATTCAAGCAGTTTCTTAGTTTTTTGAGTAGAGAATTAAAAGAAAAATAACAATGTAATACAAATAGAAAATTTATGTATTCAGTTAGACAGAGGATTAAAGGAACTTCAGAATCTTGTTCTTTTGCTATATATAATGTAATGTGTTCTGTAAAAAATTAAACACATTTAATTTATAATATCCGTGACATATGTTATGCTGTCCTGAAGTTCTCACCATTAAAAATATGTGTTGTAAATCAAATAAATAGCAATAAAATAAAATTGTAGCAACAGCTTTGCTTTTCTGCAGTAATCAACTATTATGAATTTAGAATACAGCTATTGTCAACAAAGATGATAATCTGTAATGGTGGAGATGAAGATTCTCAAAGTTGAGAAAAAAATCATTTATATCCTGGCATACTTTTTTGCTAGCTTGTACTAATCATATTTGCCCTACAACCATAGTTCCAAATGATACTTTTATCTTGGTTTGAAATTTTGATTTGCTAAAGCCATAATTTATAACATTTGGTTTAATAGGATGTTCTTTTAATTCAGTTTTCTTCCCTTTTGCTGAAAGAAAAGGGTAAGGAGCATATGAGGTTAATTTCTGTAATGACAAACCATAATTTGCTATTTCTGATATTTGAAACATAACTTTCCATGCTACTGAGCTTAATTTTTGAATATGAGTTCAGAAAAAAAAAGATACCAGCAGTTCAGTTCTGCATTGTTTATTTCCTTAGCTGCTTGTATATTTCTAAACTTCCAATACTGAAACCCTGAAAATTGAAACCAGATTTTCCTAATCTCCCATTGATATTCATTGACTGGAATACAGTCTCGTATCTTACCTGACAGTACAGGAAGATCATTCAAAAATAATTTATTTTGATATAAATTAGGTAAAGCCTGTAGCAATGAAGAAGGACAGTAGTTCTATTTTGCTTTCCCTTTCATTCCTTCTCTCTTTTACTGATTTTCTAAATATTACTGAGTTACAGTTTAGTATCATATCAAGAACTTGAGTGCTTCAGGTTTAAATCCAAAATAAGGTCTTTCAGTGGGTCTGGGAATAAAAATATAGTACTTGTTTGCAAATTTTTATATGAGCCGTATTTTCTGTCTGATTAGCACATTTTTCCAGATAGCTCACTCTTCAGATAAGAGTCATTATGCATTAGATTGAATCTTTGTTTTTTGGTTTAGACTATCTGAAAAATATAGGTAGTCCTTAACTTACAACCACAATTGAGGCCAAAATTTATGTTGTTAAGTGAGACAGTTTAGTGAGTTTTGATCCATTTTATGACTTTTTTTGCCACAGTTGTTAAGTGGCAGTTAAAATAGTAACACGGTTGTTAAATGAATATGGCTTCTTCCTCGCCTTTGCTTGTCAGAAGGTCACAAAAGAAGATTATATGATCCTGAGATACTGCAGCCGCCATAAATATGAGTCAATTGCCAAGTTTCTAAATTTTGATCACATGACAGTAAGTGTGAAAATGGTCATAGGTCCTTTTTTTCAGTGCCATTGTAATTTTGAATAGTCACTAAATGAACTGTTGTAAATCGAGGATTACCTGTACACATTTGTAGCAAATTAATAAAATCAACAACTGTAAGAGTAGTGGAAAATTCCCTCAAGGTAAATCCAAGTTTTGGTGCTTGTATAGTCACATTTATGTATTCTTCTTCATAGTAATACAGGGGGCATCAGTTACTGCCTTCTTCCTGGAAATGTTCTCAATTTCCCAAACTAGGTTATAATTATGGCATTTTGTGGTGAGGTCCCATTTATAGTAGTACTTGAAAGTTTGTGAACTATTTGAAATTTTCAACATTTCTGCATAAATATGACCTAAAATGTAATATGTTTCCGAGAATAGTCCTAAAACTACCTAAAGAGAACCAAATTAGATAAACAAGTCAAAACAGACTTATGTCTTTATTTATTTATTGAGGAAAATGATTCAAAGCTACATATTTGTATGTGGGAAAAGTATGTAAACCTCTATGGTTCATTTGAAGAGGAAGTTAGAATCCAGTTTTTCAAACAATGAGGTGATAGTTAGGTATAAATGTGGGAGATCCTGCCTTATTTAAAAAAACAAAATTCTGGATATTCACTGTCAAAGTCTGATCTTTACAGCACAGCTAACAAAGGAGATTTCTGAGCACCTCTGAAAACAGTTGTTAATGCTCACAAAGCTAGAAAAGCTTATAAATTATTGTCAAAATGTTTATACTCTACTAGTTGTCCTTCAGGCAGATAGTGTACAAATGGAAACAACAATAACAGTATTATAAACCTTCCCAGGACTGGTCAATCAATCAGTCAATCAAAATCAGACCAAGAGCAAAGTATTCCAGGAGATCTTCAATAACCTCAGGATAATATCTAAGGAACTAATAGTATGCGGGAAAGACAATGGGAGAATGGACCAAGAAATAATGCCCTTAAAAAAGAACATTGCTATGTTCAGATTGTGAAAGACAGTGAATAAGTCATAAAGTTATTGGAAGACTATTCTCTAGATGGACACCAAAATAGAACTCTGGAGTTTGAATGAAAAGCATTATGTTTGGTGAAAGGCAAACACTGCATTCCAGCATAAGAATTAACCCAATCTGTGAAATGTAGTAGATCACAACTATTTGTCATCATTGATAACAGCTGTGAGTTTCATAGTGGAAATGGTTGATTAACGAAACAGTTCCCACCCACCCCCATGCTTCCCTTGCCCTCCCCATCGTAGCATGTGGCTTATTTATGTATTTAGTGTGTATGTGCATTTATTTTTTATTATTGTTTTGGAATGACCAAGTTAAAATCCTAATTTTAATCCTATTGAAAACTTTTGGAAGGACTTGAAACGGGCAATTCATGTGAAGAAGCCCACCAACACCTCAAAGCTGAAAGTGTTGTATTGGGCTAAAATTCCTCCAAGCTGATATGCAGGAGTGATCAATTGTCAGAAACATTTAGTTGTTGCTGCCTAAGGAGGACACACCAGTTACTGGAAGCAAAGTTCACATTTATTTGCTATATAGAAATACAGGTAGTCCTCAACTTAGGACCACAGTTAAGTACACATTTTCCATTGCTAAGCAAGACAGATAAGCCAGTTTTGCCCCATTTTACTACTTTTCTTGGCACAGTTATTAAGTGAATTACTGCAGTTGTTACAATAGTAACATGGTTGTTAAGTAAATCTGGTTTCCCCATTCACTTTCTTTGTCAGAAGATAACAAAAGGTGACCACATGGCCCTGGGGTGCTGCAACTGTCATAAATACATGCCAGTTGCTAAGCATCTGTATTTTGATTACAGGACCACAGGGATGCTGCAATGATCCTAAAAATGGTCATAAATCACTTTTTTCAGGGCAATAACTGAAGTCACTAAACAAATGATTGTAAGTCGACGATGTATGTAGCTTTAAATAATTTTCCTGAGAGAACTACTCGCTTTGTTTTCTCTAATACCAATGAAAAAATGAGGGAGGATCACTTCAGTATATTATGTAGGTTGAAGAGCTAGAAGAGTTTGTTATGGAGCTTTGATGACAGTCTGTTTCCAGGCTGGGTCCCTGTTACACATTTAGAAATAGCAGAGGTGGTGAAACAATTTAAACTGGGTAAACATTTTATCACTACTGCAGTTGTGAGTAATCATCTGGAATAATCAGTGTTAGCATCTGTATTTACCTTCATAGATTGTGCTGCACAGGTTTTAAGAAAGTAGAACTGAGTCATTATAGTGCCATTTGTTAAAAAAAAAAGTCAGTTGAGATTTACTCAGAGGTGGGCTTCAGCCAGTTCAGCCCTGTTCAGGCAAACCGGTTGTTAAATTTTTGCACAGTTTGGAGAACCGGCCAATCGCACCACTGGCTGGCCCCTCCCCTCCCAGTCACTCCTTATCTTGCCTTGCCTGCCTTGACCACGGCATAGCAGCTGCTGTTCTCTGGCTCCCTTGCTTGCTAGCTCCCTTGCCTTGACCATGTGGTCCCCGCGGCCCAGCCCACTTACCTGCCTTCACCCCACCTCCCATGTGGCTCAGCTACCTGCTAAGCCTTCCTTCACCATTCTCCACTATCTCACGCATGACCAACTACGTGCCTGTCCAGTGAACCTTCGTTTGTGTCTTTGCCGACATGAATGGCCTGTTACAGAGCTCTCTCTGTCGGGAGCTTCATTTGAAGTCATAGCCATTCTCTAGGCGTGGTGAAGCAAAAGGGGACTGCCTTGCAGGTTGTGGGGAGCTGCATCTCCCCTCCCTGACTCAGAAACTCTCCTTATCCAAAGATTAGGAGCCAATGAAACTATAAGAATGTGAGATTGTAAGGAAAATAGGTTTTCCCATCTGAATAAAAGATGGGAAGACTTTTCTGCCATGAGGGCCTGCAGACTTAGTTTTTTGTGTTGTTGTTGTTTACATTTTTTTATTAAACATTTTTTGATACGAACAAACAAACAAACAACAACAAAACACACAAACAAAGAAACAAAAATCCATCTTTACATCTTCTTTTCAACATGTCAAGGTGCACTGGCTCCCAGTGGTCTTCCAGGTGCGATTCAAGGTGTTGGTTACTACTTTTTAAGTGCTCCATGGCTTAGGACCTGGGTACTTGCGAGACCGACTTCTGCCACCAATAGCGTCCCACTGGCCAGTCCGCTCACACAGAGAGGGACTCCTCAGGGTGCCGTCAGCCAAGCAATGTCGGCTGGCGACACCCAGGAGGAGGGCCTTCTCTGTGGGAGCTCCTGCCCTTTGGAACGAACTGCCCCCAGAAATACACAAGATCTCTGACCTCCGTGTGTTTCACTGTGCCCTTAAGATCCTACTGTTTCACCAGGCAGGGCTAATGATGTAATCATTTTAAATTGGGGGTTTTAAATTGGGGATTTTAATTTGGGCAGAAATTGTGTAATATTTTTAATAATTTTAAATTTTGATATTTATATATTCTTTGTTTTAATACGCTGTACACCGCCCCGAGTCCTTTGGGAGAGAGGTGGTATAGAAATATTGTTGTTGTTGTTGTTGTTGTTGTTATGTCACATCAGTAGTCTATATTCATATTTATACATTTTCTCTTTCTTATTTTAACTTATCCCTTATACCTATATTCCTAATATATCATCTATATGTGTTCTCTTAATCTACATATTTATTTATTAATTAATTATTTATTAATTAAATTTCTATACCGCCCTTCTCCTGGCGGACCCAGGGCGGTGAACAGCCAATTAAAAAACCAGTACACAAACTTTAAAAACACACTAAAACCAATATAAATTAGGCTGAAAGTATAAAACTGACTAAAAACTCTAAAAATTTAAAATTTAAAAATATTTTTAAAAATAGAAGGGATCAGGCAAGTCTGGCGAGTTGAAAAAGATGCGTCTTCAGAGCCCGACGAAAAGTCCAGAGGTCAGCAATTGTTCTCAGTTCTGGAGGAAGATCGTTCCAGAGGGTGGGGGCTACCACAGAGAACGTTCTCCCCCTGGGGGTCGCCAGCCGGCATTGTCTGGCTGACGGCACCCTGAGGAGGCCCTCTCTGTGGGAGTGAACCGGTCGGTGGGAGGCAATTGGTGGCAGAAGGCGGTCCTGTAAGTACCCTGGTCCTAAGCCATGGAGCGCTTCAAAGGTGATTACCAACACCTTGAAACGCACCCGGAAGTCAACCGGCAACCAATGCAACTCACGCAGGAGAGGTGTCACATGGGAACGCCCTGTCGCTCCCATAATCCCCCGCGCGGCCGCATTCTGCACCAGCTGAAGCCTCCGGGTGCATCCCAAGGGGAGCCCCATGTAGAGAGCATTACAGTAGTCCAAGCGAGACGTGACGAGCGCCTGAGTGACTGTGCGTAGGGAGTCCCGATCAAGAAAGGGCCGCAACTGGCGTATCAGGCGAACCTGATAAAAAGCCCCCCTGGCCACGGCTGTTGTATGATCCTCTAAAGACAGCCGTGGGTCCAGGAGGACGCCCAAGTTGCGCACCCTTTCCGTGGGGGCCAATGATTCGCCCCCAATAACCAACGATGGAATCAGTTGGCTATATCGGGATGCCGGCAGCCACAGCCACTCGGTCTTGGAGGGGTTGAGTCGAAGCCTGTTTCTCCCCATCCAGACCCGCACAGCTTCAAGGCACTGGGATATCACTTCCACAGCATCGTTGGGGTGGTCTGGGGTGGAAATGTACAGCTAAGTGTCATCAGCGTACTGATGGAATTCCACCCCAAAACCACAGATGATCTCACCCAGCGGCTTTACATAAATGTTGAACAGAAGGGGCGAGAGGACCGACCCTTGTGGCACCCCACACACTAGGCGCCTCGGGGTCGACCGCTGCCCCCCTGTCAACACAGATTGCGACCGGTCGGAGAGGTAGGAGGAGAACCACCGCAGGACGGTGCCCCCCACCCCCAATCCCTCCAACCGGCGCAACATGATACCATGGTCGATGGTATCAAAAGCCGCTGAGAGGTCTAACAGCACCAGGATAGAGGAGTACCCCCTACCCCGGCCCTCCAGAGATCATCCACCAACGCGACCAATGCCGTTTCAGTGCTGTAACCAGACCTGAAGCCGGACTGGAGCGGGTCTAAATAGACAGCTTCATCCAGGTACCGGGGGAGCTGCCACGCCACCACACTCTCAACAACCTTCGCTAGGAAGGGAAGGTTGGAAACTGGACGATAATTTGCCAAAACAGCTGGGTCCAAGGAGGGCTTCTTGAGGAGGGGCCTCACCACCGCCTCCTTCAAAGCGGTCGGTAGGGCACCCTCACTCAAAGAAGCGTTTATGATCTCCTGGAGCCAGCCTCGTGTAACCTCCCGGGAGGCCAGCACCAACCAGGAGGGACACAGGTCCAATAAACATGTGGTAGCGTTCAGTCTTCCCAGGATCCTGTCCACGTCCTCGGGAGCCACAGGATCGAACTCAGCCCAGATAACACTCTCAAGACCGGGCTCAGTCACCTCGCCCGAACCAACCCAGTTGGCGGCCAAATCATCCCGAATCTGAGTTATTTTATCATCCAGATATTGAACAAAATCCTCAGCACGTCCCTGCAAGGGATCCTCCCGCGCTCCCAGATGGAGGAGGGAGCGGGTCACCCTAAACAGGGCGGCTGGGTGATTATCTGATGACGCAATGAGAGCGGCAAAATAATTAGATTTCGCCGCTTTTATTGCCACTAAGTAAGTCTTAATATGAGCTCTTACTAGTGTCAAGTCAGAATCAGAGCGACTGGCCCTCCAACTGCTCTCTAGGCGTCTTTTCCGGCGCTTCATCTCCCTCAGCTCCTCGGTAAACCAAGGAGATAAGTGAGTTCGGCGCCGGGTCAGAGGCCGCAAAGGCACGACACGGTCCAAGGCCCCACCGGCCGCCCTATCCCAGGCAGCCACCAGGTCCTCAGCCGAGTCGCGTGTCAGTGTCTCAGGAAATGGCCCAAGCTCCGTCTGGAACCTATCAGGATCCATCAGGCGCCTGGGGCGGAACCACCTAATTGGTTCCGCCTCCCTGCGGTGGGGTGCAGCGGTCAGAAAGTCGAGTCGGAGGAGCAAGTGGTCAGTCCATGACAAGGCTTCCACGCCTATATCCCCAGTATCAAGACCACTCAGCCACTGACCAGAGACAAAAACTAGGTCCAGGGTGTGTCCACCAACGTGAGTCGGGCCCTGAATTACCTGGGTCAGGTCCATGGCCGTCATGGAAGCCATGAACTCCCGAGCCATCTCAGATGTTTCACCGATAGATGGCAGATTGAAATCCCCCATGACTATAAGCCTGGGAGTATCAACCGCCACCTCGGCTATAACATTGAGAAGCTCGGGCAGGGTTGTTGCCACGTGGCAGGGAGCCAGGTACGTGACTAACAGACCCATCTGCCCACCAGGGCCCCACCTCACATAGATGGACTCACACCCGGCTATCTGAGGTACAGTGGCCTCCCTCGGACCCAGACCTTCCTTAATAATGACCGCTACTCCCCCACCCCTGCCCTGGGCTCTCGGCTGGTGGAATGCAAGGAAACCCGGTGGGCACATCTCCACGAGGGGAACCCCCCCCTCGTGGCCCAGCCAGGTCTCGGTAATACCAGCCAGGTCCGCACCCCCCTCTTGAAGAAGATCACATATGAGGGGGGCCTTATTTACAACGGACCTCGCATTGCACAACAGCAGCCGGAGCCTCGGGTCCTGAGACTCTAGACAACCCGGGGAACGGGAATAGCTCAGGGGACCGGGGCAAGCAATCGCTCGGAGACAGCGAGTGCGTGCCCCCACCACACGATATGGTCCCCTGCTCTCGCCATATCTGCCCCTCCCACATAGCGTAGATATCACACCACCCTCAACAGAGGGCTCAGTCAGATTTGATTTACTATTAACATAAATTGGTACTTAATTTCCTGTCCACAATGTATATCTTCTCGTTTATTTCCATATCTTTTTTCCTTTTTCTCCTCCAACCATTTCTCCCATACTAAGTAGTAATCCATTTCATCTTTTTCTTGTATCTCCTTTGTGAGCTTGTCCTTCTCCAGCACGCTGCTTGGAGAATCTAAATGTTGGGGAATTCCTCAGCTTGCCTGCTAGACTGCTAGTTTCTTATTTAAGAAACGTCCTTGGTCACTCCTCCTTCGCTCAGCTGAGCTCCAGTTTATTCACTCAGTTGAGTAAGAGACTTTTTTTCCTTGGCTCTAGCAATCAATTTGAGAAATACTCCTTTTATTTGGATTTCCAAGCTCCATAGCTGTTTTCTCCTTCGATCTGTTCCTGAGCGGTATGGATTGTTAATTAAGATCAGCTGTTTGTCGGATCAGCGCGACTCCCTCAGTCAGCAGGCGATGGGTGAGTTGCCCTGGGGCTCCAGGGGACTCCCCTCCGTCATATCGAAGTCCTCGGAGCGATACCTATTCAGGCATCTCTGAGTGAAAGTATCTGCTGCCAGCGGGTGCATTGGTCGCCGGAGTGCCGGTTATACCACCCCTGCCCTCCACACCGCTCCTACGATCATCTGGTGGCCAGGGGCCTCTGCCTCCTTTATACGGCAAATCCCTTTGTTCTGGTCAACTTCACTGCGCGGTAAGCGTTTTTCCAGCCTTGCGGAAGTTGTTTTGAGCCCTCTCACCCTACAGCGGCACTGGGCGGCATTTTACGAGCCGTGCGCCATTTTGTCTTCTTTTTCGAGACCACCATTTCTGCACAGACTTTGCTGGCGACGGGCGGTAGTCATTACGCCAGCAGCCAGCAGCATTGCTGAAGGGCTCTTTTGCGAAGTGGTTTGCTGAGGTGTTTTGACACTTCCTTGGCCTTATTTCTGAGGTGACTATTACACTTACCTGGACTGTTTCACATTTTCTTTGTGTGTTGAACTTCGTGGCTCGTTGCCTTCCTCGCTGTTGAGATTCTAAAAGAGAGAGAGAGAGAGAGAGAGAGAGAAGAAAGTAATATTGATTACACAGATCACTTGGAATCAATTCATCATAATATTCTTCGATTAAAAAATAAAATAAAATAAAACAAAATACAAATACAAATAATAATAATAATGGCGGAGTCTGACTTATCTTCGGATCTTGAACACCACAGTCCTCCTGAGGCTAAGAAACGTTCCAAGCCCCTGTAAAGAACAATAAACATCATTCTATTCGGGCGTGTTCGGCTAGTCCTAATCCCACCAGGTGCACTGCAGCTGCTGACAAGGCTGAGGAAAAAAAGCGAAAAGCCTTTGAGAAACAATATCTTTTCACCCAGCAGAGGGCCAAGTCTTCTAATCGCCAGCTGTCTCCGGACAAGACTGCTCCTCCTCCTCAGGGTACTACTGCCTCCATCCAAGGTTCCGCGGAGGTTGAATTTCTTCGGGAGGCTGCCTTTCCTCCTGCTGTCTCTGGACCCAGTGCTCAGACTTCTCATCATAGGGGTCGCCCTGCCCCTGAGGCTATTTTTACCCTGGTCTCCGTCTTTCTGAAGGCCTTCAACCAGCACTATCTAAGGATATCCAGGAACTGGTCCTTCAGTTGGTCCTTCAACTGGTCCTCCCCTGCCTTCTTCGCATCCATCTTTGCCCCAGGGGTATGGCGATCCGCATCATGAACATTTTCATCACGCTGATTCTCTTCTTGCTGATGATTCAGTTTGGGATGAGGAGGAGCCCGAAGAAATGGAGTTGTCTGATGATGAGGACCTTCCTCCTGAGAGCCTTCCTTCATGGGTCTTTTTCATCCTGCCATGTTCAAGCTGTTGCTCCACAAGGCTAAGGTCACAACGAATATGGGGGTGTCGGGCGCACAGTCATCTCAACAGACGGATTCTCACCTGCACCATGACTTGTCTCAACTGAACAAGCCGGAACAGGACTTTATTCCATGTCCGGATCTGTTTACAGACGTGGTCCAAAAGTCATGGTCCCAGCCAGCCTACATTTCTGCCCCGAATGGGTTGGATAAAAAATTGTATTGCTCTGACCCTTCCTTGCAAGATCTGATCCAGCTGCCTTCTGTGGACGGTCCCGTGGCTCAGCTGACATCTTCGTCCATCATTTCCAACGATGTGCTTGACGGTCTACGGACGGAGGACAAGAAGGCTGAACTGTCCCTCCAGAAGACTCATCAGGCCACTGCCTGGGCCATCTGGGCAACTACATCCACGTCCTTTTTTGCCCGCGCAACACTCATATGGCTGCGCCAACTGCAAGAGCGGTTACCACTGGACGATTGCAGACTCCACCAGGATGTTAATAAAATCGTGGCAGCCACCGAATATTCAGCGGATGCATCCTTGAATGCGGCCAAATTTGTGTCACGAGCCCTTGTGTCGAACATCACCTCTCGGCGCCTCCTTTGGCTTCACCATTGGAGGGCCGATCTCAAATCAAAGTGGAGGTTAGCCTCTGCTCCATACAAGGGCTCCCTGCTCTTCGGAGAGGCTTTGGACCCGATACTTGTGGAAGATAAGGACAAGCGTGAAGTCATGCCATCTTCCTTCAGACGACAGGATAGGAGATTCACTCCTTATCATCAGAGGCAGCCCTTTCGGACTGAGTCTGGACCCAGTGGGTCCTTCTTTCCCCGACAATATCCTCTCAGGGTGGTGGCCAGCCCTCTGACAGGCCAACCTACCGAGATCGGGATAGAGGCCAGTCTGTTGTGGCCCCGTCCTCTGAGCCTATCCCATTGGAGGAAGGAAGCTCTGAGCATGAGGAAGAGGAGCCAGCCAGATCTCCCAGCCCCCCCTCCCTCTGGCACCGTCTCAGGTGCCAGCTGAAAGAGAGCAAAGTAGTGGGGAAACAGGTGTCTCAGATGAGAGTGAGGGAGAGACGTCATTCCTGGACGCACGTCAAAGAAGGCGAGATAAGCGCTTACAGCAGCTGAGGAGACGTATGAGGGAATAGACCTGAGTCACTGGACTTGAGTCACAGGACCAATGAGTCACTGGACCACACCCAGAGACTATATAAGACAGGGTGGTGGTAAATGATCTCTGTGACGAACAAAAACTCAATCTGGTAGTCATTGGAGCTAAAAGCTGAAGCTGATCAGAGACTTTGCTGAATATTTGTTGTGATTTTCTTTCTGTGTACTATTAAAGCACTTGGCAGACGGTGTGCATATCGCTGCCAAGTTAGAGATAAGAACTGGGGTGTGTGCCAAGTGCTTCTTTAACCCTCGACTGGCTGTGTTTTTGTGGGTATCTGTAGAGGGGGAAAGATCACAGGCGACAGTTCCGGGGCGCTCCTGGAAAATCGTTCCGACGGGGCAAGTGACTACCACGCACCTCTGCCCATTGGTATTCGTCTCCTTCATTTCTTGCCCCAATGGGTTTCTTCATCGACGGACGCCTGGATCATCCAAACGGTGAAGTTCGGCCTTACGATAGACTTCCTCTCCAATCCTCCGAATCGCTTCCTTACCTGCCCTGTACCGGGCAATCCGGAGAAGAGGGCATTGATGGCTGCAGAGATTTGCCACCTCCTAGAAATCTGCGCTATCAAGCCTGTGCCGATAGAATAACGGGGCTCCCAGTTCTATTCGCGCCTTTTCCTCGTGCCAAAGTCTTCAGGGGGCTGGAGGGGGATTTTGGACCTAAAGGCCTTGAATCAGTTCGTCAGGCTTCACCACTTCAAGATGCAGTCGCTCAGGTCGATTCTGCAGGGCATCCGCAAGGGAGACTTTATGACGTCTATTGACATCAAGGAGGCTTATCTGCATGTTCCAATTTGTCCATGCCATCGATGCTTTCTTTGGGTTGCCTACTCAAACCAACACTTCCAATATCGGGCAATGCCGTTTGGCCTCTCGTCTGCCCCTCGGACCTTCACAAAGCTTCTGGCGACTGTTGCGGCCTCCCTACGACAGATCCCAATACGATGGATGTGTTATCTGGACAACATTATTATTCTGTCTGCAACAAGGGCTCAAGCTGTGTCCGACCTCTCGATGGTAACTCTTCTATTGCAACAGCATGGGTTTTTCCTAAACCTAGACAAAAGTCAGCTCCTGCCCACCACTCGCATTCTTCACCTTGGTGCGGTCATAGATTCTGTCAGCAGTCATGTGTTTCTGTCTCCCAACAGGATTCCCAGCATCAGTTCCTTGGTGAAGCACGTGTTGTTCCTCAGGCACGTTCCTCTGATCACCTTGTCACAATTGCTGGGCAAACTAATATCTTGCATCGCGATCGTCCCGTGGGCTCATCTCCATTGTCGCCCTCTTCAGTGGTTCCTTCTGCCTTATCAGAGATCTCACCGAGCCAGATCAAATGCCAAGGTTGTCATCCTGGCGGCGGTTCGCTTGTCTCTGAGGTGGTGGATTTCTCCAGCCATCCGAAAGGGCTGTTACTTCCAGGAACCCATCCGGATAACCATCACGACGGATGCGAGCAAGTTCGGCTGGGGCGCACATCTTCGGTCATCAGTAGCTCAGGGCCACTGGCCTCTGAGGGACTTACAGCATGATATCAATTGGTTGGAGCTGCGGGCAATACATCTTGCCCTCCGCCATTTCCAGCCTGTTGTTATGGGACACCACGTGTTAGTCCTCACGGACAATACCACAGTGAAAGCCACATGAGCAAGGAAGGCAGAACTCATTCAAAGCTCCTGCTGGACAAGTTGATACAGATGCTGCATTTGGGTGGAAAGGAATGTTCTTTCTCTGACAGCGGAGCACATTTCCGGAGCAGACAACATACAGGCGGATTGGCTCAGCTGGACTCAAATAAATCCAGCGGAGTGGCATCTCCATCCGACTTTGTTCTGGGAGCTGTCGGTGAGGTTCGGTCTTCCAACTGTCGACCTATTCGCTCATCCTCGGAACGCTCAGCTGCCCCAATTCTTCAGTCGATTCCCTTGTCCCGGGGCAGAAGGTTGTGATGCCCTTCGAAGCGAGTGGCCCTCAGGTCTGCTCTACACCTTTCCTCCCCTGCCACTCATCCCTCGAGTGATTCGCAAGCTGCTGGCGGAGAAGGCAGACATCATCCTAGTAGCTCCCAATTGGCCGTGTCGCCCCTGGTACGTGGACCTCTTGAACCTCTCTGTCGAACGGCCCTGGCACATCCCCAATGACAAGATAACCCTCAGCCAGGGGGTCATACTGCACCCAGATCCTCAATGGTTGCAGTTGACCGTCTGGCGTTTGAGAGGATCCGTCTGAGGAGGGACAACATTCCTGCCAACATGATCCACACTATGCAATCCGCCAGAAGGCCCTCCACGAATCGAATCTAAGACGCCACCTGGCGTTCATTTTGTTCTTGGTGTTCCAGGACTCATCGGGATCTGACGACTGCTACTCCCTTGGATGTGCTAGTCTTTTTGCAGGACGGGTTGGAACGGGGTCTTGCTCCCAACACTCTGAGATGTCAAGTTGCTGCCCTTGGCACTGTTTTGACGGCGGTAGACAATAGACCTTTGACTCTCCATCCCCATATTCAGACCTTTTTGAGAGGGGCGTCCAATCTCTGACCTGCTACTATTCACCAATATCCTACGTGGAACCTGGCATTGGTCCTCCACATCTTGATGGCTCCTCCCTTTGAGCCTTTGGCTTCAATTTCCCTGAGGTTTTTGATGCTTAAGGTTGCCTTTCTTGTCGCAATTACCTTGGCAAGACGTGTTTCAGAATTGGCAGCATTGTCAGTGCGAGCCGACCTTTGTATTTTCCATCCCAATAAGGTCGTGCTCCAAACGGATCCTTCCTTTCTACCCAAGGTAAACACTCCTTTCCATCGGGCTCAGGAGTTGATTCTATCTGAATTTTGCCCTGACCCTAGTCATCATCTTGAACAACAATGGCATACCTTGGATGTTAGAAGGGCCCTCCGTCAGTATATTAAACTGACATCATCCTTCTGTAAGTCGGAAGCCTTATTTCTCTCATTCAATCAAGCTACTTTGGGCAAGAAGGTTTCATCGTCCACAGTTGGGTGCTGTATTAAAGCCTGCATCGCTACGGCGTATCGCACACAGAAGAAATCTCTGCCGGGGAGGATCTTGCCGCATTCTACACGAAGTGCTGCCACTTCTGCTGCTTGGGCCACCCAGGCATCTATCTTAGACATCTGTAGGGCGGCAACATAGACTTCGCTGACACCTTTTGTGAGACATTATAAAATTGATTCCTTTGCCTCGGCTGAGGCATCCTTTGGTCGACGTGTGCTGCAGTCAGTTTTGGCTTTCCCCTCCCGGGATAACGCAGCCGCCCACCGGTCATCTGACTAGCTTGGGTATATCCCAACATTTGGATTCTCCAAGCAGCGCGCTGGAGAACGGACGTTGTCTTACCTGAACGTCCCTTCTCTGCGTTCTGCTGGAGAATCCAACCCAGCCCTTCGGCTGTGTTCTCTGTTTCCGGGCAGTTGGTTTTTTCTTCTTGTTTCTTGGACAGCAGCGTCTTCTATCTACCTTCGTGAATAAACTGGAGCTCAGCTGAGCGAAGGAGGAGTGGCCAAGGACGTTTCTTAAAGAAACATTCACCCAGTCTAGCAGGCAAGCTGAGGAATTCCCCAACATTTGGATTCTCCAGCAGCGCCCAGAGAAGGGACGTTCAGGTAAGACAGCGTCCGATTACTGCACATTCCATTTTACTAATCACCTTATCCTCTGATGGTATATCATTGCTTTTCCAATTTTGAGCGAAAACTGTTCGTGCTGCTGTCAATAAGTGAATGATTAAATATCTTATTTCTTTTTCATATGGCCTGGTAATTATTCCCAATAAAAAGATCTCTGGCCTGTAAAGAAGTTTACCAACAAAATATGATTAAAAAAGCTTTTTTAGAGTATTATACAAAATTATATGCAAGAGACTCAATACAAGGTTCAGATATTGATAGATATTTAAAGGACAATAGTAGTCTTGAATTTACAATGGAACAAAGGGAAGGTTTGAACCAACCTATAACTTCTGAAGAGATTAGTTTAGCAATTAAGCAATTAAAATTAGGTAAAACACCAGGAACAGATGGATTGACAGCTGTTTATTATAAGAATTTACAGTCGGAAATGGTTGAACCACTTAGATTATTATTTTGTAGGATTCAATCGGGGGGGGGGGGGGAAATTCCACCCTCCTGGAGAACAGCTTTTATTTCATTGATTCCAAAAGATGAGCAGAATGTTAAGCCAGAAAATTTTAGACCAATTTCACTCTTGAACACTGATTATAAAATTTTTGCTAAGGTATTGGCAAATAGATTAATGCCAGTTATGCAACAATTAATTCATAATGATCAATCAGGATTTATAAAAGGCAGACAAATGAAATATAATGTGAGACAAGTTATAGACTTACTGGAATATTTGGAAAAAAATAACCAAATCTCTGCAGCGCTTTTCTTTTTGGATGCAGAGAAGGCATTTGATCGATTGAATTGGCAATTTTTGTTTAAAATCATTGATAAAATGCAATTTGGAGATCAGTTTGTGCAATCAATTAGAGCAATATATCAAGAACAATCAGCACAAATAATTGTTAATGGAGGCCTAACACACTGCTTTAGGATTGAGAAGGGAACAAGGCAGGGTTGTCCTTTATCGCCATTGCTATTCATCTTATCTTTAGAAGTTTTGTTAAATAAAATACGTGAATCTGACAAATTGAAAGGAATAGTAATTAGACAACAGGATTATAGATTGAGGGCTTTTGCAGATGATTTGGTTGTTACTTTAACTCAACCTATAAAAACAGCTCCATATATGTTGGATATACTGGAACAGCATGGTAAGGATTTAAAGTAAATCAATATAAAACTAAGATTATAGTCAAAAATATGACTATTTCAAAGAGAAGAGTTAGGAGGAATAACGGGATTTGAAATAGTTAAAAAGGTTAAATATCTGGGAATACATGTGGCAGCTTCAAATACAAAATTATTCAAAAATAACTATGACGTTCTTTGGCAAAAAGTGCAAAGGGATATGAAAATTGGAAAAAATTGCAATTACCTTTATTAGGAAGAATAGCAGCAATAAAAATGAATGTATTACCTAAGTTTTTATTTTTGTTTCAAATGATACCAATGCTTAAGAAAGATGGGAACTTGAAAGAATGGCAGAAAGGAGTTAATACCTTTATTTGGTCTGGGAAAAAACCTAGAGTAAAATTAAAAATTATACAGGATGTTCGTGAAAGAGGGTTTGAAAATGCCTAATTTAAGGTTGTATTATGAAGCATCTGTGCTAGTGCAAATTAGTGATTGGTTTAACTTAAGTGAAGAAAGGATATTAAATGTAGAAGGATACGATTTGTTATATGGATGGCATGCTTATCTATTGTATGAGAAAAAAGTGGATAAGATTTTTAAAAGTCATATATTAAGAAATGCTTTGCTAAGAATTTGGAAAAAGTACCAATATAAGTTAAATTATAAGATACCTATATGGGCAAATCCTAGACATGCAATAGAAATGTTAAGTTTACGCAAGCGCAAAATATAAGGGAAAACTTTTATAAAATGTTTTATAGATGGCATTTAGATCCCAAGAAATTGTCATGTATGTACCCAAATATGCCACCCAAATGTTGGAGATGTGATTGTGATGATTATTATCATATATGGTGGACTTGTAAGAAGATCAAAGCATTTTGGAAAAAAGTTTGGTGGGTAATTCAAAATATTCTAAAAAAAAGATTGAAATTTACTCCACAATTGTTCTTATTGGGTATAATAACTGATTGTACAGTACTAGAGACTAAATTGATTTTAAACTTTATATCAGCAGCTAGGCTGTTGGTAGCCCAATATTGGAAGAAAGACTCTGTGCCTACTGTAAAGAATGGACATTGAAAGTAACAAACTTAGTTGAAATGGCGAAGATCTCAGCATACTTGAAGGATCATACGCAGGAGAGATATATTTTGGAGTGGAAAAAATGGATAGACTATGTTCAAAACAAGTACCAGACAAGAAGATATCAAATTGCGTATGCATGAGTGTAAAGATAATTTGGGCTACTTTTAAGGGAGTTAAGGTCTTGAGGGGGGGTTGTTAGTTTATGGATGGTTAGATTAATTTAGTTTATGACTGTTTTTCTTTTTTTTAAACACCCTGTATTCTGCTCTGGGAAGTTGGGGAGGGGGGGAGGGAGGAGGAGGGGAAGGGGGGGTGAGGGGGGAGGGAGGAGGAGGGGAAGGGGGGGTGAGGGGGGATGGGAAGGGGGGTGGGGGGATATTATTCTTTGTTTGTAAAACTTTTCAATAAAAAAAAAGATCTCTGGCCTCATTTCTATTTGTTGGTTTATAATTTCTTCTATTTGTAATCTAATTGATTGCCAAAATTGTTTTGCTTTCTGACAAGACCACCACATGTGGTAATAGGTTCCTTTTTGGTGTTTGCATTTCCAGCATTATTCAGCAGGTCTTTATAGGTTTTCCTTTTGGCAATATCCATGGCATTACGGTAGATTTGTGCCTCCATAGTAGATAGCAATTCCAGAATTTTATCGCAATATTTCTTTTTTATCCCCCTGCAGGCTTAGTTTTTACCCAGTGCAGTCAGACTTAGTTTGGGCCCAATCTGCTTGCTACTGACTGGCTAGTTTGAATGAGCAGCTTCAGGGATTGGGGCGTGGCAGCCAATCAACAAGGGCTTTGCAGTTTAGTCCGATGAGAAAAGGAAGCAACCTCCCCTTTTATTGGCTGCTGCTGCTGCTGCCACCGCCTGAATCCCTGAAGCAGGAGGCTGCTATGGCCCAGGCCTAGGCCTGCTGGCCACATGGCCTCAGCCAAAGTCTTTTACTCAGAAGCTGGTGAAAATGTTTTCCTTAGATTTCACGTTCTCACAGCTTCACCATTATCTGAATAAAACACTTTGGCTTCTCTGCCAGTGGGTCAGCATCTTCTGGACCTCTGGAGATCTTCAAAAAAGTAAGATCTACAAAAAATAAGTAATAAAGTAAATGGCATGATTAACAGTTCCATTATTTTCAGTGGGAAGTAAAGGTAATTAAGTTAGCATGAATGTAGCCTATTAAGGTTATGTTTAAAAATATAAAAGAACTATATGTTAAAAATGTCCCTGATTTGCAACTAAATCATTTATGTCCATCTTTTGCTTTTTTGTAGTAAGTTGTACATTTTTGTTTTGATAAAAGCAAAGTGAATATTCATTGAGAATCAATCTTTCTCCATTGTGGGTGGAAACAGCAGTCAGGAATGGGTGTTCTCGTCTGTTCAGCTTGAAAGAAAATTAAGCTCCGCTCTTGTTGCTAGGAATATCCAGTTTTTTTCTCAGTCCTTCAGGCTGGACAGACGTCTCGGGCTGGATCTCCTTACCCACCTTCCTTTTACTTTTCTTGATTGCTGTCTTTGACATTTGGACTTTGATTATTGTTCTTATCGATCTGTGAGTTACTTGGAAACCTTGTCCTCATTGGACTTAGTTCTGTTCCCTACAGGCTTGCCTGTCTGTGAGGGGATATTCCCCCCGCGCCCCCCCCCCCATTTCAACCGTTGAACTAGCAGGTGTCTTGGAGCACCTTGAAGGCTTTTCTTCTTGGGGTTTGGGGTTAATGTAGCAAGCCGGAGAATTTGGTGAGGAGCTTCACACTCCGTTGAGGGCTAAGCGGACGACCTTTGCTTATTTCATCTTGCCAGAGGCCGTCCGATGCAAAGACCAGCTGTTGGAGCTTAAGCTCCCATCACTCCCGCCTGCTTAAAACATCGAAGGAGCCAGCCCTCCGTGGCAAGCATTCCCGGCTTGGCGGCAACAATCTGGAGGCAGCCGCGTTATTGTTAATAACCACTGCTTGAGCTTCAGGAGCTTCGCATTCCATTCTCTGGCCGTTTGGATTGGGTTTGGCCGTCAGGAGCTTTGCGCCCCATTGCCTGGCTATTGGGAGCTGTTTTGGCTGTGAGGAGCATTTTGGGCATCAGGAGCTTTATGCTCCATTGCCTGGCCATTGGGCACCATTTGGCTGTTCAGGAGCTTCGCTTCTCTGCCTGGCTGTTGAGCATCATTTTGTGGCCATCAGGAGCTTCACGCTCCGTTGTCTTATAACGGACACCATTTGAAAGTTGTGCTCTATTTTCTAATAGCGTGTTTGTGCCTTGCAGCTGTCCTCTGTGCTTACCCAAGGGGCTTTTGTTTCTGCTGGAGATTTCCCAGCTAATTGAACTGGAGGTTTTTCACCGATAGCTTTTTCCAGGAAGAAATGCCCTGAGTGTCTTCTTTGAATTTAAGGCAGCCATTTGCAATTCTTCTACTGGCTGGCAGCTATTTTGGGGACCAGTTTGCCATAGGTTGATGCTCCTGTTGCAGCCTTATTGCCTCACACTGCCATCCCAGGCGAACCTGGCGAAGGTCTTCATCCTGAGGAATGCCGTTCTGACCAAACTCTCCAATGTGCTCACTTAGGGACAGCTAGGGCGATTAAATCTGCCACCACAGCCTCCTTCTTCAACAGGGCCTTGCTCCTAACAGGCACATCGCCTTTCATTTTTAGGATAAGGATGCCTAAGGCACTTTCTAAATCAAAACATAGTCGGAAGGCTAGGTCTAGTGGGCAGGCTGATAGGGTGCCCTTGAGCATGGGCTCAGGAATGACTCAAGCCCCTGACAATATGGACATGCCCCAGGGAACAGACAGTCTCGCTCTCATCATACCCCTCACAGCCACAGCTCAGCTGCCACCAGGGACGAGAGGCTCAGGGACCAGGCCTTGCAGAAAATCTGCAATAAAGCCAGCAAGCGTAAGACCCTTCCCTTGCAGGAGCTTCCCCAGGTTCTTCCCTCTGTGGTGACACCTGACCAGGTTTCCCTCTGGGACGGTACCATTTCGGTGTCCACTGCAGGTTTGTGGGGCCCTTCTATGGCCTCAGCTCTTCCTCCTCCTCTAGTGGGGTCTACAGAGGCCGCTCCAAGCTAAGTTCCAGGGGTGACTGAATCCTCTCTCACACACAATAGAGATTATATGCTCCCTGATAATCTGCAACAGATTTTTTTCCAGGGCTCTACAGATGTTGCTGGAAGCTGGTCATGTGCATCCCGGTGGAGTTCCTTCTGTAAGATCTGTACCTCCTGCTTTTCCTGGGAGGAACATTCAGGATGATCTGCTAGTCTGTCCAGAATCAGAGTTGTCGGCTCTTTCACACACGATCCGTCCAGCGACTCTTGATGAGGTCGACCACCCGGAACCGGACTTTTCTGATGACAAGGGCCTTGCTGGAATAACCAGCCTTTACTGGTTTTTTCCCTCCAGCAGTTTTTAAATCCTTACTCTTTAAAGTGTCTAAAGCTGTGCAACTGGGCCTGCCGGTTACTGGAGAGGTCCTTCCAATGCCCCAAAGGTCGTTGAAGGTCATCCCCTTTTCTCTGAGCCAACTAAATCCTTCTATTCTATTCCAGCTCCTACACTTTTCCTGGATGTTATTCAACACCAGTGGTTGTTGCCTGGCTCTGCTCCAGCTCCTTCTTCCCTGGACAAGCGTTTCTTTAATGTGACTCCCAACGTGGCTAATCTACTTCAGCTACCCATGGTTGATGCCCCTGTTGCAGCCTTATTGCCTCACACTGCCATCCCAGGCGAACCTGGCGAAGGTCTTCATCCTGAGGAATGCCGTTCTGACCAAACTCTCCAATGTGCTCACTTAGGGGCAGCTAGGGCGATTAAATCTGCCACCACAGCCTCCTTCTTCAACAGGGCGACACTGCTCTGGTTGAGTCAACTCCAAAACAAATTGCCTCCTGAGGACTCCAGGCTGCAGCAAGATCTAAATAAAATCATCCCAGCAGTCCAGTTTTCAGCAGATGCCACCCTCAACTCTGCCCACTTCGCTTCGAAGTCTATGGCTTCAATGGTGGCAGCATGCCGCTTGTTTGCCTTCGACATTGGCAGGTGGACGCCCATCACAAGTGGCATCTGGCGTCTTCCCCCTTTACGGGGGCAAATTGTTTGTCTCTTCCTTGGAACCTTTCCTCATACAATCAAAAGATAAACGCAAAATATTGCCTTCTTTGCAACGCAAAACTGACACTTGATTCTCTCCCTTTTTTTGGAGGCCTCCTGTGAGGGGATCCGATTCTTCCTGTTCTCAGTGGTCCTTCGTACCTAGACAGTGGGGGACCCAAAAGAGGTCATACAGAGATAGAACACTTCCTGGCAAGCAGCACTTTCGAGTGGGAGGAAGCTGTCCTTTCTGCCACCAACGATAGCTGCACGTCTGATGGTCCCATTGGCAGCAGGCTAGCTCTATATGCTGACCGATGGGACATTCTCACATCGGACTCTTGGGTCAGGGTTATGGTAAGATCTGGTCTATCCCTTGAATTTCTCTCCACCTCTCCGAGTTTCTTTATTCACTGTCCCATTCCTAAAGACGGGCACAAAAAGACCCTCATGAAGTTGGCCGTGAAACACCTACTGGACATTCGAGCCATCCAGCAGGTGCCAGAGGATCAGACAGGCCAAGGGTTCTATTCCTTGCTCTTTCTGGTCCCCAAATCCTTGAGTGGGTGGAGACCGATTCTGGACCTTAAAAGACTAAACTGCTGTGTTGTTTATAAATAGTTCAAAATGCAGTCTGTTCAATCTATTTTGGTTGGCATCAGGAAGGGCAACTTCCTCACTTCTGTTGACCTCACTGAGGCTTATTTATATATCCCCATTTTTTCCCCACATCGCAAATATTTGTGGTTTTATTATGCTGGTTTGCATTATCAGTACCGTCCCTTACTATTTGGACTGTTTTCTGCTCCCCGTGCCTTTACTAAGGTACTAGCCGCCTTGGCGGCTCATCTTCAGGCCATCCCTGTCCGTGTCCAATGTTACTTGGATGATATTTTAATTCAGTCCTCTTCTGAACATCTTTCCTTAGAGGATCTTCAAATAACTATGCACGGCTTCTCTATTAATATAGTGAAAAGTCAAATGGTCCTGTTGACATGTATTCTGCATCTGGGGGCAGTAATAGATTCCCTAGAGGGTAAAGTCTATCTCTCTCAGGAGCAACAGGTCAGCCTTAAAGAACTTGTTGGTAAAGTTCAGAAGGAATATAAGGTTCCCCTGGCTTTGCTGTCTGCCTTACTGGGTAAGATGGTTTCAGCCATCCACATTACCCCATGGCTCGCCTTCATGCAAGGAACCTTCAGTGGTTTCTCTTGCCCTATCAGAAGGTGGGCAAAGGCAATTCTCAATTGCGGCCTTGGTTTGCCGACCTCAAATCATTGTCAGTGGCCCCTCCTGGAGGATACCTCAGGGTGTGGCCTTGCTCAGCGAGAGGGCATTGGTCCACCCGGATCTTTGGTGGCTCCAACTGAGCACCTGGCGCTTGAGCGGTGCACTCTGAGTAGGGACAACATCCCCTCCAGGGTTATCCGGACCATCCAAGCATCTCAGAGACTGTGCATGGACCGCATTTATTCGGCCACTTGGCGGGCCTTTTGTGATTGGTGTGACCATATGGGGGTTTCTGTCCTTCAGGCCTCAATTGTCCATGTCCCGATTTTCCTCTAGGATGGACTCGAGAGAGGACTTTTGCCCAATATGCTTTGGAGGCAGGTGGCTGTTATCTCTATGGTCCTCACTTCTGGGTCCCTTACCTCCTTGTCCCAACACCCTCTTATACATAGGTTCCTGCAGGGAGCCACTAACTTATGTCCCCCTGTGGTACACAGATATCCCACCTGGAATCTGTCCATAGTTTTGAACTCCCTTACAGGAGCCCCGTACGAACCCTTAAGGACTGTCAGCCTCTGTCTGCTGTCATGCAAAATCACCTTTTTGGTGGCAATTACCTTTGCCAGGCAGATTTCAGAGATTGCTGCCCTTTCTGTACGAAGTGACCTTTGCATTTTTCACTCTGACTGTATGGTCCTTTGTACGGACCCCTCCTTCATCCCAAAGGTCAATACGACTTTCCATCGCATGCAGGAACTAGTCCTCCCAAATTTTTCCCTGCATTCAACTCACCCTTTAGAGCGGCGCTGGCATATGTTGGATGTTCAGATGGCCCTTTTTATTTATCTCAAAAGGACTGCTGACTTCTGCAGGACAGAGTCCTTGTTTGTTTTCTTTATTCTAGTGTCTTTAGGTTCCAAGGTCTCCTCCTCCACTATTGGCAGATGGATTCGGCAGACAATCTCCAAAGCATAGGAACTTCGTTCCTTGCCTTGGGCATCACGTCTGACGGTGCATTCCATGCGCAGTGCGGCTACTTCTGCAGCCTGGGCCACACAGGCGTCCTTGAACAAGATCTGCAGGGTGGCAACATGGATGTCTTCTTTGTCCTTTGTTAGACACTATAAGCTGAACCAGTTTGCCTCAGCGGAGGCGGCATTCAGCCACAGGATTCTACGGCCGGTTCACTCTGCTACAGAGAGTTAGGACCAAACTGGGGTCCGCCCGTAGTTGGGACACTAAGCTTTGGTATGTCCCATTTCTGGCTGCTGTTTCCATCCACAATGGAGAAGGGGTGTTGGTCTTACCTGATACGCACCTTCTCATTGGGTGGAGACAGCAGCCAGCCCCACCCTTTGCATGTCTGGCCTTCTTGTTAACCTTTCTTTCTCCCGAGACGTCGAGTCTGTTAATCATCTTCATCAAAAGGTGGATATTCCTAGCAACAAGGGCGGAGCTTAATCTTGCTATAGACTCAGTCCTTCAAGCTGAACAAGCGAGAACATCCATTCCTGGCTGCCGTCAATGAGAAGGTGCGTATCAAGTAAGACCAATGCCCCGTTTCATCAAAGTAGTTCCTCTCTCACCATCCTCTAAAGCTCTACTCCTTAACTGATTTTTCTTAATAATTTTTTATATTTAGAACAACATAAAGGAAGCAGAAAAAAAGGCATCAGAATTCTTAAGGGAGAAAAATCCCTACAGCTATATAATGAATGGTCACTAAAGTGATCTTATTACCGCAGTAAAAAGCTAGTACAATGACTTTAAAATACAGCTATTACTGTTTCCAAAATATATACTGGTACTTCCTAAAATTTTAGAAAGTACCTATGTTAACAGATAGCTGCTTCCATTAGCAGAAGAACAGCTTCCAATATAGGAGGGAATAATCACAAATCCAACAAATTTTTATATTTGCTTGAGAGTCTGTGAAAAACCTTTTGCTAATGTTAGAATGAGACTTCACTGAACAACTAATGTAGTTTTGTCTTCTTGTAGTTCTTGCAATCCATGTCACAGAATTCAGTGTTTCAAAGGTGTTCATTTTTTGACATAAGATTGCCATATTTAAAAATTCTGATTGTTTAAACATTTCATGGAAAAGTCTTTTTATAATGTTACTATCAAGCATTGTACATTAGGCTTGTCCAATTTCTTCTTTCTGATCAGATTGCATTTCACAATGCTTCAAGTGTATTATTTAGTTATATTAACAGATAGATATTACTAAAAAATATACATTTATAGCAAAAAAGAAAAAAGTAAATAATCCATGGGAAATGGGGTGGGGAGGAGTAAGTGGAATCTGAAATGCTAGCAAAGCAGGCCCAGTCTGTGGAGACCTAGCGGGGCAGGATAGGGTGGGGGAAGCAATTGTGGGGACCACAGGGGGGCATGAGATATCTCAGTGGATTGGGGGTGGCCTTGGATGGTCTAAACCAGCACTAGGCCTCACATGCTGTTTCCCCAGCCTGAGATACCTCATATGCATTTAAAGACCTGGGCATTCGATTAACAAATGCATTGGGGAAGGCAGGGAGTGATCACGTTCGTTTAATGTGATTCAATCAAATGAATCGCCAGGTTACAAATGTAATTGGCAGGCTCTATTACATTTGTAACTGGAGAATTCCCTGTAGAATGAGTGAGTGAGCATCTCAGGGAAGTCCTGCCTTAGCACCACAGGAGTCCCGTGTCATGCCCACCCTGGCCACCCTCTCACCACATGACCAGCCAGCCAGTCATTAGGACAGAGAACCAGTTGTTAAATTATTTGAATCCCACCATTGGATTTACTTGTTCATTATAGACACTGTCTTTTAAGTACTTCATGAAAATATTATGTTTAACATCTTTATAGTAAACTTGGGTCAGTTAAAAACATAAATAGCTAATTAAGCTTTAGAGCTGGATGTTTGATTATAGATCAAATCTATGCCCTAATCTAATTGAAACTGAATCTGCTGGATATGCTTCTTTTATTGAATTTAGATTTGCATTTTTTTCTAGATGTAGGAAATAGTACAAACTTAAAAATTCTACTGTAGATGGATTCATGCTTTTGTTAATAATAAATAAACTTTATGAAAATTGAAGATTAAAAATTAAGTGCAATATACAGTAATTTCTATCTGTACAGGAGTTGTGGAGTTGATGCTCTTTGAGGTTAGTTATTGCGTACAGGAGTTGAGCAAGGCTGTATCTTAATATTAATGTATTATTTTTATTCTGACTAGGTCAGATCACTTTATAAGATATTCTCCAATATTACCATACTAAATTTTGGAGAGCATTAACTCTAATACACTGCAACACTTTTAACAATTGTTTTTGAAGGAAAGTTTAGGAAAATTCCTTACTCCTAGGACTTTGTGATGAAGTGGTTGAAAATACAATCAATATATTTTGCTTTGCCAATTTTATATTCCTTTAAATGTTTGAGCATTTCAGATCTATTTTATATACCACTGCTATTAACTGAACAATATTATTTAGTTTGAATATTGCCAAATTCTGTTTTATTTTTTTAAAACTTAGTATAATTTTTGTATTGATTATTTAGTTATTACAGTTTATTTTTGGCTTTTTATTTTTGGATTTTTTTCATTTAACTGGAATTTTGGTCTTTGACAGTAAGTCTTTTATCTGATATACTTGTGTTTTTGACATTCCAGCTCAGATTTCTTTTTTTGTAGAAGCTTTCCACGCTTCTATGTTGAGAGAAGGAATTTTAACAGGTGGCTGCTGATTCTACTATTCTTTCTCACTGTCATCAGAGAATGGTCAGACTTTTTCATGGTATTAAATGTTTCATAATAGTTGTCCAAGTCAGATGTGTATATATCTGTGTGTATAGTGTATAATTTGTGCAATTACGGGAATTCATACAGAAACATATGAAGATAAGGAACATAATTATATATCTATTTTGATCTAGTGATTAAGGTTCCAGGATAGAAACCAGTAGACTGTGAGTTTTAATCCCACCTTAAGAATAAAAACCACCTAGGTGACTTTGGGCCAGTCCCCTTCTTTCAATCCAACCTCACCTCACAAGGTTGTTGTGGAAATAGGAGGAGGAGGGTATGTTGGATATATTTGCCATCTTGAGTTATTTGTAAAAATAATTAAATTGGACTATAAATAAATAACAACTAAAAATATAATGTGATGTGTTTTTGTTTTCTCCTTTTTCTTTAATGTCCCATCAAAGAAAATTGTAAATTACTGGTGATTTCTATAGTATGACATCATTCCCCCATTTTTTATATGATTTTAAATTATAGAGTTTGAAAAGTATGTTTACCTACTAATTTAATCTACGAAAATGACATTATTAGAAATAAAATACTTTTTCCCTGACTTATTGCAACAAGTGCTCAAATCTATTGTTTATCAATTAAGTCCTTTAGTATCTTGAACAGCTTCAGGCTATTGCAGATGTAAGAATCTCATTAAAGCTTTATTTAGCTGCAGCTCTGAACTTTGACTAGTTGCTTGGAAACCTCATGTAGGCTGTGTACAAAGAGAATACAATGCAGACAGAGAAGGTTTTTTTAAAAAACTGATCTATTTTCAGCTGTTTTGTGAAAGATTTGCTGCTATAGTATTCTCTTCTGTTGGCAAATTCTACTGATGTAGTATTATATATTGATTTTTTTACAAGTTTTTAAAATACAGATAAAATAATAACCCTAATGAATATCAACAATATCCCTATGAACAAGTAACTTTCAAGCAATTAATACTAATCTCAACTTTTATCCACTTCAATCAAACAAACAATCAAATCTTTATTTGGTCATAGATCACCAAATAAAACATAAGAATCATGGTTAGTTAAGATAAAAGGAAAAAATACCATACCATACCATACGATACCATACCATACCATACCACACCATACCACACCACACCACACCACACTACACCACACCACACCACACAGTGGGATTCAAATAATTTAACAATCAGTTTGCCAAAGGTCAGGTTGGCCAACATGGGAGGCATGACTCAACCCCATACTCCAACTCTGCCACAAATGCAAGACAAGCATCTTACAATGGCCAAACTGCCCCTGGGTGAACCAGCTGTTAAATTCCCCTCCCCCACAATCAAAGTGGATCCAGGGCACTGTGCTGCTATGGGGAAATGGAGTAGCCAGCACGAGGGAAGGAGGAGGAGCAGGGTAAGTGGCCTTCTTCTTCCCTCGTGCTGGCCCCTTCGTTGCCCATTTATCCATTGCAACCCAGTGTCACAGAGCTTACCCCACTCACCACTGCCTCACTGCCCCTGTTTCCAGCTCTGTCGCGTTTCTCCATTGCGTTTCTCACCACGTCCTGCCTGCAACATCCATGTCAGCTGCTCTTTCCCAGCCAGAGCTGGAATGCTGCCACGTTTAAGTGCCAGTAGATGCTAGCTTTCCCTCCAGTGGGCCTGGACAACTGCTGGAGAGGGATGCCTTTCAGCGCCTGGCGTCCAGATGCCCTCTCTTCCTCCAAGCATTTCTTTGCCTACTTGATTTCCAGTTCCATTGCATTTCTCTGTCACATTTCTCGCCATTGTGCACAGGGAAACAAGTTTTTGGGACTAAAAAAAAGTTCAATCAATCAATTCCAACTTCACAAAGTTATTTTTTTTCGTGAGAAGTTGGAATTGACTGATTGAACTTTTGTATTTTTAGTCCCACAAACTTTTGTTTCCTTGCACACGATGGTGAGAAACGCAACTGAGCTGGAAATTAGGTAGGCAAAAAAATGCTTGGGGGAAGTGAGGGCATCTGGCTGTTGGTGGGTGGGCAAGCTCTTCTGTCCACAAAAACCTCGTTTTTGATGGTTTTCGCTGAAAGGCAGACAAAGAGCTCCCAAGAAGAAGCCAGTCAGCCCAGGAGTTGGAAATACCCTTTTTCCCCTGTCCCACCCCTCCCCACCTGCCACCCCCAAATTGCATCGATAAAGGGGGATGGGTGGCTAAGTGAGGGGCAGGAAATCTTGCCATGGCCTGTGAGGGAAGAAGAGATGGCAAGAGGAGCCCCATCTTGCTCCAGGCTCCCCAATGAAAGGCAGCAGCAGCCAAGCCGCTTCCTTTCCCCACCCTCTCCAGAGCTGGAAGTCAACTGTCAGCCACATGCCCAGTCACCCATTCATCTCTTTCTCTCTGTGTGTCTCTGAGCTTACCCGGTGCCACAGTCCACCATGGAGGCCAGGCAGCAGCGGCTGGGCATGCTTAGTAAACTGCTTGATGAACTCGTGCAGGCAGACATAGAGTGTGCCCAGGCGGCAGATGTGAGCCAGAAGGATGGCCTTGCTCAGGTGCAGGAATGAAGATAGCTTTGTGGACAACTGCAGGAGAGGAGGAGGACGGGTGCTCATGTCTCACCACCGCGCCCACTTGCAGGCCCACGAAGAGGCTGCTCAGGTAGCCACGCAGCACCAGCAGCAACTCGTGGATAATGAACCCCTCTTTGCAGGAACCCACCTTAGGACAGAGCTGGCTCTGGGTGCTAGATTGGCCCCATGAAACCCTCATCTGCCAAGGAACCCAACTGAGGCCTCTCTTGCTGCCTGCTGAGGCGCCTGGACTCCCAGTGATGGATGGGGTCCTTCAGACACTTAGCTTGGCTGCCTATTTAGTAGCTTCTGTCCCTCCCTCCAGGCTCCTTGTCAGAGCTGCCTTGGGGTTTTGCCTGAACCAATGTCGCTTGCTTAGAGGGAGGCAGGGAGTGGTTAGAGGAGCACCAAGATGCTGAAATGACCTCAGAAGAGGCAGGGCAAGGCAAGGAATGGCTGGGAGGAGAGGGGTGGCCTGCGAGGCAGGATTGGACATGGTTCACCGAACTGCACACAAAGTTAACAACCGGTTCAGTCAAACTTTTGCAAACTGACTGAATCCCACTACTGTATACAATGCAATGCAATGCAATGCAATGCAATGCAATGCAATGCAATACATTCTATCTAAAAAGGGTTAGAGTTAAAATAGTATACTGTGCAGATTATGAAACAATAATTCACTGTGGTCAAGAAAATAAAATCTGATCTGATAATAACAATTTGAGATAAAACAAATCAGATTGAATAAGATACTTAGTAAAGAATGAAAATTATAATTACTAGCAAGCACCTGCGTAAAGAGGACAATAGAAAATAACATGTTCCATCAATTCATTGATCAATTCAAGTTATTCCTCTATGAACACAGTCTCTGTTTGAAGAAGACTTTTTGGTATCTTCCTTTGGTAATGGTTGTTGGGAGGGCATTGAATCTGGCTAAGGATAAGGTCCTTCTGAATTTTGGGGTTTACATGACTAACTGGTTGGAGGAAGTGTGCAGAATGTTTTTGGCTAAAGCTGGAAAGTTTGCTTTCAGCTATAGTTCAAAGACCTGCTGTTTGAGATCAGCTAGTGTATCTATATGAAGGTGATGACTGGCCATGAAGAGCCATAAAGTTGCAATATGGCAGTATTGCCTGGCTTCAGGAACACTGTAAGCATTTGGCTATAATTAAAGGAGCCAAACTGATTGGAAAAAGGAGAGCCTAAGCCAATAGAGGAAGATGTACTGTAAATCCAGGCAGAAGTTTCAATTTTAAGGAAGCTAGCTTCATGGCAAGGAAGAGCATTCAAAATGCAACAAGGTGCTTGAAAGATGGTTCTCAAAAACTTGTGCTGAACTAGACTTTTTGGTTGAACTTTCAGCGCTTTTGGAAGTGAAGGGTCCGTCCCGAGCTCTCCCTGTCGGGGGCTTCATTTGAAGCCATAGCCACCCTATAGGGGTGATGAAACAAAGGGGGACCACCTTGCAGGTTGAGGAGAGCCGCATCTCCCCTCCCTGACTTGGAAACCCCCCTTAGCCAAAGACTAGGAGCAGCGGCAGTTAAAATGACTGCCATGAAGCCAGGGAACAATCAGAAACCATAAGTTTGTGTAGGAGAAGAGAAACGGTGAATGGTGTGTCATCTGGGTAAGAAAAGATTTACAGCTGAAGCTGGACCCCAAAAAAATTTAAGGGAAATACGTTTTAGAATAATTTCTTACAGTGGCTTGTAACTATTGTGAAAAAGTATATTGGAAATTTAAAGAAGTAAATATTTGTTTTTTAAAAATTAAGTTGGAAATGAAATCCCCAAAACAAAAGGCGTGGTATTAAGAAGGCATATTAAGATGCTGAAACTATAAAGCTACTTTTTCTTCAAATAATTTGCCATAAGTAATGGGGTTATAAGTTAAAGTAAGCAAGAGCAATAAATTGGACTTGCCAAAATAAAAGCAGAGAGGCAGCAGAGTGAAGTAAAGAGCGCCATCTGTTGATGACAGTGAATTTTTGCAATGTAGGTGAAATGAAGGGAAATAACTGTTGAACTATACATATTTACCTTCTAACCACTGGAGACTGGAATATTAAAAAAGAATTTGTGTCTGGGGACCTCTAAATTCTATCGGATAAACAAAAACGACTTGAGGAATGGAAGATCCCTGAAGTAACTAACTGATTTGATTGAACATTGATGAGACATTTAAATTTGACTTGGAGGTTTGGTTTCTGAACTGACGATTGTGGAGACTCAAACGGAATGAAGTTAATGATTCAAAACATTAAGGGCATTAAGGACCTTATCCTGGAACTACACAAGGACATGGTGGAAATATTTGTTCGTATAGATAGAAGACAGGAAAATTGTTTATAAGAGACAAGGAGCAAAGATCAGGACAAGAAGGAAAGAATGGAATCATCAGCTGGAACAGAAAGGGAATTGGAACTGAGAAACCAGCAAAAAGAAAATAACAAGGAGGAGACACTATTAAAATTAAAAAGAATTTAGGAATTAAAACAGGGAAAACATTTTAAAAGATTTTAAAAAGAAATGGGAGGACCAGGAAGAGGTTTGAAGGGAAACAATAGGATTTAGAACAGAAAGCTTTCAAATTAAACAGTGGGAAAAGCCAGGGCAAGGAGAAAAAATTAAATTATGGATTCAGAATATAAATTTCAAAATAAATGGAATAAAAGTCTTAAGAGGAAAAGGGGAGACAAGTCAAAAAAAAGGCAGGATTAAAGGATGGGATGTGGAGAAGAGATAATGGTTAAGGGGAGAAAAAGAATTATAGATATGTCATGATTATATATTAATAATTGTATTAATATTAGAATGATATAGGCTGGACAATTAGTTGATATTTAATATAAATAAATATTAGGATAAACATTACCACAAATAGATATGAAACTGGAAAATTATGAATGAGAATTCATTATTAATTGGAAATGAGAGGTTGAATGATGGTATTATTAAAAGTGTATAAAATATGACTATTTTGTAGGTAATGTGAAAGGAGATATATTTAGGTGTATTAACAAACTTTAAAATATACAGAGAGGAAGAGTTAAATAATGGGAATATGAATAACAAAACAAAGTATCATGTCCTTCAATATAATAATGTGGAGGGAAAAGTATTAGTGGACGTTTAGAATGGAAGAGTGTAAAGCAATGAATCACAAAGTCAAATAAGTTAGGAAAAGAAACATGAAAAATAGACACAAAGAATGAAAATGGTGGTAAGCTTGAAATGTTAGGATGTAAGAAACTGGTATTCAGATATGCTGTTTGATCAATGAAGTGATGTTAGTATTAAAAGAATAATTTTGTAGTTGCATATATATATATATGATTAGAATAATGATGTGTGTAAAATTATTAACATGAAGATTAATCAATATTATGATATTATAATTATGATATAATGCTTAATGCATTGTAAGACGCCCTGTGTCTCGGAGAAGGGCAGCATATAAATCGAACCAATAAAATATAAATAAATAAAATAAAAATGATTATTACTATTATTATCAATAACACATGTTTAAGTGATTAAGCCTGTTTCTTTTATTTCTGAATGTAACTTTAAGACGTTGTATAGTTATAGTTGAAAGAGATATTAATTGGAAAATATACCATATTCTGTAGGTACAACAACAAAGAGAGAGGGAAATGGAGTGGAGTGGAACGGAGTAGGAGTGGAGGGAAGAAAGAGTAAGGGGAAAGGGGAGAGGGAAGTGGAGGGGAGGAGAAGAGTAGAAAGGGAAGAAGAGAGGGGAGAAGAGAAGGAGAGAGGGAAGTAGAGGGAAAAAGAGGGGAGGAGGGAGGAGAGGGAAGAGAAAGAAGAGGAAAGGAGATGGATTGTTGTAAAATTGAGTGAAATATAGTGTACAGGAGGAAAGAAAATAGATGGGCAATTTCGTATTTTTTCTACTTGAGGGTTATACTATTGAAATTATAACAAAAGATAATATGGTGGACGTTAAAGTATATTGGTTTAGATTTTATTGCATACTTGTTAATATTTATATTAAAATAAAAAATTTTGTGTAAAAGATAGGGATAAATAATATGGAATAAGGAAAATTGAATGTAATATTTATGAATATGTTTATCTCTATTGAAATATATAATACTCAAACACCACACCATCTACATAATGATACATATAAATTTAAAAAAAATAAAAACTTGATGGGAAAAAAAACTTGGGTTGAACTCTTTCCAAATAAAGGAATGATGGAGGGGCCCAACTGAGCTCCAAAAAGAATTTCAGATTTTAGCTGAGAAGATTTTACTCACTGAAAGCAAATGCTGAGCTCTTTTGGAAAAATAAAAAGTTTGCAAAGCAAAATTGTTTTTTATGCGTTTAAAGAACATAGTTGGTATAGTTCCCAATAGCTTGGAAGAGAATCGCTAGATATTTAAATGGCTTGACTTATTCCATTAAATGGTTAATTGCAAGAGGTGTGTCTTAGGGTGATTAGCAAAAATTATGATCTTAGTTTTAGAGTACCATATTTTTCGGAATATAAGACGCACTGGAGTATAAGACACAGCTTAGTTTTTGGGGAGGAAAATGGGGGGAAAAGAAATCTGCCTACCAGGTATTCATCTGGCTAGCGCCCTTAGTCTGGTCAGCTTCAGCACATTAGTTTGCTGGTTTTGAGCATGCGCACACACTTTTTATCCCTGCTTGGGGATAAAAAATAGCTTCTAAAGCACAGCTGATCTTTGGAGAGAGAAACAATGAGAAAAGCAGGCAAAGCTCGGAAGATCGCTTCACTCATTAGCACCTTGTTAGGGCTGAAAAACAGCTTCTAAAGCACAGCTGAGAGGGAGCAGCAATGAGAAAAGCAGGCAAAGCATAGAGATTGCTTCACTTGCTAGCGCCTCGTTAGGGCTGAAAAAAGCTTTTAAACATAGCTGAGAGTCGGAGGGAGCAGGCAAAGCGCAGAAGATCGCTTCACTCACTAGCGTCTTGTTAGGGCTGAAAGAAAGCTTCAAAAAAAGCTACATTCAGAGTATAAGACACACTGAAATTTTCAGCCTCTTTTAGTGGGGGAAAAGTGCATCTTATACTCTGAAAAATACAGTAATTAACTTCTAGATTTTGGGGGGACAGTGTTCAGGTAGTATATGAAGTAGGACAATCTATGTTTGAGAAACTGCACAGGATCATCTGCATACAAAAGAATAGAGATGTATCTATTTCCCCAATTTGGTGGATGAAGAGATTGATTATTCAGTTTATCAATAAGAGAACTAAAGAGAAGGGAAGCTGGAATACATCCTTGCCTCATTCTCCTTTTTAACAGAAATTTAGGATATGCCAGAATAAGGACAGATTCTTTGATAACTAGAGACAATTAGTAATAAGTTCATTGAGACTTTCCAATTTTTTTATTTTCAACAGATAATATAGATATGGGAACTTGTTTTGTGATACAGCTTTTAGAAACTGACTAAATCTTTTTTACAATTTAATTACAATTAAATTCATGATTAGATCTAAATCTTGAATTTAGTGTGTTTTTCCATATCTCAATAGTGAAATTGAAGGTTTTATATAAGAGTTATATAATAGGTACATGGGGCCCTATCAAGTTTCTTGCTAGTTCAGCATGAGTGTTGCAACACTCAAAATTTTTTAGAATGTTGGAATATTTAGGGTTCTTGCCTTAGTATCTGCCAATGAAGAATATATATCTACAAAAATCACAGCTTTAAGGAGAAAATTTTATCTTTAGTAATGGAATGTGATCATTGTTACTACTTTGATTCAGTTTATAGAGATAATTAAATTATGCATTTTTGCCAATAATCTAGTATTGGGTTAAGTCTCCCAGGCCATTATGAAAGTTCCCACAGTGATCTTCTGGAGCGGCTCCATTTATTTTGTATAGATCAAAATGATTTTCTAAGTAAACTGAACTTCCAGCAAATCACAAGTTCCAAGTTCGGTGAGGGATCCTTAGTGTTCTCTGAACTTCGTTGTTTTCTTGCAGATGTTTCATTAGCCAAACTAGGTAATCTCATTAGTGATAGAAGGGAGTGGAGTGTGCTGTCATTTTATATTTTAATGGCTTGCCCTGACTCTCTCTCTCCCCTTCCTTTCCTCCCTCCTTCCCCTTCCCTCTAACATGTGAAATTAAGAATATTGTGCAAAAGTTTCATACTCAGCTAAGTCTTGGTATTGTGGAAAACATGATTGCTTTACGCATACTGTTTCCCACTTTGAATGTTTTATTTTAAAAAAAGAATATTCTACAAACAGTTTAATCAAATACATATATTTCCATAGTACTATATGCACATTAAACAAGTGAAAAGATCATTCCATAAGCAAACTATCTAGAAAGAAGTGTTCACAAACACATTATGGCTGCTGATTTAAATGTACTTCAGGAGACTATCTGCTGTCTTTTCTATGAGCATTCATTTGTTTGTCTAAAAATAATGCAGCATTGAACAAAACCTTCCTGGAAGACAAAAAGGAGAGCCTGTATTTCTATTAAGATCACAAAGACTACTTCACATGAAACAAAAGATCTGAGCTATTCCATTTCCTGATAAAAATATAATATAAATATCTTTTGAGCTTGCTTTCTGTTGTTTTGCCCACCTAGTCCAGAATTACCTTTCAGAATAAGTGGGACAAAGATATATATCTAAATTTGTATTTGTTCCCTTGTATGCAATTCTTATGCTAAGACTGTAAATTGCATGTTTTAATTATTATAAGTGGTCCTGGATATATAGCAGAAAAAATAGCAAATAATAAATATTTACATTTTATGTTATCTAAAAGCAATTGTTATAAACAGATGTATGTAGGAATCTTTTTTATCTCAGAATCTATATAAATATTTCCCAAATTTAAAATTACATGGATACAAACACTAATAAAAAATCTGTTTTTGGATAATTATATTCTAATAAAATTTTGAGTTTACTGTAGGCAAGCCTGCAAAAGGTATGGCTCATAGGTTTCATGCTACCTGCATACTACCCTGCCAGTTTTTATTGAAATTCAATAAATCCATCACTGCCATATGTCACTGCTGCAACCCTGAAACGCTTACTGTTGAGTACCTGCATTATCTCCAGGCCGCACTGATACCATCAGCTGCAGTGCTACTGCTGTACCATTAGGTGCTGAACAACAGATAGCACAACCATTATTCTTTTTAATTTATTAGTATAATTATTTCCGATCCATGAATTGGGCCAACCTGGAATATAATCCAACAGCACTTTTTCATTTAAAAAGCATATCTTTTAGCCTTTTATAATAATGTGCAGAATATTTCAGTACTACAAGTACAAGATTATATTTTTATATCTGAAAATATATAAAACCTAGGATATAGTTAAAATCCTTTTTCTTGTTCCATGCAGGTGAAACTGAACAGGAGCTGGGACCTCCTCCCTCTGTAGATGAGGCAGCAAACACACTCATGACTCGCCTGGGCTTCCTCCTGGGAGAAAAAGTCACTGAGCTACAGGCAGGGAATCAGTATAACATGGAAGGACAGGAAGACAATCAGGTGAGCTTAAAACTTTGTGTACAATTATAATGATTTCACTGTATTATATTTCTGGAAAACAAAATACTAGATGCTGTGATTCAAATCTCATCTAGTATTAGAGGTATGAAAATCATACATAGATATTAGTGATTAACTAGAACTTGTCAGGCAGAAGCAACCAGAACAAGTCCATGAAGTTTCAAGAATCGCCAGACTGACTGCATTCCCATGTGAACCATTAGGTAAGGGCTTCAGTAGTCTGGCAATGGCTCACATGGATAGGACACTAGGCTGATGATCAGCAGGTTCACGTTTGAGGCCTGATTGCTTGCCGTGGGATGGGGTGAGCTCCTGTCACATGCTCCAGCTCCTTCTGATCCAGCAGTTTGAAAGTTGGTGGACCACGAATAGATAAATAGTTACCATTTTGGTGGGCAGTTTAATAGAGATATGAAAGGAGCCCCCAACTGGCATCCTTCAGGCAATGCTGATGTTACAATTTAATTCTTTCAACCTGGAAGTGCTTCAGTTCTCCAATACGAAAGAAGTAGTAGTAGTCGTCGTCGTTGTCTGGCCTATATCTTTTCATTCCCCACTCCTCTTTGCTGTGGAATTTTCTTTAGCTGGTGATTCCACCACAGAATGTGAGAGATATTCTTACCTCCATTAAACTTGTAAATAGGCAGAAATTGAGGAATCCAAGTCAACTTAAATCAAACTAAGAAATATTCTGGACATATATTTCTGAATAAAAGCTAAATAGGCTGTCTTGTATAAAATCCAAGTAGGAATAACTTTTCAGAGTTTGTCTTTTGCTCAGATCTTAGTTTAGCAAAGAATTCCATTTTGATAGATTAGACAGAAACTAATGTAAATTATTTTTAGTAATTTTTGTTAAAGATGGGATACAGATTAAATAGAACAAAACAAAACAAAAAAGATTAAATCCCACTTTTCTATATATTTTTTTGTTTAACTTGGAAAAGGTGCAAAACTGTTTTATAATCTAGGCATAGCTGAGAAATTTACTTATGGGAAAATAGGAATTGATTTTTAAAAATTTATTATGATATAGTGTAGCACAGTTTGTAACACACTCTTCCAATTTTAATGGAGTTTTGTTTGATTTGAGAGGGAGGGGGTTTATATTTTTCTAATTTTGGTTTTAGTCTTTTTTATTCTTATTTTGGGAACTTCTTACATTAAAATAACATGAGCCATTTTTTCCCTTTGAATATACTGTATATTTGTATATATATGTATCTATGCATTATATATTTGAGTTCTCATGGATTTGTAGAATATAAAAGGTTGTAGTTATCTCTTAGAGACAGGAAATATGAATATGGAAAGGATTTTTTAAATCTAAAGAATGGTTATCTCACAATCTTAATTCATAAATGGTTGAAACATTTGACAGAAATACAATTCTATAAAATAGAATGTTTTTATCAATAGTTACTATTCTCTTTTTGCAAGGTAACATAAATATTTCATTTCTGTATTATTAGTGATACTTTTTACTAATTTGCATGTGGTAAGAACACGTAGTAAGATTGTTGATAGGATTACCTCATCAATATAGAATTATCCTGGTTTTGAATCTATTGTATTGATTACCAGTAGACTTCTGAGCCCTTTTTTGATCATTCCTTTAAAAAGGCCCACATAGTACACTATCTAACATATTTTCTCTAGAAATATGAGCAGTTCCAACCCTCTTTGCTTTTAATAAGAAGTAGGTAAAAATACCACGGTTTCAGTAAACTTTTGGCCCATTTGAGTGAACATCATTGTGTGTGTTGTTATTTTGTTTCTTAAATTCAATTATTTTTTGAATTATTTTACACTGGCCAGAATTTTCTATCTATAAATTGTTTAAAATGTGCTGTTCTAAAATAATTATCTTTACTTATTTTGTGCAAATTAGAAGTATTAAATATATCCACAATACTCAAAAAATAAAATTGTTATTTTGCTACATATAATAAAATACATGAAGCCATCAGTCTAGCTTCAGGTACAGTATTTTATTATCCATTGGAACTCATTACAAATACACAATTTTAAAAGATATTGGGCAGAAGAAAGTATCCTAATGCTGCTGGTTTCATCTTGTACTAAGTTTGCTTTTTGTTATTGCTGAAATAATGCATTTTTCACATGTTCTATAGCTAAAGATTAGAAAAATGATAGTTTATAAAGAAATAAAAGAGTAAATCTGTATATCAATTTTCCAATAGGCTAATATGTTTATGATTATATCAAGTGAATTCTTCATTATGTTGTACTAAAACCCTATAAGCTTTACTGATAGCTTTACTGTGATGTCTGTGTTCCTGCTTCCAATTTTCCAGACTTCAGCAGTGTCCCAGCGGATAAGTCCCTGTTCCACACTGACCAGCAGTACTGCTTCACCACCTGCCAGTAGCCCTTGTTCCACCCTCCCTCAAACTAGTGCTAAGGATGTTATAGCAAAAGACTGCAATTATGGAGCTGTCACAAGTCCTACATCTACTCTTGAAAGCAGGGATAGTGGCATCATAGGTGAGTCTTAGATATGCACAAATTTATTTTAAAATTCAGCTGTACAGTATTGGGTGTTTATGTTTGCAACATCCTGAAGGGAATTGGGAAAAACAGAAAAGTATGAGAAGTCCTTGATACTCTCTGAGCTTGGTTACTCTCTTGCAGATATTTCATCACTCAAACTAGGTAACACCATCAGTGCTGACATTACCTATTTTGGGTAATGAAACAACTGCAAAATCAACCAACCAGCCAACCAACCAATCAATCAATCTGACTTGTCTGAAATCTTTCTGCTTTGAATAACATTTTGGGAGATAAATTTTTTTAGAAGTTTTTTAAGGGCTGAAGCTAAGATTTTCTGTAAATTAATTATGCTACTGAGACTTAATGCTTTGGTGCTTTGGAGAAAGAAATAATCTGTTTGGGGGTTAAGAATTGGTCACACATGAAACAGTTCTCTAGTTCCCAAGCTAGAGAAAAGAACTGTTCTTGTCACTAATCAACATTTTGTAAGGGCAAAAGTTACCAGAGCCTTTTCCACATCCAAATTATACTGCTGATAAAAGGATGTTCAGAAGGCAAATCAGATATTAATGGAGATAAATTCCAGTTTCCAGAGTTGTGTACCAAACAAGAGACAAATCAAATGGAAGGTCAACATAAGAATCGTTTCCAGGGCGATGGTTGGCGTATAAATTGAAGAAAGAAAAAGAGAAAAGGACAATTCACGAACTACAGGACGACACAGGAGAGATATATTATAGGAACAAAGACAAAAAGGAAATAGAAATAACTTTTTTCCAGAAATTATATGAACAGGAAGAACCCTCAGAAGAAGATACCAAACAATACTTCAATGAAGCTGACATCCAAGAATTAGAAGAGTCACATAGAGATCTTTTGAACAGGCCGATTATGATGATAGAACTGACAGAAGTGAGGAAGAAACAGAAAACAAATAAAACCCTGGGATTGGATGGTATACCATCAGAGTTCTACAAGGCTTGCCAACATCCAGTAGATGAAATCCTGCTTGGAGTATTCAGTGACGCACTTCTGGAAGCCAAGACCCCCAACTCTTGGACAGGGGCTATCATAACATTGATACTGAAAGAAGAGACAGACCAGACTGACATCAAAAACTATAGACCGATATCGCTCTTAAATGTGGACTACAAATTATTTACATGAATAATTACATAAAGAATTAAGAAAATAATTAATGAATATATCCACTCGGACCAGAACGGTTTTATTCCAAAGAGACAGATAAAAAATAATTTGAGACTAATAATGGACGTGTTTGAATACTACGAAACAAATTCAGACAAACAATTGGCCCTAATTTTTTTAGATGCTCAGAAGGCGTTCAATAATTTAAATTGGAAATTCCTCAAGTTACAATTAGTAACTATGAAATTCAGCAACAGATTTACTAATATGATAAAGAAAATCTACTCCCATCAAACAGCAAAAATAGCAATAAATGGCAACCTAACAGAACAATTCCAAATATCAAAAGGAGTGAGACAAAGGTGTCCTCTGTCCCCCCTGTTATTCGTATTAGCATTGGAAATTCTCTTAAAGGAAATATGAAGAGACAAGGAAATACGAGAGCTGACAATCAAAAGGGAGGAATACAAGCTCCAAGCCTTTGCCGATGACACTGTATTTATCACAGAAGAACCAATAATAACAGGTACTAAACTATTACATAAAATAGAGAAATATGAGAGAGTAGCGGGACTTAAGATCAACAAACAAAAGACAAAGATATTAACGAAGAATCTTTCCAACCAGCAAGAAAAGGAATTAGAGGATGAATTAGGCATATAAACAACAAAAAAGATAAAATATCTTGGAATATGGCTGACCAGCAAAAATTCATCAATTAGAGAAGATAATTATGATAAACTCACAAGACAAATTAAAAAAGACCTAGAAATTTGGAAAAACTACAGTTATCTCTATTGGGAAAGATTGCTTCAGTTAAAATGAATGTCCTACTCAGAATCTTATGCCTATTCCAAGTGGTCCCAATAAAACCGGGGAAGAACTTCTTCAAAGACTTCAATAAATTAATAGCAGACTACATCTGGCAAGGCAAAAAAGTAATAATCAAAATCAAATATCTACAAGACACAAAAGAAAGAGGAGGACTCGCACTACCTGACTGGGAAATATATTACAAAGCATCGACATTAATTTGGACCAAGGAATGGATAGAACTTAAAAATAAAAAGATTACTAAATTTGGAAGGATTTGACCTACAACGAGGATGGCATGCATTTCTGTGAGAGGGCACTGATAAACAGCATGGATACTTTCAGAGACATACGGTCAGACAAGCACTATACCACACGTGGCGGGACATCAAAAAAGCACACTGCTATAAAATTCCAGAATGGTTATCAACCATGGAGGCTCAGATTTACCCAAACACCATGGACAGCACCAAAATGAAAACCTACAAAGACTTACTAAACAACCACAGGGAGCTAAAAACAAGATAAGAATTGCAGGAGATTACAGACATCGACTGGTGGCCATACTTACAAATAAAATCAAGATATCAGAAAGATTTGACCCAATTTGAATTCCAAAAAGGCCAGAACGAATTAGATAAAATCCTACAAGGACCACAGGACAAATTGATTAAAAAAGTGTATAATTACCTATGAGCATATAAATTAGAGGAGGAGGTGGTTAAAGACAACATGATAAGCCGGGAAAAAATTTTGGCCACAACATTGAATAAGATAAATGGGAAAAATTATGGACAATAAATTACAAATTGACAATGTCTGTACTCTATAAGGACAACCTGCTTAAAATGTTCTACAGGTGGCATCCTCCCCTGGCCAGGTTGGCAAGAATGTTCCCCAATACGTCTCCAACATACTGGAAATGTAAGCTACACAAAGGAACTTATTATCATACATGGTGGACCTGCCCAAAGGCAAAACAATATTGGCAAATGATCAGAACGCAAATAAAACAAATTACACAACAAAGAATAGAAATGAAGCCAGAAGCCTTTCTATTAGGCATAATAACTGGACAATATGAAAAGGAAATAAAATACTTAATAATTCATATAACAACAGCAGCACGTATAATTTTTGCACAAAATTGGAAGAGTAATGATATACCAACCGAAGATAGAGTAATTAGTAAAATCATGGAATGTGCAGAAATGGATAGACTCACAAAAGGAACTACAAGATAAAGAGGAACATGATTATTATTTAATATGGGATAAGTGGTACACTTAGTTAGGAGAGAGAAAAAAGGAAGAATAGGATTAGGAGACAACCAGTGCATCCTAAGATAGACATAGGAACATATTTCACTTAATGTAGGTCAACAATGAATCAAAAATTAGACACAATGAGAAAGACCCAAATAGGTAGGAGTCAAAATACAAATGAGAAACAGATAATAGACTACAGTTGTGATAACTTTGACATGATGTATATCTGACTTTTAGTTTACATGTTTTATACGTCTTGTCAATTGTTTTATTTTGTATGTTTTATTTTGTTTGTATTTTCAAATAAATAAAAATTTTAAAAAAATTGTTTCCACTCATAACTGAGATAAAGGAACCAGTGATAGGAAAGAATGCACAAAGTAGAATGTTGAATGCCTTTCAGAGGCTCTGCCAATACTGTCCTTCTCAAAGACACTCAGAAAGTTTAAACAGGTCAATATTGTTATGATCCAGTTTTGTGATGAGGGAGACAGGGAGAACATAGAATAAGTAAAGTCAAATGGTAGCAATCCTGTCATTGTATTCACTGCTATCACTGTTTTGACCAACACTTATGTCTAAATTAAACTACAGTAATACTTTGCATACACAAGCATCACCTTTGATGATATCTATAGTTTTTCTTCTGAGAGCTATGAACATTAATTCGGCTACCTAAAGTCCAGTTTCTCCACTGGACTTTACAACCACTAGCAGTAGCTTATTTTCTGGGCCAACAGTCAATGACATGAAAAATAGGGGATTAACTTTTTTCTTTCTTTTTGGATGGGCTGTGTGGTCTGCTGCTAACCATAGCATCATTCTTTGCTGTATCTTTATGTGCTGTAAGTATGAACAACTGTCAACATTCAAGAGTCAGAGTTGCCACAAACTGTGGAGGGGGGAGGGGTCACACAGTTGAATGTCAGGTGCTGGGTGCTGTAATGAATTCACGCTGGTGGAGGGTCAGGAAGGGAGAGACATGAGAGGCCATGAATCCAGGCTTGCTGGAGCCTGCAGAGAGCCAGTGAGGCCAGCAAAGAGTGTTTGCTGGAGTAGGCTGGCAGAGCAGAGTGTTTGCTGGAACAGGCTGGAAGAGAGGGACAGCTGCAACTGGATCAGACCCATGAATCCAGGCTTGCTGGAGCCTTCAGAGAGCCTGTAAAGAGTGCTTGCTGGAGCAGGCTGGTAGCAGGCATGGGCAGGGCATGCCATGTCCTCATAGCCAGCTGGCTGGCGGAAGTTGGTAATGTTGAACCCCTCAGCGTGGTCTCTTTCTTTGCTGGCCAAACTCGGAACGGTGACACAACTTTGGAATCTGCTATTGTGTTTGACTCATGTATAATAAATAATAAGATACTATGACAGTGGGATTGAGGAAGTATGGGAAGCCATTTCAGGGAGGATGGATGAATCTCATGGCAATTCTGATGATGTAGAAAACAGAACCGGTTTGGTGACATCATATCGTCACCGCTACCAGCTCGGCAGAACGGGAGGAACCCACCACTGAACATATCCTCAGAGGAAAATGAATGGTTGTTTCAGTTATATATGTTCTTATTATTGATCTGCTGATTTGTTTGGGATAAATAAAATGGATTCTTCAAATCGAAGCTCATTGTGGTTATTTACATGGTTCAGAAATCTTTAACATTATCTTCTTCCATTGGCTTACAGGTAATTCTTTGCTTACAACCATTCATTGAGTGACCAACCAGTCCTTGCACTTATAACTGTTGCACATGGTCACATGATCAAAATTTGGGCAACAGGCATCCCAAAGTCATGTGATTACCATTTGCAACTTTCTCAGCAGGCTTTCAAAAAGTAAAATCAATGGGGAAATCCAAAGTTACATAACAACTTCATGATTTGCTTAACAACCATAGCAAAAAAAAAAGTCATAAAATCAGACATGACTCACTTAACAATCACCTTGCTTAGCAATAGAAATTCTGATCCCAATTGTAGTTGTAAGTCAAAGAATAACTCTCTGCCTATTCAATAAGATATAGTAGAGAACTTGTAGACATCCTTCAAGTTCCATCGCTGAAGTCTTGTCTTCAGGGACCATGATGGTATACCTTTTCCGTAGCTGTCCCTCTCCTTTGGAATTGTGTTCCATCTGAAATCAGTTTAGCACCAACCAAGCATCAAGACCAGGCTATAACAATTTAAATTGTACAGTTGAGCGTATTGCCCTGCTTGCATTCTCACATTTGACAGTTTTTCCCTAACAGTAGATATTGCTGTGGATGGGAGAAAAAAGATGGCAAGATTTCTGACAAACACCTGCCCCAAAGTATCTGACATTACAAAGGGTTTCTGCTGAGGTGGTGTATCTGGGGATCAGTTAGGGGCAACTGGATGGAGGAAGTGTTAAAATGTCATTCTTCACAATGCTGAATGACTGGTTATCCATGTCATTGCTTGTGGTAGCTTTTCAAGCAAAGTCCTGTTTGCCTCTTGATTGATTCAACTGCTGTGCAGGTATCTTGCTCTGCTTCCCTGCAGTCTAGTTGGCAGTATAGGCTGTCGAGTGCTGCTAGAGATAGAAAAGATACTGTGATATTGCTAAATATAGTGGTTCTTAAAAATTTGTGAATACTTTTGAATTTTAAACATTTATTCATAAAATGGGCTCTGTTTTCCATACAAGCCCTAAAACTGAATTCAGTAAAGAGAACACAATTGAACAAATGAATTTAAAACATATTTATTTATTTATTGAGGAAAATTATTCAAAGTTTCATGCAATATAAGCTCAGTTAAGAAAATAAGGCACTGCTTGATAGAAAATAATTATTTAATCTCCAAAATGTGCTGCAAAATGTTTGAGAGAGTGAATACAGTTCCTGCCTGCATTACCTTAAATAGATGAATAGCAGCAAAATCTCAAGAAACAGCATAGTTGGGGCTGTCCATTTCCAATTCAATGCTGAACCATATCTGGACTGTCTTATTCTAGGGGATATTTTGTTGGTTTCTAGAAATAAATTTTCTAAACCAGAAACAGGCTAAAGTCCAAAATGTTGAATTGCTTTTGAATTTAGCTGCTACAGTTCATTCCACAGGACTTTTTGGAACTCAAATCTGAATTGTTATAATCTTGACTAGTCGATCCGATTCTTACCGGACACAGGTGAGGTCTTCAAGACCTACCTAGTGGCGATAAAAGCGGAAAAATCTAACTATTTTCCCGCTCTTATTGCATCTGCAGAGAACCGCTCAGCCGCCTTGTTTAGGGTAACCAACTCCCTTCTTCGGGGGGGAGTGCGGGAAGACCCCTTGCAGGACCGAGCTGAGGATTTTGTACAATTCCTGCATGATAAAGTCGCTCAGATTCGGGAAGGCTTGGAATCCAATTGGGTGAGTCCGAGGGAGGAGATGAGGGTAGGTCTTGAGAATGTTATCTGGGAGGAGTTTGATCCTGTGGCTCCTGAGGATGTGGACAGGGTTCTGGGTAGGATTAATGCCGCCACATGTTTATTGGACCCGTGTCCCTCCTGGTTGGTACTGGCCACCCGGGAGGTTACGCGAGGCTGGCTCCAGGGGATTATAAGTGCTTCTTTGAGTGAGGGTGCCTTTCCCGCTGCCTTGAAAGAGGCGGTGGTGAGACCCCTCCTCAAGAAGACTTCCCTGGACCCAGCTGAATTAGCTAATTATCGTCCGGCCTCCAACCTTTGCTTTGTTGCGAAGGTTGTTGAGAGTGTGATGGCACAACAACTACCTGGGCACCTGGATGAAGCTATCTATCTAGACTCGTACCAGTTGGGCTTCAGGCAGGTGTACAGCACAGAATCGGCATTGGTCGAATTGGTGGATGATCTCTGGAGGGCTCGGGACAGGGGTTGCTCCTCTGTCCTGGTCCTGTTAGATCTCTCAGCGGCTTTTGATACCATCGACCATAGTATCATGCTGCAGCAGTTGAGGGGGTTAGGGGGCACCGTTTTACGGTGGTTCTCTTCCTTCCTCTCCGACCGCTCGCAGTTTGTGTTGGCAGGAGGGCAGAGGTCGACCTCGAGGCGCCTTGCATGTGGAGTGTCGCAGGGGTCAGTCCTCTCGCCCCTTCTGTTCAACATTTATGTGAAGCCGCTGGGTAAGATCATCCGTGGTTTTGGGGTGAGAGTCCATCTGTACGCTGATGATACTCAGCTGTACATCTCTACCCCAAACCACCTCAATGATGCCTTTGATGTGATGTCTCGCTGCCTTGAGGCCATGCGGGTCTGGATGGGGAGAAATAGGCTCAGACTCAACCCTTCTAAGACTGAGTGGCTGTGGTTCCCAGCGTCGTGATATAGTCAGCTGGTGCCATCGCTGACTATTGGGGGTGAACTTTTGCCCCCCTCAGAGAGGGTTCGCAATCTGGGCGTCCTCCTGGACTCACGGCTGTCTTTAGAAGAGCATATGACGGCCATGGCCAGGGGGGCTTTTTATCAGGTCCGCCTGATCCGCCAGTTGCGGCCCTTTCTAGATCGTGACGCCCTACGCATGGTCACTCACGCTCTTGTCTCCTCTCGATTGGACTACTGTAATGCTCTCTACATGGGGCTCCCCTTGAAAAGCACCCGGAGGCTCCAGCTGGTCCAGAATGCAGCCGCGCGGGTTGTTATGGGTGCAACCTGTTGTGCCCATATGACCCCCCTACTGCGTGAGCTGCACTGGCTCCCAATGGTCTTCCAGGTGCGATTCAAGGTGTTGGTTACCACCTTTAAAGCGCTCCATGGCATCAGACCGGGTTACCTTCAAGACTGTCTCCTGCCACCAGTAGCCTCCCACTGGCCAGTCTGCTCCCACAGAGAGGGTCTCTTCAGGGTGCCATCAGCCAAATTATGTCGGCTGGCGACACCCAGAGGGAGGGCCTTCTCTGTGGGAGCTCCTACTCTCTGGAATGAACTGGCCCCAGAATTATGTAAGATCATTGACCTCCGTGTATTCCGCTATGCCCTCAAAACCTTTTTTCCATCGAAAAAAGGTTTTGGCTGGGCTATCGAGGCTAGGCTATCAATGTGAAGATTTTTAAATTGGTTTTAATCTGGGATTTTTAAATTTGGGGTTTTATATTGAGCCAAATTATTTAATATTTTTAATTTTTAAATTGTTGTTTGTCTTGTGCTTTTAATTAGGCTGTGCACCACCCTGAGTCCTTCGGGAGAGGGGCGGTATAGAATTATTATTATTATTATTATTATTATTATTATTATTATTATTATTATTATTATTATTATTATTATTATTATTATTATTTATTATTGCCAATTAATGATTGAAATACATTTTCTGTATAACTAGTCTACTAAAAGTGAGAAAAAATATTGGAAAAATGCAAGTTAAACATAAGGAAAAATGTGTATTTTGAAGTTTAATATTGGGAAAACTTGAAAAATTGTCCTATGTCAGTTTGAAAAATCTTTCTTTTGAGGTAAAGCTTGGTTTAAAAAAGATAAATTTTGTTTTTGCAGGTTAAGATGAGAAATATCTTATATTGAGGTCATGAAAAATATTAAATAAAGGTGGTTGAAGCCTGTGCCAGATAGTAATGGCTTGTGAATGTATTTTCTGTCAGTGTGAAAATATCAGTGTTGCAGATGACAAATGCAATATCATGATAGTACATGAATAAATATGAGAGCCACAGAAGTCCTATATGTAGCAATTGTTGCATATAGCTATTGATCAGTATGTTCTCCCAATATAACTAAAATCATTGCATGGAACCATGCAGTTTTTGACTTTTCTCAAATGACACAAATTTCCTTTTGTCTCCTATTAGACCTCACCTCTTATTAGTCACCATTCATCTGAGGTATTTCCTATATATCAGGCTTCTGATTCCACTGCAGAGGCAATCATGATTGATCTTTCTTTATATAATGCAATGACAAATCACAATATTCATACAAAGCCACTAGATAGACTGTTACAGTACTAGAAGGGAGAATATAAAGGAAAAAAAATGATCAAGAATATTCTAGGTCTATAATTTATTAAAATGTAAATAGTTAAATAATTGTTTTAACAATTGCTATATTTGTTTATCTGTAAGCAAGTTTGAATAGCTAAAAGATCCTAATAACTACTATCTAATTAACTAGTAAGATTCCTTCTACTTATATGAGGAAAAGAAGTGGAGGGAAAGGGAATATGATATATTTACAAGATGGGAATGCAGGGGGTTCTCTATCTTATGTGTCTTGAAAAACCAGTTTTAGCAAAAACCAAGACATTTCTGATTCCTCTTATATTATTTGTTGCATTTGGATGGTGCAATTGCTACATATAGGACTTTTTGGGCTTTCATATTTATTCATGTACTGTCATGATGTTGCATTTGGCATCTGCAATATAAATACCCAGTTTCAACTCTTCCATAATATTGATGTTTGATTTTACTTGGTAGAATAAATGCTATATACTGTATATATTTTTGAATTTGTTATATTCATGTTTTGGTAATGTAGATCACAATTAGGTTGGGCAAGAGTTTATCATGAGACTGAACATTTAATTTCTATCGGAATGCAAAGGGTATTCAAGAAAGAATATAGGATATGTAGTTAGTTACTGCATCTTCTACGTTTCTTCTTGGTTGGCCTTTTCACCCACCAGATTCCTAGGTTAATATGAAAATCATTAATATAGAATAGAAACAAGAAGGAACAATGAATACATTCATACTGTCACAGACCATTTAAAAAAAAGAAAAATCCATAATATTAAACTTGACAATCATAATCTATCATCTGCAAAGTCACAAAAAGAAATGTATTTTTTTGTTACTCATTGTCTTTTATTGTCGTTGCAGCAACTTTGACAAGTTATTCTGAAAATGTGGATCGTGCTAAATATGGAGGAGAAAGTAGTAAGGAATTAGGATCTGGAGGAAACTTGAAGCCTTGGCAATCTCAAAAATCCAATATAGACTCCTGTTTATATAGAGTAGATGAAAACATGACAGCTTCTACATACAGTTTGAATAAAATTCCTGACCGGAATCTAGAGACTGTTTTATCTCAGTCAGTACAATCCATTCCACTTTATCTCATGCCACGGCCCAATTCTGTAGCAGGTAAGAATCTTATCCAGCAGGTTATAATTAATTTTCTTTGTAAAATGGTTGGACAAATTATTCAAGTGTTAATATAGGTTTATACTTACATTTTATAAGTTATCCTATCTTATTCTATCATTTTGTTTGCTCGATTCTTGTTTGTACTGAAGTTTTGTTTGTCCCTCTTTGAGGTAGATGGGTGGTATAGAAATATGATCAATTAATTAGATAATTAATAAAAGTAAAGCAAAGCAAAAGCTCCATTGCTGATAATATCAAGAATTATTTGGATAACACAACGCTTAGCAATCCTGTATTGATATCACAATCTATGAAAGCTTTAGATGACAGCCATATAAGCCTTTAAAGTTTATATTCGTGATAAGAGAGACACTCGTAATTACCTGTTTTAGACTTTAAACTTGGTGATTCTTGTGAAAAAATTGAAACCAATTATTATTTCTCTGATAGTTATTCTACTGACTCAAATCACTTTATTTTTTAAATAATAATTTATTAATGTTTACAAAGATTAAATATTAATGCAAGCTAAGAAACATTGTAAAAAAGAAAGGAAAAAGGGATAAAGAGAAAGAAGACAAATATATTTAAAAATCTCCCATCTCCTTCCAGACAAGTATAAAATATAAAGAATTTCACTAATTTAATGCCTTCTTTGGTATTTCAATAAAAAAAAGAAAAATAACCTCTTATCTTATAGTGGAGCAAAACTCAAATTTAGTTTCTATTTATTATCTATGTTAATGTTTTCTTTAATAAATTAGTATCTTTTTTCTGGAGAAAGGTATTAAAACAGAATGTTTAATTTTTTAAATTTAAGATCAAATAAACAATTAGTTCCCTTCCCCTCCCCTTTTCTTCAGTTATTATTTGACTAGATTTTAATTCTCTGTTTTTAAATATTTGTTTTCCTATTTAAGAAAAAATAATCCAGATATGTAATATCTTTATAGCACTTATAGCAATAGCACTTAGACTTATATACCATTTCATAATGCTTTTACAGCCCTCTCTAGGAGGGTTTACAGAGTCAGCATATTGCCCCCAACAATCTGGGTCCTCATTTTACCCACCTCGGAAGGATGGAAAGCTGAGTCAACCTTGAGCCTAGAGAGATTTGAACTGCCGAACAGCAGCTAGTAGTCAGCTGAAGTAGCTTGCAGTACTGCACTCTAATCACTGTGCCACCTTTATATTACATTATATATAAAGGAGAATCATTTAAGTTCCACTTAAAGAGCCAAAATGAATGAGTATAAATGTTTTAAGGAAAATAAAGTGAGCCTGTAATTTACAAAATTTTACAAATAAGAGTTGCATAATTAGAACTATAATCAAAATAAAGGCAATATTTAGTATCAGATTTAAGGGTCTTAATTTATATTTTCTCTAATATATTTATGAATATATCTGATTATTTTTTATGGACAGCCACCAGCTCAGCCCACTTGGAAGATCTAGCTTACTTAGATGAACAGAGGCATGCTCCCCTACGAACATCTCTCAGGATGCCTCGTCAAAGTATGGCTGGTACTCGCACACAACAGGATCTAAGAGGTAGAGATCATGTGATTCAGTCTTTTATCAGTTCCTTTACCAATACAGATTTTTTAAAAAATATTTTGGAAATAATGCTCTTCCACTGTGAGTTGTGGCAGCAATCTCCTCACCAAACCTATCTTAATAAATGCTGAAAGCTGAATTTAGCACCCTTAATATAAAATATAATTACTATTGTTGAGTCACTCTCCACAGAGCCTTTGGGGAAGAATTGGAATGTTGAATTACTTCTGAGATGTGTGTGCTATATGGGAAAAACAAGTTATAGCATTTGTTGTTCTTTATGGTGCATGATTTTAAATCCCATTATTGTTAGCAAATCGAAAGTGGTTCAGAGTATTCAGATCTGTGAGTAAATGTGAGTAAATAAAAACATAATAAACAATAAGAAGGATACTGAAGTGGAGAAACTGAGAAACCGAGGAAGATGAAACCAAATCCTTCAGACTTTGACTCACAGCTCCTATGACTTGGTTTCCAGTTTCCTTTGCTCCTTTCTGGGATGGGTAGGAACAAAAAGAATATAAAACATGTTAGAGTTAGGGCTAGGTTGGGGCAGTGGTGGGTTGCCCCCGGTTTGGACCGGTTTACAAAAATCAATAGTAAAACTGGCGGGAGGCTCCAGCCACCGAGCCTAACATCATCAGGGAGCTTCTGTGTACGTGCGGCCCCATTGCGAACCAGTAGTAAAAATAAGTACAACCCACCCCTGGGTTAGGACAGCTGTCTTTTTCTTTTTAGAGCCACAGCTACTATTTGTTCTGAGGTGAGAGAATATTTCTGTTCTGTAGGGAGATTCCTAAAGGAATTAATCCTTGGTAAATATTTATAGTAGAATAAGATTATCATGGTTTATGGTTTATTATATTTGTATACCGCCCTTCTCCCGAAGGACTCAGGGTGGTGAACAGCCAGCAAATAAAATACAGAATTATTTAAAACAATATTAAAATCCAATTAAATTAATTTGGCCCATAGTTAAAACACCTATATTAAAACCCATAATTTTATTTATTTATTTATTTATTTATTTATTTATTTATTTATTTATTTATTTATAATTTTAGCAATTTAAGTTAAATACAATTTAAGAGAGTAGGTCAGGCCAGCCTGGCTTGATGAAACAAAAACATCTTTAGGGCAGTTTGGAAAGTACGCAGATCGGGGATCCGCTGTATCTCCGGGGGCAACTCGTTCCAGAGGTTCGTTGCACAGTCAACCAGATGTTCAGACTAAGTTTGGCATTTTATATACCTATTAAGTCCTTTCCAAGGACATGAGGTAGGCAGATCTGGATGTTTAATGATGTTGCAGATATTGTCAGAGGATGTAAAGCTGCCTTTTGCAATTGATTGATGGTGAATTTGTCAATGTCGGTGATGTTCAAGTGATACTCCAGTTGGTTTGGGATTGCACCCAAGGCCCCATTACTATTGGGTACTACTATCTGTGCTTGCTTTTGCCACAGTTGTTCTATTTCTATTTCTATGTCTTTGTATTTTGTTATCTTCAATTCTTTCTCTTCTATTCTGCCGGGTGTTGCCATATCCATTATCCAGACATTTTTGTATTTTTGATCAACAATTGTTAAGTCTTGGGTGTTGTATGGCAGATGCCTGTCTATTTGAATTCTAAAGTCCCAGAGCAATTTAGCTTTCTAGTTTTCTATGACTTTCTCTGTTTTATGATCCCACCAGTTCTTGCTTGCAGGCAAGTGATATTTCTTGCAGATTTTTCAGTGCATTGTTATTGCTACTTTGTCATGCCATCACTTGTAGTCAGTTTGTGCAGTCTTCTTGCAGTAACTTACCAGGTGATCCATTGTTTCTTCAGCTTCTTTGCATACAGAGCACTTACTGTCTGTTGTTGTCTTCTCAATTCTGTGTTTGTATGCATTTGTTCTTAAGTCTGATCCCATGCAGCCAGTCTTAGTCCCTTGGTCCCGTTCTTCAACTTTCCTGCTTTTAGCATTGCCAAGTTTTGTTATTATCTGCTTTCCCTGCTGTTTTTTTAATATACTGATCATGGAGTGCTTTGTCTTACCATGCCTCCATTGTATTCTTCATTTGGTCTTTCTTGTAGGCCACTTTGTTCAGTAGTCAATAAACCTTCCTGGTATACTAATTTCAATACATCTTCTTCATTGTCCTTCAGATTTCAACTATCTGATGTACTTGCAATATTACTGCAAAGATGAAGGACATGATTCATTGTCAATTTTTTCCATTCCTATCCATGGCTTTTAGTTCTGCTTGAGACCACTCTATCAGCTTTGGAAGCCATATTACTTGGAGTTGGGGGGTTTTCTGGAACACTGACATAGTCAACTATTCCAGCTGTATATCTAATGACTAGAACTGCCCAGGAGTTGATTGCCTTATTCAGTTATTCTTTGTTTCAATTCTTTTACTTCTTTAATTAAAGGACTTTGTTCTTTCTGAAGCAGACAAGAGGGATTCTGAATGTTGTCCTTTCCAGAACTGGTGCATTCATTTCAAATATCCTTTTCTTGTTGGATTTGATCTGTAATAACAGAGAATAGAAATTAGAAGTAGAAGTAGAAGTAGAAGTAGAAGTAGAACAGTTGGAAGGAACCTTGCAGTCTTCTAGTCCAACCCTCTTCTCATTTTCCATTAATTAAAAAAAGACTAGGATTGTTCCCACAATGAATTCCTGCTGTTTTTAAGAAATGCATTGAATGATTCAATGTATTGAAACTGTTATAAGAACTATTGCGTATTAAACTCTAAAATAAGTGGAAAGCTGCAGCAAGAACAAATTTATTCAGGTGCTAACTTTTAGTATTCAAGTATTTCTACATTATAAAACACTACAAACTATATATTGAATTCACAAAATTATATTAGGGGAATTTCCACATTTCTACCTTTAATCTCTGATTGAAAAAAGATTAAATAGGAAACTTAAAGGACTAAAGCAATATTTTCAAAATATATTATTTTTAGCCTTCTTTCATTTTCTTATTTTTTACATCTAAATAGAACAGCATTATCACAGTTAATAAAATCAATTGATAGTAATAGAACTGATAGATTGTAAGCCATCGAGTCAGTATCAAGTCTCAGGGACCACATAGGTTTTCTCTAGGAATATGCATTTGAAAATTATATGATGTCTAGAAGAAGAAACTTTATATGTCTGTGGAGATTCTCAGAACATAATTGTCACAAAAGTGCTTTTTCAAAAGGCAACTGGACTGGGTTTTTGTTCTTCTTCAAAAAAAAAAAAACCAGTCCAATTTCCTTTTGAGGCAAGAAGTGTTATACTTCCCTAGCTAGTAACTTATTGTGGAATGCTGAATGTCTTCTTTATTCCTTTCCAGTTCGTTTTGCGCCTTACAGACCTCCTGACATCTCTTTGAAACCACTGCTTTTTGAGGTACCTAGCATCACCACAGAGTCTGTGTTTGTTGGCCGGGATTGGGTGTTCCAGGAGATTGATGTACATTTACAGAGTACTGATGCCAATGTAAACAGAGGTGTGGTGATAGTTGGAAATATTGGCTTTGGCAAGACAGCAATCATTTCTAGGCTGGTTGCACTGAGCTGTCATGGCACACGGATGAGGCAGATTGCTTCGGACAGCCCCCATGCATCCCCAAAACGTAAGTGAACCATTACATTCCTATATAAAAATTGCATATTATATGAAAAAATATTCTTGCATTTAAAAAATGGGACAATAATACTTGAAAATGTAAAATAATCCTCTGCATTAGAACTATTCATTTTCCAGTTCTCTACTATGTGAACTTCATATTCATATTTTCAGTAAATATTTCAACTTTGGTTTTATTGCAGTGCAAGTTGAAGTAAGTGTGTGCAACAATTCATTTGTGGCTGTGCATGGTGGTAAATTAATTTAATTGAGACAGTTAAGTACCAAACTTACACAATGAGGATAAATCCAAGGAAATCATAGTAGCCACCCCTAAATATAGAGTTGTTCTTTTTGAAATCTCCTTTTCAAAGGAATACTCTGTGAAAAGTTCACGCCTTAGAACAGCAATCCCCAATCTTTATGGCTTGGTGGCCCGGCGGGAGTGGGGCAGAAGAGAACTGACCTGGTGGATCAGTTCTGGAGTGGGCTGATGGATGTTGAATAAGTTTAGGGTTTTCTGCCCTACCATCCTTCACTGAATTTAATCACAGCATTGCATTCAACTCTATATCCTTAAGAGACCCGATAAACTCTAATATGTTCCTATTCATCTACATTGCAGATGTTGATGCAAATCGAGAACTTTCCCTTAGTCAGCAACCCTCTACTCACCCGTCCATTACCAGTGGGAGTTGTCCTGGAACTCCAGAAATGCGCAGACGCCAAGAAGAAGCTATGCGAAGACTTGCTGCTCAGGTATAAAATGGTTATTCCATTAAATGTTTTCTTTTCATTCAAGAACCAAAATCTGATTCTGCTTTCATAGGTAAGGGAAGTTGCTAATATAATTTAAGCAATTATACAAGAACAAAACAGATGCCAGACAAGGCATTTGAAAGCATATATTTTAATATATGCACACACAGCTACCAGCAACAGTCTCTTAACACACATGGACACATGCACAATTTCTTCGTATTTATAAATTTTCCTTCTGTTAGATTCCTTACACAAATGCACATATACTCATATACATACACACAAATTCTCTCCTCCCCCCCCCATCTAAAGGCATATATTATTACTTACATACATACATACATACATACATACATACATACATACATACATACATACATTTGTTTTTCTTTCCTTTTCTAGGCTTTATGTATGTTTCTTTTTAGTCAGGTTCTACCTACGTAACCAAGATTTTATGCAGCCCTAGTTCAGTGAAATCACAATTCACTAGTTTCTGGGCTTTTTTTCTTCTGGTAGCCAGCAAACACTCTGCTGCCTATTGGGAGACTAAGATAGATCTATTTCTGCCTTATTAGTCTTCTTGATGAAGCCTAATTGATGAAGCCTTGATAAACACACATAAAGCCTATGAAAAGGAAAGAAAAACAAATATTGTACTTTTACAGGGAGGATACATGAGGTGGGTGTGGCGAATTGAGGAAGCCTAATAAGGCAGAAGTAGAAACTAGTGAATTGTGATTTCACTGAACTAGGGCTGCATAAAATCTTGGTTACGTAGGTAGAACCTGACTAAAAAGAAACATATATATCATAACCCTCCTAACTACTCAAAATGGTTCTTTAGTGTCAGGAAAGAAATTAAGCCATTATAAAGTTTTTGCTGGAAGAATGCTGGTATTCTCTCCATTCTCAGCCAAAGAAAAATTATCTCCATCATTTAATAATTTTCATCACTTTGTCTTCACTTCCTTTCTTCTATCAAATGAGAGGTGCAGCTTTGCTCAATTGTTTCATTCCAGACATATTCAGTTAAAATCAGAGTTCATTTTTTTAGATTACTAAAAAAATTGCTACTGCCTTTGGTTTTAGAACCAATATTGTATATTTATAGAAGTAAAACTTAGCATTTTTTCAATCTGTATTCATTCAGTGTGAAGAAGGTGGGTAGGGTGCACTTTGAGTGTTTGGAGGCAACCATCAGTGAACAAATGCCAACCTGCTTATTGCATAATGCTTGAAGTCTTTCATCTTAACAATAGATTCATTAGAAAATATATTGAAGCCATACTTTTTTGGATTTTCGCTTCAAAAAGAAGCCGCTTTATCCAGACCTTGCAGTACTGAATTGGGTGCAAGAAGCCCAAGAAGTTCTATCTCCTTCTATTTTTTCTGGAATTTCTGAGCCAGCCAGGTCTCTCTTTGTCTTTGATTGCACTTAACCATTTATAAATGGATCTAGATAATGGGAGAGTCCAGCAAAACCAGGAAAAAATAATTTCCAAGCAGCCAATCAGGAGCAGAAAGGTTTCCCTATGAACTTTTAATAGGGAAGGGAGATAGCTCTATTTTGCCTTTTCTTCTTACATCATGGGAGGAAGAAATCCTGGCTGGCTTTTGCCAGGTGAATACTAGCCATCTCAATAATGGAATAATGAATTAATCATTTGAAAAAAATACAAAACAAAATGCAATCAGGATTCTGTTTTTAACCTTATATTAATGATTATTCTGAGCTGTTTTTGTAAATTTTGTATGCCCTTAACTCAGTGGGAGAAATTCACTTACCTTCCCTACTGGTTCATCGATGTGCGTGCTCCCCATGCACGCACTGTCTTCTGCACATGCGCAAAGCTTTCTGCACATACAGAGGCTTAAATGTCATAAAAAAGTGACATTATTATGTCAGCGCGGGTGGGCAGAGCCTCCCTCACCTGCCGCTACCAGTTCGCCCAATCCGGATAGAACAAAATGTTGCCCGTTATTATACTATTTACCAAGTACTATTTCCAACAAATATGTTAGACTTATTGATGTTGTGTTTTGAGAGTTGTAAGTTTTATTTACTTATTTTTATATTTCTTTATTTCATTATTTAACCTGACTCCACAGCAAATCTGATTGGGTTATAAAAAAATTAAGGGAAACAATATATATAAAAGAAAGAGAGTACAGCTTATTGGAAGACAGAACCAAAAACTATAAACCTAGAGTTCTCTATAAACCTCTTATAAACTCTAGGTTTATAAACCTCTATAAACCTAGAGTTTATAAGAATCACTAGGTCTTTAATTTTTTTTTTTAGATCCTCTTAGATTCCAGATATCTGGCAGACCTCTTCTTATTTGATTGAATGAAACAGGTTTTTTTATTTAATATGCATGTACTGAGAAACTGATGTTCGCTTCACCTTCTCTAGGTTGTTGCATATCACTATTGTCAAGCTGATAATGCCTACACCTGTCTGGTGCCAGAATTTGTACATAATGTAGCAGCCTTGCTTTGCCGTTCACCCCAGTTTGTTGCATATAGAGAGCAACTGTTGCGTGAACCACATCTACAAAGCATGCTTAGTTTGCGATCCTGTGTTCAAGATCCTCTTGCATCTTTTCGGAGGGGAGTCCTAGAACCGTTGGAAAGCCTTCATAAAGGTAGGAATTTAATTCCATAACTATAAATGGCCACATAATTGCTTAAAACATATAATCTAATATAATTTTGCACATATTTTTCTATGTGTCTCTCATAAACTCTAGAACGGAAAATCCCAAATGAAGATTTCATCATATTGATTGATGGCTTAAATGAAGCTGAATTTCACAAACCAGATTATGGGGATACAATTGTATCATTTCTCAGCAAAACCATTGGAAAATTTCCATCCTGGCTGAAGCTAATTGTAACAGTTAGAACAAGTCTACAGGTAGATATAAGATATGCCATATATGATCATTAATCTGATGAGCATCTATTTGTGGAAGGGGGAATTTATGTCCATTTCCATGGTAAATATGTGCCTGGGTCAGGAGGTATGTAAAATATAGAAATAACATTATAATCCTGACCATAAAAGAGATACTATATGTAAATTGTTGACACTTTAGAAAAAATCAGAAGGTAGACATCTGCTAACATTGATTGAAACCAGATATAAATCTAATGTGATAATTTTTAGATTCATATGAGATCCAAAGCTAAAATATGAACTTTCCACGATAAATAATTCTGTTTCTCTGCAATCTATAAAATTCTACTGATCCATATAGCTGGATTTCTGATCTTCCTAAGTTTCATTATAAACTGCTCTTGAAATTATTCTGTTTCTCAGAAGAACCATTTGATGCAGTGTAAACATATTCAGGTTTTTTTAAAAAGACAAGGTCCTTTTTGGATATATTATTAGTCTTCTCATTCAATTCCAAGTAGCATGAAAAATACTATTATATTTATTTGTTGGATGCTTGCTCTATTACAAATGGCTTTTTTCAAGTAGCTGTGCAGTCAAAAATAAATAGAGAGCTAGTAGTACAGACTCACATAGCATGCGCGTGCACACACACACACACACACAAATAGAAAAAAACCAAGTTTTGGTTCATAGTTGAGCAGCTTAGAGTTCAGTCAAAGGGCTTGGAGAAACAAATAATCTACAGCAACCTAAGAGTCTAACAAAAACATTAGTCCATCAATCAAAGTGCTGAGAGTCAAAGCAGGAACACGGATCTAAGATGAATGAATTATTCCCAATGAAGTGTCAGATGTTGATGGCTTCTCTTATATAGTCAGAGACAGGTGTTTCAGCTCACATTTTTCTTTATTGCTGAAGTTGCTGAGCAGAACATATATTCTTGGCTTTCTGAAGTTGTAATTGCATCTTTGACCTCTTCCTCATGACTCTTTCCATGTCTGCTGCTACTGACTGTCTGTTGAATCAGCCTGAGATGAATGATATTTGACAATTCCTGATGCTGGCAACTTGATGAATCAGGCCCCTCTGACTCTGGGGAATCTGAGTCTATAACAAAATTGTCACCCATTCATGATTCCCATCTCCAGTAAGTGGAGGCTTGGCTTTCTGCAGGTAATGGCAGTAAAACTGCTGACCAAGCACTTGATAGATCTGTTCTGACCTAGGCTTCCTGAGTCACTAAAACACATGAGTAGTTCCAAAAACCTATTTTATTGCAACAACTGTGAATTCTGTTCATTCATAGATGAGTCCCAAATAAAGAGTCCTTCGGGATAAAGCTGATAATCACCCACCTTTATCTACCTTGACACACTGCCAAAGACCTAATTGGCAAAGCCACACAGAGTCCAGAGTCAAACAGAGCTTCAGACTTTAAACTGAACAGAAGCAACAGAACGTTGCTTCCTGCAAAGGCCCATGTGCCTTTGCTCCTCTTTTAAGTCTTATGGGAGGGGCCAATCACCTCCAAGCCCTACTCCCAGGTTGTCCCTTTTGTTTTAATGTTCTTGCCTTTTAGCAGCTCTGCGCATGTGCACACTAGGAACAGGCTCCCCCTGTTCCACTGTCTCGCTGAGGTCCGACTCTGGAGGCTCCAGAGGCAGCACGTACCTTCCAGATGGTCCTTTCTCTGTCTCCGACGCAGAGCCCTCATCCAAGCCTTCCCCAGACTTCAGGACTAGCCCATGTTCCTCCCCGATCTCCTCACTATCCGACTCTGCTGCCAGTTCTGCAGGCCACCAGTGGACCACAACAAAATCTGATTTGCATTTTCTGAGAAATGACCTGAATTAGCCATGCAGTCAATCAAGTAATGGGGTTATCTGTGATAGTAGCAGGTAGATAGTAGCAGATAGATTCAGAATGCAGTCCATTTCATATTCCAGTTCCCACTTCATCAGAACTGTAAGTCTTAGAGATACAGACTGATGGTGATAGCTTAAAGGAGATATTGGAACAAATATGAATTGATGGAACACAGGATAGATATTGAAGATTATCCGGACCTTTAAAGGAAAAGCCATAGGCTTTTCCTTTAAAGGTTTAACTATGATGGATTAACTATGGGAAAACACCCATAAAGCAGTAATCAGCTAAATATCTATATACTTCCTTGGCTTTATGAGCTGGTTCTGAAGAACATTGGCTCTTAGTTTCTCCAGGAAGCAGGTGTTGGAATTGGAGATTATAAGATCATGGGTGAAAAGGACTTGGATAATATTCAAAGTTTGTATGAAAGTGATGCTCAAGATCAAGACACTTGTTGGAAGACGACCAGTATCTCTTTAAATTGATGACAGCCACCACAATCTGAAGGATCTGTAGACATCAAAGAAGCTAAATCAGTGATGGTTTACTCTGACTTCAAGATTACATACATTTCTAATAGCTACATGATGTCCTGTCTCACCAGCTAGAATGAACACAGGGAGATTCACCTCCTCCCTCATATGATCCCAGAGAGAGGTTCAACATGACTCATAACAAATGAGCTACTGTAACAAATCAGGCAGCATTTTGGGAATGGCCTCTATGCCCAAGCACATTTCCTGAACTTCAGGAATGAACTTATAATAAATTTATTAAAATTTGCAATTATCAAGAAGCCTTGTATATGTTTCTTATTTTTTAGCTCTGCAAAAAAATTTGGCTCTTGTTGGATTCCATGGCAATTCTACCTGTGGATACAGAGTATCCTAGACATTATATCTTTGTTAAGTCAAAAGCACACCTCTCAAGCTTGATAAAAAGAGAATGTTCACAAGTGCATTGTGGAATGACTCACATGATCTTCATGAACTTTGCCTCTCTGAAGAAATCAGGTTATCATCCAAGCTTATTATGGAGGATGTTGTTTATAGATGTTGGGCACATTACAAATATTTATAGTGTCCATATTTGGTCTGAAATGCTACCTTAAATTCATCTCCTTCATAAATTCACACTAAATCTCAGAGATCCAGCTTTGATTTTTTTAATTTTTAATTTCCTTTTAATTAATGAGAAAAAGAAAAAAGAAAAAGAGCAAAACACAAAGATAATGGTGGAAATACATACAATGTTAAAAAGAAGAGAGAAAACAAAAACAAAAAGTGATTTAACAAAACAATAAAAGAAATATAATAAAGGAAAAACAGTATGATGTTATAATAATGCAGGCATTATACAAATACTTGTATATTTTTAATATTTTAACCTACCATATTCTGTATAAATGAGTCCCATATTTTATTATACTTGTCTATATAAGGCCTATTGTCTACAGGCAATCTGCTTATAAATGGTAAGAGCAATCAGATGTTCAAACCACTGCATAAAGGGGGCCATACATTTATCTTCCCAATGCTACAATATTGATCTTTAGCCATAATAAGGACATATCAAATTCATGTATATTGTCTTTTTGTCAAATTCCAAAGGGACTTGTCCGTAACCATCATTAAAAGTGTTGTACCCAGTTTTACAACCCTTTTGTTATGGTAGTTTTGTAAATCACTACAGTTGTTAGGCAAATCACATGATTAAATGGCTTTCCCATTGACTTTGCTTGTCAGAAGCCCTATAGGAAGATGGAAACGGTGACCACTCCAATAAACCCAAAATAAGTGGCAGGGAATAATGATTGCAAATGCTGATTCAAATTAAAGCAGAGCAGTTATTGAATAAAAGTAGTTCCCCATACTTCTTTTTAACAAACAGGAACAGTAGTAGGAGAGATTGGTATCCATATAAATCCCTGTTTTAGATTTTTATTGAAAAAAACCATAGAGGAAATGTAGTAACCCTATCAGTATATGGACCTCAAAGACCAAATCTATGTCACACTCGTAGGATCTTTGTGGGGCAGCTTATCTGCTTCTACTTTCTCCAAAACATCCTCAAATTCCATATATTTATTTTATAATATCATAGCTTCCTCCACTAAACCAGATTTGTTGAATTATTCCCTACAAAGAGTTGGTTGTTAATGGCTGCCCTTAAATAGATCAGATGTAAGTGTGGCTCAGTTACAGATATTTGCATTGTTGCTTCTCAAGGAACTGAGCAGTACAGCTAGTTCTCGATTTACAACAGTTCATTTAGTGACTGTTCAAAATAATAACCACTGAAAAAAGTGGCTTGTAAGCATTTTTCAGGCTTACAAACATTGTAGCATCAATCTGGTCACGTGATGTTTGGCAATTGACTCTTATTTATGATTGCAATAGGCTCATGTGATCTAATGAGAATTGATATGTCTAATATGAATATCATGAGAAAATTCCCCACCACTGTAAAATCATTTATTAATGAGGAAGTCCTGAAGCTACGTTATATAAGATTCTGTCTATGTATCTGCCTGCCAGGCTATATATGTCTGTCTGTCTGTCTATCTATCTAACTACCCATACTATAACAAACTTGGATAGCTCTCAGGAGCTTTTTAAACATATTTAATAAGCAAAACCCAGCAGCTGATATTATATCTGAAAGTCTATTGATACACAGGACCATCAGTTCAAACATAATACGTTCATAACATTTTGTGCCAGTTACCATAAGGATTATTGCATTTTGTACCAATTTCTAAATGTTTTTTTAAAGAAACCATATAGAGCAACTTGCAGTCTACTTCTGATGACAACATGAATTACTGTTGTGAGATTCTCTTGCTCTGGATTGGCCTATAAGCCAAGCATCAGTTAAGGACCTTCTGCCCACAGTCTACTCCTGTCCATTTAGCTCACCCAAGTCATTGGCATGTTACCCGTTCAAGAAAACAATATCAGAGCCAGCAAAGTATCTTGATGGACAAACAACTCTGCCTTTCCTGGATTCACTTTGAAATTCTTCCAAGAAAACTGCAAATATTTGTTCAGTAAGTTAGTGGTCAGAAATCAAGACTGCTCAAAGGCACAAAAACCCAACCCAAACAAAATCTGATTGTCTTTGCTCAGAAGACACAGAAAAGAGTCCAGAGATTATCAGATTGAAGAAACTTCTCAGGATCTGTAAGATTTCCTTTGAGATTTATTTTAAAAGTACCAAGGAACTAAAAAGACGTTTTACAATTCTTTATTAACTGATGAATTCTTAACTCACTGCGATTCTTTATTTTGCTATCTTCACTATATAAATCATAATTTAATTCTTATTAAACCAAACCTGACAAAGCCATTCATGTAATAATTCTGAAATAACATAGCATCTTTAAATCTATGAAAGAAAATCTGCTTTAGAAAAGCATCTTAAATTTTACTGAATTTCGTGGGTATTTTGCTGGGACAAAGGGAGATTTGTGGGGAATCTGCAAAATATTCATTTCTTGAGTATTTTCAAGTATTTTCAAATCAACACTAAAAAACAACACTAAATATATAAATGTGTGTTTAATTTAAAACACACTCACCTGAGTGAGAATTTAGCCTGCACTTTTCATTCATTCAGATCAGTGAATTCTGGACTAAGGTCATAGTCATCATTTATAAAGTGCCATGACTTTGTAGAAAATATGAACATGTAGGAAATGTTCACATTATCATCACCTTATTCTTTCAAATGGATTTTAGAATTTTTAAAATGTAATTGTCACATATCCTTGGGCAGTTAATAAGCCTATATGAATAAAAATTATACTTTTTTCTGTTCCCTCTTACCCCTTGTTCTGTTCATATTTTTAGATTGTAAGCCTAATAGCAGGGACTCTACTATTTTCAATGCAAAGACATAATAATAGTTTAAATAAAGGAAATAGTGATTTGATCCAAGCATAAGAAATCCAATATATATGGTTTGGGATGCTACTTGGGAGGTAAAAGATTGCTAATATTTATACAGTGAGATATTGTATGTAAGCTTTCCTCAAGTTCTCTGTTGTTCATTTTTTTCTTCTCTGTCTCCTTTAGGAAATAATAAAGTTATTGCCCTTCCATAGGATATTCCTGGATAGACTGGAAGAAAATGAAGCTATAGATCAAGATCTCCAAGCCTATATACTACACCGAATACAGAGCAGCTCAGAAATACAAAATAATATCTCTCTTAATGGCAAAATGGACAATACAACCTTTGGCAAACTCAGTTCTCATCTCAAAACCCTGAGTCAAGGATCATACCTATACCTTAAGCTCACATTTGATCTAATTGAGAAGGGCTATTTGGTGTTAAAAAGCTCCAGTTATAAGGTAGTGCCTGTCTCCCTTTCAGAAGTATATCTACTGCAGTGCAATATGAAGTTCCCAACACAGTCTTCCTTTGACCGGGTAATGCCTCTTTTGAATGTGGCAGTGGCATCTCTACATCCTTTGACAGATGAGCATATTTTTCAGGCTATCAATGCTGGGAGTATTGAAGGTACTTTAGAATGGGAGGATTTTCAGCAAAGAATGGAAAATCTTTCTATGTTTCTTATCAGACGCAGAGATATGACCCGAATGTTTGTACATCCTTCATTTCGAGAATGGCTGATTTGGAGAGACGAAGGAGAAAAGATCAAATTTCTTTGTGATCCTAGGTAAGTAATTAACCCAATTCTGCAATGAAAGAAAGCACTTTAAAAAATGAATGCAGTTCTGAGTTGCAATTTATAAAAATACACTCCTTGAAAGCTAATTTCTATAAAGGTGTCAAATAAACTTTGTAAAGGAAATTTGTTTCCCTGATTTTGATATATCACAGTATTAGATTCTAAAAAGTTTTCAATCTTTTATTGGAGTTGCAATTTTTCCTCATCTTTACATATCTCTTTTAATTTCCTTTTATGTTTTAACATAGTTATTTGTTTGAAACTACATAAATTCATATTTGTCAAATTAGCACCCAAGTATTTTACCTTTTTCTTAATCATGAAACCCAATTTGTTCATAAATTTGATCTTACGTTTTTATATTTTTGCTAATATTTTTGTCTTCTGTTTATTTATCTTAAAGACCAGTTGGTGCACCAAATTCTTTTAATTTTCTCATTAATATTTCAATCCTGCTTAAAGGATCTTCCAGTACCAAATCATCTGCAAATCTTTGAACTTGTTTAGTCCTTTTTTTCCCCACCATAATCCTCTCATTTTGCCTTATATTGCTATTCAAAACTTCAAGAAACAAATTAAACAAAGGAAGGGGGGGGGGGTAGATAATGGGCAGCCTTGTCTTGTTCCTGTTTGTATCTGACAAAGTTTTGTTAAATTTCCATTACCTATAATTCATGGTCTCTGTGTATGCATCAGTTTCATCCATTTTTTAAAATTCTCTCCAAAGTTCATAACTTCTAAAATTTTAAACAAAAATGTCAATTTAAGGTCAATTTAAATTACCGAAGACTTTGCATCTAAAAAAATTTAATGCTTCCTGTTTTTTGTTAACCTGTTCCAAATATTCTGTGTCATATATAATTCTGACATGATATTTTAATTGCCTTTAATGTAAAAGTTCATAAATAAGATCTTGTAAAATTATTTTCAATCTATTTCCTGAAATTATTGTAAATAATTATAATCATTGGTCAGTAACAATATTGATCTTTGGTTCAATGTAAAGGTATTAATGCTATGTAAACTTGATACCTACACTCTGGCATGTTACCTCCCTGTAAGATAGAATTCATTTTATTTTGAAGAGATTCTAAAAGTTTATTTTTAAAGTATTTGTAATAAGAACCTGTAATCCATCTGATCCAGGTATTTTTCCTGATTTAATCTTTTTTACAGCTTAAGAAACTTCACATCTCTGTTTAGTTCTCTTTAGACTTTGATTAATTTTTTAAATTTTAAAATAATCACCTATCATTTCTAGGTGCATGTCATGTACTTTGTACCAGTTAGAATTGTACTGATGAAAAGTTTTTGTATAACCCCACTGTCTGCTAATACAGAACCCCTGCTTCAAGTTTCAAAATCATTTTCTTTTCATTCTTTTTTCTTAATTTATACACTAACTCGGCCTTTGCCATTTACTCATGAGAAGCAGGTGTCTGGAGATTAAATGAGTCTATTTCAACTTCTGCCTTCCTTTGGCAGAAGATTTCAGGCATCTACCACTAGTCAGCAGCCTATCCAAGCACTGGTTCCCGAATCCCCACCTCAAACACAATTAGATTGCCATAAATCATCCCTGCAAATCCATTTCCAGAAAAAAATTATCATTAATAAGGTTTGAGATGATTTAAAAAATATTATCACTAATTAAATCAGGTTCCTTAGGGTGAACTGTTAATATAACCAAAACATTGTATGAAATCAACAAGTAGGATTCATTTGTGTATCAGAACAAACAAACAAAGAAGACATTTTTAAAAGGATCCAATCTCAAAAATAGTTCTTTGAGCCTAGAATATAAAAGTATAATACCTTTTTAAAGCATGATGTACCCTCAATTATACTTCAAATTAAATTCTTACAAATAATTTTGCATAATTGTTCAAATTTGAATATAAATACATTTTTGGAGGAGTATACTGTATCTATCCAACTGAAAGTTTGTAAAAACATTTATGTCTCGATCAAGAATTAATTATCCAAAGAAATAGTAAATAATTTTGGAAGTTTTTTATAAATTACTTCCAGTTTATCTTTTGTGCGGCCATTAAAGTTTACTTTAGCAATATGGAAAACAGATATCTTCAAACAGCAAATAAAGTATCATTCATTATCTAAAAATGCTTGAACCATAACATCATATTTTTGGCATTTTTCAAGTCACTCTTATAAAAGAAAGTTTACTTTACTATTATGCCCATAGTAATGTTTTTGTGAGATGGGTGGCAATATTAATATGATGTAAGTATAGAAACACACATATACACGTAAATATTCCAATGATTTAAGTTGTGTTATTGGGTTTATGAAATACACATGAGAATGAATGCAACTTGCTTCCTCGAAGCTACCTGCTCCCTTTTCATCATTAATTTTTCAATTTATGTCTGAGAAAAAGAGAATCCGTTTGGTGTAGTAGTTAAGGAATCAGCTATTAACCAGGAGACTGAGTTCTAGACCTGCCTCAGACATGTTGCCAACTGGCAAGTTATTCTCAGTGCTTGGAAGAAAGCAATGGCAAACCATTTGCAAAAATGCTGTTAAGAAAATTTGCAAGTACTTACTCAGGCACTTGCCAGGAACTAACACTGATTGAAGGCACAGACATACATATAGAGAGAGAAATACCACTGAAGTATAACCAATCAAAAGAAGTGTAAATCTATTCATTAGTAGCAAGTTCTAAAATCTTTAATAATCTTTTAATAGGATTTAAATATGAAATATATATGCAGAAATCATTATTCTCCTCTACAAGAATTCAAAGAAAATTACAAACAGGGGGCACTAATTACAACCAAGATAGTGAAGAAGAAAATCACATCTAAAAGTTCATACTTGATAAACGTATTTTTCATGTTATAAATGTAACTCTACTTACATGTCAGAGATTTTATTCAGTTTAAAGCAAGGAGATTCATGAAATTAAAAGTTGAATAGCATTTGATATTCAGTTAAGCGAAATTCAATTTATTTAGCAAAACTTCCTCATATAAATACATTGTATAAATGAGATCAATATTTTTCCAGGATCTGGCTGTTAAATGTCATTACACGTGTTGAAGTTATACCTTTGGGTTCCTTTTCCCACTATGTTTGTTTTCTCTCTCTCTCTCTCTCTCTCTCTCTCTCTCTCCCTCTCCCTCTCCCTCTCCCTCTCCCTCTCCCTCTCCCCCTCCCCCTCTCCCTCTCTCCCTCTCCCTCTCCCTCTCCCTCTCCCTCTCCCTCCCATTCCGTCTCCTTTCCCTTCCCCTCTCCCTCCCTCCCTCTCTCTCTCTTTAGGAGCGGTCATACTTTACTTGCCTTTTGGTTTTCCCGTCAAGAGGGAAAACTCAACAGACAGCAGACAATTGAGTTGGGCCATCATATTCTCAAAGCACACATCTTTAAGGTAGGCAGAAAAAAAGATAACATCTTTTTGTTGGATTCTGTGTACTGGTGTGTATTGCTATTATAATAAAGCATAAAGAATATTTATCTTTTAAATTGTATATTGTAGTTTAGTCAGTTAACAAGGAGGGTCAAGTTTCCATTCTCAGATAGCTCACTATCAAAACAATATAACATGAAAAGAGAAAACTTACAATGTTCCTGCATGTTTTTTCTGTTGTTATCAGACACAGCAAAGAATAATTCTAAATCCTTGATTGATACAATTTCATTTATTATTCAATCTTTCTCATCTAAAATGTAGAAAATGGAACAGTAGATAGATATACTAAAGGACAGTAGGAATGATTATTGTTATCTCACCTCTCTGGTGAGAAAGATTCACAAGAATCTTGAAAGTAATCTGTGTTTGACCTGGGAATTGGAGATCCTCTTCTAAAAATGTGTGATAATTGATAAATCCTCATTAAAGTATTTTTCCATAGTTGAAATATAACTTGTAGATCAGAAGTAATTTTATAGGCTTTTACTAAAGCCCAAGATCTTTAAAAAATGGAAGCATTAAAACCGTCATAGAAATATGTCTGTAGGAATCCTAATTTCAGTGAGAAATGATCCAATGCTAAACAATCACACCAGGCTGATTATTTTCATATCTGATTCAGGATTAGAGTAGTAGGAAGAAAAATTACTAAATTACAATAAAAATGATCATTGATACTCTGACTTTTTTTTATCCTTTGAGCATAAAATTTAAAATATGCCATCTATTACAGTATTTTTGCAATGTCTTAAAGAAATTATTCACTTTTAACTTTGAATTACTGCTAATAGATATGAGATTAAATTGTTCATGAGGTTTAATTACAAATGAAAATAAATGTTTAGAGTTATATAATGTTTATCTTTTTCAGGGGCTTAGTAAAAAAGTTGGTGTTTCTTCCTCAATACTTCAAGGGCTTTGGATTTCATATAGCTCAGAAGGTCTTTCCATGGCACTGGCCTCTCTGCGCAATTTGTATACACCCAATATAAAGGTACTAGAAATAGAGATTGCCTTTTAAATTCCAGATTGCAGAGACCAAATCATCTTGTGATTTTGTCAAAACAGCAGCTTTGAGTTTAAATAGAAACTTAGATTCTGAAATAATGGATAAACTGACTGGATTTTGAGAAATTAAACATTGATCATCACAGTTTGTTACCCATTATCCATCTTAAGGAATTGCCTCTTTGCTTAATATTATGTTATGTTGGTACCAAAGGAAAAGTGATATTAATTTCATTAATGTGATTAATATCTATATTTTCCTTATATAAATAGCAGGTCTGGTAATCCTGAACATTATGAAAAGTACAGAAGACTGAGAGATGGACTGAGCTCTTTCTCTTGATCCTCCTTTCCCTAATGCTAGTTATTTTGGGTTTGAAGTGAAACCTCTATTAATGCCAAGAGATGCTCTCTCTCAGAAAAAAAAAATTATTTTTAAAGACAATGGTAGGTGGACAAGTTTTAAGTGTAGGGTCCTTTTGTGGAACACATTATCCTCTATATATTCTGCTCATTCCAGAGTGGAGCAGGTTACCTATTCTACTCATTTCATTAAGCAAAGCCAATATTTTGATAGATGTTCCTATTGGAAACAACAGTCCTTCCCAGTTAATTTAGTTTACTTTATTGTCGTTGCACCTCGTACAATAAAATTAAACGCCATCTTCAGTACATTATAACTATAAAAATAAAACACAAACATACATCCTTCACATTCTATACAGTTGAATTGAAAACCCGATATTGCATTAATATTACACAGTACAGCAGAATTCAATATAGTTACTACCCTGATAGAAGCTGTTTTTCAGCCTATTTATCCTTGTTTTTATTATCCTGTACCGTCTGCCAGATGGTAACACTTCTGATTTTGTCTTGATCTGGAAAACAAACCTCCGTTTAGTTGTGCATAGGTTTTTGACATTACATCAGAGCAAAATGGAGAATATCCTTGTTTGGCCTGTTTCAGACAACCTGGTTCACTTTTGTTTAGAAACAGGTTGTCAATTTACAACTACAGTTGGGGTCAGAACTTTCATTGCTAAGAGGGGTGCCTATTAAATGAGTTGTGCCTGATTTTATTATCTTTTTTTTATACTTTATTAATTTTTTATAAATACAAAAAGTTTTCATTTCTATTTACATCGGATACGCAGTGTTTATACATATATACATAAAATTGCTTGGTGTCACTTTTACCATTTGTTATTATTTATTTAACACACCTTTTACTCCTGTTTTTTTGGTTTTCATTCATCCATTCATACCACCTTTCCCACACAGTATAGTACTCTGAGTTTTCATCATTATTTAATTCATAAGTTAATTTACTCATCTCTGCACACTCTAATACCTTCCTAAGTACAAGTTCTTCTGGTGGCAGGGTTTTTTCCTTCCAATATTGGGCATAGGCCAACCTGGCAGCTGTAGTTATATGTATCATTAAGTGGGTCTTTGTTTTTCCAAGTCTCTTCTTCGCTATTCCCAGGAGAAATAATTCTGATATCAACTCTACTTCTTCTCTAATTATTTCCTGTAACCATCTCCCAATTATGGTCCAATATTTTTTCGCTTCGGGGCATGTCCACCACATGTGAAAGAAGGTGCCCTGACCGTGGCCACATTTCCAACAATTTGGGGACATATTAGGGAACATCTTTGATAGTCTAGCAGGCACTAAGTAACACCTATGGAGCATTTTATAGTGATTCTCTTTATATGATGCGGCTCTAGTCAACTTATAATTTTTGTTCCATGCCTCTTCCCAATCATAAAAATTTAAATTATATCCAATATTTTTTCCCACACACTCAGTTGATTTTTGGCTATAACCTCGGGTCTATCTTGATCTAATAAATAGTTATAAAATTTAGCTAGTACTTTTTTTTCGCTTCCCATCAAAATTTTATCCAACCCATTGTATCCTGATTCTATACCGTATTCTTCCTTGTCTTTCTGGAATCTTGACTTTATTTGTAAATATGTCCACCAATCTAAATTTATGCCTTGGTCTCTTAGATCTTCATTTGATTTAAGATTTCCTCCTCCATTGTATCTACATACTTTCTCCATCCCCCATCTGTTTGGGTGATTTTATTATCTTTTTTGCTGTGATTATTAAATAAATCATGTGGTTATTAAGCAATTTCGGCTTCCCCGTTGACTTTATTTGTTGAAGTCAGCTAGCAGTTTCTTGATCCTGGGACTTCATAAATACATGCTGGTTGCCAAGCACTCAAATTTTGATTATGGTTCCATGGGGTTCCAGTTATAAGTTTGAGGATCAGTCATAATACACTCTCACAGAGTAGGCCTACTCATAGTACCATCATCAAAACAATGTCGTCTAATAGTTCCAAAGGAGAGAGCCTTTTCTGTGGGGGCACCTACTTTTTGGAACAAAATACCCTCTGGAATACGAATAATCCCAGATCTTCGCATTTTCCGACATGCCCTGAAGACCTTTCTGTTTCAACAAGCAGGGCTAGCATAAACATCTAAATTCTATGCCAAGTTCTTAGCAGATACACTAAATTGACTCAATTTATTACTTACTGTTTATTTTACATATACATATACATATACATATACATATACATATACATATACATATACATATACATATACATATACATATACATATACATATACATACACACACACACACACACACACACACACACACACACATATATATGAAATCCTATTCTGTTCACCGCCCTGAGTCCTTCGGGAGAAGGGCGGTATAGAAATTCAATAAATAAATAAGTAAGTAAGTATGAGGATTAAACTTTTTTCAGTACCTTCATAACTTTGAATAATTGCTAAGCAAATTGTTCAGAGACTTTACAAAGTGAAGGATTACTTGTAGCAGAAATTTAGCAAGATTTATTTTTATATTCCAATGATTTACCTTTCCATTTTTTCTTCCCTTTATTTCTATCAAGATCTATCAGTATGATAAATTATTATTTACATATATCTGAAGGTATTTCTCCAAATTATCAGATCCAGTTTCCTTATTTCTCAGGACATTTTGCCAACTTAAAGACTTTGTCTTTAATATATCTTTGTTTGACATAGTTAATGTAAGCTGTTGTATTTTATCTGTTCATTCATTCATTTGATTTAGACATTGCCCAACTCCAGACCAACTCTAGGCAGCTCTTAGTATAGCAACAAATCACAAAATATATAATCTATATAGAAAGCATTAAATGAAATGATAAATCCAGTTATCAACACAGAAGAATATATTACATACCCAGCAAGGGGCTGCAGCTCACCTAACTTAGGGTCTGGGAAGAAAAGCAGACACTTCAGAACACTGTTAATGTGGAAGCTACCTGAATCTTAGGGTGATTCTCATTATAGAAGGCAGATGCTATAACAGAGAAGTCATGCTTTCTGGGTCTCAATAGATGACACTTGTTTGTTTGATTGAAGGAACCCAGAGCATGCCAACCTTGTTGCTTTGAACCAGCTGGGCAGTCTCCACAAGATATAAAGTAATTAGTCCTTAAGTCTTTAAGTCATGTAGGGCTTTATACACCATAACCAGCATCTTGGATTGCACCCAGCAGCAAACTGGCTACTGATGCAATTTGCAAGGCAAGACTGTCATATGAACACACAAGTATACCCATCACTGTTCATGCCACTGTACTCTGACCTAGTTGAAGCTACCAAGTGGTCAAGGACAGCTTCATAGAGTATATTGCAGCAATAGAGAATTTTATTAATTCGTGTATTAATTTTATATCTTTCCTTTCTACCAGCAAATGGAGCTCAGAATCTTAGGAGATAAAAAATAATATTTCTTTACAATTCATCAAGAATTTTAGAAGACATACAAATAACAAGCAAAACAAACAAGAATGGACAAGTCTATATTCTCTCCATCCTGATTCTAAAGTTGTTCTCAATCAAGTCCAGTCTGTAACTTTTTCTGTGGGTTTTAAAGAAATAATATATGAAAATTCTAAAGAATCTTCAAAGATTCTTTAAATTTTCTCTCTTTATCCCAGTCTGTACCTATCATACATAACAGATTTTATACTTGCACTCCTTTAATTGTTGTTGCTGTTTACAAATATGTAGCTAAGATGTTTTAGTGAGAAGGATAACCCCATGAATCTATATATTCAAGAAGGCTAGAATACTATTTGTCCCCTTGTTTCTTTGCCAGCAGTAATATTTAAAAAACATTTTCTATCTCTTTCTTTATAGAGATCTAGCAGTTCTTGAAATTTATGCAGTTCACATATATGAGATATACACCTGCACAGAATTCTATCTAAAATCTGACTAAATCAATCTAATGGGAATTATTTAGCCTTACATATTAATTTTATAAAAATTTTAGATTGGGAGAAGATTGGCAACCAATGGAGATCATGCAACAATGGGTGCCATCACTGCCTGCACCATTGCATTCTGGAGCAGCTGTGACTGGTGCATGTTATTGCTTTGCCTTTCCTAATTAATTTCCTATGCAAAGCTTAAACTAGGAGCAGAAAGAATGAGAAAATAATTTTTGAACTTTTATTTGGCTTTTTGTAAATTTTCCACATAAACTGAGAAGAATATAATCTTAGGCTAAAATTGATCAGAATTAGGTAGAACCTGTTCAGAACTTTCTACAGTCCACAGATTTTTTTGTTAGACTCCAATTATCCATGTGACTAGGCACAACTCATGCTACAATCTGGAATCTAGATATTTAAAGCCCTTTCTGAGTTGAACTTATATCCTGATTCACTATATTGTTTTTTTTTATCTGCTTCTTTAAACCTTTCATCTGGTTTGCTTTTGTATTATATTGTATTTTATTCTTTTGCTGTATTGTGAGCTCCCAGTGCCTTTTGGAGTTGGATGGCATCTAAATCAAATGAATTAAATTAAATTTACAGATAACTGTTCAAAGAATTGTAGCTATTAGTGAGTAATCATTCATTATATTCATCTCTATTCTTCACATTCTAGTATTCCAAAGAATTGCTATTCAATTCAAAATCAGTCTGGGGAGAGTTGATACCAAAAACACTGAATTTTCAGTTCAGAAAATCAAATTTTCTCAGGATTACAAATCTGGAGAATATTGCTCTAATATATTACTACTCTGTTTCTTGTTGCATAGGTCAGTCGTCTGCTGATCTTGGGAGGTGCCAACATCAATTACAGGACTGAAGTGCTAAACAATGCCCCAATTTTGTGTGTCCAGTCTCACCTTGGTTACTCTGAGATGGTAGCCTTGCTGTTGGAGTTTGGAGCAAACGTTGATGCCTCTTCTGAAAGTGGCTTAACATCTCTTGGTTATGCTGCTGCTGCTGGATATTTAAGCATTGTGGCACTTTTATGCAAGAAGAGAGCCAAGGTGATGAAGGGGTTGGAATGGGTGACTGCTAAGTTGGCATAGTTGAGCTATCTAGAACAGTGGTCACCAGCGGTGCTTCGCTCCAGCCTGGTCGGTAGACCACTGGTGGTCAGTGGACCACTGGTGGTCCACATGAAAATTTTGGTGGTCCACAGAAAAATTATTTGGATTTTTTATATTGCACTAAATCAGGGATTCTCAAACTATGGCCCCTGGGCTGGATATGTGCAATGAATGTTTGTGTTACTGCAGAGAGTCTCTTCCTTCAGGATCTTTTTGTGTGGGTTGGAGGGGAGAGAAATTCCGACTTGGAGTCTGCTTCAGCCTCCTGGTGTGGGGCTTTGGCCAAAGGCTGGAGCGAAGCACCGCTGGTGGCGAAGAACCGGAGGGCCTTGTTCCAGTGGGACTGCGTCATGGCCTGGAACTGCTGACCTTCTCAGCCCGCTGAGCCTCCAGGCGCCGGTACCTGGCCTTGCACTCCCTCAGGTCTTCCCTCTGCTTGGAAAGCCTAGTCCTCAATGAGGTGCTTCTGCTGAGCCTTCTTCTTGGTCAGATCCAATTTGAACTGAGCCAGCTGTTCTGCCAACTCTTTCTCCTGGTGGCTGCTAGCTCCAACAATTGCTTCCTGTTGGGGCCCTAAGGAGCCCAGGCAGGCAGGAGAGGAGTGGATGGGAGGAGCGAGTAGAGGCTGATGAGGTGCCCTTGATGTGACATTGAGTTGGCCATGCCCACCCAGTCACATGCCCACCTAGTCATGCTCACCTACCCAGCCAGTCATTAGGCAGATCATATTAGTGGTCTGTGGAATTTAAAATTATGAATTTAGTGGTCCCTGAGGTCTGAAAGGTTGGTGACCTCTGATTTAGAACACTACAGTGGGATACGGTGAAATTGCTCTTTAATTTATTTGAATCAGATAAGTGACTGTATCTTTCTGATTAAACAACTAGTGGAAGAATAAAATATTATATATAAAATAGAATAGGGATGTGCATTTCATATCTGGATCTGAAAAGGTGCTAGGGAGCCATTGTTGGGGATTTTTTTTTCTGCCTTTGAATGTACCAGAAGCTTCCTTCTTCCTTCAGGAGTTTTAGGCAAGTCACTCCTTCAAAAACTACAATATACTGCACTAAATATTCCTACCAGTACTTTCCTAACTGTCAACATCAGGATGGGCTCCCTCCACAATGTACAGTAATTAAGTAATGGATTGGGATTTTCTATTGACCATCTTCCTCTAAGAATTATCAAAGAAGTTGGGGCTATGCTTATTGGCTAATTCTTCATAGTGACACAGTGAAATGGCCTTTACTTGCAGCTTTCTTGCACACTAAAGATATTCAATTTGTCATTGTTTGATAATGATTCATGTATACCCATTACCATGCACACATCAGCTCTACTGCCTCTTCCAATCTTAATAAATGTATTAAGTGTATTTTTAGAGTCTTGATTCAGGAGAAACAATTTGAACATAGATTTATTGGAAAGGACAGTCTGTGTATACTTGGGAAGCCATGATTGCTGTGCATACACCCTACTCCCTATGCCTACAGAAGCTGTAGGTATCTGTGACCTCAGCTATTACTGAAGGAGGGGACTTTGAAGAAGCTGGACATGGGTGAGCAGAAGAGAGTAGCATAGTGACTCTCCAATTACTTCTCAGATTTGCAGACTAGAGAAGACTTTATTGCTGGAAGGGAAGATTTTAGGTAATGGATATCTCAATTGGCTGTGGTTGAAGCGGGGTCTTAACAGTAATGAATATGAAGTAGTGGGAGGAAAAACATTATCCATTTTTGCAACTTGGTCTGTAGAAAGAACTTTCTGTGATGAGAGACAGAGAATGAGAGGGGAAATACCACCCATCTAAGGGGTATTTCCTGATCCTTTCAATCAAATAGAGTGGAGGGAAATGGAGAATGTAAAGAAGAAGAAGATGGCGAAGTAGATGCATTGGGAATTGTCAATATTTCAGAAGGCAACCGCTACCTAACACTAAGCATAAGAAACAAAAGGAAAAATGTTAGAGTTTGGATTTCATTTTCATCACTATCTAAAGAGGAAATCCATAAAATGATTTGTGTGGCTTGTAAATAATTTTACTGTCAGTCCTTGACTTACAATATCAATTGGGACTGGGATTCCCATCGATAAATGATACAGCTGTAAAACATCACCACCTACTTAGCGATGAAAATCCTTGCAGTTGCAATTGTTATCATTAATCAAATCCCACAGTTGTTGACAAGGCAACTTTATGCCAGTTTCCAACAACCAAAGTTCATGGGGAAACCAGCAACAAGCTATAAGTCCCACACTGTGAAGTAGATAAATAGCTGCTGGGGATGGATGGGGAGAGGAGGAGGCTGGGATGATGGGGCTGGGGATGGATGGGAAGAGGAGGAGGGGAAGGGAGGATGCACGAGATGCATAAGAGGTGTGAGTCAAGAAGGGTGTGCAAAGGTGTGTGGGGGTGAATGGTGAATCAAGGAGAGTGCAAGAGTTAAGCGCAAGCTGGGGACAGGATGGGAGTGAGGGTGAAGTGCAGATAAAAGTACGAACCTGTTGCTGAACACAAAGATCGCAATCACATGACATCACATAGTGATGTTGGGACAAAATTCCAACAACAGAGCATAGCCACCATTTGCCGTTGTAACTTTGAACATTTGCTAAATGAATGACTGTAGGTCAAGGACTACTTGTATTATAGAAATCTACATTCAAAAGACACCCACTTTTAGGAATTTATTCTGGCTAATTCTGCATATATTTGGCCAGAGAAGCATAGTAGAAATATTTCTGTATGAATATTGCATTAAGTAATGATAGTTACTGAAACAGTAATTTTAATTGTCATTTTCCTTTTGTTGCTAAGGTGGATCACTTGGACAAGAATGGTCAGTGTGCATTGGTACATGCAGCTCTTAGAGGCCACCTGGAGGTTGTCAAATTTTTGATCCAGTGTGACTGGACAATGGCTGGACAGCTACAAGGAGTGTTCAAAAAAAGCCAGGCCATCCAACAAGCACTCATTGCTGCTGCTAGCATGGGATATACTGAGGTAAACTGTTATGTAATCTTGCTGAATGACTCGGTAGCCTTCAAATTAGATATATTTATTCAAGATCCTGGTTAATAACTCTTCATTGAAGTTTGAAAGAAGTAAAAGAATTGCCACTATTCAGGGAGACTGAAATATGATGAGCATAGTTTTAAAACGGGGTGAACAAACATTGATAACTTAAACTAGGCTGATATTAAACTACTTTAAAAATGCTAAACATGCAATTGATCTTCCTCTGTTTTAAATTTTATATTCTGCTTTTATGTTTCAAACATTTTGTTTGTAACTGCCCAGAATCCCAGAGGAAGTTTGGCATTTTCTGAATGTTATTGATTGATTAATTAGTTAAAAAGTTCTAGTAATGAAAGTCAAGAAAAGGAAAAAATAAGATTAACTATAAAGAAGAACAAACTAATGACAACAGATCCCACAACCAACTTTAAAACTGACAATGAAGATAATCGAAATGGTGGACGTTACCTATCTTTTAGGATTGTCTACCAACAGTAAAAGAAACAGCAAACAAGAAGTATACCAAAGACTAGCACTTAATAGAGTAGCAGTTAGGGCCTTGAAACAATATCCAGATACAATGTTGTGTCTATACTTACAAACATCAGAATTATGCAAGCAACAGATTTTGTTGTGACCCTCTATGGAAGCAAACATTGGGTTTTGAAAAAGCAGGATAGGATAGAACTAATGTTGTTTTGCATTTTGGTGTTAGAGAAGACTTCTGAGAATACTATGAATAGCCAAGGAGGGGAAAAACCCAAATTGACCATATAACAAATCAATCTAGTTTTCGTTTAAGGCACAAATGACTAGGTTCATTTGGAAGAAAAGAGAAGAGGGTGACCACTGACCAGCAGCAAAATTGGTAAAATCAATTAAAGTGGCAGTGGATGCAACATTTGAAGACCTGAAAAACCAGACTGGGAATAGATCATCCTGGAAATCTGTTTGTGTGATTGCTAAGACTTAACATCAACTTCAAGTTTAGCAATCAGATAATGACCACTCTGCTATAGGAGATATCAAGAAAAAGTGCTGTGGTCAAAATGATCAAATCTTAAGATCCTGGTACTGGACTATATAAGGCATGTACGTCCAATGCACAGTGCATGGGCCACATGTGACCCTGGACAAATGTAATGTGGCCCCACAAAATAACAAAGTATAAAAAAAGAAGACACTTGTTATTTACATACAGTAACTGTATTATATATTTTATATGTGGCCCAAGTCAATTAATTTTCACTCAATACAGCACAGGCAAACCAAAAGGTTGAGCAACCATGATATATAGAGCTTTAAAAATCAATATTTTAAATATATTGACACACACACACATTCTCTCTTTTAAAATTAATTTTTAATAAATATTTTACAAAATAAAAGATTAATACAAAAATATATAAAGAAAAGAAAGAAAAGGAGATGGGAAAATTGCAGAAAGGAAGAAAGTTAAAGAAAGGAAGAAACTCTTTACAAAAGTTACAGATTAATTCATTATTCCACTTTCCTCCTTAATATTACAATAATTCCGTTAGACCCTTATTCAGTCTCTTTTTTCAGTCATTAAATCTAGATATCACAATTTCACTTTCTTCCATTTTCAATACAATATTAATTTCAATAGAATATTAATCTTCAAAATTCTTTTTATCATCTTTTTTTTTGCTTTTCACAAATCCACCATGTGTGGTAAGATGTTCATGTTTATTACAGTTTCAACATTGATTAGAAGTACTTTTATACATATTAGATAATTTCTCTAGTATCATATATCAGCAATATATCATTTTGTAAAAGTTCTCTTTTAACACAACATTAATTTCAATTTCTTTAGGCACATGCTTTCCCATTAATCTATTTGTATGTTATAGCTAAAATTCTTGCCTATTTTATCATGTAGTCTTTCACTTGTTCCTTTTCAATTTCAAATTGAATGTATACATTTTTGCAGTCAGATGTTCATCATTTGTACACAGGTCAATTTTTAAGCTCCATCTTGTATTGTTCCCTACAACTATTTACCTGCATTAAATATTTATCCTAATTATGCATATGAAAACTGGAAAACTGAATCCCTCTGCAATTGTTCTCTTGATCTCAACTTGAACTTTATTAATAAGTTGTAATATGTTGACCATTTTTCTTTGCCTGCTATTTATTATAAAATGCTTTCAGTGCTGAGAACATAAAGGTATCTGTGGATGCAACCTGGGTTTAGATTTAATTCATAATCTTAATGTGGTATTTCTTACATAATTATTTTTGAAATCTACATTAACTTTATTGTACCATAAAAACTCATGCAATGCAAAGCTGGCATTGTAAAACTTTATTTTGCCATGAGACATTTTTCCTTTTTGGAAATCACTTTAATTCTTCCATTTTCATTTTTATCTCCATCATTTTACCATTTTGTTGTATAAATTGTCCTTTCATAAATGCTTTAATTGCAATCCAAACTATGTTTATGTCCATGCCTTTATTTAATCTCAGAGCATTTCAAGTTCTCTACAGTACCTCAATTATTGATTCTTTTTGTAGCAAAGTTTCATTTAGCCTCATCTGCAAATTCTGCCTTTACTATATATATTAGTAGGTAGCACATTTATTAGAAATCTAAAAAATATCTATTTTTGAAAAAGATCTGTGCCTTTCAAAAAAATATTGTATTTTTCAGAATCACCATTTTTTGACCACTTCAATATATGTATTGAATTTACTTACCTCATAGTTTATCTATATTATAAATTCTTCAAGTTTTTTATTCATGTTTTCTTGCATATTTGTACATTTTCCTCCATTCTCTGATAGTAGCCAGATCTCTTTTAATTGATGCAGACAAGATACAATACTGATGCTCTACATTTCCCCCTAATTTTTCAAACTTCCTTTGTAAAGACTGGCGTAATCCCTTATTTCTATTTGTTGAGTTTTTGATCCTTTAATGCCTTCTTCAACTTTTGCTGCTTTTCTAATAGTAGGCATTTTTTTCTAATTTGTAATCCAGGAAGGAGAAATAAAAATAAAAAAGAGCCTTTTTTTCCTGTCACTCTTTAATCCCTTTTGGCACACCATACTACTATAATCACATTAGCTTTCTGTTTCCCTTTTCCACTTATGTCTTTATTTAGCAAAATTAGCCAATCATCCTTCTTAGAAATGTTAAATATTTCCCTTTTCCATGGATTTGCGTATTATTTATTTAATTATTTTTTTTTTTAATTATTTGGCTTATATGCCGCCCTATCTCCAATGGACTCAGGGCAGCTCACAATAATAAAATGCACAAGCCACAATACAAAGTTAAATCTAAAACCTAATAAAATTTAAAACCCTTAAAACCCCATCATTCCAGATCGGGAAACTTGAATAACTAAGTTTTTAATTCGCGGCGGAAAGTGCGAAGATCAGGAGCCAACTGGAGCTCCAAGGGGAATTGATTCCAGAGAGTGGGCGCACCCACAGAGGAGGCTCTACCCCTGGGGGCTGCCAGCCGACACCGTCTAGCCGGCGGCATCCTGAGCAGGCCCTCTCTATGGGTGCGGACCGGGCGATGGGATGCTATTGCTTGCTGCAGGTGGTCCGCCAAATATCGTGGGCCCAAGCCATGTAGGGCTTTATATGTCATCACCAGCACCTTGAATCTCACCCGGAGGGCAACCGGTAACCAATGCAAGTCGCACAGGAGGGGCGTAACATGGGAGTATTGGGATTCTCCCTTTACAACTCACGCGGCTGCATTTTGCACCAGCTGAAGCCTCCGAGTGGCCCTCAAGGGCAGCTCCATGTAGAGAGTGTTACAGTAGTCAATACGTGAGGTGACTAGCGCATGAGTAACTGTGCGTAGGGCATCTCGGTCCAAGTAGGGATGCAACTGGCGCACCAGACGTATCTGGGCGAATGCCCCCCTAGTCACGGTCATTATATGATCTTCTAGACTGAACCGTGAGTCCAGGAGGACACCCAAGTTGTGTATCCTATCTACAGGAGGTAAAACTTCACCCCCTACAGCCAACGATGGAATCTCTCCTATAAACCGAGATGCCGGTACCCACAGCCACTCGGTCTTAGCAGGGTTGAGTCGAAGTCTGTTTCTACCTATCCAGACCTGTACCGCTTCCAGGCACCGGGCCATCACATCGAGGGCATCACTGGGTTGGTTTGGGGTAGATATGAAGAGCTGAGTATCATCAGCATACTGATGATACCTCACCCCAAAACCACAGATGATCTCCCTAGCGGTTTCATATAAATATTGAACAGAAGGGGTGAGAGAACCGACTCCTGGGGCACCCCACAAGTGAGGGGCCTCAAGGTCGATCTCTGCCCCCCTGCCAACTCCATTTGTGTTCGCCCCGAGAGATAGGAGGAAAACCACCGTAAAACAGTGCCTCCCACTCCCAGCCCCTCAAGCAACGCAGCAAGATACCTTGGTCGACAGTATCGAAAGCTGCTGAAAGATCCAATAGGACCAGAACAGAGGAATAACCTTTGTCCTGAGCCCTCTAGAGATCATCCACCAGCACAACCAATGCCGTCTCCGTGCTGTACCCAGGCCTGAAATCCGATTGGTATGGGTTGAGATAATCCACTTCATCCAGGGCCAGCAGGAGCTGACGCACCACCACATTCTCAACAACCTTCGCTAAAAAGTGGAGGTGGGAGACTGGACGAAAATGACTTAAAATAGTTGGATCCAAGGCCAGATTCTTGAGGAGGGGCCTCACCATCGCCTTCTTCAAGGCAGTCAGGAAGTTTCCCTCCCTCAAAGAAGCAGTTATCACCACCTGGATCCAGCCACATGTCCTGAGCTGAATAAACCTGCCAGGAGGGACACGGGTCCAGCACAAGTGGCCGCACTCAGCTTCCCCATGATCCTGTCCACTTCCTCTGGGTTAACAGAATCGAACTCTTCCCAAAGCACAAGACCCACTGCCTTCTCACCGTCTGACTCTGTCTAGTCAGAGTCCAAGCCGTTCCAAATCTGAGCGATCTTGTCCAACAGGTGCTTATCAAACTCCATGGCTCGTCCCTGCAAAAGATCTTCCCTCACCCTCTGATTCAAGTGGGAACGGGATACCCTGAACAGGGCAGCTGGGAGATTCTCTGCGGACACAATGACATCGGTGAAGTAGCGGTGCTTTGCTGCCGCCAACTTCACCAGGTAGGCCCATGTCGCCGACCTTAACTGAGATCGGTCAGATTTGGAACGACTGGCTCTCCAAGAGCTCTCTAGGTCTCATTTACGCCGCTTCATCCCCCGGAACTCCTCGGTGAACCAGGGTGCCAACTGGGGTCTGCAATGTGTCAGAGACCGCAAAGGAACGACCCGGTCAAGAGCCTTGGCAGCAGCCTCATCCCAGGCATCCACCAGGGTTGTGGCCGGGGCATGGGAGAGAGAGAGAGGGATCATCCCAAGCTCTGTCTGGAACCTCTCCGGATCCATCAGGCAACTAGGGCGGAACCAGGTGGTCGGTTTTGCATCCCAGCGAGGAGGGGTGATGTAATGGAAGCCTAGCTGAAGGAGATAGTGGTCGGTCCATGACAGGGGGTAAATGGAAGACAATCCCCCACCAAACTCCACTTGCCACTGCTCCAAGACAAAAACAAGATTGGGCGTGTGGCCCCCCTCATGAGGCCCTGAATAATCTGAGTCAGGTCCATAGCTGCCATGGAAGCCATGAACTCCCGAGCCATCTCTGACGCCCCAGCTAGGGACGGCAGATTGAAGTCCCCCAGAACAATAAGTCTGGGAAACTCAATCACCAGCCTCGAGAGGGCATTGAATAGCCCAGGCAGGGCTGTTGATACGCAGCTGGGAGTCAGGTATGCAATCAACAAGCCCAACTGCCCATATGGGCCCCACCACATGAGGAGGGCCTTACATCCGTCTATCTTGGGAACAGTGACCTCCCGCGGACTAAGGACCTCCCTAATAACCACCGCCACCCCCCCTCCCCTACCCTGGGCCCTTGACTGGTGCAGTACCCGGAAGCCTGGTGGGCACAGTTCAGTTAGAGGGACACTTCCAGGTTTCCATAATGCAAGCCAGGTCTGCGTTTTCCTCCTCAATCAAATCACAAATGAATCACAGACCTGGCATTAAAATAAACCAGCCTGAGCCCAGTAACCCTATCTCTCAAACCCCCAGGGAGTCGGATAGAAACAGGAGGATCGGAGCACGCCACCGCTCGGAGATAGCGGGGGTGGGATCCTGAAATCCAACACGGCTCTCCGTTTCTCCACCTGCAGTCATTTCCAATCACAACCAGAATCTGAAATCCCACCCTCACCTCTGGTGCACCCGGATGTCTTGGCACTGCACCAAAACCTCCACCCCTCCCCATAACCTGGACTGCCATCGACCCGGCGCCCCCCCCAACCACCTGCCGGCTATCAAAACCCACCCCCCTCCCCAAACCCCTTAAAAATCTAGTTAAAAAACAATGTAACATCCCCTTACTAAAACCCTTAAAGCCCTAATGCCACCTCTTGGGATCCCAGGACCCGTCATTAAGGTAGATCTTCGCCAGGCCGGCAGGCCACTCCAAGGATAGGGGGGCATCCCTCAGAGCAACCAAATCCTTTCTTGCATATGTTCGTAACACTTTAATTTAATTATAATACTTTAAATAAGGCAATACTCCAAATTTAACTCTCCCTTTAGTCCATTTTTAACTTTTGCATTCCAAACTCCCAGCAAGCTTTTTGCTTTTAATTCTCTTTATATCCTTAGTTTTCTTTAATTTTTCCCAAGGATGAAAGATACATTCACCCAAATGGCTTTGGACACTCAGTCTCTTTACATTTTAAATTTTCTTCATCCAAATGTGTTTTAGAAAATGGATTAGACAACTCCTGTCTTTTAAACAAGCTTTGCTTGAGGCTATGAGCAAGCTGTTTTCTCCTTGGACTTCCGGCACTCTTTACTGCCTATAACAATACTCTGGATCCTCCTTTCCTCACAAAGATCTCAAGTGGGCAATTTCACATCTTTCTCCTTGTCCAGAGAAGCTTTATTTTCTCAGGCTTACTGTCTGGCGGTCAGTCTTTGCTTCTGTATCTTTGCAGTGGATGGAAAAATCCTAGTTGCATGTCTTTAACCAAATGTTTGAATTGATCACTTATGATTAGGGCATAAGTAATTAATTCGCTAATGAGAACTTCTGATTTAAAATTTAATTTAATATTACATTAATTTGTGACTTGGTGCCCATCCACTTCCTTGTCTTGGCCCCATTTTCCTTTTTGGAGTCCAGTCCAGCATGCCTCTCAAGAGATAGCTTTGGGACACCCACTCACACTCGAGTTAGGTTCTCCCATTGTTAACTAAAACATAGATAATTGTACCAATATCTTATCTTCCCAGGAAAAAGTATGTTAGCATATTAACCAAACTGAACATAATGCTAGCCAGAATATTAAACATATCATACTTCATTTCAGTAGATTAAGAAAGTAGATCAAGAAAGTATTATGCTAACCTTTTAGTTTTTACATTCTACTGAGTGTAGAAAGTGCATTTGTCTCATAAAGACAATTACTTTAATGGTGCCAAGTAATTTGATTTGTGTGTTGTCGGGGGGGGGGGGGGTGCCCATGTATTTTATGAACTGACAAGATTCTTGGTTTTTAGATTGTGTCCTACCTGCTTGATCTCCCAGAAAAAGACGAAGAGGAGGTGGAGCGAGCACAAATCAACAGTTTTGACAGCCTTTGGGGAGAGACAGGTAACTTTTTTAGCTAGAACGTTGGTGTCTGTTGGGTACATAGTGGATTTATTCAAAAAGATTTGCTCTGTGGAAATTCTTTGCAATGCCAAAATTGTCTCCCTAATTTTCTTATTTTTGGGAGTGTCATATGAAATACAGGTTTTCATTTTTTTGCCAGTTAATTAGATAGCTAGGATATTAATTAAATAGCATTTGTTCAAGATTCATAAGCATTATCCAGTACATTAGAAAATTAGTTCCCTTAGGATTCATACAGATATAGATAAATAATAAATAGTAATTTTTCTGTTAGATTGATTTTCTAATCAGTAATATTACTCAAAATTTATAGAGCCTGAGTAGCATAGGGGAGTAATACCTCCTACAAAGGCAGCATTTAAGAACCAGCTGCCTCCAATTACTGTGAGTTCAATTCTAGCCAGGCTCAAGGTCGACTCAGCCTTCCATCCTTTCTAAGGTGGGTAAATTGAGGACCCAGTTTGTGGGGGCAATAAGCTGACTTTGTATAAATATACAAAAGTATGAAGGCTATTTCTTAATGCACTGTAAGCCGCCCTGAGTCTCCGGAGAAGGGCGGCATATAAATCAAATTTTTTAAAAAAATTTAAAGATCTCGATGCAAAAAGATGTCTTTTTTCTGTAATCATTCAGTTGTATAAAAAGATGAATTTTATTCTAATGTAATATTCTAACTCATAGTGTGTAATGCTAGTCACATAGGCAAATAAATAATCCTCAACCTACAAATGTAAGGGAGCCTGCCCATTATAGTTACAAATGGTGGCAACAATTAAGTGAGACAGCCTTGCTTAATGACCTCTACCATTTTTGATCTCTCTGATCTAGCTCCACCATTAAACAAATGCGAGGCCTGATTAGTGAGCATGGGATATTTCATGACCCTGGAGGGGCCATAAAGGAGGCAAACAAGCAGCAAAAAGTTTTGCAAAGCCAAAAATAGCAAGTGAGGGGAAGAACACGGCTAGATTAGGCCCCATATTTGCATTCCAATGCCAGAGAGGCTTCTAAACAAGCCTCCATGCTCATCCAATGAAATCATACTGGAGGTTGTTCTTAGGAAACTGCAAACTTCTCCTGGCTCTTCTTAGGCTTTGGAGAAGTCAGCCACCTGGATTCAAATGTGGTAGCTTCAGGATGAGCTTCCCCTTGCTAACTCCCTCCTGCCCCAGAAAGCCACATTTCTTCAATAAAGAAAACAAAAAATCTGGGAGGCACAAACCCTCCTTTTAGGTACTGAAATTTAGCACTCTGCCTCTGCCCTTCAATCTCAATCCCTTTTAACAACTTAGTTTGCTAAATTTATTGCATGCCTGAAAAGAGGGTGACAAAATTTGTATGTTACTTACCTTGAGTAACTGCCAAGCTGAAGAATACTGTAGGAAAGGAAGGAAATAAGCAAAGATAAGCTTTCTGCAACTTGTTTGTCTTAAGAACTGAAGAAAATGTTCAGCTCAAAAGAAAAAGTGACAGCACAAACATGCAGCAATCCACAGCAGATGTTGTATTCTAAAGGGAGTCAGACAAGCAGCAAAAAGCTTTCCGTAAGGAATAGTCAGAACACTGAAATTGGCAGCTGCTTCCAGGAAGCATGGGAAGCAGGCCCAAGTGCTGCAGGGGGTCTAATTGGAGCTGGATGGGGCAGAGAGGCAGGGCCCCTGAGGTCAGTTGTAAGGGCAAAGGACAGTAGGTGTACTGCAGCCATCGTAAGCTTGAAACAGGGCCATATCACTGGTAAGTGACTAGTGATATATCACGGTTTACCTGTACTACAAGAATGAAATGGAATAAACTCAAATGTACTGACCTGATCTCAGAGCAAATTAGAAAAATACATACATCAACTTGAAATTTATTCATATTACATCTGATACATTCTTCAATCAATTATTCTTCCATTGTTTCTACCTCAATAAATTGTATTTCCCCAAATCTCTTTTGTGGATGTATTATTTTATTTATTTATTCATTTGTCACATTTCTATATCACCCATTTCACTTAAATGATTTATTGGTTGATTGTATTTCCCAGTTATTATAGATTCATTTGCATTCCTATCTGGCAATATTAATGGGAGTGCTTTTAAATCTTTTCCCCCTCATTTTACCATTAACTTAAAATGAGGTTAGGGATTTGCAGGCAGCATATTTCTAGTTTCTTCACCTATTTTCTATTAAAAGTAGGGATAGTTGATTAACCACTTTAAACCTAGCTTGTAGTTTATACCTACATGATTGTAATCTATGAATAACAGGGTGTGTTTGTATGTATGTGTGTTTGTTTTAATGCTATACTCATGCACAAATGTACATAGGTTTGTAAAACATTTTTAAAAACTTGAAAAAACATGAAATAATCCAATCCTGGATTTCTTCCATAATTGTAGCATATATTGTGATATGTGCGCCTAGTATAAACATATATGGCTTAAACACAGTTTCATTTTTCATTTTTTTTCTTTTGAATAAGTATATAAAAAGAAAGGAGAAACAATCCAAAGAAGAAAAAAGGAGAAAAAGGGCAGAAAACATAATACATTATATAATTCAGTGTACACTAAAGCAGCAAATTATGAAAAAACTATTCATTGCATATATGTATAAAAGAAGTGGCTTGCAACAGTGCAGCACTGTTTTTGTCATTTTGATTAAAAGCCTTCAATCCTACAGACACACAGATCATTTAAAAAATCCTCACTTTTAAAATACAGAATTAAAATGCCCAATAATTTATGTATTATTTCACTCCATGCTAATTAAATCTATAATTTTTCATATTAATACATTCCAAAATGTTAGCATATAATTCAAAATCACATTTACACCTTTATTCTATATTATTCTTAGCAAAACTATATTAAGAAAAAACATGGAAATTAAATTAAATTATTGTGGAAGAAACCCACATTATATGTTTCTTATTTCATACTTCCAGAATAATGCTCTTGAGAGCTGATTCATTTTCAACATTCTATAGAAATTTAAAAAAAAGAATTATTTAATCAATTTCACCTTAAAGTCACATCTAAGACACTTTAATACTCCTAATAATAGGTTTGTTAAAATAAGTATAATAATCTTTTTGTTTCCAAATATTTTAAATAACTAAATAAAAAGGATTTAGCTCTTCCTTTGGATGAAAAGGAAAGATAAGAGGAGAAAAGTATATTGGCTAAATTCGCTGTGTTGAATTATTTGTAAAAATAATAAAATCAGGATATAAATAAAACAAATAAATAATAAAATGACTGCTGAATTCTGGAGAAAATTTGAGAAAGAAGAGGCTTAGAATAGCTCAGCCTTGACTATAATGTCCTTAAAGAGCAGTGAATATTTCGGACAGGCTTTAAGACACTATTAATGTACCCTACAATAATAAAGTAGCATTCCTGGAATCCTTGCCGTGAACTTGCTTACCTTGAAAGATGGACTGTCAACATAGGCAGCTACATGCCTCTTCATTTCAACTTATCATAGATAATAATATTCCTTTGAATTCTATACACACATTGTAGATTTGGAATTATCCAAATGTATTTTAATACCGATAGTGATTCAGAGTACTTGCTAATAATGAAATCAAAAGATGTTTTAATTGGATATGCTGATATTTTATTTTTATCAGTCCAAATTTCTCTTACAATAACCTAAAAATTTGCCATAAAATGATTCAAAATATTATACCGCTGTTGGATTATGAATTTTTAAAAATTTTACCTCCAGTTTTTAAACCAAAATTATTCCAAAGAATAAGTTTATCGTATCAACAGACATAAAAATTTTATTACCATCTTAGCGCTGCAGCCTTTAAAATACAAATAGACTTGCAAAATTTATATTAACCCTCAGGAAGTGTGCTGCACTTCTTAGTGTTACTTCTTTGTTCAGCACTTTAAAAATGCTACAGCCTTTTTGCTTAGCTAAAGGTTCCTATATATCTCCATCAAGATCCTCTGATTTCAGGCTCATACCAACTATAATTTTTGACTATGTTGCACTTCTCCAGAACAAACAGATTCTCAGTTTAATGCAGGGGTGAAATCCAGCAGGTTCTGACGGTTCTGGACAACTGGTAGCGGAAATTTTGAGCAGTTCGGAGAACCGTCAAATACCATCTCTGGCTGGCCCCAGAGTGCAGTGGGAATGGAAATTTTGCAATATCCTTTCCCTGCCACGCCCACCAAGCTATACTATGCCCACCAAGCCACGCACACAGAACCAGTAGTAAAGAAAAATTGGATTTCACCACTGGTTTGAGGTCCTCTAACACTCTGTCTGTTGCTTGAAGAACAACTGAAAACTAATGAGGAAGGCATGTCTACAGCTTTTACTTGATGAGTCAGTTGCTGCCTTTCCTGGAATGGGGAGCACTGAGGGCAATCATTCACACTTTTGTTGGGTTCAGTTGGATTATTGAAATTTGTAGCATGTGAGCTATCCAGAAATTTCAATTAGTACAAATTGTGGGAGCATGTAGCTTATAAATCAGACTTTATTGACATATAGCACCACTTCTTTATGAATTACAGTGGTTGCCAATCTGTTTTTAAATATAATTTAAAGTTCTGGTCACCATCAAAAAGTCTAAATGGCTCTTAGCTTGGGAATGTTCAAGACCACCTATTCCAGATAAAAATCTGTCCATCAGTTTCACATAAACTGAGAATCCCCACATATCAAGAGTAGTAGTTCTACTGTTCAGAAGTGGGGAAATGAGGATTGGCAAAATTTATTACAACCATCTGACTGTGAAGCAGGTGTTGTGTCTAGTATTGGATAATCAGGCGAGAGTGGGGTGTCTAGGTAGCTGAGGGTATTAGAGATGGAAGAAAGGGTAATGATAGTATGGACAGGAGAACTTATGGTGAGGGGAGGCTTAGCTATTCCAGGGAGAGAGACATTGAAATTTTGTTTTCATTGTCAACAAGGCTTCTCTCATCATCTTTTCTTGGCTCTCTTCTGTCTCCCAGCTTTCTTTATTTTTCCCTTCCACTATTGAGTTCATTCCTTCTTTACCTCTTTAGCTGGGTTAGTTGATTGTATGGCTGGCTATAAACTCTTGCTAGCTATGGTTGCACTACCAACAGCTAAATTTTCCAAATGTTTCTTGAGACTCTTCAGCTTAGGTTCCAAGATTTTCTTTACATTGCCTACTTGATGCTCCAAAACTAGGGAGGCTTACAGGTAGTCCTTGACTTACAACCACAACTGGGATTGGAATCTTGATTGTGTGAAGTAGTCAATAAGTTGTTAGGTGAGATGACACCTAATAGTAGAACTATTATATGTCCTATTGTACCATCTTAGAACTACCTGTAAATAAAGGAAATTGTCTTATTTTGCATTGTTTAAGATCCTGCATATATAACCACTGTACATGTATAGTATATGTGTATTTCTTCAAATTTCAGAAATACAGGTATCAAAAACAGTTTCCAAATTAAACATATAAAACTCTGACTCTTTAAAGCACCGATACTCTTGACTTTGAAGAGAACAAAAGGATGGCATTCTTCCATGTTTTATACTTTTTCTGCAGTTCTATGAATTTAGATTTAGGTCTAGATACATTATTTGGTTTGATCCCAGTTTGTGTACAATAAAAAAGAGATGTACAAAATTTTCCAAGGTCATAGCAGATTGTTCTAAAGTCAAAGTATTTCATATTAGAACGGAACAGACTATTCTGTTAAAACATGCCCAGGACTGGGACATTTTGTGGTCAGCATATTTCATCCTGACACGTTTTGTGTCCTATAATGATATATGTATTTAAGTAAATCATTATTTGAATTTTGATTCAGATTTAAAAATAAAATACATTTTAGTTATCAAGTGTAGCTTGTCATGCAGTTACGTTTGAAAGAAAATTCAGGAATCCTCAGCACCATCAGTTGAATTTGTCCTCCATTTAAAAAACATTTTAAAGCTCCCATGTAACATAAAATCACCATAAGTAAATAAATACCCCTTTTTGAGACAAGAAATAGAGTGCATATCAATTGTTTACTGCAATAGGTCTCTCTTTATTGAAATTGTTCATCGATAATACTGCATTGACTTGCCAATACTGTGAGAAATAGATCCATTTTTGAGGGGATGATGATATTATCATGCAGTATTCCTTTATGTCTCATAATTTTATATTGAAGAAACTACGTTGTATTCTAATATATACATGAGAAAAGTTTTGGGAATGTTTAAAAACAAAGAATTATCTTAGTTTTAAAGCCTATTTATATGGATAAATTAACATAACCTTATTAGCTTTTAAGGTTGTAGAAAAATAACTTTTTCTGTTTTCCTCCAACAAATGAGCTCTAATTCCAGTCTAGAAGTATTTTTATGTACATATACAAACTATCAAATTACATAGAGTTCTACATGTAGCAGAATTGAAGAACAACTCTAATTATCAGCAGTGCCAAGGAATGGAAATTCTTGCAAAGGAACAAAACTAAATACATTTATTAAAGTAAGAAGTATTACTCATTCTCCAGAAGTTGCTTCTAACAAGCTAATCTTAGAAAAGTTTTGGAAACTATAGCCAGAAGCCATTTCATTTTCCTTTCTTTCCTTCTTTTTTTCAATTTCTGTTCTTCTTAAAGTAGATTGAGAGTCTGTAATTTTTTTCTAATCAGTCTTTTATCTCTTCAGCTCTAACTGCTGCAGCAGGAAGAGGCAAGTTGGATGTTTGCCGTCTGCTTCTAGAGCAAGGAGCAGCTGTAGCCCAGCCCAACCGACGAGGGATTGTTCCTTTATTCAGTGCCGTTAGGCAAGGCCATTGGCAGGTAACAGAATAAGAGGGAAGGAAAAGCTGTTCCCTACTGTATTGTAATACAGCTGTACTGCTGTAATAACATGTATACTCTGTATATTTTGGGGACCACTTTTGTTATTTTTATCAGCCAGAGTATGTGAGCCTCTTGTTAGTAAGAGTGAAGTAAGAGTAACATGAGAAAACTGCAAGGACTTGTCCCGTTAGTCTCCAAGAATTATTTATGATTAAAAGGAAAGAAAAAAAATAAGGAAGTTTTAGGCATGTTGGAATTTCCTGGAGACCTTGAGGCCATTTATGATAAATTGGTATTCATTGCTATAGGATTTTTTAAAGGGCATAGGTAAATTCTTTCTTTCTTTCATTCATTCATTCATTCATTCATTCATTTGAAGGTAATGGGCTCTGTCTTCTTATTTGTTATTTGTTTACCACATTTATCTTTATTTTAAAAAGGATATTTCTCTTCCTTTTTTTAAAAAAAGGCTATTAAACATTTTAGTGAGAAACATTTTAGAGAAATAAGCGAAAGAGCAAAAAAACTCCAAAAAACCAAACCTCAAATAAAATGAGTTAAAAAGCACAAGTGAGTAAACAAAATATAAAATATCTTAGTATTATATACCTCTAATATATCATTAATCATGAATATTTGAATATATTATAATACTTTAAGAAACTAAGGCTTTAAGCATAGATGAATCACCCAATAAATCTGTAAGCTATAATAGTCTGAAACTGAAAATCTGTTCTGATCTAAATATTCCATTAAATTGAAATATAGACTCTACATTGAAAAAAATTAGGTGTGAAAGAAATCCACATATTGAACTGTAGTCCTGGAATAGTTTCCATTTTGTATTAAATTCCCTAACAGATTTACTTTTAAGGTATAAAGTTATTTTGGAGGTAAAAACATAGTCCTGCAACTTAGTAAACTATTCGCTCAAAGAAAGAATTTTCCAATAAGAAACATGTAATACCTATGAACAGTTAATTTATACAGAGCTAATTCTGTATACATTGAGGGAATAAAACTAAAGTGACGTTTCAATGGTAAAACAACCCATTTTTCTTTATTCATAATAAATTTAATCTTCTTATATTAAAATTCACATCATTGCATCTCTATTACTACATTCAAATTCTCCATCCATTTAATCATGCAATCTTTTATTTGTTGGATTATGAGTTTTACCACCAATAATTTATGGATCAAGCCTAACTCAGGTTCAGAACTATATATTATGAGATTTTTGAAATAAGCCAAGTCTCTCAATATTCACCCTTGTTTCTATAATTGTTTACTGCTGTTCTTCTTATTTGAAGATACTGAAATCAATCAGGTAAACTAGATTATTCTAAGACAAAACTTTCAAAAGATTTCATCATTCTCTTATTAATAATCCAAGTTTACAATCTACTGCATTATTAATTTACCACTGAAGAATTTTTTTTAGTATTTGCCTCTTCATTGAAGTAGACATTTAAGAACAACTTGGGAGGTATGAGAAAATCTGGACACTTTTCCTTTATTTTTCATAGACATTCATGATCTTCTACATATTGTTTATTTCTGTTTACACCAATAGCTTTAAGTTGATTCAGACCACACGGAAGCCTTGACCCTTCTGTAGAAGCAGCCAACTTCTATACAATCAGTTATGAAACACATATTAAGCAACAAGCATATTTGGATTTCAAATGTGCTAATCCACCTCACTTATATCTTGTAAAATTCAAAATATAATCCTTGGTCTATTATTGGATCATTATAGGTAGTTCTCAGTTGCTACCATAACTCAGGACTGCACACATTAAGAGCGGATCCTACATGAGCATAATGTGGGAAGGCATTGGGTTATATGTTCACTGTAATTGCTTCAAATCATTCAGTAATATATACTCCTGTTTTTCTGTGGCTTTTTCTTTCTGATGCCAGGGAAATAAACAAATCTATCAAAAACTAGGTGACTAATATCCCACACTATAATGAATCATCAGAACTTAATTGATTTGAAAGAAGTTATTTAGTTCCTGATAACGTTTTAATATCCTTATGTAATTATACTTCATGAAATCTCAATCTCTTTGATCTGGAAGTTCCTTGAGTTAGTCTTACAATTATTGGATTTTGATCTATATATTATTCAGAATATAATTTGAGGCAATTGTTACTTTTCCAGATTCAGTCTGAAAATGTCTTATAATGCATTTTTCTTATTCATCTTGGATTTGTTTTTCTAGCATCTATGGAAAATTTTTATTTGTGTGTAACTGATAGTGTTAAAGGTTTTATCACAGAAGGTAAACTGTTCCAACTAAAGTAGCCTTCTTCAATTAACTGACAATGATTTTTTTCAGTGCCAATGGGGTTCAAGTGGTGTTACAGATATTTTGAGATTGCACCCAGGGGGCCTATTTGATACTATCTTTGCTTTCTTTTGGCACAGTTGTTCTTCTTCTATTTACAGATCTTTGTATTTTTCTTTTATTCTTCTATCTCCAGGTACTGCAGCAGCCTTTTTTTTTAATCCACAGTTTTTATTGTTGTCTGTTTTAATGCTAATAATCCAGAGCACTGTGCCTTCCTTGTTTTCTATTACTTTATCTATTATGGTCCCACCAGTGTTCAAAGGCAAGTTATATTTGTTGCAGGTATTACAATGCACCATTATTGCTACTTTGTTTTTACTTTACTATTATTTTTAGCCCGTCTGTAAAATCTTCTTGCAGCAGCTAACTAGTTGGTGCACTGTTTCTTCAGCTTGTGCTTGCTAACATTTTAATAAAAGCAGCCCCAAGTGTGGCACATTCAGCCGGACAGGACTCATTCTGTACAAGCAGTATTGCAGGGTCCTTTCATATGAAGTGGTATAGGGCTTCCTGCCTGATCAGGCGATTGGACTAGAAGACCTCCAAGGTCCCGTCCAGCTCCATTATTCTATTATGCTGTATGCACTTTGCAGCTGGCTGAACTCTTGCATTAGATAATTCTATGCTTCAGAGCGATGGCAACTGTTTGCTGATTACTGCCCTATCCAATCTCTCTGCCTGCACAGATAGCAGTTCATCTGGTTGTACTGGGGCTGACTGCTTTTGTCTGTGGGCACTTCTAGAATTGGCTGCAACTGCTTATCATTGGGATCCTCCAAAGAGTCCACCATGATAAGCTGTGTATGTGGACAATGCTGAGCAGCAAGTCTATTTCAGATACTATTTTTCTAGATCGTCTATGTAAAAGAGAGAGCCTGGAAAATGTTTTTCATGTTTGTCTGACTTATTCAGTACTGTTGACAAGAGGAATTAATGCAATAATACATAGTAATAGTGATAGTGAATTTCCATGAAAGATGCCCTCCTTGATATTAACCTCTCCTAGTCTATTACCATTTCCATGAAAGACAGCTTTGCCTTTCATTCCATTTGCCATTTATCTTTGCACAAAGCTTCTAATGTCTGTGTTGACTAGGCACTTGATTATCCAATCACATGAAAGGGAATCAAATACCTTCATATAATCAATCCATGCTACATTCAAGTTGATCTTCCCTTTCTTGCAGTTTTCCAAAATCATTTTGCCAATTAGGAGCTGATCTTTTGCTCCTCTGCTGTTTGTGTGGTGTCCTTTCTGCTTGGGTAGCTAGATGCTTTTGGACTGCATCAGTTGCCACATCAGTTAGCAGCCTGAAAGTTGTAGGTAAGCAGATAATTGGCCTGTAGTTGCCTAATGCTGTTTCTTATATTGGGTCTTTCATTATCAGGTAGGTTTTACCAGGTCTTAACCAATCTTCAATTTCACCTCTTAATTTAATAATTATTAATTTAATAATTTTTGATGAATGTATTTTTTTTCTTTTTTCTTTTTTTCCTTTTATGTACGCTGAAGGCATATGCACCACAGACCAATTCCTTGTGTCCAATCACACGGCCAATAAAGAACTCTATTCTATTCTATTCTATTCTATTCTATTCTATTCTATTCTATTCTATTCTATTCTATTCTATTCTATTCTATTCTATTCTATTCTATTCTATTCTATTCTATTCTACCCTACCCTACCCTACCCTACCCTACCCTACCCTACCCTACTCTACTCTACTCTACTCTACTCTATTCTACTCTATTTAATAATTATTTGGCAATGAGTGAATGTAGATCAATCAGGTGTTTCAATCCAAAACCCTGAAGTTCATCTTCACCTGAAACTGACCTTTCATGCTTTTTCTCCACCATTTCTGCTGTTATTACAAGTTCAGCTTCTTTTATTATTCTTATCCACCTCTTGTTTCCAAATTGCATCCTTGTATTTTTTGGAAATGTCTGATAGCTGCACTTAGAATTGCAGTTTCTTCTTTGTCAAGTGCTCTTTCTCAAGTTCATTGCAATATCTCTGTTGATGTATTAGCAGAAATATTTCTGATTATCTGAATTAAGGATAATTCCAAATGTCCAATCTGCAATTCTTAATTTCTTTATTCTGCTTTACTTCAGATGGTAATTTACCATATGTATGATTAGTATCTACATTAAAAGAATTGCATTTTCCTTCCATATCTTCGTTTCTTGAATTATATTGAAGAGGTTATCTTCTATTTTATGAAACCCATCTGCAGTAAATTCTTAATAGAATAGAATAGAACCGAATCTTTACTGATTTACCATAGTTATTTAACTATATCAGAAAAACTAATACAAATATACATATTAATACAAAAAAGGACATGTTCATAATAATTTATCACCCCTACAGTTAAACACAATTTTATGTAAACATTTTGTTCTCTTCAAAATGGCCAAAAGAGTGCAGTCTTGCTATTAATATGCAAGTTTGTTCCCTGCAAAACATTCCTAGGTGGCTTTGAATGTACTCAACTCTTGCCCTTATGGCTGGAGTTGAGATAGATTTATTCATCCCCAGAGACATTTCAAAAGTAGACTGTATCTATTTCACTACATCTGCTACTGTGGGCAAGAACCTTTTAGAAGAAATGGGGTAGCCCTCATAGTCAATAGGACAATGGGAAAAGCATATGGGGATACAGTCTCAAAAATGACAGAATGATCTTGATTTTGAATCCAAGGCAAACCAACATCAAGTAATCCAAAAGTATGTCCCAACTACTGATTCCAAAGAAGCTGAAGTTAACTATTGTTCTATGAAGACCTACATCACTTCTATAATACCAAAAAAAGATATAGAGAATTGGAATACTAAAATAGGAAATTAAGAGATAACCATAATAACAGGCAAATTTGGCCTTGGAGTACAGAGGATTTGGCCTTGGAGTATAACCCTACATGTAGACATCACCAGATGGTCAATACCAAACTCAGATTCATTATGTGCTTTGCAGCCAAAGATTGAGAAGCTGATACAATCTGTAAAAACAAGATCTGGGGATAACTATGGCTCACATCATAAGCTTCTTATTAAAAAAAATCAGAGTTAAGTTGAAGAAAGTAGGAAAAGCCACTAGGCCATTCAAATATGACCTAACTTATATCCCTTATGAATATGCAATGGAAATGATGAATATATTTAAGGGATTAGATTTAGTAGTAGAGTGCCTGAAGAACTATGGACGAAGATTCATAACATTGTGCAGGAAGCAGCAATTAAAACCATCCCAAAGAAAAAGAAATTCAAGAAAGCAAAGTGGCCGTCTGATGAGGCCTTACAAATAGCTGAGTAGATAAGGATAGCTAAAGACAAAGGAAAAAGGGAAAGATATATCCAACTGAATGCAAATTTCCAGAGAATAGCAAGGAGAGAGAAGAAGGTCTTCTTAAATGAACAGTGCAAAGAAGTAGAGAAGATAATAGAATGGGAAACAGCAGAGATCTCTTCAAGAAAATTGGAGATATTAATTCCATGCAAAATTGAGCATGATAAAGAATTAAAATGGGAGACCTAACAGAAGTAGAAGGGATTAAGAAGTGGTGGCAAAAATACACAGAAGAACTATACAAGGAAGACCTAAATGTCCCTGATAACAATGGGTATGATTGCTGATCTCCTGGAGTAAGACATCCTGGAGTAAGACATCCTGGAGTAAGACATCCTGGAGTAAGAAATTAAGTCGGCCTTGGGAAGCGTTTCCAACAACAAAACTAGTATTCCAGCTGAGCTATTTAAAATCCTAAAAGATAATGCCATTAAAGTGCTGCAATCAATATACCAGCAAATTTGGAAAACAGGTCACAGGATTGGAAAAGATTAGTTTACGTTCCAGTTCCAAAGAAGGGCACTATCAAAGAACGTTCAAATTCTATACAGTTATGCTCATTTCAAATGCTAGCAAGGTCATGGTCAAAATCCTACAAGATAGACGTTAGCAGTATGTGAACCAAGAACTACCAGAAGTATAAACTGTGTTTCGAACTAGAATTAGATTGTGGAGACAGCAAAGGAGTTGTAGAAAAATGTCTGCTTCATTGCCTACACTAAAGCCTTTGATTGTGTAGATCACAACAAATTGTTGCAAGTTCATAAAGAGATAGAAATACTAGACCACCTTATCTTTCTCCTGAGAAACCTGTATGCAAGTCAAGAAGCAACATTTAGAACCAAACATGGAACAACTGATTAGTTCAAAATAGGGAAAGGAGCATGACAAGGCTGCATATGGTAAACCTGCTTATTTAACTAATATGCAAAATACATCATTTGAAATTTCAGGCTGGATGAATCACAAGCAGGAGTTAAGATTGCCAGGAGAAATATCAACCACTTTGGATATGCAGAGTTGGGTTTGGCAGCAATGGTATGTGTGAAAAGAGGGAAGTTCCCAGCCATTGCCACTGCCGCTGTATATTCTGCCCACCTGCTCACCCACCCAACCACCTGGCTCTCCCTCCACTAGGAAGTCTCTGCCCATCACCATCACTCTGTGCTCACCTCCTGGCTCTCACTCTGGCTGCCCATGGTGAGTTGTCCCTACATTGTTGAGTTGCCCTGCAATGACTTGGTAGCAGTCAGCTAGCAGAAGTAATTTGGCAGTGGTGAGCTAGCTGCACTGAGCTGGCCGTGCCAAGTTATCCTAGAACTTAGTCCATGGGGTCAAAAAGAGTTGGATACAACTACACAACTGAACAACAACAGTTTATTTCAGTAAGTCAGCATTTATATATTCTCATAGATCTGCACTATATAGGATCATTGGGATTATTTGGTATTAAATATATCTTTATGATTGGAAGTAGAAACCCCATATAACTATGGTTGGTGAATTATCTTATGGCATTGACACACGCTGTAACCCTTAAAAATTCTTCTTAAAATGAGGCAATCAGGAACCTATTTCTGTAAAAGCCAGTTCTAAGTCCTAAGTGTAAGTAGAATTTGACTTGTATACATTCCCTATCTAAGCCCTAATTATACCTAGTTCACCTTTAACTGAAAACAACTACTTTAGTTTTGCACTTATTGTATTCTGATCCCTACCTGGATATAAGATATAAATACCATAGCATCTACATAAAGCAGGATGTTTACATATCTTAAGGCAGCGGTCACCAACTGGTGATACATGGACCATTGGTGGTCCGTGAGAAAATATTGGTGATCTGCAGAAAAATTATTTGCATTTTTTATATTGAACTAAATCAGGGGTCCTCAAACTACGGCCCCTGGGCTGGATACGTGCAATGAACATTTGCATTGCTGCAGAGAGTCTCCCCCTTCGAGGTCTTTTAGTGTAGTCAGAGGGAGGCAGAAATTCCAATTTGGGGTGTGCTTCAGCCTCCTGGTGTGGGGCTTTGGGTGAAGCCTGGAGGGAAGTGCCACTGGTGGCGAAGAGCCAGAGGGCTTTGTTCCAGTGGAACTGCATCATGGCCTGGAACTGGCTGACCATCTCAGCCTGCTGTGCCTCCAAACGCCAGTACCTTGCACTCTCACAGGTCTTCCCTCTGCTTGGAAAGCCTATGCTTGTCCTCAATGACGTGCTTCTGCTGAGCCTCCTTCTTAGTCAGATCCAATTTGAACTGAGCCAGCTGTTTTGCCAACTCTTTTTCATGGTAGCTGCTTAGCTCCAACAACTGCTTCCTGTTGGGCCCCACCCAGAGCCTAGGTGGGGAGGTGAGTGGCTTGCAGGGGAGGGGTGAGTAGAGGCCGGCAAGGCGCCCCTCAACATAAGTGACATCGAGTTGCCCACACCCACCGAGTCACATGACCACCTAGCCACGCCTACCCAGTCATTAGGCAGATATATTAGTGATCCATTGGATTTAAAATTATGAATTTAGTGGTCCCTGAGGTCCGAAAGGTTGGTGACCCCATCTTAAGGCACATACATATTGATTGAATGAAGGGACTTTGAAATATTAACATAAAGATTAAACAAAAGGTATACATCCTTATGTGACTTCTTTATTGCTATTAATTTTCTGTTAATAAACTGTTTATTCAGTGTAAAGCCTTAGGTATAAGTTTCAGTGTAAAGCCTTGATTAAAGAGAGGAGGCTGGAGTTTTTCCAAAGCAAGTCATTGTTTATTAAATGAAATATTATGATAATATTTGTAAAAGTCTGTAAAAGTAGTAAACAGTTGGTTTCCTGTATATTTTTCTACTAGATGACATAAAATGAAGCTGTTATCAATAATGGAGTGTCCACGACCCAAATCTAATTTGCTCTTTGGGTAGCAAGTTTTTTTTCAATTACCGGCCTCAAACTATTATAAAAGATATTTGGCTATGTTGTCAGTTAGATTAATTGGTCTATAATTTGAAGGATCACCCTTAACACCTTTTTTGATGACTACAATAGAAAATTCCCAAACAGCTGGAATTTGGCAGGAATTATTTATATGAGTAAATGGCTGTAATATTCCTTCCACATGTAGACAGGTATGTAGACAGGTCCAACATTCCCCTAATGTTCCTGTGACTGAGTGCCAGGAAAGGCTAATTCTTTGTTTACAGAGAGAGGACAAATAGTGAGACTTCTTAACACTTGATAGTTTTGTTGTACTCTTGTCTAAATGAAAGTATGGTAATGTAATAATCATTTGATGTATGGTTCCCAGCTAAACACATAGCTATTCTTTTTCTTAGTTAAGTCAAACCAGTGAGGGCTCTTTATCTGGAACCTTCTGGGGATGCCTTTTCAGTTAAGAATTTTATTAATACTACATTTTGCTTTTCATAGGCTGTAAGTAAAGATATATCTGTGTTTACCAGAATCTGGATTTGATATTTCATATATTTAGTCAATCCACTCTGGCACATTTTATCCTGGTGGATCTCTAGATCAGGTGTCCCCCAACCTCTGAGCCATGGTCCACTACCAAGCCGTGGCCTATTCGCAACCAGGCCATATGAGTGGTGGCTAGCACACAACTCAACTTGTGCAAGCAGTGAGCCAGTGTGTACAAGCACGCAGCTCAACCTCTGCAAGTTGAGCTGTGCACGCATGAAAACTGGCCTGGCACACGGCCCAATTCCCCTCTCTCCCCAGCTAGGCCACCAAACTGCAAATCACATATAAATCACATGTATCAATTTGATGTGCAGTCTGAGTGCCTGCAGAATTTAATAACAACTGATTGATGGTCACTATTTCTCTTATGTAAAAAGTACACAATTGTGTTGTAGAAGCAGAAATTCTTTGCAATAAAAGAAAAGTACAGAGGAATCAAGCTGTATTTCCTCCATCTTTGATTCTTTCTTATTATTCTCATACTCATTTTGGAAAAATAATACTTTATTTTATGCTCAGAATTTTTATTTATTAAATTAAAACAAAATTGAAAATGTTAAAAGTAGGCAATATTAAAACAACATAAAATTCAAATGATATTTAAAACAAAATGTATAATAGCCAACTACTATTGTATGAGAAGAAAAATAACCATAAACAAGCACTCAATATTACTTTTAACAAATATCAAACAATTAATTCACACATAATATTACATTTGATTGCCATTCAAAATATTTTCTACATTGGAATTCTTTTTTAGTTGAAAAAATAATAAAACAAATTGGCAAATGTATATTACATCAAAGCATTCAAAATAGTAAGGGTCAGAAATATACAGTATATTATCAAATTAATAAAGTTTTTGAATGTACAATTACATTAAAAAAATACATCAAAACAATATTAATTTTAAATCTCTCAAAAAAAGAATGATACTATTAAGTCTTTACTATGCTAACTTGACTCTTTTTCAACAGTTCACTTTACAAATAAAAACATTAGTTCTGCGATAAGTTAAAACAAGCCAATAAGCTTATTAAATAGTAAGAAAACCTGTTTTTATAATTAAAAGTTGCAATTCTAAATATTAATAAAACAAAGATGGTAAGATGTTAAGCAGGAAAAAACCTACCAAAGTCAATATAGAAAGTTAGTCAGTATGATAAGCTGTCTTCTGAAATGTAGAAGAGTCATAAATCTAAACAAAGGAATTTCAGTGGAGAAGGATTGGGGAGGGGTTCAAGAGAATCCAGCCAATGAAAATATATTTAAATTAAACCTGAAGATCTATCTCTCTAATCAGAAATAAACCATAATAATTACAAAAGCATTTAAATATTTACAAACCTCTGGGCTCACTCGCTAGGAATAGCCCCCATAAAAAATTGCTCTTCTTCTAGATTTTTGAACTTAACTACTTAGAATACATCCTTCTACAATTAGGAAGAAGCTCAGACTCTGGGCTGTAGATTCTGGTAGCTCCTAGTAACAGCCATCTTGAAATTTATTTTGAATTGTTTAGTCTTTCTGTGTTTCAATTAAGAAGCACTTAATGTATTTTTGAGTCACAGAGACATAAGGTATCATGCAAGAATGAGATGGGATATATCCTATAGGGTTTTTTTTTTGTTGTTGTTGTTACCATTGCCCTCCCTGTGGATTCCTCCAGAAAAAAGTTAATTGCAGCCAACAGCCATTAAACGGTTGTCATTCTTAGCAGAAGAATCCATGATACTTCTGTCATGATATTTTTATAGATGGTTTGTACCCAGTGTATTCTTTATGTGTTTTCAGATTGTCGATCTCTTGCTCACCCATGGTGCAGATGTTAATATGGCAGATAAACAAGGTCGGACTCCTCTAATGATGGCAGCTTCAGAGGGGCATTTGGGCACTGTGGAGTTCTTATTGGGACAAGGTTAGTGTTGAAAAATTGTAAGATTAAGACTAAATCTTCCAGAATGCAAATCTTCCCATTTTTATAAATAATTTTGTTCATTCTTTGATTCTGTACAACATCATTCATGTACAATAGAATAGAGATTTGGTCAACTGAGGCCAGAAGAGTTTATTTCAAGGTCAAATATTTTCATTGCAGTTGGGAACTGCCTTATTTTCAGCCAGTAGTTTTATGTTATGGAAATATTTTGGATATTTTTTAAAGCAACTTTTCAATGATTTATTTTAATTTACAAAACATACTTACGTGTTTCACAAAACCCCATCCACCCACACTGTTATCCAGGAGGTTAGTTTATCAATAATAATAATTTGAATTAAAAGTTGGGAGCCACTGTGGCTTTCCAGTCTTAGATTTTACAAGGAAGGATGTAAAAACACTCTTCGTTATATTGTATTAATCTTCTGTGGGATAAAGATCTCTCTATCCATCTCTGTTTCTTTTAATCTATATGGTGCCCATACCTTCAAAGTTTTTCAGAAGCCCAACCAGATTTCCAGGTCTCAGAGGGGAGACTATTCTATATGTCAGGTCCCATGATATAGGAGGCACACAATAATAAGTGATATTTCAGAGAGTGGACCTGGAGTATGTTTATTTTGCAAGTTCTGATATAGAAAACATAGGGCTTGGTATGGTGTAATTAAGGATGAGTTTAGACCCAGGCTATTAGTTTCTATTTGTTTGCAGTATTTTTCTGAGGTATCTGACAAGGAAAAGTTTGATAGCAAATAAATTAGGATTTTAAGGGTAGCAGGCAGAGGAAGGAATAATGTTTAAAGAGAGATTGGTAACCACAGGAACATGGGGAGATCATGTGTGCTCACCGCACCACCACATTCTAGTTTGCTTATTTCCCCAGATCCTGGACGTTTGAGTGATTTAACTGATAAGTGTCTATGGGATGTATACCAGCCATTCTCTTAGGAATAATCCAAGATTCCATGGATTTCTCCCAAATAATGTCCAGTCCCACTCATATAGAAGATAGATTCTTGGCTTGATTTTTTTGCTCAGGACAAGATGATAGTAATTTATGGAGATGGCAGTGTATAGCTCTTTTAAAATGGACAAATAAATGGATGCCAAGGCAAAGGCAACAACCAGTACGGTCCCCAGCCCTATGCCCATGCTTGAATTCTGATTGAAAAGATAATCCATTTCTTCTAGTATGCTCTGTAGCTAACCAGTGAGGATAGTCTGAATAACTGCAGAGAATAAAGCAGATGACCTTAATGGAGAGAGATATAATCTATTATCAAGGCAACAAGGAAATAAAAATTATTTAAGCCTAGATGAGGGGAAACTGTATGAAAATATCTTAGACAAAACACTCTGAATTCATTCAAAGATTAAAAAAGGAGAAAAAGAAGCACATTCTAACTTGCAACTTTCTGGGACTATATCTGTTCTTAATAAAAAGTAGTTTTAAGCACATATGGTATCTGTTTCTTGTCTACAAAAGAGACAGCAATAATTTCCAAGAGTAGTTGAATTCTGGGAAGACCTCTTTTAAATCTGTAGGAAATGTCCCTTCCTAAAGCAAAGCAGTGGCTCAGTGGCTAAGACGCTGAGCTTGTCGATCTAAAGGTCGGCAGTTCAACAAAACAGGGTGAGCTCCCATTACTTGTCCCTGCTTCTGCCAATCTAGCAGTTCGAAAGCACAGAAAAAATAAAAGTAGAAAAATAGGGACCACCTTTGGTGGGAAGGTAACAGTGTTCCATGCCCCTTTGGCGTTTAGTCATGCCAGCCACATGACCACAGATACATCTTGGACAATGCTGGCTCTTTGGTTTTGAAATGGAGATGAGTAATGCCCCCTAGAGTTGGGAATGACTAGCACATATGTGCAAGGGGAACCTTTACCCAGTGGTGAGATTCAAGTTATTTAACAACCGGTTCTCTGCCGTAATGATTTCTTCCAACAACCAGTTTGCCAAACTGCTCCGAAAGTTAACAACCAGTTCTCCCAAAGTAGTGTGAACTGGCTGAATCCCACCAGTGCATTTACCTTACTTAAAGCAACATTGATAATCACCTAGAACCAGCCCATCATATATACATACACACCAGGGGTGGGTTCTACTTACCTTTACTACCGGTTCGCAAAGGGATAGATGTCAAAAGACTGGTGAATTTGATTTACTTTTATCAGCAAAGAATTCTACCAACAGAAGCTATACATGATCTCTGCTCAGAGGGGGTGCTTGCTAGTTTAAACAAGACCATTGAACAGCACTTCATAGATGCAATAAGAGAGGAAAACTTTCCAAATCTGTTTTATTGCCATGGTTCAGGCAATAGGCTCAGATCTGAATTTTCCCCATTTTCACTTCTCCTGTTTCCAAACCAGCATTCCAGGTGTTGTTGCTTTTTTTTTATTCATCTGTCTAAAGTCTGCAATAAGCAAAGCAGCCATTCAAATTAGTATACAGAGGGAAGGCACTCAAAAACAATTTCCCATAACCTCAGGTTGTTTAGAAAATACAATTATGTATACTGTAAATCACCAAGACTCTCACCAGGCATTTCCAGAATCAATCTGAATTCATTGATTCTCAGGCACCTGAGATCGACCTTTGTAATATGTCAGTTTACCTCACAAAGATCATGGGCAGCAGTCAATCTCATCAGCCTTGAGTCATTTGAATTAAGTGGCCCTATTAATGGAATAAACTATTTTTACCAGGATTGGGAAATTATAAAATCATGGCACAGAGCTAGTTATAATGTCCATAATTATAGTGGCCATAAAATCTTTAATTCTTCCCAACCCACTCTCTAAAGCATGAAGGTTGAAGTCATCAATGCCAGCAAGAGGGGCATTTCCACACACACTGGGTCACCAATAAAGCAATCTGGGCAGCGATTCTTTTGGGCAACAAGGGAGTCAATAGATGAACTGGATCTCAGATTTCTGCCTCTGCCCTGGTAATCTGATAAGTAGGATAAGCAAATATGCAATTATACATACATCAACATTGATACATACATTAATTATACATATCATCTTGTGGGGAACAAGATGATACTATATATTGGCAAGATTTGGGATGCAGGGAAGGACTGGTGAACCATAATGGGCTATGCAACTCTGGCTGCTAAAGGCTTCCCTATTTCTGAGTTGCCTAGACACTCTTATCTGGGGTGGAGGGTAGAGTAGTGTTATCATTTGTGTGGCAATATGTTTTAGATCTAATTTTTGATCTCTTGATCACTATGTTTTGTTAAATGGTTATATTCTTCTCTTTTATCCACCAGGGCCATTTTGTTTTTTGTTTTAATGCAAGAATGATTTAACTGAGATGCTTCTGGAGAATTTAAGTTTAGATTGGAGAACTAATCAATAAATAACTTTGTCTCATTCTTAAGGAATGAGCAAAAATGCAGAAGAATGTTACAAGAATTTTGTTCCAACATACAGTAAAAAAAAATTGTGAAGCCATTTTCTGACCATATTCTACAAGCTACTCCAGCAAGCTATTTGGTAACATTTTTTCTCCACAGTATCTATCAAACTAATATAAGCAGTACTTCTTGTAAAAGAGATACATACATTCCTAAATTATTATAAGACTAAACCTTTATGAAAGATTGCCACGAGAATGAGATATATATCATTTTACCTTGTGCAAGCACTTAAGCAGCTTTGCTTTTTTCCTCCAGGCTCCTCAATTTCTTTAATGGACAAAGAAGGACTAACTGCTCTTAGCTGGGCTTGCCTAAAAGGCCATCTTTCGGTAGTGCGAGCTTTGGTAGAGAGTGGAGCTGCTACAGACCACGCTGACAAAAATGGGCGTACTCCATTGGATTTAGCAGCCTTTTATGGAGATGCAGAGGTGGTAAGTTATGATTATTTTTATTGTTTGTTTGTTTATTCTATAAGAGATAATAATTCATTTCATTTCTTTATCACAGCCACTGATTCATATGACATACAGACACAGCCATAATATTTGTACCTCTCCACTTTCTTTCAAATAATCTGTTTGCAGTAGAATGAACTGAAACTAGCAAGTAAATTGCATGCTCCATTCTTCATTCCATAGTTCATATCATGGAAAAAATGGACTATGTAATCTAGTATTTTCAGTTGCATCTTATAAAATGTAAAGGGGAATTGAAACCTATGACACCTTTGTCAATCTTTCATATTTAATTTAATATGTAGAGTTACTAACTCTCTTCTCAGACCACATCAATAGTCAGTATTGAACAATTTATATGCCCTTTAAATGTATTGGATTGGAGGGCTAAAAACAGGAACCAGCATGAAGCTACATTTGTCAGCAATAAGCCTTGACGACTCCTACAATATTTCAAGTATGCTGTAAACTCCAGCTTTCTGCGCCATTTGGGATTTTTGTGCAACAGGTTGGCCAGTCTGACAAACTGGTCCAGCTTGTCATATTCCTCCAATTGATATCAAAAGAGACATCAATCTTAATGATATAGTTAAGCCTATATATAGAAATATAGCTTAGAAATTATAAAAACAACAGACAGTATATACAAAGAAATCTAATAAATACTAAAGTCAAGGCACCTCATATTTTATCCTCAACTATACATACAGTGACCTCTATGTGATGTACCACTAACAACCTAGCCTTAATATCTGTGGGAAAAGCCAGGTTTTCCAGCTTTCCAGAAAGTCAACAAGATCAGGGCCATCTGATCTAGGGAAAGTATTTCACCAAGCAGGAACCATTACAAAGAAGGCATGTTTTTTGGATTCTGCAAGGTATTAATGTTTTATTAATGGAGGTGCTCCTGATAAGATCAGGAGCACGTCCATCCTAATAGCTACCAATAAGCAGTTCAAAATCTGGCCTTATATCATGTAAGACTTTAAAGAAAATAACCAGCATTCTATGCATCTGAAACCTCAGCTTAATCACATAACAATATTTATTGTTTCTGGATGATGCTGACTCAGTTATTTGTTTATTTATAGGTTCAGTTCTTGGTGGATCATGGTGCCATGATTGAGCATGTGGATTACAGTGGGATGCGCCCCCTCGACAGGGCAGTGGGCTGCCGCAATACTTCTGTTGTAGTTACTCTCTTGAAGAAAGGAGCCAAGATAGGTAGGAAGGACACAAAGGGAATAACCTATCTTTCATACCTTTCTTGAATATGAAAACACAGTATATTCCTGTGATATAGGCATAGCCAGTTTCAATATGCAGATGCTCAGTATTTCCATATGTGAGGATTACAGTAGTGAATTCATTATTTAGCTCTTACAAACTAAAGAAAAGTCCTTGTCTAAAAATGAAAAACTAAACAGCTGTGTTATGCTGGTATGCTGCCTACCCTACTCTGTAGATATTTTTAGATTTGAGCATTATCTGCATATACCTTTGTCTCTTAATTCTTGCATCACAAAATTTGCTGCTGCTTTGCTGCCTGCCTCTCACTGCTGCTTTTTCCTTTTTTTAAAATTCACTTTCATCCATTTTTTCTCCCTCTCCCACAACTTTGTGTTTTCCTCCTATCTTCCCCGCCACCCCCCACATCCCCCAAAGGCTGTCAGACACTACCAAGTCGTCCAAGAGGTATATTTCACTGCTGTCATCATCAGACTTGGTGGTCTAACAGCTCTGCATTTTCTCTTCTACAGTTTTGCCTGCCTGTGTTCCATTCCCCACTTTTAATTTTTCTTACCTTCAAATAATTTTCTTTTCTTACTGCTGCAGAGAATAACTTGAATGCAAGACTAAATTCAGTTAAAAATGCTGCAAAATATGTAAAACACTGCAAATTTGTTTTCATTGAGTCTTCTGAAACACTTTTCTATGATGATAAGAACTTCAGAAGCTGATAATTTACTGAGGGAAATACTCATTCTGAAATGATTTGATTGTTTATTGTTTTTGTTTTTGAAGACCAATATAAAACTGGACTTTTGAATTGCATCAGGAGAATGCATTTTACAGATAAGAATTTAGTTTGAATTGAATTTTTTTTCTAGAAACACTGAAGTTTTAAAAGATTTTCACATGGTGACACAAATATTGACACAGAAAATTTCAGATATATATCTGTATCAGATTTTGCATTGCACATCAGTTAATTTATGTACAATGATATAGATATTAATTTTAATTCTAGTTAATATTAGACTTGTTCTTACTCATTTTTCTTTAATGTTTTCTTGGTAATGCCACTAAGTGAATATTCTCTCTTCAAAAATGACTCAAGTATTTATGACTTGTTCTAAAATTAATTTAATTATAATATTGCAAAGTATATATTTTATTCACTTACATCTACAAACCCAACTTTTTTGCTGGGACAAAGTTGCTTCTTGAATTGACTGTAACAAGTTGTTCTCTCCATCAGAAATTATCTGCCCAGGATGTTTTCCCATTTTAGCTTTCCTCCACTGCCACCTTTTGCATTGTATGAGTTTTTTACCCATCATGCATCCTGTACACTACAGGTCCAGCAACATGGGCAATGGCCACTTCCAAACCAGACATCATGGTCATCCTGTTGAGCAAATTGATGGAGGAGGGAGACATGTTTTACAAGGTAGGATAGAAACTGTGATTTTATATTTAATAATTGAGCTTTTGTGTTAAAAAAAAAGAAACATTTATCATTCTTTTGTTTATAGAGCAATGAAAATATTTACCAGAAGTCTTCAGAAATTTTAATTCATAACATAGGCAGTTCTGGCAGTATTTTGAACTATTAAATAAACTACAATTCCCTAATTTCAAAGCTAAAAAGATACATTTATAGCCTAAATTTAGAACAATATATGTAAGTTTATGTAGATTTATATGTAGTTAAACATTTATATATTTAAACACTCATTATCATTTTAGCTATCATCTATCTTCTGCATGATGAAGGCCTCTTCCGCATGTTTCCAACACTAAGTTAAACACAAATTTGCCGATTTGATGATCCATACAATTTTCCGTGATCACTGGGACAAAATACATTCTTTGATAAAATGCAAAGGGTCTTTTGATTGTCCATCATATATATGACAATTACTCTGTGATAAATTGTCCAATCTGAGCAAAAGAGTGTGTTTGAATTCTCTAACACCTGAAATAACTCTCTAGGACTCAGGTAGTTTTCTTTATTCTGAGAGTTAAGATTGGCATGTATTTTATTTATGAAAAAAATAAAATTCAACACAAGTTGTATATAGTTCAGGCTGAAGTTATGAATAGACATAATAGTTTTTATATCTAACCATAATTAAATCCTAAAGATCAGACTGTGAAATTCTCTCTACTAATTTTAATTTCTCACTTTTCCTTCTCTGCAAACCATAATCATAATTTAAACAACTATGAGTAAAATTTTCTTGTATTCTTTTCCTGGGAAAAATCAGTGCTATAATCATTCATCCTTTTATAATTTTCAGACTGCATTATTGTACTGTACACTGTGTGAACCTGCTTGTAGAAACTTCAGTTAGCCTAGAATGCCACTGTGAAAATCTTACTTGCATTTGCAAGACAGACCATATTGTATGAATTTGATCTCAGTCTGATCATTCCCACTTTGTTTCTATGATGAAGTTTCTGATTTTGTCCTTTAAACCCTGTTAGACTGGAGCGTCTCTATAATTACATCCTCCCAATTGCCTAAGAATGTCGCTCCATTTCTGCAGATTTTATTACAACCATCTTCTGATTTTCTCCTTTTGACAAGATGCTTCCTGGTGAGGATTAAGGAAGATATACTTTTCAATTGTGACTTCCTGATTAGAGAACAGTCTCCCTTATGGGATAAATTTGCTTATAAAATACACCAAATATATTTTCAGTATAGAATCCTTAATCAATTTGTTTCCATTGCTCCTTTTCAAAAATGGTGTTGAAAAGATATTTTATTATGTCGTTTAAATCTGTAATTTAGTAAATAGTCTTATAATTAAATAAACCAGACTCCCATCGTAATCATTATTTCAAGCTTGTTAGTAAACATTACTTATAAGAAAATCTGATTAGCACTGATCTTTTATTGCCAGTACAAGTCTTTAATCATATTTAAAGCTATTGGGAGAAGAATATAAATCATCATTTACATTAAGAAGAGTGAGACTGAAGTGGCGTGAATGATTTTAGGCTGTTTGTTGTCCTATTGTAATAAAAGCTGTGAAAATTAGAATCATTCTATAATTATTTCTGATTTTAGGCCATTTCTCTTTAAGTGCCAGTGAGTGACCTCTAAAATCATTCAGCCATTTTGAACCTGTTATTGTATTTTATTTCAAGATCTCTAATTATTTTTAAAACTGCTTTTACTATGAATGCTCTAATAGAATAATGGTTAACACGCTTGCTTTGTAAATAGAAGAGTGTGAGTTCACTTTTTTAATTACTATTTTTCCCCACAAGCTTTCTGCTTTACCCCATGTTCATTGGAGAAAAAAGAAGTCTTAATAGCAGACTGTTTTAGGGTTTTTGCAGTCACCTAAAGTATAAGAGTTTCACCCACAGTTATTTGGCCATTTGGAAGCTGTGGGTAAAATTCTTCACTTCAGGTGATGGCAAAAATGATTAAAAGATACACTGCTGAACCTCAGTAAAGCAAACAAACGAGAGTAAAGGGAAAATAAGAATTTCATAGAAAGTTTACAACTCTTATATATTACAACGTATTATTTTTAATTTGTTAAAAATATAGAGTTTTTCATGAAAAATATTGTATTTATGTTAATTTCTAATGGATTTAATATTGTTATTTTTACATGATTGAATAAAACATTTTCCTGAATGGATCAATTTAAATTTTTAATATGGTGAATATTGATAAATGTAACTCATATAAATGAAAGCTTTTTTGGGCTCTTCCTCTGTAATTTTTAAAATTGGAAAAAGATCCAGAAAACATAATTTTTAAGAAACACAGTTTAGAAGATGCTATCAATCCTGTTCTAGAATGTTATAAAGAAAACATTCACTTAAAGCATTTAGATTGCCTCCCATCAATCATCAGGAAAGAGTTTAGAAAAATCCTATGCTCTGTCTTTATTCATAATGGTTTTCTTCTAAATCCTTGTGACCTACTTATTTACCTTCTATATTTCTCATTGTTCTACTATAGTATTTCCCTAACCATTTTCATATTTAAAAGAACAATTCCTCATTATTGAAGTTTTCCCTAGAACCCATGAGGAGTTCAGTTTACCTTCTTTCTGTCCCAATATTTCTCGTTAGCATGGCTGATGTTCCATTTTCTTATGAGAACCAATCCCACGTACTTATGTCATGTTAGCTAACTCACTATTCCATATTGTACTACAAATAATTCAAAGAGATTGCTTCACTAACACAGGTAGTCCTCGACTTAGGACTGGAACTTGTGTTGCTAAATTATCCAGTCGTTAAATGAATTATCACATGATCACACCTGATTTTATGATCTCTTTTCTATTATCATTAAGTTAATCATCTGGTCATTAAGCAAATACAGGTTCCCCCATTGAGTTTGCTTGCCAGAAGTTGGTTAGGAAGGTTGCGAATCATGTGTCCCTGGGGTGCTGCAATTGTTGTAACTACATGCTGACTGAATCGCAATCTCGTAACTGCGGAGATGCTGCAGTGGTCATAAGTGCAAGGACAAATCGTAAGTCACTTTTTTCAGCACCGTCATAACTTCGAGCGGTGGCTAAACTAATGGTTATAACGCAGGGACTAACTGTAGTTATACATTAGTCCTTCTATTATATCAACCTGGCCTCATTCCTGTATTTAAATCTTGCTTTGGAATTGAACTTTCATTAAGTTTCATTAAGAGAATGATTCAATAAAGATCTTGGGTAAGGAATCTTGCCATTTCCGAACTGCAGGGAAATCATAGTCCAGTATGAAGATATAGTACGTCAAACAAAAAATATTCTTCATGGTAAGTGTCCAATATTTCATTTTCTCCACAGAAATAATAGTTGTTTTTTTTTCTACTGATCCATTTGTGAAAATGGATCATTTTCACAAATGGTTCACCTTTTTGTGAAAAACAAATAAAAATTTCATAATTGAAAACTGTATAATAAGAGAATATCCACTGCATCTTAAATCATAGGCCAGAAGAGATTATTAGGCAATTTTACATGTCTGTTAGGCACATGATTTTGGTTAGAGTGAAGTATGTGCTAAATAATGAACATTATTGGGAATATTGCTTATTCTTCCTTATTTTCCTTACTTCCTCACATAATACTTTCTTAATATGTACACTGTTTAATCATTCAACAAAAAGTCTCTTAGAAAATTGATTCTCCAATAAAGCAAGAAATATAAAGGTATGCAGAAAAAGAATCTGAATTGTTTGTAAATACATTCTATTAATGATCACCAAATTGATAAAAGTTATTGTCTAAGGAGAATAACTGGTATTCCTTGTTTATTTCTAGTACCTTTTACAGGCACATTCAGTTTCTTGATCTACAGTATAACTCTTACAACAGTCAGATAAAAAAACTGAATGGTACATTTACTGTTTGACATTTTATTAGAAAGGGAAAGTGAAAGAAGCTGCCCAACGGTATCAGTATGCTTTGAAGAAGTTTCCCCGAGAAGGGTTTGGAGAAGATCTAAAAACTTTCCGGGAACTGAAGGTGTCACTTCTTCTCAACTTATCACGCTGTCGGAGGAAAATGAATGTAAGTGCCCTCCTTCTTACAGCTTATTCCTGAATGTGATCCTTTCCCAGCTTCCTTTCCTGTTCCTAATCACTTCCTAACCAGACTCTTACCTATATTCCTAGAATGGCCTTAAAACCTCCACCTTTTTGTAACTTGGTTGTCCTTCACAGAACACTGGCGTTTTCTAATTCTGAAACAGCCAAGCAATAGTTTAGGATTTATTTCAAACAATTAAAAATTCATCAGTTTATGAAAACAGCTTCCTTTCACTTTCTAAAAAATAGAATTGCGTATGCAAATTGAAGGATGCTGGTAGATATAAAATATTGTCTTTTCCTTCTAAAGCTCTTGCTTTCTCTTAGAACAGTGATTCAGTCTCAAAATGCATAGGATACACTCTCCTCACATATGACAGTCTATTCAAAAGCCATTGTTTAAAACAACATAACATGTGTGTTTGTGTGCATATAGTGGAATACAGCTGTGAGAGAGAAAAAGGAGAACTTAATAGGTTAGAAATCATATAATAATGACTTAGAGATTGAGATATATAACAACAGGTTAGAATTTAAACAAATTTATAAATAACAAGAGATTTTTACAGTTGCAGTCTTGCACACTTGGTTGGCTATTGTAGAACAGACTCCTGGATTCTATGGGCCAAGGGTCCAATCCAGCAAGGCATTTAATAATACAAGTTTATATCATCAAAATAATGTTATTAAGTCTAGCTGTTGAGAAACTCTTTTATTTTAATGATAAAATCAGGTATATCTACTTATATCGCTATCCTTAGTGCAACAAAAACTTCAGATAAAATCAGACATACCTACTTCTATCTTGGAATTTTAATTCTGAGAAATGTCACTTAAAAGTTTTAAATTCATATTGTAGGGTTATACAATGTAAGCTTGCCCATGCTGCCCATTTTGCCATGTCTTCCCTTCTGTATACTACTGGCCACACAAGTATGGAACAACTACCTAGAGAACTTTAATGTGTGTATTTCTGTATCTAGTTAAGGTCCTTCACATAATCATAAAGATAATTATTAGGAATTATTGCTAATGTCCAGATTATATAATATATCCCTACGTTACTGTCACCTAATTCCTTCAACACACAACAGTTTAAGTGAGGCAACCCTAAGAATATGGGAAAAACTATATATGTGTGTGTGTGTGTGTGTTCCACAACTTGTTCATGTCAAGGGTCAGTATGAAGTCATAAATTATTTCAAATTATTAGCATTGAAGCACTAAGAAAGTTGCAAATAAAAAGAATGAAGTAGATTTTACTATTTCTAGGACAGAATAAATGACGATACATGGACTGGATGTATGCCCAAAGAACATATTTGATACTTACAGTCCCAGGTTAGGAACAGATAATATCTAAAAAAGTTGGATCTCTCGATACCAGCTGTCTGATATTTTGTTAATGTTGGAAAGTACTCAGTCCGCTTACAACAATCTATCAATTTTATTTCTTTTCTTCCCAAATTCTTTGTGTGTTTTTTCAATGACTTATCTACGCACCTATTGTAATGGCAGGATTTTGGAATGGCGGAGGAATTTGCTACTAAAGCACTGGAGCTGAAACCGAAATCTTATGAAGCTTACTATGCAAGAGCAAGGGCCAAACGCAGCAGCAGGTGAGAGGAGAGCCAGAGAGAAATGAAGGTTTGGGTGTCATACACTCCTAAAAATGTCCTGATCCACACAAGGAACAAATAGCAAGAATATATTTGAGGAAGAATATAATTACAATCCAAAAATAACAGATTCAGATGCTGTTATAGCCTGTCATCAAGCTGATTACCTTCCATAGTTTCAGCTATAGTAGCTCTTTAGGTTTTGCCATAACATCCTTATAGAACATTCTGCTAGTATTACCTTTATTCACATCATAATAACATGCATCAGCATGGAGGATTAGTTTGTGGATTAATCAATAACTTGCTCTAAGTATAAGGCTACCTATTATGTAAGAAAGTTGAAAGCAGTTGGATCAAGATATACACATGTACATATACACACAGAGTACTGTGCAAAAGTTTTAGGTAGTTGTGGAAAAATGAAGTAAATTAATAATGCTTTCTGAAATAGAAATGTTAGTATTTTATTTTTATCAATTAACAAAATGGAAAGTAAATGAACAAAAGAGAAATCCAAATTAAATCAATATTTGGAATGGCCACCCTATGCCTTCAAAACAGCATCAATTCTTCTAAGTATAGTTGCACACAGTTTTTGAAGGAATTCCTTCAAGGTTGTTCCAAACATCTTGGAGAACTAACCACAGATCTTCTGAGGATATAGGCTGCCTAAGATTCTTCTGTCTCTTCATGTAATCTTAGATTCAATAATGTAGAGATCAGGGCTCTGTGGGGGCCAAACCATCACTTTCAGGACTCCTTGTTCTTCTTTATGCTGAAGTTGGTTCTGAACGGCATTGTCTATATGTTTGGGGCTGTTGTCCTGCTGCAGAATAAATTTGGGGCCAATCATACGCCTGATATATGGCATGATTGCTAAGTATCTGTCTGTATTTCTCAGCACTGAGGACATAATTTATCTTGACAAAATCTTCAATTCCATTTGCAGAAATGCAGCCCCAAACTTGCAAGGAAACTCCACCGTGCTTCACTGTTGCCTGCAGACACTCATTATTGTATGCTTTCCAGCCCTTCAACAAACAAACTGCCTTCTGCTACAGTTAAATATTTCACATTTTGACTCATCAAAATGTAGAAATAGATGGGTGTACTTGGGTCTGGTTTCCGCCAGTTCTGTGTTGATGGCACTGCTGGACATCTTCCGATGTCAAAGGGAAGTGAGCATGATGTGTTTGTTATCTCTGTGTTAGGTTTCCTTGGCTGTGGTCCCCGACATTGCCCATTTCTTTGTGCTTCTTCAAAAGAGCTTAAACAGCACATCTTGAAACCCCAGTCTGCTTTGAAATCTTTGCCTCGGAGAGGCCTTACTACCTTTGTATAACTATCTTTTGTCTTGTTCTTGTGCTCAGCTATGACATGAAACTGTCTTCCACAACCTCACCTTAGTAGCAGAGTTTGTCTTCCTCACCCAGTTTTAAGCTTCCTACATAGCTGTTTCTGTTTCAGTTAATGACTGTTTCAATCTACATATGAAATTAATTATCATTACCACCTCCTTGATATAATTGGTTAATCATACACCTGGTTTTAGTTGTACAAGATCCCTGATTTTGTGCAAGTGGAAGAGTTGATTCTGGTTTGAAAGCAAAGGGTGGCCACCCCAAATATTGATTTGCTTTGGATTTATCTTCTTTTCTTTTACTTTCCATTTTGTTAATTGATAAAAAATAAACTATTAACACTTTTATTTATGAAAGTATTCTTAATTTACAGCATTTTTGCACAACTGCCTGAAACTTTTCCACAGCGCTCAATGTGTGTGTGTGCGTGCGTGCGTGCGTGCGTGCGTGCATGCTCACACGTGCAGCCCAGTTCACATGCTTAAGGTGGGATCACATTTCAGAATACTGAAATTGCTGGAGAGCTTTATCTTTCAGAAATTGCTTTCTATTTGATCAGCTCATTGAATAAGATAACAAGGGTATGCTTTCTGTGAGATTGAGCTGAAAATCCCACGGTTTAACTCCTTTTCTCAAGAACAGCCCAATAGGTTGCTATATACCATTCTCTGGGTCTCCTAGTTGTAACTAAACTTCATTCTACAGTCAGAACTCTATTAATTGAATTAAAGTGCAAGTTAGTATCATAGTTTTCCACATTTATGCTGTTTTATTTGATTTTCCAGAGTTGGCAATATGTTGTTCAAACAGTTAAAATAATTAATTGCTAGGACTTCCCCTCATTTAGATTCTTGGGGTCTACAGTAAAAAACAAAAATCTTCTTGTCTTGCCTCCCAGCATCAACAGTCAATATAGGTCAAACTTTAGGTGTTCAATAGTTTTTATGTTTTTAAAACACATTTGTGTGTTTTAAAAACTGAACAAGAAAGCAAAATGCATGAAAAGTATAGAGATAAATAAATCTATCTATCAATCAGAAACATACAACTAGATTACTATTTGGTTCAAAATCTACCAGTGTCCCTGTAAATGACAACCCATCTCCCTTGAAATTTCCCACCCTTCTGTTCCTAATAGGATAGGCAAAGGCTTGTGAGGGATTATTTTTTGTCAGACACTCTCCTATTCTTGTTCTCTTCATTTCAAAGACAGCAATATTCAGAACAGAATCCACTGGCTGAATGCAGGTCAGAGTGTGCTTTTTGTCTGGAGCCTTAAACTGGCATATGCTCAGACTTAAAATAGTGGAGAAACAGAGCTCTACAGATCTGAAATATCCCAATATATTGTCTTTGTTCCCTCATCTCCAAGAGTGCAATCTTGGAAATACTGTCTGTTTCTTCATCTGGATAAATAGAAGAAACACACATGGCTGAATAATCTTGTTCATAAGATTTGGAAATCCTCCTCCTCAAGACTAGCTACAATTTTATACATACCAAATTCATATTAAAGCCATTGTTATCCAGAGTAAATTTTACTCTCTTATTTTCTTTTCATTTTGTCACTTTTTGGATAAAACAGGCAGTTTTCAGCAGCACTGGAGGATTTGAATGAGGCCATCAAACTTTGTCCAAACAACCGTGAAATCCAGCGGCTCCTTCTGCGGGTAGAAGAAGAGTGCAGACAGACACAGGTGCAACTACAACACCAACCCCTTGCAGCATCTGAATCAGAAACACAGCAAGAAGAGTTGTATGCAGTACAAGATATCTTGGAAGAAGAATATCTTGAGCAAGATGTAGAAAACATTTCTGTTGGCTTGCAGACAGAGTCACAACCTAGCCCAACATTGCCCATTATCCAAAGTCCACCATCTTCACCTGCCCACCGGGACTCTGCATACATCTCCAATTCACCACTTGGTTCACATCAGGTCTTCGACTTCAGATCAAATAATTCTGTAGGATCACCAACAAGGCAGGGATATCAATCCACCTCACCAGCACTTTCTCCAACGCACCAGAATTCTCATTATAGGCCTAGTCCACCACACACATCTCCTGCTCACCAGCCCTCCTCTTACCGTTTTAGTCCACCGCCAATTGGTAGCCAAGGGAAGGATTATCAAAGCCCACCTCCTTCACCCCTTCGTAGAGGCCCTCAGTATCGAGCCAGTCCTCCTGCAGATAGTGTGAGTGTCTACAGAGCTCAGTCCAGTTCACCAGTACGATACCAGCAAGAATCCAACATCACTCAACTTCCTAGTCGGCCCAAGTCTCCACTTTCTAAAATGACTCAGAGATCTTTCCAGATGCTTCCATTACCTGTTGCAGTCCCACAGCAAGGACTTAGGTTGCAACCTGCCAAGGCACAGATTGTCAGAAGCAACCAGCCAAGTTCAGCTGGGCATTGTAGTACTGTCATCCCAACAGGAACATATGGCCAAGTATCCCATTCTGTGACCAACAAGTTTCAATCTTCACTAGCAGAAATGGCTGGGGGCCAAAATCGGTTGGTGTATCAGACCTCTATTGGAGGAATAGTGGGAGATGGGCGACCTGTGCAGCATGTTCAAGCCAGTCTGAGTGCAGGGGCAATCTGTCAGCATGGAGGGCTGACTAAAGAGGATCTTCCACAAAGACCTTCCTCTGCTTATCGTGGAGGGATGAGATATAGTCAAACCCCACAGATTGGGCGGAGCCAGTCAGCTTCCTACTATCCAGTCTGTCATGCAAAGCTTGATTTGGAACGTTCCTCTCTACCCTCTAGTCAGCTTGGTTCTCCTGACATTTCCCATTTGATACGAAGGCCCATTACAGTAAATTCCAATGAAATAAAGCCTCATCCACCAACTCCAAGACCTCTGCTACATTCTCAAAGTGTTGGTCTCAGATTTTCCCCTTCTAGCAGTAGCATTTCCTCTACTCCCAATTTGACTCCCCCATTCCGACCTTCTGCTTCTGTTCAACAGATGGAGATTCCACTTAAGCCGGCATATGACAGATCATGTGATGAGCTTTCCCCAGTATCTCCAACCCAAGGTGGTTATCCCAGTGAACCTGCTCGCTCCAGGACCACACCTTTCATGGGAATCATAGATAAAACAGCCCGGACTCAGCAGTATCCTCACCTACACCAACAAAGCAGAACCTGGGCTGTATCTTCAGTGGATACCATTATAAGCCCTACATCTCCTGGAAATCTTCCTCAGCCAGAAACATTCAGCCCACCTTCTTCAGTCAGCAGCCTTGCCTTTTATAACAAAACTAACAATGCACAGAATGGCCACTTGTTGGAGGATGACTATTACAGTCCACATGGGATTTTGGCCAATGGCTCCAGAGGAGATCTTCTAGAAAGAGTTAGCCAAACTTCTTCATATCCTGATGTTAAGGTGGCCAGGACACTGCCTGTTGCACAGGCATATCAGGACAACATCTATAGGCAACTTTCCAGAGACTCCAGGCAAGGGCAGACATCCCCAATCAAACCAAAGAGACCATTTGTGGAGTCTAATGTTTAAAATGGATGTGTCTTGGAGTAAGAGCCTTTTATTTTTTAGCACATTTTTCCTGGCTGAATTCACATCTTACGTTGCTGTTTTTTCTTCCTTTCTAAGATTTGTATTTACTAGCAGACTACCACCCAGGGGATATCCTGTGTTTTCTGTATGATAATGAGGCAGTCCAAGACATGCTCCAAATTCTCTTCTATACACAGCTGACCTCAGAGAAAGCCAGCACCATACAATTTTCAGCTGCCAATTAGTTAATTAAATGTACAGTATGGGGGCTGAGTCAAATTCTGTACACACTCAAGGGAAGTAACCAGCTCTTTGAAGAAAAGTTTTAATTTCAAAATTGAATTTATTTAAATACAGTCTGACCTTTATTTTTCCTGGGAAATTATACTTTTCAGTTGGTGTAGATCATTATGTCCAAAGAGCTATTAATTTGTGAGAATGAGGGATCTTTGTTTTTAGTATTAACAAAGAGCTATGCATAAAACCCAGTCTGCTTTCTGATAGGGTTGCACTTTTTTTAAAAAAAAATCATATTATTTATTCTTAGCATCTTCCCTTACCCTTCTGTTGGTACTAGGTTTGAAAAACAATTTGTTACTTTTTCCAAGGCATTGAACAAATATTTAGGGAGAATATTTAGGGATAAAAGTAGTTCTCTCTACTTCAGCCCAACAGTCAATGCTGATTTCATTTTGAATCTTAGATATCCAGTTAATTTTCTAGTGCACATCTTCCTGTTGAAAGAAATCACATTGTAGACATGTTGATAATCAGTAAAGTTCATTTTAAAAAAGAATTAATCAAATGCTTTAAATCATTGGCTCTCCAGTTACTGGATTATACTTCACATCATCTCTGATCATTGTTTATGTTTCCTAGGTGTGTTGGAGCACTATCTGGGTATCTAAAATTAGAAAACCCTATTTTAAATCATAAAGGAGGAATTGACTGAATGGTAGTTTTAATTCTCCGGGCCTAAGTTTAGCTTCCTGAACTACACATGGGCAGTTTTTCCTGCATAATGCTTTTAAAGTGAAACACTTGGAACAAGTGAAAACTTTTTTTCTCTAGTTTGGGCATAATATAATTTAGAATATTTTGGAGTAATTTGTTGTTGAGTTATATGGCTTGGTGTTAGAAGTTGGACTGCTTTTCCAGTCCAAATGAAAAAGGCTGACTGATTAATAATTCCTGCAAGATAATGAAAACAGTGATTTCAAGGGAGAAAATATTAATGTAGCAAACACTTTATGCAAATATTCTCAATCCATACTGTTTCCAGGAAGCACTTTAAATTAGCTCAAAAAAGCTGGAGTTGGGAAGGTGCCAGGAAATCCAGTGATGGAGAATATTCTATGAATTCATATGTGAATCAAGAAACCAATGGTATGGAGAACTCATCTCCAGGGCAGAAACACAGATCAGGCCAAAAAAGAAATAACATTTTTCCTTTTCTGCATTTTGATCATTCAGAGGATAAATTGGCTTTATCTTCTAAAAATCATATTTTGTTTAAAAAAAAGTGTTTTTCTTCATATCATAGTTGCATAGAAGTGAATAGCTAGCATCATGACCCTTTAATTTTTCTTCATTATTTTTGTCAAATTATCCTAATGGTTTTAAAATGCAGAACACCTTCCACTGTGCTTTATGACACTATTTTTAAAAAAATGCTGTATTCAGGAATTCCTTCATATGAATTAAAGGGTATGATAAAAGATGTTTTTCCTGCCTCCTGAAAGAGCTCAGAAAAGCAAAGAGATCAATGTAACAATTTTAATCACTATTTTCTCTAGTCATTTCTTATATCCTTATTGTAAGCTGCCATATTTCTCTGAGTGCAATGTAACATTTCCAAAAGTTACAGGTAGTCCTTGACTTACATTCATTTAGTGACCAAAGTTACAATGGCATTGAAAAATGTGACTTTTTCACATGACTGTTGCAGCATCCCCATGATCATGTGATCGAAATTTGACACTTGGCAACTGGCAAGTATTTATGATGGTTGCAGTGTTCTTGGATCATGTGATCTCCTTTTGCAACTTTCTGACAAGCAAAGTAAATGAGGAAGTCAGATTCACTTAACAGTTGTGTTACTAGTGTAACTAATAACTAACTGCAGTGACTTTACTTCATAACCATGGCAAGAAATATAGTAAAATGGAGCAAAACTCACTTAGCAATGAAAATATTGGGATAAATTATGGTCGTAAATCTAGGATTACCTGAACTTTTACTTTGATTTTGATAGTTTCTAACTTTTTGCTCGTATTTTTTCCCTCCTGAATTGGTCACTGTACAAAATTTGTTTGCTAAATAGAAAATTGCTAAACTGATTGATTCATACTATGGCATGCTGGTGTCAAAGAATCTCAGATGTTTGCTAATGCTTTTTTTCAAAGAGCTGGGGGCATTCTTCAGTTTTTATTTAACTGAGTGAAACCAACAATAGTGTTCTCTTTTCTTTCAGTGTGAATGTGTATGTATGATGCAGGAATGTGAGAGAAGTGAAGGAAAAGTTTCATAAAAAATCTAAAGATGCAACTCTATATTTGCTTTTTTAAAATTATCAGAATAGACAAAGCCACTGCTGTTTTTCTCACATATTTCTTTTATCTCCTACATGGTTTGGATTCTGGGTCTTGTAAAACTTTCCTCCTGCTTTATGAAAAATGGTTATTTTCAATTTTAAACTCTTTAAAACTGGAATTTGCATCAACAAAGTTGTGTTTATCAGTGATTTATTTTGAAAACATTTTTTGCACTTGTCTGGCTTATAACTTGGAAAAGCTAGAACCTATTTTCTCACAATAGGCAGAGGAGGGTCAGATTGTTATATTCTGATTTTGAGCCTTTATATAGTCGCTTGTACCACAGTGCACATGATCAGCATAAGTGCACTGAGATACTATCCACTCTTTCCTGATAAATAAAGTTAAAAATAATTAATAAACCATTTCTGTCATATGGAAGGTGGAATCATAATGCAACTAACTTGATAATTTCAAGCTTTTAATATTAATGAATGAAAGTTCATAATTTTGGATTTGGTTCCATTTTCACTGTCACAGGGTTCACTGTACCATAATTGTTTACATTTAGCAGTTAGTAAAAGAAATGGCATACTCATCCAAAATGAGGTATCTATTACTGCTGTTGGGCAAAAAAAAAATTCTGTCCCTTCTTAACAGTACTGTGTTGTGATTTCACAGGATTCTTGCACTGATGGATTTGCCACCTGTTCTCTGTAAATTGGGTGCACTTTATAGTTGCATTTGTTTCTATCATCAGTAATGGTTATTTAAACATAAATGATACCAACATTACAAAAAGCTCTTGTCGTTCAGTATATATTTTTTTAAAAAGAAGCAATGATTCAAGGTATACAGCACAATTACTGACATTGTATATAAGCCTCAAAAGTTGAAATCATTTTTAGTACAAAGAGAAATACATGCTGTGTTCCAGCAATTCTCTTTAGGTGCATCTGAGGCTTAATTATTGTGCTTTTAGTTACCAAATAACCATCTCACATGAAATAAAAGACACATTTCTCTGCCAGAGAAGAATTCCCTCTGGATTTGTTCTCAGCTTATCATATACTGTCTTGAAATATAACACAGCACAAAATAATATATTTAATTGTCTTTTAATTCATCTTTCAAATGATTTTTTTCCTACTCAGGATAGTTAAGAGAGAGTGGCTAATACCACATCACAGATCGATCTGCCATGCTGCTTTTTTGTTTGTTTAAAGACATGCAAAAGTATTGTACTAATATTTTTTATTTATACATGTGTGCACATCACATGCCTAAGCTGGAGTTTCAGAACTATTTTCTATGAAATCAACATACCAAATAAATCACAGCCTCAAGTCCTATATGACTTTTACTGTGAATGTATGCTTGCTTTACCAAATCCACCACATGGTGTTACTCGGGCTTTGCAGAAAGTTTTTTTTGCTCACTGGATATTTTCGTGAACAAAAATCTAGATGCTAATTTATTATGCATCTGGCTGTCAAAGATGTACCAGCTGATTCTAGTAAAAATATGAAGCCTTGGCAGTCTTAAGCAAAATTGAATTCTTTATCCCTTTCCTAAGATCATTACAAAAATTACCTCTCCAAAATCATCAACAGAGGCTTCCTATTAAATATAGAACAGCTTAACTGGCAGAAAGTGGAAGCTACTTCCTCTTTCTGTCTTCACTGGTCCATCTTAACTGCTTAGTCATATTAAAAAATGGGCATGTTAATTGCATTCACACATTAATTTTGTCTTGTTTGGCCCCTGAATTTGCTTTCTAGAGGACTTTGGAGACTTAGTACTATAATGCTGACTTCTAAGAATTTGAAACAATTAGGTAAGCTGGGTCCAAGTAAGATTGCTATCAGGTCCTAAGAATCATGTAGAAATCTTAATACATGTTAAGTTTGGCTTGGCTCCAGGGGAGAGAGTTGCTAGCTTGGTAAATGGCTCAATTATTTATTCTTATATCAAAAGAATTTCTTTGAGGCTCTCAAAAATATCGAATATCTGGAAATATAAATTATTTTACTGTTTTAGTGAACTAGAAACTATCATGGGGAGGGCAAAGAGGGAAGGTAGTATGTTTATTTTTTCAAATTTTATTACAAAATGTGCTAAAAGAAGGAACAAAAATGCATCCATTTTGAAATTCCAAGCTGTTCACTTGGCCTTAGACAGGAGTTAACAAGTTTCTACTGTTCATGATCATCTAATAAAAACCGAAGTGCCAGCTTTTCTGCACCTTACATTAAAAAAAAAAATACACACTTTGTGCCTAGAAATTTTTCTTCTCTCCTTAAGGTAGCCCATAGTAATTTCTTGAATGGAAAGCTGCATCTCTCTCCCCATCTCGCATTACTTAACACTGGAGTTTCAGGACCTTCAGCTATTTAGAGTTCAGCTTTTTAAAAGGGCTTAGAGGGGTCAAAACCTAATATACTTCTTTTTACATGTTGATGCCTTCACTGAATTTATGGTTGCTGTGAAAAGGGAAGGACAAACCTAAGGCACAAGCACAAAGGGGTAGATAGCTAAACTGCACCTCCCCTCCCTAATTACTTGAATATAATTGTTGGATTATTATTGTTCCCCTAACAAGAAAAATCATATTAAGGGCTGAAATTTCATAGCAGACTATTTTGTGTAGTGGTAACTGAATTAACATAGAACCTCAACACAGTATTATCTAATTGCTATTTCAGATTAGGACCTTGATATAATGTATGAATATCACTTGGTTGAAATGCAGAAAGAAATGCTTTTGCATTTCAATCAAGTGCATATTCAAGAGACTTGTAATAAAATGGAATGAGCTTCTACACTTTTCTGCTTGCTTGGAAGTCTTACTTGGAAGTAAAAAAAAGGGGGGGGGAAAGACACTTAGATGCTTTTTGCTTGTTGCTATCACAAAGACTATGAGAGAACTGAGGCAGTTTGACTTTGTTCCACCTGAACATTTACCAGACTTTGAAATCATTTCCTATCATATTTACTGTTACTAATCATTCTACAGAGTGCAAGGCATTAATATGTTTAGATAGAAGATATGTTTTCAGGGAATGAATGTTTTGCTTTTAAATATGTTTCTCATAATAATTTCTTTCCCATGAAAATTGAGATATTTTGCCTGCCTTGTCTGCCTCTGTACAGCAACATACATTCCTTTGTATTCAATCTTTCTGGTTTGCCAACTTGCTGGAAAGATAGCGAGTTCCTTTTCCTTTTCCTTTTTTCTATCAGTCTGATGTAAAGAATTTTCCTGTACAGTATAATATTCAATTGCATGTTCTGTTCTCTTACGGATATATTGAATCACCACACAGTTGTGATCTTTTATTGCAGGGATGCTGCACAAATCCCTGCAGTCGGTTAAGACTTTTGGCCACCCCTGTATAAAGGAAAGAAATATGTTTCTTTCCCTTCACTGTATTTGCTTGAGCAGAGTTTTATTGTCTGTACATGTAAGCTGTGAGATAGACGTGGAAAAAGTTCAAAAAGAATGCATTATCCTCAGCCCCTCCCTAATGTATACAGATTGTAACCTGTACAATGAACTGTATGTATTAAAATGTACTTATTTATAAATGGTTAATACTTGGAAATGGTAGTTGACTACTGTGTTCAACACATCTATTTTGACACTTCATGGAGTGGAAAAAGCACTCTCCACTAATTTTTCTATCTCATTTTATCCTTTAATTGTTGAGTTAACAAATAACCCTTTATGTGTACTTTTTGCAATGTATCACTCTCTTGTTACAAAGGCTCTATTTTATAGCATTGGTTCAAAGAAACGCTTTTCAGAGCAGAATACCTTATCTAATTCAGACTTTTTTATCTTAGTTGGGATGGATATAGAATGGAACATGTCTGAAGAAATTCCAATCTGTTTTACCGACATAACTGTATCCAATATCAATCACTCTCTTGCATATATTAAAATACTAGATTTGTCTTTGTTTTCAAAAGGCAACTGAAGCATAGCCATGTTGGAAAAAATTAGCAAGATTTTATTTAATGGAACTTCACAACGTTCTGAAGTACATATATTTTAATGATTATTATTAATCAAATGAGAAATATGCTGCAAGTATTTTATGAATATTAGATCAAATTTCTGTGTAACCTGTTGTTTGTAGAAATAATTTGCACAATTAATCAGTACTAGCCATGTAACAGCAGCTTATCAGGTTCACTCAATCCATTCTGTCCAACTTCTATATTTATGTATAACTACTTCGGAAATGCGGATCTGGATAACAGTGCATGCAGATTCTGTACTAGCTTGGTGTTTTCTAAAGTTGAAAAAAAGCTGATATCAAAGATGTCATATTCTAATATGTTCCAATTTGAGCATTATCTTGGAAGGTGCAAAACAGATTGTTTCTCTTCCAGATGTGTACCAAATGAATTTTCAATCCAATCACCACAGAGCTATGTTCTATTGGCCCATTTGTAAATACAAAGTCATGTGAATACACATCTTAGTATAACTATTTAATCATAAAATAATGTATGAAGAATTGTAGTTTATTTTTAAAGTAGTAAACATTTGGATAATAAGGGGAAGGGTTTAAGAATGAAAAACAAGCATAATTCTGGGAATAGATAGACAACAATCTCTCTCTCTCTCCCCCCCCCCCCCCACACACACTTTATAGGAACAAAGACTAGTTCTGAGATTACTCTAATAGAAAGTATGGCACTACAATATTGCAGTATATGTCAGTTACGAATTCTACACATTCTTCAGAAAATCATATGACTATTTCTTCATACCCACATCTGGTATGAATGTATTTTTTATTCCCTACATAGCCTTTAAAATAAAATATAAGATTTTGGGGGTACTTAACATTTTTGCTAAGTATGCAGACATCTGAGTTATAATCAAATTCTGGATAATAATCAAATTCGGTGCAATATTAATGTTTAATTTAAACACATTTCCATTTACAGTATTGGTCCCAAATAACTGTCAGATTGAGATACAAAAGGCCCTTGCTGTGCTTTGTAACATTAACCACAAGAAACTGAAAAGTTTAAAGCAACTTACTTACTGATATCAAACTTATTTACCAAACAAAAAGGACATTGCCAATATAAGAAAATAAATTGTTTTAAAATGCTATGTGATATATAGTATTTGGGGGAAAAAATCTTACCAAAAAATTATAGAAAATGAATGTTTTCATATGCAATATGAGACCTAGCATTTATTTAGTATCTTCAGCTCTTCAGAACATGGGTGTCAAACCTTTTGGCTTGCCTGGGCCGCATTGAGTGTAGAGGAATTGTTTTGGGATGCATATAAAATATATAACATAGGTAAGTATATAAACATAAAAAATTCCTTTATTTTTAAATATTTTTTATAACCTTGTGGGGCCACATTATTAGCTGTCCAGGGCTAACAATGCAGGCCATGGATTGGACATGCCTGTCTTAGAGCCTTAGTTAAATCATTCTTGCAACAGTTTTGTCAAAATGCAGGTCAATATTATTATTGCTGGTGAAATGTAAATGAGTTCAATAAGATGACACGGATGTTAATTATGAAGTTTTATAATCATGCACCTGCTCAAATCCATTGGCTCATTTACATTTAAAAAATTGCAATCAACTTATTTTTAAAGATCAGTATGTTGAGGAAAGGCATTTTCTTCAATATTAATTAGGGAACATTCTTATAATCAATCTTTTGGCTATAGTAGTATTCAATATACTATTACTTAGGGAATATTACAACACTGCAAAATACACCAATGCTCAGAAGAAGCAGCAGGTTGGCATGACTTTCTCCGATAACTGAATTTTCTCTCATATTTTGTCATATAAATACAGTTTCTGAATTTCAAAATTTGAGCTGCTGACTTTCAAAAGTACATAAGGAGTTCTTGATTTGAGTTACCATTCTACAGGACTGATTTGAATTATGTGAATTTTTGAGTAAAGGCTTTTTAAAAAATCTTAGGTATAGCAATTTATTTTATTGCTATAAAGGTATCCACTATTTTTATTAATATAATACTTTTTATTTATAGTTATGCTCTTGGCTAAAGCTGAAATGATGTATTCGTTTATTCGTTCAAATAGTTTACTCAAGATAATTTATTCTAAATTACTAATTGCCACAGAGCAGGAAAGGACATGAGAAGCCCTCTGCCCCAATCCAGAAATGAAGATTTGGTCGATTTGCCTATGCATTTTGAGGCGTTTTCCTCACAAAACTTATATGCGCACCCACATGGTAATCCAAAGCCAGGATAGCCAAAGTAAAGTATATGACTTTAGCCACTAAGCAGCATGCCAGAGTCACAGGGAGGGACAAGTCCAAAAAAATAGATACATGGTGGTTAAAAAATACAATTTTAATCTGTATATTTCGAATACATCATTAAGCGTAATTTCCCCCTAATTGAATGAATTGATGACTTTTAAACAAATGCACTTCTACCTGTAAAATGAATTGCCTCCTTCTATGGGTTATATAACCAGAGTCTTCTCTTTCCACTAGTAAGTGAGGAAACAATCATTGTTTGCATCTGCAGTAAATGTCCTTAAAACTTGGAGGAGATGGATGGATAAAGCATAGAAATTGCCATAGTCATAGCAGATATTTGACTCTCCAATAATATCAGAGGCCCGAGTCTTTCCTCAGGATCTGGAACAATCAGATGCGAATTCTTGATGGTGTTATAGGTATTGTTGCAGGATGTAGGTTGTTCCAAGTAAAGCTGCCTGTTGCAATTGACTAGTAGTGCTTTTCTCAGTGCTGATGGTGTGGTACTCCAATTGTTTTGGGATTGCACCCAAGGCTCCTATTCCTATTGGTATTACCTTTGCTTTTTTTTGTCACAGTTGTTCCTATTTCTAGTTGCAGATCTTTGTATTTTGTTATCTTCTCCAATTCTTTTTCTTTTACTTTACTGTCTTATAATAATTAGCACTTTTTTTCTTTCTTATTAGCAGTTGTTAAGTCTGGGGTGTTATGTGGCAGGTGTCTGGGTTTGAATTCTAAAGTCCCATAGCGCGTCATTTTCTATGAATTTCCTAAGTTATGGTCCCACCAGTTCTTGCTTGCAAGAAAATTGTATTCTTGCAGATCTTACAATGCACTATTGTTACTACTTTGTCATGCCATTGCTTATAGTCAGTCTGTATGACCTTCTTGCAGCAGCTAACCACTGTTTCTTTGCAGAAACAGCACTTGCTGCCTATTGTTGTCTTCTCAATTCTAGCTTTGTATGCATTAATTCTTAAAGCTTAGTTTTGTGTAGCCAGAATTAGCCCCTCTGTGTCTTTATTCAATTTTATGTTTTTAGCAGTAAAGGTTTTGTTGCCAGATCTCATTATTATTTGCTTTGTATACTATCATGAACCGTGGTGTCGCAGTGGTTACAATGCAGAACTGCAGACTACTTCCGCTGACTGCCGGCTGCCAGCAGTTTGGCAGTTTAATTCTGACTGGCTCAAGGTTGACTCAGCCTTTCATCCTTCCGAGGTCAGTAAAATGAGGACCTAGATTGTTGGGGGGCATATGCTGACTTTGTAAACCATTTAGAGAGGGTTGTAAAGCTCTGTAAAGCAGTATATAAGTCTATTGCTGTTTTTTATTGCGCTGGCCATGTAATACTTTGTCTTTCCATGTCTCTCTTATGTTCAAATTTATTTGCCATCCTTCTTGCAGTTCAAGGTGACTCTTAATGCACATTTTTAGTGCTGAGTTTCTTTGCTACAGCTGCCTATACAGTTGTTCACAATTTCACATAAATATTTGATTCTTCCAGGAAAAAAGCAAGTAATCTTACTATGTGAGGCCTAGTTATGTCTCTGTAGCATTGAATAGAGAAATCGGATTCTAGGGGCCAGGTATGATTTACAGTACAAAATGTAAACTAACTGTTTCCTATGTAAATCACAGGAATCAACTGTTTCACCTAGATGTTACATAAATACACCAGGACTTTCTCCTGGGATCCTGTTAGATCCTTCTGCCAAGGAAGAAAATACAGCTATAAACATGGGGACATTCCAGTATACAATTTCACAAAGGAAACAGCTTAGAAAGCCCTGTACACCAAAACCAATTCCTTTGAAGTACCTGAGCTGACTACTAAACTGTATTCTTTTCCATTTCCTGATCTTTTTATATCATCGACCTAGAAATGCCCCCTGCAACTTTCTCTTCCAAAGCTTGCCACCTCTTATCTCATCATAATTTTTCCCGCAGGTGCAGGATTCAATTTTCAGATCAACAAGCACTATCTTATACAATCAAATACAGCATCTGGATCTAACTGGGCATTTTTCACTTTTTCTCTTGCTACCTCTTGTCATGGGATGGAAACAAGTCTATTCTCTTTCTCCATATGTTCACTGTTTCAGTTTTGTCATTTCTTCCCCATAAGTTCCATAAAAACAGGGGGTGTAGAAATAGTAAGTGAGGATAGTATGTCAAACAAACTATTACTTTTTGGCATATCTTAAATTTTATCATTTGGAATGACATTTATTTATCTTGTTTGTCTTAGGGCTTTGGTGCTCCATTTGAAGTTTTTAAGTGAAGCCTTCTGTTCAGTGATGGGATTCAGCCAGTTCGCACCACTTCAGGAGAACCGGCTAACTTTCTGAGCAGTTTGGTGAACTGGTTGTTGGAAGAAATCATTAGGACAGAGAACTGGTTGTTAAATTATTTGAATCCCACCACTGCTTCTGTTGTATGAGCAAAATACAGATGAATTTCTTTTTAGTAGCTTTTATTTTTGCCATAGGTCGTAAAGAGGATTTTAAAAAAAAGAATTACCATATTCCTCAATCTGAAACAGTACTATAATGGATAGGGAAGATTTTGATTCTATTAGGAACCCATACTGCATTTTGTATTTTTTAAAAGTTTAAAATCTATCTATGAGAAAACTCTAGTCTTTAGGCACTGGGGATATTAAGTTGAAAGCTCCATTTTACCCACTAAGGTCCTGATAATTGTTAGTGCAGAATGGCACGCACTCAGTTTATTGAAAACAATTGCAACTCAAGCTTATTACACTGAATCCTAAATTTCCATACAATTAATTTTGGTGAATTTTCTCAGACAGATTGATCCTTTGATGCCAACAGGGTTAGGATGCTGGGCATTAATCTAAAACCCCCAATTTAGATAATTTCCAACTCCAGCAGCCCAAACAGTTTCTCACTGATTGGTTGGTTATCTTTCTGTTCCTTTGTGTTCTCTGGGAAAGGGAAAATAGGGGGAAAAAAACACAGAAAAGAATCACTTGGAATGCATGAGAATAATCCCCAGGAGCATATTCTGTAGGATTCTTTCAGGTCTAAAAGCATCATTTCATATCACCTTCACATTCTGTGAAGATATAAATATTAATTTGGAAAGGGGATCTCACGGGGCAAGATTTAGAGCTCCAGACTCCTTGGTTCACTATAAAATTACCAATAGGCAGATCCTGTAAGAAGAAATAAATGCTAATGAATTTAGACATGGCAATGCAGAATATTCTCTTCTAATTTGTCTGGCCAACTTTCTATATCACTATATTTGGCCACTAGAGGTCAGGGAGGATTCACAAATAGGAGTTTTGAATTCTCAGATTTGGTGGTTTTTCTGAAGCAAGATTTTTATCACCCTTTGATTATACTGCTTAAGAATTCTGAAACTTAAAATATTGAAGGAAAATAGATTGAGGAAAAGTGAGTTAAAAAAGCATTTAAAGTGAATAATTATTTTTTAAAAATATTTTGATATTAAAAATGGGAATATCGGAACTATAAATGCATTATGAACTTGTGGCTTTATATTTACATATAAACCCTGTTCCCCCCAAAATAAGACATCCCTTGATAATAAGCCCAATCAGGCTTTTGAGCGCATGGCAATAATGCCAAGTGCTTATTTCAGGGTTCAAAAAAATATAAAATAGGGTCTTATTTTCAGGAAAACATGTTATATTTCTTCTTTTTAATAAAAACTTAATCCAGGGTAAATTATGCATAGGATAATATTTTGCATGAGGAAGATTTTTACAAGCAGTAGGATAAGGGCTAAAGGAAAAACTTTTGGTATTCTCTAAACATCAGAATCTAGATAATGATAAATTTTAATTCCATGTCCATAAATTCCTATAAAAGTATTACCCCAAATCATAGTCATTTTAGATGTGTAGCCCAGGGTCGGGTTTCAAAACCCACTGCTACCAGTTTGCTCATGGGCACGCTCATGCATGCCACTTCTGCAAAGAAGCAGGTGGGCGGAGACTCCCACTGCCGCAACTAGCAGTTCACCCAATCTGGAGCAAACCGGTAGCAACCCACCACTGGTATACCCATATAATAAAACTGCTTTATTTCCAAATGAAGGTATTTATTCTTCAGCCCCTGAAATTTTCATCCAGAATCGGTGCTTCTCATACTTGTCAAATGGCCTATTTAGAACAAAACCTTGCTTATAAGCACATTCATTCAGGAGGTTCTTTTTTTGCCACCAAATATGCTTGTATTTCTAGGTTTTTTGGCTCTGGAGTCTGAGTTACCTGTGTTCTCTAGATGTTTGTTTAAAGCCACAAGATCTAGGATGGGAAAATTTGGATAATCACTAGGCAAATAGCACATTAGAGTTAAGGTGTGTGTGTATATGTTGTACCTCTTTACTTCCCTACTAAATAGTTGTCTGATTTTTTGAAAATCTGGTAACTTTAAGCATGGCAAGATAATTACCACTAGGTCAAAGTCAAATGTTTGGTCACTGGGCACTCTGAAGAATTGCCTGACTTTTTTAGCAAGACCACATGCACAATACTGCATCCAGCTCTGTTCACAAGAATTTAAAAAAGATGTTGAGAATCTAAAGAGTGTGCAGACAAGCAACAAATATGATTAAAGGACTGGAGGCTAAAACATATGATGAACAATTTCAGGAACTGAGTATGTCTAATGTAATGAAGAGAAAGATTAGGGGTGACATGATTGCAGCTTTCTAATATTTGTGAGGCTGTCACAGAAAAGAAAGTGACAATCTATTCTCCAAAGAACCTGAAAGCAGGACAAGAAGCAGTGGACAGAAGCTTATCATAGAGAGATCCAATCTAGGAAATTTCCTAGCAATGAGAAAAATTAAGCAGTGGAATGCCTTGCCTTCAGAAGTTCCCTTCCAACTCTGTTATTCTGTATCTCCTGCATATATCAGGTTTGTGGATTTCAATCTTTGCCTTATCAAAACTTTTTTAGGGTAGAGCATGATACATCAACACCCCACCCTCATTTTAATTTTGCATCCTCATCATAATGCCCAGTTTCTTGTGGCATCAAGATGCTGCAACAATCATTTAATCCTCTATCTAGTTCATCCTCAGGCTTATGAGTAGGTAATTCATAATCCTCTTTAGTTGTTCGTTGTTAAAAGTGGTGTTTTTCCTCTTATACTGCCACAATCTTGCCATAATACCAATCTACAACGCTTCACTGATGATATGATTGTTTATATAGTCAAGGGTTATCATCTACCCAGCTCTCTTTGGCTGAATAAGTCTCCTGTAGCACATCCCCTTTTGCTCCTACTGAGCACTAGTCTCTATAGAGTCATTGGATACAAGATGGGTGGCGAATAATTTTTCTAAATAAATAGAATTTATTTACATTTTTGCTTGAGCGACAAGACAAAGCAGACAGTTCACTTGTCAGCCAGGATGTTTTGGGTAGGTGATGAGGTGCTGTTCTCTTTATTTTTGGTATGGAATAGTTGATCTTCTAAGAAACTGGTATTGCCAGATCAGATAAACATCTTCTGATCAATAGAAGTATTTCCTTCCCATTGAATAGCCTGCTTTGACATGCAACATGCTATAGAAATGGACTGGTAGTTGGAAAAGAGTGTGAGGGAGAAACAATCCATTCAGAGGATTTACTTAGCTGCATGGCATGATCCCAAGTTGCAGCTGCTTTAAATTAGAGAACTGGAGACCTCACTCAAATTAAATTCAGATTCTCTATAAACTTTTATTGGAAAGAATGTAAGACCTTTTTTTTTTTACAGTGTGCTTAAATTAGCAGGTTTGTACTCATGAAAATGTCATGACTTCTGTACTTGGCATTTACAGGATTACATCATCACCCACATCTTATTTTGGAGTGCCAGCAGGAGGAGTTTTGGAACCTTTTTTTAAAAAAAAGATATCTTGGGAAAGAAGTCTCTTCACTGATGAAATGTATACCTTGTCACAATCTGATGACTCTGCAAGTATAAGAAATACAGAGATATGTGTTGTATTGAGACTTCCCAAAGGAGATCTCCCTGTTATTGTTTTTGTTATAATAACTGCTGTTCACATATTTGGGACATTAAATGCTGATTCTGTAGAATAAATAAAATTCATCCTTATTCATAATAAGCATCATTGTATTAATAATGAGTCTTCTGAGAAAAGATGTCAACATCAGAGTAATCATGTACCAGAAAGTAAATGTGAAGCTTATTTGATTTATGGAAATGTATTTATAGATGATGCAGATGTATCTGTTTTTAATCTTTGAGAGACCTATTAAAGTTCCTTAAAATTTCCTCCCGCACACAAAATTGAATTAAATTTGAATATTAAGAAATGGAAGACAGACAAGAAAAGGCAATGGGGGTTTAGAGGAAGGATTTGATAGACTATTAATCTTCTGGGAGGTTAATAGTTCTGCACCAAAACAAAATATTCCAGCTGACTGCTGGCCAATGGGAAATAAAATGGATACACAAGAAGGGGCTCAGATTTCCCTAGCAATGTTCTGGAGAGTAGTTGGAGAGTGGTTTTTTGGGGGGTGGGGGTGGGGATGTCTTTTATGCATATTAGTGAGCTTCAATTATTATTGCTGTGAATTTATATACTGGTGTTGTAATCACAAGAAGGATGTCTGAATGTGTTCTACATGATATATCTGTGCAATATTCATGTAACTGAGTTTTTGATTAATAAACATTTGCAGAATCTTCCTGTCTGAACTTATCTACTGTCAGGCACAAAATTTCAGGACATGAGATTTTATCACTAACGGTGGGCAAAACAAGAACCTGGGGTGTTTTGTTTGTTTTTGGGGGGTGGGTTGCGTTTTTTTTGAAGGTAGGTAATAGGGCAATACAAAACAATTCTGATGATTCAGCACAAGAAGAAATATATGTTAACAAAACTATGTAGCTTTGCTTTTAGAACTAGTTCATACATTTCACTAAACCACAGTGCAGGTTGCTTCACTTTGACAGTGTGGTATGTGAACACAGCCGTTATTGTTTGTATAGAACTAGTCCATGATTCTAGACTGATGTTGCGCATGAACTAAGTTCAATGAGTTGTTCAACCAACAATGGTTAAAACCATGGCTTGGTATATTATGTGATCTCTATATGAGTTACTTTAACATGGAATCAAGAAACCTATTTCATATATCAGTCACATCTAATATGCTGCTTGGTTCTTATTCTCTTGGTGCCTCGTTTATAGCTAGAAGGATAAATAATTGTTCTTATTCAGTTTCACTTGCTCACACTGGTCACTTGTTGACATCAGCGAGTATGAATGACCAACTTTAAAAATCATGTTTTCTACCTCAGATTTGCTTGATCATCTATGTTTAAAAAAGAAAGGACAATATGTTGGGCCAGGATAATTTTTCAGTCTTGAAGATTTACTATATAGTAAATATAGTGTTACTTATATCTGGCTTGTGGGGCAACATGCATCCAAATTCTCCAATATGTAAAGGAATAAATGTGCAAGATGAGATTTGTCCAGCTCTTGCTTTTAAACACACACTTATGCCACTACTGTGAGAAACAAATTTTGTTTCTATTTTGTCTATCAGGCTGATAGGCCTCAGCCTGAAGCAGAAAGCTGTCTTATATTCTTAATTGAATAAATCATGGTTCAGCTAACCATGAGCCAATGTGTCATGCAAACATTATCAAAGGATGGTGAAGCCTGGCGAATTTATTGAGTGTATTTATTATTTTTGTAGCAAACAATTGAAAATGTGCTTGTCTGCATCTCTTGAAGTTTCATACTTTGCTGATAGTATCATTCAGCTCTCTTGGCTGACAGGTTGGCCCTGATTAATACTTGGAGTTGGGGAGAATGCTTGGGAATTTTAAGGCTGTTCACCGGAAAGCTGAGAAAAGAAATCTGAAAGAAACCTTTTGTTTCCAATTTTGTAAAATTCCAAGAAACATGCATGGATATAGAATCAGATACTATTAACATCTTGTACAACGTCTCTATATGCAGATATCTGTATATAGTCATCTGAAAAGTAAAAGTTTTCAGGACAATGTCTAGACTCTACAGAATGTCTAGACTCTACAGAACTTACCTATCTGAGAAATGCCCGCAAGATGAAACTTTTCAAATGATGCCTTCTTGTGATCAATGTAACAGATTTTTTAAAAAATATTTTTAAAGGTTTTCACATGCATAATTATATTTCAGGGAAAAGTTTGTATTTTCTGTCCTCTTTGTATATTCAGACTTTAAATGTGAGTTTTTACTTACTTACTTACTTACTTACTTACTTACTTACTTACTTACTTACTTACTTACTTACTTACTTATTTATTTATTTAATTTTTATACTGCCCTTCTCCCGAAGGACTCAGGGCAGTGAACAGTTAAAATAACATACATAAAATAAAATGTGAAGATAAGATAATTAAGCCAGTTTGGCTCATCAGTTAAGAATCTTCAGCATAAAGATTTAGAACAATTAGAAGAGATTTATGCCAGACCGACTTGGTGAAACAGAAAGGTCTTAAGTGCACGACGGAAAGTACGAACATCTGGGATCATTCGTATCCCTGGGGGTAACCTGTTCCAAAGGGTAGGTGCCCCCACAGAAAAGGCTCTTTCTCTGGGAACCACTAGTTGACATTGCTTTAGTGCTTTAGGTCCTAAGCCATGGAGCACTTTGAAGGTTAGAACCAACACCTTGAAGCGCACCCGGAAGACCACCGGAAGCCAGTGCAGCTTGCATAGGAGAGGTGTCACATGTGAGCGCCATGTCACTCCCAATATCACCCACGCAGCTGCATTCTGGACCAGTTGGAGCCTCTGCATGCACCTCAAGGGGAGCCCCATGTAGAGAGCATTACAGTAGTCCAGACGGGAAGTGATGAGGGCATGAGTGACTGTGCGTAAGGAGTCCCGATCTAGAAAGGGCCGCAACTGATGAATCAGGCGAACCCGATAGAAAGCTCCCCTGGCCACGGCTCTCATATGCTCTTCTAAAGACAGCCGTGTGTCCAGGAGGACACCCAAGTTGCGAGCCCTCTCCTTGGGGGCCAATGACTCGTCACCAATAGTCAGTGATGGTATCAGCTAGCTATATGGGATGCCGGCATCCACAGCCATTTAGTCTTGGAAGGGTTGAGTCGGAGCCTGTTTTTCCCCATCCAGATCCGCATGGCTTCGAAGCACCGGGACATCTCTGCAAGCGCATCATTGGGGTGGTCTGGGGTGGAGATGTACAGCTGAGTATCATCAGCATAAAGATGGCACTGCACTCCCAAACCACAGATGAGCTCACCCAGCGGCTTCACATAAATGTTGAACAGAAGAGGTGAGAGGACCGACCCCTGCGGCACCCCACAAATAAGGTGTCTTGAAGTTGACCTCTGCCCTCCTGCCAACACAGACTGTGACTGGTCAGAGAGATAGGAAGAGAACCACCGTAGAACAGTGCCTCCCACCCCCAGCCCCTCCAGCCGGCGCAGCAAGATACCATGGTCAATGGTGTCAAAAGCCGCTGAGAGATCTAATAGAACCAGGATAGAGAAGCAACCCCTATCTCGAGCTCTCCAGAGATCATCAACCAATGCGACCAATGCCGTTTCAGTGCTGTAACCAGGCCTGAAGCTGGACTGGAACGGATCTAAATAGACAGTTTCATCCAGGTACTGCGGGAGTTGCTGCGCCACCACATTCTCAACAGCCCTTGCCACAAAACGAAGGTTGCAGACAGGACAGTAGTTTGCTAGAACAGCCAGGTCCAGAGAGGGCTTCTTGAGGAGAGGCCTCACCACCGCCTCTTTCAAGGCGAAGGCAAGAAACCCTCACACAGAGAAGCGTTTATTATCTTCTGGAGCCAGCCTCATGTATTTGCATTTATGTAAATGTACTTGCATTTCAATAGTTCTTTTTACTATTAATGTATTTTGAAATACTATATAGTTATTATTGCTGCTTCCACAAATTAGGGTATCAAATGAGAGCATGATTGAGAAGGTGTTTTATAGCAAGTCACTAAAGCAGTATCTTGGAATATGCTTCAATATGTGTCATAGTAAGGGTTCTTAGTAAAATGAATCCATACATAATTTATATTGACTTCCAGAAGTAAACCTACATTAAAATATTTTTCATTGGAACTACATTATTTCAAACAAATAATTTAACAAATTCAGTTAAATATGCCACCTAACCGTAAGCCAATGAAATAAATGGGTGAGTAATCAAAACAAACACAGTACAAACTAGAGAGGCCATACAAATCTAATCTAATCAATAAATTAAAGAAGCAAGTAAGTAGCAACTCCAGAGAACTAGTTACTATCCAGGATAAAGCTGGACACATGTCAAAAGTAGTTCTAGCTTCTGGAATTGCTGCACATTTATCTTCCATGGGATAAAGTTAACTGCTGGGAAGGCTTTGAAAGCATTGGAATGCAATCTGTGCAGTTTGACAAAGTCCCAATCATCAATGTGCCAATTTCCTTCTTTTTAGCCTATACTGCAGAGGTGGGTTTCAGCAAGTTCTGACCAGTTCTGGAGAACCGTTAGTGGAAATTTTGAATAGTTCTGAGAACCGGTAAATACCACCTCTCACTGGCCCTGCCCCCATCTATTCTCTGTCTCCCAAGTCCCAGCTGATTGGGAAGAAATGGGGATTTTGCAGTAACCTTCCCCTGGAGTGGAGAGGGAACGGAGGCTTTACAATATCCTTCCCCTGCCACGCCCACCAAGCCATGTCCACAGAACCAGTAGTAAAAAATTTTACTACCGGTTGTAGTAAAAATTTTACTACCTGCTGTACTGGCTAGGCAGAACTTCATTTTTGGTTGGTAGGTTGATTTAAAAGACCTCTTAAGTTTTGAACAGCTATGCCCAGAGAGAGGAAGTCTTGGCCAGATCTTATTTTTATCCTCCTCTTGTGCAGGAATAAAAATAAATTTGAAAGAGCAAAAATGCTGCCATGGACACTGGCCCCTTTTCTAACTGCTCCTGGTTAACAACTAGAAAACTAAAGTTCTTTCTGGATGATACAACATGCCAGAGCAAGGTTAAAGAAAACTAACCTAACTTCAGCTATAATTACAGTATGATTAAAGTGCACTGACTTAATTGCAATTTGGGCCTTGCTACTTGCTAAATCAAATCACACAGTGGCTTAACAGGTTATGTCAACACCGAAATGGTAAATAAATATCTTCCACATTAGTCATGATAAACTTGTAATTTATTCAAATTATTAAATTATTTATTCAAATATTTAAACTGCATCAAATCCTTTTTTTGTCTATTCTTTTTTAAAAATCATATCAATTCAACCAATTGGTATTGGGTTTCAGAAGAGCTTTTTTTATATATTTGTTTATTTATATGCTATCCTTCTCCGGAGACTCAGGGCAGCTTACAATGCGTTAAGCAATAGCCTTGTAAATACTTTTGTATATTTATACAAAGTCAGCTTATTGCCCCCACAGACTGGGTCCTCATTTACCTACCTTAGAAAGGATGGAAGGCTGAGTCAACCTTGAGCCTGGTGAGATTCAATTTACAGTAATTGCAGGCAGCTGGTGTTAATCACAATGCTTTAGTCTGCTGAGCCACCAGGCCCTTGTTATTCTGCATCCTCCTGTTCAACAGTTCACATTTTAAATCTATTTTAAACATAAACAAGGTATTTCAAATCTACCCCTAATGCACAGCCTAAAAATCGGGTTTTAATTAAAAACAGAACTGATATTATTAAAAACTATTTTAGTATTTAATAAATCATTCTTCAGCAGGCAAGAAGGACCATCATTCTGTTTTATCTCTAGTATCTGGTCATTTCTTAATGTATTATCCATAGCTTCTGAAACACAGCTAATATTGGGAACAGTCAAGTCAGAAGGATGATGAATCAAGGTGATGAGGGGAGAAGCATTCAGCTAGAGACTTCAGCTTCTCCTAGCAGAAACTACTTCCTAGCTTGGTGAACATAGGTGCCTTGGGCTTACTAATCTAGCATTCTTACCAACATTCTCTGATTTCAAAGATTTTTCCGACAGTATGAGCACAATAGCAACCACTTTAGCCAACAATTTTACAATTCAAAGATGAATACACACACACCCTATATTCAAGTATAACTTCTAAATAGTAGGTGGACAATTGGGTGTCATCTGCAGCTCCAAATTGTCTTTGTGATTCTCAGAGCCTCCCTTGATCAAGATTGATGAAACCAGCCAGCACAGTTTCTTACCAATTACCGTTTGGAAATGAAACACAAACAGAAGCTGTAGTACTTACCATGAAGCAGATACACCAGAGCTTAAAAGACTAATCAAACAAACCGCCCCCCCAACACTCCCCCAAATCTAACCCTGCCAACAGAGTTTGCAGTCCACAACTGAAAATGATAAATGAGTTAAATTATCTAATAAAAAGTTGCTTATTCCTGTTGTTGATAGGAATTCCTGTTATTCCTCTTGTTAATAAATGAGAGAGAGAAAAAAGGTCTGATCTACCAAAAGATGACAAATAATATACTCTAGATATATTTTAAGAAGTAATGTCCACCAAGTTCAGTATTGGTAGCTCAAGAAAATGCACAAATGTGAACCTGGTCAGCTTGGGAAACACCCTATCTCTTCTAGTGTTTTCTAATAGCTTCTAGAATTATCCAACCATTTGTTGCAATGTCACAGTGATGAAGACAACGGCCGGGTAATGCCAAATACTTTATATGTCAGTGATGGGGAGATGTTATTAATTAGCTGTAAATGAAATGTTTATCTTCACATGCTGCCAAGAATTTCAGAAAATGCTGATGCATGAAAATGTTGCAACCAAATTGGGTTTTCTATTTACTTCTTTAAAAAAAACAATGCATTACAGTATGTATATGCTTTTATATATTGCCCTTCAATCAACTGGTTGTCAGGGCAGTTCCCATCAAGATAAAATTTAAACCAATGTTTTCATTTATTTTCTAAACTAACTCACTCTACTGTGTTCCGAGAAACATTGCTTTTGTTTTTGGAATATCAGAAACATTTCCAATATTTCACAATTGCTGTACTATTGAGCTCTAGCAAGCTGAAAGTTTCTGCTTTTATTCAAGGTGATTAGACCATTAGAAGAACTAAAAGATAAAGTACCAAGACTGTGTAAGAACTCAGAAATTTAGAGATATCCCAGCCTGTCTGGTCTTTTCTTGTAGTGCTAATTTATGTTCTCCTTTTTGGGCATTTGGCTGACTTTCAAAGCCAAGGAAAGTCTAGCTTAGTTAGCGCCTGGATGAGAAATTACTAGGGAATCCCAGACTTCTGAGAAATCTAAAAACATCCTGGGAAAAAAGCAATGTTAAGCTATTTTTTTTCTATTGTGAAACAACTGCGTAGGCTGCCCATAAAGTCACCATCTTAACTCGAAAAAAAACCATTACATTTCTCTTTCCCTTCCAGATTAATTTCATTTCTCATATAATTGTTTCCACTTTCTTTTACTTGAATTATCCTCAATCAAAACGCTAAATCAAAAGGTTAAATCAAAATTGCAAACAAAAACAAATTAAAATAAAAATGAAGTAAAAACAAAACAAGATAAAATATTTTAATGGCGAGGGGCTGATCAGTGGATTAAGAAGTCTGTCTAATTTTATAAGCTTTGTGACAAAACATACACACATTCAAGGATACTGTATCATATGGTATCTGATAACAATTGTACATAAAAAAGATCAGAATCAGTGTTTTACCAGATAAAGAGTAATAACGTAAATCCTTATATCCTTATGAAGGGAACAATCTAGCAGGATATGAGCTGTTGTATTAACAGCCTCTTCTCCATAGGGGCAAGGTCTCAGCTCATAGGGAACAATGCAGGAGAGCATTGAAGCATGCTAAAGTTAGTGCTCTTTAGAATTTGGAAACAACTGGCTGATTTCCAAGGAAGAAATTGTAAACTTCTTTCTTTTTCTGATGAACTGAAGACGGCTCTGTGAAAAGCAGAGACAACTACTATCATGAAAGAATGAAGAGCCAGTGAATAGATGGAGTCTTTCTACTTCCTCGCTGGAGAAGGACTTCAGATCACTCACAAATGTTCCAGATTGCTGTTCCTCACAAGGAGACTGCAAGACAATGATTTCTGGTGGGTTTAAAGCTCCGGGAGAAAAAGGAATAGCTGTCTTGCTCCAATTGCAGCTGGCACCTTTAAAACTGAGTTTGCATACTTCTTTTTCTAACCACTTTTAGAAATTGCTTGTAACTGTTTTACAACTATTATTGGATCAACAAGTTTGACAGCACTGGGCAAGTTAGCTAAAGAAGTTTCAAATACAAATTTAAGGATTTAAAAAATAAAGGAATAAACAACAAAAGGTTGGTTATGATGTTGACTTTAAAAAGTCACCAGTGGGCTTAGGGAACAGATAAATTTGAAATAAGATTTTGGCATTATAAAGAATTTTCCCATAAGGAAACTTTTGAATTCTTAAAAAAATATGAAATAAGACTTTAGAATTGAATAGTAAAAAGAACTAGAAGGAATTAAAGATTACAATTAAAGGAGTGGAATATTAAATCCAATTTAGAAATACAAGCTAAAGAAAATTATTTTAATGTGGGAAATATTGAAGAATACTTTTTAATAATGGACCCCATAATTTGAACAGTGTCTTCCTCTATAGATAGACTGCAAAGATGCTATGGAAGAGGAACAATATTACTTGACATGGACTTAAAGATGACAACTAGAAAAATGGTATGGGATGAAAAAGAAACCAGCGAATGTTTTAATAATTAAAAAGGATAGATAGACAATAAACTAAGAGTGTGGACTTCCGGTTGATGTCTCAGCAATACAGACTCAGCAATACAGACACATGTTCCCTGTGCTGAATTCTTAATGTTTGTGGGCTCCGGAGGGAGCCTAAGCCACTCTGAAGGAGGAGGACAGTCGCCGCTCTCCTGTCTGGCCCAGGGATTTTCTTTCCTCTCAGCCACAGCCAGAAGAAGAAGCAGTCTAAAGATGGCCACTACAAAGCTGGGACAACTGAAGAACAACAGCTAAGACTGGTGCTGGAGAAAAGAAGGTGAGCCATGGTGGAACTGGGGGAGAGGATTTTTCTTTTGTCTTAAATTGAATCCAAAGAAATAACTCAGAACTATTTGCCCAGAATTGAGTGTTAAAGCAGTGCCTAAGCATTTTGGGATGTTTTGAAAAAAAATACCTAACCAGAAATGAAAGCTGTAGGAGAATAAACAACAGATTATTAAATAAGCATACTTCTAAACTGGGAAGATATTTTTAAACATTGGAATTATCTATATTAAAAACTCATTCTGCTTTTGTATTTGTTGTACAATCTAGATGACAATGGACTTATAAACTAGTAAACTGAATTTTAAACGGAGAGTGCCACCTGCTGACAAAAGAGGAACTACAAGGAAGTGATTCAAGTAAAGAGACACTTGAACACTATTTTAGAGGACTGAATTTGCAAAGAGGATATAAAACATTTTTTGATAACCTCTGGGACTACTTGAATGGAACTGACTGCCAACTTATGAGATATAAAGAATTGGGACTATACTTCTTGAAGGGTAGTTTAAAGACTAAATAAATAATTCTTGGACTGTTGGACAAAAATCAACTTTCTTAAAAATTAAATAAGATACTGAAGAAGGAGAAATGAGTGGAATTGTCCAGGAGATGGATTTACTTTATCAAAATATAAAAGACATTATGGGCAAAGGATTTAATAATATTATAGAAAAAAATGGAAAACACTATACAAGGGATGATGACTACAGACCAAGACACCCAGGAAAGGGACAAGCCAAAAGAAGAAATAAAGAAGGAAGAAGACAAGGAGATTATAACAAAAATAATAATGATTGATGAATTAAACCAAGGGGAAAACATATTAAGAGAATTGGAAGATATGTTTGAAATGGAGGCAGGGGCCTTGGTAAAAAATTTTAGAAAATAGGCGGTGGGGAAAACACTTAGATGGGACATCCAAGAAATAGAGATAGATGGAGATTTAAGAGAGGAATGGGGGAGGCAAATAAAAAAAAGCATGAAGTATCAAAGGGGGCAAAAGTCGGTGGGTAGATGATTTCTTTTTTCCCTTTATTGTTGTTTTGACTTGCTTTTACCCCTCTTTCTTTTAAAGTATAGCAATTAAAGTATAAAGCAGGCAAGAGATGATGTGTCAGAGATTAGGCAACGTGACTAGTATTATGAGATAAACCCAGGAGCAAAACACAGCACACAGCACACAGAGCCTTTAGATAATTAACAGTGGTTTTGTCTACAGCTATATATATACAGACTTATACATAGTAAATACCTTATCATACAGCTACTGACACGGGGAGAGCAATGAGATACATGACAAGAGAGAACATGAGGAGAAGAGAAACACACTCTAATGGCTTCCCTTATATAGGTACCTTCTTACCTGGCTTCTTAAAGTGGCAATAACTCTGCTGCCTCATTCCCATTGCATCAGCTTCCAGTTGCCTCCACTTACAACCTCTCATCAGTTTACAGCTATTAAATCTGATACGATGGTTGAATGATTCTTTCCTTGGTTGCTGTTTTGAATTGTCTTTTCCTATCTCTCCCTCTCTATTCTTTTTCTTTTTTTCTCTCTTTTCATAGACAGATGACATGATTAGAAGTTAGACAGAAAAGAAAGAAAACGTTTTTAATATAAGATGATACGATTAAAAGCTAGAATAGGTGATAGAAATAAAAGGAATATTAATGTATTACATTTTTATTTGATAAAATAAAAGTAATAATGAGAAATAGGTGGAATAATTGAATAATTATTGACTGTAACCTACTAGAGGCGTAATGGTATGGGAATTTTATAAGTTGATTGAATGTAACAATAATGTTTAATCTGATAAGTTTTGTTTGTATTGGAATGTATGGTGCCCAGGTGCCACACTGTTCACATGTTGATTTGACGTTTTTATAAAAAATAAAATAAATAAAAAACTTTAATAAATAAAAATAAACTAAAAGTGTGACCTGGATAATTTTCCTATATTTGATTTAGAAAAGAGGTTTTCTGAAGTTTTAAAGAAGTTTATGAGAAGTGACAAAGAAAATATTAAACGAAATCAAGTTCTTTGAAGGGACTAAAGATCAAGATTGTCAGAAGAAAAGGAAGGAATATGAAATTAATGTATTTGATTAAGTTTAAAAATATGTTAACTTTGGTAACAATGAACTTTTGCTAACTTCAGGACTGAAACAACAAGGTTTTATAGATCTATAGATAGGAGATGGCATATGAGAAGAAGAGATTGTTGCTTGTATTTTAAGAGAAAATGATGTGTTACTAAAATTGTTTATATTTGTTGTGGTGAAGAAAAAATGTATTTCTTTTCTTTTTCTTTATTATATTCCTATTTTTTTCTTTCTTTTCTATTTTTTATTTTCTGCAACTTCTATTTTTTTTTAATTTTGTTACCTTCTATTAGTTCTTATTGTTGTAAATTGTAATCTTTAATAAAATAATTTGTCAAAAAGGAATTTGGAAACAGTTATATGCTGTAAATATCTCAATGGTTTGTGAAAACAGGCCTTAAAAATATGTTAAGATTGACTCACTATGCAGCTTTGTTCGCAACCAAATAACAGTAAGCAATGGGGAGGGACGGTATTGGAATGTAAGGGTGGTTTGAGAAGAACTCTGGAATGCAAGCAATCCCTCACCTGAAATGGGGAGACAGACTCAAACCCCAAGATCATTACCTGGGAACGTCTGAGACAGACAAGCCATTTCCAAAATAAAGCAAGTGCAACTGATTGATAGACAATGGACAATGGGAGATCCAGAGGGAAAAGGAAAACTTTTCTTATGTTGTTTAGGCATGAGAACTTCAGAACTGGTTTTTCTACTTCTATGCCTATATAACTTTTCAGTAAAGCTATATTCCTTTTGTTGTTTAATCTAGTGTGACAGTTGACATTAAGCCAAGTCTCACAGTAATACCCTACCTGGATTCCACCAGGAGGTCAACTTCAAGATGTTGGCTATGGCCAAAGATAGAAGAGAACCTGGCTCAGGAAAAGCCAGTGGTGCCTTAGGCTGAAGCTAGGGTGCAGGCTGCTGGCATATGCTCGAAACCAACACCCAAGAAGTCTAAGCAATCATCCATACCTATGAAGGAGTGAGTGAGAGATGCTCTGTACCAGGGACCGAAGACCCACTGGGCAACAAACATGGGCAAGGGAGCAGAGGCTGCAGACCCCTTCTTCCTGCCAGAGTCAACAAGGTCTGAGGTAGCATGAGGTATGGATAGCAAAGCAGCCAGCTGAATGGGATGACCCTGCCAAGTGGAAGATCCTGATCACCATCCACAGCCCATCCATGGAGCAGCTGAGAGAGAAGTTTGGAGGGATGGAGATTCATGCTGCAACAACACCGTGGCTGCTGCTGCCAGCCCAGGAGTAATGGAAACCCAGTGGCCCTAGTGACTCCTTCTCCTCCCTATTTTTCAGCCAGCCACATCAGCAGCTGTGGATGTGGTCAGAGCCCCAAGCAAGCAGCAGAGGCCTTTCCCACACCTCCTCCATTGCAGCCAGCAGTGTTGATGGTGTTCAAAGCCAAAAAAGAAAATGTGAGCAGGGCAGCAAGTCATAGAGTTCTGCCCTCCATCCAGTGAAGGGGAGGGAACTCCAGCCTCTGTCAAGATGAGACCAGTCTTCTACGAGAGCAACAGTGAAGGAGAAGATGATTCGATGGTAAGTGGCACCATCATCCCCATAACTGCTAGGATGGAGATGTTGGTGTCCTCCTCAGGAGTAAAGGCAGTCCTTACAGTTTGCTAAATTTGGTCAATCCCCAAGTGGTAGAGCAGTTAGGAATGAGATTAAGAAAACTAAGGAAACCCATAGCACTTTTCCAGCTAGATGGTTTGATAGCAAGCAAAGTGCCAGTGACCTGCCTAACCGAACCTGTGAAGCTAAAAGCCAGGACCCACACAAAGACTATTTGATTTACTATGGTCCCGGAGATGACAGGGGCCATGGTCCTGGATCTGGCGTGGTGGAAAAAATAGAGCCCATCTGTCAATTGGGATAGAGACAAGTGGCAGATGCAAAGGAAAGTATCCAACCGGCAAGAGTTGGGGAAGTGCTAAGAAACTGCCACACATTTGCAGCTAAGAAAGTGAAAGTTGAACCTGCCAATAAACTAGAGGGAAGTGGTAGCTTACAACTGCTGATTCCCTAGGAATATCACAACCTGGCCAAGGTCTTTGGTGAGAAGGAATCCAACACACTTCTACCCCGTCACCCCATAGATTGAGATTCTGCCTGGGGCTAACCTGCCAAAGCCAAAACTATATTTGATGACACCTAGGGAGATGAAAGAGCACATTCATAGACAAAAAGTTAGCCAGAGGCTTCATTCAACTGGGCTAAGTTGAGGATGGCAGCCCCTGTGCTTTTCAAAGAAAAAAAAAAAGATGGGTCCCTTAGGCTGTGTGTCAACTATATATGCTAAACTGTGTATGCCTGGAGAATATGTACTCCCTCCCACTAATGAAGGACATGTTGGCCCCTCTTGAAAAGGGAAGGATTTTCACAAAGTTGGACTTGAGAGAGGCATACTACCGAGTGAGAATTAAGGAGGGGAATGAATAGAAAACTGTGTTCAACTGCCCTCTGGGATGCTACCATTTCCAGGTGATGTTGTTTGGGCTACAGGGGCCTAAGTGCTGTTCACGCAGCTGATAAATGAAGTTCTGCATAAGCATTTATACAAGAAGGTCTTCATGTATACTGATCTATACAAAAACCAAGGAAGAGCATGAGAAATTTGTCAAAGCAGTGCTCAAGAAGCAACAGAGGGCTCAGTTTTTCATGAAGTTGACCAAGTGTGATTTCCACAAGACCAGTTTAGGCTATTTAGTGTACTAGATTTTGAAAGATGTCATAGAGATGCATTCTGGAAAGGAGGCAACTGCAGAGTTTCCTCAGTTTCGCAAACTTCTATCATCAATTCATCCCGTTTCCTCAAATTGTTCTGCTGATCATGAATTTGTTGAAAACAAAAGGGGAAGCTAAGCCCAGACCCAGACAGTCCTTGAACTGGTCACTTGAATGCCAAGCCACGTTTGAAAAGCTAAAATATCTTTTTGTTGCTGATCTGGTTCTAAAAGAGCTTGACCTAGATGAGCCCTTTGTAATACAAGCAGACACCAGGGATGTAGTCATGGGTGTGGTGCTGTTCCAAAAGAATGCAAAAGGAGAATTGCAGCCAAGCTCCTACAAGTCCCTCAAGCTTGCTGAGACTGAGAAACAATGGGCTACCTGGGAGAAGGAAGTCTACATGGTTCGTTGGGCTCTCCTAACCTGGAGGCAGTTCCTAGAAAGCAACTAAATCCATTTTGAGGTGTGGACCATCCACAAAAACCTGGAAGAATTGAAGGCTGCCCAAAAGCTATCTCTTAAATAAGTCTGGTGGGCCCACTACTTCAACCGCTTTAGCTTTACTCTCTGCTACCTACTGGGTACATCAGTGCTTGAGAAGAGGTCATCAAAGTCATCATCCCCTCCAAGCAAAATAAGCAAGCATGGGCCCCCATGAGACAACAGGAAGCATCTTCATCAACATTGACCAAGGATCTAATGCATAACACAACCACTAAAGGAGGCCCTGGTAGTGAATGAGTGAACTGTCATTAAGGGACAGACTACCAGATTACCATACAACAAACTATACATCCTGGTGAGCCAGAGAACTTTATTGCAGCGGAGCCATGATGTAAAGGAGGCAGAGCATTTTGGAATTTTGAAGACCATTCACCTTGTAAAGAGTCTGTTTTGATGGCTGTGAATTAAGAAAGACATAAAAACATATGTAGCCAGCTGCCCTGGGTGCACTGCAACAAAGACTTTGTGGCATGCCCTAGGATCCCCTCCACTCAGGCGCTGGCTAAGCTCTTCATACACATGTGTGCTGGCTGTATGGGGTTCTAAAATGCATAATCTCAGATTGGGGTCTGTGTAGTTCACCTCAAAATGTTGGTGAGAGTTCCTGAGGTTGTTAGACTCCTCCCAGGGTCTTAGCTTCACACATCATCCTTGGACAAATGGAGCTTGTGAATATATAAATGCAGTCTTGGAACAGTACTTCAATGCTCTATGAACTATCAGCAAACAATTGGACTGAGCTCTTGCCCTTTGCTGAGGTGGCCTACAATAACTCTGTGCACAGTAGGTCCAGATTTACCATCTTTTGAATGGCCACAGGTGCAGAATTTGTGCCCAGTTCAGAACTTCTTTAATAGTCTTTATCAACTTCATTGATAAAGACTATGATAAAGACTTCATTGTCTGAGTAGATGTGTTCTCTGAAAACCATCTGGCCCATAGTGTGCAAAGCATTAGAAGTAGCACAGGAAATGCAAACGAGATGGGCTGACAAGAAGAGAGCACCTGAGAGGGAGTTTAGAATAGGGGATGATGTGTACCTGTCCATGAAGTTCTTGAAGTTGGGCCAACCCTGCAAGAAGCTAGGCCCCAAGTACATAGGTCTTTTCTCTGTCATCTAGATCAGAGGTGTCAAACTGGTGGCCTGCAGGCTGATTGCGTGGCATGCAGGCCATATCCAACCCAGCTCCGCGAAGGGAAAAATATCACGATACATCGTGTAATAGCAACATGATGCTGTGTGTTTGACAACTGTGATCAAGATTATAAATCCGGTGATGGTGGAATTAAAGTTACAAAACAAAAAACAAAAAAACATAGGTGCATTCACCCAGTGTTTCATTGTAGTTTCCTAAAGCCTTTCTGTAGCTCACCGCTGAAATTGGCCATTAAGCCTCGCTTCCCCCCATATGGGTAGGTGGAGAGAAGCACTGCAAGGTCAAGGAGATCCTTCATTCTCAATATCACAAGGGGAAGTTGCAGTATTTAGTTTTATGGAAGGGGTTTGACAAAGGCAGAGTGAGTGGCAGTGAGTCCATGCCCCTGGGTCAGGTTTGGGCAACAATGGCCCTTTTATGACTTGTAAACTTCAACTCCCAGAATTCCTGAGCCAGCCATGTTAGCTCAGGAATTCTGGGAATTGAAGTCCACAAGTCATAAAAGGGCCATAGTTGCCCACTTCTGCCCTAGGCTTATTCAGAGGTTCCCTGCTTCTGACCCTAATAGAGCGAAAAGCTGCAGTGTACAGATAATGTGCCTGTTTGTTTCTTTGCAGGATTAATCTTCTTTATGGAGGGTCAGTATGTCATGGTTGACTTGCTATGCAGTCCTGCTTGCAACCAGACAACAGTAATGGGAGTGGGGAGAGAAGGCATTGGAATGTAAGGGAGGCTTGGAAGAGAACTCTGGAATGCAAGTGTGCCACCTGGAAGCGTGAGATAGACCCAAACCCCAAGGTCATCACCTGGGAACGTTTGAGGCAAACAGGCTGTTTCCAAAATAAAGTAAGTGCAATTGATTGGTGGACAATGGATAATGGGTGATCCAGGGAGAAAAGGAAAAGTTTTTCTATGTTGTTTGGTGTAAAAATGTCAGAACTGGCTTTTCTACTTCTGTACCCATATGGTTTTTCAATAAAATTATACTCTTGGAAGAAAATGTCCCAGGAGTTCCTTGTGCTGTTTAATGCAGTGGGACAGTTGACAAATGAGATGTCACACTTATTTCAATGTCCATCAGCAATCAACAGAGTAGCTACTCAATAAATGGTCATTACTAAGAATGACAAGTGGACAGGAAGCCTTAAACTGGGCCATTACAGAAGGCATCAAACCAAACAGGGCTGCAGAATTGAATATCTTTTTTCTCTGTGAGAGGATCTGCCTTTCCTCTTCTCAGTTACTGTTGTAAATAACCAGGGATATCTATGGGGAGCAATGGTCTAAAAAGTCAGGATGGCAGTTGTGCAGTTGAAGTCCAACCTGAATTACTATTTACGTCCTCCTAAAAATGGGTTAGGCTTGATTGCATGGTTGTGTTCGCCATTTTGACTTTTTTGACCCCTCCTCAGCAGACACCTCTGGAAATAAATGCTTTGCAAGAGCAATGTTAACTAACAAAAATAGTTTGCTGTTCAGTGCACTATTTGTGCAACATTTCAGGCTGGAAAAGAAGGAAAAATAGATTACGTAAGGGATCTAACTTGGTGGCTGAGACATGGAAGCTGGAATACAGAGGGAAAACCAGATCTGTCACAGGACATTTTTTTAATATTATGTAACCATATAAATGCTGCTTTCCCCCTGTGGCTGGATGACAGGAAGAAGCTTACAGCTTCTCAGTGGCAAAACGTGTTTTTCTATAACTAAGAGAATCTTGCTTCTGGCCAATGGAAATTTCAGAGGCTTTTAAGAAAAAAGAGATACCAATATAATTAGGAGCAGAACAGAGAAACATTTTGATGGGTATATTATTCAGACTGGGTGTGAAAAAGGCTAAATCATAGCATGGCAAAATATCATTGCCCTCTGGCAGCCATTTCTACAGCACATCCAATTTCAAGGTAGCCTCATTCCAGGGCATTTGGGGACAAGTGTTAAGATGAAGGCTGGAAAGGCCAGCAAGAAAAAAACTGAAGGGCAGATTGGTCTGTTGTGGCATCAAGGGATAGATGTCAGCTGCTGCCCCTACCCAGAGGGAGTGGGAGAACGAGCAAAATAAACCTTGCCCCTATTATGAATATGGTTTGTATCTCATTCTTGGCATATAAGTGAAACTTTATCTTAAGAGGCCTTTCTAATGTTTCCAAGAAGCAGAACTTCTCAGCACCTTAAATCATTGCATTTGAGGCTTCTATTTCTGGTACTGGTTTAGAGAGGCCAGACAAAAGTAATGGCTGTCTTTTGTTACAGTGGTCCCCCAATCTCTGAAATAAAGCATGCTTTCAGGGTGGGGTTAAAAGTACCAGTTAAACAGGGGGGGTTGCTGATGAGGCTTTTATTGCATAATTGTATAGAAGTCCTGGAATTATTTATTTATTTATTTGTTTATTTGTTTATTTATTTATTTAACTTGTATACCGCCTTTCTCCAAAGACTCAAGGCGGCTTACAATGCATTTAAAAGCCATATATAAAAACATTAAAAATTAAAACATTAAAAACAATTAAAACCCATTTACACCATTCATGGCCGGATCTTGCCAGATCGCAACAGCGAGATCAACGACCCCAGGCCTGCTGGAAAAGCCAGGTCTTCACCGCTTTTCAGAAGGCCAATAGGGTGGGGATGGTCTGGATCTCAGGAGGTAACTGGTTCCAGAGAGCTGGGGCAGCCACAGAGAAGGCCCTCCCCCATGGGCCCACCAGCTGACACTGTTTAGCTGACGGGACCCGGAAGAGAACAACTCTGTGGGATCTTACTGGTCACTGGGAGCTATGCAGTAGAAGGCGGACTTGAAGATAACCATTTGACAATTATATACAATGGACAAGAACCCTGTTTGGGTACTGGCTATGCTCTGTAATACAGGGATGCGGTGGCTCAGTGGCTAAGATGCTGATCTTGTCGATCAAAAGGTCAGCAGTTCAGTGGTTCAAATCCCTAGTGCCACGTAATGGGGTGAGCTCACGTTACTTGGGCCAGCTTCTGCCAATCCAGCATTTTAAAAGCACATAAAAAATAAAAATAGAAAAATAGGGACCACCTTTGGTGGCAAGGTAACAGCATTCTGTGTACCTTTGGCATTTAGTCATACTGGCCACATGACCACGGAGATGTCTTCGGACAGCGCTGGCTGGCTCTTCGGCTTTGAAATGGAGTTGAGCACCGCCCTCTAGAGTCAGGAACGACTAGCACATATATGTTAGGGGAACCTTTACCTTTATGCTCTGTAATATGGAAGGAAATACAAAGCAGCACTCGTCTTTCAATGTGGTTTCCTCATTCATGAAGCTTAAACTTAAGTAACCTTTCTTGTATATTATTCAACATGATTAATCTAGGGTTCACTGGTAATTGCTTACAATCTATTTCTGTTATCAAAATGTTCAAAGTTTCTTATATCTCTCATTGTTAAATATCTCATTCCATTTTTAACTAAGCAATTCTTATCTATACTAAGCCTTAAAAGCAACTCAACGGTTACAAAATACTTCAGGAAGACAAGTAAAACAGAGCACTGTTTGCAATAGTAGAGTTTGGTCTTGGCTCACTCATCAATCCCTTCTGTAGATGGTTGGAAATTGTAGAACACAATGTTTCCAAACAAGGAGTAATATTCTGTACATATCATCTCTTTGGCTTTGGGCCACAGGTTCTAAAGTAACTTATGTTTGTTTCATATATGTATGGATTGCAATTAAGAAATGGACTTTATCCATCTTTAGGGAATCTGAACCTTGTACAATGAAATCAAAGCAAAATATGAAATGACTCCTGGGAGGGTGGAAAGATGATTACTCTGCAAGAAAGCAATCGTTAATCTGTTATAGACCAGAAGCATATAGGTATTTATGACTATTTGGATAAGAAGTATGATTAGGATATCATAATTAAATTAGATAGTGATAACTTCAATGTAACTTCACTTATCAGTCTTCAGGTCTAGTAGATAATGTCATTCCTTTAAGATGAAATAATGACCCATGAAACATCTCGTGAGCTCATTAAAACTGGAACTTCTGAAATAACACAAGACTTTTCATATCAGTTTGCTGCATGTCTGCAAAATTAAGAAAAGTGTGCATCATATACATGCAGTATGAGTCACACATATCTTTATTATCTTCAAATGCCTTTGTCACATCTCTTGTTTGACTTTGCCCCTAAACTGACCTGTCTTCTGGGCTCCATATTGGCAGAAGAAGCCTAGAAGACCAATGAAGAATATAAGAAAAATATATAAATAATAAAACAAAAGTTAAATAGGAGGAAGAAATATAAGATATGTTTGCTGCTTTGAATTATTTATAAAAATAATAAAGATGGGATTTTAAAAATGTACAACAAAAAGAGGGGGTTTCATTTTTCTTGTGCAATTGTCTTAAGCATCTTTCTAGTTGAAAGCAGCCTATCCTAATTTTCCCTGTCCAGATCTTCCTAGCCACCCCAACAAGCTTTCAGATCTACTTCCTGCCTTGCAAGAGAAAGCAGAAAGAACATAGGGGAAGATGGGATAGTGACAAAATCCCAACGAGATCTCCAGTACGAGCTCTCCAATTTAACTTCAAGTACCATCTGGGTGTACAATTCAGATATGATCAGATACATTAGAATAAATAAGATTCAGAGAAAGACAATAAAGAGGAACAGGGACAAAAAATTAAATTTTACTGGAAAGCACTCAGGAAAGATATGATAGGAATATTACCGCATTTTTCAAATACCAGAACAGTCGTTATATAGGCCAAGGCTGTATTTTCTCTATTCCTGGATGGTTTTTAAAAGAAAAGAAGGCAAATTCCTGTTAAATGCTATGAAAAATATCCTAATAATAAAAACACTGGAATAAGTTATTGTACAAGGCAGTGAACTCCCGTTCAGTGGAAGTTAGGTAAAGTATCCCTGTGAGGGATACTTTAATTCCTGCACTGAGTCAAGGTTTTAATTGATGGCTTCAAGGACACCTTCAAAGATTCAACATGACTAGCAAGAATGGTGTAATAGATTCATGGTAATGTTCTCTATATATACACCTGCAGGTATTCTTTCAAACTGTTGTACTGTACAATTTGTGTCACATTCTTATGCGCAGTTCTTTTGCATAATCAGGCATTATTTATTGAAGAGCCTTGGTGATGCAGCAGACTAAAGTGCTGTTAAGTAGCACTTAGCTGCCAGCTGCCTGCAATTACTGCGAGTTCGAATCTCAACAGGCTCAAGGTTGACTCAGCCTTCCATCCCTCCGAGGTAGGTAAAATGAGGACCTGGATTGTGGGGGCAATAAGCTGATTTTGTATAAAAAAGAACACTGCTTTGGGGGGAGGGCAAAAGCCCTACTAAGCAGGTATATACAAAAGTATGAAGGCTATTGCTTAATGCATTGTAAGCCGCCCTGAGTCTCCGGAGAAGGGCGGCATATAAATCGAACGAATAAATAAATAAAGAAATTATGGTAGTTGAGATCATTTCTGTACTAACCCCTTAAGCTGTCCCTGAACTGTGCTGATAACCTCTAAAGCAGTTTAAGGAAAAATTATCCAAATTGAGGTGGCAGAAGGTTGAACCAGGATGCACGCTACCACACACAGGTGTTCGTTGATTTTTCCTATTGCTTTTATCAAAATGATAAAAAGCACCATTATACCATGCTGCAAGCTCCACCCCATTAGGTTGTGTGTGCATGTGCATGCACACATGTGACTTTACCATCTAGATGCTATTACTACCTACCTACTGAAAATTAGACCTACCCCAAAATAAGACCTAGTGAAGGGTGTGGGAGTGGCCAGCACAGGAGGCAGCGTGTGCATGGGCCAATGGTATCTGGTAGCAGCTGCAGTCTGCACAGCGCAGGTGAGCCCTGTCCAAGCAACAGACAGAGGCAGAGGTATGTGTATTGGGGGGAGGGGAGGATAGGCTATCTGAATGCCCTGTGTGCTGCAGGGAAGCTGAATATCAATGGGCCAGAGTGGGCAGGCAGCCATGTGAGGCTCATGTTTGCAACTCTCAACTTGCCTGTGGCGCGTGCAGCATGTTGGTATCACCTGCCTTCCACCTCTTGCCTCTGCCTCCATCTGCTGCCGGTGCCACCATGCAAAAATGAGTCTTCTGCAGCTCGCTGACTGGTTCAGCCCACCGACTCTTGGCTTTCTTGCAGACTGCACAGCGTGTCTGCTCCCCTCAGCGCCTCTGCTTCCATTTGCTACTTGGACAGGGAATCAACTCACCTGTACTATGGGGGCTGTACAGCCCCACAGTACACTAATGAAGGGACTGGTAGGCTGCAGCTGATGCCAGATACCATAGATCACCATGCGCTTGCTGCCTCTTGTATACATGCAGGAGGGGTTGGGACGCCCAGCTGGGCTGGTCACCCTGAAATCATGTTTTCCCAAAAATAAGCCCTAGTGCTTATTTTGGAGCCCAAGAATACATAAGACCGGGTCTTATTTTCAGGGAAACATGGTACCTACCTACCTAACTAGGAGTAGCCTGTCTCTTTTCTCGCATGCCAGGCAGATCTTGCCATGAGCCAGATTGGGTGCCTGAGTCAGCCATTTACTTCTAACTATAGAGTGGGGAGTCAAAAAACATCTTTCAACTATCTACTAAGATGTACTGGACAAGCATGATAGATTTTAGTCCATAACCTTCAGTGAAGCACCATTAATCTTGCAATGGATTAGTTAAGGCTGAGAAATATATGATGCATACAACTTTGAAAAGTTATATAAATTATAATTAACATAATAATTACATTAGAAAGAGCCAGTTTGGTGTAGTGGTTGAGGTGTTGGCCTACAAACTGTTGGAGATTATGAGTTCTAATACCCCCATAGCCATGAAAAAACTCATATGTGGCTCTGGGCCAATCATTGTCACTCAGCGAAACCACTTTACAGGACTGTTATGGGAAAAGAGTGTTGGTCTGTTTGCTGCTTTAAGTTGCACATGAAAAAAAGAATGGAAGATACATAACACACACACACACACACACACACACAGAGAGAGAGAGAGAGAGAGAGAGAGAGAGAGAGAGAGAGAGAGAGAGAACTGAATCACTGAAATATACATTTATGCAGACACAATGACCAGCTCTAAAATAAATATTCCTTTTTGTACTGCAAGTGACAGCAAAAGTTAAAAAATAAAGCATGGCAATAAAGCAGGCAAGTATAATAATGATGCTTTTGAGACCTTATTTTTCAAAAGTTCTTACAGCAGAGATCAGGGAGTTCCAGGAATAATCAACTACTGATTCAAATGAGGAAGAATCCTACATTTGCATAGGAGCCAATAAGGGGGCAGGTGCTGTCTAGAAGAAAGTAAAACATAGCATTCTAAAAGCACACAAGACATTTGGTCCAGCATTAGCTGGAACAGATTATTTCCAACTCAGAGCAGGAAAACACAGATGGAAGTCCCATTTGTGGTGTGCTAGTGGTGAGCAGAAGACAGCGTTGTTTAGGAGAGGAAATTATTATGAATCCATTGGCAAGGGAGAGAGAGAGGTTAAGCATCTCAACCTCATGGCTGAAGAAATCTTCCTTTATCTCTACCTGCTCCTCCCTTCATATCAAGTGCCTGGCTTGATGAGGCAGCAGGTGCAATTATTACACTCTGTTCCTTGATGAGGAAAGTGTAGCAATGAGGAAAGTCTCTTCTGCATTCCCAGGACCTGGGTTCTTTTCCCCAAAGGCCACCTGTCTTAATCCTAACGTTTTGGCAGGAGGAAAATGGTCTCAGAACCTCTTTAGCTCTACTAAGTTGCAAGAAGTATAAATGTGGATTCCTGATGATCTTCCTGTTTCCTCTGCTGTTAGCTTAAATTTTAGAGTCACTGCTCCTTATAGGAATATTACTGGATGGCATCTAAATCCTTTCTCTTATCTTAGGAAGCTGAGATCATAAGTACACCTGCTGGTCCATTCCTAACTGGACTTACAAGGTGGCTGTTTGAGGTGTTGGTCTTGGGTATCTAAAGTGCCAGAAGGTGGAGGAAAAGATTGCAATGTAATTATGTATAGAATTAAAACAACTCAGTGAAATCTTTAAATTCCCCACCATCACATCGCCCTTCCCCCAGCCAAAAGGAATTCGGAGGATAGGCTTAGGAAATGCTTGGGTTGCAGAGTCTGCAGGTCTGGATGACAAGTCAGCAATTCTTGTGTCTTAAGTTAATTATCTGTTTTGATCAGCCTTGTTTGTTTTTCACAGGCAGGGAGGAAGAGCTGCATTCTGTAGTGATTTTCTCCCTGAAGTCCTCTCTCTCTAAACTTCCAGTATGAAACTAGGTCTTCATTTCATGAAAAGGGGACTACTCTGTACTTCCAATTTTGCTATTTATCATTCTCCACTCCTGAACTAGTTAGCAAAGACTTGAGGGCATTATTGGAATAATTGCTTCTTCCCTATCCTCAGCTTGCCGGTGGGACTTCAGCCTACTTGATGAAGCTGCTACATCAGAAATAGTTTCAGCATACGACTGGCACCAGGGCTGACTTCATTCAGCAGGAAATATATGATCAGACTGCTCTGGACATGAAGAAATTCTCTACAATTCTAATAACGCTTCTTGGAGAGACAAGGATTTGAAGATAATTCTTCACAGAAAGAATTAAAATCATTTCCTGCTATTTCTTTGGAACATTCCTATCAATTCAGCAAGCAGATCTGTTGAACTCTTTACTGAGTAGTGAGAATGAGAAATGGCCTGAGCTTTTGACATAATCATACTAGTGTTTTTGTTTACTAAAGAAAAAAAGACCAACCCATCTTGTTTTCCAGGGAGCCAAGAAGTGATTAAAGGAACAGATACATGGGGCTGGTGGATAAGAGAGTGACTGAACTAGAATTAACTTGAGAACCTACTCAAAGGATTGGCAAATAAATTGTTTTTCTCTGTCACCATTGAATCATCACCAAGTAATTCAAATGAGAAGCATATGAGGGAGGGTTAGAGGTCTAAGACATACAATTCACAAAAAATAGGACTGTTACAACAGATTTCTACAGTGTTTTTCAGATACAATTGGTGACATTCTGCTGAGTTGGGCAGAGATAGCCGTAGAAAGGGTCAGGATGGAGGCCCCATCCATCTGATTAAAGCCCTGCAACATTTTTACATGCAACACATGTAAAAATGGATGGTGATTCAATTGCCACCATCTCGATCCATCTTCATATAACTGCCCCTGAAACTGGAAAGCATATTGCAGGTAACACATGGTCCAGTTTGTTTAACTTTTATTTCTGCTTATTATAGAACTTTTTCCATCTTTAGGGCTGAGACAGGATATTTGGAGAGGTGAAACCAATCGCATATACCAGGGATATCAAAGTCGATTTCATTAAGGGCCACATCAGGGTTGTGTTTGACCTTGGGGTGGGCATGGCCAGGGTGGGTTTGGCCAGCTCAACATGTCAGGAGACAAGGGGGGGGGGGCTGAGGGGGATCCACAGTCTCCAGTGGAGGAAGGCAAGACCAGGGAGAGCGCCAAACCCTCATCCTCCAGAGGAGCCTCACCGTCCTTCTCAGGCCATGCAGAGGACCCCTCCGGATGGTGATGCAGGCTGTCCTTTGAGCATTTGCCCTCTAGGCAGCAGAGGGCAAATGCCCAGCTCAGCCCTCAAGCTTCCAGGGCATCAGGACCCCACAACCCAGCCCAGCCCCACTTCCTCAAGGGGGTGACAGGCTGCACTTACCTCCTCCTCAAGACTGCTGCTACTGTGCTCAGTCTCCTTGGCCAGGTTACTCATGGTGTGTGCAGGAGGGCAAAAAGGGTCAGAGGGAGGCCCATTCCCTCTCCATGCAAGGAGACCTGGCCATGTAACCAAAGCATTCTCAGTGATAGGATGGGAGACCACCAAGAGAGGTCAGGAGGAGGAGACAAGGGGATCACAAAAGGTCAGCAATGATCACATTTGTGTGAAAAATGGTTGTAAATCACTTTTTTCAGTGCCATTGAGACTTTGAATGGTCACTAAGCAAACTGTTATAAGTCAAGAACTATCTGTGTTAGTTTATATATGGCAATTTATGAAATTAGATAAGTTGAGTTATTTTTTCACCTGTTATTTTTATTTACCTGGTTGCAGGATTCTTACATCCTTGCAAACTCCTTAACTCCTTAACATAGCTTAGACTGCTGGAGAGTAGAGGAAATTCATTCAATAAGACCATTCTTTCCAAACAATGCAAAATTAATTTAAAAGAACAGCAATCAGTTTTTCTCTAAGAGAAAGTGATTTTGAAGACAAATGAATCATAAGAAACGAGAGTTTCCTCATAATGTATCTTGAGACATCAGGTATGCAGAATAACATGTAGCCTGTTGCACAGGAACTCCCCTCCCTCCACACCTTCTTGAAAAGATCTTACATGCAAATGCATTCAATTAAGACACCACCCCCCCAAAAAAAAAATTGCTGAGAAATTTGGGAGAAGCCAAATTTTCCAACTAAACTTGGAAAAGAGATGTCATTCCGATCTCCATGCAGATCAGCCAAGTGGCTTACCATACTTCCAAACAGCTACCCATGTCCTAATTCACTAGTTCTTCATATTCTCTACAGTTTATAGATTCAAAAGCATTCTGGGAATATTATGACTTGCGCCAACAATTTCTCAGAGACATTAACAAGGAGAAGTATTAGTTTGACAAATATTAAGTTTGAATCTAGGACTGAGGCAAGGAAGCAGCCCTACAAAGCAACCCAGATCAAAAGGTATATGAATGATATAGCATTTGGAACACTGCAGAAAATCAGACTTTTCTTTCTTTAAAAATAGCAGCATTGTTTGAATATTTCCGAAAAATGCCACATTGAGGAAAAGGAAAAGGAGGGGAAGGAAGCTGTAGGCTTATCGGTCAAAATCAGTTCACAGAAAATAATTCCTCTGAACTTTTTCATTTACATAGAAAACTATTGAAATGCCTCTTATCTCATTGTAAAATGTTACATGACTTAGATTGTATGGAGCATCTCCAAACAGAAAAAAAATCTGAGCTAGATCAGGATAGAAAATACTTTTTAGCTTAATTTTTAAAATCTGGTAATGAGGCTTTAAAGGCAACATCAGAAGTACAAGACTGAAGTTTGTAGCCTTTGATAGGAAGTTGAGACCTAAATAATATTGTAGGACAGTGTTTCTCAACCTGTGGTCTATGGAACCCTAAGGGGGGCATAATGTCATCACAGAGGGTCCCTGAAGGCTTGGAGAAATGTTATGATTTAAGTCTTGAGTTAATTCTTGGTGGTCTGTGCCCCTGGACCATGGCCATAAAAGAGTCAGTGGTGAAGAAAAGGTTGAGAATCATTGCTATAGGTTAAATCAGAGGCATTATGTGGCTTACTTTAAAAAAAAAGAGAAAGTAATGCTCTCAAAAATCACCAATATTTCTGTCAACATTTTAGCATGAAATCTTGAACACTGATTGTGTGCCTATATGTAGATGACAAGTGGAAAGTATGTTATAATAGGACTTCCCCAGCAAATTTTAGTTAGCTCTGCCCAAGAATGTCAGACCTGCCCCAATCTGATCCCTTAGGGAAGTAAAACTCTTGACTCCATTGAAGTGAAAGGCACTTTTACTAAGAGAAGTTGGTTGCAGGAGAGTCAAGTGGAATTCCCACTCACTAATACAGGACTAAAACCCCTGGTTTCCCCAAACCTTCCCCTCATGGTCCATCCATGCGTAGCCAATCCAACACCACTAAGATTTTATGAGAAACTCCAAGATGTTTGGGCTAGTGAAATTCCATACTCAGGGCATGAACCAGATTCCAACATGAACCAGATTCCAACCATCTCTGCTCTTCCTCAATTATCAAAACCACCTCCTAATTCCCTATCATAAAGGTATACAACACACTACCCATTTATTCCCCCCACTCACTCCCTTTGATGAGAGAATGCCCAGGTAGGCATCAAGCTAAAACTGGTAGTTCTGACATGCTGCCCCCCCACCCCCCACTTGACAGGAACATTCTTGCAAGATAAATGGAAAGAACAACATAAAGGAGAGACAGGGTAAATATATAGTTAGAGTACTGTACTTATCTGGTTTTTCTGGATATTGCTTGAAGTTTGAAGTTTGGTCACTTTTATCTGTTTAAATTCCACCTATTCAGTTTCTGAAGGAAGGAAGTCCTTTCACGCTACCAAATACTAGATTTTTCCTCAAACCTAAAGTGACTACAGGCCTAAATTGTTTCAAAATGTTGTTCCCTCTCAATCCTGAGTAGTTTGGGTTGTGGTGGTGGGATTGGGCATAGTGGGGATTGAGTTTCCAGTTTCAGTAGGCTACAATGGAAAATCAGGTGAAGGTGCCTAAGGGATTTTGGACAGGAGAGGACCGGAGTCTACTCCTCAATATTTTTAGTTCCCAAGTCCTCGGGCGGCTGGCACGGCATCCTGAATTTGAAGCATCTCAATCTGTTTATTTCTTACAGAAGATTCAAGATGCAATCCCTGCGGTCCATCTTGGCCTCCATCAGAGAAGGGGATCTGATGCAGTCTGTAGACCTCAGGGAGGCCTACCTCCATATACCCATACATCGCAGATATCTCCGCTTCGAGTATGGCAACAGGCACTACCAGTATTGTGCAATGCCCTTCGAGCTCTTCTCGGCCCCCAGGATGTTCACAAAGCTGGTAGCGGTTGTTTCAGCTCAACTGCACCTTCTCCCTGTCCGAATCCTTTGCTATTTGGATGACATTCTGATTCTGTCGTCCTCCGTCCATCAGGCAACAACGGACAGTGCAGCAGTGATACAGGTTTTTCAAAGCCACGGGTTTTCGATCAACTACCCGAAAAGTCAGCTAGTTCCGGCCACTCAAATTCTTCATTTGGGGGCAGTCATCAATTCAGTGAGGGGACAAGTCTTCCTCTCTCCGGACAGAATTCGGAGTTTAGTCAGCATGGTCAAACTGGTCAGGTCGCAGAAGGAGTCCCCGGTTCTCCTCTTGTCGCAGTTGTTGGGGAAAATGGTGTCTTGCCTGGCAATTGTCCCATGGGCTCGCAGGCACTCTCGACCCCTCCAATGGCTTCTCCTCCCCTTCCAAAGGAAAGGGCAAGCATTGTCTCATCGTGCCATTGTCGTCCCTCCTCATGTACGTCTCTCCCTCAGATGGTGGATGTCCCCGGCAATCCTCAAAGGCTGCTTCTTTTTCGATCCAGAACAGCGCATACTGACTACGGATGCAAGTCTACAGGGCTGGGGGGCCCACTTGGACAGGCAAGTGTCTCAGGGTCTTTGGTCTTCAAAGTTCACAGTTGAACTGACTTCAACTGTGATTGGGTTGATGATTCGCTTGATGGGGAAAGGGCCAATGTACTTGGGTCCCAGTTTTTTAGAAGACTGCCTGGATTGTAGGTATTTGGTTGACAGGTAGACCCAGTCTCCTATTTTAAAATCTTTGGGCTTTATTCTTTTTTTTTTAATCTATGTGTGTTTTATAAGTTTCTCTTGCTTCCAATGATTTCCTGAGAACAAGCCACGTATTTCACAATTGGGTTACCTAGTCTTTTAAGGATGCAATGGACGGGAAGCATCCAATAAGCTTCTTCAGCACTTTAGAGAAGCAAAACATCTTCAAAGAAAAAACAAGAAAGTCCAGTTGCCTCCATAAAAAGCACCTTTGGGACAACCATGATCTGGATGACTGAGAATCTCTACAGACTTTTAGCTATACAATTTGGGATGAACACCCTTTGAATGGTGTGGGAATAGGAATGGATTTCCAGAGAGAAAAAAAATTGCAGACTACAGGAACCAGGAGCACTACTCATGTGACCCTGGGGACACAGATAAACCTCCACAGATAAATTCTCTAAAATAATGCAAATGACCAGCTGTCTGCAAGGAATATAAATCCTTTCATTCCCCACTACCTTGTCAGAGCTGAAGCAGCTTCTTGGATGAGAAGTGAAATGTGTTCAGAGAAAAAATGAGAAAGTCCAGTTGCCTCCAGAAAAAGCACCTTTGGGACAACCAAGACCTGTATGATTGAGAATCTCTACAGACTTACTTCCAAGACAGTCTTGTGGGTCTGTGGTAGTGGCTTGGTGAGTTTTTTAGTGGCCCTGTGGTTGTCTTCTGAACCGGTTGATTGGACCTATACTTGACAGCCTGATGCTCTTCCTTTCCACACTTGAAGCAGGCTGTGGAGCATTGTTGAGGGGTCTGAGCATCTGTCTTCATTTTTGGGGTTTCCTACTTCTTCAGGAAGGATTTTCGCCAACCTCTCTCTGGGATGATGCTTGTTGATCTTTGCTTCATCGGCCAGGCTATACCAGCCATGAAGAATGGGAGGTGAACCCCTGAAGATACAGGTGTTATAGACCTCTTCTGTTAGCCTGTCTTTGAAACAGGCAATCAGGATGTCTTGTGGCCAGTCATTCAGTTGGCAGGCCAGGTCATGGAACTCTTGGGTGTACTCAGCTATGTTCCTTCAGCCCTGACTTGATACAGTCTCTAGCCTTTCGGTCAGCTAGAGGGCTCCATCTTCTCGATCCATCTTCATATAACTGCCCCTGGAACTGGAAAGCATATTGTACGTAACATATGATCCAATTTGTTTAACTTTTATTTCTGCTTGACTAGTTATTATATATCTTTTTCCATCTTCAGGGCTGAGACAGGATATTTGTGAGCGCCATGAAATGGTTGAAATTTCTCAATTGGTGTGTCAACATTATAAAGGGTGACCATTCACCTCACTGCCACTCCTTTCAGGGTCATGGTGAGACACCTCACCATGCCACCAACTTGCCACCTTCTGTGGCTATTTTAATACATGCAGGAATAAAGGTGGCAAGTTGGTGGCATAGGTCTAGACTTGGGCCAGAAAGAAGCCTAATTTCTAGGGATCTCTTTCAATGTCATGCCCAGTGGTGGGGTCTTGCAGCTTCTCCTCACCTGTGAAATCCCACAGGGGCCCCACACTGGACCATCCTTCCAGGTTTTGGGGCTTCTGAAGCCACTGCCGTCACAGGTCCACCCACTGGTGTTGCCCACGATGGTGGATGCGGTCACCCCGTTGGTTGCTGAGGCTGGGTGTGGTTGCTTGTCTGGTTGGGAGGCTTGGGCAAGGGTTTTGTGTGCCTTGAGGTTTTTGAAGACTCCCTGCATAAATCTGATGGATTGCTCCATCATCCAGGCAACTTGGCCATGCTCTCTGCGTATCTCTTCCTCCTCCTCTTCTATTCCTACCTGCAGTGGCTGCAGTTTCCATGCATAAAGGTCACCCTGAGGGCTTCTCTTCCCAGTCTTCCTTTCCCCCAATGCCCAGGCATCACCTGGGGCTTGGTGGCTTCCCATAGCTCTTTTCCATTTGAAGAGATCCATTTGAAGAGATCCAGCCTGCGAGAGGGCCTCCCATCACCATTTGATCTGTTCCTTATCGCTCCCATGAACTGACATTGTGTGCATGGTCCCCATGGTAGAGGTGATGCTACCAAAATTGACCAAAATTGACCAAAATTGCAGATTCCACTTAATGTCAGACCTGCACTGTCTAATCCCTTAGGGAAGGGAAACTCTTCACTCCATTTGAAGTAAAAAAGGCCCTTTTACTATGAGATGCTGATTCAGGAGAGTCAAGCATAATCTACATGTAGAAGTAATACAGAACTAAAACCCCTGGTTTTCCCAAGCCCCTCCTCCATGGTCCATCCATGCATAGCCAATCCAGCACCATTGAGATGTTATGAGAAACTCTCGAGGTGTTTGGGCTGGTGAAATTCCACACTCAAGACAAACAGGCTTGAAGATGTCTGTTCCAGTGCAAACCAGATTCTCTGCTCTTCCTCAACTATCATTCCCCCCCACTAATTTCCCACCATACAGGTGTTCAGCAAGCTGTACCATTTGTTGCCCTCTCCCTTCTCCCCTCTCCCCTCCTTTTGATGAAAGACGCTGGAGAGGCGTCAAGCTCAAGCTGGTGGTTCTGACAAAGAGCAAAAGAACTCCATTTCTTGCATTGTATTCTTTGCTAAGGCAAATCAACAAATGTATCCCTATCTCAAATGTGTAAATATTCTCTGTGATTAGTCTTTTTATTAGCCTTGTCTTCCCTACAGCAGGCTTTATCTCCTCAGAAGCTACAACTGTACCGGCAATCTTTATCTAACTTTACCAAAGTGTAAATCAATCAATTAAATCAAGTGTAAATCTGTAAAATTACAGAGAGTCTTCAATGTATAACTGTACATTTAACAACAGTTCATTATGATGGCCTTGGAAAATGTGACTTACAACCTGTCCCTTTACTTATGAACATCACACCAGCCCTGCAGTCATATGATTGCAATTGGGACACTTGGCAACTGGATTGCATTTACAATTAATGGCAGCATTCTGTCAGAATGGGACAATTGGCCACAGCCATCTGGCCCTGCCAGCTTCACCTGTCCCCCACTCCAGCCAACCCATTGCAGGTGTCCCTTCCCCACCACTCCTCCCCCACTTCTCCCCCACCACTTCACCTCAGGTGATTCATGGCTGATTTGTTGCCCAGGATAATTAGCCATTCATTCCAGCATTTCTATCCACTATGATAGAAATCATCTGACAACCCAGAGGGGAGGATCTCTGACTTTCCATTGGATGCGGCATGCAGAGAGGGTGTTGAGAGGGGCAGGCAGCAGCCTTGGGCACTAGGCTTTTTCAAAAGACTGTGTGCCGGGAACTGAGGGATGTAGCAGTTGTGCATGGCAACTAAGCCACTTCTCCCCACTAAGCACTTCCTTGGAGAAGCATGATGCCCTGCCACCTTTCCTTGCCATGCCTGCCATCTACCCATCTTTGTGCTGCTGGTGTGGTGAGAGCAAGATGCCACTTTGTTCCTTGGGGGCGGGTGTCCACGCTAAGCTCCCCTCCAGGATGGGCACCTCACTGCAAAGCTGTGCATGCCCTGCCAACACCTGTGCACTGTGGAGCCAGTGCTTCTGCTGGCTATGTGGGTGCTCATCTTGCAAGCCCTGCTATTTGGGACTAGCTGGGCACCAGCAACAGCTCTGGCCCCAGTGGTAGAGAGCCCAGCAGTGGCAGTTGCTCCAAAGACACTGGCTCCATTGCTGGTACCCAGCCAGTCCCAGAGGAGCTGGGTGCAGAACTGGGTACCTTCCTTACATTTTTATGGGCAGGGGATTGGGCAGCTGCTCTGCCTTATGCAACTTGCACTCAGGACAGAACAGCCGAGGCACCAGCTGACTGCCTGCTGAGGACAGGGAGCAGGATAGGCTTTTGCAGTGTTTCAGTGCTCTCTGCAACACAAAGGTGAGTCCCCTGAGCTGCAAAGGGAGCTTGGGCATGATCCATGGGGGACTACCTTTGCAGGAACTGGCCTGCAGAGGGGGTTTAAGTTGCTCACATGTATGTCCTAGTTCTGCCCAGCTGCATGCCTGACCCAGCTCTTATCTGGCCTTCCTTAGAGCCCAGGGCAGGCAAGGTGACCTCAGGCTTAGCTCTGACCTACAACATAAGGAAGAGAAGGCTCTGGAGCAATAAGGTACAGCTGAAAGACATCCCGCTTGGAGATGAGGTGTCACTTGGTCTCTAATGAAGCAAAAGCAGAGAGGAGGAGCAGAAGACAGTGAGAAGAGCAGCAAGAGCAACTACTTACTGATTTTAGATCCTTGAGACACTGAAGCACCCAAGATATACCTGTTAGAATTCTGCTGCTTAGAGGGGTCAAGAGTGACCCTGAAAACAGAGATAAGCCAGAGTGAAAGGGGCATGGAGGGCAGGGCAAGCAAGAGAGGTTAGTGGGGAGGGGATGTTGATCCTGCCTCTGCGGCTGCAAATGTTCCAGGAGGGGAAAAGCCAGAACTCTCCAAGGAGGGCTAGAATAGAATAGAATAGAATAGAATAGAATAGAATAGAATAGAATAGAATAGAATAGAATAGAATAGAATAGAATAGAATAGAATAGAATAGAATAGAATTTTATTGGCCAAGTGTGTTTGGACACACAAGGAATTTGTCTTTGGTGCATATGCTCTCAATGTTCATAAAAGAAAAGATACATTTATCAAGAATCATAAGGTACAACACTTAATGATAGACATAGGGTATAAATAAGTAATCAAATCATATTAGGAAACAGTCAATATAAGTCATAAGGATACAAGCAACATGGTTACAGTCATACAGTTATAAGTGGGAGGAGACGGGTGATAGGAATGATGACAAGATTAATTATAGTGCAGACTTAATAAATAGCTTGACAGTGTTGAGGGAATTATTTGTTTAGCAGAGTGATGGCATTTGGGAAAAACTGTTCTTGTGTCTAGTTGTTCTGGTGTGCAGTGCTCTATAGCATTGTTTTGAGAGTAGGAGTTGAAACAGTTTATGTCCAGGATGTGAGGGGTCGGTAAATATTTTCACAGCCCTCATTTTGACTCGTGCAGTATACAGGTCCTCAATGAAAGGCAAATTGGTAGCAATTGTTTTTTCTGCAGTTCTAATTATCCTCTGAAGTCTCTGTCTTGTCTTGTTGGGTTGCAGAACCAAACCAGACAGTTATAGAGGTGCAGACTCAATAATTCCTCTGTAGAACTGTATCAGCAACTCCTTGGGCAGTTTGAGCTTTCTGAGTTGGCACAGAAAGAACATTCTTTGTTGTGCTTTTTTGATGATGTTTTTGATGTTGGGTGTCCATTTTAGATCTTGCGATATGATAGAACCTAGAAATCTGAAGGTCTCTACTGTTGATACTATGTTGTCTAGTATTGTAAGAGGTGGAAGTATGGAAGGGTTTTTCTTCCATACTTCCACCAAAAGTCTACCACCATTTCTACGGTTTTGAGTGTAGATTGTTCCAGTCGCACCATGAAAGACCATGCAAGCCGCAGAGAAGTTGTGCTCATTTGCTTGCCCACCTGGGCATTCCAAAGACTCTCTGGGACAAAGCCCAGATGTTGCAGGGCTGCAGAAAGTGCCCTTTCTTTGACCAGCTATACAGGGAGGGGGCTCTCCACTCCAGTTGGCATCAGGTGTCCTTCCTGGGCCCCAGGGCAGTAGCAGTGGGGGATGACAGGATGCTGTGTTGCCCTTGGGAAGGTGCATCTGGCGGAGAGGAGTGGCCTGGTTTCCAACAGAACTAAAGTTTGTCTGGGCAAGGCAATCAAAAACACCCACTTCCAGAAGTCTCCATTCCAATCACTTTTTCTCTCAGGTGGACAGTTTCAACACAAGCAGGTGATCTTTCCTATTAATCAGTAGCTGAGTTATTATATTTTCATTGCCATTAATATCTGTGCTAATAAAACTTGCCCCAAAGAATAAAGTCTACATTTCTATTACCTGTCATAAACTTTTATGCATGAATCAATATTAATAGCCTGGAATTGCAGAGGTAAGGTACATCTTAAAAGAGAATTTCTCTGGTACTTTAACCTTTGATGTGTCCTCACATTGGAGCAATATTGGAAAGCAGCTGGCAATGCTGAACTGCCTTTCTTTCATGGGTGGCATGGGGGGGGGGGAGAAGCAGTTGCTAAAGCAGTAGGCATTGTTGAGATAAAAATGATGATCAGGTTCAACAGTTGCCAAATGTGGCTGATGCAAATTGTATAAGGGGAGGGGGAAGTGTAGGCCCTTCTCTTGGGATACTAGGTTTTTTCTTCTGTCCTAATCAACCTAATGAAGTAGCTCACAGAACAGAAAAGGAGCTGGGACACTCTTAAAACAGAGGAAGGTGGTGGAGGGAGATTTTTAATCTAATATGACAGCTTTAATAAGCATTCCATGTGTTTAGAGAAAAAAGGCAGCAAGGAGAGGGAGTTTCTGAAGAGCCCTTGACTAAACAAAAGGCAAATTTTCTTGCATGTTGCAGGGAAAAGGTTCCTGTCAACGATTAATCATTGGCACAACTAGAACAGCATAGACACAGCAGAGCAAACAAAGTTTAGGGCAATGTCCAGCTTTTCCAACTGCACTATTATAATTATTACTATTGCTGCTGTGATCATTATTAGATTTAAATTTTACCTTTCTGCCTATAATGTACCTTTAATTTCAGGCTGGTGTCAAAGCCAGGATTTTGTTTATATTTATTTAAAAGATATCTCTATATGTCTATATTAGGAATCACAACTTTTGGTGGTTTGTAACATAAAGTAACCTAAAAAAAACAAACCCCAAATCCAGCAACCACAAAAACTGTTTTCCAATGTAAATGGATTTTTTTAGGGCACCAAAATGAGGAGAGTGAAGTCAACATACAGTAATCCTTACTGGCCAGAAATTGAGCACTGTTTGGTCTGGAACTCCCTATTTTTCTGGGGAAAGACCAGTAGTTTTTTGTTATCTAAGCCTTAGATAACAACATGTTCATTTTCCTGCAGTCTTGGTTAATTAACAGAAGAGTTTGCTAACCCTAATTCTAACCGTTGCTTCCTTTCAAAAAGACAATTAGAAAACCTGTATAATTAAAAAGTTGACCATCTGGAAATTCTCATAATGTGCTTTTATTTATATTTAGTATGTTGTATGAAGCCACTCTTCTATTTGGCAAATCATAGTTCACAGTTTAACATGTTTTGGAACTTGATTTATTCAATAGTGATTACAACACCAGAAATATCTAACAAGTCAGACACATCTTTTGTGGATCCAATCACAATTAGATGGTCAATAGACCTGGCCAATGGGCTGCAAAAGATCTCCCCTGCAAATTGGCAGGAAGAGAAACTTTGTCTCTGAATAGGTCTGTCTGCAAGGGTGTTATCAGTCTTATTCAGAGAGTTCAGATTGTCACATTCATGTCCCTAAATCCCTTTTTGTTCTTCTCAATGTAGCTGCAATATTTATGGTTTTGTTATGTAACATATGTGATTTTACGGTAGTATTTTTAGTGGTTTGTTACTGAAAAGAGGTTTTGCTTAGTGCTATTAAGCTATGAATAATTTATATAATAATACCAGTTTTGAAATTGATGCTAATTTCTTAAAAGCAGATTAGTGGACATCATGTATATTACCTAATCACACACAATGCAAATTTGATTATTTGCTTTTTGTGTAATGATATCAAACAGAACTAAGAGCAATGGATAGGAAAACCAGAAAAATAATGACAATGAATCATGCCCTTCATCCTTGCAGTGACATTGACAGACTCTACCTATCAAGGAAAATAGATGGGGGTGGAATGTTGCAAGTAGATCAAATATTTGAAGAAGGAAAGGGGCGTTGGAAGAATGTACACTGAAGTTAGTACATCAGGAAGACTTACTAAATATTGGAGAACCCAAACTGGCCTATGAGACCAAATTAAGAACAGAATGGAAATGTGGGAAGACAAAGACCAATACATCAGTGGTGGGTTCCTCCCGGTTCAGCCCGGTTTGGCTGAGCTGGTAGCGGTGACAATATGATGTCACTGAACCAGTTCTGCTCCCCTGCCCCTCCTGCTCCCTCGTGTTATTTTTACCTTTTATTTGGCCCCACCCCCAATCTATTGCTACCTTCTGAGTCCCAGCTGATTGGCTAGATTGGAAAAAACTGTTTAAACTCTTGCCGTGGGGCTTCAAAGAGCCACCCTATACCTGATCAGTGTTAAAAGAAAACAAATAGTAGATCAGTAGTTCCCAAAGTGGGCGGTACCACCCCCTGGGGGCAGTAGGATGCCTTAGGGAGTGGTAAGAGGCAAGGGGGGCAGCGGTGGGGGCGCTAGAGGCAAAAGGTGGTGGCAGGGGGCACTAAGTGGCAAGGGGGGTGGCCCCCACCCTTTGGCCTGTCCCTCACAGTAGTTACCTCCTTGCAAGCAAACAGCAAGAAAAAACAACTCATTTCAGCTTCAGCATAGGCTAATTAGCCCATTGATTAGATCGGCCTCCCAACTCTCAGCTGATTTGTTCTCTGCTATTTTGCAGGGCTCTGCTGCTTGCTGCAAAGAGCTAAATTGCTGGAGCAGATTTTTTTTTCTCCTTGTGCAAATCAACCTGAAAACAAAATTGAAAGTAAAGCAGGCTGTTGGCTTTGCTGTTTGCTACAATGTTGGAAAATTAGGCAGAGGCAGATTTCCTTTCTTTTTCCTCACCAAAAAAGGTAGGTGCAAACAATGGGAAATTTAGGGCAAAAGAGGAGAGTTCAAGATTTTAAAACACAAAAGGAAAAAAGCTCTATTTAATTGTAATAATTGAGATATTAATTGTATATTGTATATTAATTGTATATTGTGTTGAAAGCAGAAATGGTTAAGTTGTGGTCTGGAGGAATATATGGGGGAAATTATTTGGTTTATTATTATTGGTAAATATAATTAATTGATTTGTAAGAAATTGGATTGCACGGAAATAATTGGAATATTCATGTTCATATTAATATACAAAAAGATAGTTATATAACTAATTGATTTATATTAAAATGTTGAATTTGTATTAAACAACTGTAATATTACATAATTAACCAATGTGAGGATGGACATAAAAATAGATGACAATGGGAAGGGGTATACTATAGAATAGAAGGGAAAAATTGGATTTGATTAAGATTAGAGATGAGGATGAAGGGTAATATTGGCTTTTTAAAAAAATAGATGAGGAATAAATATGGCAAAAAGGAAATATAGAAATTGTAAATTTAAATTAAATGACTAAACACTGTTTAAATTTGTGAACCAGCCAAATACTCTGTTCAAAGAAAATTCTTTGTATGTGTGTTTCTAATTATTGCTATTTATTCATATTTGTTCTCTTTTATTCTTTAAAGTTTAACAATTCATTCTTTATCTTAATATTGTTATACTTGTTTGGGGTTGGCTTTCTTTCCTTTCATCTTTTTTATTGTACAGCAATCTTTCTCCTCAAACCTACCACCTCTCTCTTTTCTTTCCTTCTTACTTTCTCTTCCCCCTTCTTCTCCTCCCTACTTCATCTTCCTTTCTCCTTCTCCTCCTCTCTTTCTCCCTCTCTTACCCTCACTCCTACTCTAATTTGTCTTCCCTCCTTCTTTCCTCCCTTCTCTTCCTCCCCTCTCTTTCCTTCCTTCTTCCATCTCTGTTCTCCTTCCTTCATTCCTCTCTATTGCTGTATTTATTTTCAACTTTATATTTTCCACTATGGAGTCCTTGGTCTTTCTTTCATTTATCAAGTATATTGCTCAAAATTTCCCCTCATCTTTTTAATTATTAGCAGTATATTTCATTTTATTCTATTTTTTCTATTGAACTCAGTGTAATCATCTTTATCTTTTTTTTCAATTATTTCTGTTTCAATATTATCTCCTTGTTTCTCTTGCTTCTCATTCATCTTTTCTCTTTCTTTTTTGCAAGGTAACCAATTCTTTACTTCTTTATTTCCCTTAAATGCCTCCCTTACTTTTTGAAACATCTCCCTTAGTGTCTCCTATTCATCCTCCCTATTCTCTATATTTTCAATTTTAAAAGGCTAGGATTTTTAATCTTATTCTTTTCATTTACATATTTGGAGGTGGATGCTATTCAAGGAGCCACAAGGGGGGCTGAGAGTAGAGTCATTCTGACAGTGTCTTTTAAAATTGCTTGGAAGACCCATTTTTTCCCTAACAATAATGGTTTGTATACTTTGGAATAAAACATATATCTGGAAAAAGGTATACCTGCAAGACTTGGACAGAAGGAAAAGAAAGGCAGGACTGGACTCATTATCAGTAGCTAGTTAGTTCATTGTTATCAATGACTCTCACGATTCTAAACTCATTTTAAGACTGGGATTGGTGACTACTGAAATTTAAGTATTCAATATTGGTCTCAGAAATCTTTGATTTGAACTATCAAATCTCTGATTTGAACTATCAAACCTTTGATTTGAACTTTGATTTGAACTATGGCAAGAAAAATCGTAAAATGGGGCAAAACTCACTTAACCATAATAATTTCTAGATATTTTAAATGTAGAGAATTCAAGTGTTGACCCATTATTTCATCTCTTTTTCCACACTAGGTATCACTATTTGATTTTTTTTTTCATTTTATTCAAATAACAACAGAAAACCCAATACAGTTCAGTATGAATTGCTTTCCAGTCCTTCCTTGATGCACTTTTTCACATTGGTTATCTAGTTAAAATGCCAAAGAAAAATCAATGATATATTTTTCAGACCTTTGGAGGATCACACTGTCAATTGTTCACATTGCTCAAGCAAAACTAACAGGTGTGAATTACGTTTTAGCTAAAAAATGGAGCTTTAATTCCAGAAGTCCATTCTTTAAACTTAGACTTCTAGAATTAAAAGGCTCTGGATTAAATGGTACTCCAGACAAAAGATGGAGAAGAATATCTTGTTTTTAGACATAATAATAGCTGTCTAGAAAGGTGACTTATGAGCAATTTTTACTTCATCAGTAATTTAATTTATTACCTGTTAAAAATGCAAAGACAAGGAATACAAGGAGAAAATAAAAGACCTTCATGTTGGGGTTGGTTCTGGACCAAATCTTACTTGTGGGACAGAAACCAGCTCTCAGCCCTCCTTGTGACTTCTTGAAAAGCATCCCCCCCCCACACGCTCCACTGCCTTAGGAGGCAGGGGAGGGCTGCAGGTTGATCCCAAGGGGGTTTGGAACTAATGGTCTACCAGTTAAAAGTCTGGTAGACCATACCTCTGCTAAATCTTAAAGAATTGTCACATGACCATCAAGCCACGCCCACAAAATAAACCATGCCCATAGTAAAAAATTTTAGAACCCACCCCTGCAATACATGTACGATGTACTGTACTATACAATGTACATGGCCAGTATTCTTAAAAAATAGTGTTGGAGATGACCAGTCTGAGCCCAAAGGAGGGGTTAAATTCATCATCAGTCATGAGTCTCTGCATGTCCACAAAATATCTAAGTCTAGGGTCTACTTTGAATGCCTTCTTATCTTCCACTAATTTCCCTTGATCATTAGCAGTTCAGATTCTTGTACAGAGCTGAAGATTGCAATAAATCTTTATTCTCATTTGAACTGCCTGACTCTCCTGATTTCCCTGGCTACTACAAGTGAAAAACCTAACAAAGAAAATAGTCTGAAATTTTGGAAAAAACTTGTAGGAAAACAACAAGAAATACAATGGGAATGCAAAGTGGGGGATCAAGCACTGTGAAAATAAAGAGAATGGAAGATGTTCACATAACAACAGAAATGGTGCAAAAACAAGCAACGGTCAAGAATTGGAGGGCCTCTGTTTTAGATGAGCTGCATGGATTCTAGCTGCATGGATTCTAGCTGCATGGATTCATGAAATCACTAACAAGTTTGCATGCAAGATTGGGAAACCAGATGAATCAGGTTCTAAAAACACCAGAAAGTGAAAAATGGCTAACAATTAAAAGAACTATTTTGATTCCAAATGATTCAGAAAAGGGGAATAAATATGAAAATTACAGGCCTATAACTTGCCTGCCAACAACATAAAAATTACTTACAGGCATTATTGCAAGCCGAATTTATGGATATCTGGAAAATAAGGATTTGCTGCCAGTAGAACAGAAAGTATGTTGTAAAAATTCAAGAGGAAACAAAAAACCAACTGATGATTAACAAACTGGTTTTGAAGAATTCAAAGAAAAGACAAACAAGTTTGTTCATGGTCTGGATTGATTATAAGAAAGCATTTGATTCTGTTTCCCACAGCTGGATAGAGAAATATTTAGATTTTTTTGGGAACCAACAGCAACATCCAGAAATTCCTGAAGCCTTCCATGAAGCTATGGCAAACTAAACTGATGGCCTATGGAGAAAAACTTGGAGAAGTCAAAATCAAACTAGGAATCTTCCAAGGTGACTCATTTCCACCTCTGTTATTTGTACTATCGATGATGTTACTAACAAGCATTTTGAACAAGACAAACTTTAGCTATGAATTGGCAAAAAAAGGGTTGAAAATTTCCCATTTGCTCTACATGGATGATTTAAAACTGTTTGGAAAAATAAAAGCTGAATTAAGCTCACTGCTGAAAGGCACTGGGGAGTTTAGCAGAGGCATTGAGATCCAATTTGGCATTGAAAAATGTACAACAATTGCTGTTAAGGCAGAAAAAATAGTTGAAGACGATGGATTCAAACTTGATAATGAAGAGCTAATAAAAACAATAACACCAGAAGGATACACGTACTTAAGAGTTTTTGAAGCATCTGAGTTGTTGCACAATGAAGTCAAGGAAGCTACTTCAACAAAATACATTAAGTGAGCCCAGAAAATTTTGAGATCAAAGCTAAGTGGAGGAAATATCATAAAGGCTAGGCACCTAGCAGTGCTTGTAATACAATACTCAGCTGGAATAAGTGATAGACTCAGCTAGAACTTGACAACTTGGATTGAAAGACAAGAAAATTAATGACAAAGCACCATGCTCTGTATCAAAACAATGATATTGATTGATTGTGCTTGCCTAAATATCAAGGTGGCAGAAGACCCTTACAGGTGAAACAAACTGTAGAAGAGAAAAAACATGACTTAAATGTCTACATAAAAAAGCAAAAGAGCCTCTGCTGAAGTGGGTGAATAAGGGAAACCTCTTGAAAACAAAGAGATTGAAAGCAGAATAACCAAAGGAAACAATTTAACATTGGGTTTCTAACAGGAAAAAGAAGCCTAGGCAGAGTCAATACCTAAAGAACATTGAAGAAAAGGTAGATACAAAGCTAACATGGAGATGGTTGAGATCAAGGGTGCTGAAGAAAGAAACTGAAGGCTTCATTTTGGTTGCCCAAGAACATGCTCTGCAGACCAATTCCAGTAATAACAGCAAATGTCATTATGCAATGAGAAAGATGAAAGCAGATCATGATATCAGTGGCTGCAGCAAAATCTTACAAACTGATTATCTATAATGTCATAATTGCGTTTCCAAAAACATACATTTTGCCAGAGGTTTAGGTTTGAATGCAGCAAAATTAGCGGAAACACCAAATTGACAAGGTTATTGAAAATGAACAGGTCAGGATCTGGGAGGGCTTAAGAAAAACCAAACAGACAGACGTCTGGCCCACAACATGCCTGACATCACTATTGTGGAAAAGAAAAAAGTCTGGTTCATTGGGGTGATGCACGAATTGAAGACAACAATTAGAAAAAATAATGAAATACCACAATCTGCAAATTGAAGTTGAGCGATTGTGGAGGAAGAAATCAATGATTGTATCAGTGGTTGGCTGCTCCCGGTTCTGTCCGGTTCTTTAGAACTGGTAGTAAAAGCGGCGGGAGGCTCCACCCACCTGACCTGATGGCATTATTGACGATCTGCACATGCGCAGAAAGGCATGCACTCACTCCCTTTACGAACTGCTAGTAAAGGTAAGTAGAATCCACCCCTGGGTTGTATCTATAGTAATAGGAACCTTTGGAGCAATTCCATGCCTAGATTCATGGAAATTTTAAACTTATTTGACCTGAATATCCCAACTTTGCAAAAAACCTAGTGGTGGGTTGCCCCCAGATCAGACCGGTAGTAAAACTGGGGGACCCAGACATCATCATAAGTGATCTGCGCATGCAGAAGAGCGCATGTGTGCAGGCACAATGTGAACCAGTAATAAAGGTAAGTAGAACCACCACCACCACCCTGAAAAAACCATCTTACTCAGAACTGCCTATATACTCAGACATTACCTTAACAGCTCTTAGGTCCTTGGTTAGGACTTGAATTTTTACCAGTCTCAGAGTGTGAATTGAATTGAAGATTAAGAATAAGAATGAGGGGAAGGAGAAGGAGAAGGAGAAGGAGAAGGAGAAGGAGAAGGAGAAGGAGAAGGAGAAGGAGAAGGAGGAGCAGCCACCTTCATCGTTTTTCTCTCACACAAAATATCTGAACTGAGTTGCCTCTGGAATGCACTCCCTTCCTCTTGGGAATCTAGACTACATTCCATCACACCATCATAACTTTGCATGGTTGTTAAAGATCTGGTTATAAGTCAAGGGCTAGCTATAAAACTGTGCTCCTGAAATCCAATGCACCAGTTCAGTATTTTTAAACAACTTTTCTATAACTTTATGTGAACCAGCCACTTTAAGAACCACAAGGAATTTATGGCTTAACTTTATTATGGCTTGGCCCACAAATCTAGTATTATCAGATGTCATAATCAGAAGTAATAAGATAAAAAAAATTCACCATCATGTTAACTTTTTCACTCGGTTGTCTTATGACCAAATGCTTTTGCTCCAAGGTTTGCTCTTTGATTCACTAAAATTTTCCTCCAAATGATATTGTGTACATGGTGCTTCATCTGGCATGATTTTTTTTCAAAGTAATCTTTATAGCTATCATTTGGGGGATTCATCCCATTCTTGAGAATATCATGAATAGCTAAGAAAACAAACTGATGGATTATCAGAGAAATCAACCAAGAGTTTTCACTAGAGGCATAAAAATAGATACATTATCCATTTGGATATATCATCCAGTGACCCAACTCTCAGCAGAATGGTCTAATCAGGAGTGGGTTCCACTTACCTTCGCTACCAGTGAGCTTGCATGCGGAGCTTCTGGGCATGCACGGAGCATCCGTGATGACATCCAGGTGGGTGGGTGGAGCCTCTTGTCACAGCCAATACCTGTGTTTGTTTTCTTAGCTATCCATGATATTCTCAAGAATGGGATGAATCCCCCAAATGATAGCTAGAAAGAAACCCACCACTGGGTTTACTGCTGGGAAGAGTGTAAGGAAAGAGAAGAAAAAGATGACCAGCAGCAAGAGGAGGGATTCAGTTACAGTGGGGTTGAGTATACAGTTGGAGATTTGAAAGAAAAGTTTAGGGATAGATTGTCATGGAGAAAATCTATATGATCACTGGGAATTGAAAATTATTTGATGGCACATAATCAGTCAATCAGTCAATCAAATGAACAAACAACTATATCTAACAAAAGAAAATATGCAATATTTGCCAGTGATAGTTAATTTGCTAATAATTGTTATTCCATTTTTGTCTGTCAGAGTGATATCCTCCTGGAACTTTTTGATTGAGAGCTATGATGTTCAGAAGATGATTTATGGCCTGCACCAAAGGAAGGAATGCTTATAGAAGCTGCATTAAAATTTTAATCCATCTTTAAGGCTTCTCCAGATGTCTTGATGTGATGAGTGTACAAAATTATGATAACCACTGGCAACTAGTTTCACTTATCTCAGTTGGAGATCTAATCCCACTGAAAAGGTTCATGCAACGGAAGTATTATTTACTTAAACCTTATGTGCTGAAGGTACCTTCAGCAGTGCAGGATTATATCACTGCTACCAACAGAAAGTCTTCAATGCTAAGGTACGTATAAATGGCTCTGTAATGAAATGCAGAGAGGAAACTGCAAGAATGGAAGAAGGTAGAAGAGTTAAGTTTGACAAAAGAGCTTTCATTTTAAGGCTCACCAAAAGGCTGAAATAGTGCATGAATCTATTAGAAATATTTATACTCATAGGCTAAATTTTCAAACATTCGGTGGTAGTAACATCATAACACTGACAAAAGTAGTCATGAAATACTTTAAGGATTGAAAAGTATGATAAAAATCTATTCTTTACTAATCAAAGCTAGAATATTAATACCTTGACAAGCTGCTTCCCCTATTTCCAGTTCCAGTCAATTCAGCAGGTGGAGCTTCTGATTCTACACTGTATATCACAAAGAACACAATCACCAACTATTGATTATTTAGAATTATACATGAAAAATAATGGTTATCACTCCATAATGACACATTTGTTCTGGCAAGAATGACAATAAAAAAAAACTCAAGCAGAACAATCTTTTAAAAACCCTGAATCTGTAGTCCTGTAATTCGCCAATATGCCTTATGGAAAACTGAGATAGAGATAGAGCTGAGATAGAGAATCCATGGCCTTCTATTTTTTATTGAATTACAACTCCCAAATCCCTCATAACGCTGAATGGAGATACTGGAGTAACCTCTGGAAAGAGCCATAGGTTTGTATCCATAGTGTAATGAGCAAATCATTGGGTAGTTGAGCCAAGTAATCTCTCCAACATCAGATGTCATAGTCCCAGAATTCAGAGCAATATTTCTATATTATTCCTGGGACAAGATAAGCCTGAACTGAAGCCTAATCAAAACAAAACAATGGCAAGTGGACAATTTGAACAATATTTGGCCAGTGGTGAAATCCAATTTTTTTTACTACTGATTCTGTGAGCGTGGCTTGCTGGGCATGGCATGGCATGGCATGGCATGGCTTGGTGTGCATGGCAGGGGAAGAATATTGCAAAATCTCCATTCCCATCCCACTCTGGGGCCAGCCAGAGGTGGTATTTGCTGGTTCTCCAAACTACTCAAAATTTTCACTACCAGTTCTCCAGAACCTGTCAGAACCTGTTGGATTACACCCCTGTGTTCGGCCATGTCCTCTCCCTATAGAATCAAATTTGTAATATATGATACAAGCAAATTAGAGTTTTAATTAGAGTTTTATGAGACACTTTGAAGTGGATGTGCCAGTTACAATCCTGTTTAGTGGCATCTTCTTTGTTAGACTGACCTTAAAAATCCTCTACAGACTTCGTAGAAAACTCTATTAAATTACAGATTAAAATGGCATATTATGTTAATATTACACATTATACTAACATTGTTATCTTCTTTGGATCCCAGTTAGCTTTCAAGCCCAATTAAATATGTTGATAGTAGTGCAGACTCTTCATAATTTTACATATATTTTCAACCCAGCTTTATTCATCACTATGTTTTCTCTAAGCCTATTTTAGTCTTCATTTTAAGATGACATTTTTCTCATTTGGACAGGCAGTTTAAAGCAACTTAATGCATTTTATAAATGATTTAACTTCTGTGTGTAAGTATTCAATTTGCCCTCCAAGCCAACCTGACTCAGGTTATTACTTGGAGATGTTAAATGTTTATTATCTATGAGTTAAAGAAAATGTACAGACTGTAACAATCTGCTTAGATTTAATAGCTGCTCTCCAAGTTATGTCAGATACACTTAACCATATGTTCTATCTTTAAGAACTGAATGTAATTCATCTTCTGATTGTGATTTTGTGGCAAAATGAAACCAGTTACAGAGGGATTTAACAAGTAGATGGTATTCTTTATCTGTTATATAACAAGCAAGATATAGAGTTGAAAGTCAACAGTGAGAAATATTATTATAGAAAGAATCCAGACACATTCAGAAACTATATAGTCCATGTAGTATTCAGTTTACCAATTAATTACATACCTAAATGAATCATTGATATTATTTTCAAGTACTGGGTTTTCATCCAGGATATCCCTAGAAGCCTCCCACCCAAGGCTATTTTCTTTGTGGGTTGGTTGATTGTTGTTACTATATATTAAAACTCAAGGAATGTATTAATTTTATTGGATTCCTTAAGTACATTTATATATAATTCTATGTAAATAATAACACATTAACAAAGAACAACGTAAAACCCTTTAGCAAAAAACTGGTTACAATATCAACATATTGCACTCTTTAAGCACACATTTTAATCTTTACAGCTAGAGGCCGTGAATACTTCTACAGAGGCTAACACCTGGGTATTTTCTCTTTTTCATACAATTAATGGGCTGAGTTTTGTATTTTTAATACTGGCAACAGTTTGAGTGGAATCATATGCTTTGAATACCGTATCCATTATAATTATATGAATTATCTTTGTTTTCTTTTTCTTCTAGTGCAAAAGGAATTTGGTTTTTGTTGTATTTAAGCATTAGCACATCTTGGCATAATTTGTGTAATTGGAAAAAAAAATGATATTATTGCCAAACATTTCTATGGAATATACAGCAACACTTTTAATTTTGTTAAACTCCATTCAATTTTTGTGTGCTATACTCACATGTATTTTTAATTAGACAATAGAATTTTCCTAAGTTTCTTATAACTATTTCTCCTGAGTTTGTCGTAACTCATTCTCAGTTCAAAAATATTTTTATATATGATTTTTGCCTGCTTTTTGTAATGACAGTTTCCTTTTACATAACTCTATTTTTTCATACTGCGTGTTAATGTGTTCTTTGGGAATTTTATTTGTAACTTTACTGATGTATACCTACATAAAAATGTTCTACATTAATGGTCCTCTTAAAAAGAGGTTTTCCATCAAACATTTGAAACATTTCAATAAACCTTTCTGTGAAATATAAGGTTGTGCAAGGATTTTATTACATTTACTGTTGTAATGCATTTGCTATTGCTCTTACACAGTTTTCCTAGTTAAGTGGTTTATAAATTCATAACTATATAAATAAAACTATGTATATGGACTATTTTCATTTTCATAATTTGGTGCATGTACTTTTATTTATCCAAATGTTAACCTGTAAAGCCCTTCACAGCTTCAATAAAATGCCCTTTCCCATTTATCCTTGCTGAGCTCCAAGCAGAAAAACACACAAATTAATTGGAATAGGCCTGCAGTCTAAGTAAGGCTGCCTTTGAAAAGCACTTGAACATAATATAGAATATAGACATTCCTTTTATGGAAACAGCTGAGTTAACTTCCAATCTGTTTTCAAGTTCAGTTAGAAGTGCTGGTTTTAACCTTTAACCTTTAATTTCTCACTGGTTTGGGATTACCTTCGTATGTATTCAAATCGCTTGTATCAGGAGGTCAATCCACCTCTTTCTCTTGGCTGTACTTGCATTTTGGACAGCACCTAATAACCATTCCCCATCAACTGGGGATCTCAATAGTTAATATATTTATGAAAACCAGCTTGGTGTTCATGGCTAATGGCACCAGGCTTGAAACCTAGAAATGAAAAGAATTAGCCCTGTCTTAGCACAAGCCAGTTAGGTGACTTTGGTTCAATAATTTTCTCTCAGCCCTAGGAAAAAAGGAAAAAAGCAGTAGCTTTTTTATTTAGTAATAGTTTATTTATTTATCTAAATAAATGAATAAATAAACTATTATGGCAATAATTGTTCAAAAAGATATTTGAAGGACAGTGAACTTGTTAATAGCTACTGTTAGCTACTGTTAATAGCTAAGATAAAATGGGAAGGTTGTATTGGAGAGCAAAAAAGTATTTAGAAGTACTGTACAAGGACAATGAAATAATTTATGAGAAAGTTCACAGTCAAATGTACGAGGTCGTGAGTTATATAAAATGTTTTTCTCAGATTGGATGCAATTTAAAAGGGAAAAACACTGATATTTCTAAGACAGAGTACAAGTTAGAGCAGTCTAAAGCTTGTTTTAGCCTTCAAATGCCAATAAAAAAATATTGCGTACTAATTAAGAACTGTACTTTATACAGGCTGATGAAATTAAATTTCTAGACAAACTCTTTTAATTTATCTTTGGTGGCCCACAATATGGTGGAACTTGAAATTCCAGAGGACTCACTAATACCATACCTCTTCTCCAAAAGAGATCTATTTACTCTTATATTTAGCAATTATTTGGTCTCAAGAAGAAAATGGTAAATATTTTTTCTTCTGCTGAGTTTGATACTCAGCGTCAGTGTACAGTATTCAACTAATTCAAACTATAAAGAGGTAGAACAACAATATGGGACTCATGGGATAAAATGTGCAACAGAAAAGAAATAAGATTGCCACCACTATTATTAAGCACTAGCTTGCTTTCCTCTAGCTTTTGTTTAGACAGGCTCAGCAAAATCAATCATACTTGTCTGTGTGCTTGACCAAAGTCCCATTCATTTCAATCAGTTTGCTTTAAGTGTGGAATGAATCTTCATTTCTAGGAAGATTGTGTTTGAAATTGAAATTGAAGCTTAATACTGCCTTCTTGGCCCCTAGATGATCCTGACAAATAGATCATTGGCTGTTGCTTCTCAGTGGTCTTGGTCTTTTGCTGCTATTGCTGAGTGCAAGTTCAACTTGTCATAAGGCGTCTCTCTTTCCTGATCTTATTGTGACTGAGCAGGTCAATCTGGAATGCATGGCCTAGACCTGGATAGATACAGAGGAGTTATTTCCTTTAAGAGGAAGTCAATGTTATTCCTTTAAAGATAAATAAGAAGGGAGTACTATACTTTCCAAGAGTTTGCTCTGTTTTACAAGACTTGTTGACATATGCTAGAAACATTTCAGGATTTGCATAGCTTTGCTTGGATTTGCCAATAAGAGAAAATTATCAGATAAAATAGATTTTCCCCAAATTTTCTGTTTAAATTGTAATTTTTCATCTTATTTCACTCTTGAAAGGAATGCTACATATAATGAAATCATTCTTAGCAAGTGTATTTGGACCAAGGAACATTTTTCGGTAATCAGATGTAATGTATTGACTACAAGTCATTCTCCATATAACATCTGTTTTAAAATCCCCAAAGTCCTTTTTCAAAGGGCAACTGGACTTTTTTCCCTTGAGTACGTATCCAGCCGTGAAATCCACTTACCTTCGCTACCGGTTTGGGAGCAGGAGTGTGTGCCTGCCTCTTGTTTGAAGTGTTTGAAGTTCAGTACTTAAAAACATCTGAAGAGAAACTAGTACAATAATCCTACTGAAAAGAGATATACTTATAGCAAACAAAACACTAATTCTATGCTTTGTTGACCTATGGCGGATTCATGTGCTTCCTCCTATTTAAAGAGTTTTCCTATATCTTTCTTACTGACACTATAGAAGGGAAATTGTTGACACTCAACTCTGAACTAATTCTTAGCTTTTAGGAATTGGTTTAAGAGGACATAAAAATTCATGCACATCCTGATGCCATTGGGGGCCCTCTTTCTAAGCAGGTTCCTATCTGAGCAGTGACAGCTGAACCTTTTGCAGGTTCAAATCTTTTTCACAATGAAGGAATGCGCCCACAGTGACTTATCATCAGCTATGCACCCAATCTGCATAGGGTTATGCCCTAAGCAATCTAAATGCTGACAGGACAGTTTTTATCATTTTCTAATTTATGTTTTTTAACTTAAGTTTAAGTTAAATATTATGTCCTTGATTGAGAATATTGAAATGCAATATTAAAAATGGGAGGAAATTTCAAGAGGTAACGGGGAAAAGGCTAAGTCAGAAAAATTTAAAGAAAGATTGCTAAACAAAGAATGATGAAAAATATAAAATTATATGAAATATCCCCCTCCCCAAAGAGACCTTTCTTGGGCAAAGCAAAAGGCTCCCGTTAGTTATGTTCAATAATTCATGTTATTTGCTCCTTGTTTAAAGTGATTGAATAAAATTAATTTTAAAACACTATGAAGGGGGTACTTTGCAATGAGTTGTTATTAATAGTGGTGGACCTTTAGTGTTGTGACTGCATATACCGGGAATATCAGAAGAGACTTTTACATAAACAAGATATAAATCAAAAATGGACTAATTTTATCAACAGTAAATATAAAAACAAACATAAGTGAATAGTGGACATATATATCTGATATTTATACTTATAATTATATCTATATATTATATATTATCTGATACAAATTTTAGATTATTTTACACGATTCTACTTTTATACTTATGTATATATAATAGTATATATAGGATTAGATGAAGAACTTGATATATTTATATTTATATATAGGCAATATAAAGAATCAACTTAAGGAAATTTTAAATATATATTTGTTAAACGTTTATAACTGAATTGTAATTAACTGATCTAACTGTGCAGAAATATATTAATTTAATTGTCAAATATTAATTATAAATTAAATAATTATGTAGTTATAATCTAATAACTATTATAATCGAATTGTACAATAATAGATATATTTTAGATCTATTTAAATTTCTGACTTTTTATGTACTTAAAAATTTATAATTCATAATATTTATAATAAATGTTTGTAGAGTATTTTAAGATTTAAACTATTTCTATTTAACTCAATTTCTACTTATATATTTAGGCTGGTATATTTTCATTATTACAATTGACAGGAGAGGGTAACTGACTTATAACAAGAAGTTAGATTTTTGACAGAGATAAAAAGAGTCGAAAGAAGCTAAATAAGTCTAATTAATATATGGTATTGTGGAAACACTTTTTTAAAACTCTAAAAATGATGAGTATGATGACAACGGTCACAAAAATAGGGGAAAAACCAACTTCAGTGATAGCCTCTCTATTGAGACAGTGCCCAGTGGAAAGTATGTTGGGCGGTGAGAAATCAGGCTCCATATTGTATCTACAGAGTGTGCAGTCAATGGTGATGATGATTCAAGAAACAATGATGAAGACGCAAGAAACAATAATGAAAAATCATGAAGAAATAAAGAGTAAGATGGGTGAGATGAAAGGAGACATCTGCAAATTAGATGATAAAATGGGTACAATACAGGAGACGATAGCCAGAAATGAACAGAAAATAAAGATAGTGGAAACTAGAACAGAACAAATGGAGAAGAAATTAGAAGCAATGGAAGGCAAAATCTTATTTTGATTTCAAACAGTACCAATAAAACTTGGGAAAAATACTTTGTAGAACTAATTAAAACAATCTTAAAATTTATTTGTTTAGGGAAGAAAGCCCAAATAAAACTTAAACTCTTACAGGATAGTAGAAGTAAGGGAGGATTTGAACTCCCAGATTGGGAACTTTACCATCAAGCAGCAGCCGTAACATAGTTTAAGGATTGGATAACTCCTTTTATTTTTAAAAGGTTACTAACAATAGAAGGCCAAGATCTACAAATTGGGTGCCATGCATTCATCTGGGAGGGGAAAAATAAATTTCATATGTATTTTCAGAGACATCAGGTAATAGAAGTCTTGTTAGATGTATGGGGGGAAATCAAGAGAAATTATTACACAAAAATCCTGAAGTGGCTATCAACCATGGAAGCAATGATTTACTCCAATGTATTAGACTGGAATAAGGTAGTGACATACAAAGAGTTATTGATATAGACTGTCCCACTAGAGGGAAAAATACCTTGGATCAGGTATATAGTAACATAATGCATGGATACAGGACCAGGAATGAAATGCTCCCGGTTCGGACCGGATCGCCCAATCCAGTAGTGATGGAGGCGAGTGGTTCGGAGAACCGGTAGCAAAAATCCCTGCCTCCCCACCCCACATTGCACAGCTGAACCATGCAATCATCAGAGGCTTTTTTATAATTTTTAAAATTATTTTTTCTACAACCTCTTTGGCAGAAAAAAATGCTTTTAAAAGTTTAAAAAAAGCCTCTGATGATTGTGCAGCTCAGCTGGGATCATCAGAGGCTTTTAAAAGCATTTTTTCTACAACCTCTTCAGCTGAAGAGGTTATAGAAAAAATGTTTTTAAAAGAAAATAAGCCTCCGCCAATCAGGCAAGTCAGCTGGGATTGTCAGAGGCTTTAAAAAAAAGAAAGCCTCTGCCAATCAGGCAAGTCAGACGGGATCGTCAGAGGCTTTAAAAAAAAAAAAGAAAGCTTCTGCCAATCAGGCAACTCAGCTGGGATCGTCAGAGGCTTTTAAAAGCATTTTTTTATTACAAAAGTTTTTAAAAAAAGTTGGCCATGCCCACTCAGTCATATTACACCCATTACCCCCACTCACAGAATTGGTAGTAACAAATTTTACTTTTCACCACTGCACCTGGGACAGTAAGATCATATATCTGTGTTCTTGATTCCATCATATAGACCTCTTGTCAACAGAATCAGAGTAGAGAAATACAAGCGTGGCCAGTAAGTGCATCGAAGCAGCTTCAAGATTGCTTTGGGAGCACTGATTGGATACTGTTGAGGAAGACAATACTGATACTTACACTTCAATAGTACTGTTTTATATTAAAAGCTGCACTGATGTTGTCATTACCACCAGTTAAGTACGAGTGTTCTCTAACAACAAGCCCTGGATAAATAGAGGTGTATCTTTTATTAAGAACTAGAAATGCTGTTTTCTATTCTGGTGATGCACTACAGTATAGCGAGGCAAGAGCTAAATTGAAAAAAGATGTCTGGGACACTAAAGCTACATACAGACGGAGGATTGAACATCTTTTTGAGAACTTGGACTCTGGTCGGGTATGGCATGGCCTGCGACAAATCCAGTGGTGGGATTCAGTCAGTTCTCACCACTTTGGGAGAACCGGTTGTTAACTTTTTAAGCAGTTTGGTGAATTGGTTGTTGGAAGAAATCATTAGGGCAGAGAACCGGTTGTTAAATTATTTGAATCCCACTACTGCACAAATCACTGCACAGAGCAATAAAAATAGTTTGTCTAGCAGTAGTGACTCTGGCTGAGCAACTAAATCAATTCTTCAGTCATTTTGAGGTGGAAACAAGAACAACCAATCATTCCAGCATTCACCACTGATAGTGCACCATTAACATCTACCATTGATAGACAACCACTTCTACTGCAGATCTCTGATGTGAGATGTGCTTTCCAGAATGTTAATATCTGGAAACAGCTGAGCCTGATGGAATCATGGGATGAGTTGTTAGGGACTGTGTTGCAGAGCTAGCTGGAGTGTTCAGAGATATTTTCAATCTATCCCTGTTGCAGTGTTCTATCCCTACCTGCCTGAAGACATCCATTAGGCACTAGCCAGTTCCTAAGCAGACAGTGTGTTATAGACCAGTAGCTTTAACATCTGTTGTCATGAAGTGTTTTGAGAGACTGGTGCTGAACAATATTAAGGCTAGTCTTCCATCTACTTTGGACCCATACCAAATTTGCATATAAGAATAATAGATCAACTGACAATGCTATGACTATTGTTGTCCATTCTGTATTGAATCACTTGGAACAACAGGAAACATATGTGAGGCTGTTATTTGTGGATTATAGCTCTGCCTTTAACACCATTCTACCCAACAGGTTGTTTCTTAAAATGTCCAATTTGGGTATAAATCAGAGGATTTGTTTGTGGATAAAGGATTTTCTGACAGGTAGGCCACAGTCAGTATAGATGGGATCTCACCATTCTTCTACTCTGATAATAAACACAGGAGCCTCCCAGAGTTGTGTGCTAAGCCCTTTCCTTTATTCCTTGTATACACATGACTGCACCCCATTGTGTAACATCAACACAATTATTAAATTTGTGGATGACACAACAGTGGTGGGGCTCGTGAATAAGAACAATGAGTCTGCTTATAGAAAGGAAGTAAAAGGGCTGACATTGTGGTGTAAAGAAAATAATCTTACACTTAACACCCAAAAAACTAAAGAACTTATAATTGACTTCAGGAGGAAGAGAGATGTACATTTAGCATTGTACATAAATGGTGAGGAGGTAGAGAGGGTTCGTAGTTTTAAATTTCTGGGCATTTATATCTCAAAGGACCTCTCATGGACTATGAATGTTATCATGCTTGTGAAGAAGGCACAGAAGAGACTGTACTTCCTGAGAATGCTCAGGAAGTTAAATCTATCACAGCATCTACTTCTGTCCTACTATCGCAGCACCATTGAGAGTATCCTGACATACAGTATGCTTGCATGGTATGGGAGCAGCTCTGTAGTGGACAAAAAAGCTCTACAGAGAATCATTAAAACTGCCCAAAATATCATTGGGCTATAGCTACCAGTCCTAGACTACATATTCAAATCTTGCTGTTTGAAGAAGTTACATTACATCCTCAGACACTCTTCCCATCCTGCTTACAATATTTTGGACTGTTGCTTTCTGGCAGAAGATACAGAACAATTAAAACTTGGACCACACGTTTTCTGAATAGTTTTTATCCCAGACCTATAATTGCACTCAACAATGAACTAAAGGGCCACCATCAGTGAACTGTTGGACAGCATTACTTAGTCTGTTTTGTGGATGTTTGGGTAGTTTAGGGGTGGGGAATTTGTGGTGAGTGGGAGTGTGCTTGGGGATTATTATCTGTGTTGGACCTGGTCTTTGGATGTTAAATGAACTTTGTTTGGGTGTACTGTGTATACACATACAATGACAATAAAGTTGTTGTTGTTGTTGTTGTTGTTGTTGTTGTTGTTATTATTATTATATGGCAAGGAAAACTTAAATCTAACCAAGACTTAAAATCTCAAGGAACAGAAATAGATTGGTGGCCATAGTTACAAATTCAGACAAGGTATAAAAAAGATTTAGAAAATTTTGGCTTCCAAAGAGAACAACAAGAATTGGACAAAATATTATTAGGGACAGAAGAAAAAAATGACAATCAAAACTTACAACTGTTTTTTAAGATTCAAAACAGTGAAAGAGACAATGATAATCTGGGCCAAAAATTTTGGATATAATATCGAATTGGAATATTGGGAAAAATTATGGGGGAAAAAATATAAATCAACTATGTCGGCAGTTTATAAGCAAAACATGTACAAAATGTTTTATCATTAGCATCTACCTCCAGCAAGGCTGGCAAAAATGTTCCCCAATAAACTGGCAAATTGTTGGAGTTGTAACCATGAACAAGGGACATTCTATCACATGTGGTGGACATTCCCAAAAGTTAAGAGGTATTGGATGAAAATTAAAAAATGGTTAGGGTTAGGGTTAGAGTTAGAAGAAATTACAGAACAAAAAATTGAGATGAAACCAGTTCTTATTAACTGTTCTTATCATAAAAAGAAATATAAGTAAAAAGACTCAATACATCATACTCCACATCATAAGAGCAGCCAGAATTACATTTGCTCAGAACTGGAATCAGGAAAACTTGCATCAAACACAATGATAATAAAAAAGGTGCTTGATTACGCAGAAATGGATGAATTAACTATGGAGTTAAAAGAGGAAACAGAGTATTATAAGATCTGGAACATGTGTTATAAATGGCTAGAAATTAGATGTAAAATTAGCGCATAGAATAGACATAGAAATCACGTTAAAGTGAAAACCGTATATATTTATGAATATGATAAATGTTAAAGAGAGTATGTAAGTATATATAAGTATATTTAATATATAAAGAATTTACAAAACATATACTAAAGGTGAACAATTGTATAACATAGCAAAAGGTTTTATGTATTTAGATGTATAAATACAAAAATTACATAAATGTACAATACAATAGGCCGTCAATGGAAAATATGTAATTAGAACTGATACCAATAACTGAATGCTGTAAACATGGAAATGTGATTTTAAAACTAAAAAATGTTGAATAAAGATTATTTTTTAAAAATTTTTTTGAGTTTTCTTGCTTATGTCAAGGTGTAGAAAGAATGTGCTTAGAAAAAGGGGGATATCAGAATGTCTCATTGCCCTCATGAAACAACAATATATATGTCACTAAGTCAGAATCTGAACAGTTGCATGGTGAAATAGAATGACTCAAAATCAGCAAGGAGTGAGGAAAAAAAATATTGATTTTCCCTTTACTTACTTACCTACTTACTACCTTCCTACCTACATGCTTGAGAGAAGGTAGATTGGAAGAAGATGAGCATGATTTTAAAAATGGAAGAAGAAATATTATCAACCTGCACAAGGCTGATGACACTACCCTGATAGCTGCACATGCAAGTGAATTGAAGCCCTAATTGAAGGAGTGCAGTGAAAACTGGAAGCAACACTAAATTAAATTAATTAAGGCCACCTTAATGACAATGGGTACAGCAACCAACTTTGGAAATGACAATGAAGATATGGAAAGCTTTGGCCTTAAGACTGAATCTCAGCAATAAAGGAAGCAATAGTCAAGAAATATGTTGCACACTGGCAACACTTGGAAAGACAGCAAGGAAGACCCTGGAAAAGATCTCCGTGTGCCAGGATGTGTCTACAGTTACATTGGTCAGAATCGTGCAAGCAGTGTTTTTCTCTATAATGCTCTATGGATATGAAAAGAGAAAATGACTCCTGGAAATACTATGGATAGCCAAGAAAATAAACAAATGGATAATTTAACAAATTAAACCATAGTTCTCACTTACCACAAATTATCATATTTTAGAGACGTAATTGTGAAGATCTAGGTTCTCGAGAAGTTCATAATTTGGGGAAAGTTGAAGGAAAGAGAAAAATCAGACAATACCAGCAAGCTGGATTGATTTAGTTACATTGACAATGGGTTCACTTTTGAAAGATCTGAAGGATCATATTGGGGACAGATGATCCTGGAGAAAATTCATCTATGTGAATGCTAAGAGTTGACACCAATTTATATTTGTTATTGATTTAGATGTAGGTAGCATATAAAAAAATTCCCTTCTTACCCATATGTTTGGTATGTATCTTCCTCAATTGTGGGTCCTCTACCAGAGGCCTGGGAATTTGAGGGTTCTGCCTCAAATTTTAGCTGCTCCTAGCAATGCACTCTTTTGGACAGATAGCTCTGTTGTTGTTCCTGCGGTCTGTTGGACCCCATTCACCCAGTTCAGGAATTGGAGCGCTAATCACCACTGGGCCACTTTGGCCTTTACTTTTCACATCCTCTACTAGTTCCACCTTCAGGCCCTGATACTTCTCCAGTTCCTCATACTCCTTCCTGATATTGCCATCATTTAGCACTGCTACATCTACATTGGTAAAACACACACACATGACACCAACTTGATGACACTTGTATGTGTATGAGAGCTTATTTGCTTATTCCGCAAAAGATGATATAGAGTTTTGCTGCCCAAGCTCCACACATACAACTCTGTCCTTCAGGCCAAGGGACCACCGGCAGGAAGCCATCATTTTCAGATAAATGCTTTCTCCTGGTTGATTGGGTAGGATTTTCCAGCTATACACCTTCAAGTTATCAGAAGCAACTCTTTTTCATACACAGGGCTAACTCAGGACTCTTTGCACCTGGCTCAACGAACAGGCTGGAACTTCCATCCTTTGTATCCCACTCACTAGGCTACTACCTGACTACTTATTTCAACATTGGCAATGGGACAGTATGAGGCCACCACGTGATCCAGGAGGCAGTGAAGAGGGTTTAAGGCAAGGCTGGGTATTCACAGGTGAAAGTGAGGGGTCAGGGAATTTTGAAGGAATAGAAGGCACCCTGTATTTGCTGGCTGAGACAGCAGGAGACTCGTTGTGCAGTCTGTTGTTCTTCCCTGAAGTCCTCCCAACTCCCCGTTAAGCTTCTGCTGCTTCCCGCCTGGCCATAGTCCTTGGTTTTCCCTTTTCCCTGAAAGTGCGAGATGTTGTTTTTTTCCCCTTCACCCCCTCCCGCTGAGGGAATTTGGGCAAGGCAAGGGGCTGTCCTTTCAGCGGGTGATTTGCCGCCGCCGCCGCTGGTATGACGGTTACAGCTTCAGAGTCTCTGCTGAAAGGCGGGCAGGACAACCGAAAGCCGAGGCAGCCAGCCTCCCAGTTTATCTCCTTCGAGCTAAGCGCGGGGAGGCGCCGTGGGCAGGGTCTGAGGGGAGAGCGGCGTTTATAATCCGGTGCCTGCAGGGACAGTTCTGCGCCTCCTGCCAAGATGCCTCCGGTGGCGGGTTTTTTCCTTGCGATCTGCGTTGGGGTGGCATTCGCCTTGGATGCCTCCCTGATGCCTCCTGATCGCAACAAGACCGAGGAAGGAGCCAGCCTGTTCGCAAATGATTATAACACTACCGGGGAAGCTGTGTTCTTCGAAAGCGTCTCTGCCAGCTGGAATTACAGCACCGACCTGACAAACCAGAACGCTCAGCAGCAGCAGGTAAGCAGGCAAGCAGAGGTCGCTCCTGACCTACCGCTCTCTCCAGCGAGCTCCTGTTGTCCTATGAAGGACAGCACAGGACCGGGCTGGATCGGGGGCGACAACGGAGTGGGAGAAGCTCTGAGTCGCCTCTCCAATCCGACTTTTCTTCTGATATTCGCACTTGTCGCTTTTGTCATTAAAAAAGGTCATAGGAGAGATCTGTCCCTCCTCTTACAGACCCTCGGATTTGGTGGCGATGCTAAATGTCTACATGTGCATTTGGTTCCCCCCAAATCCTTAGCACTTTATCTATTAGTGCAACAGTGGTTGTGTAATGAGAAGTCCTTTCTGGCCTCTAAGCATGTTAGTCTTCCATTTTTAAACTAAGAAAGCAGTTTGCTTAAGGTGACTTAACTTCGCTCATTTACATAATTTATATCCTACTTCTGGGAAGGTTTCTCAGAACAGATAGCAAAGTAATAAAAACTATTTTAAAATTTAATAAAATAATTAAACATTGAAAAACATACCAGATAAAACAGCAAAATGTAAGTGATCTTAACTTTAGCAATTTTATGAGAAATTCAGAATCACCTTATCACCTAATTTAGGTGAGTTAGCTCACATGCAGACATTAATTTCTCTGCCCAAATAACATCTAGCTGCTTCAAAGGAAGCTTTAATTCTTCTTTCTCCCTTCCTTGAGCTTTATTAGTATTAGTATCATAATAAATCAATGAAGGAATGAAAGTGTTAGAATTATAAAAACCAGTAAATCAGTTAACTGACAAGAACAAAAATGACCCCATATTTAATTTCCAGAACTCACTGCTGTTGATAGTTTCTAAACTGTAAGTTTAAACAATAAAACATCTACAAATAGGACAATCAAAACAGAGGAATAGAGCAATTCTCCTGTAGAAATAGGAATACATTGGGATCTTTATAGTTTAGAAAAATATAACAAGATTGCCAGAAAAAGCATGAACTCTGGAATAGGGAAAGTGGATACAAGATTTTTGTTAACCTCTCACTCCCTCATGAGATAAGATTAATTTACAAAAAATAAAAATAAATTATTCATCCAAAGGTCAAGGAAAGGAGTAAAAGGCCCCTAGCACATCCATTTTCATCATACACCTGACAACTAATTACCCAAATATCAGCACCAGATAAACTCATTTTATCATGAAATAAGTTTTAGTATAAAGCATCTAAAATTATTTTTAAAAAACAATTCACCAAATACAAAGGAAATGAGCAAACACCCCTAGCATATCCATTCACATTATATATCTGCTAATCAATGCCCAAGGACCAGATAAACACCAGATAAATAGGAACAATAAAGAAAGAAACACTATCCCAATTAAGTAGGACAAGCTATTGTACTCCACATAAAGAATATCCACATATTATCTATCTTGCCAATGAAATGTTTGCAGATGAAAAAGCAAAGTCTTAGAAACTGAAGTTATCTAGTGAAATTAGATGGCGAGACATCTAGGATGGACAAATAGATATGTTTCCTATATATTCACATGGGCCAATTTAAAGAAATTTAAGAAGGGATAGGTAGAAGGAAGCTATGGCAGTAGAGAAAAAATATCCCCACTATCTTGTGTGCTTTGTTGTGTGCTAATGGATTTTTTTATTTATTTACAGATCTCATTCTTCCAAAATAGATAAATATCTAGAGAATACCCTATCTGTCTCACTTCAGTTCTCACAATTCAATGTCATAACTTGGTGTTGAATAGATGAGCTTAAATATTAAGCACAGCAGTAGATTGTTTTACTGCTGGATGGCAATGAATTTTGGGCATCTAGAGTGTAGTCCAGGAGCCACTAGGAATTACTGACAAACATTTCTCTCTTTTTATGTAAAGTAAAGGAGATGATAGTCCAATAATATTTATAAGAAGCTAGTAACTGCAGAATATTTAGTTTCACAAAATATTCTGCAGTTATGATTTAATAGCTCACTATCGAAGATATATTTTAGTAGCAAATTTAAAAAACTTACAGATAAAATAAAATAAAATAATCAAATCAAATCAAATCAAATGTGGATTGGATTTTCCGTAGCAGAGATCCCCAATCATGGTCCATGAGCCAGCACCAGTCTGTGGCATGTCAGCAACTGAGCCGTGAAAACCTGCAAAGCCCCATATGCAGGATGCAAGCAGCACACAAAACCACACCCATCTGATCCACGGAAAAACCTTTCTCCATAGAACCAGTCCCTGAGGCCTAAAAGGTTTGGGACTACTGTTCTATAGGGTGGGATTGCAACCAAACAAGTAATTTAGGCTGCTTTGCTAAGCAGACTTTAGAGTTTTATTTTCTCTCCTGCCTTCTTTCCAGACCTTACTATGTAAAATTTGTACATGAACAAAGGATGTAATGTTGCAGGAACGCAAAAGAAAAAAACATCGGTAGTCAAGGATTGATTAGAGGTAGCCCTTCTTCAGTGATGTTGTGGTAGAAATACAGTTGAATTATCACTAGGGTTATCTGATGGATGGGAGGCATAGTGGCTCAGTGTTTTAAAATATGCTGCCAAAGATCTACATTCCAGTGATTTGAGTCCTATCACTGTGTGAAAGAGTGAACTCGCATCATTTGCCTCAGCTCTTGCCAACCTAACAGTTTGAAAGCATGTAAATGCAAGTAGATATATAGATATCACTCCAGTGAGAAGGTAACAGTGTTCCATATTCCATTGTATGCTTCGCGCTGCAGCATCATGTCATGCTGGACACATAACCATGGAAACATCTTTGGACAGTGCTGGTTTAAAGAGAAGGAGATGAGCACTGCCCCTAAAAATCGGCTACGGCTAATGAAGTAAAACAGCAGGGACTCCTTTACTTCTTACCTTAACTAATAGAAGGGTTGAATCTTGGACCACAGCTGAAGAGCTGGGTTGTGTAATTTATTTATTTATTATTTTATTTATTTATTTATTTGTCAACAAGTACAAAGAAATAAGTAACAGTGTAGACATAGACATGGACACATGAAAAAAATTGGTACAAATAAAAGGATATAAATAGACAAAACACAGCCATAAACACATAGAATGATTACATACAAATGGGGACAGTAGGACAGGGACGGTAGGATGCTGGTGCGCTAATGCGCACCTCCTTAGGGCGTAGTTCGAGGCTATCCAGATCTAAAATTTCAAGCCTGATGGTATAGGGAATTTTATTTTGAGCAGATTTGAGTACTCTTCTAGTAAAATATCTCTGTTGCTGAGTAATAATACAGGGACAAAACTGGTGAGTTTTGTACAATTGAGGATGGAAATGGTGGGATTTAAATGCTGGCACTTCTGCTTCTCAAGTATTTATTTAAAAATGACAGTTTTTATCATGTTTCAATTTGACTGACGCTAAATATATAAAAGAGTAACAAGTAGTTTCTTTTAGCATTAACCCTTTTTAGCATTAACAACTAAAAAAAGTATGCCAGAACATGGTGAAAGACAATCAGCAATGTTTCTAAAATAAGAACTTTAAATTTAGAGAAAGTTTTCCTTTAAAATGGCTAGAAATTTTATTTTCCAGATTATAGATAACTGTGTTATCTATAATCTGCCCAGAGGACAAATACTTTAAATGTATGTTACAAATTGATTTAATGATTTCTGGGAAGAAATTTAAAAAACATGCTTGCCTAATCAGGTAAGTCTAAAAATGATTAATTGTGGCTGCAATGTGTTTTAAATGGGAGACATAAATTAGTAATCATAAATATTAATCCACAGCAAAGATTTTGGTATCAAAAACAGAGAAGATTTTTAAAAACGGTTTAAAAACTGAAGCTTGCTCTGTTTCAACTTGTAGACTATCCATTTTCAAATTACAGCTGGGGCTGGTGGCAGTGGTGGAATTCAGCCAGTTCGCATCACTTCGGGAGAACCGGTTGTTAACTTTCTGAGCAGTCTGGCAAACTGGTTATTGGAAAAAATCATTAGGGCAGAGAATCTGTTGTTAAATTACTTGAATCCCACCACTGGCTGGTGGGCTGCCTAGCCAGAGTGCTTTTCTGATCTGGCTTTCAGAAATGTGGTGTTTCAGCAATAATAAGAAGCAGTAAAGAATAAAAGACAACAAAAGCACATTGTCTCCTAGATGAACAAAACAATACTTCCTTTGCATGCGGTTGTATGTATACTGATTTCATCTGCATACGTAAATGTCTTAAAATGATGCTACCTAAAATACAAACAGGTTATCTAGGCTAAAAGAGGTGGGAACAGCTGAATAGTTCTGCAAGCAATTTCTTGATTCTTTGACTTGCTTATTCCCTATTCCGTATTACTTCTTTCACCATATGATACAATACCAGGTTATATTTATCCCTACACTTTTCAAAACCTTGAGTAGGTTTTGAAAAGTGGAATTTGGGCTGTCAAAAAGACACACAGTTGATGTTTCCTGTGTTCTGTGCCCTGTTTTGCTTCCTTGCTTCTGTTTTCTGTATTATACATGTACAATCAAAAGAGCACTAATCTAATAAACTGTAATGAAATTGAATGCTAAAACAAGACTGAAATATTTTGGGTATAAAATGGATTAGGTACACATTCAGATGGCAGTCCCCCCTCAACCTAGCTAAGTTAAATGGAACTGAAGCCCAAATGGTTCCATTTAACTCCAGAATATTCTTTCTCTCCATCTCTGATTCTTTTTTTTTTTTTTGGTTGGGACTTAATCCAACAGAAAGAGTTAAAAAAATGTTTGAGGTATACCTGGTATATAATAAAATACAGACACTTAGCTTTTATAGCCATAAAAGTACTCTTGTTTTCCCCCTCCTATATAAGGCAAAATCAGCAAGCCAATAAGCAAGTGCGTTTTGTACAATTTAGCTTTTCTTGACATAGAAACAAGTTAGTATTTTAGTCCAAAAGTAAATTCCACATTGAATTCATTGAATGCACCCTTAACTGGGGCCAATAAATGTAATTTTTCCTATTATGCTTAGTTGAAATAAGTGCACATACCTGCACTTCCTTTAGTATTTTCCTCTTGTGACATAGATGCAAAAATAAGGTAAAAATAAGGCTGCAGTTTTTAACTAATAATGGTTTATTATTGCCTAATCTTGACAAATTCAGCTTTGTTTACAGTTTGATCAGATAACCTAGAATTCTAATATCTATTGATAGCATTTGCCTTACTCAGGCAATTTACAGATTGTCTTCTATTTCCATGGTTTTTTAAACAAAAATCAGAATAATCTGGAGCATACTTTGCATCTTATTTATGCTAGCATAGCCATAAACAGTTTTACTTTGTCCTGTATTTCCAGAAAGATTTTAGAACTAGGAGTAATTAATTTGAGAATAACTTTGCAATTCCTTTGATCTTTTTTCCTGTACCTCTTTAAAGCTTTTGAATGTGGATAAATTATTTAGCATATACTATACATTTAGTCTTGAAATAGGCATATATTGTACAGAATTAGAGTTCTAATTCAAATGTCAAATGTAAAGAGTATAGAAGTAGCTTCATAGAAAAAATCAGTCAGTGGTTGATTGATTTTTTTTCCTAGCTAAATGCAACATTTTTGCATTTTTAAGTTCATTTAATAGAATTAAAAAAGGAACATTTTCATTGAAAATGTTCAATTTCAACAAACAGTAGGTTTTGGGACTCAATTCTGAGATATATTTCATACAGGCAGCATTAGAGAAAGCTAAAAAATGACAACTGGGAAGAATTAGGTGGAAGATAATTGCTTATTTTTGAGGATTCATGAGAGAGTCGCCTGAGAGTCAATACCTATAGAGAGGAATTTGATTTAACATTTGCCAACAACTCTGCAAATCAAAACAAAATGTTTTAGAAATTTATTGCCTCTTCATGGGTTTCTGGCAGAAAAGATAAAACCAAAGAGAAAATCCAATAATGAAACCAATGAGTTAGCTAGAGAAGGTGGAAGCAATCTGATCCACTATTCTATGAGCTGAAAAATAGAATCCAATTCCTGATACTGACCCTAAGAATAATGATTAGCAATCTGCATTGGTACCCTCTCCTCTCAGACAGCTGTCTCAAGTCTGATTTTTGCAGCATTAAGAGCATACCCAATGGTAAAAAACATGAGATACTAATGGAAGAGAATATTTGTAACTCAGGTTTTATCTGTGGGGTTCTTGGTGCTCTCTGAGCTTGGTTGTTTTCATGCAGACATTCCATTACCAAACTAGACAAAATCATTATTGTAGAAGGTACTAGTCAATCTTAGTGTGGATGATCTTGATGGTTCTTTGATTAGGCTGCTGCTTGCTTTAGCTTATTGGTAGCTGTTTAAGGTAGGTATTGTTCACTTCTTATTGTTGTCTAATGTTAATTTTAGTGTTAACCTCTGCTTATCTGGGTTTAATTGCTGGTGAGAAGATGTTTGGGCCTTTATGGCTTTTTGTCTCTTTTGAATGCTATATAGATGTTTTCCAATTCTATGTACCTGTTGGTGGCTGATTTGCCTGAGTACCCGGCTGAGTGTGATGAGGCTCCCTTAATGCAGGGGTGTCAAACTCACAGCCTGCGGCCGGATGTGTCACAAGTTGGCCATGCCCACCCCCATTTTAGCGAAGTGGGGAAATTTGTGACATGTCACATGACAAAAACATGATGCCGTGAATTTGACACTCCTGCTCTAATGGATACTAAGGAACTTTACCTAAGGATTCACATTAGAAAGGCAAGAATATTAGAGTAATTTTAGACTTCACCAGAAAAAAATGCTCACTTGGAGCTTTCTCTACAGTTGAAATTGCTATGCTACCTTAATTCTTGTACATCTGCTATGGATGGACCAGAGCAGGAATAAACAATCTGGTACTGTCTAGATGATTTTGGCTACTGTTTTCAGAATCTCTTTCCACTGTCCACACTGGCTGGGATCAATAGAAATTGAAAGCCTAAACATTTAGAAGTTACCAAATTTGCTAATCCAGTTGACCAGATTCGACAACTGATCAACAATTTCATAGGCACATCCATGTGTTTTTATTTCCAGAGAAAGTCTGCAATTGCCTTCTTCAGAATATTGTCACTATTTCCCAATCACTGTGCTAAACTATAAGTTATTATTATGTCATGATGCAATTACTAATTTCATTGGTGTGAAGGTAATGGAGTTTCTACTTGATAGTTATTCTTGCTCCAGATACTTTGCTTTTTTGGACAATGATTTGGCTATATTTATTTACCCCATAATAGATTAACAGAAGTAGAAAAGCAGTGGATTACTATAGTTTGTAACTCTCAATGAATAAAATGAATGAGAAAAGCAATCCATGTAGTATTTCTTAAGGCCATTGTGTCCCAAATCCAGCTAGAACAGGTTGGAAATGTTAAAAAAGAAGAAAACTATTAATTACTTTAGGATTAGTTTACATGTTGCAAGAAGACTAACTACTTACATGAGATTATCTATGTAAAATGTCTTTAATTATATATTGGAAATTTCTGGAATCATCCAAAGACATATTTTTATGAATAGCTTGCTACATTGAGATGGTACATGCAGATGTTATTTGAAGAAATTATATCTCATAAAATGTCTATGTGAGATAAGACTTTAAAATATATATTTATAGAAATGGCTACAGCAACTAAGGAATTTTTCATCCTCAAAGTCCCCCCCCCCTTTTTTTGTCTAATTTCCTTAGATATAGTTAAGTCTTTGGGAAATTGCTTTAATGAGAGGAGGAGCTATTAAAAGATTTTTTTTTCTTTTTAAGGAGAAAATAGTATCCCTACCTATACCAAAAAGATCTTGTGTTCCACATACTTTAAGTGACAATATATCCAGAGAGAGAATGTTGAGTTACATTACTTTGCTTACTATTTACAGAGAAGAGACTTCGTGACTGATTCATTCTTGGTTGTAAAAGGTTCTCTGAGTTCCATCAAATTGGCTGTTAGCCTTGAGGGGCTGTCTTCCACTACAAAAATGGGCTCTTGGGTCACTTTAATAAATTACCTTGGAGTATTTGCTCCGCTCCAACTGCCTTCGCCATGTTTGCATATCATTATTTAATCATGTGGACATTATATAATGGGTTTGCCAGTTACATAAGTTGTGATCACTCAAAATTTCCAGCTGGAGATTCTTCTGAACTCCAAATCAGAAAACCCAGTTATTCTTCTTTCTCAGTGGTCTGACCCAGAATGTTACATTAGGGAACACTTCAGGCTCATCTCATGTTCTTTCAAATTATGGCTTTAATCCAGGACATGTCTTACTTTGCTCTGTGGTTTGGCTCAGGCATTACAGACAGTTCACATTGATGGGGGATTTAAATTGTTTCAAGGGAATATATCCAATTTTATGCTAACTACAAATATAAGCCATTGGTTTTAATTGATAGATTAATTTAACACCAGCATTCAGTATTCTGATTACTAATTAAAATAAGGTAATGTCTTGTCACATATTAATAGGAAAGTTAGAAATAAAAATGAATCATTTATAAATAAAACTTCAATAAGTTCCAAAATAATCAGTCCCTTAATGTCTTTTAATTAACCCTGTTCTGAATTGTGGTTTGTCTTGTCATCCCTATGGCTCTAAAAAGCTAAACACTCTTTAGTATTTGCTGCTAAATTTTCACAAACCCTTGTGAAAAAGCCTAGATGTTTAAAACACTGAAGTATATTTAAGGCATCCTTTCTTATCAGCAGCATGCATCTTACTCTTTCACAGTCCTAAAAGTGATTCAGCAACTTCTCCAAGCATGTACTATAAAAAAACAAATAAAGTTCAACATATGTACCATATGTCTTTGTCTTCCTCTCCTATTACAGATAGTAGCTTCTTTGAAGGAGCAAGAATTCACAGAACTTTGGGGGAAAAAAGCTAAGGAGAATTATGGTGATATCTGGCAGAATTTTAGTGATCCACAACTTAAGAAAATAATCAGCTCCATTCAGACCTTGGGTCCTTCCAATTTACCAATGGAGAAACGGGAAAAGGTAAGAATCAGTATTCTAGAAAGAGTGGATGAATTCTGAGGTGGCAATGAGAAAAAAAGATTCTAGATTAAGGGAAAGATGATCCTTAGATAATTTTAGATAAATTATCAATTCCAAACAATGATGGAGGAGGAAAAGTTGAGAGGATGAATAAAATGAAGGATTCTGGAAGTACCTACTAGTAGGTAATATTCACAATAATATACTCCAGTCTTGGCTGTATTGAGTGGTTATGAGGGAAACATTCTCATATATTTGAAGAGTAATTACCTAAAGAAGTCTGACACATTCTTTTATTTCTGACTCCAGAGTGAATATACAAGAAGGAAGCTGAACTTTGTTGTTGTTGTTGTTGTTTATGCTCCATGTTGCAGGCATTCCCAGTGACACATTTCTAAAAACAAACAAACAAAAAAGATGTCAGAATGTCAACACAGAAAAGTAGTGACAAACCACTTCTACAGTGCTGCTAAGAAAAATATATATGTAGTGTTCACAAAGTTGCCAGGAGTCAAGATTGACTTAGATACATATACACAAATCAAATAATATCAATATAGATGAGTTCTGATTTTGCACTGAGGGCATTAAAAAGATTGTGAGGGACCATAAACTAAATAATCCATATAGCTAAACAGTATGATACTACCCCGCTTACTTATTTCTGTTTAACTGAAAGGCAAAGCTTACAAAAAAAGTATACTTCTGGAGGTACACTTTTGGTCTCCCACTGATCAACTAAATTCTCCTTTTCCCCCCTCAGAGCCCATTTGTGTTCTTTGTGGCCTGTGCAATCACCTCCCTCTGTCATTTAATTGTTTTTATTACCTCCCTTCTCCTCCTCTTTCAAACCAGTGCTTAACCAGAAATTAGCTTCCCTTCATAATAATTTTCTCCAGTAACTTTCTACATATTTGCCTTCACCAGAACCTGACATTCTTTTTCTGGTGCTGCCCTCACTGTAACTTATTTTTTGGTGATCATTCTTCTTGCCCCTTCATTGTAATGGCCAAGTTGGTATGCATCTTTACCTTTTCAGATTCTTTCACTACAAATCTTTGTCCATGCATTCCAAGCTACTTATTTCTATGAGGAAAATACCATTTTATATTATTTTACTTCCCTGTTCCAGCTGCCCCTTCACACTCATCTCAAGCTTTAAAATCTTCCTTTAATTATTCCTTAGTTATTTCAATATTCAAATTACCAAATGTTCTCTAGGGTAATCAAGTGTTGTTAAATAATCCAGAACATTCTTCTTTTGCAGACTGCTTGTTCTTCAGATCTTTAAAGCCTTTGAAAGATATTTTCCATCTCTCTCTCTCTCCCTCCCTCTCTCCCTCCATCCATCCATCCACTCTATCTATCTATCTATCTATCTATCTATCTATCTATCTATCTATCTATCTATCTATCTATCTATCTATCTATCTATCTACCTACCTACCTACCTACCTACCTACCTACCTACCTACCTACCTACCTACCTTCCCAGAAAATCCTGGGTGATATATATTTGGTGTCTTCAACTCCCATCTTGACTCCTGGCATATTGGTCAAGTTTCTGTAGTTTTCTTGGCAAGATTTCAGAATTGACATGCCGTTGCTGTCTTCCTAGGCTGAGAGAGAGACTAGCCTAAAGTCACCCATCCAGTTTTGTGCCTAAGGCGGGACTAGAAGTCATTGTCTCTCAGCTTCTTGCCTAATGCCTTAACCAATATGTCAAAGCAGTATGCAGTGGTAGATGCTTACAATTTCTATTATAGCAGAATGAATAAAAACAATGCTGGAAGCTTGTTTCTTTATTGTGTCACTTTAATTACATATTTAAAATAAAAATAATTACCAAAAGTTCAAGACGGACAAGTAACTTGGCAGTTTTACCATAGATAGGTACAGTATCTATGGTAAACCTGATGCCTATAGACTATACAGTGTGAATATACATGTTGTAAAATTAGATAGTTATTCAAACCTGTACTTTTTAATGCTAATTTCAGTATAATACTATTCTAAGTGAGATGGACAACATGTACTCCGTTGCCAAAGTTTGTCTACCAAACCAGAACTCCTCCTGCTGGGCTTTAGAGCCAGGTATGTACTTCCTTCTCTAGGTTAGTCCACCTCATTCTTTGCAAGTATTTTGCATGCTTCCAGTTATTTTCTGGACCATGAGAGCATCCTTATACATAAGTAGATATGAATGTAAAATTGATTTATAGTAGATTATGGTTTCTGAGACTGCCAACAGTGAACCTATATGTTTTAATTACATAACATTTTACATGAAGGTACTCCTTACCAATTGCCTTGTTTGTTGACTTTTTAAATATACAATGGCACCGAAAAAGTAGATATACAACCTGTTTTCAAACTTGCAGCCATTGCAGTATCCTGGAAGTCACATGATCTTGATTTGAGACCTTGGCAACTACTGTGCAATTATAACAGTAACAATGTCATGTGATTACATGATCACTATTTGCAGTCTTTAACAGCTGGGTCCCAACAAGCAAAGACAATAGGGAAACCAGCAGTAATCTGCAAGTCATGGTCATGTGACATTGTGCTTAACAATCATGGGTGACTTTCTTAATTATCACAGAGGAACTAATGTAAATTGGGTGCAATCTCATGGTGTTTCTCTTGAACACCATGATGCCTAATGACAGAGTTACTGGTCCCAATATCAGTCATGAGGGTTATCCACAAGCAAAAATACTTAAAAACAACGTGTTATTATCATGCTACATAGCAAAATGCAATTCTTTATGAAGATGTGATATTATTACATTAGATGTGTTATTAGACATCTAATGACACATATTATTAGATGTGATATTATTTTTTAAGAATGAAATAAATGCACGAAAGAAAAATTGGAGAATAGAAATTGAGCAGTCTAATTTGTAATCTTATAAACTAGCTCCTCTCTTGAGTTTCAATTGTTTATTTTGCCATAAACTGAATCTGTCCTTACAATTACTCAAAAGTAACTATGCTAATGTTTTTGAAGCTAGGAGACTGTTAGAAAATAGGTTTTCTATTGCCAGAAAATATGGAATTAGTATATCCTAATTTGGAAACCCTATAGCAGAATGAATAAAACCAATGTCCAGCAATGGCGAACCTTTTCAGCACCAAGTGCCCAAAACAAAATGTGCGAACACGTGTGCATGCTAGAACACCAGAAACCTGAAGACCAGTTGGCTGGTGCACATGCCAGCTAGTCTTTGGGTTTCCAGCACACACATGTGCGCCAGCCAGCTGGTCTTCACGCACACTGGAAACCCAAAGACCAGCTGGCTGGCGCACGCATGCCTTTTGGGGGGGCATTTTTCAGGCTGTTTTCAGGTGCTCCCAGCACCCGCAAACACTGGCCAGAAACCAGAAGAGCAGCTGGCAATGGTTCTTTCTTGTTTTTTTTCCTTGGGAATGTTTTGCTTCTCATCCAAGAAGCTTCTTCAGCTCTGACTGAATAGTGGGGAATAGAAGGATTTATATTCTTTGCAGTCATCTGGTCATTAGATGACCAGATGCACTCTGAGGGTTGGTCAATAGGTCTCTGAGACTGTATCAGAGTCATGTGAATCAGATTGTTAACGGGTGTGGAACCTTCATGGGACTGCAACAATTCACATTGGAGTTGGACACATGAGACCAGTTGTGTCATATACTCCCTCTCTGGAGAGAAGGCTGTTCAATTTTAATATACAGATAGTCTGTGACTCACAACCACAATTGAGCCCAAAATTTATGTTACTAAGTGAAACATTTGTTAAGTGAGTTTTGCCCCATTTTGTTACCTTTCTTGCCACAGTTGGAGTAAATCACTGCAGTTGTTAACTTAGTAACACAGTTGTTAAGTGGCTTCCTCATTGACTTTGCTTGTCAGAAGGTGGCAAAAACTAATTACATGATCCCGGAACATTGCAACCATCATAAATATGAATCAGTTGCAAAGCAGCCAAATTTTGATCACAAGACCAAGGAAAAGCTGCAATGGTCCTAAGTGTGAAAAACCATCATAAGTCACTTTTTACATTGCTGTTGTGACTTTGAACAGTCACTAAATGAACTGTTGTAGGTCAAGGACTACCTGTAAATGGCCTCTTTAACCCCCCTTTCAAACCAGCAGTCCTCTCTGTCCAGAATGTGGACTTTGCTGTCCTCAAAAGACTGTCTTTCAAATGCAGATGGACTGCTGAATCTTGTCCTGATGGGTTTGTTCTCCTGTGTTGTGCCATGTGTTTGTGAAGTGTTTGTTTTGTTTTCCCAGTGTACAGATCTGCAGATCTGTTTCACTGCATTTTTCTGCATTTTTCTCCCAGCTGTTTGCCTCATGTCTGAAATATAACCCCAATTGTTTTGAAACAATAACAATCCTTCTTTCTATCTATGCAACTTCTCTAACAATTTTCTGATAGCAACTCTCTAGTGTTTAAGGTAGGGAACAAAGCTGCTTACCTGTAATTGTTGTTCTATTAATACATAATCAGTACATTAGCTCATATAGTATGCCAGAATAGATATAGGTGGGACTTTCTAAAAAGGCTTGCAAGGTTACAATCACTTGATGCACTCCTTGTCTATGTTCAGTAATGTTTCATATTGCTATGCTACTTCTCAGTATATTTTATCAGGATCCCAAACTTCAAGTAGCATTTACTTAGAAACATGTAGAAAAAAAACAACTAGAGTTTAGTGAGATGACATCAGTGATGAAAATGTAGACACTAGATTCAAAAAGTAATGATGGCTTTGATCTAATAGCCACAAGTGTCTCTGGAACATTAGTCACTTCAACCATGATGTTTAAAAATATTGCTTCCTGAAGAAAAATATTGCTTCTAAATCCAATTCTTATCAGCTGTGCAATATGGGTTCAGCTAGAAGGCAGTTGGTTTATACCTTTTTAGAAGAATAGTGCATTTCTTCAAATCTTCAAACTCTAGTGTGATGGAATTATTTAATGATCCTAGTAAACTACATTTCTTGCTAAATGGATCTTTTCCTTATGTAGACAGATATATAGAAAAGTTAGTGCAAATACTGGTGGCTTTTTGATGTTCCTTGTATTTTGTTCACTTGTATGATCCTTTAATGGTTTCTTTTATGTCTCTTCTTTTCCCATGCTCCTCAGAAATTACAGAAATTATGGCCACTTCTCGTAGTTACAGGAAGTTGCTTTATGCCTGGGAAGGGTGGCATAATTCTGCCGGCAATCCTCTGAGATCCAAGTATGAGAAATTCGTTTCACTGAGCAATGAAGCCTATAAAATGGATGGTGAGATGTTAAAAACATAGACAGGGAATGGGATCAATGCTATCTGGATTGAAAATCTGCCTTCAATCAAACAACTGAAACACTTTTAATTCAAACTAAGAAACCTCAATGTGACTGAGAAAGAGGCACATTACAGTATAACCCTCCATAAATCTAACACACCTCTTATATTTTTTATATGAATTGTTGTGTTTTATTTTCCATCCATGCCATTCCAAAATGAAGCTATTATGAATTTACCATTTTTGATTAATTATATCTGTTGTGTTTTTCGTTTCAACACCTTTGCACTTATTTCAAAAGTATTCAAGAATATGGCATACGTGATCAAGTGCTTGACTCTGATCACTATAACGAAAGGGATCAAATGTACCATATCAGATTCATATGAGAAACTACCCAAAGTTGGTAAGACTGTTGAAGAATAATTCTGTTGAACAGAATTATTGATATACTGAGGTTGACTTGTTAACTTGTTCATTCTCAAGAGCCTAATTTCAGGTTCACATCTGAAGGTCCAGTTAATTATATAATAATTTTATAATAATTATTATATATAATAATCAACTGGATTATTGCTAAAAGTATTGCTTGGAATTAGATAACAGTCAATTGCATTTGATTTAGTTCATTAGTAGCTATGTAGGAATTTTAGGTTGTTTTCTCTTTTTACCTCCTCTCTCTCCAGTTTGGCAACTCCTTCTCCTACACCTACTATAAGTACATTTAGAAATATTTGGGGGGGGGAACCGTCTTTGGATTCAGAACTGGACATTTTTTGGCTTCAGAATTGGACTGGTTCAATTATATTATAAATGGTGCAGAAAAGTCTAGGAGATGGGTTGTTCACAACTACGTTCTGTAATTCTAGAGCAATTATGGATAATTCAAAGAGCTTGTTTGTATTGTAAGAACTGTATTCATGCTGAATAATCTATTGTTTTTACATTTAGGATTCGAAGATACTGGGGCTTATTGGCGCTCCTGGTATGATTCACCAACATTTAAGGAAGATCTAGAGCAACTTTATCATCAGTTGGAGCCTTTGTATCTAAATCTCCATGCATATGTCAGAAGGAAACTATATGACCAATATGGCTCTAAATACGTAAACCTGAAAGGCCCTATTCCTGCTCACTTATTGGGTAAAAAAAAGTTTGTGTGTGTATAATAGAGTTGGGATCAGGTGGGGAAGAATTGGGAAAATCCTTAATATCCCACTGTATTCTACACTAACGGTGGGCAATTTTTGGAATGGAAGTAGGCTGACTTGAATGAGAGACCTCTGGGAGGAAACCAGTCTTATTTTTAGTTTTAAACTCAAATAACAAAAGCAACCTGAAATCGTTTTTCCAAATTTTGGCAGCAAAATGCTTGGATTTCAGTCACATATTTTGGGGCATTGGAGAGCAATCTTGCTAAATTAGTGTCTTCCTAATGGATTAGACTAAAACTCCTATTATCTATTGGTACGTTGAATGGTGATAATGCAAATCATGATAAGCTTTCTTTAAAGAATACCAGGTTTTGATGGGAGGAAAATACAAATAGAAATATTAGAATGTAAGAGATATAAAAGAACCAGTATGGTCAGTGGTGGGCTGCTCCCAGTTTGGGCGAACCGGTAGCGGCAGTGGCAGGAGACTGCTCCCATCCACCCAGACATCATCAAAAATGCTCTGTGTATGTGCAGAAGCTTCTGCACATACACAGAAGCGCCATGTGCTTGCGAAATGAGCCCATTTGCCCGCGTACTACCGATAGCGAACCAGTAGCACTGGGATTTGAAACCCAATACTGAGTCTGATGTAGCATTGGACTAGAAATTGGGATGCCAGAAGTTCTAGTCCTTCTTTAGGCATGAAAAGCTGATTGACTCACGGTCACCCTCTTTCAGCCCAACCCATTCACAGATTGGTTAGTTGATTTATTAGATTTGTATGGCTGCCCATCTTAAATGAACAACAGGAATAAAATCAGTAATTATAAAACATAACCACAACAAATGAAATAGTAACATGATAAAACAAATTCTTCCCTTAGGATTCCCCGGGTAACCTCCAATTATCTTCATTTCATTCTTTCTATTCTTTTCAATTCTGTCCTATTCCAACATCTCCACAAAACATCAATTTTTGATGGCTTTATGAAAGGCTACAGGGGGGTGGGGGCTGCCAAATTACTGGGGAAGGGTGTTCCATAAAATAGGGACAGCTACAGATAAGCCATACTTCTAAAATCCCACTAAGTGGCAGAATTTTAGCGAAGGGATTTGAAGCTTGCCCTATCTAATTCAATAGGATCAACAGATGTTCTTAGAGAGAGGCGGTTCTTCAAGTAACCAGGTCCCGTATCATGTAGGGCTTATGAAAACAAGCACCTTGAATTGCACCTGAAAGGAAACTGATGGCAGTTTTCAGTGCAACTTGTGCAATAGAGGTATAATATGGGTGAATCTATGAACACTTGTATTGGTGCAGTTCTTGGTGCTCTCTGAGCTTGCTTATCTTCTTGCAGATGTTTAATTACCCAAACTATATAACATCATCAGCATCTGCAAGAAAACAAGCAAGCTCAGAGAGCATGAAGGACCCTTCATGTCAACCCTGAGCTCCTTTGTTAGTACTTGTATTGGTATATCATAGAAAATGTGTTGCTGTGTTCTGCATCAGTTGTAACTTCTTTGTAGTCTTTCATGTAAACTACACTGCAATAATCCAGACAGGAAATTATTAAACCATGAGTGACTGTGAACAAGGTTGTTGTGTAGATAAAATAAAAGTGGAAGGAAGGAAGGAAGGAAGGAAGGAAGGAAGGAAGGAAGGAAGGAAGGAAGGAAGGAAGGAAGGAAGGAGGAAGACAAATTTACTACAGTCAATAGAGAAGATGCATTGGAATAAAATAGGGAAAGACTAGGAGCCTCAATCACATATTTATTCAGTCTCTGTGGAAACTAACACATGTTTTACATGCCAATGTTCACATGTAAAGAGTTTCTAAATAAAGAGGTCCTATGAGCTTTGGAATTTCAATGCTTGTCATTGAAACTACAGTAACCAGAGGAAGAGTTTATCTTTTTCCTAGTTGTGCATTTTGTCCAGAGATTGCTAAGCTTCCCTCTGGCTGTTGTTTATATAACCAAACTGTCACATGCATTCATGGAATTAACATAGTGCCTCCTTTGACTCTTATTCTATTGGCTGTTCCCCTCTAGACTTTGTGCCAAATAACAATTTTTCTCTAATTTTATGTATAGCCATTCCTTCCCCCCTTCAAGCTGTTGGTTTTATTCAGCTAAACAGTGCTGCTTTGCCCCCTGCAGGTAACATGTGGGCCCAGCAATGGAACAACATTTACGACATGATGGTGCCTTTTGCAAATAAGCCACATCTAGATGTTACCAATACCATGAAACAGAAAGTAAGGACATTAGTGTTATGGTTTTATTCCATTCCCTTTAGCTGCAGCAGTTAACAGGAATGTCCATATACACAAATATTGCTAGTGATATCTTTTCATCCAGCAGTGGGATGATTATTTGTTCTCTGAGCAAGAACTGGAATAATAAATATATACTTATCTGTTCAACATAACATCAAAAAGTGACAAGCCAGGTAGGCGTGACTAAAGTGCATAAATGAACCACAGGTCTCCATGGAATTCTTCCAGGGCAGCTTTCTTTGCTATAGATATTTTTCAATGCTGCTTCTCTACATGATTCCCAGATGTATTTAGCTCCAGTTTCTTCATTTCAAGGTCTGAATTTCATAATAAATTTTCAGAAGGACTTTCCAAAATTACTTGCAAGATTACATACAGGAGTAATGATGATATTCATATACATTCTTGTCTTTAATAACACATTGAGGGTACAGTCTTTAATTTCATTTCCTGACACAATTATTCAAAAGAGACAAATATAGCAGTATTTATCCTCAAGACCCAAGACATGTGGCAACTCTCATCTCATAGTACAGAAGACCAATAGGCTGTCTCCTTCAAATTCTTAACTATGCTTCTCCTCTGTCCCACTCTGTAACTCTTTTTTCCTAAACAATAGTTCTCCATGACATTCTAAAGCTCAAGCAACACATGACTGTATAATTTATTCTGAGAATACTTGAGTGACCCTGGATCAATCCCTAAGAACAATTTCCAACACATTTGTGCTATCTAATGCTTCGGATGGGTCCTTGCCTTTCCTAGAACTGGAATGCAACACACATGTTCCGGGTGTCAGAGGAGTTCTTCACGTCGCTTGGCATGTTTGAAATGCCACCTGAATTCTGGAAGGAATCCATGCTGGAGAAACCGACAGATGGGCGGGAGGTGGTGTGCCATGCATCGGCATGGGACTTCTTCAATCGCAAAGACTTCAGGTGCGTATGATGGGTACTTGCCCTGCAAACGGAACTCTAGATTTTATTGGCATAGAAACATTTTAAGTAGGCCTGGTTTTTTTTAGGGAACCAAGGAAAAATCTCCTATCTGACCTGTACCTCACAAATTCAGAAATATTTTTACTACATGATCAGTGAAAAGTATATAACTATAAATTAATAATTAAAATATATGCTTTTTTTTAAATATGCAAGGTTTGATGCTGGTAAAACAATTAAGATTCATTTAGGTGAAAGAGCTCCTTTTCCAAATTTTGTAAATGATTAGGATGCTGCAAAATTAACTAGAAGATGTATTAGAGCAGGGGTGTCAAATGTGATTTAATTGAGGGCCACATCAATTGAGGTTGCCCTCAAGGTTTGATCTCAGGGGGATGGGATGGGCATGGCTGAGTGGGTATGGCCAGCTCTATGTCATTTGTGTTGGGGGCACCTATGGCCAAGTACTAAGGCAGGACTTCCCTCAGATCCTCCCTCTCCCTTCCTTCCTTCCTTCCTTCCTTCCTTCCTTCCTTCCTTCCTTCCTTCCTTCCTTCTCTACTTTTTCCTTCCTCTTTCATCTTCCTTCTCCTCTTTCCTTCTTTTTCCTTTCTTGCTCTCTTCCCATCTTCCCATCTTTTTCTTTTTTTTCCTCTTTCCCTTTCTCCTTTCCTGTCCCTTCTTGGATGCTCAAATGGAAAAGGGGAAACATTTCTCATTTTGTTTTGTTTTTAGTTTGTTTTGCTAGCCCCCTTCCAGTGAAAATGGAGTTCAGGGGAGCTCTGTTTTCACTGGCAGAGGCTGCAGGAGGCCATTGCAGCCAAAAACTGAGCCTGGGAGGTACCATAGGCAGGTCCTTCGCTGTTTCCAGGTTAGCCCCATGGGCCAGATCTAAAATCCCACAGACTGGATCCAGCCTGCGAGCCTTGAGTTTGACATCCCTGTATTAGAGTGATTATCACAAAACTCCAAGAACACATATGCTCAAAGGACCCCTACTTTTTAGCAGCTCTTTGTATCCCATCTTCAAGAGAACTGTAGAGTAGCCTCTAAATTAGGGTCCTAGCCTAACATATGCATAGTGTTATTTTGACTATGCACTTGTAATCATTGCTTTGTCCTTTACTCCTATCCAAAAATATTAAGCACAATTCTGATCTATCAAAACATAGGCCATCTCTTCCCTAAACTATAATTTCTGTTCTGTTTAAATGCATGTATAATTTTCCTTCTCTACCCTGCCCCGTATCAATATCTGGAAAAGGTACTTGACAAAGTGATATTAGGACAATTTTACTATCTCTTATATTAAGAATGCAGGAAAAGGGATTAATTTATCAAAGCTCAGAATTATGCTTGTGTGAAAGAACACAATTCCTCAGTGCTAATCTGCCACAAACATATGCTTTCAGAGTCAAAGGTAATTACTGTCAACTCAAAGCCAAAAATATCATCTCTTCTCTCTTTCTTTCCCTCTCTCTCTTGGGTTTTTTTCCCTATTCATTCAGTGAGGTGTTAGATTTGATAAATTTTTAATGAATGGCTGAGGGATGAAGTAAGTTAGGTAGATAGTTTCTAAATTTGTTCTAAATTCTCTTTAAATTACATATTTTCTTCAAGGAATGATAGAAAGCCTAGTTCTGGCACAAGAAGAATTGATCTTTTCCAGCTGTTCTGAGGCTCTCAGCAAATGTTCTGGGTTACAAAAGCAATCGATACTTTGTTAGTATACTGTGATATTTTACTGAACACTCACTTTCCTGTTCCCTGTTCTGCAGGATAAAACAATGTACAACAGTTACTATGGAGCAACTCTTTACGGTACACCATGAAATGGGGCACGTACAATACTACTTGCAGTATAAGGACCAGCCAATAAGTTTTCGCAGTGGGGCCAACCCTGGCTTTCATGAAGCCATTGGAGATGTCATGAGTTTGTCTGTTTCCACCCCCATCCATCTCAAGAAAATTGGGCTGCTCACCGATGTCACTGAAGACAGAGGTAAGATGAGCATACAATGGTTCATGGGAGATGTTTTTCATACTGGGTATGATAAATAATTGTTATTAAGGATTGGAAATCAGGTTTACAGCCTCTCTACCTATCAGTTCGTAAGTATGCAAATGGGAGTAGCTTAATAGGTACCACTTTGGTGGGAAGGTAACAGTGTTCTCTGCGTCTTTGGCGTATAGCCATGCTGGCTACATGACCATGGAAATTGCCTTTGGACAATACTGGCACCTTCAGCCAAGAAATGCAGATGAGCACCATGCCCTAGATTCAGACACGACTGACAGGGAAACCTTTACCTTTTTTGATCTCATCCTAGAGAAATAATGTACTGAATTATAAAATCAGCCATCTTATCCCTGTTGTTTTTGGTCAGTGAAAGCAAGTGTGCACGAGTTTGCATTTGTGCACATGCATGCACACGTGGACATGCATGCCCACACACACACACACACACACATATGTACACATCAAAGGACTTGGAATAATTGCAGTATAAAGCTAAAGACAAGTTCAGGATGTAGCTGCTGCTGCACTGTATGTTGGAGCAAATTATATTTCCTAAGGTAAAATATACTGTAGATGTTTCTGCCTTTTCCAGAGGAATTTGGATCAGCTCAAGCTATTTGGTTTTCAAGCAACAGCTCTTAGTTTGTGAGAGAGGGAAATCCACTGGTTTGTTCTCAACAGAGAATTCTTATATATAGGTTGCTAATCTAGCCTTACTTCTTTGCCATCTTCTAGGTATATAATGGTTTAAAAGAAACTCTCTTTTAGAGTGTGTCAAATTTTTCAACTTTCAATTTCCAAACATTAGAGGTACTCAAAAGTTGTGACATGCCTTGCGGATTGTAAAGATGTTTTGATTACTTTAATATAATTTGGATGTGCTTGGTAAGTAACTACATAAATACCATAACTTTTTAACATTTTGTTTGTTTCACATTTTTGTCTTCCTTTATTCCTTGCAGAGAGTGATATCAATTATCTTCTGAAAATGGCCCTGGAAAAGATTGCCTTCCTGCCCTTTGGTTATCTAATTGATCAATGGCGATGGAATGTCTTCAGTGGACACACCCCTCCAAATCGCTACAATTTTGATTGGTGGTACCTAAGGTAAAACAGTCTCAGCAAGGCAAATAGAAAATTGCCATAATGGGTGACAGGCAAGCAAAGCAACAGGTTTAATAAATGTAATTCTCCAACTTAGACCCTTCTAAATATATTGAATTACAACCGCCATCATATAACTCTCTAGTGGTCATTGTTTTATGTATGGTTATTATTTTTATTTAATGTTTATTTTAACTTTTTGAAACCACCCATCCTCTATAGCCAACCCTCTGACAAATGTCTCTCTGACAAACGTAATTTCTACATCTAAGAATATGACTCTATAAGAAGAGGAAAATCTGAAAAGATAGATGAAGCGAAAGTGTTAATTTATTTGAAGGAAATAGGGAGAACTAAATGCAAAATATCTGTTTCTTGTGATCTTCCAATGATTGCCATTATATCTACATATACTCTTTGCCTGGGAAATGTTGTTATTGGGAAATGATTGTACTTATTTTGTCCTTTCATTTTTTGTCCATTGGTTAAGGTGGTTTTTTTTCCTCCCCCAGAACAAAATATCAAGGAATTTGTCCTCCTATTGCAAGAAATGAAACAAACTTTGATCCTGGAGCTAAATATCACATTCCTGGCAACACACCTTATATCAGGTATTGGAAGCTGGAAAACAGAAAGGTGTAAATATGAAATTTTAGAAAGTTTTATTGTTAGTGGGAAAGATCGATTCATGATCTGATTTTTCATGAGGGAGTTGAGAACATAGTAGAGTATAGTAGAGCTGCAGGTTTCAGCAAACATAACTAGTGTTATCTTTTAAAGTAAAGAAACTCTAGAACTACAGTTAAACTACATCATAAACTGTATCTTTTTTCCCAGTACAGTCATAATAAATTCAATCTTTCTAGCTTCTGCTTGAGAATATCTGACTGACTGTTCTTGAAGAATACCCCTGCATGCCCACAATCCTATCATTTTTATGTTATACTTTTTATATATTGAGTATCTCTTCCCATCCTGCTTACAATCTTTTTGGACTGTTGCCTTCTGGCAGAAGATACAGAACAATTAAAACTTGGACCACACATCTTCTGAATAGTTTTTATCCCAGAACTATAACTGCACTCAAAATGAACTAAAGGGCCACCATCAGTGAGCTATTGGACAGTATTACTTGGTCTGCTATCTGGATGCTTGGGTGTTTTAGGGGTGGGAAAATTTGTGGTGGATGGGGGTGTGTCTGGGGATTGTCATGTGTGTTGGGCTTGGTCTCTGGATGTTATGTGAATTTTGTTGTATGAGTATACTGTGTATATATGTACAATGACAATAAACTTTATATATATATCTGAGAGCACATTGGCAAGATCTCCTAAGCAAAATTATTTTATGCTTAATCTATCCTTCAATAGCATTCAATACAAGTAACAGTAATTCTACCGTTAATTAAAGTATAGAAAGAAAGATGAGATTTTCTAACTTCCAAATATTTAAATCTCATCTTCAATAATTAGAGTATATTATTTGTATTTATAATTGATATGTCATTTCTGTTTTCCAGAATATGAATATTTTCAGTCTAAAAGGATTATAATATGTGTTTATGTATTGTGTATTTTGTAAAAATTATGGATTTTTTGCTTTGGACAGGTATTTTGTCAGTTTTATTCTGCAATTCCAATTCCACAAGGCCCTTTGCCAAGCTGCCAACCATACTGGTGATCTTCATAAATGTGACATCTATAAGTCCAAAGAAGCTGGACGGAAACTCAGGTGAAAGCAAAGGGAGAGGGGCAACTGACAAAAAATAAACTTTATATCTAAAAGATTATAGATCTTCATAGTTTAACTACGGATGTATCAATATTTTCCATTCCTGCCATTCATTTTAAAATGATAAGAGGGATCATTTTCAAATGCCAAAATTAAGACAAAAAGCTGCTCCATTGAAGGTCCAGGATTGCTTTATCAACCCTCAACCTTCCCTCCCTCCCTCCCTTGTGAACTGGGGAGAGGTCTGTTTGAGGCATTTTTCCAAGTTAGATTCTTGGCTTAAACTAAGGTAATGGAACTTCCAACTGTCCTTCAAGGCCATTCTTTATATCCTCTACATTAATCATTCAAAACTGAACCGAAATTATGCTACTGCAAAATCTTTTCCTTAATAATGATGAGCTTTTGGACTTAAAAAGACATGCTGGGGTTTGGCAATCTGATCTCTAGGGGCAGAATTTCTGCAGATTGTGAGAATTATAAAAGACAATTATATTGTCAAAACAGAAATGTCTCAATCATTTAATCAGTTTTATCAGCATAATGGTTTAGCCATAATCAGGATGTTGTGAAGATAAATTAGCATTGCAAATTCAATACCTGTAAAAAAAATCTAAAAATCACTTTCTGGTATGCCACCTGTGTTATTTTAACAATTTAACTGTCAGTTCTAATGGTTCCATCTATTTATTCTTTCTTTATCTTCCCTGCAGTGAGGCAATGAAGGCTGGATCTTCCCGGCATTGGCAAGATATTCTCCAACAACTCACTGGTACAAATAAAATGGATGCTTCACCATTGCTTGAATACTTCAAACCTGTTATTGAATGGCTAAAAGAAAAGAATGTGAAGAACAATGAAACACTAGGCTGGCCAGAATTTGATTGGCGTCCTCCTGTCCCTGAAGGATATCCAGAAGGCCTTGGTAAAGTTTTCCATGCATAAAACCTTAAACAATACCCATTTCAGAGAGAATAGATTGACAGTTCCCCCCCCACAAAAAAGGGAGGGTTAGAAGAATCATTACCTCCAGATACCAATTGATAATTGAATCTGATAATCATAATCCCACAGGAATATCTAGTTATCATTCTAGTTATGCAGTGGGATATAGGGAAGAATAAAAGAAGTGTAAAGGAAGTGTGGAGATGAGACTAAATTCAGAAACCAATGATTAATGTAACTATAAGTGGAACTGAAGTAGATATGACTGAAACCAGAGGTAGCTATTTATTGTGCTGCCTAATTATCTTGAGAATGTTGCAAGTGGGACAAAAAATTATTATTATTCAAAACTAATAATTTTGTTCCTTCAAATACTTGCTCAGTTGGATTGGCAACTGATTAAGGAGCTATAAAAGATGACATTTGATTTGGGAGAAAAGCACAAACGAGCTGTATTAGGATCTCTTCCATTGATGCTCTGTGCAACAAATAGCCTGAAAGACAGCTCTCTGTGGCGAATAATGGTTTCTAAAATATAAATTTCCTGTGTGTTCATTTTAATCTTCCACTGAGTGAGGTCAGCTTCTCAAATTAGTGCTGCCACCTCAAACTTCAAGGAGATAGAAATGTCAGAAAATGGAGCTGTCTTACCTCTAATGAAAGTTCCAGAGTTCATTTGTAGAATATGCTTCACATAATCATATTTTGTCCTGGTATAGAACAAAAGGTCTGCTCTGTGACCTTAATTAGTTAGTTAATGTATTCTGTGCTACTTTCCGAAACGGAATATTTTTTTTCCAAATAATTTTTTTATTTTTAAACAAAGTAAAACATAAAAACATCATCATTCCATACAATTACAGACAGTATATCGGTCAGTTTGTGTCCTTTTGTGCTTTCTCTCTTCAACATAGCACTATTTTAAGGTTATTTTCATATATATATAAAAAAGAAATTCACATAATTTATCTCAGCATCCATATATTTCATCTCCATTTTTTATTGTCCATCCATTGATAAAATAAATCCCATATCAAATAATATTGTGTATCTTCCTGCTCTCTTGTTTCAAATGTCAATTTACCCATTTCAGCACAGTCCAGTCTTAATAATTTCTTCATCAGTAGGTGTCCTTTCTCTTTTCCAATTTTTTGCAAATACAATTCTAGCTGTTGTTAAAAGGTTCACAATTAAATATTGCAATTCTTTATTATATGTCTCTGGTAAGATTCTTAATAAAAATATCTCTGGTTTAAGATCAATATGTCTCTTAGTCATTTTTTCCAACCACGTGTGTATCTTGGTCCAATATCTCTTTGCATCTCCACATGTCCACCACATGTGGTAATAGGATCCTGGAGTCTGATGACACTTCCAACACTTCTCCAATTTATTCTGGAATAAGCTGGCTATCCAAATGCCACCTGTAAAGCATCTTATACAAATTCTCCTTATAAGCTGTAGACATTGTCATTTTATAATTATGTGACCACAATTTTTGCCATTTCTCTAAATCAATCCCGTAACCAAAATTTTTCCCCCACGCTATCATCATTTCTTTAACTTGTTCTTCTTCCAGTTTTACTTCTAACAAATATCCATACAACTTTTTAATTATATGGTCATCAGAGCCCATCAAAATCTTATCTAACTTAGTCAAGACATTATAAAAACCTTCCTGTTTGAGATCTTCTTGAAAATGGAAAATATTTGCATACATGAAAACCCATATATCCTGGTCTTCTAATTCCTGCTTTAATCTGAGTTCACTCTTTTCATCCAACAATTCACTATACCTAATAATTTTTTCCCTTTTAAGTATTACTGGATATGAAAAAGCTTCAACTGTAGATATCCATGTTGGAATCTTCAAATAATGATATTTTTTGACCTTCTCCCAATTCAACCGTAAAGCTTCACGTATCTGATGTCTTCGAAAATACCCTTGTATTTTTGTACCTTTGTATTATAAAAAGGCATGCCACCCCATCAACAGATCATGTCCCTCCAATTTCAATAATCCAGAATTTCTCAAAGTTATCCATTTTTTAGTCCACATTAAACGTGCTGCTTGATAATACAATTCAAAATTAGGCAAACCAAAACCACCCATGGCTTTAGCATCTTGTATCAGTTTTAATTTTATTCTCGCCTTTTTTTCCTTGCCAAATATATTTCAATATCATTTTGTTTAAATCTATAAAAAATTCCTTACCCAACTTGATTGGAATTGTCTGAAATAGGTACAAAATTCTAGGCAGAATATTCATCTTAATAGTTGAGATCCTACCAAACAAAGATAACTGCAAGTTGCCCCATTTCGCCAAGACTTACCCTATCTGTTGTTTAAGCTTATTATAGTTATTTTCTTTGAGTGCACTACACCTTGGTGTTAAGTATATCCCCAAATATTTTACTTTGTTTGTAATCTGCATTTTTGAAACCTCCATCAATTCTTCTTTTTGCTTTTTCAACATATTTTAGTCATTATCTTCATTTTATCTTTATTAATTTTCAAGCCAGCTTCTTTGCCAAATTCTCAAACAGTTTCTATCAATTTATTTATTGTTGTTAATGGTTCTTCAATGATAAAGACCAAATCATCTGCAAAGACTTGAATTTTATATTCTTCTTTTCTAATTCTCATGTCTTTTATCTCTTTTTCTTCTCTAATGTGTCTATTTAAAACTTCTAAAGTCAATATAAACAACAATGGGGACAGCGGACATCCTTGTCTGGTACCTTTTTCTATTTCAATGGGATCAGTCAGTTCTCCATTTATCATCACTTTTGCTGTCTGTTTAAAATAAATAGCTTCAATTGCCTGTATAAATTTTCTACTAAAGCCCATTTAGTAGAAATGGGCTTTTCCATTTGAAGTATCATAAATCGCCAATTAACGTTGTCAAAAGTTTTTTGTGCATCTAAAAATACCAAAGCCATCTGTTTTTCAGGATGTGCTTCATAATACTCTAAGGTATCCAAAATTATTCTTACATTATCTCTAATTTGATCCGCAATCCATTTTGATCCGCATAAAATTGTTCAGGTATCTCTTAAGTCTCTCCGCCAATATTGAAGCAAAAATTTTATAGTCCGAATTTAGCAAGGAGAGAGGCCTGTAGTTTTTGATTTGTTGTGGGTCTGTGTCTTCTTTGTGAATCAATGTAATATACACCTCAGTCCATGATTTAGGTATTTGCTTCTTTGTCATCACTTCATTAATCACCTCCAATAGTGGAAGGGTCAAGGATTCTTGTAATATCTGTAGTATTCAACTGAGAGACTGTCAGGCCCTGGTGTGTTCCCATTCTTTTGTTTCTTGATTGCTTCTGTTAACTCCATCATCGTTACATCTTTTTTCCAGCATCTCCTCCACATCTTTACAGATCCGAGATAGTTTTGCTTCTTGTAGATACTTGAGCACTTTTTCCTCCTCTATTGTCTCTCTTTTATATAGTTGTCTATAAAACTCTTGTATTATCTTCCCCATCTCTTTATTTCCAAATTTACTTTGCCCTTGTGGATCGACTAGATATGTTATTTTCCTCGATTCTCTTTCCCTTTTCCATTTATAAGCCAACCATCTGCCTGGATTTTTTTTTTAAATCAGTTACATGCTGAAAGTTCTAGCACAATCCTGTGACTGAAAAAACAGTCTTTCTGATGCTGGAAAAGGTAATTACATATAGGCCTAAATCAGAGGTAAAATCCAGCAGGTTCTGACAGGTTCTGTAGAACCGGAAGTGGAAATTTTGAGTAGTTTGGAGAACCACTTCTGGCTGGCCCAGAGTGGGATGGGAATGGAGATTTTGCAATATCCTTCCCCCAGGAGTGGGGAGGGAATGGGGATTTTGCATTATCCTTCCCCTGGAGTGGGGTGGGAATGGAGATTTTGCAGTGTCCTTCCCCTGCCACACCCACCAAACCATGCCCACCAAGCCACACCACACCACCAAGCCACGCCCACAGAACCGGTAGTAAAAAAATTGGATTTCACCACTGGCCTAAATCCTTTTTTGCTGCAGTTTTTCACTGTAATTTTTGCCATAGATGCCAAGAAAATTAGTTAGTATATTCTCTTTTTCCCTCCTTTCCAATTGTGCATGATCTCCTTTGTTGGTTCAGATATCTGGCCGCAGCAGTCATATTTATCTGACAGGGTGGAGTTTATTCTGATTTTATCATAATTAATATAATTTTGATACAGTTTGGGATCTTGGTACTTCTCTTTTTACAAATTAAACCCATGTTGATAATAATTAAACAAATTCAATTTCTTTTGCCAAATGAAGATGATGTTATTTTTATACCCACATGTATACTTCTTTATGTGTATACTTACACATTCATCTTTCTATCTTCCAGATAAAATAACTGATGAAGCTGAAGCTAAAAAATTCTTAGAAAAGTACAACAGCACAGCTGAAGTGGTGTGGAATGCTTACACAGAGGCCCTTTGGACGTACAATGTCAACATTACTGAAAAGAACAAACAGATTATGGTATGAAAGTCTATACTGTTTAGTAATCCTTGCAGGAAGTCCAAAAGAGAAACAGGCAAAACAGACAACATTCCAGGCTTAAAACAGTGAAATATTCTGCTTATGTTCTATTTATTACAACTGTCAAATATAGAGGCAGATCAAGATATATGAATACTATAACAAGCTATAATGGTGCAGTGGTTAGAATGCAGTACTGCAGAAGTACTGTCAGGAGTTTGGCAGTTCGAGTCTCACTGGCTCAAGGTTGACTCAGCCTTCCACCCTTCCGAAATCAGTAAAATGAGGACTCAGATTGTTGGGGACAATATACTGACACTATGAAAGAGGGCTGTAAAGTGCTGTGAAGTGGTATATGAGTCTAAGTGCTATTACTATTACTATTAGAACTACCCTTCATTGTACTATAAGCTACAGTGCAACTGGTTTTTCTTAAGACCTATTCATATATGCACTTCCCCCCTTAATTTTGCATTTTTCTGATATTATTTTTGAAGCAATTTTAGTGGATTTCACCACCACTTCCACGACCACCTCCTCCTTCCCTCCCCTCCTTTATTGTATTGTAAATCACTGAAAACTGAATGGTGAAGACAGCTTGTCCAAAGCTAAGACATTCTTGCTACATCTCACTTGTTCCCAGTACCCCTCAATTCTGGCTTCTTGGTGTTGGAATTGTACTTCAAATATAATTATTGCAGCATAATATTATATCATGCATTCCCTATGATTTGCCAGATTAAATTCTCTTATGTAAGCTGTATGCAACCAATAATCTGGTTGAATATTCTGAATGAATTGCTAGTTTGTTAATAATTGCAATTGCTAGTAACAGATCTGTGGTGTTAGTAATGTTAATAGCCCTGTACACACCAGATTATAATTTGAATTAACATATTTGTTACTTTGGAGCAGAGAGCTCCTATTCTATTATTCTTCTTCATTTTTTCTTGTTCCTGTTGTAGTTGGAGAAGAATCTCGCAATGTCAAACCATACTCTGCAAAATGGATTAAAGGCTCGGCAGTTTGATTCCACTGATTTCAAAGATTTCAGAATAAAACGTATTCTGAAGAAATTAAGTGATATTGAGCAGGCAGCCTTACCTGAAGAGGAGCTGAAGGAGGTGAGAATTGAAGGGAGATACTATTTATAGTTCTTTACAAAATTCTTGAATTGCATAATAATGGAAGTTTGTAATATTTTGTTTTTACATGTAATGGATTCCTTCGTTCTCATTCTTAATTACTTGGGCCTATTCACTCTGTTTGAAGATCTAGATATGTAACATATAAAATATAAATCAGCTCTTTTTAAAAAGTAAAAATTACTTCTCAGTTTTAGTTGTGGATAGTAAATTGAATAAAGGTTAAATACTTCAACTTTATTTTCTGGAAAAGAGAGAGTGTATTTATAGAGATCAAGAAGCCACTATTAGAATAATTCTTTAAAAAAGAGAAGTTGTTGTATATTAATTATAAGTATTTGGTTGATTATTTGGATCTATTTAAAATAATTTTCATATCTAAGATACAGAATCTGACTTTCTCAAAGAAATAGAAAACGTGTATTGCATCTCTATTCTTTTTTTTCTGAGTTAGAATTCTTTTAGAATTCTAATCTATTAGAATAATACTATTAGAATATTTCTTTAAAAAAGAGAAGTTGTTGTATATTAATTATAAGTATTTGGTTGATTATTTGAATCTATTTAAAATAATTTTCATACCTAAGATACAGAATCTGACTTTCTCAAAGAAATAGAAAACGTGTACTGCATCTCTATTCTTTTATTTTATTTTATTTTGAGTCTCAGAGTGCTTCTAGAATTTGATTCCTGCCAGAACAGTTTCATTCTGAAACTGGTAGATTCCAGAATATAATGCTCTGTAGAGATCTCTAGCACAAACTTTGGACATTTACATGAAGTCACTGATAAAAGTGTTTGGAAAACAAAGTCCTAAGTATGCCAACGGCATCTCTCTTCTACCTCAAATTCCCCTGATGGATGAGATCCTTGCCAGTGAATTCACATAAACAACTTCAGATTCTAAGATTTTAAGTAATTTATAAAATAATTATAAAGCGATAAAAAAAACAATGTAGTAGCTCTTACAGTAAGTAAAATTTAAAATAGTAAGCTGCCAATCTGATGGAAAAGGGACATATCTTCGGTGGCCTGTTATTGTAAAAATTGAGGAGTTTCTGAGTTTCTGATTGAAGATTATGCTAGAATTCAGTCTAGGTGAACCCATTAGTAGCTGTAGATAATCTCTTGATAATAAAGGAACAAGAAAGTCTGTTATGAATGAGTAATTCTCCAGAAGGACACAGTGAAAGAAACACTACTAGATTCTGTAACACATGAACAAGTTTTTATTCCATTATTTATTCTGTTTGCATCACAAATTCAGTATAATTAATTTCAGCCAATTTGTTGTCACAAATATTATCCTGTATTATCCTGTATTATTATTATTATTATTATTATTATTATTATTATTATTATTATTATTGAAAAAATTGAATGGTTAAAAAGTGCTATTATCGTCCATTCTTATCAATTTCATGGTATATAATATGTTTACTGTTAAAATCCTTTAGTAGAAAGAGTTGGTCAACTTCTAAACTAGAGAAGACATAAGCCAATTTCTATACTGTATGGTAGAATAATCTTATTTCTTTCAGTATAATCAACTGCTCTCAAAAATGGAGACAACTTATAGTCTGGCCAAAGTCTGCAGAAAAGACACAGACTGTAAAGCATTAGATCCTGGTAAGTCCCATCATTGTCACATAATTTTAAGGAATAGTCTCTTATTCCTACCCCTTAATTTCTTGAAACTCACCTGGAATCGATATAGACATGAAGTTTTGGAGTTACAACTTTATATTCAAAGATCACTTTGACACCATGAGAAGCAGAATTTAGATTTCATAAAGACAGAGCTTTGAGTACACTGAAAATATACTTTCTCCACTACAGGACAGCTTTCCATGACCAATAACATGGAATTTTAACTGTCCATTCCTAAAGGATTCAGATCAGGAATGTTGTTATCACACTACAGATCCCACATATTTTAGACATGAAATAAAGGAGGCTTTCAAGTCATTTTGAGTCAGTGAAACTCTTTGATGGAACAATCCATCTTCAACAGGAAAGCACCCAGATGTTCAATAAGAAATGGACTGGGTAAAATATTAGTAATGTACTAATTATTATTTTGATGTTTGTGAGACACATCTTGCTCATGAAAACAGAGTTGGATATAGATTGTTGTATCGTTAGCATTCCCTAAAATATGTAGGGATATATATTTTACTGCACTGGAGTTCTCTCTGAAAAGAACAAAGTGTGCGGAAGAATTCAGCTTTTAAAATGCAGAGAGGCCTCTCTGATCTTAGTGCCCTCCAGATCTCTTTGTATAATTCCCATTCCTCCCATACAAAATATGCACAATGAGGGGAATGCAAAAGGTATAGCTGGGAGATAAAGGTCCAGTTATAAACATTATTAATATGTGTGTTGATTCCTTATTCAGACCTTACAGATACTATGGCTACATCAAGAGATTATGATGAGCTTCTTAACATCTGGAAAGATTGGCGGGATGCATCAGGGAAGAAAATCCGAAAGGACTATGAGAGATATGTACAACTGAGCAATGCAGCTGTCAGATTAAATGGTAAAGAAATTTAATAATGTGATCAAGGAAAACATGGTGACTCAAAAGCTATAGAACCAAGATAATTAAAAGTAAAACACGAAAGCTAGAGTTATTGTGGAAATACTGATGGTATAGGAAGAGTCAGTTTGCTCAAGTCGATAAGGCACCAAGGTAGAAATCAGGAAACTGTGAGTTCTAGTTCCATGCTAGTCATGAAAACTAGCTGGGTGATCTTGAGCCAATCAGTCTCTCTTAGCCAAACCCACTAACAGGGTTATTGTGAAGAAAATAAGAAGTAGCATTATGTATATTAGCTGCCTTGAATTATAAAAAATATTAAACATGGAAATATATAAAATATATAAATAACATTAATATTATCCTACAAGAAAATAATCTGCGCTGACACTTTCAAGCATTTCAACTGTTGCTGTAGCAGTCTATCATAGAATAATCACAAAATTGGCATATACTCTAAGATGTCATTTCACAATAATGATTTTATACAAATTAATAAGTTTTGTTAAAAAGTAGATTCATCTACAGATCCACAGATTGCATATTACTTTGTTTCAGTTGCAAAATGTTAGGCCTTGTCAGGATGAATGATTTTGTCAAAAGCTGTTCTATAGTGTCCTCATAATCATTACTATTTTCATAGTTTAAATAAAGGGGGCAAAATCAGTATTTTTCTCTTTGCTTATATGGTGTGAGGTATATGAGGAAAAGAGTAAAATATATATTTGCTGTCTCATAATATTAAAAAGCTTATCTAGATTCACAACAGATGTATGTGTGTATGTGTACAGGGCATACAGACAAAGGTGCTTACTGGAGATCTCTTTATGAAACACCAACCTTTGAAACTGACCTGGAGAACATCTGGAATCAGCTTCAACCACTATACTTCAATCTGCATGCTTATGTACGTCGGGCTCTATACAAAAAATATGGAGAAAAGCGCATCAACCTCAAAGGCCCAATTCCAGCTCATTTGCTAGGTATGTCTTTCCACTCAGGGCTGCTCTGAGCCATTGGGCAATGGGCATGCTGAGCAAATCCCCAGGAACTTTCTACATTTCTGTAATATTTGCAGACCTGGTCCATTGGAGACCTATTTCTAAACGTTGGAAGTAGTAACATAACTTAGTAATGAGCTTTTGCTTTTCAGTTTTTCTTAGATCTTTATAACAAAGGCAGGCAGTTATTCATTAATAAAGTGCTCCATATAAGATTTGATTTAGGATTTATTTATTTAGTGTATGGCAAATACATGGATTTATAATAGTTCAATTAAAAAAAAATTTAAAGACTTAAAGATAGAGCAAGACTTGGCGAAATGGGGCAACTTGCAGTTATCTTTGTTTGGTAGGATCTCAACTATTAAGATGAATATTCTGCCTAGAATTTTGTACCTATTTCAGACAATTCCAATCAGACACTGGGTCTGTGTAAGCTCTTGATGGACATTCAAATGTAATGTGATGGATATTTTGTCAAGGAGCACCACACTTGATATTTTGTCAAGGAGCATCACACTGAAGGGTAGAGACAAGACCCCACTTGAACAATGACTCAGGATAATGACTCAGGATCATGAGTATTATACACAAGTATAAATGCATCCACAACCTGGATAAATACAATTCCAGGATAAGGCACTCTACATCAAGAGTTTTAGAGGGGATAGAGCTTGGGAGAATCAAGTAATAATTGGAACACAGCCAAAACATGTCAACCATGCTGGAGAAAACATGATCCAGCTCCATTTTATCCTTTTCCTTGGAAGCCCAATCTAAGTAGCAATACTATGATAGCCAGTCCATAGTCTAGACAGGATATTCACCTTTGAAATTGGTAAGTGGCAGTTTTCAACTGTTTTTTTTCTCCAAAATTCCCACCATCCCCCCCCCCAAATATAGTAGTCTGAGTGTATTTAGAGAAGTAAAATATAAGTTGCCTCTATTTTTTAAAAAAATCAAATAAATCATTATTTTAAAAATAATGTGTCTATATGAACATTTAAGGGACAAATGTAATTGGACATAAAACTATTTATATATCACGGCTACAACGTACTGCACATACCTATCTGGATATCATAAGCCAAAAATGTCATTAGTTTTAACTCCTCTTCAAACATAGCGATCTTCCCTCACTGCCTCATCTTGTAATTTGATTTACTTCCCTCCCTATATATTTTCTGATTACTTATTAATGAACTTCACTTTTTATTTTTAGGTAACATGTGGGCACAATCATGGGCAAACATTTTTGACCTTGTCGTGCCCTTCCCTGATGCTACCAAAGTGGATGCTACTCCAGCAATGAAAAAACAGGTTGAAACACTAGATTTTATTCAATTGTTCCTTGCAATGTTTTCTGATAGGAACTGAACATAATTCTTTCCCTCTTTAAAAACTCTCCGGAGTAAAACTCTCGTAGTTGTTGGACATTTTTTTTAGTTGCTTATGGTGTAGCTGGGAGCTGTCACATTCCAATAATCTTCAATTTTATATATTCAAGCAAATACCTAAAAGCATGTGTCGAATATATGCTTTTGATTCATTCTACATCATGTAGAAATTTTGCCATGCTTTAGTGAATGATCCACAATAGCTGATTTTGCTATATCTGAATCCAGCCACTCACTCTTCCACCCTTATTGAATACAGGAAGTTGGAAGGGAAGTTTCAGTTGGATCTGAGCCTTAGTACTACTAACCATTGTTGCTTCCAAAGCTGGTTCCTGTTGTATCCTAAAATATATTTTGAATTCTGTTCTATGAATCTGCTTTGAGCAGTCATATATCTGCATTAGTACAAAAGGGAAAAACCCTTTTGGTTTTTTCAGTTGGGCAAATTAATTAAATTTGCCCAACTGCAACTCAGAAATAAGGAAAATAACAACTTTATTCAGAAGTTGACTGTAAAATTCAAAATATGACAAATCTCCATTGGAAGGACTTCCCACAGTCAAAATTGCCCCCAAGAATGTATCTTGTTGTGTTCTTATGTTAGATGTTGTATGATATTAGATGATGTAATGAAGAATGAAGTCTAGCTAACTTAGTTATAAGTTATCAAAATATAGCAGAGCTGGGGAGCTGGAATCTTGGGCAGTGGTGGGATTCAGCCAGTTCGCACCACTTCGGGAGAACCGGTTCTTAACTTTCTGAGCAGTTTGATGGAAACTGGTTGTTGGAAGAAATCATTAGGTTAGAGAAGCAGTTGTTAAATTACTTGAATCCTACCACTGCTCTTGGGCCACATTTCTTCAGTGGAAATCTGGAGCAGAATATATACTGTATCAGGCATATGGCTGAAATCAAAAGCCATTACTGCTATCCCTATCTATTTTTTGAAGCCAGCTAGAGTGGTAATTTGGTTTCAGTTCCTATGAATAGACACATTTTTGTGAGACTGAACTGGAGTTACAAATTTTAGGAAAGGAGACAAGAGAAATCTGATTTTTGGAGATTATTTCTCCTTCCTCCTTTCAGTTCTGCACTGCCAGGAAGCTATTCCTATCTTGAAATCACTGTCTTAGTTTGCTCTGCACTGCACAGTTAATATTTTATAGTTATCTTCTGGTTTTTATGCGGTATTTAAGATTATCTTCAATTAGAGCAAGAAGAACAAAGCCAGAAAGAGTATTTGCTACTATCTTAAAATATACATGTCTTGTTCAGGGGCAGGATTCAAAACCCGTCACTACCAGTTCGCTTGTGGATGAGTGACACTTCTGCACATGCACAGAAGCATCTGGGCAATGGGCGGAGCCTCCCACTGCCACCACTACCGGGTCACCCGATCCCGGGCGAACCTGTAGCAACCCACCACTGGTCTTGTTCTCAGATTCCCCTTTGCCAGCTTTTTAATTTTTGGCACATTTGTTCTTTTTTCCATAGGGCTGGACTCCAAAGAAGATGTTTGAACAATCTGACAGTTTCTTCAAGTCATTGGGACTTATTCCTATGCCACCTGAGTTCTGGCAAAAGTCTATGCTGGAAAAGCCATCAGATGGGAGAAACGTGGTTTGTCATGCTTCAGCCTGGGACTTCTACAATCGGAAGGATTTTAGGTGATTGCACACTGAACTAAATGGATAAAACTTCTGAAAAACAGGGAGACTTCATTCCTATGGCTCATTGTAGCTAAAATATGTTTATGGTTTGTTACTTACCAGTATCTCTTACTGCATTTTACTAGGAATTATAGTATAAACCGGTGCTCCAGGGGGATATGAGTCACATTTGGGGTTAATCCTACTGTTCGTACATTTCAAAGTATGTCCCAGAGTGACATACTGTTTATCACCCTGCAGGTCTCTCTAGAACTGCTTTCATGTTATTTTCATATAACAAACATCATTAACATGATGTCCACGTGTTAATCTGATATTCCAGTATCACATGTTGAGTTCAACTCAGGGGTCTGTAAAGAAATTGCTTCTTAATAAATTTTCTGAAACATTTCTTAAAACAAGAAATCTCTCTGGGTTGACTTTAGTAAGAGATTTGATGGGCTTTTGAGGTTACAATCTTGTCTTTCAAAGGATACCCTGTAATTACCGATGAAATGTGGGATGTACTTGTTCCAAATATTACATGATAATTTGGCCCAGGTAGATGGCTATATTTGGGCCCAAGAGAGAATGAATGTGTATTTCTTTGTTGTACTTTGTGGCTCAGTTCACATGCAAAAATCATTAGGAGACACCGTTCTGTAAGCATTTTTCTGAGATAAGCTTATAAAGAACAAAGAAGTCTGCAACTGACTGTAATCAATTAATTATAAATACCACTGCAATTAGATCAGGTGCGATAAATTAATATTCTACCTATGGTTCTCTAGGACCCGATTGTGCAGGTTGTTTTATAAACGGCTGAGAAATTACTTGATTATTCCATTCTTTTCAAGAGATTCTTCACCTCATTTTTATTATTGTCTTGTTTCAGGATAAAACAATGCACTGTTGTGAATATGGATGATTTAATAACAGTTCATCATGAAATGGGACATGTCCAATACTTTTTACAGTATAAAGATCAGCCCATTTCATTTCGTGATGGGGCAAATCCAGGATTCCATGAAGCCATTGGTGATGTTATGGCTTTATCAGTGTCAACCCCAAAGCATTTGTGTAAAATTAAGCTGCTTGAAAATTTGGAAGACAACATTGGTAAGCAAGTAGGGACACTTTATTACAAGTAGCTCTATCAGCTCCCGTTTTTAAGAAATATTCAGCACTGATGCATCAGATTCATGGAGGCTTATAGCCCATTAAGACTCATTTGTGATTTGAGAGAGAGACACAGAGAGAGAGAGAGAGAGACAGAGACACAGAGAAAGACACACACACACAGAGACACACACAGACAGACAAAGAGAGACAGAGAGAGACATAGACAGGGAGAGTGACAGATACAGAGAGACACAGAGAGAGAGAGAGAGGAAGGGAGGGAGACAGACAGACAGACAGACAGACAGACAGACAGACACACACACACACACACACACACACAGAGAGAGAGAGAGAGAGAGAGAGAGAGAGAGAGAGAGAGAGAGATGCAGCTATTAAAAACATTGCAATATTGAAGAATTTGCCAATTAAGATTAGGGACTGAAAGGGACAAAATGTAAGTCATAAATCACAGTAGAGGCAATAGAAGAGATAAAGCAGAAGACTTGCCAGTTACCTTGATCTGTTAAAAACATTTCTTTCTTGGTCAGAGAGTGATATCAATTACCTGATGAGCATTGCACTGGATAAGATTGCTTTCCTGCCCTTTGGGTATCTGATCGACCAATGGAGATGGAAAGTCTTTGATGGGCGTATTCCAAAAAATGAGTATAACCAACAATGGTGGAATCTCAGGTGATTAATTTGCAACTGTCTAGTAAGAAGATTGATATTTTGGTATTTTTCTGTCAGAACTAAATCTTAAGAACGTACAAGGTAGGGGACCAAGTCTGGCCCAAAACTACAGAAAGTGAAGTCAATACATGGCTAATAGGTGGCTTGCTTGAGAGTAAACATAACCATAACTGAATTATTTCAGACAGAGTTAAAGATCAAAATATAATAATTTTGCCTTAACCTTAGGGGGCTTCCTAAGATAATACTTGGAAAAGTATTCCCCTTTCAAATCTATCGCGTGCATTATCTTTGCTGAAGGAATTCTAGGAAATTTTTAAAAAATCATTCATTCATGTACTGTCTATCAGCAATAGACAGTGATAAAAGCAACTCTGAAAATGCTGTTTTGGGGGGACAAATCATTTGTATAGTTTTTGCAGTAACACCTGCAAAATAATTCTGAAAGGTCCTGAAGGAAAAATAAATTCAGAAGGCATTTAAGTTTTTTCCATAGAAAGGAAAAATAATTATTTTTCAATCCAGTGAATGTAGCTCTTGAAACTATTTCATTTTTCAAATTCCTTAATGAACATTATCTTCTCTCTCTCAATGTACCTTACCTGTATAGATTGAAATACCAAGGTTTATGTCCTCCTACGCCAAGATCAGAAAAAGATTTTGATGCAGGGGCAAAATTTCATATTCCTGCTAATGTCCCATATGTCAGGTAAGGATATATTTTTTGCTTGTTTGTGTATTTCTGTAACTTATGAGATGCTACATCACCACTTTTTCCTAGAATGGCCTTGACCTCCCCTTTTATCTCTCCCATTTCTCTTCCAGGTACTTTGTCAGTTTTATCATCCAATTTCAGTTTCACGAAGCTCTGTGCAAAGCTGCTGGCCATACTGGACCTTTATACAAATGTGACATTTACCAGTCTAAAGAAGCTGGGAAAATCTTAGGGTGAGTATGCTGCCCTGAGGTGTGTAAATTTTACATTTTCTCAGGTTTTTTTGCAAATATGTGAGATTCATCGAATGAGACTTTTTAAAATTACGCACTAAAATTTATTTCTCTAAACATATGTATTTTTAAGCATATAGTTTCTGTATTTCTCTAATACAGTGCATTTTGCATATTATTTTCATAAATATTAAGGTTTGTACAAGCTTTTCCCTAGTACATGATAAATTGTTCTTGGCAACTGCACTACAGAATTTCAAACAATTTTGGATTCTATAATGGTTTGAAAATGTGTACAAATTAGCTTTAAAATGTAATTTTTAAAAATGTTTTTTGCTAAACCCTCAGCATCATCCTTATAAAGAGACTGGTAAAGATGGCTCAGCAAGGCAGGTGACTGAATAATTTAAATATTAGAAAAGGACAAATAAATTATTAGGCATTTAATTGTCTTGAACTATTGAATGATATTGAGGGAATTTTCTGCCTCATTCTAAAATAAATTAGTACGTCTTGGTTAATTACAGGTAGCTCCAAAGACAGGGGAACTAATGCTAATCAAATTGAAACAAAGCTATCATTTTAAATTTGAAAGTTATGAAACAAAACTATCATTTTAAATTTGAAAGTTATCGACAAACGTCTTGGCCATTTACTGGAGGGTAACTTGGTCTTCCAATTTATTTGGATTTTATTCTGATGTTTTTAATCATCAAGCTTAAGACCATTATTTGTCAAATAAAAATGTTTTATTGTCTGGTACAGTGTGATATTTCAACTGACAAGATATACATTGAATTATTGCCATCACACAACCAAACAAATGTCTATTGTTGCAGAGAGTTCGAAATATGAATTAGTTCATGCAAGGGACCGAAAGACCATTTAATTCGGCTTCTTTCCCAAAACTTCAGCTGATCCCCAAATGAAATAACTCAAATAATACCAACAAATCATATATTCTGTATTTGTGCCATTTCAGTAGTCAGTAATGAAGAGACTAATCTAATAACAAAAAAGTATCCTCAGGTGGGATGTCAGATAGAAAAGCAAAAGCAGATTGTAATAAAAATGCTGAGATATAGCAAGGTAGCAGTTGGGTTGGAAGGGGGAAGGAAACTATGCAAGGCAAAAAAGCTTCCACTAAGAAACTGGCATCTTCATAAACTAAGAAAGAGAAAAATACCAACAATTCTACTACTAGGTGAAAAACTATTATGTAGATTTATAAAATAAAGGATGGTATGCAATTTAGATTGCCAATAGGGATCTGGCTGGCTTCTGTAAAATACAGAATTCTGTATAGATGGGCCTTTTGCTTCATTTAGCAAAACGACGTTATGTTTCCTGAGGGAAGGAGGAGCGCACATGTACATCTTCTATAAACAATTTCTTTTTGCAGGGATGCCTTGAAGCTGGGCTTCAGCAGGCCATGGCCGGAAGTCATGCAAAATATTACAGGGCAGCCCAACATGTCTGCTGAAGCTTTGCTGACCTATTTCGAACCATTGACAAAGTGGCTTATTGAAAAGAACAAGGAAAATAATGAAACTCTGGGTTGGCCTGAATATTCCTGGCAGCCTTATGCAGGTATTTAAAAGTTTCAACATTGGTATTTTCCAGAAATGAGGACTGGAGGGGGAAGTTTGCACATAGACTGTTTAAGTTTTCTGCTGATTGTGGATTGTGGAATAGCAAGACTATAGTCAATGCCCTCCTTTTCCTTCTTCCCCCTATACCATGCTTCTGCTCATTTCTACCCTGCTTAGCTTTTTTTTTTAATGCAGCTTAGTTTGATGTTTAGTTGGATGCTTCTAGGATGAGCTTACTTAAATCCATTCATTATGTGTTTTTTTTTCTTGGTTCTTACTTAGGTGAAGTCAGTTTCCTTGGGATGTCACTGAGCAGCAGTGAAACAGAAGCAGGACAGTGGATTTTGCTTGCAATTGGGCTTGTGCTTCTTATTACCACAATAATCTTGGGTGTCAAATACTTCCTTAAAAGAAGGAAATCCTTCAGATCTAGTTCAGAAATGGAATTGAAATGAATTGAACGTGTTTAACCTGTTTTCTACTATGCCTCCAAATGGGTGTGAAAAAGAGTTGAAGAAAAATTTGTATGTATATATGTGTGGCTGAATGAGAGAGACCAGATATATCTGCATTTAGAACAGAAATTAGTATTGCTTCTGTGAGTGTGTATGTATATGTAAGATAGGTTTGAGTGTCTCTAGAGAGAATGTGAGTATGTTGTGTTATATACATGTTCTATCGCTAATATGCAGATATATGGCTGGGGAGAGAATGTGTGTATCCTATTTGCAAGGAATAATTGGAATGCGGATGGCTATGCATTTATGTTCACTCACCAACTGAGAACACTCCCATGAGAGGCACCCTTGTACAAAAGGGCAAATGTGCCAACAAAAGTACTTGACTTCTAATAAATTCAACAAACCTTTTGATTATGCAAGAGCCAAAACAAAAACATTTATTTATTATAAATAATACCTGAATTTCTGAACAAGGGGAAAAGAAGTAGAAAAAAATGAAGCAATGTGATCAAGTTGGGGTAATGGGTATAGCTGTACTATTTAAATCACTGTTGACCCAATGCCTTCCTTCATATATTCATTTGAAGAGCAGTAAATTCCATCAGGCTTACTGTAACTCAGGCAGAGAATATATTATCTAACAAGAGCTGTGTCAGGTTTCTTCAAAAGTTGAACAGATGTTTTATGTGATCATGCCAGGAAGTTTTTAAAAGACTGTTTTGGTGCATGAATGACAATTAAAACGTATCAGTCTCTGTATATTCACTGTCTCTTTCATTTTTTTTGTGAAAGAACAAGAAGGAAATCACAGATGGATTACAAGACAAGTCTTTGAGGAAAGGAAATCACTCTTCCAAATATATGCCACCCTATTAAAATACCCATCTTATAGCTTTTGACAACACCAATGCATCTGATAGATATAACTAGGAAAACAAGTAATTTAGCATAATGATCTCTATAATTATCAATATTAGAACATTAATAAACAAAACAAAATAGGCTTCATTCGGTAAATTCCAAACATTGATATAAATGGCAGGATCTGAATCTATCGCTAAACTAAAACTGAATGTCCAGGAGGAGAGCATTTTGTAACCTGTCAGCTAAAATAAAAGAGCCTCTCCCATTTCTTTCCAAAATCTACAGTCTTATAGTAGTAAAGAGCAAGGTGAATTAGAATTTACATAGCAGCACCTTAGAATCAGGCAAATAAATATTGACAACTAGGGTAGTTCTTTGAAAAATCAATGTATATGGTATTACTTATAATATAGAAGTGCAGAATTCTGTATTTTATGCATATCATGTCACCTTGCATAATAGACAGAGTTGTAATCAAGATGAAAAGTTGCCTTACCATAAACTATTAAGGAGGCTATCACAGTAAAAAAACAAAAACAAAAAACACCTTTTGCCAAAAGCATATTCAAGCTACATACTTGTGTATCCGGTTCCTGGACCTAGAAACTAACCCAAAGACCCTCTTTTTATTGGGGATTCAGTCTGGATAAATCCCTTGTATGATCCCTTATTAGATGCACACATCTGCACAGATTGACTGATTCAGTAGGAAAACTCAGAGCTGCATACCACCAACATATTAATAATGGGAAGAAAGACATTTGAGTGCAGAGGAGGAACTTTACTTGAACAACAGAGCAAATATGCTAGGAAGGCAAAAGCAGGAAGGAAACACCAGAGGTTAACAGTCACAGAGGCAAAGTGCAAGCAGATTGAAAGGTGAAGAAGGAAGGAGGAAATTCTAACTCTTCATCTCTACTGCACTGCCTCTTGTGGTCAAAACAGTGAGATGCTGAAGAGTCAGATGCAACTGAAGTCAGATTTCCAACAACAATTCCAATCCCAAGTGAATTGAACCAAGATATTTTTCAGAAATTAAACAGCATAGGGATAAAATGGAACAGAGTGTAGTGTAATAATTATGGCAGTGAACCTTTACTTCCCTGCCATCCACTGGCCTGCAGATAAGATGAGAAGATAGGTACGGTAAGGGGTGGGTTGGGGTGTGCTGGGGTGGGTTGAGATGAAGTGAGATGAGGTGAGATAAAACGATATGATGAGATGAGATGACCTTTATTGTCACTTTTTCTATGAACACCCTGGTACACATTAAAAAATGAAATTCTAATGCCCACTCTCAAAATAAAATGATGATATAGATAGACAGACGGACAGATAGATACATAGATACCATGTTTCCCTGAAAATATGACCTATCCCAAAAGTAAGTCCTAGCTTGATTTTTACATGTGCACCCAATACAAGCCCTATCCCCAAATTAAGCCCTAATTAAGAACCTGCCCACTATTCAGAAGTAAAGCTGCTTCTTTCCTTTTTCCTGATGGTTAAGAAAAGATGGAAGGAATGATGTTTTAAGTCCCTGAATAAAAGAGCAAATTAAAATTGATTATTCAATGATTTAATATTGGATGGGGCTAATATTTAAAACAATGATTCTCAACCTTGGCAACTTTAAGATACATGCACTTCAGCATGCTGGTGGGCAAATTCTGGAAGTTGAAGTTGATGCACCCTAAGTTTCCCAAGGTTGAGAAACACTGATTTAGAAAGTACTGCTTGTACATGCTCCTAGCATGCTGAGAACTTGCCTATCTTCTATTGCTGGAAAATTACCAGCTCATCAGTTTTGCTCAGAGGACAAATAATTCTTCTCTGTGGCTGCAAGGAACTACCAGATCTGCAACCACAGTCTTGAAGCATTTCTGAAATGAACAAATATATATATTTGGGAGGGGAGAGAAAGGACTGTAAGGGAGAGAAGATAGTGTTACAAATGTTATTGCATCCTTCTAGTATGAATATGAAAACCCAACATAGACGTCATATCTAAGTGATACATGCTAAAGATCTGACTACTGTTTTGCCTCCTTAGGAAAGTTCAAACCCAAACATTGTTTTTAAAAAAATTGCCTTTACAGTCAGAAACACACTAAAATTTCAAGAACATGGGCTTGATTTTAATAGCCCGCTCTACGGAGAAGAAGAGCTTAGTACTATTTCTGAAATGTCAGTTTGCTTCTGTTGCTTCAGTGTTTTTTCCTGCATACATGATTGAAAAGCATAGCTCTTGCTACTGCTACTTCTACAGAAAGTGCTGATGGGAAAAGGATGCCCTGCAAGCCGCTTTTGATCACCCTTGTAAAAAAGTGCACCTGTTCTTAATCCTAACAGCTTGGACTTGGTCATCAAGAGGATTACACAAATGATTTTCCTGGGGTTTGTTGATTAACAGTACTTGTGGGGGCAGGGCAGCAAGACTGCCGCCATATGGCTATTCTAGAATAAATTGTGGGGCAGAGATATGACTCCCAGAATAACATCTGCAATCACTATGTTTACTTTAAGGCAATAGTAAAAACTAAACACTATACAACGAGAACAAAAGTGGTCCCATAGAGTTGCTTTTTGAGGCATAATCCTAGGTAGGCCCATAATTTCACCAAAGGAAAACGTGGGACACATGCACATATACATGCATTCACATTCACTCTTTATGAATTTTTTTCACTTCCATGCATATTCACTGATAAAAAGCTGTCATCAACATAGCTCCTTGGATGAAATTGCTTGCATGAGTCTGAACTGTCCCACTTCCCTATCATGGCTCAGGCTTGGTTCGCTTTGCAAACCCCACTCACAGCCAAACAAGAAGCAAAGGGAGGCAGAAATAGACTGGAATACAGGGGAGGTATAAGCGGGGGAGGAGTGCAAAGAACACTGATCCAGAGAGACCTGAGATTCAAAGTCACCTGCTAAGAAAGCCTGCTAGGAAGAGTATGTTACTCAAACAAACTGAACTGAATTGACAATACTGATTGAAGGGAATAAAGTGACAATGGAAGGACCAGGGAATAAGGAGAATGTTTAACTGTGACTCCGACTCCCGAGCCTGTCCTCATGGACAAAGAAGACTCTGAAGATGAGGGGAAGGAACTGACAAGGCCTCCCTCTCCAGGACCCTCCTCTCTGGCAATGCCTCAGGATCCATCCGAAGGCCAGGAGGAAGGCATTTCGGAGCACCCAGTGATAATGATGAATCCTGGCTTGATCCCAGGCAGTATCGGAGGGAGAAGCATGTGCAGCAAAGGAAGAGGCGTGGAAGGGCCAGGGATTGGGCTGAGTCACTGAGCCATGCCCCACAAGGGATAAAAGAGGGTGTGATTGCTTGGCAGGCTTTGTGACGGATAAAAGTTTAAACTCTAAAGAGTCACATCGTGAATCCTGCACTTTGGCTCAGATATCTTTTGGACTAAACTCTTGTGGATAATTTGTCGCTTTGGAAACGAACTGGAGATAAGGCCTCTCCTGCTTTTTGGGAGTACTAATTGGACTTGGCAGGCATTTTACATTTAAATGCCAGAATTCTCGTCTGCCAGGAATACTGGTCTGTTTATACAATAAATTATTGGCAGGCGTGTTTGATATTGAATTTTTCTGTGTGAGGATGGGGGACAGAACATATGCTATTTGTATGTGAAACTGTTAGAATTGGCATTGCTACTCCGGTATACATGTTGGCTCAGTAAAACTATACTCTTGGAAACAAAAATGTCCCAGGACTCTTTATTTACTGCATGAACCAAATGAAATGATTCCCTTTCCAGCTTTGTCCCAAATAGTTAAATGAACCAGAATTGTTGTATCCTTTTTTTACTTTTGTATACAATTTTTATTATTTTTTTAATGAATTGGTAACAACTAGTACAAACTAAACTTAAAAAAGAAAGAGAATAGCAAGAAATAAAAAGTGCAAGAACAAAAGAAAAAGAGAGATAAGTAGAAATAGGAAAAAAATATAATAAACAAAAAAAAGAAATAAAGAAGTGACTTCTAAGCTTTATCACAAGTATACATATTTAATTTTCATGCCCTAAAAGGTTATAAACATATTTCTCTTCATCCATGTATCATCCCTTATCTATAAACAAATTCATAAAACACCAGCTTTTTCAATGACTTCAAGGGTTTAATAAATTTCTTTTGTAGAACCAATAATTTTTCCTGGACGTTTTTTTGGTTTGCCGTCTGCATTTCCTCTTTAATTTTTAAAATTTCAAGATGTTTCTTTGTATACCTAATAAATGCCTTTTTCCAAATCAGTCTTCTGGATTGTCATTTGCAATTCCATTTTCAATACTTTCTCTTGTCAGACAAATTTTACTCCACATCTAACATTTCTTTATCAATTGCATAGATTATCCATAGATTCAGACTCTGATTCTGCTGATACTGTAGCTACTAATTTCTGGCTCCATTATTCAAAGATCTTTTTTTTCCAGTGTTACATTTATTACGCACCACACAAAAGCAGACTTGGTATTTTTCCCTTCTACGTAGAATCTTCAATTCCTTCTAGTGTCTAAAAATCATAAAGTCACTGATCTTTATTATAACTTAAAATATGTTATGATTTACAGTAAGAATAACCTAAGATAGCAAAAATAAACTGCTTTTCATGAGAGGCTTTTTTTTGTTGTTGCTAATCTTATAGTAAAATTCAATATTCCAATTTTAACTGGACTCTTAATCCATGTATAACTTTCTTAGATCAAAATCTTTTTTAGCTTTTGTTGTTTGTTTCAGATTCTTTCATTCTTAAGCTTATAATTAATTTTTGAAACTTTCCTTTATGGGGAGAATCGCAACAGTCAAAATAACTATATTGCCAAGGATACTCTTTCTATTTCAAACCATACCAATAAGATTGAAAAAAGGATTTTTAAAGAAATTTAAATGAAATAATAACTAAATATATTTGGCAAGGGAAAAAAACCAGAATTAAATTGAAATTATTGCAAGACTCGAAAGAAAGAGGTGGGTTTGGACTCCCTGACTGGGAAAAATACTACCACGTGGCAGCACTCACGTGGATCAGGGAGTGGATTAATTTAAAAAACAGGAGGCTGCTATCACTGGAAGGACATGATATTCAAACTGGGTGGCATGCAATCCTCTGGGACGAGAAACATAAAGCACACCAATACTTCCAGAAACACCTCATCAGAAGAGCTCTATTGGACGTTTGAATTAAAACTAAGCAACAAAATTATATAGAAATTCCCAATTGGCTGTCAACTCTGGAGATGTTTATACATCCAAATTTCATGAAATTAGGAAGAGTGATTACATATAAAGACATATTGAACGAAAAGGGAGAACTAGACAGGACTTACAAGAAGAAGGAATAGAACTAGAATGGTGGGCATATCTTCAGATTCAATCCCGATACGTGAGAGATAAAAATGAATGGGGCATAAGAACCAAACCGATAGAATTGGATGAAATCTTACAAGGGGCAGATGTGAAGAGGATTAGGAAATTATATAAACATTTACTGGATTACGACATGCGAGAAGAGCAAGTGAAAGAGACAATGCTCACCTGGAGTAAGAATTTTGGGTATGGCATAGATCTAGATAGCTGGCAAAAACCATGGGAGAAGAATAGAAAGAAACCCTAGCCACTGCATATAAATAAAACCAATACAAGATGTTTTACAGGTGGCATTACTGACCCACAAGACTGGCCAAGATGTACAAAAATTGCTCACTGAAATGTTGGAAATTTAAAGCAACATTAGGCACCTATATGTGGTGGGAGTGCCCGAAAGCCAAGGACTTTTGGTGCCAAATAAAACAGTGGCTAAAAGAGATATTAAACAAGATGATAGATATGATGCCAGAACTCTTCCTTCTGGGTATAGTAAGGGATAATTACAAAAAAGAAGAAATATATCTTATGGTACACATACTAACGGCAGCAAGGTTGATATTTGCACAAAATTGGAAATGCAGAGAGAACCCACAGGAATAATTAACAAAATATTGTCCTGTGCAGAAATGGACAGGTTAACAATGGAGCTCAAGATAAAGATGAATCAGAATTCTATGTAACCTGGAATACATTTTATAAATGGCTAGAGAAAAGGAGGAATGTAGGGATAGAGAATTAGAAACAGAGTGAAGGAAAGGGGAGAAAAATAAATAAAATAAAATAAAATTAGATAGGAATAAATTGGATTTGAATAGGTATGAAGGGAATATGTATATAACTGAAGTATGATTGAATGTATAAAAAGTATATATGGAATATGCATGATATTATATTGTAATATACACTAAAGAAAAAGTGCTAGAAAAGTATGTACCAGACAAGTCACACCAAGTCTAATGTTTTTAAATTGTATATTTAATAAAATTAATTTTTTAAAAATTAATTTTGTTCAGAGTTGAAGATAAACTCAGATGGTGATCTTTCAAACTTGTTCCAAAGGTCTGTAATAATTTTAAGATGGTTAATAAACAATTTCTGAAAACGATTTAGAAAGTGAGGCTTGCAAACTTAGTGTCCTTTAAAAGGTTCCACCATGGTTGTAAATAAGAGGAGTAATCGCTTCATCTCCTGACACTCAAACCTATGAATGACTGGTTTATAAGGAGCAGCCATTTGAGGCATGTGGGAAAGCACATTTTTTTCCTCAACCAGTGCCCTTCTGGTCTTATTGGTAGTTGTCAGCTTTCACAGGGATCTCCTCAGTAAGCCATGGCTCCTCAATCATATATGACCCTCTTGCCATGAGATATTCAGTTAAACGCTTTGCTGAAATCAAGAACATATTACAATATGTCTACTGTTCTGTCCCCTCATAGCCTTCGAAGGAAATTATGCAGTCAAAAATTGAGATAGGCTACTCTCGAAAGAATTGTTCTTGATAAATTCATGCTCACTTCATTATTTTAAAGATTCTTACAAATCAGTTTCTTTAATCTGCTCTAGAATCTTTTCAGTTATCATTCTTAAAGTGGTTATTCTATGAAACTTTCCCTTCTTTTTGAAACTGGAGAATTTTCTGTCTCCAGAAATCTGGCACTTCACTCATGCTCCAGGATTTTTCAAAAACAGTTTTATAAAGGGTGTCTCAAATTACTCTCAAAATAAATAAATATTTTCTCACTCGTTTTCTCTCAATCTCAGCCATATATTTCTAAAATTATTCCCTTTTGCTCTTTATAACTACATCATGGAGTGGAGGGAGGGGAAGAATAATTCCATCTTTTTCACAAATGTTGTGATGGCTTCAATGAGCAGTTGGGATTCTTTTTACTTTAATTTTTTATATTAAGTTTTCTGACACTTCTCCACAATTCCAAGCTATTTCTTGGGCTTTCCCCAGTGCTGAAATGCTACCCATATATTTCTGACTGATTAGAAAACTTATAATGCTATTATAATGACATTGACAGCTCCATTGCAAACCCTCCCTGGCTCTTTGACCTCTTTTCTAATTAATAATAATAATAATACTGCTAATTTTCTGATTTTCCTCCAAGCAGACAAAGTCCATTCATGCAGCAAACTTGTTGTTATCCTTATTAATCTTGGACTAAAGGACAAAAAGGCTTAAGCTTGTGTCAATCATGGGCTGGGGATGAGATAAAAGTAACATGGGGATGAAGAATAGAAAAAAAGATGTTGCCAGGAGGGCATCTTTGTGCCATTATTAGGTGCAAAGGGAGTGATGTTCTCTTTGAATTTGTCTTGTGTGGCATCCAGCTTTCTGTTTTCTGATCTTGTTTTCATTTGTTTTCTAATTTTTATTAAGATTTTTTTAGAATGCTTTTCAAATTGGCTCTCTAGCATCTTCTCTTTTGGAAATTTCTATTCATCCTTCGGAACTTTTTCTCATTTGCTTTTCTTCTATATAATCCTTACAATTGTTCTTAATTTATTACATCTTGTTTTTCTGAAATCCAATATATATATTTGAGTAAACTCAGTTTTAATATCCCTTAGCATTAAGAACTCTAGCATTACATGATCATACTATGTCATCAGTCCCACTTCATAGGCTATGTCTTCCCCTGTTAATTAGTATCAAATTTTGGACAGAGCTTGTGCTTCCTTGACTCTCCGAAGGAAAAAGTTGTCGGCAAGACAAGATATGAGTTTCTTAGTGGGACCATCTTAGCAGAATTTGTCTCCCAATAAATGTTGTCTTCTCAAAACTTCTCGTGCAGAAAAAGATTTGGAACACTTTTCTGTATGACAAGAACTACCAATTCTTAATTAATAAGTTATTACTCTCTTATCATCAAGTAACGTAAGAAAAATAGTTGTTCTATACCAGGGGTGACAAACTCAAGGTCCGGGGGCCTGATCTGGCCTGCTGGGTGGTCAGATCTGGCCCACGGGGCTGCCCTGGAAACAGCAAAGGATTGGCCCGCTGTGATTCTATCAGTGAAAGCAGAGCTCAGGAGGGCCACAGGCGGCCCTACTGAGCTCCGTTTTCATTGACAGAGGGTTGCAGGAAGCCATCTCAGCCAAAAATGGAGCTTGGGAGCCCATTTTCACTGGCAGAGCACTTGGGCCACCACAGGTACCCTCAACACGAGTGATGTTGAGCTGGCCACGCCCACCCTGGCTCAATTCAAATAGAAGTCAAATACAACCCTGATGTGGCCCTCAATGAAATTGAGTTTGACACCTCTGTTCTATACAAAAAACCACCTTAATGTTTAGGAATTGCTGAGACACAAGAATCCTATCACTTTCAAAAACAGCAAAACTGTTTTTCAGTGAAGACTACTTTCTGGGATCAACTTAGTATTATTTATTTATTTATTTATTTATTTATTTATTATTTATTTATTTAATATTCTCCTTCATAGGCAAGACAGTTCATTAATACATAGGATGGCTGTTGAACTAATAATTGATAGGATATCAATAATAATAATTGAACTAATAATTGATCATTAATAAGTCTCCCTATCAATCATTATTAGTTCAACTAATGTGACGGATAGGACATTATTATAATTTTACAATAGAAGCTAGTAAATCTAGCTTGTTCCAAGATTTCTAATTTGCTAAGACAGTCTTTTGTGATCTTATACCCAGCCTAATAGTTCGCCTTTTTTTCATTTCTTTCATTATTTAAAAATACAGGATTACAAGTATTAATCTGGGAGAGGTCAGTTATATATGATCCTTTTTGGAGTGGCATCTTTTTTTCTATTTTAGTTCTCTTCTGGGAAAAGATGGAGTGCAAACTAGTGTGGCTAATATTTTTACTTCCTGAACTAGCAACCATAGTTTGTCCCCTCTGAATGCTAAGTATAAATTGATACCAGTGGGGGTTGCTCACGGTTCGATCCAGTTCTATAGCAGTAAAACTGGCGGGAGGCTCTGCCCACCCACCATGACATCATCATGGGCGATCTGCCCATGAGCAGAAGTGCAAGTGCGTGCTCCCACTGCAAACCAATAGTATAGGTAAGTGGAACCCAATCCTGATTGAAACCCTTCTAACACATCTAGTCTACAAATTCTATCCACACTAACTTTGAACCAAAGACATTTTGGCTGAAACATCCGGTTTAATTCAGGAGAGAATTGGTATACACACACACACACACACACACACACACACACTGCTTTTTGTAATCATGCCTAATTAAAAATATAGAAAAGCGTGAATGTTTGCAAACCATTTTGGCTGATTCCCAAATGGTAGCACCTAAATTAAGACAGTTATACTATAAATTGCCTCCTCCATGATCAAGAAAATGAGAAATATTCCACGTTAAACATTTTAAGAAGCCAATCAGAGTTGCCCCTTATACCACAATGCATTACAGTCTACTATGTTATTTGAATTATGGAATTACTGTTCCCTTTAGAAATGCAAAGATATCTTCTAGCATACTCCCTCCTTCCCTCCCTCCCTTCTCTTCCCTTGTTTATTTATTTGTTTATTTAGTTATTTAGTTAGTTATTGCATTTGTACATTGAGAGCCGAGTCTACAGTGTTATTACAAAGTAGCTTGGCTGCCTAAGGTTACTAGTTCTTTTAATTCACAATCATGTGATATCCATAGTGATGGAATGGGAGGACTTGAGACCACTAACTCATCATGGCCAGCTGAGGGCAGTCTCCTCGCAACACTGAGTCCTTGCTGCCAATTCACTGCCATCTCTTTTCAGGACATCTTAATACCAGAAATTCACTGTGGGAAAGCCTTGCTGTGTGTGCTGGATGGAGTACTGGATAGGCAGGCGAGTGAGCAGGCTGTCAGGGGGGAGGGGGGTTGTCAAAATGGGAGGCCCTGCAAGTTTTATTTTAAAGCCACATTGCTTAAGGTTTGAGAGTTTCTTGCTCAGAAAAAAAGGGCAGCTTTGAGAAGCAATGGGGGTGGGATGTCAGCTTTTAAAAAAATGGCTTGTTTTGAGTTGCATTCAAATCCTTGCCCATCAAGCAGATTGCAAAGTTTGCATCTGCATTTAGTTGCAGGCCTGATGCACTATAGTAATGGGGTTGCAGGAACAGGAAAGTTTGGAATCCAAACTGGGAAAAAAAACAACTGTTCTCTACATTACTTCTTTCACGGCATCAGCTTTGGGAAGAACATTGCTGTGACTCTCCATCCAAACACACACTGCACATGACCAGAAACACCATGAAATCACCCACCCATGAAAACAGGACTGTTGTTTTCCCTTCAGACCCTCCCAGCTTCCAGGCACCAGAGTAAGACAGCCATTGCTTAGTTTGCCAGGTTGATATGCAGTTGGGTACCATCTGTACATTGATGATGCCTCACCCCATGATGACAGGTGAGTTCACCAGTGACTGCAAGTAGATGTTATAAAGTAAAGGAGTAAGTACAAAATTCTGTGACACCCCATATAGTAGGGATTAAGGTGGGACTCTCCTTCCCAATCATCACTAATTTGAATTAGTGCAGAAGGAAGGTGAACCAGCACAACAGCATGCTACCTGTCCACAGCTCTTTGAGCCAATTCAATTCATGGTTGATGGTATTGAAAGCTGCTGAGAGTATAAATAGAGCAGTAATGATTTACTTTCCCATCTGACCACACTAGAAGTTATCCATAAGCATGAGCAATGCCATTTTTGTCCCTCACCCAGGTTTGAATCCTGACTGGAAAGCAGTCCAGATAATCCACTTTCTCTAAGGTCCTTTGAAGTTTTTTTACCATCTTCCCTAAAAATAAAGGCTAAGCTAAAGACAAGAAAGCACAAGCAAACAAAAAAATGGCCAATGTAATGCCTGAAAAACTACACAGAATAAACACAGACATAAAATGTCCATTCTTCAATGCTGCATTTTGGTGAAGCTGAGAAGAAAAGAACCAAAGGACAGGACAAGAAACAATGGATGGAAACTAATCAAGGAGAGAAGCAACCTGGAATAAGGAAAAACTTCCTAACAGTGAGAATAATTAACCAGTGGAACAGCTTGTCTTCAGAAGTTGTAGGTGCTTCATCACTGGAGGTTTTTAAGAAGAAATTGGATAGTCACTTGTCTGAAATGGTATAGGGTTTCCTGCTTGAGCAGGGGTTGGACCAGAAGACCTCCAAGGTCCCTCCCAGTTCTATTCTGATTGAACTGCTGCTAAAATTCCTCCCTCTTAAAAATCATTTTGAAAGTTTCTTCTGTCCCCTGGTAAAAGGCTATTCCAAGAGTCAGAGACATCCCTGTAATTATAGGGATGAATTACATGGGACGATATTAGTAGACTGTCAATCTCAGATCTGAGGCAATGGACAGCTCAATATTTCAATATTTTTCACAAGAAGGGATCTACAAAAGATTCTGAAGTACATCTCCAAGCATTTAACAGGAGTGCCCAAGGTAATCACAATCCCAGGAAAAATATATTTATACTCCACTCAATGCTTTCTTGTATATGGAAAGAAAATGGTCCATAAAGTGGTTAGGTCTCAACGTTTTAGAAGTATAAAAGGTGTTACCTCTAAAATTCAAGACTAGAGTCAGATAGGCAGCCAAGGTGATTTAATAAACATGTTTATTGGTTGAATTGGTTATTGGATTTTACTGTTATATTGCAAAGCTCCAGCCAATAACCTGACATTTTGCTTTAGCTGAAGTTTCCAGATAGTTTTTTAGGAGCAGGTTTAGTGCTGAAGTAATATAAATTGGCTTGATTATGACATATAAATGGCAATTTGTGCTTGGAATAGATTATACAACCTGATGCCTTCCAAAAATTTTGGATTCATAAGCCTCAGCCATCATGTGAACAACTAGGGATTGTGAGGTTCTAGTCCAATTCATCTGGATGACATCATGCTGCATACCCATAAAGATATAATTTAAATTATTTTTTAGTTTGTAATATACTTTTTATAACTGACAAATTTCCACCACTATTAACCAATGTTCAGTTTTAGAAGAAAGGATATTGACACACAATTATTACAATTAGGATCCGTAGGAAACATCCCTTTTTTAATGTATATAAAACTGTTTTATGATCCTTATGATCATCTGCATGGAAAGCTGGTTCCCATTACAGTGGTTTTCTAACAAATATGTCAAACAAAATATTGGAATAAGCCCTAAAGCCAATGGCAGCATTATTACAATAGCTTCCTTCCACTTAGTTTGCTCTTCTATAAGGTGGTAAGTTAACTGTGAAGAAGCGCTGATCAGCTCTCTACCTCTGGCGTGATTGGAATCTTTTGTTTGTTCCATCTTCTTTCCCAGTAGCAAACAAGTGGCTGTATGGCAAAATGCCAAGAAGCCCGGTTTGTAAGTATAGTCCAGAGTGAACCAATATCTGCAAAACCTTGTAAATGTGCTTTCTTGTTTCTCCTCTTTTCACTGCCCCCTCCTCCCATTCATTCTTTTTCTCCTTCCGCCCCCGGATTAGCAGTCAGCAACCCAGGTGGTATTCTGTCCAGAGAGGGCTCTTCAGCACCACAGCCTGCGAACAGCTCCTGCTTTCATCGACTCCAAACGTATTCTTGCCATCCGAACGTTAAAGGAACAGAAAGGGGGAGCGACAAAGAGACCCCTCCCAAAGGCGTGCGCCTCTCCTTACAAGCCCCAATCCTTTCTTCAGCTTCTTCCGCGTTGAATTATAGACCAGAGAGACATTTCTCTTCCCGTGAGTTTTTTCGGTTCCACGTCTATTTAGGATGCCAAAAAGAGAGAAGGGAGGTGGCTGCTGGTTACTGTCATATTAACAGCTGTTGCTGCTGACAAGTCTTTTGAGACAGCCACATATGGAATGGGACACTGATGACTAAGCATCATCATTAAAAAAATAAAAAAGGAAAAAGGAAATTACCCACCCCTTTTCCTCGGGTGTTTCTTTCAACTCTCCCCCTCCTGCCCTTGGTGAAATTGTATTGGTCAGGAGCTAAAGAAAATTAAGGGAGGGATATGGGTACAAGGGGGGAGTCTTTGCTCTCTTCACAGTTAGCAAGCAGGAGAGTACAAGAGGCAAGGGCCTCTTAGCTAACTACCCCTTGGTTTCACAGAGCAGAGCTCAAGCTTCTTTTACCCTTCTACTCAAAACCAGAGCATTTTACTGAAGAAAGCGGCATTTCTCATTCCCATTGGATGTGGACAAAAATTTGAAAATGCCTGTCAGGAGGGGACACGTGGCCCCTCAGAACACCTATTTGGATACAATCATCAGGAAATTTGAAGGACAAAGTAAGTAGAACATCTCTCTTGACTTTCATTCTCTGTGTTTGTTCTACTTGAAGGTCAGAACTAGCACTGTAAATGCTCTATTTTTTGCCTGTCAGCACTGTTATGAAGTGTGCGTCTGGAAATGGAAAGCTTAGTGATGGGATATATTAAGAGTGTTGCTCAATTAGTTCTTGAAACTTTGCGAATGTCAAGTAGTTTATTCCCTTCAGAATTACTAAAGTCATATCTATGTCCAGCAAATTTTAAAACTGTGTGGGCATTGATATGTAAAAATATGAAATTAATCCTAGTAATATTCTGAGAACAATCACCAGATTTATCAATCTTTGAATGTATCCACAAAATATAACTTTCATTAAAATAGCACTTTTTTATATAGCTTGTTCACTGGGAATTTGTGAAATGAATATTATTTGCAGAGCAGAAATTCACTTGATACCATTCAAAATATCATGTTTTCCTCATTAAAAAATACTGTTGTTCTGTCTGTGTGATGTATTTTGGTAAACAGTGCAGCTCATATTTGTTTATTAAGTGGTAAGCATAACTGAAGTTACTTCCAGTAATTATGTATAAAATTGTAGCATAAATACGTTAAAGCCTTACAACATCATAAAGCATCAACTATCTGAACATTCTGTACACATCATGCGTTAAATCAGTTTGTCCAGTTCCATGCATTTTTACTAAAAATGAATTTTTGTACGCACACACAAAAATACTTTAATATTCTAGATTATATCTAGTCACATTTAATAAGTATGTAAATGCTGCTTTGCTAAAAGTGATAGGATACATTCTTGCAAGTAGCAAAAGTAGCATAGTCTGTAAATGTTAGTACACTTCACTCTTGCAGCTTTGTCCACAAGTGTACCTAGAGAATAAAATAATCCAAATTCCAAAAAAGTCTATATTGACATAACTGGATCTAAGAGAGGAGCCAAATGTACAGCCAATTTCCCAGTGAGCAGTGTCAGGCAAGCCACTATTTCATTATCAGCTTTGTAGGTTTAAAATGAGAACAACATAAAATTAATTCACAGGAATATTGCAAACCTAACAAACTGCAGAATTATTCTGTCTATTTTATATACATACTGTATTTAAATAATATTTCTATTCATAGCATCTCCAATTGGCATAGAAATAATTTCTGCACCCATTCTAGGACAAAATAGTTGGTTGTCTGATAAAAGGCAATAGTTGTTGTTGCTTTAGGTGAACATATAGGTACTTAAACCATAGTGACACTAATAACAATCATGCTGATAGAATACGTAGCTTCAGCACAAATTAGATCAATTGTGCATTTGTTTTCATTATGTCTGGAGCATTACCCATGGACCAATGTTAGTTGAACTGAAAAAGCCAAAAGGGATGGACTTGATTAATGCCTGGATGGGACCTCAGCAGGAAACCCCAGGCAGTGTACTGCTGCCAAAGGAAATATGTAATTACCAGGAATCAAGTTCAAGGGAATCATTACTTTGTGTGACCATATTTATAATATATTTTAACTTAAATAGCTTCTTCCATTTTTCTACTCAAAAAGCATGAATAAAAAAGCTAAGCATATTTCAAATCAGTGTGGCTTGCTCAGGGACATTATGCAATCTATCTTAGACTTCTTTTAGAATAGTTTTTAAACAAGCTGTCTCTTTCACTATACAGAAATTTTCCTTTGATATTATACTTATGTAAACCTTAACAGAGTAAGAATACTTGTGAATTTAAACAAAAAAGTCAGATTCCTTCTTTGAATTTTCTTCCTTTTTCTAAGGAACTCAAGACTGTTCTTTAACCCATTGCATAAAGATAACTGGCTTTTGTTGACTAATATTGATGTGTATTTCAACAAGACATCTGTACTTTTATCAATTTGCATTGGGGACTGAATTTAGAACAATATCATACATTAAGATTTTTTTTAAAAAAATTCATCTGGAAATTTATATCCATTTAATTTTTTTACCAGCATTCCTTTTAGTTGATTAGACTCAATTATTTTATGTCACATCTGAAGATTCTTAGACTGCATCATGAAAATATCTTTGCACTGAGACAGCATTGAGGATGCTCTACAAATTGGCAACTTATTTTACTTTACTTAGTAGTAGAAGTACTTGTAACAAAAAAAAAGTCGGTAATAGAACAGAGAAGAAAACAAATGTTTCCTAATAGAGATTAAGCAAGCCTACTTTCAGAGAAAAGTTTACAGGCAAAATCTTGCAAGATAAAATGAGGATTTCTTCCCAATTCATACCCATTTAACCCTGAATATCTCCAACTCAGTCTTGGGTGATTTAAAAGCAAATGTAGGTGGGTCATAAGTGGTATAATGCTTTAAAGAAAAGTGTTAACTTTAAAAAAAACTTTTAAAAGTTAACCCTGAGATGTTCCTAATAATCAGTCTCAGTTAGTAATCTAGCATATATGTCTTATATTAATTGAAGTTTTCAAACAGCTTTCAGGGACAGCCCTGCAGACAATGTTCTCTATCATCAAAATTGCTCTTTGTCCCAGATGGAATCACATCTGGAGATAAGATCTCAAGTGGATCTCTGAGATCTTATCCAATTGGAGAAATGGATGGATAAAGTTTCAAATTGAGAATTTTTTAATGCTACTTCAGTATTCCATAACTGGATGACAAGTAGTGAATGGCTTCTTTGAGGACGCATTATTTTCACCCACCCTGAAGGATATTGAATAATTTCTGCTTCATGGTCTGATGATGACAAAACTTTGGGAATTCCTAAATATAGTTGGTTGTGGGGTTTTGATCAAGGGACTATCCACATACTATTGGAAACACAGACTAATTACTTCAGTAAGTTTCAATTCCTTGAAAACTTGTTTCACGTCCCCGCAGAAGCCAGGCAGCTTTAGATGGAAAAACCATTTCTGTGGATAGATGAGGGACTGAAAAATGGCAAGGTATGAGTGGTCTAATATCACTTTAGATCTACCAAATCAAAGGGATTCTTTGAAAATTAGGAGTGGTTTTGATTTGGTGAATATAAAGCTTCCATTGAAGATTAAGGAATGCATTTAGAAGACATTAAAGAGGTAAATAAGGGAGTAAAAAATGGCATTGGAAAAGTAGAGGGGAAAAGAAAGAAAGAAAGAAAGAAAGAAAGAAAGAAAGAAAGAAAGAAAGAAAGAAAGAAAGAAAGAAAGAAAGAAAGAAAGAAAGAAAGAAAGTTAGTTTATCCCATCCCCAATAGAGTTGTCCTGGCCTCTTTTAAACAGAAAGCATGCTATAGATATTTGTTTTCCTTAAATAAATCTATAGGCATCAAGTACTTCGTAGCAGCAGAATCTTTATATAACGTGCCATTCCTGCTGCCAATCTCTCCACACAAAGCCATCCACTTTCCTACTCATCCATTCCGCTTTAAGCTCTAATTCACTGAAATATTGGAAAGCAATCTAATCCTCTCCTGGTGCCTTTGCCAGGATAATGTGGAGTTAGCCTAGCTAGTTTCTCTACAGCCACATAATGGCAGAGGAATAACATATTGCAATTGCTCCGGAAAAAGGTAATGACACTCAAAATAGTGTGTTCAGAAAGCACGGCTGCCTTTATGAGAACAGCAGGGGTGTTCCTGCAGACATTGAGGAGATGCATTTCTGGATCCTATGCTGGGCCAATACAGTGACACTTCCAGCTGCCTCTTCTTCAACATTTGCACCCAGTTATTTTTAAAATAGGCTTATTGAATAAACAACTCTAATGCAAAAAAACACATTTTTATTAAGTCCTATCTATCATCCATAAATCCTCTCTGTGGAGATTAAGAATCCACTCAGCAATGGGAAGTACAGCTAGAATTTCACAGGAATTCAAATATTTTAATGTTTTATTAACAAAATCTTTCTCTCCTCACTTGTTTAATTCATGTTTTCAAGTATCTAGTGATCAAGTGGTTAAGGCACCAGGCTAGAAACCTAGAGGCCGGGAGTTCTAGTTTCATTTTAGCATGAAACCAGCTGAGTGACTTTGGGTAAGTCACTCTCTCTCAGTCCAACTCACTTCACAGAGTTGTTGTTATAGGAAAAACAGGAGTAAAAAAGAGTATTAGGAATGTTTGCCATCTTCAGTTATTTATGCAAATAATAAAGATGGGATTAAAAAATTTAAATAAATGAAAATGATGGGCTATTTTTTGAATGTATTAAATTCTTGTTGCTCTGAGCCACCCCCAAGTATAAAAAAAATGATAGGTGATCATAGCAGTGTATTAATTAAATTAACTAATAAGATATTTTTAAAAATACAGCGTTTAGATTTCAGATAGAATAGAATAGAGCTGGAAGGGACCTTTCTAATCCAGCCCCTTGCTCAAGCAGGAGAGCCTATACAAGTGACTGTCCAATCTCTTATTAAAATCAATGTAAGATTCTTAAGATTCTTAAGAATAAGATTCTTCTTAAGATCAATGTAAACTTTGCAAAGACAATCAAGAATTTCTAAGAATTCAATTAAAAGTATGTTGGATGTGCCACATAAGTGATCAATGTCCAAAATATCAAAATATTGGTATTACCATATTTTTTGAAATATAAGACGCACTTTTCCTCACTTAAAAGAGGGTGAAAATTTGGGTGCGCCTTATACACCAAATGTAGCCCTGCCTACCCACCGGCCCTCACCCTTCTGGAGCATTTGCAGCCTCCCAAACGGAGAGCCTCTCAAACAACCTCCAAAAAGTCCGTTTGAGATGTTGCCTTTGCAAAGAGAAGCTCCTTTACAAACTGAGTTTTTGGAACTTTTGGAGCCTCCCAAACACAGAGCCTCTTGAGCAGAATTTTTTTTTTCTTATTTTCCTCCCCCCAAAATAAGGTGTGTTTTATACTCCGGAGCTGGTGCTGGAGAAGACTCCTGCGAGTCCCTTGGACTGCAAGGCAATCAAACCAGTCAGTCCTAGAGGAGATCAACCTTGACTGCTCTTTAGAAAGCCAGGTCCTGAAAATGAAACTCAAATACTTTGGCCAGCCTAATGAGAAGGAAGGACTCACTGTAGAAGAGCCTAATGCTTGGAAAGATTGAGGGCAAAAGAAGAACGGGACAGTAGAGAACGAAGTGGCTGGATGGAGTCACTGAAGCAGTAGGCGTGAGCTTAAATGGACTCCAGAGGATGGTAGAGGACAGGAAGGCCTGGAGGAACCTTGTCCCTGGGGTTGTGATGAGTCGGACACGACTTTGCAACTAACAACAACAAAAATACTGCAGAGCGTCTTATACTCAAAAAAATATGGTACTTCATCATTTTAATAAGTAAAATCAAGTTGTACTCAATCACCAATGATGTCATGGACATATTTTTTTGCAGTTTTCTTGGCAACAATATAGAATTGTAAATTTAAAAAATTATTCAATATAAAATTATTTGTTGCAGTCTTCTTAAGGGATGCCTTTTAATTTCCTGCCCTATCCTCTCCTTATTCAAAGATTAGCTCTTTCTTTGAACTTTGAACTGCTCCTACTTCATTTCTAAGCCAAACATGCCCATCTAGGTATTGCCAAATAATTGTGCCACTACTGGAAAAATGCTCCTGAGCTTCTATTGGCATTTTACAGTAATTTTTAGAGCAAGACCTTGAATGAGGGAGACTTTCCTTCTTTTGCCAAAGATTCCCCTATGCATTGACTCCTGCTTCTGTATATATTTGGTGACAATCATACTTGGTTGTCTCCTGCTATACTTGGGACCAGAAATGCACAAATTGCTGCCACATCAGTCCTTGTGAATGGTATCCCAGGTCTTTCCAAATTTGAAAGAACATTTTCAGTCTGAAAATTCTACCAATCTGCTGTAAATATTTTAATTCTAATCATATTTAACAATATTTACTTCTTTTGGATATAGTGAGCCTTGCTTTTTTTTGAGCAAGCTAGCTAAATCTTGATAATGTGCCTAGTCCAAATTAATTCCCTTCAGTCACAATCTGTTCTGATCATATCTAAAAAATGTATTTCCCTTGGGAAAATTGCAAGGATCACAATCACAGGCTTTCCAAAACAGAGAGATTTGAAAGCCTTATATATTCTGGGAACTGTCTACTTCTTAACTTAGAGAACATCAGAGCTAAGTTATGAGACTCTTTTCAGTGCCAGTGCTCAACTCTGGAATGTGTGAAGTGATCATAAAGAAGAGAATGACTCACAGCACAACAGGGACAGGCTACAGTGCCTTTTCCGCAGCACTGTGTTATCACAACCAGAATTCACACATGTGGGGGAAAGGTTTCAAAGCAGAACCCATAAAATATTAGAGGCCTGATTCAGAGTGAAGAAAGAAAAGAAAGAAAGAAAGAAAGAAAGAAAGAAAGAAAGAAAGAAAGAAAGAAAGAAAGAAAGAAAGAAAGAAAGAAAGAGGGGGAGGGAGGGAGGGAGGGAGGGAAGGAAGGAAGGAAGGAAGAAAACATATGTTGTGCAATTAAAAACATCTAATACTGACTCAAATTATTCTTTTCACTACTTCGTTAGTATTGCTTTAGGAAAGGCAATTACTCTTACTCAACCTTGGATAGGAATGGAAACAAAATATAATGAAAATTGGAAAAATTGCACTACAGATGGATGCAGTAATCTGAAGTTAATTAAGGACAGTGCTAATAGCTATCTGTGCTGTATATCTTTCTATGACTATAAAAAAACAGATGCTAATATAAAAGAGGTACTAAAGCTGAATACCAAATTTTCATTCAGTTGACCTCAATAGGACATTTTCAAACACATCATTTAGCAATAACAATGGCACTTAGACTTAAATATCAGTCAACAATGCTTTACAGTCCTCTCTAAGTGGTTTATAGAGTCAGCATATTACCCCCAACAATCTGAGTCCTCATTTTATTGACCTCGGAAGAATGGAAGGCTGAGTCAACTTTGAGCTAGTCAGGATCAAATTCCTGGCAGTAGGCAGAACCAGTAACCACTGCCCCACCACAGCTCTTCATAATAATTTACAGATTATGCCAAGGTTTATGGCATATCCTATGTCCAAGGAACTCAATAGTCCATAGTCCCATAGTCATAGCACTAGCAATAGCATTTAGATTTATATACTGCTTCACAATGCTTTACAGCCCACTCTAAGCAGTTTACAAGATCAGCATACTGCCCCCAACAATCTGGCTCCTCATTTTACCTCAGAAGGATGGAGTCAACCTTGAGCCATTGAGAATCAAATTCCTAGAGTGAGCAGTGAATTAGTCTCCCTCCCAAACAGGTAATCCTTAATTTACCATTAGTCACTTAGTGACCATTCGAAGCTATGAAAGACCTCCCTAGGAATATTTACAATCCAGGTCCAAAGTTATGAGAGCTGCCCTCTCCTGTGATAATTTAACCACATTTCAGGCAGTTGATATCCAGCCCACATTCACAGCTATTTGAGCATCCCACAGTCACATGAATACAATATTTTTTCCAAAACAGGCATTTGCTACCAGTTTTTGGCAAAACCAGTCCTTAACAAACAATTGATTTGCCTAATAATTGTGGCATTTGGTTAACATCCACTAAACCAAGGGTCAGGTTGGTCATGTGATGAACTAAAACAATTGTGGGATAGATAGCATCACCACCAGATGGATTTGTAACTGGCTGATAAACTGCACTTAACATGTAGTCCTTAATGGAAGTACATCTACATGGAGGGAAGTGAGCAGCGGGGTACCACAAGGTTCCATTTTAGGCCCAGTACTCTTCAACAACTTCATATATGATTTCATAAGGAATAGAAGGGGAATTTATCAGATTTGCAGATGACACTAAACTGGCAGAAATCCACACCCCAGAAGATAAGCTCCAAATCCTGATGGATGTGAACATTGGGTCTATCTAACAAGATGAAATTCAATGTAGAGAAAAGTAAGGTGTTACATTTAGGCAAGAAAAACCAAATGTACAGTTACAGATTAGGTGAAACGTGGCCCAGTAGCAGTAACTGTGAGAGAGATCTTGGAGTCTTAGTGGACAATCATTTAAATATAAGCTAGCAATGTGCAGCAGTGTGCAACATTTAAAATAATCAATTTAAAATCATCCCATTGATAGCCCAGCCTGGCGGAACAATAAAGTCTTGAGGGCACAGCGAAATACATGGAGATCAGAGATCTTACGGATTTCCGGGCGCAGTTCATTCCAAAGAGCAGGGGCTCCCACAGAGAAGGCCCTTCCCCCGGGCGTTGCCAGCCGACATAACTTGGCTGATGGCACCTTGAGGAGACCCTCTCTGTGGGAGCGAACTGGCCGGTGGGAGGCTACTGGTGGCAGAAGACGGTCTCGAGGATACCCAGGCCCAATGCCATGGAGCACTTTGAAGGTGGTAACCAACACCTTGAAGCGCATCCGGAAGACCACTGGGAGTCAGTGCAGCTCGCGCAGGAGGGATGTCACATGGGCACAACGAGTTGCGCCCATAACCACCTGCGTGGCCGCATTCTGGACCAGTTGGAGCCTCCGGGTGCTCTTCAAGGGGAGCCTTATGTAGAGAGCATTACAGTAGTCCAGCCGGGAGGTGACAAGGACGTGAGTGACCATGCGCAAGATGTCCCGATCCAGAAAGGGCCACAACTGGCAAATCAGGTGAACCAGATAAAAAGCCCCCCTGGCCACCACCGTCATATACTCTTTTAAAGACAGCCGTACATCCAGAAGGATGCCCAGATTGCGAGTCCTCTCTATGGGGGGTAAAGATTCACCCCCAATAGTCAGCGATGGCACAAGCTGACTATTTTGGGGCACCGGAAACCACAACCACTCAGTCTTGGAGGGGTTGAATCTGAGCCTATTTCTCCCCATCCAGACCCGCACGGCCTCCAGGCAGCAAGACATCACATCAAGGGCATCGTTGGGATGGTCTGGGGTGGAGATGTACAGTTGAATATCATCAGTGTACAGATGGACTCTCACCCGAAAACCACGGATGATCTTGCCCAGCGGCTTCACATAAATGTTGAACAGAAGGGACGAGAGGACCAACCCTTGCGACACTCCCCATGAGAGGCGCCTCGAGGTCAACCTCTGCCCCCCTGTCAACACAAACTGCAAATGGTCAGAGAGGAAGGAAGAGAACCACCGCAGGACGGTGCCCCCTATTCCTAAACCCCTCAACCGCTGCAGCATGATACCATGGTCGATGGTATCAAAAGCCGCTGAGAGATCTAATAGGACCAGAACAGAGGAGCAACCCCTATCCTGAGCCCTCCATAGACCATCCACCAACGCGACCAATGCAGTTTCTGTGCCTGAAGCCCAGGTCCAGATAGATAACTTCATCCAGGTGCCGGGGAAGTTGTTGTGCCACCACACTCTCAACAACCTTCTCTACAAAACGAAGATTGGAGACCAGATGGTAGTTACCTAATTCAGCTGGGTCCAGGGAAGGCTTCTTGAAGAGGGGCCTCACCACCACCTCTTTCAAGGCAGCGAGAAAGGCACCCTCACTCAGAGAAGCTCTTATAATCCCCTGGAGCCAGCCTTGTGTAACCTCCCGGGAGGCCAGTACCAACCAGGAGGGACATGGGTCCAATAAACATGTGGCGGCATTAATCTTATCCAGAACCCTGTCCACATCCTCGGGAGCCACAGGATCAAACTCCTCCCAGATAATGTTCTCAAGACCTACCCTCATCTCCTTCCCCGTACTCACACAATCGGAGTCCAAGCCTTCCCGAATCTGAGCGACTTTATCATGCAGGAATTGCACAAAATCCTCAGCTCGACCCTGCAAGGGATCTTCCTGCACTCCTCCCTGAAGAAGGCAGTGGGTCACCCTAAACAGAGTGGCTGGGCAGTTCTCTGCAGATGCGATAAGAGCAGAAAAATAGTTAGATTTTGCCACTTTTATCGCCAGTAGGTAGGTCTTAATATAAGTCCTTACCAGTGTCCGGTTGGATTCAGATTGACTAGTCCTCCAAATGCTCCCTAGGCGACTTTTCCGATGCTTCATCTCTCTTAGCTCCTTGGAGAACCAAGGAGCCAATTGAGATCAGCATCGGGTCCGAGGCCGCAAAGGCACAATGTGGTCCAAAGCCCCGGCGGCCATGCTCTCCCAGGCAGCCACCAGGTCTTCAGTCAAGTTATGTGCCAGGGTCTCAGGAAATGGCCCAAGCTCTGTCAGGAATCTTTCGGGATTCATCAGGTGCCTGGGATGGAACCATCTGGTCAGTTCCATCTCTCTCTGGTGGGGGGAAGCGGCTAGAAAGTCCAAGTGAAGGAGCGAATGATCTGTCCATGACAAGGGTTTAATATCTAGGTCCCCTCTACCAAGATCATTCAATCACTGACCAGAAACGAAAATCAAGTCCAGAGAATGTCCCCCTATGTGGGTGGGGCCCTGAACTAACTGGGTCAGGTCCGTGGCCAACATGGAAGCCATGAACTCCCGAGCCACCTCCGATGCCTCACTTGCAGATGGCAGGTTGAAATCCCCCACGACAATAAGTCTGGGGGTATCAACCACCATCTCGGCAATAACGTCGAGCAGCTCAGGCAGGGTCGCAGCCACGTGGCAGGGAGCCAGGTACATAATCAGCAAACCCATCTGCACCCCATGGTCCCACTTCACAAAGAGAGACTCACTTCTGGCTATCTGAGGAACAGTGGTCTCCCTCGGACAAAGACTTTCCCTAATGATAGCTGCCCCTCCCCTGCCCTTCCCCTGAGCCCTTGGCTGATGGAATGCATGGAAACCTGGTTGGCACATTTCAATGAGGGGGACACCCCCCTCCTGGCCCAACCAGGTTTCTGTAATATCTGCTAGGTCCGCAGCCCCCCTCCACAATAAGATCACAAATGAGGGGGGCTTTATTAACAACCAACCTGGCATTACATAACATCAGCCATGGACCCAGGGCCTGAGACTCTGTACAACCCAGGACATGAGTGGTGCATTGGGGGGCGGGGAGCACAATCACTCAAACACAGCGTGTGCGCACCCCCAGAACATGATATAGCCCCCTGAGACCGTCATATCTGCCCCTCCCACTTATTATTTCAATTTTCCTGCCCTGCTCCCCAGTCAAAATACCATTCACTCCCCCTCCGCTGGTCCCAACCGGTCCACCATCCCGCTATGTGGCTATGTGGCTATGTGGCTATGTGGCTATGTGGATTTAAGAAGAGACTGGACATCCACTTGTCTGGAATGGCATAGGATCTCTGGCTTGAGCAGGGTGTTGGTTTAAAAGACCTCCAAGGTCCCTTCCAACTCTGTTATTCTTTTCTGTATTATAACTCTTATGGCATACAACCATAATAGGTATGTTGTATTATAGTTGTAAGTTGAGGGCTATCTTTAGTTTCATCCTGAATTATAATAATTCAGGATGAATTATTGTTTGTCTGATTGTTATCAGAACAATCTTTTCAAATAGACTGTGATTGGGAAATAGTGGCAACTGGCCCACAAGGTTATCAAGTCTACTCCATGCCAAAGTGGGGGGGGGGGGGGAGGAGCCTGTCAGATAGTTATGAATGGACCTAACTGGGTTAAAATAGAACTACTCATATCCTAGGGCAAGGCCATTTTTTCCTGATACTAAATAATTAAATTCACAAATTTACATCTATTGCATATAAATTTGGGAAAGTCAGAAATGATTCTTAGTTGACCTCTATTTTCTATTGTTTTTTTATTTTATTTTTCATGCATGATACTAAATTTATTCAATACAAGAAAGAGAGAAACAGAGCAAATTACCAGACGATATTGCATATTGATAAAAACATTATTTCTGTTGAATACGTCTTGTAAGTTCCAATGTGGTTTCAAATGAGACAAGTTCAATTATCCCTTTCTAAGATTATTAGCTGTTATCCATTACAACCATTGACAACACTTGAAAAATGATGAACGTCTCTTTCATTTAAAATCAAGGGAATTACATTAATATTTAATAAAAGTCTTATATCAAGCATGACAGGTTCTCCCAAAAGTCTTAAAAAACTTTGAGAAGAAGATTTGAGATATGAATTTAACAAATCTAATTGTAAGTTTCTATGGTACCTAAATATGTCATCAGGCTCTACAAACCAAATCACCTATACATCAGAACAAAGTTTTTCCTGATTATCTTCATCTATATCAGAAATATTTATATTTTAAATATTTCTCTCATTAATATCATATGTACACTCATCTCTTTCTATCCTTTTTATTCGTAAATATCCCTGGGTTTTTCTTTTTTCTTCTTGATGCTGTTGTTTCAGTTCTTGTTGATACAAAATTCATTTTAAAATTCTGTACATTTTTAGGGTTTTTCTTGATTATTTTCTAGGTCAATAACACAGTTATAAAAAAGAAAGAAATTGTAATCTATATCTATATCTCCAAACCTAGTCAAACATACTAATTAATTAAACCAAACTGGTCATTATGATTTGGCTCACAAATATGTAGTATTTAATATTAAGACTACATTTAATTATAACATACCAGATAATCCCGAAATAGAGCATTTTAATAGTACAGTATTTTAACAGTTTATGTAACGATCAATTATACCATAAACATCAAGCAGTATCTGGTATTAATAATTACTTTTATACATCAATGTTATCGTACAAACATTATGGCAAAGTTTACTAACACTTAGTAACAGTAAGTTTAATAAACATATATTCAACAGCTCTTACAAACAACACTTGTTTCAACCATTAGTCCTAACATATTTCTTAATTTGCATAATTTTTTAATCAGTATGGGCTGAAGAAATCAAGTTATTGAAATCCAAAATATTAGGATTTCAAAACCCAATCACACATCATTAACAGTAGAGACTTCAGGAAGCTGATCTTTGTTGAGATTACCACCAAATGGGATAGAATTTCTCACATGTTGATTTGTGTCTCTGGTAAGAGGATAAGATTTAATTAGTAATAAGCACACTACTTAGTCTCTCTGTTCATAATCATTCTCATCCAAGCCAAAAAAAAGTACACCAAGATACAAAGAATAAAAATAAAAATGTCAAATTGTAGAAAATAAGGAACATATCTTTAATAGAGATAGCTCTGTTGCCATGAAATAAGGGGCAAAACATTGTTTAAATCCAGATATGCTTCCACACAATGTTTGGAAGCCACTAATATGGATACTTTCTTAATTCACTGAACTATAAGGAGAAAGAAGTACAACACAATCAGATTTATAAGATTCTATTATTACAGCCAGTCTCTATCTAGGTTTTTACTTTTCACAAGGTAAACAGAAAATATTGGGAGGAAGACAAGAAAGATAATTGCCAAAAATAGGTCTTTGAAGAAGTCTCTAAGTCAATCCTAACACAATGAAGACTGCCTTGCAACTGTTATAACGTAATATATACATCATGATAATTTGATAATTTTCTTACCTTAAATCAAGTACTTTTTCTCCAAGAGGAGCTAGCTAAATGTGTTTGGAAAGGCCTATCATCCATAGCTGATTTGTTTTTCACAAAATTGGCAAATTTATCATATCCTATCTATAAATTTCATATAATTTTTTTGTTTATAGGAAATCTGCTACAAATCTATTTTATTAAAATATTTGTCTACAACGTGGGCATAAACCAGAATGGCTAAAAGTCAAATCTATGATAGTAGGGTTGCTTTTTAAAATATCTCATCACAAACAAAGAATATCTCATCACAAACAAACATTCTACTGTTTTTCAGCATATCTCCTATGCATCACATTGCTTTAATTTTTTGCTGTATATGTTTCAAAAGACAAATTCCAGGGTTTTAAAAGACATGCTAATACTCCTTTAACATTTTGCATGTACAATTTGCATACAACCCTCCCTACTGTGCCTTTTCCTGGCCCATTTTGTTATTGTAGATTTTTAATTGACAAAGGGCAGAGGCTAGTGGCTTGAAAATATTCTTAATTATCTTGTACTTTTCCTTCTCTCTGTCCTTTTCCAACACTCACTCTCTATGGGGGGGGGGGGGAGAGAGAACACCAAAAAATATGACCACATGCAATTTGAAAAAAGCATAAGCTTCTTTTCCCTTTCTGGGAAATTACACCTTTAAAAATAAACACATTTCAATTCAACTAGAAACCCTGTTGTTTTGGACCTGTTCACAGAGAGAATGTAGAGCCAGATACAGTAAAATAAAATGAAGTCCCTCAATTAGTCAATATCATATATGAGCAGCTTAAAGTTCTTTTGTGCTATTTTAAGAAGCACAGAATAATTTGTTTCTATTCATCCTTTTTATATTGTTCATAATTGTACAGGTCTCTATCGTGCACCCATCAAAGTTCTGCTTAATAGCTTGTTCACGGAAGACTCAGTAGATTTCCTCCCCCACCCCTTTCTTTGTGTTTAACATTAATCATTAGTGTTCTCAATATAACCATTAAACCCTGTATTTGAGCAGCAACAGTGGTCATCCTTCAATTATTGATGTCTCTTAAGGAGAGTCCAATTGATGTCTTTTAAGGAGACTCCATGTACACCTTATCTTGATTAGTTTAGTGAAGGAAACACATAGACATTTTAGAACTACAAATTCTAACCAGAAAAGCAAAGGTATCCTCATAGGTGTTATAGTAATCTGGCAGCAGATGAGAGTCATGACTACAATATAAAACTTGAAGAATATCATTTCTTCAGCAGATCTAATAAAAAAGATAGTAAAGTGACACTGTATAGAAAGAAGTTGTAGCTTCGGAGGCATTCATATTTTGAATATGGAAGTTCCTATAGCATCTGAGTGAGATATAAAGGAGTTAGAAGCAAAAAAGACACTTGTTATGGAATTTAATTATAGACCACCTACTCTCGTGAAGGATGTTGATAACATATGGAAGAGTCCCATTAATTTCTGATATCTTTTGCTGACAATTTCATTTTTCAAATGATGGAAAAAGAATCAATGTGGTCAGCTCTTCTGGTCCTAGCACTGACAAATAAAGCAGAATTGATTGATGATCTCAAAGTGTGAAGCATCTTAGACAAAACAGATTATGCTATGTTGGAGTTCAAAATAACAAGGACAGGAAAAGATTTCCAAAAGACAGATTTTAACAAAATGAGGCAAAACGTAGGTAGCCTACACTGCCTTGACATTTTAAAGAATAAACAAGTCAAAGAGGGATGAAAGCCTATGAAAAGTGCAATATTAGATACAAAAGATACAAGAGATTTTCATGAAGAAAGAGAAATAGGGATAAGAGGCTATTTATGAACAGCAAGCACACTGACTCAAATTGAGAAGTAAGAGGAGATGTACAGGAAATGGAAGCAGAAGCTAATAACTAAGGACACTTACAAACTATTAATTCAAATCTGTAGGGGTAGAATTTGAAAGGCTGAAGCCCAGAGTTTTGTATCTAATAGAAAAGCATAATCTAATAAAGGATTGTCCAAAATAAAGGGAAAAACCAATGAGGTTGTTAATTTATTCAGACAATAAGGTAGGGAAGTAATAATGAGGAACTATAGGAAAATAGAACTGTTTAATACCTTCTTTGTATCTAGGTGGAGCCAATCTGTCAAAAAAAGTGTTTAAGGAAGTATGCAGCATTTAGAGAAAAAAATCACAATTTATCACAACAAGTCAGTTCAGAAAAACTTATTTTATTTTACAAAATGATTAGTTTGGGAAACCACAAGGCATCACAAAAAATATAATGTAATGTATAATGTACCAAGTTTCAGGAAGATGTTTGACATAGGCTCTCATTATACCAAGTTGTTTAGATCTACTGTGAGCAAGGTGTCATAAAAACACTTCTAAATAAATCAATAGATTACTTTGTGAATACAATGGCTAAAAGTAGGTCATGTCTATTATGGTCTGGAGCAGGAGTGGGGAACTATGGCCCTTTTATGACCTGCGTCCTTCAACTCCCAGAATTCCTGAGCCAGCATAATATGCAATCAATGGACCTGCAACCAGGTGAACAACTACATGCAAGGTCCTTGTAAATAGTACTGTCCTACCCTGGAGAGAAGCATCAAGTAGGATCCTGCAGTAGCATTAAAAGTAAGAAAAGTCATTACAATGATCTGAACTGTTATGTCTGGAACGGTTTTCCTAGAAGTGGTAGACTACCCTTTCTTTAATATTCTCAAATTATCTGTTGAAAAAGTGGTAGCTTCCTATTTTGAACAGGGGACTGGATGACTTAGATTCTCCAAACCAGTGGATAGCATATGGACAATTAACTAAAGCATACAAAGACAAATTATAAAGTGGAGAAACTGCTATTTTGAAGGCATTGTTAAAGAGCAAGATTGCTCTTCTGGAAATCCTGACTTATCACTACAAAATACTGAATAATTGAAATAAAATTAGCAAGTAAGAGTAGCCATTGCTGAACCTAACAGTATCCATTTTTATAGGGGATCACCAGTTCATTTCCAAAAGTAGATACATGGACTTTCGTTTCTTATCACACACCCACAACAAATTTTAACTATTTCCATCTTGAACATGAGGGTTCCATTTAGTTACCAATACTTCCAGGTGGAGATATGCCTATCCCACAAGAATATATGACTGTTTAATGTCAACTAAAATAAGAGCCATTGCTATATCTTGCAATTGTAAATCTCTGTGCTATGTAAGCTCTTTAATCTTCCGGCCTGGGCACAGCACGGAAACGGCATTGGTCGCGTTGGTGGATGATCTCTGGAGGGCACGGGATAGGGGATGTTCCTCTATCCTGGTCCTATTAGATCTCTCAGCGGCTTTTTGAACGGTGGGGGGCACCGTTCTAAGGTGGTTCTCCTCCTATCTCTCTGACCGGTCGCAATCTGTGTTGACAGGGGGGCAGCGGTCAACTCCAGGGTGCCTTGTTTGTGGGGTGCTGCAGGGGTCAGTCCTCTCGCCCCTTCTGTTCAACATTTATGTAAAGCCGCTGGGTGAGATCATCCGTGGCTTTGGGGTGGAATTCCATCAGTATGCTGACGACACCCAGCTGTACATCTCCACCCCAGGCCACCCCAACGATGCCGTTGAAGTGATGTCCCGGTGTCTGGAAGCTGTGCAGGTCTGGATGGGGAGAAACAGGCTCCGACTAAACCCCTCCAAGACTGAGTGGCTGTGGCTGCCGGCGTCCCGATATAGCCAGCTGACGCCATCGCTGACTATTGGGGGCGAGACATTGGCCCCCACGGAGAGGGCTCACAACTTGGGCGTCCTTCTGGACGTACGGCTGTCTTTAGAAGAACACATGACGGCCGTGGCCAGGGGGGGCTTTTTATCAGGTTTGCCTGATATGCCAGTTGCGTCCCTTTCTAGATCGGGACTCCCTATGTACAGTCACACATGCTCTCGTGACTTCCCACCTGGACTACTGCAACGCTCTCTACATGGGGCTCCCCTTGAGGTGCACCCGGAGGCTCCAACTGGTCCAGAATGTGGCCGTGCGGGGAATTATGGGAGCGACATGGCACTCCCATGTGACACCTCTCCTGCGTGAGCTGCACTGGCTTCCGGTGGTCTTCCGGGTGCGCTTCAAGGTGTTGGTGACCACCTTTAAAGTGCTCCATGGCTTAGGACCTGGGTACTTGCGGGACCGCCTTCTGCCGCCAATAGCCTGAGTAGTGTAGGGGACTAATGCCTTCTACTAAAGGCAGCAATTAACATCCAGCTGCCTGTAATTCTGTGAGTTCAATCCTAGCCAGGTTCAAGGTCAACTCAGCCTTCCATCCTTTCTAAGGTGGGTAAATTGAGGACCCAGTTTGTGGGGGCAATAAGCTGACTTTGTATAAAAATATACAAAAGTATGAAGGCTATTGCTTAATGCACTGTAAGCCGCCTTGAGTCTCCAGAGAAGGGCGGCATATAAATCAATTTTTTAAAAAAATAGCCTCCCACCGGCCAGTACGCTCGCACAGAGAGGGCCTCCTCCAGGTGCCGTTGCCAGACAATGTCGGCTGGCGACCCCCAGGGGAGAGCCTTCTCTGTGGCGGCACCCACCCTCTGGAATGACCTACCCCCGGAGATATGCAGACCTTTCGTCGGGCCCTTAAAACTCATTTATTCCATCTAGCTGGGCTAGCTTGATCCCATCCTCTGTTTTAAATTTGAAATTGATTTTAAATTGGGTTGTTTTAATTATTGGCCAAATAATATTTAATAATTTTTAATTGTTTTTAAGTTTTGTATACCATGTTTTATTTTGGCTGTTCACCGCCCTGAGTCCGCAAGGAGAAGGGCGGTTTATAAATTGAAATAATAAATAATAAAATAATAATAAATTAATTTGGATTGAGCCAGTTCTAGTACTCTAGTAGAGAAGCAAAAAGAAATATAGGTAGTCCTTGACTTATAACCATAATTGAGCCAAATTTTTCTGTTGCCAAGTGAGACATTTTAAAAGTGAATTTTGCTCCATTTTACAACCTTTCTTACCACAGTTGTAAGTGAATCATTGCAGTTGTTAAGTTAGTAAGAGGTTGTTAAATGAATCTGGCTTCCCCATTGACTTTGTCAGAAGTTCGCAAAAGATGATCACATGACCTCCAGGACACTGCAATGGTCATAAATAATTGCCAAACATCTGAATTTTTATCACAAGACTATGGGAATGTTGCAACATTCATAAGTAAGAAAAACAGTCATATGTCACTTTTTTCAGTGCCATTGTAACTTTCAACAATCTCTACACAAACTATTTCAAGGACTAGGCCTGAACATTCTTATGTTCTGCAATGCATCCTTCAAAGTCCCACAAACATAAATTGTTTACCATTCAGAGTGTTTGAATATTGATCAGGGATCATGGGAACACAAATGACCATTTCTGTATGAATCCTAAGAAAAGAAGTTTTGTAATATTGCTAAAACCCACCACAACTTGTTCAATGGCTACCAGTTCAAGATTAGACAACAAAGATGTTTCCATATTTTTCATCAATTAACCTGAAATAGACATGAATTTAACTGATCTTTTTAAAGAATTGCATTAAATTATTTATATTTTTTTACTTTGAGATAAGTATAATAATGTATTTTTGTTAAAGATTAGCAATTTTCCATGTGCTTTTATAAAAAAAAAAAAAAATTTAAATTTTGATTTATATGCCGCCCTTCTCCGGAGACTCAGGGCAGCTTACAATGCGTTAAGCAATAGCCTTCATACTTTTGTATATTTATATTTATACAAAGTCAGCTTATTGCCCCCAACAAACTGGGTCCTCAATTTACCCACCTTATAAAGGATGGAAGGCTGAGTCGACCTTGAGCCTGGCTAGGATTGAACTCGCAAGTAATTGCAGCAGCTGGATCTTAAATGCTGCCTTTGTAGGAGGCATTACTCCCCTACGCTACTCAGGCTACTCAGGCTCCTATATGCCATTCAGGCTTGGTGACCTGTGATTTTATAATTTGGCATTTAGGCTACAGCTTTCTCTTTCACCATCTCTTTTGAGTCAGTTATTCTACCAATTTCCCACAAATAAAAAATAGAAACCAATCTAAAATCTTCTATTGTGAACAGATTTTTTAAAAGCTTTTCTACAGCTTTTATGTCTTCAGTAAATTTTGAGTTGCTTAGTGACCTTCCTGCTGGTTTTGATCTTTGTTACATATGTAATTATTTTTAACTATTATCTTAGTACCCTGTTTCCCCCAAAATAAGACATCCCCTGATAATAAACCCAATTGGGCTTTTGAATGCATGGCAGTAAGGCCAAGCGATTATTTCAGGGTTCAAAAAAATATAAGACAGGGGAGTCTTATTTTGGGGGAAATGCAGTAATTACCTTAGTACAGGGGTGTCAGCTCAAGGCCTGGGGGCCGTAACTGGCCTGCGGGATGCTTAGATCTGGCCCACGGGGCCTCCTTAGAGACAGCAAAGGACTGGCCAGCGGTGCCTCTGCCAGCAAAAATGGAGGTTTTCAGGCTCTATTTTCAACTGTGACAGCCTCCTGCCACTCTTTGACAGTGAAAATGGAGCTTGGGGAACTGCCTGCAGGCCCCCAACCTCCATTTTCACTGGCAGAGGGTGGCAGGAGGCCATTGTGGCTGAAAACAGAGCTCAGGAACCAATTTCACTGGCAGAATAATTGCGCCGTCACAGACACCCCTGTCATGAGTGACATCAAGCTGGCTATGCCCATCCCAGCCATGCCTACCCCCGCCCCCAAGGTCAAACACAACTCTGATGTGGCCCTCGATGAAATCAAGTTTGACACCCCACCTTAATCTTTTAACAGTGATATTGATTACCTCAATTATTCTTACATATTTTAACATGACAAATATTTCAATGAACAACTGAATAAACTTATCCTTCCATTATGCTGTTGCTAACTATGAATTATACATATTATAGGACAGTACCTGATGCAGGGGTGGGTTCTACTTACCTTTACTACCAGTTCACAACGGTAGTAGTTTTCTGCATGCGTAGAAGCTTCCTGATGACATCGGGATCGGTGGGCGGAGCTTCCCGCCAGTTTTACTACCAGTTCTATAAAACCGGTCCGAACCAGGGGCAACCCACCACTGATCTGATGGATGCTGTAGTTTGAGGGAAGTTTCTTTTAAAAACTAATAAAAATGCACTGAACATACAGATAGTCCTTGACTTAACAATCACAAATGAGCCTGGAATTTTAGTTGTAAGTTGTTGCAGTCGTAAGTTGGGTTACCATGTGACCTGATTCAATTTTATGACTATTTTATGACAGTTATTAAATAAGTCACTATATAAATCATAAATGCAAATCTACCCATCCATAAGCCTAATAAGTGTTTTTTGTCAGAAAATGGCAAATAAGTTATAAATCACAAACAAGTGTCCACAGGCCACTGAAACCAATCATAAATGCAGGCTAGTTGCCTAAGTCCCTGAAATGTGGCCATGTGACTGCAGGAATAGCACAGCAATCATAACTTCCAAGATGGGTCATAAGTAACTTATTTTTTCTGTCATAACTTCAAACAGTCATTATGCAACCAGTCGTAAATCAAGGATTACCTGTACATCAGAGACAGGCTTATTTTTTTAGTTGTTCATCACTGAGGGCAATTTTGCATTGCAGACTAAGCTGCTTGTCTCCCATGATGCTCCCAGCTGTTTCTTAAATCAACCTCAGAAATCCTGGATTGCAGGGGATTAGCAATGGGGTTTGCTCAGTATGGACTGCAGCCACTACAAGATCCAGGCGATTGTTCCTCTGCTGCTTGCCCTTCCCACCATGTAGGAAAGGCAAGCCTCGGTGTTCACTGGTTTTCCAGGGCCTCCTTGTTTTTCTTTTTAGGTGTTTTTCTCTCTTTATTAGTCTTTGCACCTTTCCTTGGCCTTCTCGGATGTTTGCACATATAGATGCCTTCTCATCCCCCCTCCCCACATTATCTCATTTGACTCTAAGCCTGACTTTTTCTTTCTCCCTTTATAATACCATTCCTGTTTTGATGCTATAATAATTAAAGCAACAGAGACAAGTTGTTCTTTCATTATAAAATCATCCTTACGTAAATGGAAACTTTTTAGCATCGTCAGCTTCATAGGAACAAAAAATTAATGTTCCTATTTGCAACATAAATATACATATTGTAAAAGTAAAGGAAGAAGAACTTCTTAGTCCTCCATTTATGATCCCAATTGAGCCCAACATTTCTGTTGCTAAGAGAGACAGCTGTTAAATGAGTTTTGCCCAATTTTACAGCATTTCTTGCTATAGTTACTAAGTGAATCACTGCAGTTTTTAAGTTAGTAAAAGGCTGCAAAGAGAATCTGGCTTCGTCACTGATTTTGCTTGTCAGAAGGTTGCAGAGATGATCACAGGACCCTAAGACACTGCAACCATCATAAATATGAGCCAGTTGCTAAGCGTCTGAATTTTGATCACCATGGGGATGCTGCAGCTGTCATAAGTGTGAAAAATGGTCTTGTCGCTTTTTCAGTGCGGTAGTAACTTTGAAAGTCACTAAATGAAAGGTTGTAAGTCAAGGACCACCTGTACTGAGTGCAGGAGACAGGAAAGCAAAGGGAGTGTCTTACTTCATCCATCCTGGCCAGAAATTGAATGCATGTCCAGTCTGAGGTATTAGAATTTGGAAGGAGCACGAGTCTCTCTAGTGGTGAGGAAAGCACAGTGATTTAACAGGCCGATGAGGGATCAATTACATCCTGATTAAAAATGCAGAGAATATAGTAGAGAACATAGATCAAAATGTCTGCACAGGGCATCACCAGTCACTGGGCGGGGAGGGTCTTGCAGCCAATCAAAATTGAGGCTAGCCCATACGAAGAGACCATTAGAAAGGCTTAAGAGGGCTCAATTTAGAACATAGCCATTTTAAATCAAGCTTTTAAAACACAGGCGTGGAGTGCATGGGCAGTGGGCTAGGAACGGAAAGAGGCCAGCATCATCGATTTCTGCATTCCTGCAAGCAATGGGGATCCATACTATCAATGGGACAAGCATAAAGTGTCACTCTGCCACCTGTTTGCTTCTTTTTCCTTGTCTCATCTGAACATAATATTCATTTAGTACTTAGTTAGGCATGGCTAGAAGTTTGAGGGGTTTGGGTGCAACTTTCTACAGTACCCATGATTAGGGATTTCAGAGAAATATGGTCCTGCTGGGAGCAAATCTACTTCTTGCAGCAACAGTATTATTGACCTTCTTTCAAAAAGCAATAACGAAGAACAAATGTGATGAGGACAGAAATCTGTTCCCTCCTTTTCATAACAAGTGAACCACTCCACTCATCTGTACCTGCAATCTAGCCCTCAGCACAGATGCCAATGCTAAATTCCCATTCTTTTGTCACCGAGGCTTTCAAAAACTTAGATTTGTATATAATTTGCTGTGACTGTAATGTTGGTAAGTCAAGAGGAGATACAGAGGAACCTCTTTAGCAATCTGATGTGAATGGAGGAGTGAGTTACATTTATTTATTTGTATCCCGCCCTTATTGGTTCTACAAATAATTCAAGGTAGCAAACATATCCAATACAATTTTGTCCTCCTATTTTCCCCACAACCTTGTATTGTGGTTGGGCTAAGAGCAAGTGACTGGCCCAAAATCACCCAGCTGGGTTTCATGAGTAAGGCAGAACTTGAACTCATGGTCTCCCAATTTCTAGTCTGGTGTTTTAATCATTAGATCAAGCTGCCTAAAATATAAAGCATATTACAATGCAACAGACTCCAATATATTCAGGTAAGAAAGTGGAGAGGGAACAGAAATTATTATTTTTTAAACATTGGTTTGGTTAGAGGACAAGGCATAGAAGTAAACCACCACATGTATTAAATCAATCAGGAAGATAAGTAAAAAGCATTAAAAATAAATACAAATCTGCTTAGGGAAAACAAATTAACAAGACTGCTGTACAATTAATGGTCCCTCAGTAATAGAGATTGCTAGTAATTTGGCTATCTTTTTGGTTATATTTATTGAGCTGTCTGCTAAATGGAAGCAAGTGTTCTGCTCAGCCAATCTTGCATGACCATGAGTCAGAAAAGAGTTATTAATTCAATGGCCTTGTCCTATAAAAACAGCATTACTAAAAGACATGTAAAACAATTTATGTGTCCTCCAACGGCATGGGCAAAGACATTCTTGAACTGGAACATTGTGAAATCTTCTGGCCTTATATCAGGCCAAGGTAAAAGTTGCCCTGTGAGATGGACAAAGGATGTTTGCTAAGCATATTACATGAGAAGGTAATATCCTAAAGACAGCATACCAAAGTGTAGCATGACATACCAAGTAGGGGCAAGTCCTGCTGAGTACCTATATCAAGGGGCCCTTTACAGTGATCATTTTGTAAATCACCATGATTGTTATATGAATTACATAGTTCTTAAGTGTATCCAGCTTCCCCAATGGGCTTGTTTTACCAAAAATTAGCAAAAAAAAATATATAAATCATATTGTAAGTAACTTTTTCCAAGGCTGGTGTAACTTTGAACTGTCTTTAAACAAGTGGAGGACTATATGTAGTAAATATAATATGATAATAAATAAAAGGAACAATGATGGCAATCAATTCAATACCATTCTGTCATAAATGAACGAAAAAAATAGAAGCACAAAATCAAGCAAACTAAGAAAATAAGCCATGGTCAGACAAAAATGTTACAAACAATAATACTGTATTTCATTTGTAATCAATTTTACAATATTTTGGAGCAGAATTACATAACATTTAAGGTAAGGTAGAGAACAGGGCAAATTTGTTTAATTGCTTCAAAAACAATTGCAATGTGGTTCTACGTTGAAACTATAGTTTCCTGATATTGTCATGCTATATCCAAATTAAGAATATACTCAGCAATTTACAGTAAATAAAAATGAAACATGTGTATAATGTGTACATTAGGTGAAATATATATGGACATGTTTGTAAATTTTTATGTGAATTTATTTTTTAAAAAACCCATTTCTACTTTGACCTTGTTGCTGAGTTAAGACTTTGAATATTGGATCAGCATGTAAGGGAAAATTAATCCCTGGACTAAGCTTCCAAAGTAATTGACATAATTCAGGCTTGAGTGTTTTTTTAAACAAGGAACGCAAATTTTAAATTTTAAAAAAGTAGTTGGAGCTATCTAAAAAAAAAGAAGAAAGAAATGGCAACAAAATTCTCAGAAGGTAATTTTTAGTAATTTAGACGAGTGAAGAAACACATTAGTATATGTACCTTCCATTAACACCTTATGATCATACTTGTCTTACCTGTCCAATAATATTGGTTCATTCTACATAGCGGGTATGTAGAAAGGTACTGCTTTTATATATATCAGGTTCTCATTGTTCCAGGAAGTGGGTTGATATAAATTGCTATTTGTTCCCTCCAATCATTTTATTCTGGTTTGGTTAACAATTTAATGGTAATCCTTGGCATTTTCTCCCATTTTCCTCCTAAGATCGCAAGTTTATTATTGCCAATGCCCAGATGGAGAATTATGCTATCATTTACTGCAATGATGGCTTCTGTGAGATGTTTGGCTACTCTCGGGTAGAAGTTATGCAACGGCCTTGCACCTGCAATTTCCTCACTGGGCCTGACACCACACCCAACTCCATTGCCCAGCTGGGACAAGCGTTGCTTGGAACTGAGGAATGTAAACTGGAGATCCTCTACTACAGGAAAGACAGTAAGCATTCGTAATGTTTCTTTATTTCCTCGTCCCAGGTATTGGTCATTTTCTTTTTTATGATTCAAGGGGTTTTTTGACAGCATTATATGGTCTGTACAGGACTGCAATATTAAAAAAAAAACAATACCACTACATAAATATCTAATGAACACAAAGTGCAGATATTATTGTATAAAATAAATATGGCTTGAAAACCAGTACTGAAAATTCAAAATGAAGATGGATACTTTACAGAGATCTCTAAATTATGGCAAATAGCAATGCAGTGATTTTGCTATGCAGTTATGTCTGTTTTTAATAACTTAAATAGCCTCCTACTCTTTTTAAGCTAAGAGAAAATGTGTAGTCTAAAATCAGATGAAAAAACAAAAACCCTTGCAAATGAATCAACTTTGTCTATAGTTTAGGTACAATAATATTATCAATCCTGACCAGTCACTTGACGTCTAGCTTAGTACCACAGAGTTATTTTAAAAGTCCCTGCCTCCTGACCATAGTAATAAACTATGACTAATATTTTGCAGAGATGACTAATTTGCAACTTACCTAGTTCCTCCCCCATTATTGCTGAACAGTACATAAAACACAGAATATAGAATCTTAGGACTAAAATGGACCTCAGAAGTCTTCTAGCACAACCCATTGCTCAAGGAAGGAGACCTATACTATTAATTTACTTTACTTTATTGTTATTATTAATAACTTTATTGTTATTATTGTCATTGTGCCTTGTACAATGAAATTAATGCTATCTTCAGTATATATCTCATACATAAGAAAACTAAAAAAAAAATAAAACAAAAACACACCTCCTTCACATTCTATACAATTGAATTGAAAACTCCTGATATTGCATTAACATTACACTATACAGTAGAGTTCAATATAGTTACTGCTCTGGGATTAAAGCTGTTTTCAGCCTATTTGTCCTTGTTTTTATTATCCTGTACCGTCTGCCAGATGGTAATAGTTCAAAAAAAGGGTGCCTAGGATGAGATGGATCTTTAAGAATGTTTTGAACTTTCTTAAGGCAGCGGGAGCTATAAAGCTCTTCCAAGGAGGAGAGACAGCAACCAATGATCCTCTGGGCAATGATGTTAACCCTCTGGAGCGTTGTCCTATCTGCCACTGTCAATTAGCAAATCATACACAGGTGCAGTAAATTAAAATATTCTTTATAGTGCAACGATAGAAGGTCACTAGCAATTTTTCTTTCTTTTTTTTATTGAAAAAGTTTTACATTACATTTTATTATAAAAACCCCCTTCCCCCTCCCTCTCCCAATCCCCCACCCTAACCCCCCTATCCCTCCCTCCTCCCCTTGACTTCCGCTATTTGACAAACATCAACCTTAACATATTTAACAATCTTTAAAGGTGAGATCCCTAGATAATACACTTAACACTTAACTCTAAACATATTTTAAAAATCTAGTAATATATTTTAAACATCATCCTCATACTAAAAATATGTAACATTAGCTATAATTCCCAACATTAAACTTATTCCATTCTTAAAAAATAGATATACTAACATTTCTTTTTTTTATCATAAAAAATCTAGTAACCTACTTAATATCAAAAAAGATACATTTCTCTTTGACATTTAGTCTATACATCCAACTTTTCAATCACATAAAATATAATAATCCATTTCTCTTTAATAATAATAAGCCAGATATTTCATATTCAATACCTTTCATTTAAATTACTTAAATAAGTAAAATTCTAATTCAACTGAGCATTAATTGAAACTTCTTACTTTGATATTTGTTCTTCATATACTCTACCCATTTCCTCCAGTCCTTAGCAAAAACTTCATGGGTCCTTTCCTTTAGGTATGCAGAAATTTTTGCCATCTCTACCAAATTAGACATCTTCAATATCCATTCCTCTATAGTACGCACTTTATCTTTCTTCCAGTATTGACCTATCAATAATCTGGCTGCGGTAATCATATACAATATTAATCTAGTATCGATTGCTGAACAGCCCTTAACTATTCCCAACAAAAAAAACTGAGGAGAAAACTCCAGCTTCTTCTTCAAAATATTCTGCATTACCCACCAAAGTTTAATCCAGAATGGTTTCAATTTTCTGCATGTCCACCAAATATGAAAGTATGTTGCATCCAAACAATTGCACCTCCAACATTTAGGTTGAACATTTGGATACATACATGATAACTTTTTTGGGTCTAAATGCCATCTATAAAACATCTTATAAAAATTTTCCCTTAAGTTCTGTGCTTGTGTAAATTTAACATTCTGGACCCAGATCTTTTCCCATGTTTCCAACATTACTGGTTCAGCAAAATTCTGTGCCCATTTTATCATACAGTCTTTAACTAATTCACCCTCTGAATCTCTCTCTAACAGTAAATTATACACTCGTTTAATATGCATCGGCCCTTTACATTTTATCTGAGTCACCAAATCTTCTTCGTGTAGCATTAATCCAGTTTTCTGATCTTCTCTCCATCTTGCTTGAAGTTGAAAATACTGCAACCAAGTTAGGTTCACTCCATCTTCCAACAGAGTATTCAAAGATTTCAAACACCAACTGCCCCCATCATTAAAAAGTATCTAGCAAGTCACTAGCAATTTTTCATTCAGTTGTTGTTTCCTGAGAAATGTCAGATAGTATAATCTCTCATGGTATCTCATGGTATCATGCTGCACCGGTTGGTAGAGATGGGGGTGGGAGGCACTGTGTTGCGGTGGTTCTCCTCCTATCTCTCCGACCGGTCGCAGTCTGTGTTGGCAGGGGGGCAGAGGTCGACCCCGAGTCCCCTTATATGTGGGGTGCCACAAGGATCGGTCCTCTCGCCCCTCCTGTTCAACATTTATGTGAAGCCGCTGGGTGAGATCATCTGTGGTTTTGGGGTGAAGTACCATCAGTACGCTGATGACACTCAGCTGTACATCTCCACCCCAGACCACCCCAATGATGCCCTTGAAGTGATGTCCCGGTGCCTGGAGGCCGTGCGGATCTGGATGGGGAGGAACAGGCTCAGACTCAACCCATCCAAGACCGAGTGGCTGTGGTTTCCGACGTCCCGATATAGTCAGTTGGTGCCATCACTGACTATTGGGGGCGAATCACTGGCCCCCACGGAGAGGGTTTGTAACTTGGGCGTCCTCCTGGATTCACGGCTGTCCTTGGAAGGGCATCTGACGGCTGTGGCTGGGAGGATTTTCTATCAGGTTCGCCTGATCCGCCAGTTACGTCCCTTTCTGGATCGGGACTCCTTGCTCATGGTCACTCACGCCCTTGTCACTTCCCGTCTAGACTACTGTAATGCTCTCTACATGGGGCTCCCCTTGAGGAGTACCCGGAGGCTCCAACTGGCGCAGAGTGCAGCCGCGCAGGTGGTGATGGGAGCGACATGGCGTTCCCATGTGACACCTCTCCTGCGCGAGCTGCACTGGCTCCCGGTGGTCTTCTGGGTGCGCTTCAAGGTCCTGGTTACTACCTTTAAAGCGCTCCATGACTTAGGACCTGGGTACTTGCAGGACCGCCTACTACCAGCAATAGCCTCCCACCGGCCAGTACGCTCTCATAGAGAGGGGCTCCTCCGGGTGCCATCAGCCAAACAATGTCGGCTGGCAGCCCCCAGGGGGAGAGCTTTCTCTGTGGGGGCACCTACTATCTGGAATGAGCTCCCCCCAGAGATACGGAGGATCCCGGATTTGCCCACCTTCCGCCGTGCTCTTAAGACTTTTCTATTTCGCCAGGCGGGCCTGGCCTAACCACTCCCCGTTTTTAGTGTCAAAATTTTTTAAAAATTTTAAATTATATTGGGGTGTTTTAATTCTGTCTGGGCCAAATTCATTTAATCTGTTTTTAGTTGGGTTTTTAAATTTTGTACGTATGTATTTTTATTGTTGGTTGCACACCGCCCTGAGTCCTTCGGGAGTAGGGCGGTATATAAATCCAATAAATCCAATAAATCCTAATCCTAATCCTCTGCCGGGCCCTTTTGACCAGTGCTGCAATGTGAGCACCCAAAAGATAGTTGTCCAATCTCTTTTTAAAAAATAGAGAATCCACAATTTCTGGAGGCAAGCCATTCCACTGATTAATTGTTCTCACCAAAAGGGGATTCCATCTTAATTCTAGATTGGACCCTTTGATAAGCTTCTGTCTGTTACTTCTTGTCTTGTCTTCAGTACTTTGGAGAATAATTTGATAGTTTTACCTGATGTTGAAACTATTGCATTAGCCTTTTTGGAAGCTGCAATGTATTACTGGCTCATATCTAAGTGGAGGTCTACCAAGGCTTCTGATCTGTCTTACAATTGTTACTATTGAGCCAGTTACCACCTATTTTATATCTGTGCATTTGTTTTTTTTCTTTTTGTTGTAAAGGACCTTACTTTTCTCATCACTGAATTTTATTTCGCTGGATAGGACCCAGTATTCAAATCTGTCAAGGTCTTCTTAATCTTGAATCTACCACCTATTTTCCCCAACTTGGTGTCATCTGAAAATTTGATGAATTCTTCTTCTATTCCACTAATATAGATCATTTATGAAGATGTTGAAGACTACTGGGTCTAAGACAGAACTTTGAAGTACCCCATTGCATATTTACCTCTGTATAGATATAGTTTATTGAAGACTATCCACTGGTTGATCAGCCAGTTGTGAGTCCATCTGGTGGTGGTACTATCTATCCCACATTGTTCTATCTTACTCAAAAATAGGCAATGGTCTACTTTGTCAAATGCTTTACTGAGGTCTAAGTAAATTATATCCTCTTTTTTTCCTGATATACATCAATCTCATTATACGAACAGTGAGGCATCTGGCTATCATTCATTTAAATACAAATAATAATAGTAATATTAATAATATTTGTTACATTAATCATACTTATATAATTGTGGTATTTTTATACATATTTGTATTAGAGTGTGTTCCTTCATTGTTTAGTTGTTCAGTATTTTTGTGCACCATTCTAATAACAATCACAATATTATTTATACTATCTTTCAACATTTAATCTTTACATCTAGCTATTACTTTTAGTATATTATATAAAAATATGTATAATAATATTCCCCTTGATCTTGTTTCTACCTATTCTATTCTAGCTCTCAATAAAGCCAATCTTATATTAAACAGCATTCCCTTTCTAATGATCATCTCTTGCCTGCTTTAATATTTCAATTCTTATTCATTTTTTTTGACTTGCCTCCCAAACTCCTCCCCTGGGTCTTTGTCTCTGTCTACATCTTTCCTATTTAACCAAAACATTTCTTCCATTTCTACTATCTTTTGCTGCCATACCTCTGGAGGATCTGCCCAAGCCCCTATCTTCTCTTCAAAAATATCTTTGTTTTTATCCAATCCCATTTTTAAATCTCTTAATATATATTGTCTCTTATTTGATTCGTAAGTCCTTATTGTCTTCTCATTCTTCTCTAGTTTTATTTGTTGATTTATCTGTTCTGTCTTTTCCTCTAGTCTTTCTATTATCTCCTCTATTCCCTGTGTTTTATTATCTTTATTTATTGTCTCTTGTTGAACATGTTCTGATTTCCCCACATGTCATGCATTGAGTCTTTTATCTCCCTGTGGTTCTTTAGTAACATATCATAAGTACTTTGGAGAATCAACACCATTTCTTTTTGAAATCCACTCATTTCCCCCTGATGCAACATCTTGTCTTATTTTGATAGGTCCAAATATTGCTCAATAGCCTGTCAGTAGTCTATTACCACCCCAAAGTCTCAATTGTCTATGACCTCAGAAATGCAGCTTAGAAACCGTTTGCTAAATCCTAATGTTGCTCCTCAGGGGAATGCAATAGTTATAGTTTTTTGTGTCCCAAAATTAGTCAGTAGTTCCATTTATCTTCCATCCAGGAAGATTTCCAAATGTCTCCTTAAGTCCACTCTATAAATTCAGCCATAGTTCCTGGCATTTAAAAGTCACTTTCTTTAAAAGTCTTTCATAATCTCACAGTTAAACCTCCAATAACCATGAAGTAGACAGATATAGAACAGTAGATAGCACAGCAGTTCTCCAGGTGTTATTTATTTCCACTTTTTTTCATATTATAAGTACTTCCCAAGGTTGTAGTAGTTTAGTGTATATTCCATTCACCAGTAGATGGTTCCTTAGCTTAAATTTCAATGCACAAAATCTAACAAATATTTATTAGAGTTTTTTGCAAATAGTCAATATTCAGATGAATAATTCCAGCATTTTAAAATGCCTTACCAAAATACTGCCAATAAAGTTTAAATCCAATCTTTCTATATTTTAAACATTTGCACTCTCCCTTTAGTTCCTTTTCTTTTGGGTCTATAATTTCTCTCTCTGTAATTATTTGCCACTTTGACAAGCATTTCAAAGAGTCTCTTTTCCAGGGTTTATTTTCTTTGGGGTTAGGTTCTAGGTTAAAAAAAAAGAATCACCTCACCCAGTTCCAATCGCAATAAGCGATTCATCTACACTGCTCCGGCACATTCTTTGTTTCTTCAGCTGCTCCACCTTCATGGCAGCCATAATGGCTGCCTTTCCTCTTCATTGTTTTGTTTTTTAAAAAAAAATTGATATATATGCCGCCCTTCTCCGGAGACTGAGGGCGGCTTACAATGCATTAAGCAATAGCCTTCATACTTTTGTATATTTATACAAAGTCAGCTTACTGCCCCCACAAACTGGGTCCTCAATTTACCCACCTTAGAAAGGATGGAAGGCTGAGTCGACCTTGAGCCTGGCTAGGATTGAACTCAGAGAAATTACAGGCAGCTGGTGTTAATTGCTGCCTTTAGTAGGAGGCATTAGCCCTCTATGCTACACAGGCTCCTTCATTGTTGGATGGGAGGGAATCCCTGGGTCCAGCTGGAGAGCCACCACTCTCTGCAACCTGCAGGGTGCCCTCCTTTCTTCATCATCTCTTCAGGGTGACTTTAGCCACTTAGGAGCCCTCCAACGAGGAGAATTCAATGCAAGTTCAGGGACCCCCACTCCTCGTGTCCAGTCTCACCACAACATCAAATCGGAAGTCCATAAATTATATCCATACTGTTTCTCTTATCCACTAATTTCGTCATTTTATTGAACAAGACAATAAGCTTTAACTAGCATGATCTGTTTTTAATATACCCATGCTGGCTTCCATTGTCTTGCTTTTTTATAGGTACTCACAAATGCATTGCTTTTCTTTTCCAGGATATTCCCAGATATCCATCTATAGTTTCCTGAATCTACTCCCCCCCCCCTTTTTTAAAAAAATTGGAATCACATCAACTCTTTTCCAGTCCTCTGACAGTTCTCCTGTGCTCTAGGATCTTTGAAAACTATGGTTCAATGGTTTTGAGATCACATTTCTCAGTTGCTTCATAAACCTGTCCAGGCGATTTAACCTTATCTAGAGTGGATCTTATCATTGTCTTGCCTATTTTGATTTATATTTCTATTCTCTCTTCTAAGTGCTGATTTTGTAGGTTGGACTATTTTTTTCCCCTTTTGGATGAAAATAGGGTAGATGCAAAGAATGAATTAAACAATTCTTCTGTCTCCCTACTATTCATTACCTCTTTGCCATCTTTTCCTATTAATGCACCAATCATCTCCTTTACTTTTTTCTTGTTTCTTACATGTTGAAAAAAACTTTTTAAAATTATTTTTGGTATATGTTCATTCTAAGTCTTAGCTTTCCTTACATTGTCCATGCAGATTCAGGCTATTTGCTGGTATTCTGTTTTAGTCATATATCCCTCTTTCCAAGTCAGCTCTCTTAAAGTCAAAGACAATCATTTGGCTATGTTCAATTACTTGTGCCTGCATTATGTTGAATTCTAGTATGTCATGGTCACTTTCCTCCAAACTTCAATTCCCTATATAATTTCAACTTTGTTAGTAAGAGTTAAGTCTGGTAGAGCTGACTCTCTTGTTCCCTTTTCTACCTTTTGGATGACAAAGTTATTAACTAGGTTTATCAGGAACCTGTTTGATCTCCCACTTGGTACACAGTTTGTCTCCCAGTTAATTAGTTCCTTATTACCACTGTGGTATGTTTCCTGCATGCCTTAGCTAATTGATTAGCAAAATGTCCATCTATTTCCTCTGCTTGGCTGGGTGGCCTGTAGTATATTCCTATGGCATTGTCATTCTTTTTTTTCTTTTATATTAATCCACATGCATTCAAAAAGCCTTTCATCCTTGGTTTTACACATTCCTGTAGAGGTGTAATGATTTTTTAATATAATGCAACCCTGTTAGGTCTATTTCATTTGAACTTTTAATATCCTTCCAGAAATGCATTTCACTCATGAGTTTTATCAGACCAAACTTCAGTAATGGCAACTGTATTATATCTGCCCTCATGTACAGTACTTCACATTCATCCTGTTGTTTCCTCAAGCTTTGAGCATTAGTATTTAGGCTGCCTGAGGCCTTAATGGCTATATCTCATGTTTCATATCTGAATCCCCTTCCTCAAGAGTGAAATCCAGCAGGTTCTGACAGGTTCTGGAGAACCGGTACCAGAAATTTTGAGCAGTTCCAAAAACCAGGGAATACCACCTCTGGCTGGGCCCAGAGTGGGGGTGGGAATGAAGATTTTGCAATATCCTTTCCCCAGGAGTGGGGTGGGAATTGAGATTTTGCAGTATCCTTCCCCTGCCATGCCCACCAAGCCATGCCCACCAAGCCACACCATGCCCACCAAGCCACACCTACAGAACTGGTAGTAAAAAAAAATAGATTTCACCACTGCCCTTCCTTCCCAGCACTCCCCAACTCATTGTTTGTTAGGTTGTCTTGGAGTTTATGCTTGGGATTAAGTCCTAAAGATCCTAAATTGGTCACACTCTCCCTTCAGTTTTAAAGCCCTCTAGAGCTAAAGCCTTTTAAAGCTAGTCATTTTCCAAACACATTCTTCTTGGTTCTTGTGCAGTGTAGCCTATCTCTTGCCAGAAGCCCTTAATATAGTTAATGTAGATTACAGTCTAGGAATCTGAAGTGACACCATCTGTGCTCCTAATTCTTTGGCTTTCATGTTGGGGTGCTCATAGTCCCTTGCTATTTTCAGATTCTTTGTTTAAGTTTAAGTTTAAATTTATTTATTTGTCAAGCATATATAAGATTACAGGTAAAAAATATAAACATAATTTGAATACATGAAAAGAATAAGTAAAAAGGAATATTAGGACAGGAACAGTAGGCACGCTGGTGCACTTATGCACGTCCCTTTTTATGTGGGGACGATGTTGTACCATTTGTCCCCACTTAAAAGAGGAGAAAAGGATAGTAACACCAACAATACAACTTACTGCTTTAATACCATTTACTGTTCCTGAGTATTTTGCCTTTGAGAGCAACGTGAGTCTTCCATCTTGAAGTTTTTCTCTTCCTTGCAATATAATGGAGAATAGCACGGTGCCCACTGCTCTCTCTATAGGAGCCCACTCATCACCCTTCTTGGCACAAATCCTGTGGCACCTGGCAAATGTTAGCAACAGATATCCTTCCAGCATAATGTCTGTTCATCATTACTAGATCTACTGCAGGTTTATAATTTCCAGAGGCAATGTGCTGGCTTGACATTACAGTGTTGGCCATGGCATGAAAGCAGAATTCCAAAAGTTTTCTGAGGCCTGGAAGTTTATTTACTCAAATAATAGCCTAGGCTGTTTGCCAATGGCATAGCTCAAGGGTGAAGAAATTATAACTGCTACCACTCCAATTTACATAGTTAAGAGTAAGGGTAGTTGGCAGTTCACCATTCTGAAAGATATCTTAATGTAACCAAACATTTTCTATTCAAAGCAGCAAAAACAGAAGAACAAACCTATATCTTATCAGAACATATTTTTGCAATTGATATTTCTCTTGCCCAGACAACATCATGAAAGTAAAGGAGCGTCTACAACAAAATGTTGCTAATCATAAAAATATAAAGCAGAATTAGATAAAATATAAAAGGTTTATCATGAAAAACCCTTCAAAGAATTGAGTTCTAATAAGGAAAACTCACTTGTGAAGTGATTTATTACACTGATTTATTATTAGATTATGTCCACTCTTTATTCTATGTTACTCAAGGTGTCATACATACATAATACTCCTTTTATTTTTCCCTGAAAAACAACTCTGGAAGTTGGTTGGAATGAGAGATAGTGTCTAACCAAAATCACCTAGATAGTTTCATGCCCGAGGGAGAACTCAAATTCGCACCTTAACGGCACCTGTATCCAATTGGCTCTATTACAACTTTAACAACAAGCAATGTTTATGGAAAATACTGATATAGTCAGAAGCAATTGCAAGTAGCAAGTCATTTGTGCCAGAGGACTAAACAAGTTCTGTTTACAGAATTAGCCTTTTACAGTATCAATGAGGAGAGAGCTATTGCAAGCAGTGCAACCAATCAGAACTGAGGCTGCTACTAGAAATTTCAGCACTTGAAATGAAGTGCTGAAGATTCAGAAATGTATCCAAGCAACTTAGAATTAACTTTCTGGATCTCTACATAACTTTTGAGCTTGCAACCATATTGAATCTGCCTGAAAGAGTTGCATGATATCCAGGCAAAACAAATTAGCTTTCCAGAATTCCAAGATTCACATTTTCTCTTCTCTGCAACCACTGGTTCAGTATATCAGGTGGAAACTATACTATGTTTTCTTCTGAAAAGATATCTTTGCAGAGTGAAAGATAGTATTTCAGCTCAATAAGTTCTGAAAATCTTCCAAATGGGGCAACTCTCCTACCCTTGGGATAGGGTGACTGCTTAGAGTCACTGCAGTCACCTAAGCCTCTATAAATTGTTTTTGGCTCTCATGTTCTTTTTGCATATTTGTGATCTGTTTATTACATATTGTTTAAGTGTAAGATATCCAGAGTTATTTGGAGTTGGGCAGCCTTAACATAAATACATCAAATAAATATTAAATAAATAAAATAGTTAAGAGCCTGGAACAATCCAATCATGGAAATAAAAATCAGAAGTTCAGAGAAAGCAGGTGCACAATTAAAAACTACATAATTTGTTTCAGCAAGACAGTGACAATCAAGGGCATTCTAAGACATCTTTCTCTCCCTTTGTAGGATTTGCCCATGAATATAAATGTGCTCTTTCTAGGCTTTTAAGAAAGTCTTTCCAACTAGTTTTACTTCGATGTGCATTCTACTACTGGCTGTAGAATATAATTCAAATCAGTAATTCAAGAATTTCCCAGTTTTATCCCCTTTCCTTTCTTGTCCTTCCCTTTCTCTTTTTCTATGCCATCTCAAAAAAGGCATTCATGTCTATTTTTAAAACCTTTCCCTATTAGTAGAGTAATCATAATTGTCTCTACTTGATCCTCAGCCTGTGATCAACTATCTCAGTAATATAAACCAGTATTATTGACAGTGGAAAATCCTATGTTATTGGCAGTCAAGGTTTAATTAGATGAGACAGCAAATCCTCATCTACTCAATATTTTTCTTATAGTTTTGGTAGCTTTTGCCAAACCCTATCTGTAGTTTATTGTTTTGTGGCTTTCTACTGCAGCTTACTAGAGACAAATAGTTAGGGGCTTCTATTTAAAAACAGTGGCTTGTTTAACTTAGTGAGAAAAAACAACCACTGTTTGCCAATGTATTTCAGAAGAGATATTTATTTATTTAGTGTATGGCACAGAAGAGAAAACATTAAGGATGAGATGTGTAGAGGTACTTAAATGGGCTGCTTAAATGCAAAAGTTGATTTGTTATCTCATTATTGAATCCTTTTTACCTATGTATGTGAGCATATAGCACATAGTATCTCTAATCTTTGCTAAAACAATTCTGTATTTTGCTAAAACAATTCTGTACTTTGAATAAACTGAGTAGAACAAACTGAGTAGCATGTAAACATATTCTAATATACTATGGATAGCTGACCACACTATTTCTATTAAGGAAAAACGGGTAAAGGTTTCCTCTGTTCAGTCATGTCCAACTCTAGGGGGCAGTGCTCATCTCTGTTTCCTAGCAGAGAGAGCCAGCATTGTCCAAAGATGCTTCTGTGATCATCTGGCCAGCTTGACTATACGCCAAAGAACACTGTTACTTTCCCATCAAAATGGTACCTATTTTTCTACTTGCATTTGCATGCTTTCCAACTGCTAGGATTGCAGGAGCTGAGGCAAGAACAGGAGTTCAGCCTGTCATGCGGTGCTTAAGTCTTGAACTGCCAACCTCCAGGTCGACAGCCCAGCATCTTAACTACTAAGAAAAGAGAGAGAAAATATAGGGCAATGTAGCCTCCATCTTGGCACTTGGATATCTAATTCAACCTACTTTCTAGCATCTAAGTACTAGTTATTGCCCAGGACTGAACAGGCTGCAACCCAAGGACCATATGTTATCCACGAACTCTTTCCTTGTATCCCTAAAACCCATTTAAATCATAACTATGAAACATTATTTGTCCATTGCCTTATTTTTTTTTGAAAAGGTAAGTATTCACCTGTCTTCACTTGTTCACACAGAGTAATATTAACAGATCTATGTGTATCTATTTAATAAGTTTTTGCTCAATAATATTCATATTTTGAACTCAGAATAAAAAAGGCAAATGCTCCCTCTTGCACAATTTATTCTAACAGCCATACTTAATTTTATCAACATTTAGTATCTCCTGAATTTGGGATATCAAGAACATTGTTGAGAGCATTGCCCATCTAAATATTTATTAGCAACCAGGAACACACCACTTAGAACAGGGCATGTTAGATTCAAAAGTTGAAGAAGAATGTAAGTTATACAACAAGCACATATTCCACATGCTGTCATCTTCCTTTCTGCTTTGCTCTGGGGAACCATTCTGCAAACAGTAAGTAATAAGAGCATTTCCTTTCCTCTCCACATGAAAGGCTGCCAGAGGAGGAATAAATTATTAGAAATTTGAACTTTATTTAAATATATATATATTTAAAAATATTTATGCTGCATATTTTATTTGAATGGAAGAAAAAATAAAATAAAAATATTTTAAATGGTTGTAAATTTCTTGGTGTTTTCTGTACTTGGTTGTTTCCTTGCAGATGTTTCATATGCACTGGTTTAATGAAGCAAACAACCAAAGCACCAAGAATTCTTCAGTTCATTTCTATAACATATATTGTCTCACACATTAGTTATAAATGTTTCATCATTCTTATGACTTTAAAATTTGGGTTGCTGGGGGAAGGTGATACTATTATCTCTGAAGAAACAGTCTCCTATTCTTCCCCATTGGGCAGTTTTTCCCCATTGGGACCAACTGTTGGTCTTCAGTGAGGAGAGAAAGGGCTGCACAGAGCAGATCATAGTAACAATTAGGGCAGATGAGCTCTATGCATTGTCCTCTTGCCCTCCATAATAGACATTGAAATTTATGAATTATGTAATCCTATTCCATTTGATTGAGAATGTCCAACAAGTTCTTAGGCTGTTTTGGAGGTCCAGGAAATACAAACACAATGGAAAGGTTGAAATCTTCATGAGTGGAGAATATTAGTTCTGGTGGAAGAATTATAGTTAGGAAACTAACCTTTGTGAGTAAGAGAAAATTGGATAGAAAAAGCAACACCAAATGTGTGCTAGGAACAAGACATAATGCCAGTGAGAGAAAGTAGAGAGTTCGAAACAGGGAATATTATGTTCTGACCTGCAATCTAATAATGTCTTTGGGGCACCGTTCTTGTGGGCATCAATGCTTTCACTTCTACTTCATTGCACAATCCACTAACCTTCCTACTCAGGGACAGTATGGAAAAAAGTCAGTGTTCTTTGCAGAGTAGTGAATCCAGTGCAGAATTGAATCTGAAGTAGCAATGCAAGTTTGTCGAGGATCAGTCAAAAGTTAATTTCCTTACAACCTATTTGACAGCTGAGCTTGACAATGACAGAGTGCAGCAGCTTTTAGGTTAATTACAAAGTAAGTCCAAAGCAGGGACAAGAAAAATTGCTGTAAGTAGTGATTGCTTCTGCTGCTAAAGAAAACACCAAACCTGCAATCTTGTGAGTTTTAGTTAATAATCTAACTAAAGGCCAAAAATCAGCATGTCCCACTTCCATGGAGATATGATATATATTTGTAACATCACTAATTCTGTTACCCTGTGCTGAATGTGGAAATTATACTAGTCCATAAAGTCATATTATGTTCCCCAAAACAATAATTTGGACGTACCTCTGTTTTGCATTACAGTTCAGACATCTCCGTCATTTGCTGACTACACTGCAAGTTAAATGTTCACATTATTTTGATTTTTAGTAAAAAAATCATTTCCAGGGGAAAGATTCGGTTAAAAATACCCTGCACCTTTGTCCATCAAGTAATAGAAATAGCATCAAACAGGAGTAGAATGAGACTTGAGCAGTAGAAGTAAAAAGAGAATTCATAAGGTCAGAAAGTCATCAATGGAAGCTAAATGGAAAATTCTATCCAACTGAAGAAGAAATATTAATGTTGAGAATAGCAGGACCAACAGCAGGATGAGCCAAGAGCAGAGGTGCCTAAATGACTAGGAATATCATGAAGTCACAGAGCAGTGAGAATAACCGTAATTATTCCAGGAATAATTTCAAAAATCCAGGAGCAGATATATTTTAAACATTGCATAGATTAGTGCTATCCATAGCCCTTTGGAAACAGTAATGACTTTAATAATTGAACATGCTTACCTTGACAGCAGGTAGATGTTAAATAAAATGACTTTTTGCTGTTTCTATTTTATTCTTTGTCCAGCAGCCTAATTAGCTAGCAGCTCTGCCCTTTTAAAAGATATCTCTTCAAGTATTAGAAGACTGCTATCATTACTCCTTTTAATCTCCTCTTCTTTAAGCAACACATATCCAATTTTTTTTTACCATACTTCATAGGATTTAGCCAACAAACCTGTCATCCATTTTATGGTTTTCTCTGTACTCTATCCACTTCCTAGCATATTTCTTGAACAGTAATATGGTGACCCAAACAGTATTATGGTGACCCAAACTAGATACAAATGTTTTTTATCTTGTATAAAGCAGAATAATCATCTCCTGTAATGTCAACACTATATTTCTATTGATGCAACCTAATATTATATTGGCTTTTTTGGCAAATTCATTGTCTATTAGAATCCAGAAAATCACAATATTCCTGGCTATAATTGGCAGTGACTATCTTGCATCAATGCATCTGGGTTTTCTTACTTAATGCAGAATCCTACATCTCTTACCACTGAACAGCATTGTTCACTGGTAAGAGATGTAGGCCTGATATTGAAGTCTATCAAGATCCTTTTGAATCTTGAGCCTATATTCTGAGATGTTAGCAATCCCTCCTAGCTTTGTGTCATCTGCTAATTTCAAGGACAACTCTTCTAATACCTCATCTATGTCACTTATAATAATGTTGAAAAGCATTGGGCATAGGAGAAAACCCTGAGGTATTCCAATAAGGATGAGTTGTTTAACCAACTCTAAATTTATCTGATAGTAAGTCAACCTATTTTATATTGTTCCATTTTATCAAAAAGGAAGCTGTATCAAATTTCTTATTGAAGTCTAGATACACTACACCTACAGTATTTCCTTGATCTAGGAACTTGGTAACAAAATCAATCTTTGTCTAGCCTAGTGCAGTCTTTTTTTAATATCCAGGTTTCTGATATCACCTTGTTTCTTTCTAAGTATGTTACTTGCAAACTCTACAGTTTGATAATATTTTCTAGAATTTTTTTCCATTACTGTTGTAAAGCTTATTAGGCTATAGTTTCCTTGGTTCATTCCCCCTACTCCCCGCTTTTCAAATATGGGGACAAAATTAGCTCTTCTCCCATCTCCTACCAGTGTCCCTTATACTCCAGGAATTTTCAAAAATCACAACCAGTGATTCAGAAATCATATCCCTCAGTTCCTTCAGCATTCTGGATATAACCCATTAGGCTTCATTCAAAGCAATTCTCTCCTTACTTCTTCATCTATTTTGATTTGTATTTCTCTTCTGCATTTCATGGTGGAACTTCTGACAGGTTGGACAGCTGTTTTGGATAAATGAAAATATAGGAATTAAACTTTTCAGCTTTCTCCTTATTATCCATCATCATTCTCTCAAACCTGTAGGCTGATCCTCCCTCCCTCCCCCCTCCCTCCCCCTTTCTCTCTCCTCCCTCCTCCCTCCTTCTTCTCCTTTGCTCTTCTCTTCTCTTCTTTCACACATACTAAATAATACTGTTTTCTTATGTTTGCCATTCATTGCAAGTATCATCTATTGTTCACAATAACACAATCGTTAAAAGTATTCCAAAGAATTTTGAAGCATAAATGCCATGTTGGGGCTATTTGGTGAAAATAGGGTAAATCCGTTATGCTGCTTGTAGTAGTTTTCTTGTTTTTTTATCTGAAGTTCAAGAGAGAGTAGATCTTGCTGCAGCTGATCATGATCCTTTGGTGAGTAATCTCAGTGACGTACAATATCTGTTTGTAAGTGGCTGGGTATTACAATTGTATTTAAATTGTTTGATACATCTAAGATATGCATCTGAAAAGCAAAACAAACAAATACTTTTTACAACATGGGAAATTTGTACTATGGATTGCAAACACGTGATCTGTGGAGTTGGCAATATTCCATATGTGTGCAATTACCTACATTGCTGTTTCTGAGACCTGTTTGTTTTATATTTGACTATTCCATGCCAATTACATTAACTTGGCCAGTTTCCCAGGAGGTGTTCATCCCAAATGAAATTACAATACATCACTTATTGCATTTATACAGTTATCAGGAAAAAAAGAAATTAGACAGAAGGACTAATACCTGGTTCTCTCAAATCCACATTTTACAGTAGGTATCCTGATCCCACATGTTTTGAAAGTATTTGTTTGCTGTGCTATACAAGAAGGAATTAGGGCCATGCAGGAAACTCTCATGCTGGATTTGTGTTCCTGTGATATTTTTATAAAGCTGTGAACCTGCTATTTCACCTCCATTTAGAGAAAGATTTGTGGCTGTTTTCTTGGGAAAGTTCCAGAAAGCTGATTTGCATGTTCAGATTTTGAAATATGTGCCCATGAATGTATTGGTTTGCAATAATTTTGTGATAAACAACTGCATTTATTGTGGCAGTAAAAGAACAGAGATATTTTACCTCTAGCCATGTTGCCCCCTAATTCAAAATTGTGTTTGCCATCATCTTTCATTTTTCATAAGTGAATCTACTTTGTTCTCTGGATTTCCTAAAATCAGAAAAAGAGAGGTCGCTATTATTTTGATATCCTGGGAAATCAAAGCAGCTGAGAGACTGATCCATTCTGATAATCCACTAAGAATGCACTGCACAAAAACATGCTATTGTTTCTGTTAAAAATGTATGACCTCATATGACTGGCTAGAAGAGGCAATTGTATATCACAATGCAATTGTCCAGATAAAAAATTGGCTTGTTTGTACTGATGTAATGTCAGTAAAGATGCAATGAAATGAAAATCTGAGCAAGGTAATCTGCCAGCATTCTTCTAGCAAGTCCGCATGCTCAACATTGAGTAGAATGCTATTGATATCCTTCTGGTAACCATGCATGGACTGAGGCAATTCACACATGAGGTTCAGGAAATACCTGCAGAGTACATGATACTATCACAAAGCTTTTCATAGCAAAATCCCTTCTGACACAAGTAGTAGAACCGAGGAACTGTGACTCTAAATTCCCAGGGTTAGGGAATCTTTCTAGACTGGAACACATTTAAAATGGTGAGGACATATGGTGGATATACTCACAAAATGAGAATTTGCAGATGACCTGCCGATTCTCAAAGTATCTGACATGGGGAAGCATATAAGATCCATTTATCAGAATGAAGTTGTGTCCTACTCACATATAAATTAAGGTATTCTCTAATAATCTAGGAAGAACTGTACAGATATTAATGCAAAAGACATTATCACAAATACATCTGCAACTAGAGGGTAATATCTACTATGCATGCTTTTTATTTAATTTTTTTAAAAAATTAAAAAATTCGATGGGATAGTAATCCTTGTAGGCACCAAGTATAAGAACATATTGATGCTCCTAGGAATCCTGGATTTTGAAAATACTTATATCATTTCTTTGAACATAAAAATTATTGATAAAAATTACTTTGACCACAATACGCAAGCAGAAGACAGGACAGGCATATAAGCTACTTGGCTCTTTAGGGAAGAGTCTAGATCGGTGTTTCTCAGCCTTGGTGACTTGAAGATGTGTGCTTGGCTGGGAAATTCTAGGAGCTGAAGTTCATACACATCTTCAAGTTGCCAAGGTTGAAAAACATGGATCTTTATTAAAAATATGTAGGCATAGGAGGGAAATGTTTCCACCAATAGATGAGGCAAAATCTCTCTATACAGAAGAAGGAGACATTTTCCAAATATTTAAAGAGAAGAACCAGGATAAGGAAGCAGAGAAGGTCACCATTTGGGAACTTAACAGCATTATCTTGTTTGTATGTGTGTGTTTTCAAGTCATTACTGGCTCCTGGCAACTGCCTCAACAAGTCCCTGCAGTTTTCTTGTCAAGATTTCAAAATTGACTTGCCATTGATTCTTTCCTAAGAAGAGAGAGAATAACTGATCCAAAGTAACCCAGCTGGCTTTGCAGTGAGGGTGGGACTGGAACTCACAGCCTCTTGGTTTCTAGCCTAGTGCCATAACCACTACATAGAATGGCCTCTCTGTATCTCTAACTACAGCACTGAATCTATTTTGAGAATAGCAGACATTCATAAGAAATGAAGGAATAAAGTATATTTGTGTTTAGCTAGTGATAGCCACGTGACAGAGAAAATGGGATGAATAGGCTGATCTACAAAACCTTATTCAATTATGGCTGAGCAGTTACATCATTATCATCTATCAACTACAATACCAGACATGAAAGGTTCATTTTATGGGAGCATTGTTATTCGTTTTTTGCTTTTAATAGATTTGTGTTTTTCTCTAAATTGTATTGCTATTTCTTTTTCAATGTGATATTGTTGATATGCACTTCTCTGATTAACTGCTGCCTGGAAATCAATTTATAAATATAGCATAATGCAAAAATAATAGGAAAGCCAAGAACAAATGGGGTTTTCACAGTTTGGGATTAAAAAAATAATGAAGATAATGGCCCCACACATATGATTGAACTTTTTACATGTACCACAATATTTAATAACCCCCAATGCTCCTGATGACAAAAAGTCACTTCTTCCATATCTCCCTGAGTAGTTTAATACTGGTGATACAGATAAATACAATGCTGATCCCACTGAAGAGGAGGAGGGTGAAAGCTTTACGATGATGTTATTTTATGTTATTCTTCCACAGTCTTTAGTCAGCAAATGAATTCCTGTATGCCAAAGACCTAATCCACATGATTGTAAATTACTCATTATTATATAATGAGTGTATATATATATATGTGTGTGTTGGATTCCAATTTTAATCATTCTCAGCCAGTATGACCAGTACTGGTAACTAAGCTTACTGTTAGCAATGAGAGAGTAGGCCAACACATCTGGAAGGCGCTAGGCTAGAAATTATGAAAGCCGATAAAAGCTAAAACCACAGAATTGCAAAGTTGGTAGGAAGACTTGGCCCATTTTGAGAGGTGAATTTCAAATTAGGAGTGCAATTTGGTATGCCGATAGCCAGATGCTTCTCACTATCATTGGAACCCTCTGGGGGCACTGTAAAAAAAATCTGCTGTAAACTAGGCTTGCAAGAAGAACTTAGAGATAATATCTGGTAATAAACAAGGCCCTCAAAAAGCAGGAATGTAAAGGAATGAAGAGAAAAAAAGATTTCAAAGTAGATTTAAAAGAAAGATTAATAGTTCCCTTTTTTAATTTACATATTCTCATGTCCAGCTTTTAGAAAGAGTCATATCTCCCTGAGTAGTTTAATACTGGTGATACAGATAAATACATTGAAACAATGCTGATCCCACCGAAGAGGAGGAGGGTGAAAGCTTTACGATGTTGTTATTTTATGTTATTAAAAGCTAAGTGCTTGTCCCTTTTTCAAGGTCAAATGGGAAAAGAGGGCTGGATAGGAACACAAGGCTCCTAGTTATCACTATGAACCAGAAGCAAAGCCACTTGACTAAGGGGATAGGCCAATTTTATTCTAAGGCCAGAGTTTAAATTAAGTTCATCAGGGCAGAAAAAGTATGTTAAGTCATGTCCCCAGCTTCTATTTTTGATTGAGAGGTATTATATGATCAATTAGGAAAACCAAATAAAATAAGTGTAGTAGTGCCAATATATAGTCAATGTATTCTATTTCAACTGCCATGAACCGCAACAGTTTAATTATACCACACTAATTATACAATACTCTGCAAGCTAAAATGGCACGAGAACATTGAAATTAATAAAGGCAATGTTTTGAAGTAGTAAACTGAACAAAAGTGATTCAGAATATAAATATTAGAGTATAAAATAACCATAATCGTAATTATAACTGTCATTCATTTACTGTTCATATGATGAAAACAATAATTTTGCTTTTGAATTCATGTTGACATATGATCATGGGTTTTTCGGATTGAGTAGGTTTTACAAAAAATACCCACAATCTCTTTTGGTTGTAGCAGATACAATTGGAACAATTTTTGAAGTTCTATAGCTCATAAGCTCATGAAATAACATATCTAGAAAAAAGAAAGACTATTGTGGTTCTCTAAGTTAAATAGATTTAAAGCATTAATTAAGATGTTATTTCTTGTTTCAATATTCCACATGTAACTAGAGATCCCAAAAGCAGATCTGTAAGAAAAAATAATTAAAAGACATTACAGTCTATCATTTTTAAAAACAATGTATATGGAGGAATTTCACTCACTCATGATATTGCAATGACTATATCACAGCTATTATTAATGCATCCACATTATCAATTTTCTTTGGAAGTAATGTTGTTGTTCAAACACTATCAATTAAACTTACTTTACAGATTTATTTTAAAACAAATACCAACATTTTATAAAAAAAAAACAGCTATATGCCTACAAAATCATGCCATTTGACACTCAGAATATATTCATGCTCTTCCCTTTAGTCATCTTAGACCTGTTCAAGGAAAGTGATATGCTTTGCCTTGCAATTCATCCAGCTGCCTTCCTGAGTTCCCAATCTCCTGGAATATGATACTAGTACATATAATGCAGTGGGAAGAGCTGAGGTAGGAAAGAGCTAGGTCAGAAGATGCTTAAGAAGAAACAATGGAAAAATCTAGCTGGTACTGAAAATAAGTTTTAATCTGCTGATTTGTTGGTGAGGGTGGGTTTTGGGGGGGTGTCTGATGGTGATAAAGATGTATTAGAGCTGTGATGGTGAACCTATGGCACGGGTGCCATAGGTGGCACGTGGACCCATATTGGTGGGCACTCGAGCTCAGCTCCGGCACACATGCGCCAGCCAGTTGATTTTTGGGCCTTCTGGGCCCACCAGAAGTCAGGAAACACGCTATTTCCAGCCTCCGGAGGACCTCTAGGGGTGTGGGGAAGGCCGTGTTTGCCCTCCCCAGGTTTCTAGAAAGGCTCTGGAGCCTGAGGAGCCTACCGGGCCCACGTGCCATTGTGTGCCAAAAGCATGGAAAGCATTGGGGGGGGGGCGCATAGAATTATGAATGTGGGCACAAGTGTGTGTGACCCCTCCATGCTCCCACCGCTTTTGGCACGTGATGACAAAAAGGTTAGCCATCACTGTATTAGAGCTATCTTGGATTTACTGTAGTTGCCTGTAAATCCAGATTCAAAATCCAGTTAGATTTTTTTTTAAGGTTGCTTTTTCTTTTTATTCTTTTTTTACATCATCAAATAACTACATGAACACATAAGGAAATACATTACTAGAAAGTAACATATCATTTACCATAGTAAATTTAATTTATCATTATGTTTGTTTGCTTGCTCTTTGGGGGAATATTCATAGCATATTCATATTCATAATTGGAGTACAACTATCACCATAAAGCATGTGATTGCTTTTACACCTCTCTAGCAGAATAGGAGCTATACAAAATAGTATTTAATCATTGCCCAATCCTGAGTTACCATTAAATCTGGAGTTACAAAAATCCCTGACTTCTGTCTTACCCAGAAAGAAAGATAATACATTTTGTGGTCTCCTCCTTTCTCCACTTGTTCTTTTCAATTAAAATAAGTGGTTGCTGATAGGGAATTCTCAGCCAGCAAGATATTAACTTTAACTTTAACTTTATTTGAATTTATATACCGCCTTTCTCCTTACGGACTCAGGGCGGTGTACAGCCAATTAAAAAACAAACCATACAAAAGTTAAAATTCCATAAAATAATCATATAAGTGGCCATAGAATTAAAACTAGCTTCATATTAAAATACAACTCTAAAATGATAAAATGCTATAGGAATCAGGCTAGGCATCTGTTGTATAACCTGAGACATAATAATGTTCCTAGTAGAGGAATATCTATGGCAGGAGTTGGCAAATTACACCTGATATAAATTGACTGAATTTCAGCAAGACCATTTTGATTTCTTTCTCCTTTAGAGTTTTGGGGCAGTTTGAAAAATTGACCTTAATCCTGCTGTTATTCCTAGACTCCTTTCTCTCCATAGTGCAAAGAATATGCCCTCTAAAACAGTCCTGCCATTCTGGTGAGGTCATAATATTTCTGGCTGGCCAACTGTGGTGCTTCTGAAGTGATTGGAAGGCTAAATTGTGACTCTGAGCCTTCAAACATGCCTGTTTCCATGTTTGAAGGGCAGCTTCAAAAGGGGAGCCAGGAGGTACAGTGAAACAAGAGTTCTGCCTAATGAGAAAATTGCTTACCTATAAACTTTGCAGAATTCCAACATTTCGTATCGTAGCTGGTACTGAAAATAAGATTTAATCTGCTGATCTATTGGTGAGGGTGGGTTTTGGGGAGTCTGATGGTGGTAAATATCAACCTTTAGTGAGATAAAATGTTAATAGTAAACTGAGAATAAATTAAGTTTTCAGTTTCTTTATCAAGGAAAAGGAAATAGAGGTATGAACATATCAATTTATTATACGGAAGTGGATCATTGCTATAGTAAGCTGATAAGAGCAGTAAAATTCCATTAAATTAGCCATTGACGATAGATGCTGTAAGAAAGAAAGAAGAAGCAAGGTTGTATTTTGAATTATCCATTACTACACACATTGTTACTCGAAAAAATAATAACTATTGGCCACCTCTACCTACATTTTATAGTGATAAATTTATGATATGTTTTGGAAAATAAAAGACAATTCTCAACTGAGATTTGCTAATGAACGTCTTGGCAGCAGAGGCCAATACACAATGGCATAAAACAATCCTCACCAGTTTGCTTTGTGATAAATTGATATCTTAAGAGTGGCTGCATTCACAATGGCTGCCATTTTATGAATAGGCAATTTCCTGACCGCCATTTATTTCAGTGCATGTAAATTGCTCTTAAAATATCAAATGTACCCAGTGGCCTGATTCAGAACAGTCTATAGCTGATTCACCATCTGTTTTTATTGTTGTCCAGCTCACCAGCACTCAGCTGAATGGCAAGGAACCAACAGCTTTTTCCTTATTACTGATAATAACAGAGAATCAATTATCTATATCAGGTTCATTGGCTTTAATCATTTTCTCAATCTGAAAATGTGTATATGTGTACGAGAGAAAAATTGTCAGCACCAATCACATCATTTGGAAGACATAATACTGAGTTCAAACTAAGCAACAATTCTCTTTAAAGCCATATAGTTATTATTAAACAGAGAATTTCAAGAAGATAATAATCTAGAAATAACATAAAAAATTGACTTGTGAAACAGACTTTACATTAACCAGATACAGTTAAGCTTGACTGTCACAAAATGATTTTCATAGATGAAGATGTTGACCAGATTTTCCATCCCAAAACCTTGATGAATGACATAGTTGATTTTTCTTTTTTTAACATCAATGCATATTTTTGAATGGCACAAAACCTATAGTCTTCATTTATGACTTCAGAATTCCTATTCTGTCTGAATTCTGTTTTGTCAGTGGCCGGTAATAGTTGAACACATTATTAGGCAAAGGGGCCAAGGGATCCTATAGCTGTGTTCCCACAACACACTTTACCTGGTTACTAAACAAATCCAATTTGTAAGTTGCATAATCTATAAACATCATATGACTAAAAAAAGACAAAAAAGATGCCAAGCTTTTTGTGGACTTAGCATATTGTGCATGTATACATTGTAGTTTAAGTTATTCAATGTGATTAAACTTGTTGCATATAGCCATAGCATTTTATCTGACAGGTCCTTGGCAGGGATGGGTTTCACTTACCTTTATCACCGGTTTGCCCTGTCCGTGCTGTCCTTTCGTGCATGTGCTTTGCTCACTTGCACACCTTCTATGCATGCACCCAGCCTCAAAAACATGCCTAAATAGCACAACTTGGACCCAGAGCGGGTGGGCAGGCCCACCCGTGATCGCTGCTACCGGTTCCCCCTGAACTGGTGCGAACCAGCTGAATACCTCTGAGCACCTCTGGTCCTTGGTGCTCTCCAATCTTGGTTTTTTTCTTGTAGACTTTTCATTATCCAAACTAGATAACATCATCAGTAACACCAGGGTCACCCCCATTTCATCCCTGAGCTACAAATATTCTCCTCTATCAATATTTTATGTGCCAAATGGAGAGCTGTGTTCTTGCATGGCATCAAGAGCTTCCATTCTAATTGCGCTAATGTTTATCTTAAGGCAGATACGGCCTTCAGGACTACATGGCTTCCACCAGGGTGTCCTGACATGTATGTGATTAAATGCATGGCAGATCTCACCCTTGACAAGTATGCTCCGTTGGGTTATTATTTAGGGTCTGGATTTTTTTAAGCCCCTCATCAAAGAGAAACCATTCCTTGACATTTAAGTCTGCTTTTCCACAAAAGGTTAATGATCAGTTAAAATAGTCACCACCTGAAGAATTTATGACTGTATGATCATAGTTAACAGTTCTGTTGAAATCCTGATTGTTTGGGGGGACGAGACCCGAAGTTGAGAATATAATTCCTAACTGTGATAACTTGCAATAAATCCAGAAAATTTCCTGATTTAAAAAAGCGAAGAACAATGAATCTAGTATTAGAGCAGCATGCAATAGAATTTTATTTAAGTAGCAATAGCACTTAGACTTAAATACTGCTTTATGGTGCTTTATAGCCCTCTATAAGCAATTTACAGAGTGAGCATATTGCTCCCAAGAATCTGGGTCTTCATTTTGCTGACTTCAGAAGGATGGAAGACTGAGTCAACTTTGGACCCGTGAGATTCAACCTGCCAAATTGCTGGCAGCCAGTGATCAGCAGAAGTAGCCTACAGTACTGCATTCTAACCACTGCACCACCACGGCTCTTAGATAAATATATATGCAAGGGTAAGCTAAGAGATTTTATGTACTTAAAACTTTTATTGAGTCAAATAAAAGGGAAAATACTGCTGTAATATTAGAAAACTTAAACAACTTAAAACTCAACCTCCTTTGTGGGTTGGGGATGAGATAAAGGTGATGGCATGGTGAAAATCAGAAAAACTGTTGTTAAGGAATGATTGTTCAGTTGTTAAGTGCCAGAAGGAATACAATCTTTATGTCAACTGAGGTGAAGCTGGAGTCATCAGGGAAACTGCATGTTTGGTAGCAGTTCCATCCTCTTTTGGAACTTTCCTATGTAAGAAGTGAGGCTAACTTGATGTTTATTATTTTGGCTTTAGACGGAAAATGTTCTCTCTATATTTTTTTTGTTTTGTTGGCTTGTTATATCAGCTGTTCTAATTCTTATTCATTAATATGGTCAACGTTTTCTTTAATATGGTCAACGTTTCCATTAATATGGTCAACAGTTGCATTGATTTTATGGATTGATTTTATTATTGATATTTAGTGTAAACCAGTGGTGAAATCCTCAACAGGTTGCCACCGATTCACTGCCAGTACATGTGTGCTGCATGCATGTGCATGCACAGTGCGCAGGCACAGTGCGTGTCAAATGCATGATGCATGTGCGTTCATGCACAGTGCATGCCAAACATGCACGTCATGCAGAAAAAGCCATTTGAAGGTAAGTAGAACAGCGAGGGGGAGGGACAGCTGTGCCATGCGATTTAGATTCACTAGAAAGTAGGATTTCCTGCTTTTTAGCAAATATAAATCACATGGTACAGCTGATCATCGGAAATACTCGTTTAGACGAACCAGTAGCTTTTTTTTTACTATCAGTTCACCCTAACCAGTAGCTTTTATTACTACCGGTTCACCCGAATCAATGCGAACCAGTAGCATTTCAGCCCTAGTGTAAACCTAAATTGAACTCATTGGTGCTAATGGTGTCCATATTTGGGAGGGGGCAGGCAAAAGGAATTAGATTGATGTCAGCAGCATTGCAGCTTTGATTGTAAGACCCACTATCTTTTTGGAAAATTATACTAACACCAAAACCAGTGGAATTTGAGGTGTGATGTTGCTATGATTCTTTTTTTATTCTAATAGCAACTTTTGGGATGCTACTAAAGTTCTCACATAGAAACAATTGCAGTGAAATTAGATTCCACGAAGGAAGGGTAGAAAGAATTGTTGTTGTTGTTGTTTATTTTTTATTATTTGCTAAATTTATTTGCTAACTATCTTACCATGGGATTATTCTAGGCGATTTACAGCTGTAAGCAACAAAAGGAAGAAATGAAAAAATATAAATAAAACAAATGTAAAATAATAAAACAGCGAAACAATGAAAAAGAAAACAAGAATATATCAATATAATAATGAAAAGAAGAATGAGAGGACAGTAGTGAATAAGGTGTGGGGAGGGATGGTCTGCCATCAATCCAGAGCTACCTCCAGCATGGAGTTCCTCCATTTGGTCTCCAGATCAACTGGCAGAATCAGCCTTTAGGCTCCCATGGAAGGAGGGTTGGATGTTTTTGGGGTTGGGTGCTATGGCAGAGAAGTCTATCCTTCTGGATCCTGATAGTAGAAGTTCTATGACCAACGGAATCCAAAGTAGGCCCTTTCTGCCAGCATGAGTAGGATGAGATGGTTCATCAGATAGCCTGGATGGTTCATTAGGTAGCCTGGAATTTTGCCATTAAGTAATAACTAACTTGAACTGCACTCGTAAGCAAATCAGAAACAGGGCAATTCATGGAGCAGCGGTGTAATATGGGTTATCCTAGGGGCCCCAAAGACTGTTCTCACTGTTTCCAGTTTAAAAGGGTAGTCCCATGTAGAACACATTTCAATAGTGCAGATGAGAGATGACTAAGGTTGGAATAACTGAGCATACTGAGTCACTTTGTAAGGGAAAGGGATGGCATAAACATTTAATTAATAATTAAGTCATGATACAGAAAAAGTTGTAGCTGATGCATAAAATACAGTTCTGCAAAAGCTCTCCTAGACACAACCTCCACCTAATCTTTGAGCAGGAGATGTGAATCCAGGAGAATCCCAAAATTGCAAATTGGGTATGAACAGAGTAGTGCTACCCTGTCCAGAGCTAAGGATGATAAAAACTTGGATCCTGAGGCTCCATGCACCCAGTCACTCAGTCTTGCTACAGTTCATCCCCCATGTAGGTCCCTATGGTTTCCAGGCATTGTGAGAGGGCAGAGATAACATTACTTGAGTCACTAGATTAGAAATGTAGAGCTAAGTATCATAAGTATATTGATATCTTGTCACATGGTGATAGAAGAGCTCACCCAAAGGCTTCAGGTAGATGTTAAGCAGGAGAGGAGAGAGTACCAAGCTCTGGGGGATATCTCAAGTGAGCAGTTGGAGATTGGATCTCTCATTCTCTATCAACAACAATTGGGATTAACTTTGGAGAAAAAACTGAACCAGCACAAAACTATGTCTCCTAACACTGACTTGTGTAGCCAGTCCAAAACGTTATCATGATCCATGGTATCAAAGACTGCTGAGAGGACAAGGAGAGCGAGAATAGTTGCACTACCCCATCCTCGTCCAGCCAGAGATTGGCCATGGGTGCATCCAAGGTTGTCTCTGTCACATAGCCAGGCCTGAATCCTGACTGAAAGGGGTCCAGAAAATCTGTTTCATCCAGGATCCCCTTTTTTCCATCACCTTTCCCAAAAAGGGAAGACAGGGGACTAAATGAAAGTTATCCAGGCAGTGGAGTGATGGTTTTTTAAGCAGAAGATAAATCAGATCCTCTTTAAAATGTCCCAGGAATGTCCCCTATCACAATGAAAAATTTATCATTGCATGAATCCAACTGCTGGTCATTGTCCTGGAGGCTTTCACCAGCCAGGAGGGAAAGGGTCTTATTGACTGGTGGTTGCATCAACAGTGCAGAGGATCCTGTACACTTCTTTAGGTCCAATAGGGTCAAACTGTTTACAAATTACTGGGCAAAATGTCTCCCTAGGCATCTTATATGGGCTTGTATCATGCAAGGGTTCAGAGAATGAATCCGAGCGATTTTATTTGATAGGTGGTCAACAAATTCTTCTGCATGGCCCTGAAGATGATCAGGCGAGCCTCCCCTGGGCTGGGACAGATTGAATGATCCATGGTCAATGGGCAACACACTACAGATGTAGTAAGAGCAGAGAGGCAGTGTTATTTCACTGTTTTATGAAGTAGGCCTTAATAGCAGCTCCAAGATGTGTCCAGTCAGAATCATCCTTTGTTTTCCAGTGGCACTATAAACTATTAACCCATTTCAGAACCCTCATTTCCTCCATGGGGAACTATGAGATTGAAGGGTCATGAGACGTCACATAGGCACAAAGTCTCCGCGGCCTTTTGGTTTGATGCCATTACTAAGACTGTGGCAGAACTGTGCAGTAAATCCTTTGGGATATCTGCTAGTTCTGTGATGGCAAGCCTATGGCACACGTGCCAGAGGTGGCACACAGCACCCTCTCTGTGGGCATGCAAGCCGTTGCCCCAGCTCAGCTCCACCACAAATGCGCGCATGCCTCCCGCCAGCCAGCTGGTCTTCAGAATCTCTGCTGTGCATGCATGGTGGGTGGGGTGCATGCAGGCAAGGGATGCGCATGCATGGAAGGGTGCATGCAGGGGCCATGCACTCATTGCATTTTGGGATTTTGTGCATGCCTTGGGCACTCAGTCCAGAAAATGTTAGCCATCACTGCCCTAGTTCCTCTCGAAGCCATTTAAATCTATCAGTCTCCAAGGACAGACCACTCTAATGGGTCCAATCTCCCTATGGAGGCAAATGTTAAAGGAGAGTTTCAGGGATATTCCAAATACTGTGGAGAATTAAAACCTGATCATCAGTGGAATCAAAATATTATGCTAGAAGCATTTTTTGAAGAATGAAATGGTCGGGCTGAAATAGCGATTATATGCTTCAGTATTATGGAAAAGCACATTAAAGGATTACTGTTCAAGGATTTAGGCATATTTTACTATTGAAGTTACTGGGTATCACTTGAACTATATTGCTTAGAGCGTCAAGAAAAGGAAGAATGTATTTGTAAATAAAGGAAGAAAAAATATCAGCAAAATTGGAGGAAGGGGGTGATATTTGAAGTTTTATATTCCTTATACTTTGAGTTTCTTTGAGTCATCACTTTTACAGAATTATTAGTAAAAAGGAGACGGGGATTGCTAAAGTGGTGATTTTATGATGTGAGGATGAGCATTGCTTCTTTGTAATAGAGATCATTGTGCTGTTATTTGTGTGTGTGTGTGTGTATGTGTGTGTGTGTAACCATTATTTTAATCCTTCTTCTATTTACTTGTGAAATAGTATTTTTGTAATAAGCCTTAGTGTAGAAAACACATACATCTACTGATTGATAACGATCTGTCAATTATGATAAAACAGAGTTATAGAAAATGGGATTGGCTATTCTATTTCCTCTTCTTTGTGCCTTATTTTATGAAAGAGATTTTTTTAAAAAAAATTAAATATCATTATATGATCTCTGGAATTTGGCAAAGACTCATTGCACACCTATCCCATTTACTTGCCAAACATTGTCTGTCATGAGAAATTCCAGTATTACAAAGGCTGTTTATCACTTGGCTGGCTGACTATCATAACAAATTTACAAAGCTATTAAAAAAAATGAAGTGATGGTGTGAGGTAGCACCTTGGCTCTGTGTGTTTTATATGCTAGACGCTAAAGATGATGGATTGGGTGGGCCGGGAATTGTGACTCAGCGAACATCAAACATCATGTACACACAATTAAAAGGTTGGAACATACAATCTTCCCAGTAGGAATATGAATGTGCATATACTGTATATACACTTGTTTATTTAGAATCTAACAGCCTGTTATGGTTCAACTAAATAGATATAAATATTTTAATTCTAAAATATTCTTGAGGTCACATTTTATATAGGGAAACTAGAGAACTGAAATATAGGATGGGTGAAATAGTTCATTTCCAGTCTGTGAAACTTTCATATATTTTAACATATTTCTATAGTGATTTGAATATTATTAAATTCTTCAACATTTATATAACATTTTAATAAACATTTATTGTACTTTTAATAAATGCACAGATAAACAGATTCTCATTACAGGTAGTCCTTGAGTTACAACCATAATGGATCCTGCCAATCAGGGTCATAACTCGTGTCAGTCATAAACTGGATCACTCTTGTGATCAATACTATAACCCTATTTGCAGTGGTCCTTAAGCAAATGCCATGGTCATAAAGCAATTGCCATGGTTGATAAGCAAACCCATCATTCACTATGGGCCAATTTTACCAAAAACCAGAAATAAATGCTAGTTTTTGGCAAAACCACAAAATGCAGTCATGTGACCATGGGACACTACAAGCAACTGTAAAAGCAGCCCAATTGTCAAATACCTGAAATGCTTTCCAGTGGGGATGGGGCAACTATTGTAAACTTGAATGTAGATCATATATACACCCCATATACTGTATGTCCATCATAGCTTAGAATGCTTGGTAAGTGACTAGCTGTAAGGATACTTTATATGCTTGTTATAAGCATGTTTTCCTTTCTGGCAGGAATGACAATTTATAGTACACATCTCATATAGCCCCAAACACTATATTTAAGCCCCCAGAACACATAGGAAACCAATATAGGTAGTCCTCAACCTATAACAGTTAATTTAGTGACCATTCAAAGTTATTTTTCTCCCCCAGGGGAAGGAGAGCCTTCTCTGTGGGGGCACCCAACCTGTGGAATGAGCTACATCCTGGAATACGACTGATCCCGGACCTCCACGCTTTCTGAAAGGCCCTGAAGACTCACTTGTTTCAAAAGCCGGCCTAGCTTGAATGGTTTTAATTGGGATTTCAAATTTTTGATTTTACTGATTCTGGGTTTTAAATTGGGAATTTTTCGATTTTGTAGATCTGGGATTTTAAATTGGTAATGCCGATGATTTAATTTATTTTAGTTTTTCTTAACTTTTGTACTATATGTGTTTTAAGTTTGGCTGTTCACCGCCCTGAGTCCCCCTGGAGAGAAGGGCGGTATATAAGTTAAAATAATAAATAAATAAATAAATAAATAAATAAATAAATAAATAAATAAATAAATAAATAAATAAATAAATAATGGCATTGAAAAAGTGATTTATGATCATTTTTCATACTTACCACCATTGCAGCATCACTGTTATTATTATTATTATTTTATTGTTTTATATCACAAATTCCATTTCTATATTGAACAGTGTGTTGCATGATGAAAATGTGACCGCTTGGCAACTGGAATGTATTCATGACGGTTGCAGTGTCCCATGTCATCACCTTTTGCAATCTTCTGACAAGCGAATCACTTAACAACTGTGGCCCGAAAAGTTGTAATATGGGGTAAAATTCACTTAACAACCATCTTGCTTAGGAACATAAATTTTGGGCTCATTTGTAGTCACCAATGAAGGCATTTCTGATAGTAAATCAAAGACTATCTATATTGAAATCTGTGATGAAATTTCCCAAACATTGCTCTATAAATTCCTTTCTATTTATAGCAGAAAATAAAAAAAGTAAGTAAATAGCCATATAGCCATATGTTTACCATACAGCAATTGTCCTTCCTGTTTTAGGATTGTGATATTCAAATTCTATCTCCAAGAATTTTCTTGAACTGGGATAATTTATAAGATATTTATGTTTCTTGAAACTAATGTGTTCAAGAGGAATCTGTGCAAAATTAGTTCAAGTTCAACATTGCCTAGGCCTGTTGGTCAGAGCATATTGCTAGGATAATAGTAGTCAAATGTCCAACACAGTTCTATGTTTGCTCAGAAGTCAGTTTAAAAGTTCTAGGATTCTACAAGTAAACATGATGGGCAAGGTATTTCTTCAGCATAATTCATGGATGTCCAAAGGATGCTAAGTCTTAGAATTCTACTTTTGACCCATCTCATTTCTCGCAATTTCAAAGCTTCTTCCCTATTGTGTTCGGCCACACTAATCCAGCTAGTTCTCATTTAGAGATCAGATAAGGCACATGAATGCTTCTACCAGTACAGTGTAATTTATAGAGAATGTGGCAAGAAAAGGATGGAAATGATTTGAAATCTTCAAGAAATTATGAGCTTCAGTTGCTATAGATGACAGAAAAGGAGCCTATCAGGTAATAGAGTGGAGGAGATCAATGAGAAAGTGGTTGAAAACCCAAAGGTTAACAGTATCTTAAATGAGCATCCCCTTGAAAGTTTTCCATTTCATATAACATATCTCTCTACCTAATTACTGGTAGTGTCAGGTACGCTTCCTTCAAAGTCCAAGAAAGAATGACCCTAACTCCATTGTTTATAGAGAAAGGTACTTTTATTGGAAAATGAAGTGATCGCAACCAAGGAAAAGCAGAATCTGAAGCAAAAGTGCAAAAATTACAGGTAGAAAGCATCCCCTCCCACTGTCCAACATAAATTATCCAATCCAAAGGTCTCCCAGGGGTCAGGTGGAAGCACATGTCTGGCGGTGTCATCAACCAGGAATGCCAGGGCCGTTGACCCGATAGCAGCTTAAAGATGCAGCACTATAGTTTAGGAATCACTTTAGTTTCCTCATTTCGTTCTCTCTCCAACACTCTTCCCCCTCAATGCTAGCTCCCCCCTCCCTGTTACCATGGCAGCCAAAGCAGCAAAAGGTAGAGGCTGACAGGTAGGTTAATAATCTCCATAAACAAGTTATTCTGTCTTTAACTTTTTTGCATGTCCACTGCCCGAACCTTTAGTATATATATGTATATGGAAATGTGTATAAAACTTCCTTCTCAGGTTAGAACAGGAATGACTGGATAAGTGAGTATAATAAAGGTTTTCAAAAACTTGGGTGTACTATTTTATCAGTTATTTTATCAGAGCTAGTTGCAAAAATCAAATCCAGAAAGCACACACAGGCTTTCTGATTCAAAAATCAAATCCAGAAAGCACATAGATTGATGCAGCAGGATTCATTAACTTCTTTATATACACAATAACACATGAATATAAATGTACAATACCAATATAGATTCTTCTTTAACGTAGTAGCAGTTACAAGCAAAACACAAGGCAGGAGAGAACAGTAGACTGGTTTCAGTTTCGTTTCTCAGCACAGCACAGAGCTGAGCCACGCCCAGCCTCCAAACTGTTTCAGCGCCCATTGGCTGACTTAGCTGCTATGCCTATTCATTGGCTGACCTTGTTACCATGTCTCTGCCAGTTCATGAATAATCTGACATATTTTCTGAAAATAGTGCCTCTTTGAATGCCAGTAACATCTACTGTTTTTGTGTCTTTGAGTATGCCTAAATTTCTATTGTATCTTTTAGCTAAAACAAGAAATAAATTATTTAGAAAACTTCCGATCTAATACTTTACAATCCTTTAATATCTTCTTTTAATTGAATCCCAGACTTTTATTCCATTGAGTTACATTATCCCATTCTCTGTTCCCTCTCATTCCTCTCTCTCTCTCTCCCCCCCCCCGTTTCTCTCTCTCTCTCTCTCTCTCTCACACACACACACACACACACACACACACACACCATAGCAAAAACATATAACTGACGTCATTATAGGTTTTGAAATTCTGAGACACTGACCATCTGCTCCTGATTATAAGAATCTGAGCCCTTGCAAACTGTGTGGAATGAAGCAATCTCATCTACTGTTGCACAAGTGATGGATGAGTTAAGAAACTCTGCCAAGGAAAGTATGGAATCAGCACTACCTAGTAGCAGATGATACTTTAATCCTTGTTTTTGAGCAATTGCTTTAGATCAACTGAAATAAGAAATACTTGCTTACACAACCAAAGACTAAGCATCATTGACAGAAGTCAGGCTGATGTAGGAGGGCACATTTATAATAAAAGGAACATTCTCTTTTTATCTTTTCTCACTATATTCTAAGCAAAAGTCATTTCATACATTAACATTACTTAGAAACAGGTGTAATGTTTTTTTAGTGTATATATTGTTTTTAATTATATTTGAATTACACATCTTCTACAAGGAAGTTTTGGTATCTCTCTTATGTCTTATCTCTCTTATTGGGAGGAGGAGGAGGAGGAGGAGGAGGAGGAGGAGGAGGAGGAGGAGGAGGAGGAGGAGGAGGAGATCTCATAAGAGGAAAAACAAGTGTATTACAATTTATGGGAAAAATTAATTTATTAATAGGCAGACACTGGACGACAGAACCCCCTCTCTATTACTTAAGTCATGAACTCATTTATTGACTTTGAACAATTTGGTTCATCATCTCTAATCTAAAGTGGGATGCCATTTCTGTATTTCTGCTCTATATATCAATAAAGTCTACATATATTTAAGGGATTAAGTCTTTGTGAATTCCTGTATGAACAGAATCCCATGGAAAAATATGTTTATCAATATGTTCACAATAACTTGTGAGAAATTAAATTAAATATATATGTTTAAATATTTATATACAATTTTGTGCCTTTTTTACATTGTGGATTACTATGGATACAAAGGAGATAGAATGGACTTACAAATTTCATTGCTTTTGTAAATTGGAAAAGTAATATGGATCAGAAAAAGACAGAACTGTTTATCTGAATATAGGTTATTTTGAGGGCAATGGTGAACTATTTGGAGGAAACAACACTTTCCAAGTGACTGGTCATTATGTGGTTCATAAAGCAATTTTATCTCATTTTATAAGACTGTCCTGAATACAAATATAATTCTAGCTTCCTAAGGGATTTGGCTTTAGAACTAATATGGCTGTACTTGTCAATTCTTTCATTATACACTATAAAAATTTAGATAACATCTATTACTTTATTTGCAGTCGGAAACAAGAAGTCATTTGAACAATGGGAAGGAGTAGAGAATATTATTTTTATCTTTAAGACTATACCCAATCTTAGCCATAAGACACTGATCTCAGTCAAGATGATTTGCTTCTGATATGGTAAAGACTGAAATATAGATTATGTTAATTTATAACTTAATACAATTTATTTTGTTCTCATGGCAGCATCATGCATTCATTGTTTAGTGGATGTGGTCCCTGTAAAGAATGAAGAAGGAATTGTCATCATGTTTATTCTGAACTTTGAGGACCTGGCAGCTCTCATTGCCAAAAGTGCCCGACAGAGTCTACACCAGCGTCTCACCCAAGGATGGCATACAGGTGAGAGGTCCATAAGAGGCCAGTACCCTTTATCCTTAAGCAAGCATATGTGGGAATGGGAGACCAGTGGGAAGCTGAAATCTGGATCTTATAAGGCATGTGGTTTATAGCATGGGAAAGAGTTCTATTTTTATCAAGTCCACTGCATTTTAAGAAAGCTGTAATTATATCAATAGTTGTGGAAGAATGTTTTGTCAGGAACTGCTGTTCCATATTCCATACTTAGAGACAATAAGAAAGAAGCACATAGCCATATAGAGACATCTAGTATAACAATCCTTTAAAAAAAGAAGAAGAAGATCAGCTAAGGAAGATAAGACAACATACAGAGAAAGAAAAAGAAAATAAGACTATTATGTAATGGACAACATTCTTCATATGAATATAGTTTTAAATTGGCTTTGTGTGACTTCTACAGATGTAAGCACTTTGGATCTGAAGAGAGGAATAGAGAATGTACTCTACTCCTGCCAGCATTTTTTTAAGAAACTGCATCTTTTGGTAGCTGCAAAAGATGCATATGGTAGCTGCACAAACCCAGGAAATTTGTATGGACAAATACACATCTTATATGCCTTCTCTTTTTCTGATATGAAAACATTGCTGATTGTGATATTGCTAAACTCATACTACTTATCTTGAAAATATATCCCAAAGAAACATACAATATTTCTCTCATAGAATAAATATGCTTTTCTCACATAGTATCTGGCAAAATGAAACTTGCAGTGGATAGAAGTTTTTTTTAATGAATTATTTTTATTTTATTCAATAATTAAAATTAAACAACTCCAAAATAATTCACAGAAGCAAGCAAAAAATGAACAAGGGAAATATTAAAAAGTTCATTAAAAAACACAAACACATATACACGTATTACCCTCCCTAGTTGAATACTAATAAATATATTGTAACAATATTAGTTTCCTATCCCTTACAAAATAGGCCCCCCCAATTTTTTTTCAAACCTCTAATTCTGTTTACAAATTATTAACCTATCATCTATCTACTATGTTAATGGCCAAATAGTTAACGGGTAGAACAACAGATGAACAAACAAAACACATTATTATATTCAACTCATAGAAAATTTACCCAGAGATTCAACTCATAGAAAATTTATATTCAACTCATAGAAAATTTACCCATAGATTCAACTCATAGAAAATTTATTATATTCAACTCATAGAAAATTTACCCATAGATTCTTATCTATTCCAAATCATCCAAACAACTAACTGATTCATCCTAAATCAAATATCCATAGTTGTTTCTTAATACCACCTCTTATCAATTGTTGTCTGGTTAAATAAAACAGATTCTCCAAAATCAATCTATCTTTCCAAGAAATCCAACTGAAATTGTTTTGTATGACAAATCCATTCCCCAATCTTCATCAATCAACTTAAAGAAAACCAATCCAATCTCTGCTATTGTAAAAAAGTGCAAGACCTGAACTTTGGGAAGGCGTGTGTTATCCCTTCTGTCAGTTCTATGTCTATAAAACTTGTATCTCTTTCCGTCTGAATCTACCACTTTTAAATCAAATTTCTTTTGTGAATCTAATTTAAATCTAGTTACTTGGATTTGTACGTTTTTTGCAATCATTATTATTTTGTCAAAGTGTTTTAAAAAGTTTTAACTTGGGTTTGCATATTACCAAATGTTTTTTTTTCTTTTTACTATGAACAACTTTCCCTTGTTTATAATCTGATGCATTGTTGCTTTGATGTAATTTAGCAATGGATAGATAAAACTCCTCAGAGACAGGGAGGATATTCCTCAGAATACAGAGGCCGGGAGAATGTATTTAGATATTTCAAATTCAGTCCAGGATAAAAAAGATTTTTGAAAAAATAACCACTATTTTTTTTCAAGTTAAATGTGAAAATACTTGTAGTGAAAGTTTAATACAGATGTAAATCAGATCAAACTTTTCCACTATTTGCCATGTTTTCCTCATGGCAAACAAAAGTTATTCAAAAAAGTCAAAGGAAAAGAACAAAAAAGAAATTAATAAAATCCAGTAGGGTGTTAAAATAAATCAGCATTCAGCTAGCTAGTCAACTTTTAGAGATAAGAAGCAAAGTAAAACAAAAGCTTTAAAAGGTCTAGTTAATACACAGGCATACTTATGAAAATGGTTTGCCAAAAGGAAAAAGATGGATGACGTAGTTTTCCACGACTCCCACTAAGAACTGTCATCTTCAGGTGGGTACATGATTGTCCAAAAACCATCTTGGGTTATTCCCAAGTGCTCCCATTCAAATCCAAAGGGCCCACTGCCAAAAAGCAAGCAAAGAGCCAGCTTTGGTAGCAAAGTTAGCAAATCACCAGCAGGAGAAAAATCTCCTTATTGTACAGTAGCTACCTCAGGGAGGAGGAATCCAGTGAATAAATGATTCTTGAATGTAGTTGAATTGAATTGAAGAACAATTAAAGCTATAAGAGTGTTACATCTTGTTGATTCCACATACTTTATGAAGTTGGAGTTGGAAATTTGAGAGTATGTAAAGATGCAAAGGGACTGTAGAGAGGAAACTGCAATTACATTGTAGAATTTTTCATAGCATCTCCAGTGCTAGCTTTTCAAGCATGGATATGTCTCTCACTTCTGCTATAAAATTACAATAGGTCTTAGCTTAACATTAATTCACAAGATATTTATGTACAGGTTTTTCAATCAGTGAAGGTCAAATCTCTTTTAAGGTATAGTTATCAGACGTTTGGGGAAAAAAAAGACATGTCCTCCTTTTTGTCCTCATGTCCTCTATCCAGAAGGCAGGAGCTTTAAAATCAAATATTCTCTCACTTTTTCAGGATTTGTTTATTATTATTATTATTATTATTATTATTATTATTATTATTATTATTATTATTAGTTAATCTGTAGTGAGATTCACAGTCTTTGAGGCTGGTTAATAGCTCAGGAGCTCGAGTCCTAACCAAGGACCTAGGAACTGTTAAAATATCGTCGGAGGATGTAAGCTGTTCCGAGTAAGGTGGTTTTTTGTAGAGTCAAAATGTTCAAGTCCGGTAAATTTAGAATTTCTTTATTATTATTATTATTATTATTATTATTATTATTATTATTATTATTATTATTATTATTATGGACTATTCTATAGTTATAATATAATATATTATATATATTATATTATATAATATACTATTCTATACTAAATTTAGAATTTCTTTATTATTATTATTATTATTATTATTATTATTATTATTATTATTATTATTATTATTATTATTATTGACTATTCTCATATAAATCATTGAAACTTTCATGTATTGTGATCTTGTAAATTGTTTGTTTGTTTCTTTTCCTGGTCTGGAAAAGATTTTCCAGATTTGGCAGCTGATGATTCACATTATTTAATTTATTTCCTGATTCCAGGAATTGGCTTCAATCCACCCCTTTCAAATCTATAATCACTATGGTCTGTAGATCACATGACTCATCAAAATTTTCAGAATGAAATTTGAAAAGCATATCGTTGACAATTTTATATCACTAACACATATTGTGAAAATAAAGATCTGTTGGAAAAATATTGCAACAGACAAACCGATCTTTTTTAATGCTGGAAAAAGCAGTTTCATACATGTATGCCTAAGTGCTTCCCCCCCCCCCTCCATTTTTCACTGTTACTTTTGTTGGAGATGTAAAGAAAGTTACATTTGTCCTTTTTGGGTTTTTGTGTCCTTCTTTACCTGTTCATATATCTGATAATCATACTTTAAGAGGACTACAAAGAGAAGCCTGCAGAAAAAGCAGCTGCTGGATTATCCTTAACAGGCCTATATAGACGGGGTCTAGGACAATTTGCTGCAGGCAACTTGCCACAACCAACTTACTGCAGCCAACTCACCACAGGACAACTCACCATGGGACAAGAGTTCCATTAATATTGAACAAATGGTGGCAATAAGGAAAGGATGCAAAATGAGGGACAAAATGAAATGTGAATGACAAAAATTAAAATATTTTTAAATTATTTTAAATAAATTAAATTGTTGAATTATCCCGTGACAAATTATCCCATGGCAAGTTGTCAATGAAGAGTTGGCCATGGAGAGTTGTCCTATTCTGATATAAATCAACTGTCTCATTTTTCTATGCTGCCTTGCCAGGCATCAACTCATTGCCCAGGCAGAGAAGACAATGGGTTCCTCATGCTCTTAAGCCTTATTAAGAGAAAATGGAGCGGGCCAGAGACCACTCAAGTAAGAGTAGAGTAGAGTAGAGTAGAGTAGAGTAGAGTAGAGTAGAGTAGAGTAGAGTAGAGTAGAGTAGAGTAGAGTAGAAGGGAACAGAACAGAACAGAACAGCATAATTTTATTTTATTATATACTCAGGGTCAAGGTTGGTCACTAAGATATAAAAAAGATTAATCAAAGGCTTATTGGCACTACTTGGTTTTCCCATTACTAGAACAGGGTGGGAAGAATTTCTAGAAGGCAGAAATGAATGACGTTGTTCTCTATTAATCCTCCACTCAACTACAAAACTCCTTGTTGGGTTGTCTAGAATATCTTAGTTTGCCAAAGGCTAATTTCAGCACTGCACTGGCTACTTGGTACAGGAAGAAGATTCTTTCTATAGATCGAAAAATTGTCATGCAATTTAATATTTCTTTATCTCTATTTGCTGACATACAACTGTGCCTAAGATTTCATTGTTTGGCATCAAAAAGACTGCAAACTCAACATCTAGCAGAAATTATTATGATAATGATTGGTTGCACAGACAGACAGATGTTTAGCCTGTATTTGGCATTTTTATCTACCTTGCAAATCCTTCCCAAGGACCTAGGATAAGCAGATGCTATTGTTTGATGGTGACATCAGTAAACATCTGGCTGACTGTGCAACCAGTTATAATGATATAGAGCTATGCTGCCAGATGTACATTCTACCAGAAACTTGTGCTAGATAGATTTCAGCAGAAGAGTCAAACTAAGAGAAAGTTAGCTCACAGAATGCTCAATGGTACATCATTTTATAAAAATTGTCTTTAAAATTATAATGTAATCCTCATATTGTTCAAGCATTACATTATAGCATTATAATATATTCAAAATTCTTTGCCTATTGGATAATACAATGCTTCACATACTCATTCTCCAAATTCAATTTCAATAATAATTTATAAAAGTTTATAAGCCTTAGTAATAATGTATTCATCATTACCACAAAGTAGAGCTTCCAATTCATTCTTTGCAAAAGTCAAACATACAACTTTTTAAAGTTGTATCGGGGGTGCCTGTGGCAGCCCAAGCGCTCTGCCAGCAAAAACAGCTTGGAAGAGCTGCATGCAGCCCTCCCGAGCTCTGTTTTCATTGGAAAAGCACCCAGGGCTGATCCTTCGTTGTTTCCAGGGCAGCCCCGAGGGCCAGATCTAAGCAACCCTAATCTAAGGTCAGATTGGGCCCACAGGCCTTGAGTTTGACACCCCAGCCTCAGGATGACATGCCTAACTAAGTGATTATTGAAATCAACATTTATTTTATTGGCATGCAACAGTATTTCAAATCTGTTAAACCCAAATTCCCAAGTCTTTCTTTAGCATCTTGGAATAATTTATACCTAATTCTTGGGGGGGGGGGAACCTTGTCATATAAACTTAGAAATATTGATTTGCCGCTGCTTAAATGGAATGTCAGTTATAAGTATTGGAATAGGAAAAATCTACTGTGGACTCTGTGATCTTTCTCAGTAGGAAAAGAGGACAGGACTTTTCATATAGTATTTAGTAGAAGAGAGAATGGCAGTTAAGCATCTCTTGTAATTCATGGTAATCTGCTGAAATGCCCTCTTTTGCAGGATTACTGAAGATACAGTGCCTGGCCCTGTGGGGCATATGTCACAAGGACATGCCATCATCATTTGTGTTCTAATTGCTGAGTGTAAGAGGTGATTACTGCAGCCTAATCCACACACTCTGAGTTATCTCAGCACAGTTATAGAGCTCTTGTTTACATTGATTATTATCATAAGTAGCAGTGTTAGGGCTGATACAATCTAACATGAGAGAGCAGTAGCAATCACACACAACTAGTAGTATCAATAGCACTACACTGCCTTTAATTAGAAGAAGATGGACAAAACAGGAGATTTACTCATAATCAGTAACCAAGTTCTTTCGTATTTATATGTATCAATTAATAGAAATAGGTGATATGGAGAGAGCTGAGCAGGGAATGGACAAGATCACATCCATGAACATCTCTCCAACACTATTTTGCTATGATTTTCCCTCCAAAATACAGGATTAAAATCTACATAAAACTTCTGTAATAGTATGTGAGAAAGACCTGGAGAAATGAGTAAAGAGATGCTGCCTAGGGCAGCAGTTCCCGAATTTTGCAACTGGGTGGCCTAGCTTGGAGGAGAGAGGGGTATGGGACTGCATAAGTGGCGGGCCAGCCCGTGCATGCAATGCAGCCCTTACACAAGCAGTAAGACAGCATGCGTGAGTGTCTGTTGGCCTGCTGGTCACACAAGTTGAGCTGTGTGTGCATGCGCACACTCTAGCCAGCCACTCACAGGCCTCAGCCCAGGACTGAGCCACACCCCAGGAATTGGGTACTCCTGGCCTAGGGATAAGAGAGTTTGAAAGCACAAATCTCCTGCTATCTCTTTTACAGCCTGAAAAGTTAGGGATGGTCCTTCTGAGCCTCTTTCTCCACTGATTATGTAGGTGTAGGCTACACCCTCTCTTACCTGATCATCCCCTAGATAGCAACTCTTTGCCCCATTTCTCAAAGTCTTTTTCACATTCTATTGCAATGTCTGACAAACAGCAGCTATTTTCTCCATAGAATAAACTAGCATTGTGGCCATAGCCATATTATTTAATGAAGAAAATGATACAAGGGGAAAAGAGGGCTTTAAAAGCCCTCCTTTAGTGCAGTCATCATGATTTAATCTGGAGACTCGAGTGGCTCATGTTAATGAAAGAAAAGAAAAGAAAAGAAAAGAAAAGAAAAGAGGGAGAGAGGGAGGGAGGGAGGACAGAGAGAGAAAGAAAAAGGAAAGGAAAGGAAAGGAAAGGAAAGGAAAGGAAAGGAAAGGAAAGGAAAGGAAAGGAAAGGAAAGGAAAGGAAAGGAAAGGAAAGGAAAGAACACAGGAACCCTGAACACAGTTCTTCAGTTTTTCCTCTCATGAGAGACTATCTGAGGAGTTTGTGCAAAGCAAGAACATAGATTATGATGTGCAGTGAGATTCTTCAAAAACTCACTTGACAAAGAAGAATGTATGTAATAAATGTGCAAATGGAAATTGTACCGCTGGTTAGAAATAGGAGTGGGTGATGGATTTATGAGGATTATAGAATTTTTTCCGTGATTTCAGGACAGAATGATAGCTAAAGTCATAATCCTTGCAATCTATGACAAACTGCGGGTGTTATCCATAAAGCTCATGTGGCATCTTGCCCACTGTATCCATGCTGCAAGTAAAAGTTAATTAATTTTAAAAATAACGATTGCAGAAGAGAAAGCAGTTGAAATTATAATAGAAGTAAGGGAAATATGAAGTCTCATTTTAACTCACCAACAACTGAGGCTGCTGTTCTGAAGACAGTCTTCACTTAAACTATTCTGGCTATCATCTTGCATACCATAGGTTTCAGATTTTGCAAGGTGAACCACATTTTACAAAGCCATGGCACTTGCAATTGCAACATTACTTTAGATAATAAATTTGATCAGGTAAATATTCCTCCTATGTCAAGATCTTAGATTTTATGACCTAGATGTGATCGAAGATCACAAAAGTTATTTTTAAGGACTAGATAGATATGGAGACAATATTTTCTGGTTTGTACTGCTCAAGAGTATATTTGTTAGTTTGCATCCTGCCTTTATTATTTTTACAAATAACCCCAGGCAACAAAAATAACCAACACACCTTCTTCTTCCTATTTTCCCTACAACAACAACCCTGGAGATCCATTGGAGAGAAAGAGAATGACTAGCTCAAAGTAACCCAGCTGACTTTCCTTTATATGTACAGTATATCAATAATACAAATGTGTACCTTGAACTATATAGACTCTGTGATAGTGGATTGCAATAATAAAATATTTTCCAGTCTTAACAAAACATGGGATATGGACAGCTTTTAAGAATATTTGAGGAGAATGTTTCTAGGATGTTGTTCTAGGTTTGAAGAAAAAAATAATTTATGAATTATAACTTCTAATGTGGAATAAAAAGTAGTTGGTCCCAATAAGAGACTGTGGATGGGTCTATCTGGGATTTAAAACCAGTATTTTGAGAAAGACTTTTGAAATATCTCATTAATGGTAAACAGACTTCTAATGCTTAATCATCCATAATCACAAGGATGACTTACATTTAGAAAGCTTTTAAATAAATGAATAGAGATATCAGTTCCAGAAGCAAGCTGTTATTCAACATACAAAGAATGAAATTTTCGGCATCATAGTATATATTTTTTATATTGCAAGACCAAGATATTTTCTAAAAATGTAATTAATCATTCTGAAAATAAAAAGTGAGGACAGAGAATAAGAAAGGCATTTTATGATTTGGTTAAATGCCTTATTACTCCTGTAGTAAATATGAACAATAGAGATGCTAAACAAAAGATTACTATGAACAATAAGAATACTGTGGCAGGTCTACTATTACTAATGTACCATATTTTTATATCAGTTCAACCTATAAAGTGCCAAAGTCAAAAGAAATCTTCAGAATTATTACAACAGTGCTTCAATGGCTAGTGCTAATGCCAAATTAAACATTGCCCCAACTCCAATTACTGGAAAAGATTTGATGTGAAATATTTAAAAATCATTTTTATTACCTGAAAGAGTGCATTGTGTAGTCTTTTCCAATGGGGTACATTGCAGATCAACTGCAACTCTCAGGTTGCAGGATGGAAACTCTATATCAACATGTTTATCTACTGTGCACTTCCTGAATAATATGCTATCTTTAAAATGAATAGGCAAAACAAGAGTTCTAGAATTTTTCTCTTTGACATTTACAAATATTTTTTTTTATATTGTATTGTTGTTGTTAGTTGTGAAGTCGTATCCTACCCATCGTGACCCCATGGACAACGTTCCTCCAGGCTTTTCTGTCCTCTATCATCCTCTGGAGTCCATTTAATCTCACGCCTACTGCTTCAGTGACTCTGTCCAGCCATCTCGTTCTCTGTTGTCCCATTCTTCTTTTGCCCTCAATCAATCTATGTTGTATTACCTTTTTTAAAAAAAATATCCAAATGCATAAAATCTAATTACTATAAATTCAGCATAGATTTAGGGAATATTCTACTGGAAAGATGAATTGAATTAGGTAGATTCCAGTCATTCAAAAAAAAAAAGAAGTCATTTTTAAAAATGACAATATTTGGTTGCCACAAACAGAGTCACAGGAACATGCTTGGATATTATTAAATGTTTCCCATTCCCCCCCCCCCTAAAATAATTTATTGCTATTCAAGATCTATGCCTTTCTTATTTTATTCTAATGAGCCAATCTATTCCAGGAGGTATATTAGGCTGTTCTGGTACGTGAATCAAGATCTCATACTAAGCTTCATGACTGAGTGATAATCTGAAGATTTAAGTTTTTCCAAATCTAGCACTGGTACATTACATTGATGAGTAGTTATATAGTTTGGTTAGTTATTTTTCTTGTTTAAGAAGGTTGATGCAAATAATCATTTAACTTTATACAAATAATACATCACCATCACTATTTAATGCATCTAGGCCCAGCTTTTTATGGAGAATTACACTCCAATTGAATGTGGTTGTACATTGTATGCGCTGTCAAGAATAAATAATCAAAGAACAGTCCATATCTCTATGGGAGAAAGTAGTTATGAAAATGCATGATAAATTCAAAATGACATCATAATACACTGTAGCTATGTGTCATTTTGACATTATTGTGGCATTTCAAGATATAGTTGGGAAAATTTGGTAGTAAAAGGAATTGAACAAGAATTAGAATATATTGCTGAAGTGCAATAGAGGGATAGCAGTTTATATAAAGGAAAGGTTAAATCCCAAACAAATGTATGCAAATAATTAGGGAAGGATATTAATGATTGAAATCTCAATAAAACAAAAAAGTATATTACTTGTAGTCATTTATACACCAACATAGATCAGAGAGAATACTATAATAAGTTACACAAAAAACTAATAGAATTAGAAGTAGATAACCTATGCATATTAGGTGACTTCAATGCAGAAAAAAGAAAAATCATGAAAGGAAAATATTACCACCCACATTTTTTGAATTGACCCAGGAATTTAACTTAAACGATACATGGAGAGAAATTAACCCACAAAAAAAGAAATATATCTTCTTCTCTAACTCCCAAAAATCATGGTCAAGGATAGATACAGCATGGATGGACCCAGAAACAGGGAAAGACATTGCGGAAATAGAAATTGAAGCCAATTCCTGGGCAGACCACAATCCATTAAAAAACAGTTGGAAAGGAGAAGTCAGGAGGAGACAGAGATGGACCATGAACCAAAGGATAGTGAAAGAGAAGAATTTTATTCAATACTCAAAAAAAGAATTGGGCCTGTTTTTAAAAGAAAACTGCAATGAAGAAAATACAACTCAAAATTTATGGGAAACAATAAAAGCTTATATAAGAGGTTTATCGATAGCATACACAATAAGGAAAAATAGAAATAAAAAGAATCAACTCACAGAGCTTCAAGGAAAATTAGAAAAAGCAGAATCTAAATTACAGGAAGAACCCCTAAACCAAGAAATCAAAATAGAAAAAGGGTTAATTAAACACAAATTAAAATTAATAACCCAAGAAGAAGTAGCACAAAAAATTAGAGCAATTAAATAAAATTATTTTGAAAATGCCAATAAGTCCAGAAGATGGTTGGTGTATAAATTAAAAAAAGGAAAGGAAAAGAAATTAATAAAACAATTAGAGGATAAGAATGGAATGGTACATCTACAGGAAGAAAAAAAGAAAGTATAGCAGGAAATTATTTTCAAAAACTATACAGTTCAGAAAAAATTAAACAGGAGAATATTCAAAGATATCTTCAAAAAAGGAATCTTCCAAGAATACCAGATATAATAAAAGAATGGGGAAATAACAAAACTGGAGATTCAAAGAGCAATTCAAAAGCAAAAAAAAATAAAAAAATAATAAGACTCAGGCTCAGATGGAATTTCCACTCAGATGGAATTCCCACTGAATTTTATAAAACATTTCAACAGTCGTTAGAACAATTGCTATTAGAAACATTTAATGAAGTACTGAAAAAGGCCAGGATACCAGAATCCTGGAAGGAATCATTAATAACTCTCATCCCCAAAAACAATAGTGAGCAACAGAAGATACAGAATTATCGGCCAGTCTCGTTGCTAAATGCTGACTACAAAATATTTATGGCCATAATAGCAGATAGAATAAAAAATATACTGAACAAAATTATACATTCGGACCAAAATGGATTCCTACCCAACAGATATATAAAGAACAATATAAGAATTATCATCAATGGATTAGAATATTATGAAACCCATCCCGAAATGCACAAAAAGCTTTTGACAACTTAAATTGGGATTTTATGATAAACCAATTAATAAGAATGAATTTTGGAGAAAAATTTATAGACACGATTAGAGCCATATACACTGTACAGAGGGCAAAGTTAATAATCAATGGGGAACAAACAGAAAGTTTTGAAATAACTAAAGGAATAAGACAGGGCTGCCCGCTGTCTCCTCTGTTGTTCATTCTGTCTGGGGAGACATTAATATCCCAAATTAGAGATAATTCGGAAATAAAGGGATTAAAAATTAAGTCACAAGAATATAAGGGCCAAGCATTAGAAGAGCCTGGATAGCTCAGCAGACTAAAAGCATTGTGATTAACACCAGCTGTCTGCAAGTACTATAAATTCAAATCTCACCAGGCTCAAGGTTGACTCAGCATTCCATCCTTTCTAAGGTAGGTAAATTGAGGACCCAGTTTGTGGGGGCAATAAGCTGACTTTGTATACATATACAAAAGTCTGAAGGCTATTGCTTAACGCACTGTAATCCGCCCTGAGTCTCCGGAGAAGGGCGGCATATAAATAATTTTTTTTTAAAAAAAGCATTTGCAGATGATCTGGCTTTTATTATTGAGGAATCTTTAGAATCTGGACCTATTTTACTACAATGATTTAAAATGAACAAAGACAAAACTAAAATATTGACTAAGAATTTAAACAACAGACAGAGTGAATAACTAGAGGAACTGGGAATCTTGAAAACAAAGAAAATTAAATATTTAGGAATTTGGCTATCAGAAAAGTGTACTACCATAAAGGGGGATCATTACGGTACACTCCTATTACAAATACGAAAAGATTTGGATAATTGGACTACATTACCAATATCATTAATTGGCAGAATTTCAACGATAGAAGGCATTGACCTTCAACTTCATTGGCATGGCTTTTTATGGGATGGGAAAAATAAATCACACACTTATTTTCAACGTCATAAGGTAAGGGATGCACTACTGAAAGTATGGGAAAAGATTAAAAAGAATCATTATATGAAAGTCCCAGTTTGGTTGTCTACAATGGAAGCAATGATACATCCAAATACCACAGACCTAGATAAAATGGTGAGATACGCAGATTTATTACACACAAAAGGAGAATTAAAATCAATACAAGATTTGAAAAAACAAGGAATAAAATTTGGAATGGTGGCCAACATTTACAAATCAAACCAAATTTTAAAAAGATAAGGAACAATTTGGCATAAACAGGAAACAATCAGAATTAGATAAATTAATATTAGGATCAGGAAGAAAAATGATTACAAATATCTATAATTATCTATTAGGATACAAATTGGAAGAAGAGGACTTCCGGGTAGCGCCAGCGTGTTGGGAAGGAAGGAGACATCGCTCTGTCTCTTTTCTCCCTTTTCTTGGTTCGGGAGCCCAACTGCGGGCACTGCCAGCTACGAAGAGGTTGGCAGACAAAAGGGGATATCCGTAGGACCCCGGAGGTGAGCGCAAACACCCCGTAGGTTCAGGGATTTTCCCCCTAATCCTGTTCAAGAAAGATCCCAGCCCCCCCCCCCCCCGGGCTGGCCTGAACGCTGTAAACCACCCCAGAGAGGAAGCAGAAGATCGGAAGACATCAATCATATAAAGAAAATCTAAAGAGAAACAAAAGGGAGAGTGAATCGAGTTGAGAGGGGAGAAAGGACGGGGGAAGGAGGTGCTCCGGAGCAATTGGTGAGTTTGAGCCAGAGAAAGCGGCGAGCGGAGACGAGGGGAGCGGAGGAACGAAGCCAACCGGGAGCGCAGGATTGTGTATGGGAGGCAGCGGAGTGGAACGAGAGTTGGAGAGAAGGAAAAGTGAAAGATATTGCCTATATCGACTTTGTGATTCGGAAGGAGAGGCAGAGACTGCCGAGAGGGAGACTTGATTGATCGAAGAGGACTGAGAGAGATTTGATAGTTGAGACGTTGCGGGACGGAGGACTCAAGATTTGATAGTCGAGGATTTACTGCTTCAGATGGAATAGACTTTAACGCAGAGGGAAAAGAAATCCACAACAATTGGGATTGAACAGAAAGATCTATAGCTTTGAGATTGTGGACTGGAGAGTGAAGCACAATAAAACTTAAACAGACTCTGCGGGATACTTCCGGTAGCAGCAAATATAAAGTGAAGTGAAATAAAAGTAAGACTTTTGAACTTTTGAATCTCTCACAGTGAGAATTTGAACTGGGACTAAATAGGAACATTATTAACTGTGATTAATCTTTCCCAACCTGAGGAACGAAAGAATTTAATTTAAAGGACGAACCCAGGAAGGAGTTAAAATGATGCAACAGCAGTGAGACGGGAATGAGTCAGCAATTCAGAGAGGGCATCCATTGTTGAAAGTTTGGAAGTATAACTACATTAATTTTTTGATTATCGTGCACTTCATAATAGTTTTGCTGCTGTGATAACATTTAATATATTGATTGTGTCAAACTGCTATTGAATAATTTAATAATTTAACAATAATTGGTTAATAATATTTAATAATTTAAGAATATCGGAATAGACATATAAGTTAAATTAAGTTATAAGGGTTAAGATACAACATAATATACATAGTAGAATTAGGGATTGATATAAGGGTACTGTTTTATTGATTACTTAATATACTGGATAATTAGTTTTAGGCATTTAATTATTATATGGATTGAATTGGAATAGAATTTAACTAAGTGAAGTAAGGAATCGATGATCTGCTGATTTATTTATCCATTTATATAATAGATAACAGTATTCAATAGTAAAGAAAATAAGAGATAAAGAGAATAAGAAAGCAACTGATATTTAAGCTTGATCTGTGTTGTATAACTGTTCAATTGTTTAATTATAAAGAAGTAGAAAGATGGTACGTAGGGAATTGAATATACTTAAGGAGAGAACTTAAAATGAGTCACTGAATTGGAGGTTCTTTTCCTTACTCCCACCTTTGGAAAATTTAACCCCTGAACTCAAAATACATATTAGGAATACATTGTGTTATATTGCAGTGTATGATAAACTGGGATTATATAAAAGCAAAAGTTAGAATGTCATACACTTCTACATCTAACGTGTCCAAATCTAATAAGGGAGCATCAGCAACCCGCATAGGGACAATTACATCACCTCTACATCAAAAATCTATAGATACAATGATGGCATCAGATAAAGAAAAACCACCTCAACAATTTAATATGCAGAATATACAATCGATATTAACAAGCATACAGGAGGGGATGAGTAAAACACAAGAATCGATTGCCAGCAACCATATAGAGAGTAGGAAAAACCACGAAGAGATGACAGTCAATGTTGTGGAAATAAAAGACCACCTGAAAAAAATGGACGATAGAATGGAGAAAATACAGCAAGATATAGCTAAAAATGAACAAAGAATCCAAAAAATAGAACAGCAGATGGAACAGACAGATAAGAAAATGGAGAGGAGAGAACACGAACAGATGATGATGAATAAAGAATTAGAGGATTCGATCTCCTTTCTTGAAATAGAAAAATCGTCCTTTTTTCTGAGATTTCAAAATGTGGCAGAAACTAAAGAGGAGAACCCAAGGCAAATAATGATAGGAATTTTGGCAGAAGTGACAAAAAAATCGAAGGAAGAAATAAGTATAGAATTGGATGAAGTATATAGGGTCTTTACAAATTATGCTCGGAGGCATAAGCTCCCTAGAGAGATCCATGTTCGCTTTGCGAGAAAAACAATCAAAGAAGAAGTATATAAGATAATGAGGGAAACACCACCAACATACAAAGAAAGAGAAATAATAGCTCTTAAACAGATACCTAGAAGAATAAGGGAAATTAGAAAAAGTTATAATTTTTTAACAACAGAATTGAATAAACATAGAGCAATGTTTAGATGGCTAATGCCCGAAGGAATCATGGTAACGTGGAATGATAGGAGATATAAATTGGACACAATACAGAAAGCACAGGAATTTTTTGAAACAAATTTCTATGTGGAAGAAGATAGACAACGGTCAACTCAAAGAGAAATGGGAAAACAAGAGGAGCAAAGAGAACCGAGAACTAGGGGAGAAAAGGAAAGAATGGAAAGAGAGGGAGCTAGGGAAAAGACGAAACTAACTGGAGACAACTCCAAAACACAGAAAATCAACTAAAGACAAACTGGAAAAATGGGAGAAGTTAAATTAATATCATTAAACGTCAATGGACTCAACTCACCTACAAAAAGAACAAGAACGTTTAAAAAATTACAGAAGATGAAAATGGACATTATAATATTGCAGGAGGTACATATAAAGAAACAACACCGTAAATTAATAGAATGTAACAGATTAGGAGAATTATACACATCTTTAGCAGAAGGGAAAAAAAAAGGCATCGCCATGTATGCGCACAAGCACTTACAGCCTAAGCAAGTATATCAAGATGATGAAGGCAGAATACTAATGGTAGAGATAGTAATAGGGGGGAAAAAAACATTATTAATAACAGTCTACGCACCAAATACTGCCCAAATGAGTTACTTTCAAAAAATCCATCAGAAGATTAAGGAATTGGACTATGAAAATATTTGCCTCATTGGAGATTTTAATGCAATTGACAATATAGAAAAAGATTATGGGGCTAACAAACAGAAAAAAACTAAGAAAAAATTATTGCCACAAACTTTTTACGATTTGGTGCAGGAATATCAGCTTAAAGATGCATGGCGAGAAGTGAATAAAGAGAGAAAGCAATTTACATATTATTCGAATCCGCATAACTCGTGGTCTAGGATAGACATGGCATGGATGACGGCGCAACTAAGAACAACTCTAAAAAGCATTGAAATAGCTGCTAATATCTGGGCTGACCATAATCCAATTGAGATATGTTGGAAAGGAGATCAAGAACGTAAAAGATGGATGTTAGATACAGAATTGTTGAAGGATAAGCAATATATAGAATGGATGCAGAAGGAATTGAAGATTTTCTTACAAATCAACGTCATAGAGCATACTAGTATACAAAATCTTTGGGACACGACTAAGGCCTATATTAGAGGCTTAACAATAGCATTTAATGCAAAAAAGAAAAGGGAAGAACAGCGATTAAAAGAAACACTAATAACCAAAATTCAGCAACTAGAAAAGGAATTACAACAGAATCCAGATAGACAGAAGATAAAAGAACAACTAAAACTTACTAAGCATCAAATCAACCTGATGACAACTTCCGAAATTACAAAGAAAATGAAATTTGCAAAACAAAGATATTTTGAATTTGCTAATAAGACGGGAAGATGGTTAGCACATAAATTAAAATCAGAGAAGGAAAAAAGGACGATAATATAATTAAAGGATAAAGATGGAATTATGTACTACAACCAAGAAGACAAAAAACGAATAGCGACTGAATTCTACCGAGAATTGTATGCAGAAGAAGCAATAGATGAGGAGGATGTGAGGGAGTACATAGCCAAAATTAACTTGAAAAAGTTAAAGGACCAGCATGTAGAGTGTTTGAACAGACCAATAACGCTGATAGAAGTAGAGGAAATAAGGAAGAAACAGAAAAACAATAAGACACCAGGAACAGATGGCTTACCGATAGAGTTATACAAAGCTTTGAACCAGACCCTGGATGAAGTACTAACTCAACTTTTCAATGCGGCATTAATGAAAGCTAACACTCCCCAATCATGGAATGACACATTAATCACCCTGATACCAAAACAAGATGCAGACAGAGAAAATATTAAAAATTATAGGCCAATTTCGCTGTTGAACGCAGATTATAAACTCTTTACATCAATCATGGCACACAGATTAAAAACATTCATAGCAGAATACATACACGAAGACCAGAATGGATTCATACCCGGTAGACAAATCCAAACAAATACTAGAATAATAATGGACACATTAGAATTTTATGAATATCACCCGGACAAACAATTGGCACTAATATTCTTGGACGCACAGAAAGCATTTGATAACCTGAATTGGACATTTCTAATAACACAATTACAACAAATGGAAGCAGGAAACAAATTCATCCCGATGATACAGAATATATATAAAAACCAAAAAGCAAGAGTATTGATCAATGGCCAGACATCGGATTGCTTTGAAATTAAGAGAGGAGTAAGACAGGGATGCCCATTGTCCCCCTTATTGTTTATATTAACTTTAGAAATACTATTGGAAGAGATTAGGAGGGACAAGGAGCTGTCCGGACTTAAGATAAAAAACCAACAATACAAGTTGATGGCCTTTGCAGACGATGTGGTACTGATAGTAGACAACCCCCTAGAGGCCGGCACTAAGGTGTTGAATAAAATACGACAATTTGGGAAAGTAGCAGGACTGAAAATAAATATGCAAAAAACTAAAATTATAACAAAAAACATTACAAAGGCCCAACAAGGAAAATTGGAAGAGTTAATGGGGATACAAATAACGAAGAAAATTAAATATTTAGGGATACAAATGACTAATAAAGTATCATCTTTGAAGGAAGATAATTATTCAGAACTTAAAAAACAAATTGATAAAGACTTGCAGAAATGGAATAAACTACAGTTATCAATGATTGGGCGTATATCGACAATAAAAATGAATGTACTTCCACGAATTTTATACCTGTTTAGAGTAATACCAATTAATCCCGGCAAAGCATTCTTTAAAGATTTGGATAAGATGACTGCTAAATTTATATGGCAAGGAAGAAAGGCCAGAATAAAATTAAAATATTTACAGGATGCCCAAGAAAGAGGAGGGATGGGCTTACCTAATTGGCAACTTTACTACAAAGCGACAGTATTAACTTGGATACGGGAATGGATTGATTTACGAAATAGAAGAATATTAACAATAGAAGGGCCAGACTTAACCAAAGGATGGCACGCATATTTATGGGATGAAAAATACATAAAACAGGGACAATTCTGCAGACATATGGTTAGAGCACCTCTGATTAAAATTTGGCACGAGATTAAAAAGTCGCAATACATGGAAATGCCAAGATGGGTCTCCACGATGGAGGCCCAGATTTACCCTAACACTCTAGACCCAAGTAAGATGAAAACATACCATGAGCTCCTGACAGAAGAAGGAAATCTAAGAACAAGAGAACAGTTAAAAGAACAAGAAATAGAATTGGATTGGCTAACTTACTTTCAATTAAAAACCAAATACAACTCAGATAAGGAGAGATATGGAATACAACGAGAACCAAGTCAATTAGATAAAATATTATTAGGCCCCATTGAAAAATCGATAACCAAATTTTATAACTATTTACTAGCACAGGTATTACAAGAAGAAATTGTTAAAGAAAATATGATTGCGTGGGCGAAAAATTTTGGTTACTCGTTACAGTTAGATGAATGGGAGAAAATTTGGAAATATAACAAGAAGGTAACCCTATCAACAGCATATAAAGAAAATGCATTAAAAATGTTTTACAGATGGCATTTCCCGCCGGCGAGAATCGCCAAGATGTACCCTAATGTATCACCGGGCTGTTGGAAATGTAGGGAAAAAAAGGGAACTTATTATCATATGTGGTGGCTCTGTCCCAAGGCCAAACAATTCTGGAACAATATTAGGATAAAGTTAGAACAAATAACATCCCAGCATATATCGTTGAAACCACAGACTTTTTTATTAGGAATATTTACAGAACATTATGATAAGGACATAAGATATTTAATCACACACATCTTGACAGCCGCAAGGATCTCGTATGCACAACATTGGAAATCAGATACAATCCCAACCGACAGTCAAATAATAACTAAAATTATGGAATGCGCAGAAATGGACAGATTGACAAAAAAAATACAAGATAAAGAAGATTCGATGTACTACCAGGTGTGGCAAAAATGGTACCAATGGCTATCTAAAGTGAATAATTGACCCTGCATATAGTAAAATGAATTTATACAATATACATACAGATACACATATAGTTAGGAACATATTAGGAAGATATCATACAAGAAGTAATATGGTGAATGTAAAATCAAAGGTACTAATAGTAAATTAAAGATGGATTTAACCTATTATGTATATAGAAAGAAAATTACAGAAATACGACTAAGGATGTCTAAAATCAGGAATTTAGCTACCTAGGTGAAGGTAGTATGTTGTTTGTTTGTTTGTTCAGCGTTATTGTGTTTTTCTTTTGTGTTATGTACGTTTTTCAATAAAAAATGATTAAAAAAAAAAAAAAAAAAAAAAAAAAAAAAAAAAAAAAAAAAAAAGGAAGAAGAAACAGTAAAGGAAACGATGATAAATTGAGCTAGGAATTTCGGACATTCCATAGAATTGGATAAATGGGAAAAATTGTGGAAGAAAAATTACAAATTGACCATGGCAGTATCATACAAAGAAAACAGCTATAAAATGTTTTATATGTGGCATTTAGCACCAGCGAGACTGGCAAAAATGTACCCCAATTTATCACCTCAATGTTGGAGATGTGGTCACAAACTAGGGACAAACCACATTCTACCACATGTGGTGGATGTGCCCTAAGGTGAGGAAATTTTGGTATAAAATTAAAGAGTGGTTCAAAGAGATTGTACTCCAAAAGATAGATTTTAAACCAGAGATGTTCCTCCTAGGAATATTGATAGAAAAATGGAAAAAGTCTCTATTATATTACATTGCATATTCTAACGGCGGCCAGAATTACCTTAGCGCAAATGTGGAAATCGACTAATACACCATCAGAAGAAATAGTAATAAAGAAAATCCTCAAATGCGCTGAAATGGATAAATTAACAATGGAGATCAAAGAAAGAGAAGACTCAGATTATTATAAAGTGTGGAATAGGTTTTATACATGGTTGGAAAACAGAAATCAAATTAAGAAATAAGAATATAAAGTGAAATTTGATATTAACATACTGGATATGAATGTAAATAATGACCCTGCTAACAAAACAGTTAATTATGAATATTTAAAAATAAAGAAAAGAAGAGGGAGGATAAAAGCTAAGAATAAAGACAAAAGTCGATGCAGAAAGTTGTAAAATTGTAAATATTTATAATTAGTATTGTATTTTAACATCTGATGTGTGTGGGTTTTTTTGTTTTGTTTTTTGCTATTGTGTGTTTTGTTTTAAAACGTAAAATACTCAATAAAAATTATTTTAAAAAAATAAAAAAATATATTGCTGAAGTGGGCTGAATCTAAAGTAGATCAGTTGTACTGAAATTCATTTGTAATTATTGTAAAATGTTAATCATAATTAATTTAAATCTAGTTCATTTGCTTGATAATACTATGACTAATTTAGATTGGATTACATCTAAAATAACATATTAGTTAACAGCCATATACCAAGAAATGTGTAGTTAAAAATAACCTATGCTATTATATCAATAGGTAGCCTATGGTAAACTTTCTCTCTCCCTTCCTCCCTCCCTCCCTCTCTCTCTTTCCCTCCTTCCCTCCCTCGCTCCCTCTCTCTCCCCTTTAGCTCTCTATCTAACCTACATAACAGTTGCAAAAATCACTAAGTAGGACAAATGTTTTGAGTATACCATCAAATGGATATTGTGAAGCAAATGTAATCCCCAACCATTGACAGAGACTAAAACAATGTTGGGGGGAAATTATATTGAGTGGATACAATAATGTGGCTATCAACTATTATTAGCCCTTTTACTTTACTTTTACTTTTTTCTTAATAAAACACATTTTCTTGGTTGCTTAAAGCCTAGAGGGGATTTCTTAAAACTGAGGAAGCTGAAGTTTATGCCTAGTTTGAAACAGAAGAAGGACCACAGGTGGAGAATGCATCTGTTCTCAGCATACCACTCAGCCTGAGCTTAATAGTTGATTTCCCTGGGATTGCAAAAATCACTTCCTGCCAGAGGCTTGGACTAGTTCCATTCTGGAGATAGTCTCCCTTTTGAAGAAACTGGAGAATACAGGATTTGGGTTTAGAGAAAATTCAGGGAAAGGAGAGGAATCTGGAGCAGACTGAGAGAAAGCGTGTACAACAATGTCCCATGGATCTGTTGCTAATTGTTCTTATCTCTTCTCTGTATACAGGCTGGCAAAGATGGTCAAGCAATCCAATGAAGTGCTGTTCCCAGATTTATACATTGATTTCTAACTGGAAGTCACAGCAAAGCTAGTGATTTTGAAACAAGAAACTTAACAGATCCATGCATACCATTTTAGACAAAGATAGGTCTTTTAAAAAATAATCATTAGAATGCTTTTGGACAGTTCTCACCACTGCCAAAATGGACTGGGTATCTAATTCTTTTTCTGTGGTTGACACTATCATTTCTTTCAGCCAGTGTGCTGAAAACATGGCTATTTAATGAAGTATGAAAAGTTATCTACCTTAGCATTCTGATTCCTTTAATTCAGAAGGAACAGAACCTGCAGAAAAGAACAAGAATAGCACTACCTTCTTTCTCCCAAATTACATATTTTAGTAATTCTGAAGTTTATTTTAAGTATCTTCAAATGCTTTTAGGCATATTAGATTCCTAGAACAAACTGTCCACCGTGCCTTATTCATTCAGAAATGGAAAATTTTGTAACGTACAGTAATGGCAGTTATGGGATAGTTCAAAAAGTGCATCTGGAGTGGAAAGGAAAGAGATGGGGATTTTTTCCTGCAAATAGAAGAAACAAAAAGGTAATGAATAATGGCTAATTAATAAAGGATGAAAGGAATAAAGCAAATGACAGTGGATCCAGCCAGGGTAATGAGGCAAAAAATCAGGAACACAATGCTAAAATCTCTAGGAGGTGAATGTAGAATACAGAATCAAGCCATTATTTGTTATTTGCTTTTCAGCTGACCAAAGAGGGCTGAAATGAACCTATCAATCCATAACAATAAGAGTAATACAGTGTGAAAAATACCCATTTGTCTGTGCAAAGCCTGGGCAATCGTTGAACAGTATCTTGATTCAGGAGAAAATGCCATTTATTCTAGCAGGCTGATAAAATTAAAAAGTTACTTCAACAGGATTAAGAAGAAAAAAGAATTTTAGAATTTTTTTAGAAGTTTGGCAAAAATGTTTGGATACTGATATTATAAATATTTCAAAATTATACAGCTAGCTGCAGATTTTATTTTCCCATTATAACAATTAAGCTAAGTGATTTTTAAGGCCAACTGAGATAAAATTTGCAAACAAACATTTCTCCGTGGATTCTGAATGGAAAATGTGTTGAATAAGTAAACAAACAAATAAGGATGTTGTGAGGGGGAAGCATGCCCAAGTTGCAGTAGGGAAGGTTTGGGAGACTCAGGGCAAGTAATCTGTGAGGTGGGGAGATGCTACTATGTGAGCTGGGACTCCTCCACCCCGAAGCACCCCATGATCCAGTTAACAACTTGCATGGTCACTTAGCAACCTCATTGGGGAGATAGGGATTGGTGCAGTGAAGTGAGATAGGAGATCACATGGCACCTTATTTAACAACTATCACAACTTAGGCTTCGTTATGGCTGTACGTTGAGGAGTATCTGTAGAATGTTTTCTCATTACTTTCATGATTATTTTTCATCCAGAATTCATTGGAATTTTGATTGACTGATTGATTACAATAAGGTCTTTATAAATACCTTGTATATACTTTTATTAGAAAAAAATGCGAATAGTTTATTTATTTTCTGGCTATTTTATAAGATAGTTTTGAGCTGAATATGTGTATAAATATGTGTTTTGAGCTGAATATGTGAATAAAGCCCATAGTTATCTATGGAAAGAATGCTTTTAGAAATTGCTATTATTGTTTTTATTAATTTTTTTAAAATTAATATCAATGATTATGTGGGCAATTATTTTAGAAATCTTGAGGAGTTTGTTTGCCTTTGATATTACATGAATTTCTTTAAATTAAATAAATAAATGATTACAAATGGCGATACAAAATAAAGTGTAAAGTACAATACTGTTTATTGTAAAAGCTTTTTAATCATATTTCAAAACATCAAAATTCCACAGAATGAAGAGATACTTCTTTATGGCTCAAGGTTTTTACCAAACGAAGGGAAATCCCACCAATCTATCTGTTTAAAATTTTGATCTTATAGCCTTTAAATCATCTGTCCTATCCATTTTGCTGTAAAAAAAACCAACAACAACCCAACAACATTGAGTTGATCTGCATAATTAAGTTTAGGCATCTTCATTTGCAAAAAACCTAACTAGAAAAATATTTTATTTGTTTTCCCCCAGAAAGTTCCCAAGCCAAACTCAACCAGAATTCCACATCAGATGCAAACCTCATGAAATATAGGACAATCAGCCAGATTCCACAGTTCACCCTCAACTTTGTGGAATTCAACCTCGAGAAGCATCGTTCAGGCTCTACCACAGAGATTGAGATAATCGCCCCGCACAAAGTAACAGAACGCACCCAGAATGTAACTGAAAAAGTCACTCAGGTATGTGGCTTCTGAGAGGTAGCATGAAGATGAATCACTAATAGGGTGGAGGAAGGCAAATTCAGCTGAAAGAAAATACACACATAAATAATCTAAACATAAATGTACAGCAGTACATTTTAAATTGCTTTGGATACAGTACAAATATGCCCAAGTAGTATTTTCCCCCTATGTATTCAAAACATTGTTATTATCTCACTACCATCCCACAGCAGGAGCTGTTGCTTCTTCTTTTTATTATGGATATGACTTAGCATGGTTTTTAAGGATGATAATGTAGTTACGGGTTGGATACACACGCACACACACACACAAATACACACACACACATGGAGAGAGACAGTACATGTAGACTATTTATAAATAAAAGACAAATCTAAAAAGAGAGATAAAGTGAGAAAAGAAAAAAAGAATAAAGTGTAAAGAAAAAATGCAAAAAAACAAAAAACAGTGATAACTAAGGGTTATATTATTTCCTATTGTCTTTTCAACAAATACAAACCTATCAATTCCCCTCCCTCCCTCTTAACTATTTCAGAGTCCATTCAGTCCCTTTTGTAATCTTTTTCAATCATTAAATCCATAAACCATCATTTCACTTTTCTCTTCTTTTAGTAATAAGTCCATAAATGTTCTCACAAAAGCATTTATTGCTTTCTTCCTGACTAAACAGGACAGTTTTGCCATTTTTACCAGTTATGATACTTTCACAATTGATTCCTCTATGTGGTTATATCTGTACTCTTCCATTGCTGCAGAAAGAGCTAAATGATAGGTTTACGATCGATGCTGTATTGTGGACATTGTTAGTTTTCTTCTGCTTCAAATTAACATGGAGCTTGGATATAAAACAATTGTCCTTTGTTATAAAATCACCTATGTCACATCTTTGCTATTACAATTCAACTCTTCTATCTTATATTGAAGTTAGTTCTTGACTTACTAAGTAGTAGCAATTGTTAAACAAGGCACCCATGTTAATGATGTATTATGTAAAAACATATTTTCTTCAGCTGGATTGAATCTCTGCCTTTGGTTTCTGGTAAATTCATAGTAAAAAAAGGATACATTATTTCACTGTAATAACAATTATTGGATGTACTGCTTCACAGAAGATAGACTGATTCTGATCTAGTCTATATTGGGTTTTGGATCTAGGGTGAATGTATGTCTATGATTAAAACCGAGGAGAGAAGACATAGTACTGAAGGATTCTCCAATATTACTACTAATATTCCCATCTCCCCTCTATATCTCTATAATATGTTTCTGAGGGGAACTTAATGGGCATAGGTCATCAATATGGACTTGCTGCTATATTTTATTAGAAACAGTCCCAGTGTAGCCCATTTAGGGGGGGAAGATTCCTTTTATGTGAGCAGTCTCACAGAACACCTTTGCTCTACTCTCTGCAGTTCCCTGAGCTTTTGTGTTGAGAGTGAGTGGTAATTCCATGACCTCATCTTCAGTGAGCAACAGTAGATGTATCTGCTGTTTGCTGTTTTGCCCTACACCCTTTGCCTGCTCAGAGGCAATCAGTCTGATGGTGCTGGAGCTGGCTACTTGTCATCTGTCAGCACTTCTGAGCTGGCTCTGGCACAGGTTGCTTGTCACTGGTCTTCCTCTGACTCTGAATTCACTATGATATTAAGCAAAGATTTAGAGGCAAAAAGAAGAGGACAGCTAGTAGCAAGGTGAAGAATAATAAGTACACTTAGAAACCCCAAAGGACTAGGATGGGGAAAGATAATCATGGAGAAAATATACTGATGTGATTACTGCAGATTAACATAGATTTAATGGCATTTCATCATCATCAATCTTCTTCTGCATAGGTGTTGATTTCAGTATCACAATATGCCATGATGCAATTTCTAAGGCAGTACAAAATATCGGTGGAGGCGAGTTACAAAAGTTAACAGGGGCATTCCTGTCTGACATCTGCCTCCCATATCTTTCTGCACAGAGTCATCTTTCCATATCTAGTATATTCCAGTGATAGTACATGCGCATCCACAAAAAAATTGGATTCCTCCTACAAGAGTTACATAGTCTGTCACTTGTTTTGTAGCTGTTATTTTAATATTACTTTCCCACTAAACCAGAGACTAATAGTTGTCACTTCTTGTGGTGATTGTTATGCCAGTGGTGATTTAAAATTATCCTTCTGGGTTCAGTTCCAAGTGGGGAAAAAGACACTGGATTCATGGAAGTTGCTTGGAAAGAAGGTGTATTGATGAACAGGATCACATGGCTTGAGATCCTGAGCAGAAAAGGGCTGAGATGCTGAGAGTGCCTGTGTTTTATGCCCTCTGTTGGGCTTTGAATTTGAGATTGCATTCTGATTGGGTGTTAGACTCCCATGGGGCCATGCAGGGGCAACTCTGTAGTCTGTCCTGAATCCCAAGCTTGGTTGAGCCTTGCTGGTTGATGATGTAATGAAGGGGCTTTGGGCAATTCCTATTATGGCTCTGCTAGAAGGAGGTAGATCTTTGTTATGTAGAATAGACTGACTCAGGCCTTAATAGCCCATTGACAAAGGTGGGGAGTTGAGTTTCTGCCTCCCTTTTAGGGGAAATATTCTGCCCTTTTAATATTTCCTAAAATATCTCATTTTCCTAGGAGAGGGGTGGGTGCTCATTTCCTACAAAACCATTATAATTGTCTCAGTAACATTGCTACATCCACTTTTTGCCTTGAACAACTACCCTGAGGATTGGCCAGATAGACTCTACCAAAGATAGATCACTTTCTTTTCTTCTGGATTAATATCCTGCAAGCAGATCACCCTCTTGTATTCATATATTAATACTGTCACCCTCCTCCAAAGTAGAAAGCAAATGACAGTATTGTCACTGACAAGCCTATTAAACACTACTATAGTGCCATTTTTTTTTCAAATTCCCATCTCAAAACACTTTCTGAATCATCATATTATTTAGATTGCTATTGGCTATTAGATAAATTCACAGAAGAGATTTATAAGCAAATATTTGCCCCAGTAAGAAAAAGCATGTGTTAATAAAGATCTGTATTCCCTTCACCCTTTATTTCAAAGTTTAGGCATTTTCAGTGTGTTTTGAGGCAAGAGAGATTATAAATCAACTAATAAAAATAAATGAGAAAAAATAAAGATATTTCACAAATTCACTAATCCTACATTTAAAAATAAAAGAGAGGGAGAGATGGAGTGGGGGAGGGAGAGAGAGAGAGAAGCTAAATGAGATATCAAATATACAAAACTATGAAGGCTATTGCTTAACGCATTGTAAGCCGCCCTGAGTCTCCGGAGAAGGGCGGCATATAAATCTAATTTTTAAAAAAATGTAGGGAGTTTGCATTCCCTTTTATTGTTGTTCCAAATGCAGTATATTGAAATAAAATTTTTTAGGATTAGACCTGTTTTCACACTGAAGATGCTTAAAACAGCTTTATTTTAAATAGTCGAATACTCTAGGGATAATTTTTAAGCTTTTTAGTTTTGAATAAGCTTTCATTATTTCCTGTCTACTACCACAATTGAACTTGGCAATTTAGTATGGAATTAGAGCAGTGGTGGGTTTCTACTAGCTCACCCCAGTTCGGACGAACCAGTAATGGCAGTGGCAGGAGGCTCCGCCCATCCACCACTCACAGTCCCAAACAGGTAGTGAAGATAAGTGGAATCGTCTCTATCCAAAATGTGGTGTCAGTGTTCCAAGTAATGCACCCATAGAAAACAGAACTCTGAAGCAAGCAGGTTCCTCAAAGAACAGTTGATTGGATATTTCATATTGGCACAACTGATGAAAGCCTTGCTGGTCACAGTGGAGATTTGATGGGCTGCCCTGGGGAGTCCCCTCGGTTGCTCCTCAACTTGGCATGGGCTAGACCGACGACCCAGCAGGCGTTTTTCAGTCTGGCTTTTTGGTTTCTTCTCGGCTGGTCTACGCTTCTTGTGCCAGTTGAGGTCCATGGCCACTGCCATTCGGTACCACTCATGGATGCGGTTGGGGACTCCTCGGCAAACATATGGGTGAAGCAGCCATGGGTCCAGTCTATCTTTGAAGAAGTGGACCAGAAGTCATTTGGGCCATCACCACAGCTTTCCCACATTTCTCCTAAACTCCCTGACATACTCTTTGGCAGGACAACCCTTCTGCTTAATATCGCAAATTTCTGCTTCAGCTTTCTGGGTCTGGGATTCATTCTCAAATCTGGAACTCAGTTCTTGCAAGAAGATATCATGTTCCCAACTCTGATGCATTTTCATCATACAGCTGGTTTACCCATTCAGCTGCTTCCCCTTCCAGGCAGGCGATTACACTCGCACCATAGCCTGGTCAGTGAGATAGTCGGAACAATAGTCATTGGTGAGCCCACACCTGGTTCAGGGAAAAGGTCAACTTCTTCTTCTTCTTCTTTTTTAACTTAAACATTCCATCTTCCATTAAACAGTGTGTCATCTGGGTACAAGTATCTCTGTGCAATAACAATCAAAATTTACAACAGTATTCATTACATAGATATTAATTCTCTAATCTTACAATAATAATAATAATGAGAATAATACATCTATTATTTCTCCCTCCTAATGTATCTTCTAATAAGAATATAATAGTAATAATATTAAATATAATAATTGTGATAGACATATTAATAAAAATCATCCTATTGTTTGCTTCTCTATCTTAACATGTTTTCTATATTTCACTGATCTCCGTTTATTTCTAACATCTATTTTTATTTTCCAACCATTCATAAAATTAATTCCCATGTCACATAATATTCAGTTTGTTCTTTCTCCTTTATAGCAAGCGTTAATCTATTCATTTCTGCACATTCTAATATTTTCCTAATCACATTCTCATCAGTAGGGATCTCTCCACTTTTTCAGTTTTGTGCAAATACAATTCTAGCTCTGGTTAATAAGTGTATAATTAAATATGCATTCCTTTTACTATACGTTTCAGGTAAAATCCCCAACAGAAATATTTATGGTTTTAAGTCAATGTGCTACTTTATCATCTTTTCCAGCCATATTTGTATTTTTATCCAATATTTTTTTGCTTTTACACATGTTCACCACATATGATAATATGACCAAGATATCTGGTGGCATTTCTAACATTTAGCTGACTTATCTTTAAACATCTTTGGCAGCCTCGCGAGTGCAAGATGCCATCTATAAAATATCTTATAGAGATTTTCTTTATATCCAATTGACATTGTAAGTTTATAGTTCCTTTCCCATAACTTCTGCCATTTATCTAATTCTATTGTGTAACCAAAGTTTTTTCCCATGCCATCATAGTCTCCTTCACTTTTTCATCTTCCAGTTTAATGGCTAATAGATAATTATACAGCTTTTTTATCAATCTTTCTTCTGTCCCTGCTAATCTCTTATCTAATTCTGTCAATTCTTTATAGAAACCATATAATTTAGCATCTTTCTCATATCTAGAATGCATCTGCACTTGTGAATACCATGCCGTGTCGATCCCTTGATCACTCAGTTCTTGTTTAGTTTTAAGTTCCCCCCTTTTCATTCAAAATATCTTTATATCTAACAATATTTCCCATGTTAATAATGTTTGGGTGGATCAGTGCTTCCATTGTTGAAAGCCAAACTGATATCCTCTAATAACTGGTATCCAATAATGTTGTTCTCCAATTTTCTCCCATACTAACAGTAGAGCATTCCCTATGTAATGTCTTTGAAAGTAACCATGTATCTTACTTTTCCCATACCACAAGAAGGCATGCCAACCCAGTTTAAGTCATGGTCCTCCAAAGTCAATAGTCTTGTATGTCTCAATGCAATCCAGTCTTTTATCCATGTTAATACCGCTGCCTGATAATACAATTCCTAATTAGGTAGCCCAAAGCATCCTTTATTTCTTGAATCCTGGAATATTTTTAAGCTAATTCCTGCTTTTTTTCCTTGCCAAATATATTTTAATATATTTTTCCTTTGTTCAGTGGCTTCCTCAGGTTTTTCTTCCCCAGGGTGCAGAGGCAGTCCGGGCTTGAGGAACCGGGCAGAGGCCAGGCATTCAGATGCTCTGTGTCCGTGCTGGTAGCACTTGATCATCCCGGACAGTGCCGGGGCTCAGCATCCTAGGGATCTTCTTGCTGGTTTTTCTGCAGTTGGTTTCCTATGGGCAGGGATTTCCAGGTCCATGGCCACTGCTGTGTTGTACCAGTCTTGTATACAGTCCAGGACTCCCCTGATGCTGCAAGCTTCTCTGAGGTCTTGGGTCAAGGGCCTCTTTGAAGTGGTAAATGACTTCAAAGCCAGGCCAGGCCAGTCCCTCAGGTTTCCGGCCAGTCATTCCCACACTAATTTTTTGGCCTGCTTGTTTCAAGGCTTTGATCTGGACTTCAGCTTCTACTCAGTGGGCTGTGTCTTTGAACCAGCCTCGGAGCAGTTGGATGAGTTTGTCCACATCAACTAGTCCAGGGGCTCCCTCATCATGTTGCTCAGCTGTCCACTCTGCCACTTCTCCTTCATTCATGCCACCCGCAATCACCGAAATCATGTCTCGATCAGTTGAGTATTGGTCCCCATAGTGATCAATGTGGGCCCAGACCCGATTGAGGAAATAGGCCAGCTTTCCTGGGGTCCTGTCAAATGTCACTCTAAGTTGCGGAGGGGGAGCGGCTGGCAGGACCAGTTTCAGAACAGTTTCCGGTGGTGAGACCATCACAAGTGATGGGATCAGCCCTAATTGCTGGGCCAGTGCTGGCTGCAGGACCAGAGTTGGTGTACACTGGTATTGCACCCACCCCTGGCTGGGGTAGAAGGCCCAGCCAGAACTGATCTGGTCAGCTGGAGGAAACCTGAGGACCGGTTGTTGAGGTGGGGTGCTGGGTCCCATAGTCCAAATTGTGGCCCTTGTAGCGACAGACTGGATTGACTTAACAGGCCTTGCTGCTGCACCACTCCAATTCCAGCAGGGGCTATCACTCTGGTAGATCGGGCCCAATATATGAAGCTATGGTATGATCTGCTTCATGCTGAGTGAAAGGAGGTAGATGCTCCACTCGGTGCTGCTGCAGCTTCTGGCCCGGGAAAGTGAACATGGGTTGAGCCAGAGTCCATCTGGGGTACCAGGAGGTTGTGCAATGCTACCCATGCTGAGCTGGCCAAACCACTCCAGTAGGCCAACCAGCGATTGGCTGCATGATGGTGGTGGGAAGCCTCTCAGGAGTTGCTGAGATCAGCCTGTCCCGATGCTCTCCATTCGAGGGCTTGGGTCTGCTCTTCTCTTCTTGCTCCCATCTGCTGTTCCTGCATCATCACCCCAGTGAACATCTCCTGGGACGACATGGCTCCCGTGGCTTTGCCCCATAGAGAAGGATCCAGTTGAGCAGCTTGCCAGGACTCTGGCTCTTTGGGCTGGGCACCCTGTCGGCGTTCCACTTCAGCGGCCTCTGCTGTCTTCACCACAGGTTCAGAAGGGGAGTAGATGATCTCAACATAGACCATCGACCCAACCCCCATGGTCTCCTCTGTGGTCACTTTGTCTTCCTCCATCTACCCTGAGTCTTAATGTGCCCAGTGTTGGGTCAACACTCAGGGCTCAGGATCCTGGATTACACCCCCAATGAAAGAAGACTCCGAGGCTAAAAGCTCCTCAAAGTTCCATTTTATTAGATATGTCATATTGGTACATCTGGGAAAACCCAAATCTGAAAGCTTCCAGGTTTTTCCCACCCAAAAGAAAATCCAAGTCCCTGCCCCAGCACTCACATGTCCATCACATGGTCCAATCAATGCACCGTCCCAACTGGAGATGCCTACCAGTCACACTACCCCTGGTGCAGGGCAGGATGTCCTTGACTCTCTGAGAAAAGAATGTTATTATAGCTCGATATCTCCCCAACTCCATACAATTCCCCCTCCCAGTTTCCCATAGCACTAAATATGTCCGGCCTGAAGATCCAAAGTAAAAGATGGCTTCCAGGACTGACAGGGTTACCCGATGGGGTCCCCCCTCAGTGCTGCCTTGGTGGGCTGCACCGTGATCTGGGGCTTGACTGTGATGATGAAGCTGGCAGAGGGCTAGCTACTTAAGTTGCTGGGATAGAGGCTTGATCCTGGTGGGGGAAGGTCAAGGTTGACTGGGTCAGGATCACCCAGGTTTGTTCAACCAAGCATGCTTACTCCTGGCTTTCCAAGCTCAACCTGTCAAACCTCTCTGGCAGGCCCTCCAGGGTTTGGCTGGAGTGTTGTCCAATATTTCCAGTCCCAGGACTCGTCCAACTTTGCCCTCCATTCATGGATGGTGATCATCGACTCCTGCATCAAGGTCACTGGCATATCTCTCACCAAACCCTGGACTCAGTTCCTGCACCTAAAGTCTTCCTTGGTTTGATAAAGATTCCTTGCATCCAGCCATTTGGCACAGACTTTTGGCCAGGTCATCATCTGGAAAATGATCTTGGCCACTGCTTCGGCCACCGACTGTCTCTCAACAGGTGTCTGCACAGCCTCCAGGGAGGAAGAGGTGGCACCCACAATTTCCTCCTCTTATTTCTCCATCGCTGCAATCTTCCCTGAGTCTTCACTTCTCTTTACTGCTCCTGCAAAAGGTCGAGTGAGCAGCCAGGGCTCAGGACCCTGAAGAGAAGCTCCAATTCTATCTGAGAATTTGGAATTAGGAGAGAGTCAGCTTGATGTCAGTGTTCCAAGTAATACACCCATAGAAAACAGAACTCCGAGACAGGCAGGTTCCTCAAGCAACAGTTTATTGGATACGTCATATTGGCACAATTGGTAAAAGCTGACTCTGAAATTTCCCACGGCTTTCACATAATTAAAAGTAAAAGTTTCCCTTCTCCCAATCCCCAGCATTGGTCATGCTGTCCAATCCAGGTGGCTGCCGGTTGCTTGGTTACTTGCTCCTCCTCTGGCCAGTCACCTGTGTGAATGTTCTTGGTTCCCACAATAAAACTTGTTTTGGCTACAAAACCCCATCTAACTATTTCCCCCCTCCCCATCCCACTTCAGCCAGATTCACCTCAGGGTTGACATGTGGATTTTGTTGTCTTCAAAAGAGTAACCTTTGTCTTTCAAATACAGATGGACCACTGAATCTTGTCCTGATGGGTTTGATCTCCTATGCACTTATAAACTGGTTGTCTTGTTTCACTAATGTACAGATCGGCACATGTATCACTGTATTGTACTGCATATATCACATTACACTCCATTTATGTCTGGGTGTTTTATCCTTGGGGTGGGCAAGCTTCTAGTGTATTCTTGGATTTAAAATGTACATGTATGTTATGTTGGTTGAAAATTCTCCTGAGCTTTTCAGATATTCCTACCACATATGGAATGACAATGTTGATATGTCTGTTGTTCTATTCTTTGCCTGTAATGGAGGAGCTCCTGCTGGATCTTTTTCTGGATTTGCTGAAGGCACAATTAGGATAACCACAAGTTCTGAGTGATTCCTTGATGTGCTTTAGTTCTTGTTCTTTTCCTTTTTTACTGATAGGCAAACTTTCAGCCTGGTGGAGTAGAGTTCTGATAACTCCCATTTTGTGCTCCATTTGGGTGGTATGAAACAAAATGTGAATCTATCCTTCCACTCCCCCACCATCCAGTCTCAACCGTCAGTATCTATACTTCCATTCCCCCCCCCCCCGCCATCCCAACTAATGAAGCTTCTTGGACAAGAAGTAAACTGTTTTGTTCTTCTTTCTCAAAAAAAAAAAAAAAGTCCAGTTGCTTTTTGAAAAAGCAGCTTTGAGACAGCTCTGACCTGGATGACTGAGAATCTCCACAGACACTCTTCCTCTTAGCTGACCTTATAAAGCCTTTAAAAGTTTGTTCTATATTATTGGTAATATTGATTTCCTACAGGCCCCACCCAATGTCTTTTCTTCTGTTTGTTCATGTGGGAGTCTGATTAAGAGATTCTGAGGTCCCATATACTGTAAGCTGCCTCTTTTCTTATCTAAAATGATTAATTATTATTTCATTTCATATTTTTAAATTAATGCTCTGTCCCTCAAAACCGTGATTTTAAAAATGAAGCAATATAATACTGTAATACAATCCCCAAACCAATAAATACTCTTTTTTATGAATCTCAGATTCTTTCTTACTATTAAAATGACATGAAGATATTTTTCTATTATTTTCTATTCTTCCCTAACCCCAAGTAAAGCATATAAATTGTATCTTTATGCAAATATATTATTTTTGAATATATTGTAGCTGTTTTATTTCAATGTCATATATAGATAGATAGATAGATAGATAGATAGATAGATAGATAGATAGATAGATAGATGGATGGATGGATGGATGGATGGATGGATGGATGGATGGATGGATGGATGGATGGATATGTATAGTCCTCAATGTAGCTATTCTGAAACTGCATATTGTTGTTTTTCCCTCTGATAGGTTCTATCACTGGGAGCAGATGTCCTCCCAGAGTATAAGTTGCAGGCACCACGCATCCATCGATGGACCATTCTGCACTACAGCCCCTTCAAAGCAGTATGGGACTGGCTTATCCTACTGCTGGTCATCTACACAGCTGTCTTCACTCCCTATTCAGCTGCTTTCTTGCTCAATGAAGACCAGGAGGAGAAGCAGACAGACTGCAGCTATTCATGTGACCCCCTCTATATAATTGACCTCATTGTGGACATCATGTTTATAATTGACATTGTCATTAACTTCCGCACTACTTACGTCAACCTGAATGATGAAGTAGTCAGCCACCCAGGAAAGATTGCTATCCATTATTTCAAAGGCTGGTTTCTCATTGATATGGTTGCTGCCATCCCCTTCGATTTACTCATCTTTCGCTCTGGATCTGATGAGGTGAGATATACATTATCTTACTGAGAATATATTTGACAGAAAGTGATATTTGTCAGTTGTCAGGTGAACATATTGAATATGTCATGGATTTTTAGAGGGTTGAAGAAAACGTCTAGAGGAAGATGTGCCAGAAATAATTTTGCTTATAGAACCTTACTATCAACAGTTCTTTAAATTTCAGCTTGCACCACAGATGCGTTAATCGTGTATTTTTTTCTAAGTGGCACTAATCAGGCTATGTGGTATGTTCTGAGCTTTTCAAACACCAGCTATTGATATAATGCCAATTACAGAACTGATAATGCACCAAAACCTAGATGACTCTGGATAAGATGAACACGGTTTGTAGGAATTGTTGGGATTTCTGGATGTTTTAAATACTCCCATCTAGAAAGAAATCTACAGCTTATTTGGGGGCAGATATCATTTTTCTGGAGTTAAAAATCTTAGAAAATTCTGACCTTAAGGAATTGCTATTAGAGAATAATAGTAACTTCTCATAAAATCAAATAGGTGCCTTAAAATGCATTAAAAAAAGTAAAATCTGCATACAGATATTGCACTGTATTTTAAATGACATTATGGAGAGTACCTATCTGGAAAATATTTCTTCTTTAGGCTTTTTTCCTCTTTCTTAAAAAAAAGAAAGAAAGAAAAATGCATTTGCAAGGCAAGTATGACATTTTCATGCATATTTTAGGTTGATTCAGCATGTGTCTATTAAAGATGAAAATAAGATCCAGAAGCCCTGCCACTAATTCATTGTTTGTTCTTTGCTTTCTGCACACTTTCTTTCTTTTTCCTCTCTCTAGACAACAACTCTGATAGGGCTTCTAAAGACTGCACGACTCTTACGCTTAGTGAGAGTGGCCCGCAAGTTGGACCGCTATTCAGAATATGGGGCCGCTGTACTCTTTCTGCTCATGTGCACATTTGCTCTCATTGCCCATTGGCTAGCCTGCATTTGGTATGCTATTGGCAATGTGGAGCGGCCATATATGAAGCATAAGATTGGATGGCTGGACAACCTCGGTGACCAGATTGGCAAACCCTACAATAACAGTGATCTCTCGTCTGGCCCTTCCATCAAAGATAAATATGTGACTGCCCTCTACTTCACATTCAGTAGTCTTACCAGTGTAGGCTTTGGCAATGTCTCACCCAATACCAACTCTGAGAAGATTTTTTCCATCTGCGTCATGCTAATTGGCGGTAAGTGCTTCTGAACCTTCTCTGTAAATTTAATTGTAACTCCCTCTCAGCAATAGCAACATTTCATTTTTCTTTAAACGTTTCTTCCAAACATTTCTGAGATTTCTTGGCATGAGTCCAAAGTCTGCTCTTCCTTTGAGATACAGTGTTGGTGATATCCACTGGGGCAGATAGCTGAATCACCATAAATAGCTTGAAGGAATCAGCATAGGAAGAACCAGCTACATCTAGGCTGTTATCAGTTCTCAGCTTCTGCAAAGGGAAGTGAGAAAGAATTCACACAGTAGCATATAGCGATTATGAGCACAAAACAAAAGTTTGGCCCATATAATTAGTACACAAATGCAGGTTAGTATCCACATTTATTCATGATCTCTGCATCAGGCATGTGGATATTCCCATACAGATTATTTTTTTCAGTACATTTTAAAGCCAAACTTAGAACAGGACTACACTGCCCACTGCATATGCTGCTACACTTAACAGAAGTAGTACAAAATATCTCAGTTCATTTTTTCCATTCATAACAACATTTTTCTTCTCAGGTAATGTTGAGTTCTTGAATTTTTTATTTGTTTTTAATAATGATGTTGATGATGATGATGTAATTATTTTTGTTCTTATAACTTTTTAGTAAGATCAGGTCAATGTTTACCTGAGAATTCCCCCTTGACTTTCACCTGGAGACTTTCCCCTTGGAATTACTGTGGGAGTAAACTCCCTGTCATAGACATTCTCTGTGTAGGAATGTGTGTGGGTGTGGGTGTGGGTGTGGGTGTGGGTGTGTGTATCTGTGTGTTTTCCTCTGTGTCTAGCAGAGAACAATTGTGCAGTCCCCTGCATATATTGTCATACATTTTCCACATAATACATCACAACTGTCTTTGGAAACTAGTATTTCAAGCCTCTATATCAGGCACTTCTTATGCTCAACTGTCAAAACAGCTTCTCAAAATATTTATTATGCCTCCATTCTGAATGCTTCATTATTATATTATTGAAGGATGGCTCAGTCTATCATATCACTGATGGATGTGTCCTCCCCTTCATGTCTAGTAGTTGTATCTCCTGCCTAATCTAGACCAAAACTGGTTCAGCTGGTGTGCTGACATTGAGCAAATATGTAGCTGTCATCCATTCAAAATGAATCAAACTTGGAAACTAAAGACACCTAAGCTAATAATACTTTTATTATAAAGTTTTAGTACAAAATATTGCTATTCTAAATGCAGTTTCTTCCTCCTTCCCTTTATTTTCATGAGAATTTGGGAGATTCATGTCCAAGATACTCTCTTGCATTTCATTTCTGCCCTAGACTCAGATTTCATTGATCTGACCCTTGTCTTGGTTGTGGCTCTTCCACTTGTTTCTTAAGGTTCCTTCTGCCCTGAGATTCAAGAAATGAAGTGTAAGTACTCCATCAGTCATGCTGTAGGTTAGAAAAACCATAAGAAGCATTGACCAAAATGATACGTAGTCCTCAGATTTCAGTCTCAAATCTCAGTCTCTGATTTGAGTTATTCTACTTGGTTTTGCTAGGGATCTAACCATCTTTTCAACTTTTGAGGACATTTGCCACTATCTGGAACATTGCTGAGACTCTTCGCTTCATAGTTAAAGAGTGGTTTCCAACAATTAGCAGTCTTAGCATGCAGTTCTATACAGTCACGTTCAATTTTATTTATATGGCTGCTTAATATAAATAACTAAAGAATCTTGATTTTGGTCCTTTTCTAGCAAGAATTCCTTCAATACCAGTTGTCATACTCCTAGGATAATTATGGTCAATTAATTATTGTAGCTCAAGCCTTACAGCTAGCATCTTAAATCTTCCACTTTGGGACTGAGCATGTATTGTATGCCCAATTTCCAACACAAAAAAACTTTAGCCAATGTAGGTAATTAACAAAACTTCACTCTCAAGTACACAAGGGACAAGGCAAGATACCTACATGGAAAAAGATAGCACTCTCATATTGCCATCTGAATAAATATTAAAAAGATGGCTTATTCCTTTAGCTCATAATTCAGACACTGAATCCAACATATTATTATTATTATTATAACATTATTATACCAAAAGAGGACATCCTTTTCTGAATGTTAGTGGTTTTACTTGATCTTGAGACCTGCATGGTCACACTAGTATATATATATTATTCCTTCAGGAAAAACAATGCTTGGCAATGCTCATAAATGCACCTTTTTCATATTTCCATCAAGCTATAGTATCTCTACAAATATTTGTAATTCATGATGAGCAGGATATCTTATCAGTTCCAATTATCCCTTCTTGGTTTTGTTTAGCTCTGTGGGTATTTATTACATGCATGGCACTCATAGTGTCTTTCTACTGCTGTAAGGCATAATAAATGTCATAGCTTAGGCCCGGGGTATTTGGCGGATCACCTGTGGCCAGCAACAGCTTCCCATCGCCCAGTGCGCTCACACAGAGAGGGCCTACTTGGGGTCCTGTTGGCCAGGCAATGTCGGCTGATGGCCCCTAGAGAGCGAACCGCCCTGAGTCCTTACGGAGAAAGGGCAGCATATAAATCCAATAAAATAAATAAAAATAAAAATAAATAAATAACCTGGATGTCTGCCAGTTTGTGACATTCACAAATTTGGACCAGCAAGATCCAGTTTCTCAATCTTATCTTTTCTTCAAATACGGATAACTTGTAAGAAAAGTCATAATCTCATTTTTGGATGCTTAACTTCATAGACACAAGAAATGATTTCCACAAGGAAAGACTTTTCTATCATATGACAGGCAAGGGGACAATAAAACTGGCTTCTCAAAATATTTTAGGACACATATCATCAGCTACAGGTTATGTCCTTTGTACTATTGCACATAAAGTCACTGCTCTTAGGTGTATCCAGACATTATTACCTAACATTAATCATTCCTGTTCTCAGATCACTATTATTGATGCAATGAAAGTGTCCCTTCTATGATATAGCAAAATACTTAATCTACTGTAGGATGGGGCAGCCATTTTCTTCTATAATAATAAGAGATATCTAGCTGAAAACTGGCATGACAAAGCAGCCCCAATATCCAGTGTTCAGCAGCAAGAAATCCTTCAAGTCCTCCAAAATCATGGATCCATCCGATTATCATTCATTCATAAAAGCATAAATGTAGGCAAACATAAAAGTTTGAGGAGGAAACTTGTAGACTAGAATAGTAACTTCTGGTGCAGGATGAAAACCATGAAAACCATGAGACAATTTCTGCTTTTTATAATGCTTTCTCCTCTTCCCCATTTGAGCAAAACTATTAAATCATGACTCTCTATGGAGATTCTCAGTCATCTACATCAGATTATCTCCAAAGTACCAAAAGGTACTTTTTCAGGAGGCTACTGGACTTTCTTGTTTTTTCTTTGAAGATGTTTCGCTTTTCATCCAAGAAGCTTCTTCAGCTCTGACTAGATGGTGGGGAATAGAAGGATTTATATTTCTCACAGATAGCTGGTCATTTGTATTAGAGAGTTATAGAGGCCACTTGGAGAGTCATTGAGGTCCAACAACCTGTGCCTGTCTTCAATACAGGGCAGAAAATATCCTGCAGCCAAGAAGGCTCCACACCCATTTACACTGCTCAGGTAAACCTGAAGACACAATTAAACCTCCAAGTAGCCTCAACGTCTTTCTAAAAGAATGCAAATGACCAGCTGTCTGCAAATAAATCCTTCTATTCCCCATCATCCAGTCAGAGTTGAAAAAGCTTCTTGAATGAGAAGTGAAAAATCTTCAAAGAAAAAACAAGTTGCCTCCTGAAAAAGCACCTTTGGGACTAGGTCATGACAGCACTATATAAACAATTTGAACTATTTATAATATAAATTATAAATGTACAAGACCGAGTGGCTGTGGCTTCCGGCGTCCCGTTATAATCAGCTGGTGCCATCGCTGACTACTGGGGGCGAGGCGTTGGCCCCCACGAAAAGGGCTTGCAACTTGGACGTCCTCCTGGATGCACGGCTGTCTTTAGAAGAGCATATGACGGCCGTGGTCAGGGGAGCTTTTTATCAGGTTCGCCTGATACGCCAATTGCGTCCCTTTCTGGACCGGGACTCCCTACGCACGGTCACTCACGCTCTCGTGACTTCCCACCTGGACTACTGTAATGCTCTCTACATGGGGCTCCCCTTGGGGTGCACCCAGAGGCTCCAGTTGGTCCAGAATGCAGCCACGCAGGGGATTATGGGAGCGACGGGGCATTCCCATGTGACACCTCTCCTGCGCGAGCTGCACTGGCTTCCGGTGGTCTTCTGGGTGCGCTTCAAGATGTTGGTGACCACCTTTAAAGTGCTCCATGGCTTAGGGCCTGGGTATTTGTGAGACCCAGGCCCTGAGCCTCCCACCGGCCAGTACGCTCGCACAGAGAGGGCCTCCTCAGGGTGCCGTCGGCCAGACAATGTCGGCTGGTGACCCCCAGAGGGAGAGCCTTCTCTGTGGCGGCACCTGCTCTCTGGAATGACCTAGCCCCAGAGATACGCAGGATATCAGACCTCCAGACTTTTCGTCCGGCCCTTAAAACCCACTTGTTTCATCTAGCCGGACTGACTTGATCCCATCCTCTGTTTTGAAATTGGAACTGATTTTAAATTGGATACTTTTAATTGTCAGCCGAAATTGTTTAATATTTTTAAAAATTGTTTTAAATTTTATATATATCATGTTTTACTTTGGCTGTTCACCGCCCTGAGTCTGCAAGGAGAAGGGCGGTTTATAAATTGATTCAAATAAATAAATAAAATAAAATATAATGTTCAAAATAACCAAAATATTTGAGGATTTTCTTCATTATCATGGTAGTAAGTTTACCATGGAGCATTTTAATTTTCAACCAAGCTCAGAGAGTACCAAGGACCCCAGAATGTTAACTGTCATGTAGTATCTCCAATAAATAACTCAAATAACTCAATTTATTTGCCTTGTCTGAGAATGATACTAAAAACTTTGATGAGTTTGTGTTCTGCCTTAGCCATGAAAGCCAGCTGGGTGACCTTGGGCCAGTCACCCTCAACCCAGCTCATCTTATTTCCCATTATTATGGGGAAAATAGGAGGAAGAATATGTTAACTGCCTTGAGTTAGGGAGGATACAAAATAAACAAATATTTCCAGCAACCGCCTTACAGATCTTTTCAATTATCCCCAATATTATCCCCAACATTCTTTCTATGAATATTATACTCAGGCAATCCATCCTAAAACACATTTTATTTATTAAACAATTATTAAACAAATAAACAAACATTTTCATAGATGGCACAGGATTGATCATTTCACTTCCAGTGTCCAATGTCCTCAAATATATTTTGAGGTGGGGTAATCAATGCAAGGTACATTTCTTTGTGTTTTGGACTGGAGCCTCTTTGATCTCTTTTCACTGATTCTTCTACTAATGAAAGCCATTTAAGAGAGTCCATTGCTAATCCTATCCTTATTGTGCTGCTGTAGAATAAAAGCATGAATAGCACCACTTGTCTCAGCCAAATCTGGAGCTAATGAAATTTAGTACTATAGATTGACTTTTCACCTCTCCTCAAGGATAGTTCTTGGTTTATTTTTTTAAAGTTTCTTTTGGAAATTTCAGCAATGCTAGCAATATCAGCGTCGAAAATATGTTAACACTCATCAACATAATGGAATACAAAATCAGTATTTGTTGGTTTCTTGACCAATCTCAAAGCCTCTTATTATCCATATTGAACCCTGGCTACTTTGAACTCTTGGCTACTTGCCAAAGCAAAGACATTTTATAAATCGTGTTCAATATCCTTTTATGAGCAAGAAAATTTCTGACAAAAAAAAGAGATAATGTCTCTTTCTATTGCTGTCAGTAGATGCTGTTCCTGAAGTTTTGAAGAACATATGATCCCATAATTTCTGTACTACCTTGTAGGTAGAAAGAAGATATTTTTCTGTTATATGAGATCTGTCATAGACAGAAATCATATAAATGAAACAGGGGGTTTCATTTATAAGAGGGGATTTACCGTATATTCCGGCGTATAAGACGACCCCTGACTTTTCCTGTAAAAATATAGGGTTTGGGTTATACTTGCTGTATAAGACAACCTCTCTTCCAACGCACACCAAATAAAAATTAAAAAACATCAACTGGCTCACCCACAATGTAAAAGCAGCTGTGCTAGACCCAAAATGGCCCCTGCAACAAGCAGAAACCTTACACAGCCACAAAAAGCCCAAAAAAACAACTTTCACACTTTACACATACAAAATTCCACATACAGCTTTGTGAGATTTTGTGCGTTTGTGTAGTTAGAGTGAAACACTACAGAAACACACTAAATCTCAGAAAGCTGCACAAATATTATTTTATTTTATTTTTATTTTTATATGAAAGCTAAATTTAAAACTTGCTAGCCTAAAACTTAGACCTAGCCTTTAAATGGCTAGGTCTAAAAAAGAACAACTAACCTCCCCCCCGCCCAATTAACTATTTTTTTTAAAGCTCCCAATAGAACAGGGGTCTCCAACCTTGGCAATTTTAAGACTTGTAGATTTCAACTCCCAGAATTCCTCAGCCAGCTTTGCTTTGCTTTGCTGGCTGAGTAATTCTGGGAGTTGAAGTCCACAACTCCCTGCCTGCTTGATTGCAGGCAGGGAGATTTAGTTGCTTGCTGATGCAATGGATTGCAGGCAAGGCAAGGCAAGGGTTGCGGCTAGCAGCTAAGGTAAACAAGCTGGAGGAGGGGGGATTTTTGCTACGTACCAATTAGCAGGCAAAAATTAGCAGCTGGGATGGCCAGCATTGTGTAAAAGGAAAATTTTTCCCTTTTACACAGCGCTTGGCCATCCAAGCTCTGGCGATCCCAGCTGAGTTGCCTGCTAATCAGGCAACTCAGCTGGGATGGCCAGCATTGTGTAAAAGGAAAGTTTTTCTCTTTTAAATGGGGCTTGGCCATCCAAGCGCTGGCGATCCCAGCTGAGTTGCCTGCTAATCAGGCAACTCAGCTGGGATGGCCAGTGTTGTGTAAAAGGAAAGTTTTTCTCTTTTACACTGGGCTTGGGCGTAACTCAGCTGATTAGCGGCAACTCAGCAGGCAATTCAGCTTGGCTCCTTAGAGCCATTTAAGGCTCGTCAAAGCCTTTCGGGCTCGTCTGCCTGGTTACAGGAGACCGACACCCAGGGTATAAGATGACCCCCGGCTTTTGAGAAGATTTTTGTGTGTTAGAAAGTCGTCTTATACACCAGAAAATACGGTACATTACCTCAATAATAGCTGGATGACGCTGGAAGAGGCTATATGTCACAAGGGAAGAAATAGTGTGATGTACGCAATTAACTCCCATACATATTAATATACTGTAGTTCATATCAAATCCATTTGAAACCATTCAATCTGCCTCTCATGCACACATCCAAAAGGTATACAAAGAGATTTTCGTCAATATATTAAAACTGTCTCTACAACTGTGTTTATAGTTGTCTGCCCTTTATGTGTCCTGCTGTGTGCATACACAGTATTTAATTCTCTATTTCCTTTAAAGCGTGCTCTATCTAAGAAAATGCCAGTACTTTGCTTCTCTATCTTTACAGAAGAGTTGTATTCTAACCAAACAGTCAGATGATTTGGCCTTCTTAAGAGATCCTTAAATTGCTTATGTGTCTACATTGCCATGTTCTGTTGCATTTTATAAAGTTTAGGATGAACCCCATAACTGCACAAAACATTGAGGAAATTAGGAGAGTCTTGAGGCAATTGTTATAATGATAAAGCTGTGTTTATGTAATACTGCAGCTATGATGAAAGAGTCAGTCAAAAGGGGAGTTCTGTTCCCTCCAACTATCTAGCAGCTTGCCTGCTAGACAAAGAAATATTACACTCAGTAATAGAACTCTTTTATTCCCATTTGGCTTTTCGTTTTCATAGTGTAATCACCATAAAAGAGTTAGGCCATGCAGTAACTGTTCAACCTGCAATGGCATTGAATGAGAGCTACTTACATGTGTGCTCCAGCCATAGCAACTTCCCTGCAGTCACATGGTCACCATTAGCAGACTTCTTTGCTGGCTTCTGATATTGAGGAAGCTGACAGGAGGTTGCAAATGATGATGATGTAGTCATTTAATGATCCATAGTGATTCGCTTAACAACAGGAAGTGGAAGTGTCAGAATTCCTGTCACTAAGCAGTGCAGGCACATGGCATCATGCTTTATGACTGCATCACTTATTGATGGCAATTTCAGTTGCCATCATTAACGGAAGATTATCTGTAGTGAATTCTCCATCTAAAACAACCTGCCCAAAGTCATCTTATAGGGGAGATGGATGGCAGAGAAAATAAACACACACACACACACAAGTAAATAATAAACAAATAGTAAGATAAATTGCCCACTCAGTTTCAGAAAGGAAATTTGTGCCCAACTGCAGTCAGCTCAACTATAGAGAGGGTTTCTGCATCATTTTATTCTAGAATAATGATGTAGAAGGACAAACAACACATACACAACTTTTATGACATCTGTATAATACAATACAGTCCAGTACCTGGACTGTGGGACTCATTCAGTTGATGTTTTGTGCTTTGACATGTGCTTTTCAAAGGCAACTGGGTACAGTCTTTCTGTCCTGCACCCCTCAGTATTGACAATTGTACTCTTGTTTTAGCTCTCATGTATGCTAGCATTTTTGGCAATGTTTCTGCCATCATCCAGCGGTTATACTCTGGCACAGCTCGCTACCACACCCAGATGTTAAGGGTCAAGGAGTTCATCCGTTTCCACCAAATCCCCAATCCTCTACGCCAACGCCTTGAAGAATATTTTCAACATGCCTGGTCTTACACCAATGGTATTGACATGAATGCGGTAAGTCAGAAAAATCTGAATTTTAGATTATTGGAGTATATGCATGTTGGCAAAACATAATTTTGGAAACAACCTTGAGTTGGAGCTTAAGTGAGTATTTACATGTTCCATTCTAGTTGAAGATCCTAACATTTCAGAAAACAATTACTGTAAGTTTCAGTATACTGTTGGGACCAATCTAGACGTAAATGTTGTAAACCATTTCACAAAATACAACCATTAATAATATTTTTCAATTTATAGTATGTCTGTCTTATTAATGAAATCTGGTTGCTCTCAGAGAAAATTCAGCTTTAAAAGGAAAATTCAGATTTAAAAGAAAAATATATTATCATTATGATGTGTTTTACATGGGGCTGCCCTTGAAGAATATCCAGAGGTTTCAGCTGGAACAGAATCCATGAGTGTGTGGACAGCTGTGTGTGTCCTTAAAGCAGCACATGTTACAACTTTGTTATACAAGCTGCATTGCTTCCAGGTCCAATTCAAGGTGCAACTTTGATATTTAAAGGCTCCATGGCATGAGGCTGGTTTATTTTAGGGACCAATTCTTTCCATTATATCTGCCTGTCCCATCAAGCCTATCAGAAAAAGGTATGTTGCAGGTCCCATCTGCCAAAGAATTATATCTGGCAAGTGTCCATGAAATAGGCTTTTTCTGTCATGGCATCTACCCTGTGGAAAATTAGACCTTCTGAAGTGATACTGGCCTCATCTCTGCTGACCTTACAGAAGTCCCTCAAAAAATGTTTGTGCTAATAGGCCTGGAGGTTGCAAGGAAATAGGGATCCCATGAAGTAGCTTCATTCTTTGTAATATTTTCTAGTCTTTTAATAATTATTTTAATTTTTGTATTTAGTGATTGTTTTTAAACACATTTAATGGTTTCATCATATGTCATCCAGAGTTATGTTTTGTGAGATGGGCAGCCATTTCAATATTATACATCAATAAATATATAAATAAAATTTCTTTACCTCATTTACACTATTGCATGGATGATATTGAAGGAAAATAATTCAATTTACAATGACAGTTCATGAGGGAGAAACACCTATCAAATTAGAATGTACATGTTCAATGGAGATTAGCAGCAGTCTAATCCTCCATTTTCCTCATCACCTCATGGGTACATGTGAACTGGAAATTAACCTCTGTGCCACTGTGCTTGTTGCTACCCCATTCCAACAATAGCAATAGCACTTATATACTGCTTCATAGTGCTTTATGGCACTCTCTAAGTGGTTTACAGAATCAGCATATTACCCCCAACAACCTTGGTCCTCATTTTACTGACCTCAGAAGGATGAAAGGCTAAGTCATGTTTGACCCAGTCAGGATCGAACTCCTGGCTGTGGGCAGAATTATTCTGTAATACTGCATTCTAACCACTGCGCCACCATGGAACAATGAGGTGGAAATTGTGGCAGTTATGATTCTAAGGTAGACCCTTTTTTGTGATTGTGAACAAGAGGCTCCCAATCCATATTAATTTAGCTTTTTCTTCTCATAGCTGACTTCTGAGCAAAACCCTGACAGAGCAGTCTTTAAATAAACTTATTATTGTTTTAGTTAGATTGTTGGAAAAAAGAAAGTGATAGCAATGTTCAAGTAACATTAAAATTATTTTTTATCACTGGGTATGAGGTCTAGATAGATAGATAACTCCAGGACTGACAAAAGTTATTCCCTGGAATGAAACAAGGTGAACATTGTTAACAGTTGAGCATTCCATCTTAGAAGTTTAGTTTCTGGAAGTGATGACTGAATCTGGAAATATTTTATCAACTCATGAAATGTCTGATACTTCAAGTTTTATTTTATTTATAGATGGCCTTTTCTAGTTTAATTCCCTCCATCAATATAACCAACACATCCTAAATATACTCCTCTACAGAATATGGGTTTGAGATACAGAAAGATTTACAGAATTCATTTAATTATCTGTGCTTGTTTTCATTTCACTCAGGTGCTGAAAGGATTTCCTGATTGCCTACAGGCTGATATCAGCCTCCACCTCAATCGCACCCTTCTCCAAAATTGCAAGGCCTTCCGAGGAGCTAGCAAAGGCTGCTTACGTGCCTTGGCAATGAAGTTCAGGACAACACATGCCCCTCCTGGTGATACCCTGGTGCATTATGGAGATGTCCTTACCACTCTTTATTTTATCTCACGTGGCTCCATTGAGATCCTCAGGGAGGACATAGTAGTGGCTATTCTAGGTGAAAATTTTTCCAGGATGGGGGATAGTTTTAGAAAATGTGGGGATTCATTTCAACCCATTGGTTCCTTTGCAGCAAGTAGAGGTGGATCATTAGACCATTGAGAAACTATCAAATTATAAACTCTGTCCCTCCATTTTTCCTTAAGGGTGAGGGGCACTACAGTTCCAGCAACATATGGAAGCTGAAAAAACCCTATCTATATCTGGCAAGAACAGAACAATTTTTGGTGTATATGGATTCTTAACCTGTAGCCATCCATATATTCTGTCTGTGTGTGTGTGTGTGTGTGTGTGTGTGTGTGTGTGTGTGTGTGTGTGTGTGTGTAGCTATAGATATAGGTAAACATAGATATATACATATGGATTATAGATATAGACATATATATAAATCTTACATACATTCAAAATATAAAAGAATCGATATGTCATCTATTCATTTGGCAAACAGCTAAGAAGAAATGGCAGCAATGCTCATTATTATTTTGCTTAATCTTCTCTAGTGACTAAGTATATCACTAAATAATTGTAAAAAACAATTTTTGCAAATTGCAAAAACAAAGGGGCAGGATTGAAGGCTGAGATTGACAGAAACATATATTAACTTTGATCGAGTTTAAATCTTCAAAGTCAAATGAATTGCATTCTAGGATATTGAAGGAACTAGCAGAGGTCCGGCTGCATCATTAATAATTATTGAGAAATCGTGAAGAAGTGTCAGTTGATGGAGAGCAAATTTTATCCTTATCTTCAAAAAGGGAGAAAAGGAAGAGGATGAAACCACAAACCAGACAGTCTGGCATGATTATCTGAAAGTTTCTAGAGCAGATAATACAGAGATTGATCTGTAAGAACTGTAAACAATGTATAAGTAGTTCTCATTTAGTGACTGCCTTGTTTAGCAATAAATTAAAGTTACTTGCTGCTAAAAATGACCAATCCTTACATTTATGAACTTTGCAAGTCTATAAAGCCATGGAAAACTGAAATAAGATCATAAACAGAGTTCTGATTGTTTCTCTTAATAACTGAGTTGCTGGTCCAATTGTGGTAACTAAACAAGGTTAAAAGCAACAGGCTAAAATTTGGAGGAGTATGAGCTCAAGTTCTACTTTAAGCATCAAGTTTAAGCATAGTGATCCTAGACCAGTTACTTAGCCCTTCCAAACAAAACACTTTAAAACACTATCAACAAAACTGCAGGGACTTGTCCAGACAATCACCATGACCTTGACTCAACCAAAAAAAGAGAGACCAATCATGATTGAATTTGTCAATAAAGTCTTTTCAGACTGACCTTATTGCAATTCATTTTTTGTTTGGTAACTTGCTTAATATATTCTGAATATGTTATAGTTATAATACTCTGATTTCAGCAAAAATAGTCTGATAGTCATTTTAAGGAGAAAATTACAATTCAGGAAAGGAATGAAAATAAATAAAATTGACTAAGATTATTATTTCAAGATGACTGGATTGGGATAGAAAGTGCAAACAGAAAGTGCAAGTGTAGCCATTGTTCTGCAAGCAACATTTTTTAAAAGGTTATTTAAGACAAGGGTATCAAACTGGATTTCTTTGAGGGGCAGATCAACATTGTAGTTCTCCTCCACAGGCCAGGGGTGGGGCAAAGAAGACAGATGCCTCCTGCAGCATTTTACTGGCACAAAATGGAGCATGGGGGGCCCCCTAAACCTCATTTTTTTCCCTCCATGCCCTCCTACAGCACTCTGCTGGCTGAAAACAGATCTCCTGAGACCCACATGTGGCCTGTTTTCGGGCCATTTTCACCGGCAGAGGCACCAGAGGCTAGTTCTTTGATATTCCCAGGCCAGCCCCACGGGCCGGATTTAAGCAGCTCATAGGCCAAATCTAGCCCATGGGCCTTGAGTTTGACACCACTGATTTAAGGCAGGGAAAAATCATTTAATACAAAAAAGTTTAGCCTTCCCATTAATAGAGGTTCTTTTTTGAAAGGTAGGTGACAATATAAAAATTACATATTTGTTTAATAAACAATTCATTTTAAAAATTCTTTGGGATCAGTTTTTTCTTATTTATTATATAAAATGAAAGACTTTCATTTTATAAAGTTAAAACATTCTATCATTGTTTATTTGATCTGTATTTTAAAGTTTAATTATTAAAAGTGGTATATTTATTTTTTGCCAAATCCTAATAAAATTATTTTTATTCGGAGTAGATCACATAAATTCATTTTATCGTTTTAGGGGGAACACTATATTAAAAATATCATTAAATTGTTGAATAAAATTCAAGGTGATTTTGCCTAGATTAAAGGAATGGTGTAAACAAGGGAGAATCCAATTTAACTGGTTCAAATGTAATGTTTTCAACTTAAAAAACAAAAATCAAATGCAATGATTGAAAGGGAATATGATAGTATTTTTCAAATCACAAGATGCAGAACCATGGATTTAAGCTACAGAAGGGCAGATTCTTATATGGTGGGGGGGGGCATCTCAGCAGTTTGATAGTAGAACCATTCACTCATCACTGTGGTAGGCTACATAGACAATTGTCAGAGATACTTAAATTTGGATTTCTACACTGAGCAAGGGAGTTGGAGACAACGATCTAAATAAGTATTTCCCTATCTTTAATAAGCAGACTATGGGATACCTGAAAAACAAGTACTTTATATTTCTTATATTTATTTTTAAAAATACTAATGAATAGTTCTAATATGAATTGATTATACTTTTAATCTGAGTTGTCAGATTAGATGCAAATGAAAAGCAGTCACCATTTGCATTTGTACAATTTCCTGTAACACTTCCACTGTAATGTGTCAGTAGGTATCAAGGACCAGCCAAAGGAGTGACTGAACAATTGTTCTAATTGAAAATAGCAACAGCAAAATTACTATACTTTAATAAGAGTTCATGTGTTGTTTAGGAAAGAATGACATTTTTGGAGAGCCTATCAGTCTCTATGCCAGACCTGGAAAATCCAATGCAGATGTGCGAGCCTTGACTTATTGTGACTTGCATAAGATTCACCGGGAAGATCTCCTGAAAGTCTTGGATATGTATCCATCCTTTTCAGATAACTTTTGGAGCAATTTGGAGATAACATTCAACTTGAGAGATGTGAGTATCTAATATGGGAAGATAGATAAGATTGGAGAGAAACATTTTTAAAAGGTTAACTAAGGCCATATCCATATTAACTTCTTATACCTAAATTGACATGAAAAAGGAGTTGTATTAGAAGAATTAAGTACAGTTTGTCTTTTTTTGGCACATAAGTAGGTCACATTAAGAACTTTGGATACATAAATAATTTTTATGATATTCTACAGTTACTCAGCTATTCAAAGCCCAAGCAATTTTATGCATTTATGCATAATGTTGGGAACAATTTACTTTTATGTTCTTTCTAAAACATGAATATCTAAATATTTCTGACTTATTTGACTACTATTAGGATAATTATAAGGAGTTTGGATTGTTCTGGCTGCTCAGAATTACTTTTTCCACCATATTTTACACTTTGCCCTGTTTTTCTTTCAGGCAGATAGTATTCCTCGTTCTTTCCTCACTGAAGACTACACATGCAATTATCGACAAACACATCATCATAAACATTCCCCCTGCCAAGCTAACAAAATTGGTGAGTTAGCCTCTTGAGAATTGTACTAAATTCTGGCATTAAGATTAGGAGGAAAATAGGAAGTCCTCTACTGCCACCTTGTGATTATTTCCAAAAGTGTCTTTTTCAATCTGGGCTTTCCAAATGTGCTGAATTGTACAGTTTCTATTATCCCCCAGCCAATGCAGTCCCTGGGCAAAGGAACTGTAGCACAATAACATCTGGAGAATCAGGCTTTGTACTGTAAGTACATGAAGACAAATCTGTCGCTTCAGCCACTCACCCAGATTTATCACCTATAATTTATCAAGTGTAATTTGGAATGCAAAAATAACCATTTTATTAGTGCTCTGGATTAAAGAAGAAAAGCATTATATTAGGCTTTGGCTTTGAACTCAGTTTTATGCGAATTATAACCTTCAGGGCCTGTAAGACATGATTTATCTCATTCATTATCATCATATCTCATGCATTATTTGGAGGATATTTAATAAGACATCTAAGACCGTAAGAAAAGATAAAGGAATTATTCCATTTAATTGTTGACAAATACAATATATTAATATATTTGGACAATACATTTATTCCTATGCAGAAATACTCTATACATTCTTTGCTTATAGTTGCCTTAAAGATTCTAGAAAGACTATATTATTCCAGTTGTTAGTAAATTAACCTGCACAAATTAAATGATTTTTGCTGCTGTATATATTTAATATGAAACAATAGTCAACGTATTTGATATTTCTCATCACTATGCAGGATATTAAAATGCCCAGATGTTTTTATAGCCTAATGATGGCCATTGTATTTGTAGAAGTTTGAGAGATTCTATCAGTATTTAATCATTTCTCAGACCATGTGAGGCTTTTCTGCATTCATTATACCTACTACAGATTCAGATACCATGGATGCAGGCAATTCAGACTTGGAGCAATGTCATGGATACTCTGAATTTACACCAGTGCAGCATCCTGACATACACAGCACCACAACATCCTGCTCCCAAATGAGTGAAGAGGAAACCAAGATGCCCAATCCCATCAAGGTTGATCCTTTCACAGATACTGAAAATAATGATTTTGTCCCGACTGTGGTTAACCTGGTCACTGATGGCACCAAAGCAAGTCAGCTGGTAACTGAAGAAAATCTAGCCTACGCAGGTATGGGTAACTATTGCTCATGTAGGGTGTAGAAATGAAATAATATGTTTGACTTGAGGTTTATGATTAACTAATAGGGCTGGTTCAAGAATTTTATTTTTATAACCATGTTAATTTTGGGAATAGAGAAGAATTTGTGTAAGACATAACACTGTTGCTTGCCTCATGAATATTAAATTCCACAAAATTTTAGGAAGCAAAGTTGTTTGATTCCTGGAGAAGAATTAGTGTGACTAAAATTTCACTTATGCACCAAAAATCATAGACATTTTCACTTGTTCTTGTGTCCATATGTGTGTGGGGGGTAGGGAGAGAGAGACTGACTAAATAAGGAGGTGTCAAAGTTTTTCAGGGTGCAGAACCAATTTGCCTTTAAAAAGCAACAAATTCCAACACCCTTGATCAAAAAGGGTGGTATACCTTAGTGGACTTTTGGGGGGGGGGTTCTGGAGAACTGGTAGTGAGTAGTTTAGAGAACTACTCTTTTGAGTAGTTTAGAGAACCGGTGAATACCACCTCTGACTGGCCCCGTCCCCATCTATTCTCTGCTTCCCGAGTCCCGGCTGATTGGGAGGAAATAGGGATTTTGCAGTAACCTTCCCTTGGAGTGGGGTGGGGATAGAGATTTTAAAGTATCCTTCTCCTACCACACCCACCAAGCAAAGCCACGCCCACCAAGCCACGCCCACAGAACTGGTAGTAAAAAAAATTGAATCCCACCACTGGATTAAACTCCTTTTTGTTTAGTTCCTTGCTGTCAGATCTTTGAAGGTAGGCTAAGACAGGAAGAGGATTTCAGGCTATCTACTAACATGTTTTAGGATGCAATAACAATTTTGGGAATCAACCGAAGTTTTTCTCTATCCCTACAACTATCCAAAATTAAGGTGGACTGATTTTGAATGCTTTCCCCTTTCCTAGGATTGACTTGTCTTTTATTTTCTCTTAACAGCTATTGCAGACTTTTATCAAGGTTATCAACCTGCTTCCTCTACACCTGTGGAAAAAAAATTCCCATTCCTCCCTTGTAGAAATGAAACTCTTGTTCCACATGGGACTATGTTTTTTAAAAAGCACACCTTCTACTCCAGGAATTAAGACTTGGCCTCTAGCAGAGAGGATTCTCCCTCCCCAAATTCCTCATTGAGAGGATTTTTTTCCTACTTTTAATCCCATGGAATCTATTCAACTCTTATAGTTCTGTTAAATCCAGTTTGAAACCCACCACAATAGATGCACTTAAGATTTCCAGACATCCAGCAAAAGAAGGGAATGTCCTCCTCATCCTCTGTCTGGCAAGCATAGCTTTTCAATATCTAACAAGCTTTCTTTCCTGAGTAGCATTTTTCTGCAATGCCACATTCTTCTAATAACTACTAACTTACCCTAATAAGTGTTAACTTAATAAGTGTTAACAATCCTAATCCTAATCCTTTGTATTAGTGTAATTTATTGTAAGAGCAGAATACTTTGTTGATTTTACCATATCAAACCATGAGCATTGCCATAGTAAAATACAACAAAATGAGACAAGGTTAAGATACAGCAAAGTGTGATAAAATAGGCTATGGTGAGATAAAATAGACTAAAATATAGTACTTATATAGGCTAAAAACGAAAGAGTAAGATAAAATAACACAAAGTAAAGTAAAATGCAAAGATAGATAATGAAATAAATCCTACAGTTCAGAAACAGCATGTGTTTAAGTGTATTCATCAGTTTCACATTTCAGATCCCCAATGTGTTCTATAATACATATTCTTTATTGGACAACTCTGACTATAAATTTAACAGTTCTAGTGACCCCGTTTATATTTGTGCTCTGAAAAAAATAAGGTAATCTTTTGGGACCCATTTATGATTCTTTTGAATAGTGTTTGTAAGACTTGAATCCTTGCTGAGGCACATAAATGATAACTGAATAGGAGGATATGCGCTAATGTCTTCTGTTTCTAATGTTCCACAAATACACATTCTCTCAAGATATGGCAGTTGACTTTCCTATTTGATCATACAATCTAACAGCTTGAATCTTTCTCTGGTAAGAGCTATTTATGATACTGAGACAAATCCATTGTCAAATGTTTTTCTCTTTGGAAAGTTAGTATTTTATTTTTGGCCAGCCATTTCAGCACCTTGATGTTTGCAAGTGGCTCAATATTAGTTTGGTTTAGCCAAAGACTTTATCCAAAACTCTTTCTTTGAATATTATCCTGGCCTGATGGCAGATTGAGGATAGATGTCGTGCTGAGAAGCCACAGTGTGAGACAATTTGGAGAAACTGATTGATCCATGTGGTTGGTTGAAGTATGCCCATCTGTTCTTTAAGGAACATTTGTGGTACTCCATCAGCTTCCACTGAGAGGATCATAGATTAATAATTAAAAACTTTAATTATTGTTAGACTATAGATGAAGGAGTGCCTCTTCCTGCTTGTACTGCTACTACAGAAGTATTCCTAACAGTCCCTAGCATAGTTCTTAAAAAGTGCACCTAATTTTGTTCAAATAAGGGTGCCTTTGATAGGCCATATGTTGATACAATTTTTGCTTTGTGGATCTTTGAAATACAAAGCATTTTAGAGCTTGTGGTTCTCTTTGTAGAACTTCATTTGAAGTGATTGGCTAAGATTATATCCACCCCTAAATCAGCGGTGAAATCCGGCCGGATCTATCTGGCTCGTGTGAACCGGAAGCACCAGTGACAGGAGGCTCCCCCCATCCACAGGGACGTCATTACATCCCATTTTTGACCCTCTGCGTATGTGCAGAAGGCTCCCTTGGTCCCGCGCACTCCCATTTCTGAACCAGTAGCGAAAGTAAGTGGATTTCACCCCTGCCCTAAATATGATAAAATTTTATAGCTCCCCATCAGATTGCCAGTTGCAATCAAAACCACTACCTTTGATTTAATCTTATTTAGAAGCATAACAGGCACTAAATTTCCTCATTAATCTTCTCAGGCCTACTTAGGAATATGCCATCAGAATCATGTCACCTGCATCCAACAGAATGTTGATATATTTGTTAAAATTCTTTGGCAGGTGGACATTAATAAAATGGAGAAATCCTAAGATGTCATTAACATAAAGATTCAATTGCATCTGGGCCAAGCTGCATCCTTGCCTAACACCTTTGGAAGTGGGCGTTAAGTTGCTTAGTAACCTTCTATGCCACTGCCAGAAATTGATAAGACCTTAATCAATTATGTACTGAAAGTTTTTGTCTTGTCACTGTCTCTAGGATATTCATGCCACTAAAACAAAAGTCTGTATGATGCTGGAAAAAGTACTTTTATATACATATATTTACATACATGTAGGCTAAATCCATTTTTTGCAGTTTTTCACTGTAAGTTTTGTTGCAAATGCCAAAAGTTAAATCGTTAGTGTGTTATCCTCTCCCTATCACCATTTCTCCTCCCTTTTCTTTCTTTTCAGGTATCAAGTAAACCTAAATGTACCATCAAAACAGGGTTGGCCAGTCCTTATATAGATTAAAATCAAGGAGATCAAAGACAAAAGATACACCCATTGGTCTCACTCTCAAAATCACTTTTCCTTTCCTTTCAATAACATATATGCATGCTTATCAAGATGTCCAAAAAGAATACAGATCAAAGTACCAGTATTGAACTTTTAAATATCTTCTTAAGAGGGACCCAGGATATTTTCATCTTCAGACACAGCTGGCAATGAGGAACAAACCCATTTTAAAAGCATTAAAGAAATGTGCAGCCTTTGAGATACGGCAAAAGCCATGATATTTTCTTTCATACTGCAGAATTAGGAAAAGACTAGCATAAAGATATTTTTTATTTCCCTACAGCATACTGATACAAGTCTTTATATATCCTTTTGTACAGTATATAATTTTTAAATCAACAGGACAATGCAAACTGAGGAGAGGGAATTGTAAGAAGGAATATTCTAATGAGATTTAGAGAACAAGTGAATGAGTGATTAAGACCAATCAAGGGTAGGACTGAATACAACAATTTATACTACTTAATTAGACACTTAACAAACATTTTAATAATTATAAATAGGAATAATTTTAAACCAAGTATACTTGTGACCTGATACTTAGATACTGCTGACATTCATCTGGCTGCAATGCAAAAGTAGACATGCTGAAAACTGGTACCCACTGAGCAAAACTACTGTAATTTCTAATAGAAAACAAGGAAACTTGACAAGTTTTGCCAAAATAAAAACAAACTTAAACAGGCCTTCCATTGATCTTTTGTATCAACTCTTATTATTGTAATTCATTAGTCACTGTTAGTTTTAGTGTTTTATATTGTTTTTTTTAATTTGATTTATATTGTTAGTAAAAACTGGTTTAATTCTATATTAATAGTATAAACTGGTTTATACTAACTGGTTTAATTGGTTTTATCATGTTTCTATTTTTTTCAGAAATAGATGTTTTATTTTATTAAGCAGCTTTTTAAAATGAAAAATGATATAATGATGCCATAAATATATATTGAAACAAAACCATACCCTTTTAATTACTTGTTAATTTATTAAATTTGTTTGCTGCCCATCTTGCTGCAAACTGACCCTTACAACATTAAAAGCAATAAAACGATAAAAATATGTGTGTCTAATAGCTATAAAAATACTGCAAAATTAAAAGTCAGGGTGGGAGGGATCAGGATGCACGGGAGTGGGATCTGCTATCGGGAGTGGGATCTGCTATCAGGATGCATGGGAGTGGGATCTGCTATCGATCTAGCATGGTACTCTGCTGCTTGCTACTTAGAGCCCCAAGCCAAATGGCAGAGCAAGGTCTTCAGGCTCTATGGAAGGTTAGGAGTGTGGGAGCAGATCTCATTGCAGAAGGCAAGAAGTTCTAAAGGATAGGAGCCACAAGAGAGAAACCTCTTCTTCTGAAACCCAGCAACTGGAATCCCTTGATCAACAGGGTCTACAGCCTGCCTCCTCTGCTGGCACAGAGGAGGCAGGCCAATCCCATTGGGTTGAAATGGCTCCTCAGGTAACCTGAAGATCCATGCCATGCAATTTTACATAGATAACTTTTTTCTTTCAACTCCCAGCAACATCACTGGATGTTTCCAACCTGTTCACATTCTGGGAGAAAAAAAAGCCCAGTCTCTTGTCGGAGCCTTTCCAGCACATCTCCTTGGTACATAGCCCATTGGGCACACCTCTAAACGCTGAGGATGGACCACGGCAGATTGAAGCAAAGCTGGAATGCCTGCAGGCACAGCTTAGCAGGTAAACTCAGACACTCAGTGATTTGAAAACAAGAATGTTCCAGTTTTAATAGCTTTGGAATTCAATAATGGATCCCAAATTCCTGAAAGTAATTGGGCATGAGAGATGATGCTGCCGAGTTCAGTGCTGTTCTCTCAAATTCAACGAATGTATGAAGCTGCTGGACTAGTTCATCCATTGTCATTATTGATTAAAAAACGCCATGAATGTCTTATCATGGTATCTAGAGGTTGTGAAGGACTGCATGGGAACAACAGGTTTCAGTTAAATCCTGACAAGACTGAGTGAGTTTGAGGCCTAACGTTCTAAGACGTTACAGGTAGTCCTCAACCTATGACTACAACTGTGACTGGAATCTTGGTTGTTAAGTGATGTGGTCATTAAGTGAATCATCACATGACTGGACCCATTTTGCCATGACTGTTAAGCAAATCATGTGTCAGGGTTCCAAGTAACACCAACAAAAGAAAGAGATGTCATATTGGCATCTCTGGGAAAACCTGAATCTGAAAGCTTCCAAGTTTTCCCCACCTAAAAGAAAGTCCTGGGTGCAGGAAAAACCCTTTCTCCTGCACCCACATGTCCATCACATGGTCTAATCAATGCACTGTCCCAATTGGAGATTCCACCCAGTCACGCCACTCCAGGTGCAGGCAGAATGTTCTCGACTCTCAGAGAAAATAATGTTATTATGGCTAGATATCTCCACAACTCCATGCAATCCCCCTTCCCAGTTTCCCACAGCACTAAATGTGGCAGCCCTGAAAATGCAAAGAAAAAGATGGCCTCCAGGGCTGACAGCATGTGGTTGTGAATCTGGCCTCCCCAACCGACTTTGCTAGGAAGATCATGTATCACAATTATGTGACCTCAAGACACTGCACCTATCATTAATGTCAGCCAATTGCCAAGCATCCAAACTGCAATCACACGACTGTCAGAGTGATGGTTATAATTTTGAAGACAGGCCATGTGTCACTTTTCCCAAGGCTTTCATAATTTGAAATTGTCATTAAACAAACAATCATAAATTGAATATATCTATACCATTTTTAGTATTGGATGGGTTTCCACTATCCAAATGAACCAGTGCAGCATCTGGAAGTCCTCCTGGAATTACAACTGCTGATTAAAAATAAATAGCCAAATTTAATGCCCTAATAGCTTTTGGAAGCTGAAAATAAAGCTCAATTTTTAAAGGAAGAGTCTTGGTGTTGCACACTATAGGATGAGAGTTATATTAACCTATGTTTAGCAAACATTAGGAAATTCTGATAGCACTTTTTCCAACCAACACATTTTATTAAAAGGCATAAGTTTTTAAAACAAAGGATAGGATAGGATAGGGTAGGGTAGGGTAGGGTAGGGTAGGGTAGGGTAGGGTAGGGTAGGGTAGGATAGGATAGGATAGGATAGGATAGGATAGGATAGAATAGAATAGAATAGAATAGAATAGAATAGAATAGAATAGAATAGAATAGAATAGAATAGAATAGAATAGAATAGAATAGAATAGAATAGAATAGAATAAACAAAACCTTTTAATCAGATTATTAGTTGGGAAAGGTGTTACCAGACTTCTGGTTTTTACTGTTGTATAGTTCACTGTTTGAAAGTGTTCTATGCTAACTCTTAACTGCTCTTAAATCAATCTTCTGTACTGCCTCAGAAATCAAAATGCCTCAGGGGAAAATACTGTGTTCTCTTATATAGACTAGAATCCAGGATGTCTTCCGACATTAATCTCATTCTGCAGCTGCTACAGCGCCAGTTGTCTCAAGTGCCACCTGCATATAGCTCCATCTCGCCTTCTTCCCGTAATTTGTCTCTGTATAGCATGAACCTAAGGAACACAGAACCTGATCCATCCCTGGGAGAAGAGGAACTGACCCCCCTGAAAGAGGTAAGATGAATGCATTAAAAAACTGAAACATTCATTTCTTGACTTTTTAAAATATGGGTATTTTTTTTTAATTTATTTTGAAACAATGCATAAAAACTAACAAAGCAAGAAAAAAGAAAATAGGAAAAAAAGAATCATACAAAAAACAAGAGAAAAGTACAAACCAAAAAAGGATACTGATTTACAGTAAATTAAAAAATACATCGAACTCTTATTCTATAATTAACAATAGTCTTACTATTATTTCTTTAATCCCATATAATTCTAATAATCAAATCCCAAAATCATAATTACATTTCTGTTAGTTTCTTGCAAAGTGTCCAAAAGTAGCTTCATTAACATCTCATCACTGTGTCTTAAAATATAGCCGGATACTTCTTCATTCCATGACTCATTCCATTTTCTATAAATTGGCCTGTAAACTTCAGCTCTCCTTATTAATCAGCAAAGATCCAAAAATAGCAAAAATACCTAATAGCATGAATATATAGGTTTCTTTTTTATTTGGTCTATGGTCACCGCATCCCACTCTTAAAAATTAAGCATTACAAAAAAGAAATTAAACACTTTTAAATATTACCAAGAAAAGTTTTAGATATCAAAAATTAATCCATTATCCCATGGCAATGGATAAAATTCTGGGTCCTTTTCTTCTAGTATTCTTTCTTATTCTGTCAAAATTCTTATCCTGAAGTTCACTTGTAATTTCAGTAAATCAGTCCAATAAATTTCTTACATCTCTGTTTGAAAGAGTAATCCACAATGTCTTTTTCAATTTTTTCAATAGTCATTCAACTCTATTTGTAAATCTAGTGAATCCATCTGTCATCTCCAGAGATATTTGTTTGTCTTTAGTAGTAATTTCTGATTAAAGTAAAGAATTAAATAATTCAAGCACTTCACAGGCCCCTAATAAAACATTTTCTTTAAAATAGACATCTTGCTCTAGAAATAGATTTTTAAGGTTTTGTTTAATCATTGATATATAAACAAGACAGTTGTCCCACAGAAGACATTCTTCCTATTCAATCTTTTAAAAAGAAACGTTACAAGTCTTTTAATTTCTTTAGTTCTCAACTTTTTATGAGGCAAGAAAAGTCAATAAACTTCTCAGCTGTTTCTAAATATTATAATTCCAAAAATTACAAATATCACCAAAGAGAAAAACTCATCTGTATCTCTTCTATCTTTAACTGAAAAAGAAATTCCAATCCAAAAAGTGTATCAGAAATGAGGTAGATTGGTTCTAATTTAGGCTGCATCATAGCTCTGAACTTGTGAAAGATTCCTCAACTCACCAGCCACAAGGAAAAATCTCCATTTCTATGGCTTGCTCATGAGAAACAAAAATCAAACAAATGGGTTGATTTCTGGTTTCCTCTTTAAATCCAGAGAAATGAAAAAGCTGTCTCCCCACCAACAACCTGGGGTAAAACAAGCTGAAATGTGCTCTCTGGAGATAATTAAACTACCATTTTCCCCACTGGATGCAGGAATCTGAATTATTCATTTTCAACGAAGTAGTTAAGAGCTTTATTGCTACAGTCATGTCAGATTAGGAAGGTAAAAAAATAAGCTAAAATAGTTTGCTCTGACTCAGGGTCAATTAATGAAAGCGGGGGGGGGGGAAGGATGGGGAGAAGAAAGCTGTATTCTGTAGGAAGAAACTATTCTCCTCAAATATATTATACTTTTTTCCCCTTTGCTGTATTTTATCACTTGTTTGTTCAATGCAGGGAACCATACTAAGTATATGCATAATACAGCCGATTTTCAGGGAGTTGTGCCCATTATTGCAACCTTCTTTGTAGCAAAATAAAAGAGGATATTTGTATTGTAATTTTGAAAATACGTTTAACTCTAAAGTAGCTAGGAACCAGCTCAGGCTTTTACATTTTGCCTATAATAGTAGCCACAAAAGTTCAAGATTTCAGAATTGTTTAGTTTTTTAAATGGTCTCATTAAATCTCTCCACCACAAGTTCATCATTTTTCAGTTTGAGTTTTCTTTAAATTGCATGTCCAGAAAGGTATATGCATGTGTTTGGTTATATGCAAATAAATAATATGATATTTGTTCATCAAATCTTCACTTCAAATTCAAAGTATGCAAATGGGAAGGTGAAAAATGTAGTTAAAATTGGACCATTTTGCCACCACATTTGAAGTCACCATCTGAAGTTGCTCTGGTGGCAAGACTCACATTTATTTATTAGAATTTGTCAAACAAAAATGAGAACAAGAATAAAATAATAAAAATACAATAACAGGGACAATAGGCATGTTAGTGCACATGCACACCCCTCTACTGACCACTTAAGGTCCACAGAAGTCAATTTGTGACTGAAACTATAAAAATTTGTAGCTGAAACAACTGAATCAGGTAGAGCATTCTAGATTTTGACAATTCTATTACAGAAATCGTATTTTTTACAGTCAAGTTTAGAACGGTTTAGAACATGTAGCCATAGACCAAGGGTAGCTCATTCTCCTTAATTTTATTACCATAATGCTTCTCTAACTATATTTCTATAGTTATGATATATTCTTAAACATTTGAGTTTTCATGTTATTGCTGAGATTCTGTGTCACACAAATATATTACTGGAAGTATGATTTTATTTTTCTTTCCTTACTAGATTCCAAATTATTGTGAAATTGGAAAAAAAACAGTAAAATCTAGGAATTTGTTGTCAAGTGGTTTACCCCTGTCACTGGCTTTAAATGATACTGTAACAATCAATTCCCAGCAAGAGCTTTATCCACAGTTCCTGTCAAAACAAGAACCTCACTGGAGGATACCTAATAACCAGAAACTTTTCCAAGGATCTCGTTTCCATTCTCTCCCTGAACATCTTGAGGCAACATCTGAGCATTTGGACATTCAGAGACATCTCTCTGAACCGCTCCTTCCTATAGTTTAGGAATCCAAGTGCACAGAAGACGAGTTGAATTGAGAAATCATTTAGTATAGGGTTTACTGCTTACACTTGGAGGACATTTCCAGCGTACTGTAACTATGTTCTGCTCTCTGAGAAAAGGGCAATTTAAAAGAGAATTGACTTCATTGATTTCTAACGCAGAGAAGTCGAACATCCCCCCTCTTCTCTCCGCCTCTTCCAGGAATAATGACATAAACATGCTGATGGACTTCCTTGGTTGCATAGCTGTTGCATTTATATATCTGCAAATGTTCATTCTGTGCTTTTCTGCTCAAACAGAAAAGCACAGAACAAGATGTAAGATAAACCAATCAGAATGCAGGGTGTGCACCTCTGCAAAACACAATTGGTATTTGGGAGGTATGTGTGTTGGCCTGTCTGTAGCCAACTGTAACCTACACTTACACATCATCCACACCTTAGGTATGCTGTGACACTATGTGCGGTTGTGGGTAGCTCTAAATCAATTTGTATTTGGCATACATTAACAGCAGATCCTATGAATGCTGAAAGTTTTATCTATCAGTATTTTAAATATCTAATAATAGTGAAAAGAGGAACATTTCTGTAAAATAATAAAGAAGTAACTGTAAATGTGGCCTGGAGGGGAAATTGCTAAGAACTTCACAAAATTATCACTGGGTTAGAGGGCACCAGGAATGGATATTTCTTTTGTTAATAGTTACAATTAATATTTTAGGATTTTATTAATTATGTGTGACCCTAGGAAGGATTATATAATTTTTGCATATAATGATTTGTCCCCAAAATAAAGTGAGATTATAAATTCTATTTTTTTCTTGTAGGGATATAAATATAAGGAAGACCATTCAATGAAAGTATAAAATATGCATTGTAGTCCTTTGTAGAAAGGTGAACTGCACATCTGATTGACTCTTGTTTTTGTTAACAGCCCTTCTTAGTCTCGCTTCTTAATTCTATGACACTCTCCCCTTCAATAAATTAAGATGTACACTTTGGTATGTAGTTCCACTTCAATATGTATTTGTTAAAAAGGAGAGTCTTACCAAATTTAGCTAAACTACACATCAAATAAGGCAGGGGATCACATTGACAGATGATGTAAATTAGTTGTACAGTAGTGTCGGATCTTAAGTATCCTGTAATAAACACTGTTGAGCATAGTCTCATAGAGAAATATTTTCCCATATTCTATCTAGTAATCTATAAAGTGGAAGTGACGTTTCTCTCCCAAGGCTCAGAAAAGAGCCAGGAGCAATAGTTGAATTCCAGAAGTATCTTTCCCAGGTTTTTGCAACAGTCAAGATTTATGTAGGTTTGCATTATGTTTTAGGAAATGTGAAGATTACTATTATGCATTTACAACGAACAGTTCCTTTTGGATTAAAACTACCCCAGACATTGCTTAAACCACTATGCAAAATATATGTATGAGTAACACATTTTGTACAAATTTGCCTAATATAAGCACAGTTTTAGAATATCCTCTTAAGGAGAAAAGAAAATCAGATTACACTTTTTGTATAAGAGTGTCATCTTTCTTTTTGATGACGTTATATGACAGCACTGCATAAAGAATTATTGTACCCAAATCCTCTTCCTCTCCACTAAACGCTGCAGTGGTGTGAGGTCACATTCCCAGAAAAATATATTAAATCCCCATTTTAAGTAGCAGGGGGAAAATGTAAGCATTTGCCACCCCCAAGATGTTAATTACTTTGCTAATAAAGATTATTTTGACACCTACTGTGGCCTGATGACTACCTCTCTTTAAGATAGAACATGATGTGTACTTATTGAAAAGAGTTGGTTGAAGCAGGATAATGAAAGCAGAACATCCATGATATATGCCTAACAATTTGAAGCCACAAGACTTTTCTCTTACACCCTGTACCTCTGGATAATTGGATAGCAGTTGTTTAATCAATGAACAATCTATTCCCATGAATATCCAAGATGACAATTATCCTGACTACTTTCTCAAAACAAAACAAAAGTATTGGACAACAAACTAAATTCCGGGTTAGAGTTGATGTGTGATTGTTCTGAGAATGTTAAAAGTGACAACTGCTTATGGAAGACAATAGAGAATTCCAGAAAGTCATTTTTATAATGATTTCACATGATTATGTAATTTGTTCACGTCTGCTAAAGGTGAAGAAAAGAAAACTACCAAAAAAAAAAGAGAGAAAGGTTTTCTTTCTGACCTTTTTCATGGGTGATATTTTTTGTTTTTAATAACTAAATAAATATTAAATGTTGCCATGCAAATGCATTCTACACAAAGAATGGAAACATAAACTCTCCAACATATTATCCCATACTGCAAATGGAGATTAACAATTAAGTCCTTACTGTAACTAGTAGAAGGAAAGTTGATGTTGAAATTAGTGAACAAAAGACAGTACCATAGCTCTTTTTAACAATAGAATTTCAAACTGCAGGGTGAGAGACGAATACTTAAACAATCCTATAATCTGCTTTTCTTGTTCTATGGAAATATAACTCTTCCAAAAAATATTGAAACTTCACAATAGAGAATTTCAGTCATTCAATTTCTTGAAATTATTTAGCATTATTATATTATGTGTAAACTGCCAGTATTTCAATTGTTTACATCCATAAGACAAAGGTTTATAGAATGTAATATTAAATAATAAATGAAATCAATGCTATATCTGCCAGCATAGCAGCAGACTGTTAACCTCTAAAGTATTTCCAATTTAGAATTGATTTAATGGACTGCCTATATTATAGCAATATAGGAGTCAACAAGACTTCTGGGGCGAGAAGATAAGGTAAGCAGTTCCACTAGATGCACCAGACCAGATCAACTGCACCAAAAGTCTGAAACTATTTGTATTAGTAGTTAAGATAATAAACACACTGAGTTGGGATAGTAAGTACAATAATATAATCTTGCAAATCTGATTGTGCTGATCCTTTTCTTCCTTGTTATAATACAGTGAATTAGGTAGACTTCCTAAACTGGTTCCAAACATTATGTCACAGTTCTGGACTTTAAAAATGTTCAGCTCCTTTTGTCCAGGCAGTGGTTCCTGCAAATCTTTTTCAAGGTCATCTTCCTTATTTTCTACACTAAGGCAACTTCTGAGAAGTCCTGTTCTAAAGTACTCCCTGAAAATTTTATGGAAGAAGGGACTTGAAACATCTCCTCTTGCACTGACTACCTAGTCAAGGTAGCTTCAAGCCATGTAAGGAGCTACAGAATGAGACTCTCATGAATTAAAATTGGACCCAGAAACCTACTAGCAGCTACTGCAGCTATTATAAAATGGATGTTACACTGCTGAATTACTTTAGGCCATGTGTCAGCCCTACAGGGCAGGCGAAAGCAAGAAATAGATACCACAGGGATCCCAAGAATGCTATTTTATTGTTATAGGGTAAAAAACAAAATCTTGAAGTACCAGTCAAATTTATCTCCATACCATCTTATACTAAACCAAATCAAAGTATGGTTATTTCTTTCTTATACTTTGTTTTTATTTCTGACCCTGTAACCTCTCATCCAAATCCAAGCCTTTCTTTTAAGAATTCTTTCATAACTTCTGTAAAGTCAATTCTAACTTCCATTATACTTGGTCATGAACTAAACTGCTATGTTCTGGACCAGCTGCCATTTCTAAATCATCTTCGAAGGCAGCTCCACATAAGTAATTTATAGTTGTGCAAACATTTATTTAGCTACTCTACTTGGCACTCAATTCAGAATATAAGTCTCCACTGAATGGGCTGCCCATTCCAAAAATAGCTATATCTGGGCATTTATTGAACTGTTGAAATTTACTTCCACAGAAAAAAATTCTAAAAGAGTTTGAACAGGAGAGCATAGTCTCCTAGTTAAAGAGTAAAGACACAAAATGTTTTAGCAGTATATAGATTTATCTCACAAGCTCCTATTGCAGAGATTTTACCAGTTTCTTACTCATGGCTCCCACGTGAACACATGAGGATGCTATTCTTTCTCAACTGAGAACAGAGGAATATCCAACTGGTTGGAATATGACTCTGTCTTTCATTCTATACCTACTATTCATTCTATACTAATGATGGGCAAGGTTCCAGCCACCCTTTCTATTATTTTAATGGAATTTTTGTTCTATACTTTCTAGTTTGAGGCAAGGTTGCAGATGTTCTGTCAGAAGAAATCCAAGCTCTCAACTCCCACCTTATTTCTCTTTCTTATTCCCAAATGGATAGAAAGGAACTGGAGGGGAAAATTTGAAAGCAAGGAATTTACCACACATTGTCTACTGCTATGCTAAATATGTGTACCTGATTATTAAAATTGTGTTGTTCAAGATATTTCTTCTCTTTGTTTTAATAAATTTTGGTCATCGTTGATTCAGATTTTTACCCTTTCCTAAAGGAATAACCTAACAACACACATTAGATGTTATAGGAAACAGCAGATAACTATATTACTCCATTTGATTTTCTCCCAATCCATGCTCTATATGTATGACAAGAGTGCAACTAAGACTGATAATTAATATACATTTCCATTTAAAGCATTATGTGAAACCCTTGATTATCCAATGCCATGTCGAAATTAATGTCTATGGGCCAATGCGTTGATATGGCAAATTGTACTAAAACATATAACAGAGGCAAGAAGCCCTTTACCATTTCAGAAAATGGTTGTCCAATCTCCTTAAAAACTTCCAGGGTTGCAGCATTCACAACTTCTGGGACAAGTTGTTCTATTGATTAATTGTTCTAAATGTCAGAAAATTCCTCCTTAGTTCTAGGTTGTTTTACCTATAAAACATGTAAATGTTAAATAGCATAAAATTAAATGAATTAAGGGGGGGGGGGATCAGGTTATATATATCTGAAAGTAAGAGAGGGGGAGTACTAGAAGATTTCAATCAATATTTCAATTTATTTTAGTCAGACCAATACAAATAATAAACAAAATTTAAGACAGCTAAAATTACATTTGTAAAATCACCCAACTAGCATTTAATAAGCGAGATCCAGAATGTAGTCTATATTAAATTATAATGTAAACATTAAAATTATATTAAGTATGATATCTAAAAGTACAACAAAGCAAATGTATCTAAAACCATTAATATTAGAGAAGTGATCATATCTAAAATTTGTATGACTTATAGGAAACACGTTGCAGGATGGGATATTTTGAGGGATTTTCTATGCTTCTTTAAAAACTTGGCCACATGCACTGTAACAAGAGGTACATTGTATATAAGCAGCATCTGGACATAGGCTGAATCCGGGTAACCAGGATATCTACTAATTAGAGGAAGAATGAAACTGGATCTGATGTCTCTTTAAAGGAAGCAATGAAGAAGGACTTGTTCTATAGTTTTCTAGCCAATGAAACTTTTTTACCATCAATACTACAGAGAGGAGATATATCATTAGGCAAGAGAGAAAGTATCAATATGGGTGCAAAATGCTGCTAATATTGCAGCATATTCTTATTATTTTTCAATAATTCTGAGCGAATAAGGTACACTCTGCAGTATTAGTAGATTTGAATAAAGATGATCTGATTATGCAGAGTTGACTTGACAAATACATGCAGGGAAGCGAAGATATACAGATGAAACTCGAAAAATTAGAATATTGAGCAAAAGTTCATTTATTTCAGTAAAGCAACTTAAAAGGTGAAACTAATATATGATATAGACTCATTACATGCAAAGCGAAATAGTTCAAGCCTTGATTTGTCATAATTTTGATGATTATGGCTTACAGCTCATGAAAACCCCAAATTCACAATCTCAGAAAATTAGAGTATTACATGAAATCAATAAAACAAGGACTATACATAGAACAATATCAGACCTCTGAAAAGTATAAGCATGCATATGTACTCAGTACTTGGTTTGGGCCCCTTTTGCATCAATTACTGCCTCAATGCGGCGTGGCATGGATGCTATTAGCCTGTGGCACTGCTGAGGTATTATGGAAGACAAGGATGCTTCAATAGCAACCTTCAGCTCTTCAGCTCTTCTGCATCTTTGGTCTCATGTCTCTCATCTTTCACTTGGCAATGCTCCATAGATTCTCTATGGGATTCAGGTCAGGCGAGTTTGCTGGCTAGTCAAGCACAGTAATCCATGGTCATTGAACCAGGTTTTGCTACTTTTGACAGTGTGGGCAGGTGCTAAATCCTGCTGGAAAATGAAGTCAGTATCCCCATAAAGCTCATCTACAGAAGGAAGCATGAAGTGCTCCAAAATCTCCTGGTACGTTGACCCTGGACTTAATGAAGCACAGTGGACCAATATCAGCGGATGACATGGCTCCCCAAGTTAACACAGACTGTGGAAACTTCATACTGAAGTTCAAGCATCTTGCAGTGTGTGCCTCTCCATTCTTCCTCCAAACTCTGGATCCTTGGTTTCCAAATGAGATGCAAAAGTTGCTCTCATCAGAAAAGAGGACTTTGGACCATTGAGCAACAGACCAGTTCTTTTTGTCTTTAGCCCAGGTAAGACGCTTCTGACGTTTGAAGCCCATATCCAGGATCTGTCTGTGTGTGGTGGCTCTTGATGTACTGACTCCAGCCTCAGTCCACTCCTTGTGAAGTGGACTTGTGAAGAGTGTCCCCAATGGCCTTTTCCTGACAATCCTCTCCAGGGATGCAGTCATCCCTGCTGCTCGTGCACCTTTTTCTTCCACACTTTTCCCTTCACATAACTTTCTATTAATGTGCTTTAATACAGCACTTTGGGAACATCCAACTTCTTTTGCAATTACCTTTTGAGGCTTTCCCTCCTTATGGAGGGTGTCAATGATGGTTATCTGCACAACTGTCAGGTCAGCAGTGTTTCCCATGATTGCAATTCCTACTGAACCAGACTGAGAGACCATTTAATGGCTCAGGAACCCTTTGCAGGTGTTATGGCTTAATTAGCTGATTAGACTGGGACACTTTGAGCCTAGAATATTGAACCTTTTCTCAATATTCTAATTTTCTGAGATTGTGAATTTGGGGTTTTCATGAGCTGTAAGCCATAATCATCAAAATTATGACAAATCAAGGCTTGACTATCTCGCTTTGTATGTAATCAGTTTCACCTTTTAAGTTGCATTACTGAAATAAATGAACTTTTGCATGATATTCTAATTTTTCAAGTTTCACCTATACATTTAATTATGAACGAAGGAATCTTCATAATTAGTTATTTATATATGACATGAAAAAGAAATGAATCAAAACCCAGGATGATCTAAAATTAGAAGAGGAATGCTTGAAGGAGTATTGTTAAGATTCTATAGCAATAATGACATGTCAAAAAAGGAAACTGAAACACATTTTACAAATGTTTGTTTCCAAGAACAACAAATGAGGAAAAGAAAGTAATTACATGTTATTCAAATGCTGAAAAATAATAAGCCTTAAGATATATTTGGGGTAATTAGAGAAATGTTAATAACTGTAAAAGGCTTGACAATTGGAGGGACACAACTAATATGTAGAGTAGACAGCTGTTTCTCATCAAAGGAGATCAGCTACCTATTAGGACCACTGCCAGTCAGCAGCCGATCTTCCCGTGTATGTGCAGGGAGGCAGCTCTCCGTCTGGTCAACCACCTCTAATAGTGCCCAAGGGGCTGGGACAAAATCGTCCTCTGCCCCTGGTGTGCCTTCCGTGTCAGACAGTCCCAGCTCCAATTCTTCCTCCTCCAAACCGGGATCTGAGAGGACCAATGACAATGAGTTATTTGTAAAGCAATAAAGGCAGGATTTTTTAAAAAATCTAATTAAAATAAAATATAAATAAATAAAATTTCTGAGCTTTGTCTAACAGTATTTATCCTAAAAGGGAACCACCATGTTGGGTTTGTACAGATAATTCTCGACTTAAAGCCATTCATTTAGTGACCATTCAAAATTACAACAGCACTGAAAAAGTGATTTAAGGCCATTTTTCACAATTATGACCATTGCAACATCCCCACGGTCATGTGATCAAAACTCAAACAGTTGCAGTGACCCAGGATCATCTGAACACTTTTTGGGACCTTCTGACAAGCAAAGTCAATGGGGAAAGCAGATTCACTTAACAATTGTGTTATTACTTAACAGCTTCAGTGATTCACTTAACAACTAACAACAATTGTGTTACTACTTAACAGCTTCAATGATTCACTTAACAACTGTGGCAAGAAAACAAGGCAAAACTCACTTAAGTACCTTAATTAGCAACAGAAATTCTGAGATATCTACTGTGCTTCTCCCAAAATAGAACCCTGTCTTATATTTTTTTGAACCCAGAAATAAGCGGTTTGCTTTATTGCCATTTGCTCAAAAGCCCGATTGAGTTTATTATCAGGGGATGTCTTTTTTTGGAGAAAACAGGGTATATGTATGAAGTACCGCCCCATTTTCTTTGAGTATGTGTGCTTTAGAAATCCAATCTAATTACAAGATCAAGTGATGGACATATAAAACAGTAAATAACCAGAATACACAGAGGGTCTTGCAGGCCATGTTGGCCAAGAAATTAGCCAGTGATGGTTACTAAGACTGGGGTCAAAACCTGGACCAACATGAGTGTAACAGGGCCCACCAGGACTAATACATTATGCCTTCTTGAAATATACATTATAATCAAGACAACTGTTTGAATATATTTATAATTAACTGATCATTATTATCATTTATTTTTTATAACAGTTGTGTCCAACCCGCAACCCACATGCAGCTCTGGACAGCTAGTAATGCGGTCCCCCAAGATAATGAAAAATATAAGAGATAAAAGAAGTTTGTTATGTATATACATTAACAATATTATATATTTTACACGCGGCCCAAGACAATTCCTCTTCGCTCAATGCAGCCTAAGCAAGCCAAAAGGTTGCACAACCATACTGTAGCACAACAACAAAAAAGGATGATACATTAAAGCAAAGCAAGGATAACAGAATTCAGCACAAGAAATTACACTTGTATTAAAAACATCATTTAATTACTATCATTACTGCATTTTTCTAGCCAGTTACTATGAGTCTCGCATCAGGCGGACCTTTCCGACTCTCCATGAAACTTCCTAAATGCTCGGAACAAACCAAAACAATTCAGAGAAACCAGTTCTACATTTCTATCTCTACGTCGTCTTCTTCTTGTTGCTTTTTTTTTTTATGAGAGGGACTAACTATATCAGACTTGATACGCTCAGATGTAATGAAAGAGGCGGGCTTTATCCAAGAACGACAACTTTCTCCGCTAATGGTTAATTCCACGATAGCCAATATGTAAATCTTTTTCGGAGGTTGAGCGAGGGGGACGTTTCGCAAAACCAATGAGGAGCCTTGGAGTTGTGGAATGGCGTGGCCCAGGACCAATGAGAAGCCAGAGTTTGAATAGGGTGAATGGAGGAGTAGGGTTAGCCGTCGTCGTTGTGTGAGGTGAAGAAAAGCTGTCGGGAGCGATACCTCGGGAGGAGGTCGTGAGAGGCTGACGAAGTGAAGCCTTCCCGCCCGCCATGTCGTTGCACGGGAAGCGCAAGGAGATCTACAAGTATGAGGCGCCATGGACCGTCTACGCCATGAACTGGAGCGTCAGGCCCGACAAGCGCTTTCGACTTGCCCTGGGCAGCTTCGTAGAGGAGTACAATAACAAGGTGAGCGGGCGAGAAGAAGCCCCTGGTGAGGCCGGGCTAAGGGTCAGGTTCCGCATTGCAGCGCTTCCCCAGCCGGTCCTCACCGTCGCCAGCGGCCCAGTTAATGGCAGCGAGCGTCGGAAAGGGTGGGAGGGGAGGGGTGGGGAGGGGAGTGCGCGAGAGGCGGAGCTGCTTCGGGGAAGTTCGGTTAGGTTTTGCCCTCGCTCGGAGCATCTCTGCCCCTTCCAGTTGGCGGTCAGGCCGCTTTGCTGCGCGATGGGCAGGGGCCGTTGGGATGCTTTGCTGCTGCTGCTGCTGTGTGATGAAAAGAGGAGGAGAAGCTGCATCTGCGCACTTCTCTAGGAAGCGAGAAAGGGAATACATTCATTTTTCAATCTTGATAGCTTTAGAAATTGTGTTATTATGGTTTACCCCTTGCTTGGTGTAAAGTTCTCTTGAGGTATGTCTGCCTCATGTTCCTTCAGTATTTTAGGTAAGCTTTAGTTGAGTCTTAAGAGCCCTGCTGAATTTATTCCAGTATTGGCCAAATGGATTCATTTGGGAAACTCACATATCCTGAAGCTGGAGGTCTATAACTAACCCTAACCCTTGCTGTTTTCCTACAAGGAGCATTTATTTGTAATTTAAATTTACAAGGTTATTTAACTCGTGTATTCTGTTTCAGGAAATATTAAACAGTCATCAGTATCATAATAGTAGCCCCAAGCTATCCAAATTAACTGCCATTGCCACAATTGTGACAGTAAATTCTTAGGTCTATGTAACAAAACAAAAACAAAAAACTTCCTTCTGTTGGCCCCTAATATCTCTGCATTTAATTTCAATGATTACACACTGGAAGAAGAAAAATAAGTTCATTTCCATGTTATTTATATCATACATATTTCTGTTATGTCCCCTAGACTTATTTTATTCCAAGATAGAATAGAATAAGAGTTTTTTATTGGCCAAGTGTGATTGGACACACAAGGAATTTGTCTTGGTGCACATGCTTTCAGTGTACATAAAAAGAAAATATACATTTGTCAAGAATCATATGGTACAACACTTAATGATAGTCATGGGGTACAAATAAGCAATCAGGAAACAGATAGAGGCCCAGTTTGTAGTAGCCCTATTTTGCACCTTTTCTAATTCTGTCAAAATGTGTCCAAAACAATAGCTAAGGTGTAGTCTTACCATAAATTTATATAAAGGGAATATTATACTGACAATTCTGTTTGGTTCTAATAACTCCAAGTTGGAATTTAATATTTTTATAGCAGCTACAAACTTGGTTATCTTCATTGAACCATCCATGCTGACTCCAAGATACTCTTTCTAATCAATGACTACTCTGTGTGTGTGTGTGTGAGTTAATTTTTGGAATTCATTTGAAATTTTATGTGCCAACATGCACCCTACATTTATTTTTAGTGAACTGCATTCATCATTCTGAAATCCATTCATCCAGATTGGAAGGTTGCTTTTGGAGTGCATCACAATTACTTTTAGATTTAAAAGCAGATATGAATAATTTGATATGTAATCATTTATGTATTCAGCATGGTAGCTTGAATGATCAGCCCTAATTCCAGATATTTTTATGCAAATAAAAAGTACCTGTCCTTACACCAATTCCTGACTGGAGAACTATTCCTGGAGAAGTACTCTTCTCCATGTCCTTTTTGACATTTTCAAAGAAGCTGGAAGGTTAGTGAGACAAGACTTCTCTTTGGTTCCTTTTCAACAAGGCTAGTCCTATGTATTATTTTCTCTTTAACAATTCTTTCAAGTTTCCCGCCAGAAACCATCCCTAAGTTCCTTTATTGCCTCTCAATCGTCTTAGAAAAATTGGAATCACGCTTTTCCAGTCCTTTGTTTAAAACAATTGTATTATTTTTTGTGAAAAATTAGTAATTTTATACTTAAGTGCTTCAAGAGTTCTTAAATCAGGGGTGTCAAACTCAATTTCATTGAAGACCACATCAGGGTTGTGTTTGACCTCGGAGGGCGGTTGGGGGGCTAGGCATAGCCATGATGGTCATGGCCAGGGTGGGGATGGCTGGGGTGGATATGACACGGGACCACACCTCCACATACATGGTTTTATACACCTATAAAAATAAAGAGGCATACATTCCTGTGATTTTGATTTTTTAAACACTTACTTGATCTACTTGATTACCTTACGAGAGAGAGACAAGATCGAGAAACTGACTCCATAGGAAGACTAGAACTATAAGTTATTTACCATGGGCTATAGTAGTAGAATCCTGCAAACTTGAAAGGTAAAGTATTTACCTTTCCTCCCTTTTCTAATCTCCTGAGTCAAAGATGGCCTCCTTCAGCCTTCTGGAGGCCCCGTTTTGGGCCTGGAAGGCTTCCTGGATCATTCTGGAGACCAAAACAGGTTGCGCCTCATTTTCGCTACCAGAGGCACCACAGGTTGATCTTTACTATTTCCAGGCCAGCCCTGTGGGCCAGATCTAAGCACTCCACGGGCTGGATCTGGCACATGGGCCTTGAGTTTGACACCCCTGATTAGAGAGATACTATCTGAATATTGGGATTTATTTACTTTTATTTGATCAATTTCGCTTGTAACCGTTTTTCCTTAGCTGTGTTAGTCTTTGTCCTGAAAGCCTTACATTTTGGAACTTCTGAACATGTAGGTGAAAGATGTATTAGAATAGGAATGAATGTGTTTGTGTGTGTGCCAGGGCTGTGGAGCCGGAGTTGAGGAGCCGGAGTCGGAGGAAATTTTGGGTACCTGGAGTCGGAGTCGGCAAACAATGCACCGACTCCCACTCCTAATAAATTTAGATTGAATTTTTTAAAAAAGCAAGTTTAAATGTCCCAATTCTCCCGACTCCACAGCCCTGGTATGTGCCCACATGGGCACACACACACAAACGCACATACTTTTTTTTCTCATAGGTTCAGCTTGTTGGGTTGGATGAAGAAAGCTCTGAATTCATTTGCAGAAATACTTTTGATCACCCCTATCCTACTACCAAGCTCATGTGGATACCAGATACCAAAGGAGTTTATCCAGACCTTTTGGCAACCAGTGGTGACTATCTGCGTGTGTGGAGAGTAAGTAGACCATTTAAAAAATAATTCTTTTATGCTTTAATTAAAAAAAAAAGTAGCAGACCTGCTCTTATGAACTACAAAGAAGCATTATATTCAGCATATCCAAGTATAAAAGGTTTGACTTTTAAAGGATGTAATTTGCAGTTTTTCATAGATTTCTCAGAATATTCTCACAATATATTCGGTATATCTTAGTAAGACCGCAGCAGTATCTCAAATATAGCACCATATTCAACAGACTGATAACAATTCAAGAGATATTTTCACCTGTAAGCTCTTCAGTTATCAGTAAAAAGAATGAATTCTTTGGCAGTTCATCAAAAATATGTTACAAATAACCTGAAAATCTGTCTTGCCTAATATATGGGTACTTTTTTGGAAATAGTGCAGAACTACTTGGAATGCTGGGGATTCAACTCCTGCTGTAATATTGAACACCAGACCTAGCTATCATCACCCACAATTGTGGATGCAAGGGTAGACCTGGTTTGTATTATCAAAATCTAGGTGGCATAGAGAAAGGGGAAGTTCATTTCTCAAAGATCTCTTCCCCCACCTCCAGGTTTTCAGTTTGTCCCAGGATGATGGTGGGTAGTAGCTATTGTCATCCCTGAAACTCTGCTGCCATCAAGGGATACTACTGTAGATAACAGATGTGAGAACTTGTTAGTGTAATTATACTTGAAAGGGCCTTTGGGCTAGCTGCTGGTATATCATTGTCCCTGTTGCAAAGCAGGATCCTTAGCATGGCTGCAAAACTGGTATTAGGGAGCTTCAACTTGCTTGTCCTGGCTGAAGAGTCTAGAACAGCTCAAGAGTTCTTGGCTGCCATGACAATGCACCTGGCCCAGCATATTAAAGACCCAACATCTATAAAAGATCATATGGTAGATCTGGTTTTTATCTTGGGGTAGACAGAGCATGATCTTAAAAGGGGCAGGATAAAGCTTAGCTCCTTGTTGTGGATAGATCATCATGATAGCTATAGAACTTCATGTTCCAACTAACCCACCCCTAATGGAGAAGTAGTTGTTAGATTGGCCTACTTTGGGCACCAAATGGATCCAAAGGCCCCAAGAATCTTGTGAGCAGCTCAGTTGAGACCATGGTTGTCCAATGCAATAAAGAGATAAATAGAGTGCTTGAACAAGTTGCACTAGGGTGGTCTCTCCCTAAATCCACTGTAGCTCCTTGGTTTATGAGTAGCTCAATGATATGGAGCAGCAGTAGAGATGCCTAGAGCATTGCTGGAAGATCTATTTTGAATCTAGATAGACTTTAATTAGAGCTCATGTCAAGCCAACACAGTAGCAAATCAAGCAATAAAAAGAAACTAGTATTATCACTCCTATTGCATTTGCTGAATGCCCCAGCAACTCTTTTTAAATTGACTTGTTCCCTTTTAAGGAAAGATGGTCATCAAGAACATTTACAGGGGCAATATGGCAGATATAACCATTCAGATTTTAATAGAATTAGATTCTAATTGGATGGTGCTAATAGAGGTGAATGCAACTTTGTTCTATAAATTGTTATGGCATTGATTTGAATCTGTGAATCCTAAGAAAATGACTATGGCTCTCTATAATGTCAGCTTTGTACTTTCATTTGATCCCTGCCCCTCATGATACTCTTGTAAAGTGGCAGAATACTAAATTTCAAGCATTAATGCTTCTTTGATTGAAGGAATGTTCCATTAACATAAGATGATATAATATGCTTCCTGCTTTAATAACTAAATTACTTGTGGACAATATATACCTTGTGGAGCACTTCGGGTCTTTCTACTCTCTTCGCTTCTTTTGTACACCTCTGAAATCAATTGAGGAGCTCATCTGTTGTTACAGAGTTTGATATCATGGGTATGCAAATGATGTGCAGCTGCACATCTTGGTTATGGACTAAGCAGGTGATGCAGTAGAAATAGGGATCTAGTACATGGGGACTGTCAAGCTCTGGATAGGGAGGAACAGAATCATAGTGACTGATTTTGTGGACATTTTTTCAGGGGCTTAGATTGTTCACAATTTGCAGTAAGTTATTATTTGCTTAACATAGTTTGATTAAATTCACTAGATTCATCCAGCAAGCCATAGAATAAAGTAGAATTTCAAATAGTTTACAAATAAACATTTGAAACCGTACTTAATTTAGTTTATACTGGAGAAATTGATTTCTTTGATGTTTCTATATATGAATTACTGCTATCATTTTATAACATGATTATATACACTAATTATTCTGTTTATGCAACTGATCATATATATTTGAATCTGCTTAATTATTATTTTTGCTTTACCCTTAAAAATTGTTAACATAAGATATGTTAACAAATAACTCTGAGTAGCTAACAACAGGGTTATTGTTTATTATAAAATAATAGTCAAAACTAACTAAAATATAAAACCTGAAAGGACCCCTGAGGGGAAAACATATCGAATAAACTAAAAATGCTATATGGTCTCCAATTGACCCCCTTGCCTGGGAACACTTCCAGAATGTGTGTTGAGCCGTGGTTGGGCTCGACACAGATATTGAAGGTTGCTGAGAGATTTCAAAGAGAGCCAGAATGGGCACACTAATCTTTCCTGGTTCTCCCAAAGATAATCCACAATGCTGTTTCAGACTTGTACCTATCTGAAAGGATCTGCTTCTTTAGGGATCCTCTGAAACTATAGTGTGATCAACTTCTCTACATTTTTTTCCAAAAAGTGCAGTTTAAGCACTGGAAGAAGTAATTCAATTTGGATGGTTCCAGTGAAGGCTTCTTGGGGTGATAAACCAACACTTCTTTCAACATTGTCAGAAGGACATTGATTTCCCTCAGTGATAGATTCACAACCACTAGGACTAGCTGCACATGATTTCCCAGAAAATCTTAGCAATGGAACAGGTACATGGCTCTAATATACAGGTAGCAACCTTGCAATTCCAAAACTCCTCTCCACTTCATAAGAGCTAACAGGATCAAACTCATCCCAAATAAAAAAGCTATACCAAGTCTCGATTATTTTCATGGGATTTGGCTCAATGCCAGAGTCTAGTCTGGAGCCAATCCAAATAACTTTCTGAAGATGCCTAGAATATTCCTTACAGCAGCTCTGAAAGAGAATTTCCAATTCTCCAGGAAGGACTGAGCCTTTCTAAACAGGACAGTTATCCACATAGTATTTTACAACTTTTACCTCCACGACATAGATCTTAATAATGGCTATAGTTCGTGCTTCATTGAGTTTGTTCCTCATTGTCCTCCAGCATTGCTTTCAGGGTCTCTTCTCGTATTTTCATCTCCTTCACTCCTCTAAGAACTAAAGGGAGTCCTGGGATTCACAGCAGGAGGAAAGACACATCGGCATGATCTGATCCCAGTTCACAACCACCTTCTTATTCTAGGCAATGACTGAAGCCACAGTCAAACTATGCACCCTGATCTGCGGGAATACTCTTCAAACTCCCTGTGGAACCAAATAAGGTCAATCAGTGGTGACGTTTAAATAGGCTCAGCCTCTCTACAGTAGAGAAAAACATCAAGATAATCAGAAAGTGATCTGACCACTGACAGGGAAGAAGTGGTAATCTTCTCCAATTCCAGGGAGAGTAATTTGTCAAGCTACTGCCTTCAGAAGAAAATTAGATTTTATTTATGATCACCACTATGTGTTAACCCTTGACAAATTGCATCAGGTCCAAGACTGTCCTATTGGCCATGAACTCCTAAACCACCTCAAACATTGCCCTCAAAAGAAAGCAGTTTGAAGTCCTCTAAGACCATAAGCCTGGGGAAGTTCATGACCAGTCAGGCCATGGAGTCAAGGAACTTGGGTAAATAGGTTGTTACACAACAGAGATCTGCTACAGTAGCAGTAATTCTAATTGCTCTCTAGAGCCCAACTTAACAAATGGCATCTCATATCCATTACATATGAAGCTGCATCTCTGAATATTATTGGAGTATCTCACATAGCATTTGCTACTCTCTCATCTCTGCCCTGGGCTTTTGTGTGAAAGCATTGTACAAAGTTATGCTACTGAAAATATTTATTTGCTTCTGGTTAGTAGATCTTGATGATCTGTTTAAAAAAAATAAGGTAGATCCTGGAAGTCTGATATTTGTCCACATCTCATGAATGGATAGCAAAAATAATATTTATATTTTTGAGATTATATTCCTTGTATCTGAAATAAAAAACCCTCAAAAATGTCCTTCAAACATATTGACGTTTAAGTCTCTTGTGAGATTTTAGGACAAGATTGCTTACAAATAGTACCTTATAAATCAGAAGTAATTCCACTAAGAAAAGAAACATTGAATTTATCATAATCGCTATCAATAATAACCTGAATATATTGTTGGTCAGTGACCTTTGAAGTTCATTATGGCATAGGTCCAGGAGGAGCTGTCTTGCCCCAAAGGAGTTGGCCTGTCTCACTCTAGCAGAAAGGACCTACTGCAAACCCCATTAGCCAAGGAATTTCAGCTGGGTCTAGGAGAAGAGCCTTCTCTGTTATGTCTCCTACGCTTTGGAACATCTTCTCCCAGCACATGAGATTTACTCCCACGTTTCTGGTTTTTAGAAGGAGCCTTAAAACCTGGATTTGCTGGTATGGGGCTCTGATGGAGAAGCTGTAGGCTGCAGTTGGTTGATATCAGCCAGAGTTCAAAGCTACAAACTGAGGATCTATTTGACCCCACTCTCAGACTTGGTCTGGTCATCTTCTACAGTTCTTGCAATGACCGATCTTTTGTTATTTTAATCAGTTTCTATATTTATAATGGCTTTTTATATCTCTATTTTTTATTATATTATAAGCCACCTAGAATTGTCCCAAATAACAAAATGGGTGGAATACAGGTAGTCCTCAATTTATGGCCACAATTAAGCCCAAAAATTCTGTTGTTAAGTGAGACATTTGTTAAGTAAGTTTTGCCCCATTTTATGACTTTTCTTGCCTCATTTCTTAAATGAAGCACTGCAGTTGATAAGTTAGTAAGCAGTTGTTAAGTGAATTTCTCTTCCCCATTGTATTTGCTTGTCAGAAGGTCACAAAAGGGGTCATTGACCTTGGAATACAGCAACGGTCATAATATGAACCAATTGCCAAACATCTGAATTTTGATCACATGGTCATGGGGATACAGCAAAGGTCATAACTGAAAAACAGTCGTAAGTCACGTTTTTCAATGGTGTAACTTTGAACCGTCACTAAATAAACTCTTGTAAATCAAGAACTACTTGTATAAATTTTAATTAAAAATGAATAAAAAACTTTAAAAAGGAAATTAGATTTAGATTAAATTATAGCCAAGAAGATCTGACATTTTGTCAAAATGATGAAAGCAACATTCCACCATTATGCAAGTGCCTTTTCTTTGTGCAAGACACAACACTGTTCTTGTCGTTAGCTGCATTCATTGCTTCTGCTGATATCTCTAATTAAATCTAAAATTACAAGAAATAAATGTATTCATGCAGTTGGATTTTCTTCTGTGCCCCCTCAAAATGTATTTAAGGGTTCAAGGAGAAGCATGACTATTGCTGTAAGGAATTCCCTCCAACTTAACTGAAAAACTCCTGAATTCTATATTTTAATATAATGAAGAATCCAATAATTGCAGTGGGAAAACTATATATTGTCTCTGCTGTTGCTCTCTGGATGCAATGAAATGCATGCAGAATTATGGAAAAGCATGAGACTTTGGAGGACAAATACAGAATGGCCATTTTTCTAAGTTTTAGGGAATCCATATTCTTTTAAATATCGGTATGTAAATTAACTTAGTATTTATTGATATTTTTTGTTCAGGTGGGTGAAACAGAGACCAGGCTAGAATGTCTGCTGAACAACAATAAGAATTCTGATTTTTGTGCTCCACTGACCTCCTTTGATTGGAATGAAGTGGATCCTTATCTGTTAGGTAAGGTCCAAATATTAATGTAGCAGAATGATGATGCTAACATGATTAAAACAACTAAAAGTTCTATTTATAAATTTAGGTAAAAAATTTTTTGACATATCTCAAAAACTAGCCAAAGGTAGGCTTTGAATTATTTTCTAGATAAGAAATAGACAGTCTTTTGGTGGCCGGTGGCCTTTAACATATTGGGTGGAGTGGTTAGCTTCAAATGGATGGAGATACAGTGGAGCAAAGAAGTATTTAGTCAGCCACCGATTGTGCAAGTTCTCCCACTTAAAAAGATGAGAGAGGCCTGTAATTGACATCATAGGTAGACCTCAACTATGAGAGACAAAATGAGAAAACAAATCCAGATAATCACATTTTCTGATTTGGAAAGAATTTATTTGCAAATTATGGTGGAAAATAAGTATTTGGTCACCTACAAACAAGCAAGATTTCTGGCTCTCACTTGTAACTTGTAACTTGTAACTTCTTTTTTAAGAGGCTTCTCTGTCCTCCACTCATTATCTGTGTTAATGGCACCTGTTTGAACTTGTTATCAGTATAAAAGACACCTGTCCACAACCTCAAACAGTCACACTCCAAACTCCACAATGGTGAAGACTAAAGAGCTGTCGAAGGACACCAGAAACAAAATTGTAGGCCTGCACCAGGCTGGGAAGACTGAATCTGCAATAGGCAAGCAGCTTGGTGTGAAGAAATCAACTGTGGGAGCAATAATTAGAAAATGGAAGACATACAAGACCACTAATAATCTCCCTCAATCTGGGGCTCCACGCAAGATCTCCCCCATGGGGTCAAAATGATCACAAGAACGGTGAGCAAAAATTCCAGAACACACGGGGGGACCTAGTGAATAACCTACAGAGAGCTGGGACCAACATAACAAAGGCTATCATCAATAACACGCTACGCCGCAAGGGACTCAGATCCTGCAGTGCCAAACGTGTCCCCCTGCTTAAGCCAGTACATGTCCGGGCCCATCTGAAGTTTGCTAGAGAGCATTTGGATGATCCAGAAGAGAATTGGGAGAATATCATATGGTCAGATGAAACCAAAATAGAACTGTTTGGTAGAAACAACTTGTCGTGTTTGGAGGAGAGAGAATACTGAGTTGCATCCGAAGAATACCATTCCTATTGTGAAGCAAGGAAGTGACAACATCATGCTTGGGGGCTGTTTCTCTGCAAAGGGACCAGGGCGACTGATCCGTGTACAGGAAAGAATGAATGGGGCCATGTATCGTGAGATTTTGAGTGCAAACCTCCTTCCATCAGCAAGGGCATTGAAGATGAAACATGGCTGGGTCTTTCAGCATAACAATGATCTCAAACACACCGCCCAGGCAACGAAGGAGTGGCTTCGTAAGAAGCATTTCAAGGTCCTGGAATGGCCTAGCCAGTCTCCAGATCTCAACCCCATAGAAAACCTTTGGAGGGAGTTGAAAGTCCGTGTTGCCCAGCTGCTCCCTGCTGCTCACTGCTCTAGAGGAGATCTGCATGGAGGAATGGGCCAACATACCAGCAACAGTGTATGCCAACCTTGTGAAGACTTAGAGAAAACGTTTGACCTCTGTCATTGCCAACAAAGGATATATAACAAAGTATTGAGATGAACTTTAGATATTGACCAAATACTTATTTTCCACCATAATTTGGAAATAAATTCTTTCCAAATCAGACAATGTGATTGTCTGGATTTGTTTTCTGATTTTGTCTCTCATAGTTGAGGTCTACCTATGATGTCAGTTACAGGCCTCTCTCATCTTTTTAAGTGGGAGAACTTGCACAATTGGTGGCTGACTAAATACTTTTTTGCCTCACTGTATATCACGGATTTAAATGAAAGAAAGATTTAGAGGAGTTTCTTTGGGTTTTGTTCCCCTGATTAGGCTTATTTTCATCTGTTCTCAAAATTCCAAAAAAGAATACCAACAATTTTGGAATTATGACCAGAGGAGATCCTAAAAGTTAATGGTGTAAGATTTACCAAGAGGATTAAACCAGATTTGAAAGAGCTTCCACTGTACATTATGACATTTTTATTCAACAGTAAAAACTTCATGAAATAAAAAGATTGCTCTTGACCATTATAAATACTGGAGAGGTTTACTATAGATAGTCTTCAACTTAGAATTACAATTGATCCTAGAATTTGGATTCTAAGTTGTTATGATCATTAAGTGAGGCATCCACTTGCTGAATGATCTCCATCCTAGCTCCCACCACTGCTATAGTTTTAGTGATCATATGGGTCATTAAATTATTGCATGGGGATAACTCAGAATGTTATGGAGGACCAGCATGCACTGGCACGTGGAAACTGTTGTGGGCTTGGAGATTTTGAACAGCTAGGCCCATGAATGTATGGACCTCTCCTCCGTCTCTCCCAGAAGTCTTGGGCATTCTCCCAGCCCGATCTTGCTAGTCCATTTACTTCTCCTTTCTGTGCAGCTACTAACAAATGTGCTCAGCTGATGCAAGGTGCAGATGCTATAGAAATCTAGCTAATGTAATGTTTAAGACTCTTTCTACCTTTGGAAAGGTCACCACATGAGCATCAGCCTTTATGGTGTTTTTGAAGCTATTTCTAGCCTTCAGGAAGATCGCAAGGGCTGGTGTTCATCTTACGATGTTCCCTGACATAGAAAAAGCCTCAGTACATTGTGAGATGATTGACAGTCATTGTAATGTTCTAAGTTTCTTTCAACCTTCAGAAATACCACATTGGCTAGCTTTCTATAATAACTGTCCTTCATATCAGCTGGAGGTGCTTATCAGCACCTGCATGGAAAGAGAAGGTAAGTGGACTTATGCAGTTGGGCAGGGAGAAGGCCCAGGATCTCTGGGAGTAGGGGATGGATGGGAGACCTGCACATGGGTGGGCTTAGACAGCTGATACATCTCAGCACATGACAGCAGGAATTTGCAGCATTGCCATGGTCATAAGAGTGGGCATGCTGTCAAACATCTGAATTTTTGTCACATAATTGGATTGTAGATTTTAAGACTGCAGCAGTAGAAGTTCTGCAGCAGAACTTCAGTAAATGTAAATGTTGTTCAGTAAATGTTGTATGTGCCTTTGTTCAGTGCTGTCCTAATTTCAAATGGTCACTGAACAAACCGTAAAGGTACTTCGCTTAGTTATGATAGATTGTTAAGTTGACATGGAGCTGTCCTGTGCAGGTAGATACCTGCATCTTTTACTGTTAGCCTTTTTAAAATTACATTATCCAATAAAGAGACCTGAAAACACTGAATAATTTTATTCTAACCACTTTTTTCTTTTGGCAATATTTTGTTGGTATAATTATCAGCTAATCAGTCAAAATAATTAAGTACCAGCTTTTTAATTGTCAAATATTAAGCAGAAACTATTTGTGATTTTGGTGGTTTGTTTTTATAATTGCATAATGAGTTCCTTTAATAGCTAAGGAGCTAGGACCTTCTTGGTTTTATACTTTTTCTCCCATTTTATTTGAATTCTCACTAAGGCTTTAAAATTGAAGTTTATACTAGCAAATTGCATTGATGTATAAAATGAATATATGCAATTTTATTCTGTTATAGATTATTGTTGAATAAATTTACTTTTATTAATGCATATTAGTTCAGGTCAAATATCTTGATCATAAAGGCCAGTAATGGCAAACCTTTTCAGCAACGAGTGCCAAAAAGGGAGCACTTCATGCACTCGTCAGGACCGTGACCAGGAAGAGGAGCTGCCCAGGGGGCATGTGCATGCCGGATAAGGTACTTCCGGTTTCCAGCAAGTCTTTCAGTTACAGCTACACATGCACACCACGCTGATCAGCTGGCCGGCACACATCTCACGCTGGAAAACAGAAGACCAGCTCTTCCGGCACTGCCGCATTCACAAAGGCCAGCTGATTGTTGTGTGGCATGCGCTTCAGAAATCCGGAAGAGGAACAGGCAATGCCCCACATGCCAGGTGACATGGCTCCGCGTGCCACTTCGGGCACATGTGCCATAGGTTCGCCATCATGGATATAGGCAGTCATAGTCCCATAGTAATAAATAGAATATTGATTAATCAGATACATTTTAAAAAAGCTGTTAGTTTAAATATTTTGACTGCCATAGAGCATCCAAGGATTACAGTAGTATTTTACAAAAGAGTTAACAGATACATTGACGTTGCTTTCTGTAAATTAAGGAGATAAAGATTCACTTTCTTGAGGTCTAGGATTAGAAATTTTATGTAATGACCCATATTTGTATTGCTTTTAAGAAAAAATAGTTCTAATATATGTTTTTTTTTTCCTTTCCTTTCAAACTATGCCAGGTACTTCTAGCATTGACACAACTTGTACTATTTGGGGTTTGGAAACTGGTCAGGTCTTGGGAAGAGTGAATTTAGTGTCTGGCCATGTCAAGACTCAGTTGATTGCCCATGACAAAGAGGTGATGGTGTATTATTTTTCTTCTTCTGTAAATCTCTTAAAAATACAATCTATACATTGGAAATAGTCATCTAGGAGCCAAGGCGGGCTGTGTTGCTGCTATTAGTAATGCGTTTATTTTCCTTTTAGTAATTCATTGATAATGGGGAATCAATACAACAAAGTAAAATATTTTGCAAAAGAAACATTCTGCTCAGAAGGAGAGAGTGTTATGCCTAAAGCCCTATTTTGTGGTAAGCATTGTCCTTTTTTAGGGTAAAGGAATAATTTGTTGGTCACACTTTCTTTACTCCTGCCTTTGCATGAAAAATTAAAGTGGGACAGGAATCCTTAGTATGGGAAGCATCATATTTTATCACCTTCTGCTATTGGTATCTGAACAGGTTTATGATATTGCATTCAGCCGTGCAGGAGGTGGGAGAGACATGTTTGCTTCTGTTGGTGCTGATGGCTCAGTGAGGATGTTTGACCTCAGGCACTTGGAACATAGCACTATTATCTATGAGGATCCTCAGCACCATCCTTTGCTTCGCCTTTGCTGGAATAAACAAGATCCTAACTACCTTGCGACAATGGCAATGGATGGTATGGAGGTGAGACACTTATGTGAGAGCACCCAGTACACTTTGTTTCTGAGCATATAATGAGTATGGTAAACTGTGCTTTCCAACTACATGGTGAAAGCAATAGGACTACAGTTTTTGCTACATAGATTACTGAAAATTTTCTATAATCAGGAGATACTATGATGTATTTATATTCATTATTAGAACAAATGCATTTTTCCATCACATGGAATAAATACGTTGACTTGACTTGACTCAGAGCTGGTTTGCTCTGAGCATATAAAAGACTGGGTAATGAAAGGATAAAAATAAAATCTAAAATAATGTATTTCAAAGTAATGTTTAGAATTATTTTTTCCTCTAAGGTGGTGATTCTCGATGTCAGAGTTCCTTGTACACCAGTTGCCAGGCTGAACAATCATCGGGCATGTGTAAATGGTATTGCTTGGGCTCCACATTCTTCTTGCCATATCTGTACAGCAGGTAAAGATGGATTATTTTTATTCTTCCCCTCTTTTATTTCGGCAATTAAGAAGTGATTGGGATTTACTATCATTTTCAAATATGTGAACATAGGATTGCAGTATTTACATTCTTGTATATAACTTGAAGGCTAATAAATAATACACCAAAGAAATCAAACGCATGAGATAAGACAAAAAGGAAATACATAATTTGTTAATGCCATTTCATTGGCATCAGCAAAATTGTTCTGGCAAAGCTCCTTGCTTCCTCCACATAACATAACATAACAACTCTTATTGTAGATTTCTTTTCTTAAATTAACTCTGGTTTTTGTGAATCATTAACTTTATTCAACCACAACTTTCTTGGTTTTCACCTTTGCCTTGACTTATTCATTCTTTCTTGAGGTAATGTTTTTCAAAACAGCAATAGCAATTGCTACAGCAAGACTTATATACCATTCTATAGTGCTTTATAGCAAATTCTGGACAATTTACAAATGACAGCATATTGCTCTCAACAATCTGGGTCCCCATCTTATCGACCTCAGAAGGATGGAAGGTTGAATCAATCTTGAGCCAGTCAGGATCGAACTTCTGGCTGTGAGTAGAGTTAGCTTGCACTATTGTATTTTAACCACAGCACCAAGTTCATTCTCTTTGTATGACCAAATTACCTTATCATATTTCTTTTGTACTTAGATTTATAGTCAACTTACATTCATTCAGTCCTCACTAATTCTTCATCCTCTCTCTTGCTTCAATTTTTTCCACAATATTTTTATAAGATTAAGGTCAGACTTCAACTTAAAAGTTAATGCATTAACTTTCTTCTGCTTAAACTGTCATTCTTCATTGTATAACTTACATGCTGGGAGTAGTCTTGCTGCAGGACCCACATTCCCTTCAGCTTCAGTTCATAGATAGATACCCTGATATTTTTCCATAGAATTTGCTGGTACAATTCAGTATTCATATTTCCGTCAATTATGGCAAGCCATCCTTGTATACTGTTCAGATACAGTAACAAACCATGTTACTGCCAGCACAATATTTCACAAATGGGATAAGATTCTTATGCTGGAAGGCAGTGTTTTTTCTTTCGTCAAACAACATTTTTTCATTCAGGAACCAAAGTTCTGTTATGATCTTTTACATTCTTTCAGTAGCCTTCGAACTTATGCATGTGATCTTTCACAAGGCGGTCAACAATGTAGTTTTTGGAGAGTACTAGTCTTCTCCTTGCAATTTGCAAACTTAAGGCACCAGGCTAAAAAGAAGGAAACCATGAGATTTAGTCCCATTTTAGACATGAAAACTAGGTCAGTGACATTGCGATAATCATTCTTGCTCATACGGTTGTCGTGAGGAAAATAGGATTGGGTACATTTGCTGCCTTGAGTTAATTATAAAAAACAATAAGGGCAGAATTTTAAAATCTGTCCTTACACACCATTGTTGTTCAGTATTCTCCTGATGGTAGTGTCATGAATATTGACATTAACTGTTAGAAGAGAGACTTAGTTTCTCATATGTTACCCTGGGATCTTTGAGACACACACACCCAGAATATTATATGTTTTGCTCTTGTTGTGACCTTGGTTGGTCAATCTGTCCTGGGAAGTATAAGTGGTATTGAATTGCCTCCATTTGGCAATCTGCTTGACCATAAGCTAGTAAAATCCAAACTCTTCGAAATCTTTTTCCATCCTGATGAACATCAACAACTCTTTAGAGGTCTACAGAAATGTTCAAGTCAGGTTATACTTTCACATACCTGTGTTGTGATTATGAGACTTTAATGTATATACCCAGAATTCTGTTGTTTAAATAAGGTATGACTTCCCACTCTCACAGCTTATTCTCATCCATTGACTGAAACATCTGACTCTACTTTCTGCTTCAAATGGACTGATAAGACAGATTCACATAGTTTTGCCACACATAAATATGTAATTTTTGACTTTGTTTATTTAATTGAGTTTTCTTTATCTGGTTTTAGGACCTGTGTGGAGAATAAGTCACCTTTTAGATGATATATGCAGAAATATTGAAAATAAGAACAAGTTCTCAAATTTGCAAGCACGATTTATTTTATTTTTATTTTTATTTGATTTATATGCCGCCCTTCTCCGGAGACTCAGGGCGGCTTACAGTGCGTTAAGCAATAGCCTTTGACAGCAGAGGTCTATGTTCACATCCCTAATGTACCCCCAACATCAACACAACACTCATTATAGATTTATTCATATAAAGTCTAAAGATAAATCACACATCTTAGAATAGGAACTTACACATCACATTTATTCTTGTGTAAGCATTACTGTTATAATATACAATTCTTTCCTATTCAGTAATCAATCTTCATATTTGTGCAAAGATATAGTATAACTTAAAGTTGTTCATTTTATTGTACACTTTTCTAAATTAACAAATGTACAAATACTCTTCCTTACTGACAGTCCTGTACTACACAGTGACCCAGTGAAAAGCAAAAATGCATATACTGTGTCTGGCACAATCCTTGCACCTATACTTCCCAATTATTATGATCTCTTGTACTTTTCAATTAGAATTTAGTCAATTCCTTCCATAGGCACACTCAACAAATTAATTCCTTTGTAGATGGCATTCATGTTTGATCTTTTCTTTATTACTTTATTATTACTAAAGGAGTAATAATGACATTCTTCCAGTAATCAGGCCCAGATGTAGTCTTCATGTACAAATTAAACAAATCATATGGCAACCCCATAAGCAAGCTATAGCTGCATAATCCTCAATTTAAGAGCCAAAACTGAGACAAAAATTTCCACTGCTTAGTAATTGCTAGGCCATTGTTAAGTGGCTAACACCCAATTTTACAACTGTTTTCTACAATTTTTAAGCAAATCACTGCAATTGTTAAATGAAACAGTAACAGTATCAGAGTTGGAAAGGACCTTGGAGGTCATCTAGTCCAACCCCCTGCTCACGCAGGAGACGGCATCATGTTTATGGTCTGCATCTCTCATTCTGACAGATTCCACGGTTGTCCATATGGCCTTTCTTCTGAAGGGTCTTTGTGGAAGGGGGGCTGATAGTTGGGCAGTTCAACAGAACTCACCAGCTGAGTCAGCCACCTAATTTTAGCTTGAAGAGCACAAAGTGAAAATTCTGGACAATCTATCTATGTAAACTCGCAATCTGCATATAAATAGGAATTGTATCCAAACTTAAAAAGAGTATCATGAAAAACAACTGCAAAGCAAGTGTTGTACTGAACTAATCCAGACATCCTAAAAATAAAAATGCAATCGTACAAGCACTTACCAAGGATGAACTACTGCTGTTTTTATTTATTTGTTTGTTTGTTTATTATTTAGACTTATATGCTGCCCTAACTCTGAAAGGACTCAGGGCAGCTCACAACAAAACACACAAAGTCCAATTTTTTTAAAAAAAATACCCAATAAGCTATAAAAGCCATTAAAACCCCCTCTAAAACCCCTTCAGTCCAAACTGGCCAGGTGGAATAGCCATGTTTTAAGGCCGCCCAGTGGCCCAAGGGGAGCTGATTCCACAGGGTAGGTGTGCCCACAGAAAAGGCCTGCTCCCTAGGGGTCACCAGCCGACATTGTCTGGCCAACGGCACCCCAAGGAGGCCCTCCCTGTGGGAACGCACCGGGCGATGGGGAGCAGTTGCTGGCCGCAGATGGTAAAGCCATGTAGTGCTTATAGGTGATTACCAGCACCTTGAATCTCACCCGGAGGGCAACTGGTAGCCAATGCAGGTCCTGCAGGAGGGGTGTAACATGAGAGTGTTGGGACAATCCCATCACTACCCGCACAGCTGCAATTCTGCACCAGCTGAAGCCTCCAAGTGGTCTTCAGGGGCAGCCCCACGTAGAGCGCATTGCAGTAGTCGATCTGGGAGGTGACAAGTGCATGAGTGACTGTGCTTAGGGCATCACGGTCCAGGTAGGGGCGCAACTGGTGCACCAAATGAATTTGGGCAAATGCCCCCCTGGTCACGGTCATAACATGATCTTCCAGAGTCAGCCATAAATCCAGGAGAACGCCTAAGTTGTATGCCCTATCAACAGGGGGCAACACCTCATCCCCTATAACCAGCAATGGAATATTCCCTTGGAACCGAGATGTCAGTATCCACAGCCACTCCGACTTGGCAGGGTTGAACTGAAGCCTGTTCCTCCCCATCCAGAGCCGCACCGCTTCCAGGCACCGGGACATCACGTCGAGGGCATCACTGGGCTGATCCGAGGTGGATATAAAAAGTTGGGTATCATCAGCATACTGATGATACCCCATCCCAAAACCTCAGATGATCTCCCCCAGTGGCTTCATATAGATGTTGAACAGAAGGGGAGAGAGGACCGACCCCTGAGGGACCCCACAAGTGAGGGCCTCGGGGTAGACCTCTGTCCCCCCGCCAACACTGCTTGCGAACGCCCGGAGAAGTAGGAGGAGAAGCACTGTAGAATAGTGTCTCCCACTCCCAACTCCTCAAGGCGTTGCAGTAGGATACCATGGTTGATGGTATCAAAAGCTACCAAGAGATCTAATAGGACCAGGACAGAGGAATATCCCTTGTCCCAAGCCCTCCAGAGATCATTCATCAGTGCAACCAATGCCGTCTTCGTGCTGTACCCGGGCCTGAAACCTAACTGGTACGGGTCCAGATATATTGTTTTATCCATGGCCAACAGGAGCTGATGTGCCACCACTCTTACAACAACCTTCGCAATAAAGTGAAGGTTGGAGACAGGACGAAAGTTATTCAAAATAGCTGGGTCCAAGGCAGGTTTCTTGAGGAGGGGTCTCACCAACGCCTCCTTCAAGGCAACTGGGAAACTTCCCTCACCCAAGGAGGCAGTAATCACTGCCTGGATCCAACCACGTGTAACCTCCCAGACCAAATAAATGAGCCAGGAGGGACATGGGTTCAACAAACACGTGGTGGTACTCAGCTTCCCCATGATCCTGTCCACTTCCTCGGGAGTACAGGATCAAACTCATCCCAAGTCACCAGTTCCGACCCTGACCGACCCTGCCCAGTCGGAGTCCAGCCCATCCCGAATCAAAGCAATCTTGTCCTGCAGATGTTGATAATACTCCTCAGCCTGTCCCCGCATAGGGTCATCCCCGGCTCCCTGATTCAAAAGGGAGCGGGACACCCTAAACAGGGCGGCCGGGCATTTATCTGCAGACACGGTGAGGGCGCGCAGTGAGCATGCTTCGCTGCCTCCATCGCCACCAGATAAGATCGAGTAAAAGATCTCAACTGTGTTCGGTCAGACTCGGGACGGCTGGATCTCCAACAACTCTCCAGGCCTCTCCTCCGACGCTTCATCTCCCAGAGCTCCTCAGTAAACCAAGGTAGTTTTTGAACTACTGCTGTTTTTATTACTATTCTTTTGTTCAGATGCTCATTTCTGGTCAGATGCTCTCACAATGAGTAATTTTGTAGTTACTCATTCCAACTTACTCACCTAACAGAATTATTTTTCCCTTGAATAACATTCATTCACAGTGTTTCATTTTTCCCTAAATCTCATCCTTGGTGTTTTTATTATCAACATTTAGTAGAGCATAACATGGAACTATCACCAACCAATGGATTTCTACTTTATGCACTCCCACAACATAGATGGCAGTATTTTTTGACATACATCATAATTTTTTAAATATTAATTAAGCCTAGGGTTTCTCTTCCCTGATTGTATTGCTTAATTATTCTTTAAAAAATTAGTTCAGCTTTTTTCAGATCTCTTCATTCCTCTTTGTATCATTCCTCTTTGCTAAGTTTTATAGGCACGCAACATATTTTTCTTTACTTCCTTAACTAATGCTCTTTACCATTTATTCATTTTATATTCTACTTTGTGGTCTTCCATATATCATGAGCATCATTAAAAGTGTTCATATATATTGATTTTCACTTCCAGTGGTGGCTTTGGCTCTCAGAACTTTCATATAATACATTATAGTGTGAGTATAGATTATTTTACTGGCCTTACTTGTGCAGCATGCAATATTCCCTCATAACAATAAGGAAAATACTGATCAATTTTGACACATTTGGGATAGAATGCCCAGGGTACTATCAAAGGTCATTTTACTCCAGCATGTTAATACTATTCTCTGCAAGCTAGTGTCCTGATAGAGGGACTACCTTGTAAACCAACAATAACATACTCCGCTTGCTTGTTTTTTGCAGATATTTCAATACCCAAATTAAGTAACATCATCAATGCTAGTAAGGAGTGAAGTTTGCTGTCAATTTATGTTTTAGTGGCTTGCTTATCAGCGTTGGTGGGGGTGGTCTTAGAGATTCTTAGATTGGGCTGCTTGTTGTTGGCTTCTTTGGCAGTTTATTGACTGGCAGAACACATCCACTAGCAGTTAGAAGACATGATGAAAATGCTTTAATTTCACAACATATAGACAGATTTAACCATAGTTTCAATTGGGAAAATGTGACCATCCTAGACCAAGCCAAGTCCAAAAACAACTTCTAGGAGCCTGGCACTTTGACAGATTAGCCATCAGTAGACACATAGAGATTCACAGCATTTATAGACTATGCAAAAAAGGAACAAAAAGACCCAAGCACCTCTCCACAAGCAATCAGCACCCAGATCAGCATAGATTAACTCCAAGGTTAAGAGCAGACCAACAGTCAAGTAAAGAATACCCCAATCAAGAAACTGCCAAAGAAGCCAGCAACGAACAGCCCAACCAAAAACTCCTAATACAGCCCCCACCAACACTGACTGGCAAGCCATCAGAATATAAACTGACAGCAAACAGCACTCCTTACTAGCACTGATGTTGTTACCTAATTAGGGTAATGAAATGTCTGCAAGAAAACAAGCAAGCTCAGAGAGTACCAAGGACCTCTTAACAATAACATATATGCAATGTACTGATGCACACTAAGGATGCCTATTTTTTACTGTTCTAAAATAAAAATGGAAGTGTTACAAAGCAATTTAATATTTATCTAGTAAAAATATTTAACTATCTAACCACCAACAAAAAATACTTTCAGGATTAGCCAGATACTATCACACATATTTGATAGTAATGTCACCCACAACTTCTTAAGGCTTTTTTCCTCTATTTTGGAATACATGGATAAATAAATTAACTGCAAAGAAAATTTAACTAAATCTATATTTCATCTTTGACAGCTGATGACCATCAAGCTCTCATTTGGGATATCCAGCAAATGCCTCGTGCCATTGAGGATCCAATCTTGGCTTACACAGCAGAAGGAGAAATTAACAATGTACAGTGGGCATCAACCCAGCCGGACTGGATAGCTATCTGTTATAACAACTGTCTAGAAATCCTGAGAGTGTAAAAATAATTAGGTTATGGGAAATAATGAAACAGGATGGTAGTCTTTCAGTCTTCTAAAGTTAAGAACAAAGCTGCATTGAAACAGTGTCACTAGCTCTTATTAACTTCTTCCAGGAAGACTTACAACTGGAGTTAATGAGTATATACGATGAACTTCTTACCCATCGTTTCTCTCTCTTACCTTTCCCACTCCATGTCAATGACTTAAAAATGCAGGGATATCCTTTGTGTTTTAGATCGTCTCAGATTTTATCAACATGTTCAATTAAAGTTATGTATATATTATGGCCATTTGTGTTGAGCATTTTTATTGCAGTGGCACTGAATGCCAATTAACATTCTACCTGAAATAATTTGTAATAGATGCCTAAAAGCTACTCATTGTTATAACGTTATAACAGTACCTTTTATTAAATATTATATTCTTTTTCTCTCCCTCCCTGTTTCCAGGTAATTTCTTTGCTACCAGTTATGAGGTATCATAATTATAGGTTTGTAAGGGCTTCTATGCAACTAAGCTCTATTTTTGTTAAAATTGTTCTTTGCCTATAAGCAAGGACTTTTCCTTTGCAGGACTTGTTGGAAAATACATTTTGCTCCTGCAAAAATGTCTTAGATTGAGGCTTTAATGTGCTACATTAGATAATTATCTATATGTTGTTGTCCCTTCTGTACAACTAAAGACTCTTCAAATGTAATCGAAGTATATAAAATTTTGGGTATTTGAATACATACCTAGTATCTGATTGCAAAAGTGCATCTAGTTTTAAATTTTACATGTGGGTGGCCCTTATAACATATGATTTACTAAAATGTAGGAAACACTTCAGCAACTAATGATTTTTAGTGTTCTAATAGATGAGCATTTTCTTGAGAAGTTTTGCTTTAAACTTTCAACATCAGTTTTTATATCACTTTCTTAGTAGTGATACAATTATGCAAAACAAACAAAAATCTTTCCATAAGGCAGCAAAGTTTATTATACACTTACTAAAATGTTGAGAATTATATATGTTAATATGGGATGGTGCTTTTTCTGAAAACATGAAAAATGATTAGATAACATGCAATTTACAGAATAAAATGTTCAAGTATGTTGCTTCTTATTCTCATATCAAGCTGTTTCGATAATATAAGCATAGTTCTTCTCTGATACTCTAAAATGAGTGTATTTCGTGATTGATTCTTCCTCCTTCACAAAAAAATAACTTATTTAGATTTTAGAGAAGAGGTCATAGTTTCATATCAGACAGCATTTTTCCACATTAACTTGAGGGAGGCATGATCAGAATATCTTTTCAGATGTAACCACCAATCATGTATATAGTAAGATCAACTGTGACAAGACTATTAATTATTTGTCTGATACGTGAGTATAGTACAACTGAGAGAAAATATAATTGATATATACATACCTATACTGGTCTAAACACCATGGGCATAAGATGTATCTTAGACCATGGGCGTAAGATGTATCTAGTAAAGGAGCCAAAACATGCAGATCTAACATGCAGTGTTGGATTGTCAAGTGATGAATATGGATTTGTGATATCTGTTTTTACAAGGAACAATGTTATTATTGTACTGGATATTAATATGGGCTTTTGTTTTTACTACCAATTCTGAACTGTAACATGTTATGTACTCCCAGTGTGATGATTTCTTAAAGGTGTGAAATTTGTAGCATGACTGTATAAAGTTCCAAACTTCTTGTTCTTTCAATGAGCAATAGCACTGATTTATGTTCCACTTCCAGGTGTTGCATATATTTTCTAAACCAATATTGTTAGGCAAAATTATTACTAATTTTATCTTTATGTGGCAGACAATGGTTAATATTGCAATATTTTGATTTTTATGGAAAAATACATGAAATGGATTTTATCTTGATTTAGGACACCCATTTCTGAATTGTATTGACATGCTGTACAAATTTTAAACAGTTTTTTAAAGGGTTTGAAGTAGAATGCTGGAATTTTTAAATTGTCAATCTTGCTTCCTCTGCATATTTTGGTTTGTTCCATTCCTACTTCCTTATGTGAATTCTGCCTTTCTTACGTTTTAATAAAATGGAACATTTCTAAATTATTCATGATGGTATAAAATGAAAAAAGATATTAAAATATATATAACCATTTTATTTGCTGAATAAAATTTGGTTATCGGGGGCAAAAGACAGCATAGAACACAGTATACATTGGCTATTTAGAAACAGGCCAAAATCCTCAAAGTTACACTGAATAAAGCTGTATAAATAAAAGTTGAAGTTTTAGTAAAGCTTTTTTTTTTTTACATTAAAAATAGAACTATTCCTGACAATTTAGTACCATGTTAAGATTCAAACTGAAATTGGTAATTGAAACAAAAGATGGCTATGGCACTTGCTATGGTAGAGACCAATTCAGTTTCAATTTGTATGAATTCATTAAGAGTTGTACCAATCCACTTAAAAATGTAGTATGGATGATGGTTATTTTATCTCTACCAGAAAATCCAGCTTCAAAAGAATGTTGTCATTTGTGACTCTTTTTAGGCCAGATTTTATTAGCACTGATATGTACATGCACAGAAGTTTTTTTTTTTAAGTGCTAAAGTCCTAAACAGCAAAAAGATCAGAGAGCCTCTGCCAGTTGGGCATTAACTGAAAATTGTTTAATCTAGAAAAGTTCTGTGACCTTAATCCTTTAGGTTGTTGCAAGGTTTTCTCTGGCTCTGAGATTTTCAAACATCTACAACCTATTGAGCCTCTCAGTTAAAAACCACCTGGATATCCATCTTACAATCAATTGGATAGCTCCATTCCCAACAGAAGCAGGTAGAAAAAAGTTTCCTAGATAATGCTTAGTGATCATTGCATACTTCTGGCTTATTTTTGTAACATGAATACAAGGATAGATTGTAATGAAGGATTTCCCAAATATCTGCATATTCAAGAGAGAAAAGGGGGTATAATTTAAAAAATAAAAATAGTACCAAGGTGGACTAGATGTTACAACTTGAGCTACACTTAAGTCATAGAGAATTGTCAAATGGTACAGGGGGTTGGACTAGGAGACTTCTAAGGTCCTTTCCAGCTCTATTCTGAATTGAATTGATTCTAGATAACTTTTTTTGTCAAGGGTGATAAACAGTAAATACTAGAGAGAAAGTTGACACAGCATCCTTAAAATGCTGTTCTGCCAGGCAGTGTGTGTTCCTTAAACAGTTTCAGTACCATTATCCCGTTCTGCACTTAACAAATTTGGAATATTTATGCAGACTGGGTCTGGCTACTGCTTTTTTTCAGATTTGCAGCTTAGTTTTTTATTTTAAAATATATTTGAAAGCAGAACAAAGAGAGTAAAGAAATAAAGGAGGAAAAATAGAAATAAAATCGTGAGTATATAAAACTGAGTAAAACTTATTAACATATTAATACTGCATATAAAAATGATCTTGCATCAATTTAGTATTTGAAAACCACTAATGTTTAAGGTACCAAGCTAGAAAGCAAGGATACTGAATTCTAGTCCTGGATGAAAAAATTAGCTGGGACACTGGACCAATTACTTTCAGCCAAACTAATCTCACACAGTTGCTGTGAGGAAAATAGGAATGAGTGTCAGGTATGTTCACTACTTTGAGTTATTTATAAAATAAAGGTGGAGTAAAAAAAATCTAAAGAAACTATGATAAGAAACATCAGAATCAGATGATCTATCTTTACCAAATATCAGGCAAGATCTTATATTTTACACCCTGGGTTAAGAAAAGTCCAGATTTTGGCACAAAATTATCTGCAAAGTTATCATCTATAAAAGATATCCAGGTCATATTTGGACAAAATATTATAAAGGAACCCTCAAAATATAAACTAGACAAGGAAGTCAAACAAAGTCCCAGAAGGCACTAACAAACCTTTCAGTATTGTCAAAATAACTACATGGCAGTCATGGGGATCAGAATTCTAGTCCATGAAGCTGGCATTCTAGAACTAATTTAATTGTTCGTAAGATCCTCCTCTGGGAACTCTCAAAGATGCTTTTCCAAAAGGCAATTGGACTGTTTCCTTCAGGAAGAAGATTTTTTGCTTCTCATCCAAGAAGCTTCATTAGTTGTGACTGGACGGTGGGGGGAATGGAAGGATAGGTTCCTGTAGCTTGCAAGTTTTCTGGAAATCAGTCTATACTCCCGCACCATTCATTCCCAAAGTGACCAAGAATCTCCGTAGACACTCCTCCGAGAAGAGTTTCCCGCAGGCCCGGATTACTACCTGCAGAAGTCTATCACGCCACGATAGACAGAACGACCCCCCCCCCTCTCGCTCCTGCTACACTACAGTAATTGGCAGCTGAAAATGTCAGTCGTCCCTCCTCTTTTTTTTTTTTTTTTTGAGAGTGCGCAGGCGTGGTTTTGCGCCGCGAGGGAATCTCTTCAGTCGTTTCCACCGAAGGAAGTGCGCGTGCGTGAGCGCCAGAGACTTGCATAGAATTTCAGCGCGTTTCTGTCGCTGAAGGAAGAAGTAGGATACATCGACGGAAGGCGAGCGGAGGAGGAGCCGCTTGTTTCGGGCCTTTGGAAGGAGGTGGCTGAAGCGGGTACCTGGGCAAAAGCTTTGGTATGAGGAGGAGGCGGCGGCGGCGGCGGAGGTGGCTGCTGTGAGGGCGGAAGGAAGAAGAGCGGAGCCGGAGGAGAAGGGGGGAGAGCCGAGCGACGCGTGCACCTCTCCCAGCCCCGCCGCCCCGACCGCCAAAATGGGTAAGGGGGATAAGGCTCATCTTGGCGGAGGGTCGAAGCATTTGGTCAACCCCGCTGGATAAAAGCTGGGTGTTGACGTCAAAAGAGGAGAAAGCTCTAACGGTGCTACCGGTTTGGCCTTGTTGCTGGCTGTGCGGGTTTTTCTCTGCGGGAGAAAGTTTAATTAATAATAATAATAACAACAATAGTAATAGTAATAGTAATAATAATAATAATAATAATAATAATAATAATAATAATAATAATAATAATAATAATAATAATAATAATAAATAGCAGCAGCAGCAGCTTCGTACATGGGAGCGATCTAAATGTATAGTCCTGCCTTGGGTTAGCAGCTTTGCCTGAAGCGCTCGTAAAACTTCGGGAGGTTCACAGGTAGCTGCTTGCATCCTAATGGTTTTGTCTGACAACCTTCGGTTTTTAATCGCAATCCAGCGTTTGAATCGTGCATGGATGGGAGATTTGCCGGATGGGGGGCGGGGGTGTTTGCTGAATATTTTGCTTGATATTCGGTATGTTCAGTCGAGGCTTGTAGGCTGGTAGCCTTAGAAAGTCTTTGGGAACGTGCAGTGGGCCAGATTTGGATTTGTGCTAGCATTCTGAAACCCATTAATAAGAAACTGATGCAAAAATATGTTTGGTGCTTTTTAAACTCGGGAGTTGTTCTCACTGTCATAACAGAATCACCTTCATAATACTTCCACCCACACATATCTGCCAGTTCCTGCTCTTCTGAAGACAGAGAAAATGTTTTCTCTTTTTTTAATGTTGAGAAAAAGTTGAGTATATGAAAATAATGCAGAGATCTACTGATATATCATAATTATCTGCCCTCTTCCACTCTGTACATGGACATTGAGATATGGATGCTTCAGTGTGCAGAAGAGCAGTTGTGCTTGTTTTCATATTCTGTGGTTTAAAAAAATCAGTTTATAATCTTTCTTTGATGGGAACCTTTTATTATTGAAATGTGCAATGACCAAATGAAGTCAGACATCAGTGGTTGCTAGGGCACTCCTGGCATACTTGTGATAGCATTTACAATTTCCTCAAATTAACTAGAAATAAATTGGATGAAATCCCATGAAGTAATGACCCTTTCCACATCCTGACTAATTTTATATTATTCCCCCTACTAGTTATCATTTCTAAATAATAAATTGATAAAATTGATAAAAAATTGATTTAGTTTATACAGATGTGAGTTCAGACCAGGGGTGAAATCTACTTACCTTCTCTACCAGTTCAGAATTGTATGCACTGCTCGGCACACAGACTCTCTGCGCATGTGCAGAGGGTAAAAAACAGGTTACTGTTGTATAATGACCAGTCGGTTGGGCAGAGCCTCGTGCTGCCGTCACTACCGGTTCTCCAAATCACTGGCCGCCATCGCTACTGGTTCAGCCGAACCAGTCCGAACCGGTAGCATTTCACCCTTGGTTCAGACTCAGAATGACTGGCTGTCCTTCTCTTTAACAACCAACACACACACACACACACACACACACACACACACTGTGTGTATGTTTATATATATATATGTATCGGTGTATGTATGTATGTACACACACAGTGCATCCAGAAAGTTTTCAGACCCCCTTCACTTTTGTCAATTTTGTTATGCTGCAGCCTACAGTTTCGACATTTGTTAAAATTCATTTTCTCATTAATCTACACTCAGTACCCCATCATGACAAAGTGAAAACAGAATTTTAGAAATTCTGGAAATTTATTAAAAAGAACAAACTGAAATACCACATTGGAATAAGTATTCAGACCCTTCACTCATAGTTTATTGAAGCCACTTTGGCAGCAATTGCAGCCTTGAGTCTTTTTTGGTACAACGCAACAAGTTTTGCATGCCTGGATTGGGGGATTTTCTGCCATTCTTCCTTGCAAATCCTTTCAAGTTCAGCCAGGTTGAATGGCGACAGTTGGTGGACAGCCATTTTCAGATCCCTCCAGAGATGTTCAGTAGGGTTCAAATCAGGATTCTGACTTCAGAGAGTTATTCCTAAGGCACTCCTATGTTGTTTTGGCTGTATGTTTAGGATCATTATATTGGAAGGTGAACCTTCAGTCCAGTCTGAGGTCCTGAGCACTGTGGAACAAGTTTTCATTGAGTATATCCCTGTATTTTGCTTCATTCAGCTTCCCCTCAACCCTGACCAGTCACCCAGTCCCTGCTACTAAGAAACACTTGCACAGCATGAAGCTGCTACCACTATGCTTCACTGTTGAGATGTATTACGCATGTGATGAGCGGTGCCTGGTTTAGAATTGTGCAATACAGTTCAATCTTGGTTTCATCAGGCCAGAGAATCTTGTTCCTCATAGTCTGAGAGCCCTTTAGGTGCTTTTTTACAAATTCCGTGTGGATGTTGTATGATTTGCACTGAGCAGAGGCTTCCATCTAGCCACTCTGCCATAAAGCTCAGATCAATGGAGGGCTGCAGTGATGATTTTCCTTCTGGAACTCTGTCCCATCTTCACATAGGATATCTGGAGTTCAGGTAGAGTGACCATCAGGTTGTTGTCACCTCTTTTACTAAAATCCTTCTCCCCCCTATTGCTTAGTTTTACAGGGCAACCAATTATTGGAAGAGTCCTAGTTCTGCCAAACTTCTTCCATTTGAGAATTATTAAGGCCACTGTGCTCTTAGGAACCTTCAGTGCAGCAGAAATTTTATTGTAGCCTTCTCCAGATCTGTGCCTTGCAATAATCCTGTCTCTGAGCTTTGCAGGCAGTTCCTTTCACCACATTGCTTTTGCTCTGCTACACTCACAGTATGCACTGTCAGCTGTGAGCCTTCTACAGAGAGGTATGTGGCTTTCCAAATCATGTCCAATCAATTTAATTTACCACAGGCAGACTGCAGTCAAGGTATAGAAACATGTCAGCAATGATCAAGAGAACTGGGAGGCACCTGAGCTAAATTTCAACTGTTGTTGGAAGGGGTCTGAATACCTATGCCAATGTGATATTTCCATTTTTTCTATTTAATAAATCTACAGATATTTCTTAAATTTTGTTTTCACTTTGTCGTTATGGAGTACTGAGTGTAGATTCATGAAGAAAAAAAATTCAACAACTGTACAATCAAGAGTATCTCCATATGTCTCTCTCTCTCTCTCTCTCTCTCTCTCTCTCTCTCTCTCTCTCTCTCTCTCTCTCTCTCTCTCTCTCTCTCTCTCTCTCTCTCTCTCTCTCTCTTTACAATAGGTTTGTTTTTTTGCCTTTGCCTTTACTATCCATTTAACATTTTCTTAGAGCTAGTCGATATGAATCCATTTATTTCATAATCAGTGCCTGTACACATTCCATTTGTAAAGTTGTAGTGAATTTAGTTCCAGTTTGCATCATTTAATCTTATAAATCCCCCTTTGAAAAATTATGTTTGCTAGTATCAGGGCTGGTGATTGCTTAAATCTTTTCAGCCTAGCCATTTCCTTAGTAAGAACTGATAATGTTCCTGCTGCTTTTGCTTAGATTGGATGGCTGGAGAAAGCGTTGGAGAAAAATAATGTTTTATAACCATATTGCTCATGGCTGAGAAGCTATTGTGGACTCTGCTACTTTTTCTGGGCGAACAGAGCACTGATTGCAACTATCTTCCTGGTTTGCTTATCTAGTATATAACTTACTCTCAGTTTTAAATTTATTTGCTATAGAAATTAGAAAGCCCAAATGAATGGGTTATATATGTGCATCTTCTTTTATAACAGGTAGGTTTAAAAAAAACATTTAAAAAAGTTTCCCAGACATTTTTCTATAAATTAGATGGCAAATGTACATATAGCACTATCCTATCTATACTCTGGTCTTGGAGTAAAAACAAGAGACCAAGACATTTAGCATAAGTCCCTGTTGTTGTTTTTAAGGACACACCACTTTAAATAATTTCAGTTTTCTCTTGTGGAAGTAATTCAGACAGTTCAGATAAACATTAATGGGGCTATTTGTTTTAAACTCAAAATAAAGTTTTCCCATTTTATGCGTAACTTTATATATATATTTTTCCTAATCTCATTTAATCAGTTATTTACTCATTCTGAGTTTATTTAGGAATCTGTGATGAAGCATTTTGTCAAAGGTCTTTAAAAGTCAGGTTGTAATATTGTCTGCTACATCAAATCTGCAACATTTATCCTCAGTAATTGAGCAAAGAAAAATTTAATAATTTACAATTTATTTTATAGAAACTACACTTACTTTCCTGCAGCAAGACTTTTCTTCTATGGCATGATCTTTCTGTTTTTAATCATATTTTTCATGTGAGACACTATCTTGTCTAAAATTATTCTGCCCATTTTATTAGACTAGAAAGAATAAAGTTCTTAAGATTCTGCTACATGTGAAGTGCAGAGTACATGGGATAAAAAGCAGAACTTCTCAATGAAGGTTTCTAAACTTTAGATTATATTGCTGATGGAGAGTTTCCTTGCTTCTTACTTTCAGCTATTTCAGATTCTTTGATCACTGATCAGACACATTTAATTAGTTACTGTAAAATACTGCAAACAAATACAAACAATATACTTGCAAAAGACACTAAAATTAATTGTCCTGTAATATTTTAAAGTATTCTGTTCCTTTCAAGCATGCTATGCATGTTACTTAATTGCTAATGGATGCAGCTAACAAACACAACTATTCCACCTGCAAACGTAAGTATGATGGCCAACTTGTTGTAATTACAACTTGTTCAGTGCTGTCATAAGTTTGAACATTGAAGGGGTGGTTTTTAAGCAAGGTAAAAAGGTAAATGAGTTCCTGTGGATTTTACTCAGCTAGTCATTGCCAACTGTAGGAGGCGCTGCTCATCTCTATTTCAGGGCCATTGAGTCAGCGCTGTCAGAAGACATTTCCGCAATCATGGCCAGCATGAAGTCATGGAGCACTGATACATTCCCATCAAAGTGGTACCTATTTATCTACCTGCATTTGCATGCTTTTGAACTGCTAGGTTGGCAGGAGTGGGGCAAAGACGGGAGCTCATGTGCCATTTGGGTCTTGAATCTGGGCTGCCGGCTTTCAAGGTGACAAGCCCAGTGTCTTAACAGTTAAGCCACTGCGCCACCCCTGTTAAGCAAGGATCATTTGTAATTTGAGGTTTACTCTTCAAAACCTAAACATAGTTATATAAGTACTTTCTTGAAAATTGCATAGGATTACTTCCGAACTGTTATATATTTGCAGCAATGTATCTTTCAGTCTGGCTTTTTAGTATAACCACAAGAGTTCTGCTGATAAATGTGCACTTTATATTTATACTATATGAATGTGATTATCCAAGCATTGAATAAAAATGTTAGCAGAGGAATTCTGGCATACTTGAATTGTATGTATTCAGTGGCTTTGTATTTTAATTAAGCCTCATTGCAGATTTATATCATACCTCTTCCTAAATTAAACCTACTGTATTTTTCGGAGTATAAGACAGATCATTCCCCCCCCCCCCCCAGAAAGGGTGAAAATCTGGGTGCGTCTTATACTCCAAATGTAGCCCTGCCCAGCCTCTCAAACAGAGGTTTCAGAGGCTGAAAAAAGCATCATTAACGAAGCTTCAGAAAAAAAGCCTCTAAACAGAACTTCAGAAAAAAAGCCTCTGAAACTTTGTTTTGGATTTTTTCTGGAGTTCTGTTTCAGAGGCTTTCAGAGGCAGGAAAAAATGGTTTTTCTGAAATGGAGTTTCAGAGGTAGGGAAAAAAAACAAGGCACAGAGCTCACAACCAACAAACCTGTTGCTAACATTCACCTCTGGGAACAGCTGATTGGGGGTATTCTGGGAGGCCAACCTACCCACCAATAAGCTTTTTTCTTATTTTCCTCCCCCAAAGCTAAGGTGCGTCTTATACTCCGAAAAATATGGTAATTGATTTTTACTTGACTTTTTAATTTGACTTTTACTCCAAAAGTACCTATCAGTTTTTGGATCTGTCTGATTTCCCTAATTTTAACTATTACTTTTTTGATAATTTGGACTGAGAGGGTGTGGCTGGCCCAAAAATCACCCACTGAGCTTCCATGACCAAGATAGGCTTCAGCCTATGACTTCATATATTGCCTTTACTTCAATATATGAACACTACCAATGATTCTGAATTAAGGGATATCATCATTTGCTCTCTTTTTTTTCTGTTTAAGAATGTGAAAGAAAATCTAGTGTAGAGTGTAGAGTGATTCGGCCACGCAGCAGCATCTACCACCTATGAGTTCTACATACTGTAACTTATAGTTTACATAAGTTTTGTTTAACTGCCCATATTATTGTTTTCATCAGTTTTGTTTTCACAGCAACAGGTCTATATAAAAGAGGATATGTTCTCTATTTGCTATCTAGGATTTTTTAATTTTTTTATAAAATGCAAAAAGCAAAGAATAATATATAAAATGATAAAAATAAAAAAGAAAGCCAAAAACAAAGACACATAGAGCTTATATTTATTTATCTACATTGTAAAATTGTACAATAAATATATCAATAAATGAAATCCATAATTACAATTATCCATAATTAATTTGCATTAAATATATCTGCTTTTGGATTCAGCACACAAAACTGTTGAATTACAGTGTTTGTCTCCACTTCTCAAATAATCCTTATCATATTCTGGAGCAGAATGGAATTTTGGATGGCAGTGAAACAGCAACTTCTTATGAGCGTCTTATGATATTTAATTTATCTATTTTTATAAATATCTTACCTATACATCTTAGTTTTCTTTTTTATTTAATACACACATTTTCTGTGAGAAATATTCTAAATCTAAACACCAAGTTACTAAAGCCTTCAGATATGATATATTGGCATTAAAGCAATAGGGAAGAACAAGAAATGCAACAGGACAAATCTAGGCTTATCTATCTAAACCAATAAAGTAGGTAAAAATTGATGGCTACATAATAGACAAGAAAATATAAATAAACAAATCCTTTCCATTTGATTCCTATTTCTAATATTATAATATATTGAACTGGGATTTAGAAACAAAATTGACAACTATTAGAGCACTTTGCATGAGGAATTGAATCATATGATTGGAATCTTGGCTTTATTAGTTTCCCTTTAATACTTCTCTGCTGGAGCAAGTGAAGCAATTGCCAAAAGAATTCACAACAGGCTTTACTGCTAAACAGTGTCTATTAACTGCATAAACTATAATTTCCATGTTTGACTATTTAATCTATATAAATACAAAGTTGGATTCCATAAAAACAGCATACAAAAAGTTAGCAGCTTTTATAGTAACTCAGAATATTGGCAGCAATGCTGTGTTTCCCTGAAAATAAGACCCTGTTGTTTTTTTTGGCCACCAAAAAAGACACACAGTCTTATCTTCGAGAGGGATGCTGTCCACTGACTCACCTCACTTGTGCACATCACCCCCAGCCTCACTGTCAGAGGCCTTCAGGAACTTCTTTGGCTTCAAATAGTTGCAGCCAGGCCTCGCACACCTGAGCCCATTTCTTCTGCAACCAGCAAGGCTTTCCTGAAGGCCTCTGTAGTCAATAACAGAGCTCCAGATCAAGGTGGGCGAGATGTGCAAGACCTGGCTGCAACTATCCAAAGGTAAGTAATAGGGCAGTTTCACCATCCCCACCCTAGCGTAATTTTTACCCGTGCACCCTGGAGTGGGCGGGATCTTAATTTAGTCTTATTTTGGTTTTAATATTGGGTGCACGTGGTTTATATTGGGTGCACATGGCTTATATTGGGTGCACGTGTAAAAAGCAAGCTAGGACTTACTTTCTGAATAGGTGGTATTTTTGCGGAAACATGGATATCTGTTTGTGGACAGCCAAAGAAAACAAGATTGCCAAGGAGAACAGATCAAGATTAGAAATGACAACCAAATACAGGTAAAATTTACAGTTTGTATTGACAGGATACAAACAAATTTTACTATTGTTGGGTTTTTTAACCATTCCATTGCATTCTACTTAAAATAAAATATTTTCTTGATGCTTTTTAAATATAGCCATTGCATGTTTTCCAAGATGGAAGAAGGATACAACATCATCAGTATGTCTTCTTGCATTTAGGCAGAGCATAATGTTTTGAATACCACTAATTGTCAGAAATGAACAATCAGGTTCACACATGAAGAGTTCAATTAGCTGCCTGTACACAGAAATCTTCTCAGACTGACGGTTTGCATGCGGGTAAGACTAGATAAGGTTCAGAGGCATTCAGGCATGGTCAGACTTCATCCTCTTGCGCTCAGGTAGGAATATCAGACTAATTCTCCATTTGACTTCTCTCCTGACTCTGCTAGTGTCTTTCCCACATTACCCTCCTTTCAAAACAGCCCTCCCCTTCTTGTGTGGTGTCCTCATTGTCTGAGTTCTCAGAAGAAATTGGGAGGGATGGAAATGAAGCCAGTTCAAAGGAATCCACCCCCCATATCTTAAGTATCTGTTGGAGGAGGTGCTGCTGTCTGGAAAATATCTAGATGATCAACATATTCCTCTCCCATCTCTCTCAGGAAGTGAAGGCCGGAAGCAAATGGTTGGACTGCGTCAACTGCCATGTCTCCCTCCAGAGAGTCCCACTCTGTCTGGTTAACTCCTTCACTTTGATTCCTTGGGCGCTTCCTGTGCATGGAAGTGAACTGGGCGTTTGGGAGGCTGTGGTTTTTCTGGGAAACATTGATGGAATTGCCATACCTAGTCAGGGACATGCACATATCTGGTATTTTCCTAGAAACATTTGAATTCAGGGAAGGGGAAATCCTTGATATCTGCTGCTATTATATGTCACCAAAAGATTCTTAATGTTCTGGGCAGCATCCTGAATACACCCACCCATGTCCTACTGTCTGGATATCATGGTAAGGTAGCAAAACCTCCTTCCTTAAAGACGCAGACAAGCATCACTATTCTGTGAGCTTCAAATCCCTTTCTTCCATTGAAAATAGTGGAATATAAGGGATATAGTATTACTGGGACTCCCAAGATCAAGAATGTCAAACTTGCGGCCCATGGGACAGATGCATTGCAGCCTGGGCGTGCCCACCCCTGGTTTAGTGAAGTCAAGATATGTCATGTGATGACAACATGACACCGTGAGTTTGACATCACTGCTCTAGAGTATCCATCTAGGCCCATGAAAAGTAGTCAAGAGATTGCTTTTGGCAAATAAATCCTGGGGTATTGGTGCTGCCCCCAATACCTTGATAGCTGCTTCTGCAGGAACTTGCCAAACATTAGAGGGTTGTAAAATCCTTGCAGTGACCAGGATCTGGGGTGTTCATTATTACACAGGTTTATGGGACACTGCATCCAGCATCAATTTCTTTGAGTCTTGTACATATGTAATGTAGAGTCAAAGCAAGAGAAGAAAAAATGACTCCATCTTTCTTGCCTCAGGTATAGTGGCTTAGTCTATTGTAGCATTTCCAGATTCTTGTGGTCAGTATTGATCAACGCACCCTTTCTAAGAAATGTCTCTCTTGGTCAAAAACTGTTTTAACTTCTAACAGTTCTTTATTTAAAATGTCATAATTTCTTTATGGGGAAGTGAATGCTCTGGAGCAAAATACATAAGGCAAAAAATGGTTTCTCCCCCCCTCCTCAGGGCCTTCTGTAAGAGTATTGCTTCTGTAGCCATATTGAAATTGTCAATATGGACATTAAATCTCTTGAATGGGTTGGGGTATTTGAAGAAGGAGCTGTTGTAACTGTTTTAGTTCTTCAAACGGCACCTGCTCTGTGCTTGTCCAAGCAAATTGAACTCTCTTTTCTTAACAGTTGAGTTAGAGGTTTAACTTTATGCGCAAAGGTAGGAATAAAAATTGTAGAAGTTCGCAAAGCCTAAAAAACACTGAACATCCTTTGCATTTTTGGGAGCCTGCCATGAGAACACTGTGTGTATTTTCTGGGGATCCATTTGAACGCCATCTATGGAAATGCAGTAACCCAAGAAATCTAACTGTTGCAAATACTTTGTGATCTATTTGATCCCAGGGATTAAAAGCCCAGCAAAGAGGCAATATCCCATGTCAGCTAAGGAGCTGTTAATTTTGAAGCAATATTTCAATTCTTATTTGCAAAAGGGTTTTATTAGACTCCTAAAGTCACCAACTTTGTCCATAAGAAGCAAGACCCTGATTCCCCAAATCCAATCAGTGGAGTCCCAACTATAAAGTGCTTAATGTCATAATAGTGAGAGACCATTATCTAGTACCAGTCATATTGGACTTATTGGATAGATTGCAAAGTACACATATGTTTACCAAGTTGATCCTTCAAAATGCATATAATCTCACCAGAGTTGAGGAGGGGGATTAATTTTTTGACAGCATTTGATAAGTTCAAATACATGAATGCGGTTAGTAAATTATGGTGTTCTATTTTCTATATTTATAAATCTTTATATTTATAAAGATTTTTTTTTAAAGCATAGACTGTATGTGTGGGAAAGACTGATGCTTCCTCTTCCTCAAAGTCTTCAAAGTCTCTGTATTTAGCTAGCAACTTTGCCTCTTCACCCCAGGGTTTTCTTTTGCTTGTTTCAAAGGAGCCATTGCTTACACATAATGAAGTGGGAAAAGACATAGTCTCGCAGATAATTGCACGAGTGTGCCAATCCCAATATGATTAGAATGTGAAGGTGGTGCATTCATGATATAAATAGGAAACTTCTATATGTTTTGCAACTGATAGTTGCAGGGGGACTATAGTTTATGTAATTGGATTTGTTTTTAAGGGCTGACCATCTATTGTTTCTACTTGCACAGGAATAGTAAGCCTTACCGAATCGGCAGTGCTTCAGAACTGCTGCTAATTTTATGAAATCAGCAAAGCAGTTGCTCCAGAGTCCAGTAAAGGCTTGAGCATTTGTTTTTGTCTATTGGGTAAAGTCAGAGTAACAGAAATTTTCAGCAATGTACCTTGATTTGGAGAGAATCAAGCCTACTTAGTGATTGAGTAGCCCTTCCTGTGAGCTTTTACAAGAGGAGCTGCTGTCTTTTCCCTGGGTCTCTACTTTGCGCTCAGTATGGTGTTCTCCTAAGGCCTGGCCAGATAGTCTTTGTCCTCTTTTGGGGTGGGGGGGAGACTTGGCCTGGCAGACTCTCTGCAGAAAAAGCAAAGCGCTAATTCTCAGCACCTTACATTCCTAAGTTGCATGGATTCCTCTCCCCGCAACTCAGTCTCAGCCTGAGTGGGGAAAAGGCCTAATAGTGAGACTTCAAGCTTGCTTCTTTCTGTTGCCCAAACTGGCATTGATTTCTTCCACACATGAGTTGAGGATCATGTAAACCTGATCTAAATTCTGGAGAACTCCTTTTAGTGTTTAGCTCTCATCTAAACTGACCAGTCAGGCTGCTTTGTTCCAATCCAAGTCTCAAAGGTGCTTTTTCAAAAGGCAGCTGGGCTGCTTTTTCCTGAGGAAGAAGAATAAAATGTTTGGTTTCTCATCCAAGAAGCTTCATCAGTTGTAATGATGAAGGGGGAATGGAAGGATAGGCACTGACCAGTTGAGACTGGATGTGCCTGAGATACTATAATCTTGATAAAGGTTAAATGCTATCTTGGATGGAGCACTAACCTTAGCAAGAAAATTTCTACTTTTTAAAATAACCCGTAAATAGGCACCTTCTTAAATTAATAATTGAATTACATATTGAAATTACAGCCAATGTAAGAATGGGTGCACCAGAGTTCTTGTCATACCCTATTTAGTTGGAGAGTGGAGTCAAATAGGTCTGTTTACTTGCTCTTTCTCATTTAACTTTTATATTAATAATATTGTAGTGGACATTGTCACAGTTTTTTTCTTCCCTCTCAGTTAATGTTTGGAAAATTTCCAAGTTAATATATGCTGATGACGTGATTCTTTCTTTTTATTGAAAAAGTTTTACAATACAGTTTTTAATATCCCTTCTCCCCCCCAGTCCCACACCCCATCAACCACCCCCTCCCTTCCCCCCCTCTCCCTCCCCCTTCCCCCCCCCGACTTCCACTGTTAAACAATCATATATAACAATCAACATCAAACAACTTTTTAGGTGAGATCCAGCTAAAAATATAACAAATTTCTATTACCCCCCTAACCAAATATATAACAACATAAATCGTTTATAAAAAACTCATAACAATCTCACAATCTAAATATAGCACTTATCTTTAAAAAGAGTAATAAAATAACGTGATGACGTGATTCTTATTTCCTATCCAAGACTGGCTTTAGAAATGTATTAGCTAGACTAGTATTAGCTAGACTAGCTGATTATTGTGAAGGAGCTTAGTCCTGGGGATGGGATGAGAAGGCCTGGTCATGTACAGGAACAATGTAAGTAAATGTATATTGGATTGTTTATGAATAATTCACTCACTTACAATACTAATGATTAAAATGTATTAAATTATAATAATTTCCCAGGTGTATTTAAATAAATTTAGATTAGAAGAATAAATGTGTTCATTTTTTCATGTACTAACATATTGGCATTATGCTTTCTCTTTATATAATTCTACAAATAGCACTTGTTTAATTTGGTTAGCACTTATCTAAGACAAATACTAATTTGTAAATTGTATTTATTTATTAATCAGATTTAGGTACTGCCCATCTAACTCTCAGAATAAACATTTGATACTATACTATAACTTTCTCATAAGTATTAATTCCCTTTTCCTCAATAATATAGATTTAGATTTAGATTTTATTAGATTTTTATACTGCCCTTCTCCTGAAGGACTCAAGGCAGTACACAGCCAAGATAAAACAATGAACCATACAAAGTTTAAAACCAATTTAAAACAGAGTTAAATAAATTTGGCCCTGTCAATTAAAAGCCCATAATTTAAAAATACCCCATCCAGATTTTTATTCAGCCGGGCCGGCCTGTTGAAATAGCAGGGTCTTTAAGGTCCGGTGAAAGGTACAGAAGTTGGGAATCATACGTATCCCAGGGGGTAGTTCATTCCAGAGAGCGGGTGTCCCCACAGAGAAGGGTCTCCCCCTGGGAGTCGCCAGCCTACATTGTTTAGCTGACAGCACCGTGAGGAGCCCCTCTCTGTGGGAGCGCGTTAGTCGGTGGGAGGCTATTGGTGGCAGAAGGCGATCCCGTAAGTATCCGGGACCTAAGCCATGGAGCGCTTTAAAGGTGGTGACCAACACCTTGAACCGCACCCGGAAGACCACCAGGAGCCAGTACAGCTCATGCAGGAGAGGTGTCACATGGGTGTGTCGAGTTGCACCCATCATCACCCGCACGGCTGCATTCTGGACCAGTTGGAGCCTCTGGGTGCTCTTCAAGGGGAGCCCCATATAGAGAGCATTACAGTAGTCCGGACAGGATGTGACGACGGCGTGAGTGACCGTGCAGCATCCCGGTCTAGAAAGGGATGCAACTGGTACATCTGATAAAAAGCCCCCCTGGCCACAACCATCATATGTTCTTCTAAGGACAGCCTTGCATCCAGGAGGACACCCAGATTGCGAGCCCCCTCCGAGGGGGGTAGAGTTTCACCCCCGATAGCCAGCGATGGAACCAGCTGGCTATACCGGGATGCCAGGAGCCATAGCCACTCAGTCTTGGAGGGGTTGAGTTTGAGCCTGTTTCTCCCCATCCAGATCTGCACAACCTCCAGGCAGCAAGACATCACATTAAGGGCATCATTGGGGTGGTCTGGGGTGGAGATGTACAGCTGAGTATCATCAGCGTACAGATGACTCTTCAACCCAAAACCACGGATGATCTCCCCCAGCGGCTTCACATAAATGTTTAACAAAAGGGGCGAGAGGACCGACCCTTGCGGTACTCCATAAATGAAGCGCCTCAAAGTCGATCTCTGTCCCCCTGCAAACACAGACTGCATCCGACCGGAGAGAAAGGAGGAGAACCACCGTAACACAGTGCCCCCCACTCCTAACCCCTCCAGTCGGCACAGCATGATACCATGGTCGATGGTATCAAAAGCCGCTGAGAGATCCAATAGGACTAGGACAGAGGAGCAACCCCTGTCCCGAGCCCTCCAGAGATATCAACCAATGCAATCAATGGCATTTCTGTGCTGTATCCCAGCCTGAAGCCCGACTGAAACGGATCTAGATAGACAGCTTCATCCAGGTGAAGTGGATCCATATCCATATAGAGTGGAGCATGGCTTTTAAAACATGAGAAGAATTTCCTGGACAACAGCATTCCAACAAAAGCAGAACTAGTTCCCTAGATCTATTGAACATTTTACAGAAAAACTGCCTTTCAGCAATATTCAATGTTGCCAAGCCTTCATTTGTAGTAATTTCTTAATTAACTTTCCAAAGTCATAAATTTTACTCTAGAAGTTGAATTAGATCATGTTATTTCATGAGTCGTATGCAATACATAACACATAATCCAATTGCCATACATAAGGAAATATTTTTCAAAATTTCATTTTATTATGCTGATATTAATTCAGTTTTATATATATTAGAAGTCAGAAACTATCATCAAGATCGGCATTTTCTAAAAAGTATGAAATGCCACTTAAAAATTATTTTCCTACCATTATTGCTATATCCTCTTAAAAATATTTTACTTGCCTTGTGTTCCCTGTTTCTCGGAATACATTTTTAAAAGATTCCACTTCATAAAACTCAAGAGCTTCAATCAAAAAAAAAAATGAAATCAAAAGTAATAACTAAATTTTCCTTTTAAATTTACTGAATATTAATTAGTTACAACTGTTTTACATTTACAAGTACAAAGATGTACTTGTGTCTGCAGCAATTTTGGTATACGGTTCTGCAGAATTTTCCTTCATGTTGTTTAATATTACATAAAATTACTGGAAGTAATCAATTATCTGTTTGTTTGGAATGAGATATTGCTGATAGGTTGATGGCATTCAAATATACATAACTCTTCTGGGCCAAGTAAGTGATGACATTGAGCTCTCGTTTTCCTTTTATTTATACATAAACAAAACAAAGAAGAAAAATAAAATAGTAGTGAAAGTAAAAAGCAATAAAATACAATTATATGAGTAAATGTCTAGGTATATAAAATTGTTTACAAAATTTCAATATAGAACAATATTTCTTTATAATTGTCAACATATAATCTACATCTATAAGTAACTTCTTAATAAATCACAGATAATACAATGTCTTTTACCCAATAATTGGAGCCATAAACTTTTGATGGACTTTCTTTGTTATGTATGGGCTGTTGTTTGGGGAACTGGAGGTGACTGTCTTCAGAGTAGTGTAGGGTGAAGCCATCCTCAGTTCTCCAAACAACAGCCTATATATAACAAAGAAAGTCTACAGCGTAGGAGCACACTCACAGGGCAAGGTCTAGGATCCCAAGTCCAGTCTACCCAGCTAAGTAAGTCCATGAGGCAAACTGTAGTCTACAGGGCAAAATCAAGGTACAAGACAAAAGGCAGTTCTCAAGGCAAGGCAAAGCAAGACAAGGCAAAAGGTACGAGTCAAAAGCCAAAGGAGTGTAAGCCAAAACAATTGTTCCTGACAAAGACTTTAACTCCCCATGGCTTCTCAAGTCAATCCACTCCTGGTGTTCCTTGTGAGGAGTGGTGGGGCAACCTTCTACCAAGTAGCCACACAGTCCTTCTCTGAGTTTGCATACGCTGCCGGTCCAGTTGACCATCTCCCCCAATGCATGAGAGGCCTGAAACAGCATCGGCCTCAGACCCTGGCCTCTCAGCACACCAAGGGAGCTGTGCCATCCCCGTCGGATAGTCCCAGTTCCAATTCCTCCTCCTCCTCCAAACCAGGCTCTGATGGGACAATGACATGAGGCTATTAGAAATGAAATCTTGAACTGGTACCTCAAGATTGTGATGACATGGAATGAATCAAAAAAGTTCAGATATAATCCTATCAAAATCAAAATGCTAGTGGTCAGTAGATATTTGGGCATTTTAATAGCCCCAGCCCCAGTATAGTAATTATATTGGATGGCCTCATGCTTCCACCTCACAAAAAATGTGAGTTGGAACATTTGTTTAGGGGGTCCTTTGCCCAGCTTTCATTTATGCATCAGTTGAAGCTTAAGCAGATAGGATGATCTCAATTTTTGAATTCATATTTTGATCACCACTCAGTTGGAAATGACTTGGAAGTTACTTTTGCAAAATGTTTCATTGATTATTGGTGGACTTTTGGGCCCAGTTCATGCAGTAGGTCATTATCTTTAAAACCCCAAATGGTATTGCAGCAAGGTATTTCAGACAATTTCTTGCAAGAATTGAGTCTGCCTGTCTGAAAGAGAGCCTGATTAAAGTTTCTTCCCCCCTAATATTCATGAAATGTAAGAATGGCATGACTTATATTTAATAGCTTCACTTTGTGAAATTTTCTATAAACAAGTTAAAGCTATTTTGTTTTTTTGGTATCAGCTGACTGATTATAGGCATCCATTAAAGATTTTAACCTTCTGTTTTGTTTTTTTATATTAATTTGAATATAACTATTTTTAACTTCTCCTTTCTGTTAAATGGAGTGGAGGGAGTGGAATGAAACAGAACAGAACTTTAGTGTCACTTTAAATGTACATTAATCAGCATACATTAAAATGAAATTTTGTTGCATTCAGATCTCAAAAAATAACCATTATGCGTATACCAGCATATACATGCATATAGTATATGACACAAAGAAACATAACAGCCTAGTTCGATTGTATACATATATATGACAAAAGAAAAAGAATCCTGCGAGTTTACAAGAAAGATAGCATAAGGAACAAAGCTGTTGATGTGATACATCATACAGACTCTTGGGAGTGGAACAAGTTGCAAGTATTATAATGGAGAATAAATCAATTTGATATTCTTATAAGCAGCAAATGACCTGCTTTCAGTGTTCCTAAATTTCTGTGATTGGAGCAGGCATTGTCCACTAATTTATGGCTGAATTTCTCATTTAAAAGAAGGGCAGGTGCATCTTTTTGGTTAGCTCTACATGCTGTGATTAATAATTTAATAAATAAGTGAATTAAATATTCTCTTTTCCTTCTTGTTTCTCCTTCAGTAAAAAGTTAATTTCAAGACTGAAAATTGACAAATTTTGTTAAGCGAATTATTATCAATATTCTATAAATACACGTTTTTCTTTCAATACTTCAAGTTATGAACTTTTTCAAAAATTATAATAGTCTGATTTTTGATGTAATATTAATATTAGAAAATATTGTTTTGGGTTTTTGCTTCTACACCTGAACTAGATAAAATATCTTCAAGAAAGGACAGAAGTTTATAATACTGAAGAGGAAGCAGTATGGATAGTCTTTGAGTTATAAATGTAATGGAGTCTGCTCATTGATTGTGGTCGCAAGTTGTAATGGTCATAAAATGGATCAATTATGTGATCAATCTCATTTTATAACATTTTTGAACCTGTTAAGTAGACACGGTGGTCATTAAGCAAACACCGTGGTCACTAAGAGAAACTATGATTTACTATAATACAGTTTTGCCAAACTGGAGGTTTTCAACAAAAGTGTTGTATAAAACGTAACTATGGGATGCTGCAAATGGCTGTAAATGCAGCTGTGTTTGTGAGCAGACAAGGGTGCTATTACATGGCTGCAGAGGAGCAACGAGCATTAGAACCTCTGATCCAGGTCATAAGTCTCCTTTTCAGGTAGGTTGTAACTTCAAATGACTGCTAAGCAACCAGTCATAAACTGAGGGCTGCCTGTGTAATTTAGTGATGACTAGACCCAATGCAAGCAGTAGAAGGGAGGGGAGATTAGTACATTGTAATTTATTGGACATCCTAAGAGAGGGGTTTTGTTAATATAATATGATAAAATATTTATTATCCTTTATGTTACTTTCCAGATGTTTGGGACAGATTGTTAAAGTCATAGTATAAATACCGGTAATTGTAATAAATAGTATACAAAATAAAGCTGGAGTAGGAAACTTTCCTTTCTAAAAGTAGGCCAGTCATTACAAATCCTTGCTTTTATTGTTTCAGATGAACAGGAGGCTTTGAATTCTATCATGAAGGACTTGGTTGCCCTACAAATGAGCCGGCGTCCCAGATTGTCTGGTTTTGATAGCATGAAGAACAAAGATACCCCACATTCCAATAGACAGGTAATACATTCCTGATAAGTAGAATCTTGTTTATCATACATATGTCTGGCTAGTAGAAACATTGCTCAGGAATTAACTCTTTCAGTCACATTACCTTTCAGCAACTAGACCCAGAGTTCTTAGCAATCTCAGTAACATATTTTACTCTGCTCCAATGCCTTGGAGAACCCAAAGATTCTATCATACTTATTTTCAATTTGGAGGAGATGGTGTGTGTTATCAAGGGTAATTCAAGAGAAATGGATAATATTACTAGCATGTACTATGATCAAGTTACAGCTGTGCCATTTTGATGTCCTGATCTTCTTTCCATTATTGTCCAATAAATTATATATTGAGAGCTCCATAAAGCTCAAGAAATTGGGAGTATTGTCATGATGGGAAATATTCCAGATATTAATTACTCCATTCTGCCCACGAATACCTCCACAGACACACAAATATCTTCCATCCCTCTCTCTCCCTGCTCAGATACTTCCTACCTGTATACTTTCAAGGTTGCTTCACAAACATACTCCATCCATTCTACACACTCACCCCTACACTTCTCATTCATATATCATACAACTTTTATTTTTTCTCTTCTAAATAAATAATTGAGTTTTTTTCCCTCTTTAAGAAAAAACACAGTGCCAGCAACCCAAGTCTCCTAAACAACCTTATGATAAGAAAACAAAACAGTCTTGCAGCAGAGGAAAAAAAGTCACAGGTAAAAAAAAAAAGTTTTCTCTTCTAGTATTGTTTGTTCAGGCAGTAGTATAGCTTTTACAATAGTGCAAATAGCATTAATTTGTAAGAACTAAAATGAAAAGCAGCATTTTTCTGAATTTCTCCAAATAGAAAAGCATACCTTAGTTTCAGATCTTATGTTATAGCCAAAAGTAAATATACGAGGGCTCTGTCTTGATAGAACTAATTGTTAAAGTTAGAATGCAGGGTTTTATTCATTCATTCATTCAATTTATGTGGCTGCCCCTATCACTGCAGGAATTCTGAGAAGTTAACATTTTTATATAACATCAAACATTAATGACAGCCAGGGTAAAACCAATTTGATACGTATGAAACAATAACAGATTATAATTAACAGGCTGACTCTATCCACATCCATGTCTAAGGTTTTCTGAAAAGCAGGAGGGTTAGGGCCGTGACACAAAAGGCCTGCTTCCTGGATCCCACAAGGAGATACTTTTTAATTCATGGGCTAGTGCCATGCCTCTCCTAAATCTACAGAATGGTTAGAAACAAAAGAGGTCCCACAAATAACCTGGCCCTATGCCGTGACAAGCTTTGTGGGGGATAGACAGACTCTTGGATTGCACCTAGAAACACATTTGAAGCCAGTATAGCTAATTGTAAAAGTGTAACATGAGTGCATTACAATGCATAACTGCCAGCACTGCTACATTCTGAACCAGTTATAGCTTCTGGATACTGTTTAAGAGCAGCCGCATCTAGAGCACATTGTAGAATGTGGTTAGAATCCAGCATTGTAGGCTGATTGCAGGCTAATTCTGCCGACTGCCAGAGTTCGATTCTCACTGATTCAAGGTTGACTCAGCCTTCCATTCTTCTGAGGCTGGTAAAATGAGGACCCAGATTGTTGGGGGCAATATGCTGACTCTGTAAACCGCTTAGAAAGGGCTGTAAAAGCACTATGAAGCGGTATGTAAATCTAAGTGCTATTGCTATTGCTAGAAACTACTTGGGTTTTACAAGAAATGTTAAGCTAAGAAGGCATTTTGGTGAGAAATATTAGGATTGGTATCGTTTGCTCATCTGATACTTTTGTCAGATACTTTTCAGAAATCTGGATTGGGTTGGGAATGGAATGGAATGGAATGGAATGGAATGGATTTTTTATTGGCCAAGTGTGATTGGACACACAAGAAATTTGTCTTGGTGCACATGCTTTCAGTGTACGTAAAAAGAAAAGATACATTTGTCAAGAATCATAAAGTACAACACTTAATGATAGTCATAGAGTACAAATAAGCAATCAGGAGACGGATAGAGACCCAGTTTGTAGTAGCCCTATTTTGCACCTTTTCTAATTCTGTAATATCATTTTCAAAATGTGTCCAAAACAATAGCTAAAATGTAGTCTTACCATAAATTTATATAAAGGGAATATTATACTGACAATTCTGTTTGGTTCTAATAACTCCAAGTTGGAATTTAATATTTTTATAGCAGCTACAAACTTGGTTGATATCTTCATTGAGCCATCCACCCTGACTCCAAGATACTCTTTCTAATCAGTGACTACTTTGTGTGTGTGTGTGTGTGTGTGTGTAAAAGAATGTACATAATGTACATGTATGTACATAGAAGAAAAGATACATTCATCAAGAATCATAAGGTACAACACTTAATGATAGTCATAGGGTACAAATAAGCAATCAGGAAATAATATCAATATAAATCATAAGGATACAAGCAATAAGGTTACAGTCATACAGTCGGGAAGGAGATGGGTAGTGGAAGGAGATGGGTAGTGGGAACGATCAGAAGATTAATAGTAGTGCAGTCTTAGTAAATAGTTAGACAGTGTTGTGGGAATTATTTGTTTAGCAGAGTGATGGCATTTGGGAAAAACTGTTCTTGTGTCTAGTTGTTCTGATGTGCAGTGCTCTATAGCATTGTTTTGAGGGTAGAAGTTGAAACAGTTTATGTGCAGGATGTGAGAGGTCGGGAAATATTTCCCATCTCTCATTTTGACTCGTGCAGTATACAGGTCCTCAATGGAAGGCAAGTTGGTAGCAATTGTTTTTTCTGCAGTTCTAATTATCCTCTGAAGTCTGTGTCTGTCTTGTTGGGTTGCAGAACCAAACTAGACAGTTATAGAGGTGCAGATGACAGACTCAATAATTCCTCTGTAGAACTGTATTGGCAGCTCTTTGGGCAGTTTGAGCTTTCTGAGTTGGCGCAGAAAGAGCATTCTTTGTTGTGCTTTTTTGATGATGTTTTTGATGTTAGCTGTCCATTTTAGATCTTGCGATATGGTAGAACTTAGAAATTTGAAGGTCTCTACTGTTGATACTATGTTGTCTAGTATTGTGAGAAGTGGAAGTATGGAAGAGTTTCTCCTAAAGTCTACCACCATTTATACGATTTTGAGTGTGTTCAGTTCCAGATTGTTCTGGTCGCACCACAAGGCTAGTTGTTCAACCTCCTGTCTGCATAGTTAATCTGATCATAAAATCAAAGAGCTGGTTGGAATTGTTGCAGGAAAGCCTTTCTACAGATTCACCTTGTGTGCTAATTGTGCCCTGTCCACCTCCCTTCCCCTGTGCATTTTACATCTTTGTTAATTTCTAAGTCAATTTTAGTATTAAAATTTATTGTTTTAATGTTGCCATGTTGCTTTTATTTGTTGCAAGCTGCCTAGAGTCACATTTATGTAAGATGGCAGTATATAAGTTTAATTAGAATAGAAATGGAAATAGAAATAGAATAGAATAGAATTGAATTCTTTATTGGCCAAGTGTGATTAGGAGGAATTTGTCTCTGGTGTATAAGCTTTCAGCGTACATACAACAATAGTGATAGATCATTATCATAGTCATTGTAAAAATACATTCATCATAAAACATTAGATACGACACTTAGTGATAGTCATGGATACTAAATATGCAATCAACATAAATCATACTAGAATACTAAGTAAACAATATAAATTGTAAGATACAAGCAACAAAGTTAGAGTCATGAGAAGATAAGGAGATAGGGAATAGGGAAGATGAGAATAATGATGGTAATACTGCCTCTCTAGATAATTTGATAGTGTTGTGAGAATTAGTTGTTTAATAAATAAATAATTATTTAATAATTAATAATCAGAAGTCCTTCAGACAGTTACTTGTGCCCTGGTGATTTCATGACTAGATTATTGCAGTGTATTCTATATGGAGTTTCTCTTCCATCTAGAAGCTGCAGCTTCTGCAATGGTACAAACAGTATCAGGCACTTCTGGATATGTCCATGTGTCACTGCTGCTATGAAATCTGCGTTGGTTGCCAGTCAACTTCGTAGTACAATTCAAAGTGCTACTTATTACCTATAAAGCCTGCATGATTTAAAGTCTAGATACCCGAGAGTCTGTCTGTCTCCAATTATCTCTGCCCACTTGGTACATTCCGGAAGTGTGGTCTGTTCCACATCCCTACTATTAAACTTTGTCACCTTAGGTATTCAGGAAGTATACCTTCTCTGTTTTAATCCCTGCCCTCTGAAGCAGACCCGACTCCTCACCCCAAGTTACAGGCATTCCTCCTGGCATTCTGGAAGGCTCTTAAACCTGGCTTTGGTCTTAGCTCTACAACTATGTATTTTGGGAGACCCTGTTATGGTTTCTTGTTATTACAATTATTTTAGCCTGGCCTGTCTGTATATGATTTTAATTGTTTTTATTGGGTTCTCTGCTGGGCGACTAGTAACAAATGTAAACTATAAAATATCCTCTGAGATACTTTTATTATAAACTGAATAAAAATTATCAAAGTATTTAATAGGCAATATGAATCATTTTGTTTTGGCAGAGTGACATCAGGATAAAGTTTGAACATAATGGGGAAAGACGGTAAGATTTTGATTTTTTGTTTGTTTGTTCGTTTGTTTCTTTTGTACATACCTTACTGCAATTCAGATATACGGTCAGGATTGTATATATTGGACTAATGTTAAGTTTTTTAGCATTTGGCCTCTGTACCAGTGGTGAGTTGCCCCCAGTTCACATCAGTTCTGTAGAACTGGTAGTAAGACTGGTGGGAGGCTCTGCCCACCGATCCCAACATCATTAAAATGCTTCTGCGCATGCGCAGAAACTTCTGCATATGCACATGGCCCCGTTGCAAACCAGTAGTAAAGGTAAGTAGAACCCACCCCTGCTCTGTATACCACCACATTGTGTTTGAAATGGAAACGCTCAAGATATGAATGAAGGGAAGATTTCCAGTTTTAATTCATGGGGTTTGGCAAAAGTGTGGCATTAACTATTGAGAAATTACAGCTATTTTAATACACTCACTCCCATTTTTGGTGGCTTATAAATAACAAACTAACATAACTACAGATACAAGGATTGTTTTTAATACTTGGATGAAAATCCTTTGCAATCAAAAATGCCTTAATTTCTGGAACCCAATCATATGAAAAATGCTGCATTTTCTCCTTTGAGATACTTTACTGCAGTTGCCTTCAGCTGTTGTTTGTTTGTGGATTTTTCTGTCTTCAATCTTGCCTTCAGTAAGTGAACCTTCTATTGCACCGTGATCAGGTGATTGACTTGGCCAGTGAAGAATATCCCTTTTTTTTTGCCTAGCGAAACTCTTGGGTTGCTTTTGTTATATATTGATGTTGATAATTGTGTCATTATCCATCTACAATATGAAGTGGCATGCTATTAGTTTTGCAGAATTTGGCTGAATCTAAGCAGAGAATGTAGCCTTGTACACTTCTGAATTCATCTTCCTATTTTTATCAGCAGTCAGGTTATCAATAAATACCAGTGACCTGGTTTCAGTGGCAGCCATACGTCACCCTGTGATAACATGGCCTCCACCATGTTTGACAGATGATGTGGTATGTTTTGGATCATGAGCTGTTCCTTTTCTTCTTCAGACTTTTCTCTTCTCATTCCTTCTGGTACAAGTTAATCTTCATTTCATTAGTCCAAAGAATCTTATTTCAGAATTGGGCAGCTTTTTTAGATAGCAAAGTCTAATCTGGCCTTTATCTTCTTGAGTGTTACCAATGCATTTGATTGTAGACATTGACAATAATGTGCCTGTCACCTCAAGAATGTTCTGGACTTGGCTTGACATTTTTCTTCACTACTGACAGAATTCTGTGGTCATCCATTTTAGTGGTCTTCCAGGCCTTTTAGCAGTGGTTAAATCCGGCCGGATCTATCTGGTTCGCACGAACCGGTAGCACCAGCAGCAGGAGGCTCCTACTGGGACGCCATTACATCCCATTTTTTACCCTCTGTGCATGCGCAGAAGGCGGCTCACGCAAGCATAGCACACACACTCACATTCCCGAACCGGTAGCGAAGGTAAGTGCATTTCACCATTGCTTAGTGTTGCTGAGCCTGCCAGTTAATTCCTTCTTTTTAAGAAGGCAAACTGTTGTTTTGGCCACTCCCAATGTTTTTGCTATCTCTCTGTTGGATTCATTTTATTTCTTTCAGCCTAACAATAGCCTCTTTTACTTGCATAGACATCTCTTTGGACCGCATATTGATTGTGTGTATGTGTGATTTCTCAACGATTAACAGTTGTACTTTTGTCAGACCTCTTGAATTAAAGCTGAAAGTCTTCACTTTGCTCACATCTTGAGTGTTTCATTTCAAATTCAGTGTGTGGAGTACAAAGACCAAATGCCAAAAAAACCCTTTCAGTGTCCTAATATAGACCACCTTGACTATTGCAGTTATCTTGTTTAAGCTGTGTCGGATCTGTAATGAAACTTTTGTTTATTTTTTCCTTTACAATTAAATAATTAAAAAATACATAAATAACAGAATCCAAGGTGGAGGGACTGCCTGTAAAAATAAAGTAGAGAGAATTTATGAATACTAGCAAAGAATGGTTACGTTAGCAATTTAGAAGAAAGGAAGAAAAAGGAGGAAAAAAGTTTGATACACTGTCCAAACCATTTTGTTACATGAACTATCTAGAGCCCACTTGGCTGCCATAATCAGTATTTTGGTGTCCCATCCAGAATTATCCCCTTTACCCGGCCTGTCCGCTATGAAGATGTTCAGCAGAAAGTGAAAACAGCTTTTGGGCAGCCACTGGATCTCTACTACATGAATAATGAGGTAGTAACTTACACTATATAGTGTGTTTTTATTCCTTTCTAAAAGGGTTAAGTTTAGTTTTTTTTTAAAAAAAAAGGCTGTGCAAGCAACTCAGAAGTAAATGCTTCTGTTTCAGGAGCAATCACAATAAATGTATCTTCTGTACGTGCAAGTGCCTACTCAGAAAATGTAAGATTGTGGCCCAAAAACCACCCCTCCCAATAGTATTTGTGATTCTCAAAAATGATTTCTACAGCTCCAGTTTTCTGAAAAATTGTATTGACTTTAACTGAGTCTGAAATAATTTCAGTTCCTAATTTTCAGGCAGATAATTACTGTATTTTCCTGCGTATAAGACTACTTTCTAACACACAAAAATCTTCTCAAAAGTCGGGGGTCGTCTTATACGCCGGGTCTCATTCTCCTGTAACCAGGCAGACCAGCCCATAAGGCTCTGACGAGCCTTAAATGGCTCTGAGGAGGATCGTCTTATACGCCCAGTCGTCTTATACGCCAGAAAATACGGTAATTATGTTTACAGTATTTGTCAAAAACAGGATACTCTGTTTCATTTAAGGGAATTTTACCAAAGAGAATAATTAATTTTCAAATAAATGGAACAATTGAGAGGATCACTACATTAATTATCCTTTCAGGAAATAGGAGTGATTGGAACCAATCAGTTTGCAGTTGCCTGTCTATATTGAATGTCCTCCAAATGTGTTGGGAATTCATCTGCTTTTTACATTTTGTAAAATTTAATAAAATTATTATGAAACAGATTCCCTTCTAGTATGTATAGTTCAAATAATACAGAAAGTGTCAAGTTGAAGAAATCTGCTTCACTTATTGGGGGAAAAAGTATAATTGGATAATACATGGAAACCAACTTGAAAATTTGAAATTACTAAACTGATTTTTAGTGTTAAAATTAATTTTATTTCTTTCACACTGTTCTTACAATAAATTCAAAGGAATAGAAAGTTTTCTGGATATCAGTTAGGGAAATGCATGTAGAAATAATTATGTTAAAAAGGTGATATTCCTTCATGCAAAATAAATACAGTTTGAAATATATCTGAAGGAATAGTTTTGCTATTTTATAGCTTATATGTTTTCCTTACATAAATTCTGTTATTGCAAATCCATATAGCACACAGCAATTTAAGAGTCAGTGTTGCTTTGCTGTTCCCTTGTTCAACAAGTGGTCCCTTGTTGCTATTCAGAATTTAAAATGGAATGAACCTTTACGAACTCCTTTGTCTCTATTTATTCTTTGCAGTTATCTATTCCTTTGAAAAATCAAGATGACCTTGATAAGGCAATAGATCTGTTAGACCGAAGCTCAAATGTGAAAAGCCTTAGAATATTACTGCTGTCTCAGGATAAAAATCATGTGAGTAAAAACAATATAATATATTTCAGTTTCACATTTGTTGTGATCATCACAACAAATTATTGGTCATTAACTGGTATTAGTTACTGACTTACTGAAAGATTCTTTACTAGACTGCTTAAAGCAGAAACAAAGTATCACATAATTTCTTGGTCTTTCATCCTATTTTCGGTCATCACTGATTGTTCATCTTGAAGTTGTTTGTAAGGAAATTACAGGTTGTGATAAACCCCCAAATATTGGCATGGTATGAATTCCTGGCTAGAAAGCAAGGAAAGTATTTTTACGACAAATATTGCATTGATTGATTGATTGATTTTAAGTTTTCTTTCCATGTTCTTCCACATGTGTTGTGATCTTCAGTACATACATATATTTAAAGCCTTATTAAGTTTTGACTTTCTTAATAATTTAACTATTAATTCTGTTATTGTAGAATGCATTTGTTTGATTTCATTCACTTTTTTGTTTGCTGATTACATTAATTTTAGGATTTATGAGAATTATAATCCCCCAAATCTTGAGGATAGTAGATAAACTCCTCCTGTAATAATAGAATTAACTTGGCAGTATAAATGCTAAAATAATTTAAAATTTAACATTTGATTACATATCTTTCACTGCTTAAAAAAGTAATTTTTGCTTGCTATTGAAAAATGCAATTTTTACTTATAAGGGCTACAAGTATTTTACCAATTGCTCCTACTAGTGCCTTCCAAATTCAGATAATATTTAGACTGTAAAATACTGATAATTCTGTCTTAGAATACCTTTGAACCTCAGTTTGAATTTATCTGTACTTAATAAAATAAAAAATATAAACTTGTAGATATATCATGGGATCTTTGCTAAGAATATATTCCTCATTAATTTTAATATTATAGTGAGAAATCCTTAGTAATTGCAGTTAGTTCTGCACTCAGAATGTGCATGGTCTTTTGTAAATACCTTGTGCATTGTCTTGTCAAGTCTTTAACAAGTTGTAGGCTGTAACTCAGATACAGACTTTCATAACACTCCAGTTTTGGTTCCTATCCAGTATTTGTCTAGCTCAAAATTAATATTCTGAATTTACCATGATGTAATTTAGCCCCCTGGTACAGGTAGGAATAACCATTTTGATTTTACTTTTAGTCACAGATAAATAATGCCATTCTGCTTATTTTTTTCATTCTTGTCATTGTTTTAAAACTAAAACATTCTAATCTTCAAATCCTAAATTGTTTAAATCTTACTGGTGTCACTTTGTTTTTAACAGATCAGTCTCTCATCCCATTCAGGGATGCCAAAGCAAGTCAGAATCAAAACTTCCCAGTCTATGGGAGATGTAAACACTGCCTACCAGCCACTTGAAACCCGAAGCAGACACCTGTCCATCAGTGAGTGTATTAATCTGTCACTGTATTAATGATCATAAATAATGTTGAGCTCTGTAAACATTTGATCTGTGGCTTGTTATCTTCATGTCCTATTATTGGCTACCAAACTGTACTCAGCTCCTGGACAATTGTGTGCCTTTTCTTAGTTTTTTTCTCCCTCCCTTATGCTACAAATCCTAACTTTCTTTTTTCATTCTATATATACATGCACTTTTTCCTTCTTCACATCTCTACTATTAATAGTTATGAACTAAAAAGTATGTCCTTGCAGCTATATCCATCCACATCCATTCTGAATCGTGTCTATCAAAGTTAAAAAAACAGAACAACTTCTTTCCTTGCCGTCTCTTTCCTTTGCAATTACTGTTCTATTCATAACTTCCTGTCTTCCAGTGCTAGCTTTGTGAATTTTATTTAATTTCATATGATATCATATGTCTCATCCATAGCATATGCACAAAAATATAAAGCAATTAAATCATTAACTATAATGCCCTTTGAAGAGCATTCAGTTACATGATAGATTTGTGGAGATACCAGGAGTGTAGTCCTGCCTTGTTATTTGGGAACAGTTTCAAACTATTGAATCTGAGGAAATGGACAGAGCTCTTATGTCTATGAACTTGAACATAAAACTTTTAAGCTTTATACTCCTCTTTGTTGATTAAAACTGCCTTGGAGATGGACCTTGGAGATTCATTCTTCAAGAAGGGAGTTGTCCCTCTGCTTCTTAAATGTAATTTTTATTGTCATATTTCTCCTTTTTCCATTTACAAAGTCACAACTCTCTGCATTGTCAGAATGTGCTTAAATTATCATCAGATGAATCACACATACAAAATCTTTTAAATGTCTTTCTTATTGTAAGATCCATTGTTCAAACCATATTCCTAATGTTGGTCCACAGATCTTCTATCCACTAACAGTTGTGCTTGTATTTTGTTTGAAATGCTTCAGTAAAATGTATCACTTCCTTTTCAGCTGTTCTTTATCTTGTGCAGCCATTTAATAAGCATCCTTAAATCTTCAGGCTCTCAGAATACAGGCCGAAGTTCACCCCCGCCAGGATATGTCCCAGAGAGACAGCAGCGAATTGCTCGCCAGGGGTCCTATACCAGCATAAACAGTGAAGGAGAATTTATACCAGAAACCAGTGAACAAAATGTAAGTTGAAAGTTCAAAGAATTTTTCAGTATAAAAATATTTATACAACATATACTTACCAACATAAAAAGTGAGATTAAAAATATGTTTAAAAAATAAAGCCTGCAATGTCCATTGATTTCCTCAACTGAGCTTCTTATATGCTACATAGCAAATTGTCTTACATTCAAATAGATCAAGAGAATCAATAATCTTTCTTCCTCCATACTATATTACCACTCATGCCAATTGGCAATAGCTCTCTCAATATCAATTGAGTTTCTCTTAATTTTGCATCAAGAATGTACCTTTTTCTTCATACCAGTGGCTACTTTTAACATTTGATAGTGTGTTGGGAGTCATTTACTTCCAGAAAGTGGATTGAATTTGGATTAAAATTAGATTGGATTTGGTTACTTAAATGCAATTAAGGTGAGTATGTCCTGGATATTTACAGTAACAATTATAACTCAGCATCAACTTTGGAAAGTGTTTGGAAACTACAGTTAGATCTTTAGGAAGCCGCATAAGGTTTTGGGCTCCAGAACAAACACTATCATGTGGTGATGCCAAATCTCAAACATGGAACTTTCTGCATGTTACATAATTGTTTTACTAGAGAGCTACAGGCCCTTCATTTTATACAGTATTAACTTCTTTAAACATTATGCTTTAACCTTAGCTTAAGGAATTGATTCCTTGTTTTCTCATAGAAATGTTAACATGCTGGGGACCATTTGTATATTGCAAGTAGGGGGTATTGGTTATATACAACTAGGAAATTCATATATCATTAGGGAGGTCCTCCCAAGCTCCAGTTTCTTCCCTTTTCCCCTTAAGCCAAATGATCAATATTATCAATCAGAGGTAAGAGTCAACATAGTTTTTACAATTACCCGTAATGGGAAAATTTCACTCTATATTTGATAGCAAAATTCAGGACTCCCTTCATCCCTCTGGATGACGTGCTAAAAATTGCTGGGTTCGCATATTAAGATTCAGTGATCTCCTTTTTTGTTTCTCCCTGTGATCCTAGTCGGTATTGTTGGAAGGGAAAAACTGCATTGATATCACGAAGAAGAAAATCTCTAGGTCTCTGAGGTCCACTGTCATTTAGAACCTGACAGTATTACATAGTGGTTGTTAGGAGAGAACTTCTCTCCCATTGCTAAGAGATATATTACTTCAAGGTTGTTGAGGAACAACGTAAGCCACAAGTCTCCTTTCTTCTTCCCATTAGTTCCGTACTTCTGCTCAAGTTGTTAGAAGGGAAGAAGAAACCTAATCCCTGTCCTCTTCCTGTCTCTTAGCACCATTAACTGGAAAAATGTGTATATGTTGAAGAAATGGATGGGAATGCATAAGTGTACCCCCTTCCCCTCAGGAACCAGTGAAAAAATGTTTTGACTTGGGTATCAAATTGATTGTTACTTACAGGCTATAGTTTTTCTTAGGGTGATATTTCCATTAATAGTTGATGGAAATACTATCAATTGAGCATGTGCCTGATTCAAAAACAAGTCACACATAGTTAATCTTTGTCAGTTTAAATGAAATTAACTAAAAATCTCTTAACTCAATTTTGCATTGTGTCCTTTCAGCTGTACGCTAAATTTAACTTAGCTTTTTGTAATCTTCTGTTCTAGATGTTGGATCCCTTAAGCAGTGCTGAAAACTCCCTATCTGGTAGTTGTCAGTCCTTGAGCCAGTCAGGAGAAAGGTATTGACAGCAAGAACTATTGATAGGAATTGTCACTCCGTTTTTATATTTACCAGCAGAGCTATTATTTCTGGACTGTCAGACTCACCGTAGTTTGCCAAAATTCCTTATCAGCACCGACTACGCATGTCTTGCATCCCTTTGTACTTTTTCTAGAAACTTTCCTTTATTCTCCAGCCAGCTAAGGTCAGGCTGGGGATTCTTTGCCAACATGTAATCTAATTTAGATAGTGAGATGTCTTTATTTTCTTATAATAAATATGAGTTTAATTAGAGAATGTTTCTTCGGTTTTATTGATCAAAGTATGCAGAAGGATAAAAGCCACGATCCATCTCAAAATGAGGGCAATTACCCCATGCAAGGTAACGGGACTGATTGCCGCTCTGACAGGAATTCTGTAGTAATTTCAACTTTTCTCCATTACTTTAAATATTAAAGTATTAATATTTAACTATATTGCCTATATGATAAGGCTGAAAATATAGAGGGGATAAATAAGATAGAACATAATAAACATGTCCTAGTCAGATTTTTGAATTCTTATGTTTATTTTCCTACACAATTACACAATAGTTGTGTGTGTGTGTTTGTGTGTGTGTATGTGTATAATCTGTAAAATTTTAAAAAATTAAAATGTAACAATATCACACGGACAGAACGCTTTGGAAGTCATGTTTCTAACACGTAACATTGTGTTCTATTCCATTCTTCAAAATAGCCTTTCATTCCGAAAATCCTGCATGTCCAGAGCCCAGAGCTTTCCAGATAATAGGCAAGATTTCTCAGGTGAGATGTTATCTACACTGATAGTTGCTGGCAAATAAAAGGAACTAGAGAACTTTCATATTTCAGTTGTATGTTTACTGCATTTATTTTTTGCTAAACAAAAATGTTTACATGTGCAGTTAGTATGTTTCCATCAGATGTTAGCATAGAATAACAGAGATGGTTGAAAAACTAAATTCTGCCTGTATTTTTTTAAACTTTTTTATTGAAATAAAAATAGATAAACAAAAACATACATCCATACAATACAAAACATAAACAAACTACATTTAAGTCAAGTGTTATAACTTGAGCTTTCAAGAGAAAAATAATTTCTTCGGTATTCTATATTTCTTTATGTATGTAATTACGTCTTTCACTTATATAATGATATTTATATATTTTAAATTTATTTCTTAATTTTCTCTCCTCCCTTGATTGGTATTCCCTTTCTATCATGCTAATTGTTTTTTATTTCCTTTTCCTTCTCTCTAACCAGTCATACATTGTTGCCAAATTAAATAGTATTCTGGGTCATCTTTTTCTTGAATTTCTTTGGTGAACCCATCCATCTCTGCACATTCCATTACTTTTTGTATTATTTTGTCCTCCAGTGGCGTTTCTTCTAATTTCCACATTTGCACGAATGTGATTCTTGCTGCTGTCAGGATATGGATTATCAAGTATTGTATTTCCTTTTCATAGTGATTTGTTGGTATTCCTAATAGATACATTTCTGGTTTTAATGGCACTCTCTGGGCGGTGATTTCTTCTAATTGTTTTTGAATCATTTTCCAGAATTTTTTTGCTTTCCATCATGACCACCACATGTGGTAATATGTCCCTTTGTGTGATCTACATTTCCAACAATCCTGTGCAGTATTAGGGAACATCTTTGCCAAGCGTGCCAGAGTTATGTCTGTATTTCTGATTCATTTTTTACTGTAACAGTTTGAATCTAGTGATTAAGAATCATTTTGGTCTAGTGGTTAAGGCACTTGACTAGAAAGTGGGAAACCTTTTAAGTTTTTTAAGGGAGATCTTTAAGAAAAGACTGTCCATCCCGTCTCTCTCCCCCCCCTCCCCCCTGGCTGGCCTGCAGAGGACAACTACAATGCTGATCTGGCCCTCAAAGAAATCCAGTCTGACACCCCTGATATAGGGTCTCCTACTTCAGCATGGGGCTGGACTAGAAGACCTCCAAAACCCCTTCCAATTCTGTTATTCTGTTTATTCTGACCTTGAGTCAAGTGCTGCCGTAGCCATGAAAGCCAGGTAGTTGACTATGGGCCAGTCACTCTCTGAGCAGGATTGTTGTTATTGTGAAGAAAATTGGAGGAGGAAAGTGTGATTGGATATGTTCATTGCTCAGATAGGTAGTTGGATGGATGGGTGGGTGAGTAGGTGGACAGACAGACATGTGAAACCTGAACTCCCCAATGCCAAGCTTCCCACTTTACCTCCCATGTACCTCCTGTGGCGGTCTTCTTCCCATAGTGAAGTTAATGATTCCTCGTTTTTTCTCTCTCTTCATACCACCTGTGGCAAAATATATTTTTCTAAAAGGGTCTCTGTGTGGATGCATGTTTGATAGTGTAACATTCTTGCTTCTTTATTGTAGATCGTGAGAATCAAATCTTTGATAAAGCTGAAAAGGGTGGGACCTACCCTCGGCGTTACCATGTCTCTATGCAGTACAAAGATTATAACGATGGTGGGTGTGCAATGCCTTTTTAAACTTAATAATAGGATTAATACTTCACAACATTCTCTATAAAAGCTTTCTGTTTCACCAGTTGCCAACCTGTTTTCTCCCCTCATCCTTTTTTAAATAGCTTGAAAATAGGAGGAGGAGGAAGCATTAGGCAAAAATGTACCAATAAAACAGTCTCCTTGTTTTACTGCAGTAAATTTACTTATAAAAAAGAGACTTTGACAGAGAGAGAGAGTTAGAAGAGAGTTAGAAGAGGAGGACTATGTTAATTCGAGATTCTGATTGTTCCAGGGTTATAAGAGGATGAAAGCAATACTTTATAAGCAACCTTTTTTGCTATCTCTAAAATAGTGCTTATATTCATAATTTATTGGGCAAGTAAAAACAGATTCATAGATGATTCTGTGAGGAAACCCATTTTTAATAGCAAAAAGACTTTGGTTTTCCTCTCCTTCTCTCCGGCACCTGCCAATATATATGGTACATTGTTAAGATTAGCACAAGATTAGTCTGCGTACTCTTAAGGTAGAATTGTTCAGTGTCTGTTCATTTTTATTATTGCACAGAAAATAATTACATTTGATTGCTTGTATGTTTCATTGAACTTCCGTAAATTCAATGTTTCACTGAACTCACAAATGTTAATCCCACCTCTGTTTTGCTGTATTGCCTTTTGAGTGGAGTTGGAACTGATTTTCATGGTAGTTTTTAACTATTCAGGCCGGAGGACATTTCCCCGCATTCGGCGCCAACAGGGCAACCTCTTCACACTGGTACCATCAAGCCGTTCCTTAAGCACCAATGGGGAGAACCTTGGTCTGACAATGCAGTATCTAGACACCTGTGGACGTATGTGGAGTGCTGAAAGTGAGAATGCACTCACTGTGCAGGAGAGAAACATTCCAACTAAATGTAAGTTGATGCTTCCAAATACAGAAATATTTACTAATTCTTTCAAAATGGACCATAGTAAATATTTGGCATTAGTGAACCATTAGGATTACCACCGAATGTTACGTTGCTTGCAATAGAAGGTTTTGGTTTTTTAAAACAGAGGGAGAAAGATTCATAATAGCAGCTTCTCTACAGGTATAAGGTCTGGAAGAAATTTTTTTTTAATGTTTTACAGTGGAAATTTTGTATGATCGGAAAAACAACATTTGTGTGAAGTGCTTTCTCTTTTGGAATAATGGATACAAAGCTTTTTATGGAAAGGCTATGTTCATTAAAATTACACACTTTTGTTAATTCTGTGTTCTGTAGACTGAGAATGGGGAGTTTATTTCAACCATATTCCAGTGTGGGAAGGGGTTTTGAGTGGCTAGGATAAAAAATGTAAGGACATTTCCTAAATAAAATAGAACATTTGCCAAAATACACTTTTGTGCTTACAATAAAAACTTATGCCTCTCAAAACAAGATCCTCTGAGTAATTTACTCTCAGGTAAGTATTCTAAGGATTGCATAAAACCAGAAAAAATGGAAAATGCAAATCCTTAGAATGTCCAGTACATCAATGCAGAAACTATCAGGTAAAATTAAAATAAAATTAAGTAAGTATTCTTTAAATTCTATGCAACAGAGATAGAAAAACAAAACATTGTTGCTGAATATGCTAATTCACTGATAATTCTGGTAACAATGAAGCTTATTTCAAGAAACTAGAAACGGTAACTAATCTTGCCATCAGATGTGGATCCCAGCAGTGGTAAGAACATTATAGGTGAAGAAGCTGCTACAGGACATTGCCAAACAAGTAGACACAGAGACAGGTTTTTCTCTCGTACCATCACTCTGCTGAACACCTAATTCTTACATACTGTCTTATGTCTAAGTGCACGCATCATATCACATCTCATTTTGTATGACTGCATTATTATTATTACACTTTTCATCTTCTTTGCTGGCTCCTCTTACTTATGTCATTATTATGGTTACTATTGGTCTGTTGTTTTTCATGTATACTGAGAGCTTCTACACCGGAGACACATTCTTCGTTGTCTAATCACTCTTGGCCAATAAAGTATCCTATCCTATCCTGTCCTATATCCCAGTATTCCCCAACCTTCCTGGGTTGGCGGCCTGGTGCAAGGGGAGGAGGAGAAGAGAAGATGATTTTATGTGAGGGGCAGTGCACGCACTCACCGCCCATGTGAGTGGGGCTGTGAGTGCCAGCACCTGTTGCTTGCGTGAGGGGCGGTGTGTATGTCCATACCAGCTGGCCATTCATGCGGCCCAGTTGCAAATACGCCATGGACTACAGGTTGGGGATTCCTGCTATGTCCTATATCCTATCCTTGACTTAAGACCACAATTAGGACCAGAATTTCCGTTGCTAAGCAAAGCAATTATTTTGAGTCATGCCCAATTTTACAACCCTTTTTTGCCAGTTAAGCAAATCATTGTAGTTGTTAAGTGAATCATGCAGTTGTTAAGTGAATCCAGCTTCCCCCATTGACCTTGCTTATCAGAAGCTGGCTGGTGATAGCATGACCCTGAGATGCTGCAATCATCATAAATACATGCCAGGTGTCTGAATTTTGATCACATGACCATGGGGATGCTGCAACGGTTGAAGTGTGAGGATCTGTTGTCATTTGCTTCACTGCTGTGTAATTTGGAACAGTTGAATGGTTGTAAATCAAGGACAACTTGTAGTCATTGTTACTATCTAGAAATTTAAACATGAGACAGGGAGCAGCAAAGACTTCATTGAAGGCCTTATAAAAGCAGTGTTTTATTTTCTTTTTCATTTTCTATTTAGTTTTATTTCCGCTGCATAAATGATTAGAATTGTATTTCTTGCCTTTCTTTCTCAAGGAAATTCTGGAAATTTACCTATATGGATAAGTTTGTTTCTGTCTTTCTTGCAGCTTTGCCTACCTTAGAAGCTTTTTTAAAGGCTATGATAGTCATTAACAAGACATTGCCAAGATAGATCATCATTTATATGATGTAGCTGTTCTTTGGGGATGTTGGAATAGAAAATTTGTGAAATGCTGATGTAATTCTGTACCTGGGCAGTAGCAAAAATCAATTAATTGCAGCATTATTTTAAGTTCTATATTTATATGTCACAGTTTTCAGCTGATATATTAGACTCTTGTAATTTACATATGGGAAACATTTTTTATCTTTCTTACTGCTCTAGCAATTAAATTATCTGATATAAATCAGTACTGTTGATGCCAGTGTTAGTTAGTTGATGCCAGGATAGAATTATATAATTGGAAAATGACTTGTATTTGACAGCTCCAAGTGCTCCAGTCAACTGGCGTCGAGGGAAGCTCCTAGGACAAGGTGCCTTTGGTCGGGTATACTTGTGCTATGATGTAGATACAGGCAGAGAACTTGCAGCTAAACAGGTCCAGTTTGACCCAGAGAGTCCTGAAACAAGCAAGGTATTTCCATGGCTAAACACTGATAGTAAAATGCCTCTGTATTCCTCAGTTTCCACTTTCCTGATCTATAATGGGAAACTCTGCAACCCAAGGGTACAATTACTCATGAAACAATTCAGCCATTTACTTAGCTTTTTAAATTGAATTTTTTGTTAGAATTACTGGTTTCTTAGTTGTTCTCCTGTCTGCCTCTCTTAGCAATGGCATTTAGTCCTGTTTTCTCATTATACTTACTGATGCATTGAGAGCAGGATAAAAAAACAAGAGGTGCTTAAGAGTTTGTGAACTCTTTCTGAATTTTCAATATTTCTGCATAAATATGAGCTAAAACGCAACTTATGAGCACCCAAGTACTAATACTAGACGAAGAGAACCCAATTAAACAAATGAATCAAAAACATATTTCTTCATGTATTTATTGAGGCAAATTATCCAAAGCTGCATATTTGGGGGGGGGGGGGTTGTACCAAAATTAAAAAGTTCACAAACTTTTAAGCATGTTGACTTGCATCTAATTATTGTGTTCTAACTCCAGGCCTCCTATGGTTAGAGAGAAAAGAACATGCTAACAATTTGCTTAGGAAAGAAATGCAATACAAAGTGTAAGGACATTTGTACTTTTTTTCCTTTTTAAATTTTTTATTAGTTATCAAAATATAAAATACAAAGAAAATAAAAATAATGGGAAAGTAAATGAAGAAAAGGGGATGAGGAAAGGGAAGTTAGGGTAAAAGGGGAAAAAAGCATTGATTTCCTACTCTTTTTAGCGCAGTAGAATAAGATAACACATAGCCTCAACTTTTTGTTTTTACATAGTGATATATACTAGCCATTTCTATAACAACAAATCTATCTAATCAGCAAAACCAAAAGTCAGTTTCATTTTTTTTCCATCTCAAGCACAAAGTGTAGAAATGGTTTCCAATTGGAAACAAAGTTAGCTGTATTCTTTTCTTCAATTAAAGCAGTCAATTTAGCTGTCTCTGCTAACTCCATCAGCTTTTACAACCAGTCATCCATTATAGGAATCAAAATATTTTCCATTTTTGTGCATAGAGCATTCTTGCTGCTGTAAGCATCTATAACATTAAAGTTCCATTTTTTTCAAGATCTTTGTCCATTAAGCTTAAGAGAAAAGCTTCTGGCTTTACCTTTATATTCACTTTAAGTATTAAGATGTGACTTGTACTCCAATGTTTCTTCGCTTTGTCTCAGACCTACCCTAGTTGGTAAAAAGTTCCTTCTTTACATTTAGATTTGAAATACCTATATATGTTTTTGACAATTTATTCAGTGTTAAATATCAGTAGTATTTAATCATTCTACAAAAACTTTCTTTTAAATTATAATTTAATGAAAATTTTAAACCCTTTCTCCATGTATTTTCCCATTGTTCAAGCATTATATTCAAAAAATGTTGCCTGTTCGATCATACAATGTTTCATGTAGTCGTTCTCCAAATTTAATAAAGGTTTATAAACATTAGCAATAATGTGTACATCATTACCACATAGTAAAGCTTCCAATTCATTTTTTGCAAAGGAAAATCCATAACTTTTTAAATCTAATTTAAATATTTCTTGAATTGTAAATAATGACAGACCCAATTTGTTGAAAGTTTTAATCCATGCTTTGATGGTGACTTGGCAGTCACCACAAAAATAATTACATGTCTTTATCTCTTGTAGGCCTATTTTCTTTGCTTGATTTTATTCAAAGCATCCTTGCTCCAGGGCTGAACAGTGTAGCTATAGAAAAGGTGGCATTTTTATGTCACTGTTAAATATCTAATCAGTATAAAGATGATGTTGAGATCTAGGATTGTGATTTATTATATCCTGAGAAGCCAGCATCATAGTTCTACCTTTACAAGTGTGTATGTGATATAAATCCTGATTTATTTGGGCCCAGTGAATTCTGGACTCATATATAGAAATGGCAGCAAAACAGGAGAGAAAAACTTGCATGTAACTGATAATATTCTGATTTATTAAGACATAAACAGCATTTTCAATAAGGTACCAACACAATCATTATGTCCTAAAGGTTTTTCTTTTTTTTTATTCAACTTTATTAAGTTTCAAAGAGATGTAAAATATAAAAAAAAAAGTAATTGGGGGGAGGAAGGGACACATAATTCTCCTAAAGGTTTTTCTGAAGTTTAGGATATTTCTAAAATGAATTCTAAGAATCCCTAGATCGTTTAAGTGCTTTGTGGTGATACTGTTAATGCCTACTATTAGTATAGTTTAAACTTTCATTAGAATGTAATGTTCCCCCATTTTTAAAATGAAAAGTTAACTGCAGAAAAAAATTGAGTTGTAAGTGAAGAAGTGAAAAAGTCTTGTGGTTTAGCAATTGGATAGTGTTAATGGTTACATCACTAATAGACATGAATCAACAAGGGAATAGATTAATGATGTTTTATGCCATACAAAAATTAGAACCTAAAGTTTAATGTTCCAGCAACTACCTAAACATGACCACGTTTGCAGTTATATTATAGACTATCCTCTTGGCAGATTAGGATTTAAGGTCTCATGTCAGATATGTCACTTTATTGTCCTTTTAAAAAATAGCAATATTACTAATTTCAAATGTGGAGATGTGGAAAAGGAGATGAAGTCTGATCATTCATTGGGTTGAGGTTGCCTAAATTTTACCTCCACTAAAAAGTGGCATTTATGTAGAGGTCACTGTCCTATGTCTTTCTCAAGGTAATCTGGCCATTCTTATGCCTGTAGGAAGTGAGTGCATTGGAATGTGAGATTCAGCTACTGAAGAACCTTCAGCACGAGCGGATTGTTCAGTATTATGGATGTTTAAGAGACCGAGCAGAAAAGACCCTGAGCATTTTCATGGAGTACATGCCAGGGGTAAGAGATCTATGGATTCTTTAGGAAATGATTTTAATCCATCTCAGATTTCAATTTGTTAGAAAGCCAGTTTGGTGTAAATGATTAAAGGCACCTGGCTAGAAACCTAGAAACAAGTTCCAGTTCTGCCTTGCACTCAAAGCCAACTGGTGACTTTGGGCCACTCATTCTCGGTTCTGAGAAAAAGGTAATAGCCAAAAATCTTGCTAAGAGCACTAGATGAACTAGGCAACAGGCAGTCACTAGGAATCAAAACTGACTTGGAGGCACAAATATGTAGAAGTAATGTGTGTGTGTGTGTGTGTGTGTATTTATATATGTATAATATATATATATTTATTCTGCTTTTCCTGTGAAGGGTTCTGTCAAGGATCAGCTGAAAGCCTATGGTGCACTAACGGAAAATGTTACTCGAAAATACACTCGGCAGATTCTTGAAGGAGTCTGTTATCTTCACAGCAACATGATTGTACACAGAGATATTAAAGGTAAGAGATCCACCCAAATCTACATGGGTTCATATTTTCTATATGTTCTATTATGCTTATTTATGCCATAGATGAGAGGAAATAAATATTGTGTTTTCAAGGTAGCATTAGTATCAGTATCCTAATACTATTCAATAAATGAACAAATACTATTAACAATAGATTAGATGCTATTGAATTCATGAGCATATAATTCTCCCCAAAATTTATTTTCTGGTATACTTGAAAAGTCATGAATTGGCGTTATAAAATAACTTGGTTTTACTTATGGAGAAAACAACAAATATATATTCCGTGTTGTTATAATCATATTGAGAAATGACAAATTGAAGACATATTGTCTAGATCAAGGAACAGGACAAGAGCAGTGACAAGATCTGGAAATAAAACATATTAAGAATGCAATAAGGAATGAAACTTATCTTTTCCTCTTGTACCTTTATTAGTCAAAATCCTCCACTCTTTACAGTCGCTGTTCTTTATTTCCAAAAATATAGTTTGCAGTGAATAGTATCTATAAGGCAAGTAATAGCATAACATATTGTTTTCACTTGGAAAACTACAGGAGGCATTATTTTTCATATTATAGTCTCAAACTAGATTTGGGGATATTAAAAATGTCAGCTTTAAAGTGTAACAAGTAACTCCCTTGGTATATTACTCATCTGACATTTTAATTTTTTTTTTAGAGGATAGGAACATAATTACGGTTGGAAAATAAAAAGGTTCACAATTGCAGTCTGCAAAAAAATAAGACAAAATCAAGCTGGAGCATTGGCAAGAAGCATGTGGAAAGAGGGAAAGGGGTCTAAAGAATATGGTAGAGAACATCTCATCGGCTTTCTTTAGAGTTTTGGGACTGGCTAAAATAGTCACTGCAGCTATTCTATGATTATCTCAATTAAACCTTTGGGAAGACATTTTGTTAAAGTAAACACCAACTAATATTTCCACTAATTTTAAAAGATTGGGTATGCAATGTGATGTTCTGTGGGTCATAGTATACAGTAATAGACTGAAAAAATGATGGCTAGGATGTATTTTTCAAAAGAAGCACCTTCATCTTTAGAATTTAACATTGGAAGGTGGCTGCAGTGACAAAATAATTTGTATGGAACTCAAGTCATTTTAAACTAGATTCTAGCTGTGATGGTTTATAAATCTATACTTTGAGTTGTATACTCGAGCAGCTTCTATTTCTTTTCTTTTTCTCCGTTTCTACACTCACTTCATCTCAGGAGCCAATATTCTCAGAGATTCTGTGGGCAACGTGAAGCTTGGAGATTTTGGGGCTAGCAAGCGACTGCAGACAATCTGCATGTCTGGGACTGGTATCCGCTCTGTCACGGGAACTCCTTATTGGATGAGTCCAGAAGTGATCAGTGGAGAGGGCTATGGAAGAAAAGCTGACATCTGGTGAGAAATAACTTCATGCAGCTTGCTTAATGTAAAGGGTTACTTTCTAGAAAAGGAATTTTCTGCCGCATTATTCTGAACCAGTTGGTATTTTATTAATCTTTTTTCGTGTAAACTGTAATGAGTTCAACAGGCTAATTTATTGTTCTCCTCTCCCCCTTTTCCCTTCTCTTCCCCATTGCTTTTCGATGCTCTGTGTTCCTGGATGTTACTTTGGTTTTCTGGACAACTTTGCTTTCTTTTGTAATAGCTCAGAAATCATCCAAGCATGCTGATATCCCTCTTCCCTGCCTCTGGTTTTGCAGTGGCTCATTTTGTCAGCACCCAACCAGCTTATTACTGGAAGAAGAGACGCTGATGAGTTGCCATAACCTTCTGTGTAATTACCGAGCTTAAACTTGACTTTTTTTTAATCACTAAGCATATTATCTTATTAAAGCTTTTTCTGGATGGTTACTTTTGAAACAAGAATCTTCTATCCCTATTAGTTAAAAAAGAGAGAGATTAAAACAGCAGGAACAACAATTCTTGGCTAATGTCCTCAGAGTACTTTATAAAATCTCTAAATAATAAATGTGTCATGGAGTTGCAGAGGTGAACAGGAATGTTTGCTTCTTGTTTCCTCAGTATCCAAGCACAAAAGATCCCACACTAAATAAGCAGAACAGGCTATGTTTTAATAAACCAGTCTTTAGGAGCAATAAGGATCATGGTGGTGGTGATGTGTCCATGGCACAGATAGCAACAGTCATAATAATTGACTGTTTCAGGGAATCAAACTGGTGATGATAAATAAAATTAGTTTATTAAATGTAGCATGCTTAAGAAGCACAGCTTTAGAAATCTGGCAATCTCATCAGTGAGGGTTGCCAAAAAGAAGCAGGACTGCATGTAGTCACAGGTTGTCCATCATAAACTATTTTAATCTGAAAGCCTGCAAGCTTTTTAGCATAGACTATAGTTCCTCTGTTAGTTTCAATTGATTGGGGATAGCTACTTTAAACACTTCAATATTATGTCCTAAATTGTGATGTGTTGAAATACAGTTTCTGTATTCACTGATCAAACATCGCACACAAGCTTGTCATTATCATAAGTAATCTGCAACTGCAGAATAACAAACTCTAATTAACTTTTTTTTCAATCAAAGATTAGTACATAATGGGTCCTAATTTGTTAAAGTAAACACCAACATTCAAGGATCTAATATTCCTCTAACCTGAAAAGGTTAGTTATGCAATGTGGTGTGCTGTGGGTCATATTTTTATAGAAGTGAAAAAATCCATTCTTGCAAGTTGATGTGCTTTTAATAAAAGAATATATTAGGAATGTCTTTCCTGGGCAGTAGTTTTTTTCTTGGTTTAGAGAAGTTCTTTTGACAAAGAATAAATTTAAAAAACAGCTTTATAACACAATGTGCACTCATGTATGTATTTGTACTATTGAGTAGCATTTTCTTACAGCATCTTTACAAGGTTGTTTTTTAAGATAAAGTAATTTAGAAGATAGATCACTTTTACTGATCTGTGTTAGAATGCTTAATTCATAAAACTTTTCCTTCAAGAAGGCTTGCATTATTGGGATGTGTTCATACTTTTCTGGAAACAAGCTGCCATAGTACAAAGGGTTTCAGTTTATTTCATTGTGACCAGCACTTCTGATCCTGTTTACTTCTGCTTCTGTAAAAAACACCATTCTTGTGCCTCCTTCGGTTTTACTGACTATAGTGTTAACTTTTCATCAGGGCCTTTTTCTTCCTTCCCTATTTTTTTTTCCTTCAGCATTTCATTTAGCTACACTCAAGGCTCTTCAGCACATATCTTTATTTACGTTTTAAGATCAAACAAAATTTTTGTAAAATTCTCTAGGAGAGTCTGTCCCATTTAAAATGTTAAATAGTCTGTTGTTATGTTTTTAAAGTAGCACAACACAAGTTAACTATTCCGAGAATTATGTGATACTTAGCATCTGAAAGTAGCAAAATACTGTATTTTCGGAATGTAAGATGCACTTTTTTCCCTCCTAAAAGAGGCTGAAAATTTGGGTGCGACTCCAAATGTAGCTTTTTCGAAGTTTTTTTTCAGCCCTAACGAGGTGCTAGCAAGTGAAGTAATCTCCGCGGTGTGCATGTTCTTTCTCAGCTATGCTTTAGAAGCTTTTTTTCAGTGAAGTATCTTCCGTGCTTTGCCTGCTTCCTCTGACTCTCAGCTGTGAAGTTTTTTTTTCAGCCCTAACAAGGCGCTAGCAAGTGAAGCGATCTCAGTGGGGAGTTTTATCCCCAAGCAGGGGATAAAACCCAGCAAACTAATGTGCTGAAGCTGACCAGATTAAGGACGCTAGCCAGATGAATACCTAGTAGGCAGATTTTTTTCCCTCTATTTTCCTCCCCAAAAACTAAGCTGTGTCTTATACTCAGAAAAATACGGTAGTTTAATTTTCTTCCAATTTTCCTGGATAATCCAGAAATACAGGGCTAATATATTTTAAATGCAAGTCCTTCTAGGAAAGACAATATAATAAAATGAGATTTATTGTTACAGTTTTTCCCAATTTTCATTGGCAAGCTCTCTTGTCCAGGGGAATTTTAAAATATTTATCTTTTAAAAATGTAAGTGAAAGAACATTGTACCTAACAGTAAATAATTTTCCTTATAGGTCTGGAAACGGTGAGTGTGATTAGTTTGTTGGTTCCAGGTAAAATTTTTAAACAAAGCTTTCTGTGATAATCCTGTTTACTTCATTTTAGTGTTCTATATACTTGACTCTTTGCAGGAAATATTGATTAGCCAAGTCTTACTCTAGAGAAATAAGCAACTCTATCAAAAGCCCATATGATAGCAACTTCATTTCATTTTTGGCTTTCCATTTTCAAAAATGTCTGTTTGCCAAAACTAACAGGACTAAACCTGAAAGGAATCAATGGAACTTGAGCCAATTACTAGGCATTCTGTTGCCTCGCCTAGCTGCCTAAGATATATATCTAGAAGCAGAAAGAATACTCTTTACTTGCACTGTCTTGATTTTCTTTTGTATTCATGTAAACCCCATAAAGAAATGGGGCTAACTGTTTTGCTGAAAGCCATCTAAAATTGCTGAGATCAATTTTCCTCCTTTAGAGAAGATTTTTAGTAGCCATTTTAATAATGTAATAGCTGTTGAGGTTTAGCCTTTGAACCATGGAAGCTTAATAGCCATTGAGCATCCAAATATTCTTTACTTAACAAAATTTTAAAAAGATCAGAGCCTTTCAGATCTTCAATATGGTGAAAAATTATTCCCAATATTTGAAGTTCTGGACCTGCTTGATTTTGTTTCTTTCAGTAATCCATCTCCATAGCTTTATTGTGCCATAATTTCTGGTTTTTATAAAATTAATATCCAGTAATGCAATCTCCCTTCAGTATTGGACTATAGCTTTTATGACTCTCTTAAGGCTAATTAGAATATATCAATTAATTATTTCATCAGTATATAGCAAGATGGGAGCGTTGAGGCCTGCAAGTGAGGGACAATAAAAATCTGGCTTATCTAAGTCTTCAGTTAATATAGAAGTTAATGGGTGCCAAAGTGAATCCTGGCTGAAACACTTTCAGGATAAGTATTTATTTTGAAATAACTTTCATGAGTTATCTTTCACAGTGAGTGTTAGTATGGATGAGCAAATATTTATTTAGTTTATTTATAAACAAGTTTATATAGCTGCCCCTCTCACTGAAGGTAGCTCTTGGAGGAGCACAACAAACAGGTAAAACTACATACAAAATCACAAATATAAAAAATAAAAATAAAACAGCAATAATTACATAAACAGAAATACAAAACCTAGGGACAGAGGGAATAAAAGCAATGAGTACAGCAATAGAGTCATCTAAGCATGTCTCTGGTTCCTGGGAGCCCCAGGCCTGGTCAGATAGTCAGGTCTTGAGATCCTTTCAGAATATACGGTAATATGGGTGGAGCCAATCTAATTTTGGATAGAAATAATGTTTCATAAGGCAGGCACTAGGGCAGAGAAGGCACAACTCTCTGTAGGCCCTTAGTTGATTGTACCTGCAGTTAGGCCTCCTAGCCACAACTGCACATTTGCTCATTGATCAGAGGTCATGTATCTAGGTCAGTGATAGCTAACCTTTTCATGCCAAAAGCGGGGGAGCGCGGGGCGATTGCGCACGTGTATGCCCACACCCGTAATTCAATGCGCTCTGTCCCTGTACTTGCATACGCGAACCCTCCACGCTCCCCCCGCTTTTGGCATATGATGGCACAGTGGATCCAGTAGGCCCGTTTTTCACCCTCCCCAGGCTCCAGAGTCTTTCTTGGAGCCTGGGGAGGATGAAAACGGTCTTCCCCCCCAGAGGCCAGAAAAAGCCTATTTCTTGACTTATGGTGGGCCCAGAAGGCCTGAAAGTCAGCTGGCCAGTGCGTGCATGTATGCCAGAGTTCAGCTAAGGCAACACTCAGTGCCCACCAATAAGGCTCCCTGTGCCATAGGTTCGCCATCACAGATCTAGGTTATCCAAGTTGTACATAGGATCTGTATGTATGTAACACAGTCCAGCACCAAAGATGGCATAGTCCTTGAAACAATGCCCCCCAAAATCCAGCCATTCAGTTTTGCCAAACCACCCAGACTGTCACAGTCTCCAAACATTAGGATAAGAATTCACAGCTTCACTTTATTTGCCAGGGGTGGAAGTAGAGAATTGTGTATCATCTGTGTACTGATGATATCTCACCCACTGGGATGGATGAGTTCATTCAGCAACCACACATAGATGTTAATGAGGGAGAGAATACCAAACCTTGTGGCACCCTACAAAGCAGAGGCTGAGGGAGGGACCTCTCCTTCCCAATCATCACCAACTAGAATCAACCCAGAAGGAAAGAGGTGAACCAGCACAACAACATGCCCTCACCCCAAATCTCTGAACTGATCCAGAAGGGTACCATGGTCAATGGTATCAAAAGCTGCTAAGGGTTCAAATAGGTCATGGATACATTAGCCCCATCCCACCAGAGGCCAGAGGTCATTCAAAAATGCAAGCAATGCTATTTTCATCCATACCCAGGTCTTAATCATGACTGAGAGGGATGTAAATTCACTTCTTCCAAGGTCTTCTGAAGCTGCTACACAATTATCTTTCCCCGAAAGCAGAGGTGATATACGCCTGCCTAGGTGGCTCAGTGTCTAAGACACTGAGCTTGTTGATCAAAAAGTCCGGCAGTTCGATGGTTCGAATCCCTAGTACAGGACTCCTGTGTGAGCAGGGAGTTGGACTATATGACCTCCAAGGTCCCTTCCAACTCTGTTACTGAGTGAAAGTTGTTCAGTATGGTAGGGTTCAGCAATTACTTCTTGAAGAAGGGTGAATATAAGAGGTAAAAGAACAATCCCTTCCCTCAAGAATTAATCATTGCCACAGCCCACTCACACAGCACTTTACCGCTGGGTTTCTTTAACAAGTCAGGACAGGCATGGATCTAAAGACCAGGGGGGTCTACTCATAGTCCTGAGGACTCTTGTCTATCCGACAAGTTGTTTATTAAATGTGTATGCTACCCATCTCATCTAGAGGTGATTCTAGGCAGCTTATAACAAAATAAAAGCAGCAAGATAAAACATTAAAATATTTTTTTTAAATATTAACATTATAATTGATTTAGAATTAACAAAGATGGCAAGAAAGGGAGCGAGGGTAGAAAAGAGCATTATCTCTATCCATTAACCACTTCCAGTATAACACGCTCCAATCGGGGCCCGAAGCCAATTTGCAGAGCTAGGTTTTCATGTTCTTTTGGAAGGCCAAAAGGGCGGAATCAGATCTCACCTCAGGGAGCATAATGTTCGAGAGAGCAAAGAGCCACAGGAAAAAAGATTATTCTTCTCCTGGACACTGCTAGCCAGAATTATGTCTACTGGCACAGGTGAGGTGGGCCAATCCCAATCTTATTGGGATTGGCCCACCTCAGCTCTGCAAATCTTATGGAGTCCTTCTACATACTTTACTGGCCCAGGTGAGGGGACCCATTCCCAATTTTATGTAATAAATTGGAACCATTAGTGCTTTCTTACTTAGTTTCTGGAAATACTAGCAACACAGTATAGATGTATATATATGGATACTGATATATTCAGTCTGAATTCCTTGTAATTAATTCAGTGAGTGCTAGTGCTTTTTCGGTTTTCAGAGTATCAAGAAATTAGATAGCTTCTGTTACACTTACTCCTGGCCAAATAAGGAGAAGGAATCATTGTCCAATTCCTTAATAGATGCTTCGAGATTAAAGAACGTATGCAAAAATATTCTATCCACCTTTATATTGGAACAGCGCTTATGCTAACTACCCAAAAATAGTTCAGTACATCCCAGCATAATCTGCATTATGCTGCCCAAATCCCTGGCTGGAAGTAACATTGAAGTCTTATTCTTGGTTATGATCCTCCAACATCTCAGCAGAAGTTCAAATCCTTATTGGAGATTTTCTCTTTGCAAGTTGATTTTTTTTTAATAGTAAAGTATATAACAAGTTAAATCATATTACAGTTCAGAAAAAAAAGTTGATGCCTTACATCCATTTTAAGATTTTAGTATCTGAACTTAACATTTTACATCACCATTCCAAAATCTTGAATGATTTCATTCCTATTCAATTTTGCAGCACTAAAAAGGATGCCACTGGTTGTTTGAAAGAACATCTGCTCCTTTCCTCAGTTCCGCAACACAGACCTGTAGTCCCAAGAGAATTAATCATTGGTGTGGCAGTGGTATTTGTTCATCTCAGAATCTTTTACACAGATGATTGGCTTCAGGTTGACTCAGTTTTTACAAACAACGTTTTTCACATGCCTATACTTCTTTCTCTACCCTGGGTTTCTCTATAAATTGGGGCTGGTTCAACTTCTGTTCCATGTAATGCCTCCTTTTATAGAAGTAATATTGGATTTATTATGTTGCCAGACATTCTCACCCAAGGACAGAATAAAGATAATTGTAGCCATACATCTTACATGCTGCTGCTAATTCGTTGAATGAAATATCTTCTAAATCTCATGGCCTTGATTGACCTCTATGTGTCAGGCTCTCCCCAGTAAATCAGTTATTAGAATTAGATGACCGAATTGTACTTTGTTTTAAGGCTTCAGCAATAGAATCTTAAAAGTCTGAGAGTACTGATCTCCTGCCATTCTTTTTACAGCCTGACTAGTTAGATAGGTTCACTTATGAGTTTCTTTGTCATTTATGCACCTATGGGCTATACAAGGGGTCCCCAGCCCCCTGGCCTTGGTCCACTACTGGAACTCGGGGGGTATACCATGTTTTTTCTGATTATTCCTTACACAGTATCTATTTTCCCATCTCCCAAGGTAATTACTATATATCATTACAACTAATCTGATTGCTTTCGTATTATCTTTATATATGACTTCAAGTACTTATTTGTCAGGATCTTCATTATTGCTCAAATCCGATCAGATGTCACTTCTTGTTCTCTGCCTCCTGTGATGGATGTATCATAGTAAACGCATGCATCTGAATCCACAAAATATTCAAAAGTATTTATAATTACAGATAAGCAACCCGTGGATTCATCAAAATTATTCTGGAATTATGCAGAGCAGATTTTGACCACCTCTGTGTGCCATTTCATGAATATTGTTATATCCCATCTCAGTTTTTTTTTAGACTAAACTTCCTTTAATTTTTTGTACATGCTACAATAATAATAATAATAATAGAAGAGAATTAGAATTAGAATAGAAATAGGACTGAGAGGGTAGGGTAGGGTAGGATAGGATAGGATAGGATAGGATAGGATAGGATAGGATAGGATAGGATAGGATAGGATAGGATAGGATAGGATAGGATAGGATAGGATAGGATAGGATAGGATAGGATAGGATAGAAGAGTAGAAGAATAGAATAGCTTTATTGACATGCAAACCAACAAGATAATAATTGTATTAATGATACCAATAAGAGAGAGTAGTAAAAAACTTGGGAAGGATAATAATAATAATAATAATAGTACTATCATACAACACGGGTAAATATACTTATATATTTACTCAGTGCTCAGCAGAGTAATAGAATGAGGGAAGAAACTGTCTCTGTGTCTAGTTGTTTTGGCATGTGATGGCCTTTAGCAGGGGGCGGGGGCGAGGTAGGAGCTTAAATAATTTATATCAAGGATGTGAAGGGTCTGTAGATACTTATCAGTCCTCCTGACCCACACAATATACAGGTTTTCTGTGGAAGGCAGACTGGTTGCACTTGTTTTTTCTGGAGTCCTATCTATCTGCTGGAGTCTGTAATGGGTCGAATGCTGTTATGAGAAAATAAATAAGACAACTAGCTAAGAGGCACCATTAGTCCTCTCTTTTCAGTATCGTAATAATGATTATAGTGAGTTACGAAGGGACTTTTCACTAAGTGGCTTTGAACTCTTTTTTCTTGTGTTTTCTCCTCCCAGGAGCCTTGCCTGTACTGTTGTGGAAATGTTAACAGAGAAACCACCCTGGGCAGAATATGAAGCTATGGCAGCCATTTTCAAGATTGCTACACAGCCTACTAACCCCCAGCTTCCTTCTCACATATCAGAACCTTGCCGGGACTTCTTAAGGCAGATCTTTGTGGAAGCCAGGAAGAGACCTTCAGCCGAAGAGTTGCTCCAGCATCATTTTGCCCAACTCTCCTACTGAATTACCACCCCTGAAATAGCATTCCATTTTTAGATGATACTGTTGTCTGAAGTGTTGTGGCCTATATCAAAGAATCACTCCAGAATGTTGGCATATAGACATTCTGTTTGCCTAGTAAGATAGTGTGCAAGGGCAATGCAAAAGTCAGCCAGTTTCATTTTGGTATCTTCATTTTGAGGGGTCTCTGTCACTACCCATGTGCTGACATGGCATTTGGCATGTGTCTAGGAACAATCTCAAATGTTTCATTTGAATGTAGATCTATCTCTGAAACTTGTGACAATGAAAGAGGAGGAAATGGACTCTTGAGAACTGCTAAAAACTACAAAAATGTGTATTGGGCTTGTATTATCACTCTGTTTTACAGCTTTTCAGGTTGCAGGGTGTTGTTTCTACTTCTCTTTAGCCCTCTCCTGTGTTCATGATCCTGGGTGAGGAGAATGGGGGAGGGGATTCCCGTGGATCAAAAGTACAGTGGAATCTAGTTGGAATAAAGGTTCCCTGAATGAAATAAGGAAATTGAGTTCCGTTCTGGCAGGGTTGTCTAAAGGGGCAATGCAGAACTATGTGTTCTGTGTCTATGCAGTAACCATGGGCTAACACAATTTTTGTCTAGCAAAAAAAAAAAAAAAGTATTGTGGGACTCAACACTCTTAAATTCTATTTTTTTTAAAGCACTGTCTAGTCTTTATGGCATCAGAGGAACTAGGAATTCATATGGGAGATATTAAGAATTTTTAAAAATTAGAGGGAGCTGAGCAAGGCATGGTGCTCCTTCTATGAGTATCAAAAGTCAGAAAATAAAATGAGGAATGTATATGGAATTTTACATTATTTGCAGAATTTATCCAGATTGTAAAATGTGCCATTTTATGGATTGTGTTGCACAGGATATCATGCAATAAATAGATTGTAGTGAGGACTATTGTGAGAAAGCATGGTATCAATGTGCTGCCTTTAGATGGCTGTTAGTTGATAGGATAACAAATTCCGTTCTCTAGAGTTATACACAGTTAAGATATTATTCTACAGTTATAATTGATATGAAAATATCTTAATTACTGTGAGAAATTCAGTCTTGTATACCTGCATTAGTTAATTTCATCCATCCAAATCCCTCCCTCCCCCAAATTTCTAACCAAAGATTATTTAATTGCTGCCAACATTATTCTTCAATGAGAGGCAAAGTATTACTGCTGAGCCTAGACAGGATTGTTCATACTGAACAGAACTACCTTTTCCGGGTGCTTGTAATGGAAAAATTGGGGCAAGGAGAAGTGATATTGCTTACCTGTCTTTATTCATTCTGGGTTTCTCGGCATGCTTTTCTGATCTTTAAAAGAACAGCTTCTAAAGTTTGAGACCATGTTTTCCCACAGTTCTGCAGAGCTGCAGTTTGTTAATCTAAATTTCTGAATTTTTTTTCTAAGAAACTTTGTTTTTTTAAGAGGCACTTCTGTCAGATTTAATTGAGTACAATCAAGGAACTAAGTTCTTGATCTCTCAAATGTTTGGTTGCCAACAGCATACCTTTATTATATAAAATGTTGGATTAGAACCAGATACACTCAGACAGGGCCTCTATGAGACCCATGAGTATCTCTGTTATTCATTATGTAGCAAATCATGTACACTCCAGGAGCATTAGGACAGATGAAGGATGTGACCCACATGCTGCTTTGCAAACAGCATTCTCACACTTGTGACACTTCAGGTGTTTGCTCTTAACCTTGCAAAAGATATATTAATCTACCCTTATTGTAACCACCAACTTGTCAAGTGTTTGCCACTCTGCAAAACTGAGATTCAGTCTCATCTGTCACTTTATACAAAGTTGCATGTGGTTGCTTGTAACAATATTGCAAGCTACCTACCAGCCTCACATGTTAATGAAAGCAGGTGGGGGAAGCCATGCTTTCAATTAATCAGCAGCACTTATTTTAAAGCAGAATGCAATTGATATGCAGATAAAAGCTGTTCTTTCTTTTCTGCTGTCTCCAGCCTTGTAGTTGTGGCAAAGGCCAGACCAACTATCTTGATGTGCTCAAGTTTTCTGTCATATTTGCTTAAGAATGCCTATGGGTTTATAACAAATAAAGTTACATAAAGTGTCTGTGCGGATCTAAAAATGCTAGCATTATTTCCTTTTTTACTTCATTTGCCAACGTATCTGTAGGTCTGGGTTTGTTGCCTTAAAAACACATATATTCTTTTTCAAGACAATAATGTTGAGTTATGGTGTTTCCTTTGATTTTAGCAAATAACCAGCAACAGAGTTGATCCCTCATCTGTCTTTGAGAATATGATATGTTGCCTTGGCTCCTCACTGAGTGGATAAGCTAAGAAATAAGCCAAAGTGTTAATTCATATGGTCAGCAGTGCACTTTTATAAATATATTTATATCACTTTCTTATTAAGCATTTTACTTCATGTAAAGAAATTATGATGTCTCATATTTTTTATTTATGCCATACTTGTTTATGTTTATATACGTGTACAGCAATTATTAAGGGATGGGGAGGGAGAAATTGACATCTCTGAATTTTAAAAAAGGGGAAAGAAGCAGCTGGTTTTGCAAAGATTTTGATTACTGTTTACTACAAGATGTATCAGGTCAAAATACCTTTTTGTTTCCTTGCTAATTTTAGGGGGAGAAAAAAGTAAGCGTTATAGAATAGCAATATAGAAATGGCAGTTTGGAATAACAGAAAGCCACAAATCAGATGTATTAGAGATCATCAGCCTCATGTGTTCCTGTTGATATAACACACACAGTCTTGATTGAGCATATTGCCATTTCTTCACAAAACAGTGATCTGCACTGTTGTGTAACAGTGCAACAGTGAGGTTGCAAGGTTCCAGTGTAATCTCATTTTAAGATAGATTTCACATGCTAGTCTCACAACTTTTGGATATTGGCATTTCTGTGGCAATTTAACTTCTTTTTTTAAACAAACAAGTAATGGCTTTTTGTATGCCATGTTTACTGGTGGTAGAATATATACATTCACTATATATATATAATGAAAACCTCAGAAAACACACACACACACATATATATAGTGAGTGAATAGCATACAAATAATCTGAGAAGTGGGAAAAAGTCTTTGCAATAATTGAATTGCTAACATTGATATACTGCTACTCAGTGCAATAAATTTGTCCCTGAAATTTAATCCAGATAACATTCACTGGAGTTCTACTACATCAAATAATTCAGGAGTGCTTACTTCCAAGTAAATGCATAAGGAATTATAGCCTTAAAAATGCCCCTTTTCTTTTGTAAATTATCTTTTATGCCAACTATTTCCAGACTTTCATTATTTTTGCTTTATAAAAGACCCCTTAGAAATTTCTCTTGTGAACACTTAATGGCCTCCTGAGGAATTCATCATGCAGATTTGCTTTTGGAAAGTTTCTGATTCTCATCAATGCAAATGCGAGAGTGAGAGAAAAAGGATATTTTGCAAATTCTTTCACAGAATTGTAATTATAAGCAAGGAAACAAAGATGGGTTTAGGCTTGGTACGACGATTCTGTATACTCCAGCTTCACCAGCCACATTTCTGCTAAACAGCATACATTTAAAATACCTTTTGTATAGAAGCTATTGCCTTCAGACAACATGTATTTTATTACCTTTCCTGAATTGCCTCATTATATGTGGGCTAATTTAATATATGATTTGGAAGTTTGACAGATAGCAAAAAATATAGATTGTCTTGTTTAGTGATATATTTCTGCAAGATTTCACAGCTAATCTGAGGTCCACTTCACATTAGATCTTTGAATTTATACTTTTGAATGTGATAGTATGTCTGACTTTACCAAATTTACCCAAGAAATTACTGAGATTGGATAATTAAGTTTGCAGCCTTCTGTATATTTTACACTGCCAGTGATAGAACAAATATTTTAATTTAACTCAAACAGAGCTTTGTAGAACATTCTGTGATTTATCATTTGGATCTGGAGTATACAGAAGACCTTGAAGTTCTTGTCTGTTTCTAATTTTTATGAATTTCTATAATGACTGGGGCTTGCAGTGCAAAGCCAGGCCAATGTGTAACTTTTATTTACAATAAAATATAATTTTCAGCTAGTTATGTGTGCTACTACATCTTGTTTTATTGGAGGTTGCTTGAAGTGAAAGCTTCAATAGCTCTATTTTGCAAAAAAACACTATGAATTCTCAACATAGCCATAGTGGGATAGTGAAAATTGTCTCACGCCTTTTAAACTCAAGTAATAACAAGTTATTTCATCAGATGTTCTCTTTGAAATCCACAACCAGGGAAATGAAGCAATCCTATGTGGCTGTGAATTGTGGGATTTGTTTAAATGTGAGAAAGATACACTCAATACTTTAAAAGATGCTTATCATCTCTCATAGCTTGCTAAGCACATTTTTCTGTATATTCTGGAATGTAGGCACCAAACACACTACCCTTTATTAAGGAAGACATGTTTTAAAGTTGCTGAACATGCCATCTGACATGTTCTATATGAATTGTGTGTGAACCACAGCTTTTCTTCTAGCCAGTGATATTAAACTCCTGGTTTTTTAATGCATACAGTGATGACTGGATTGTTCTCCCGTGCAGAGCGTGTTTCTTGTTCAGCAAGAAATCTTTTGGAAACTGAAATAGAAGTTGCACATTTTCATCTCTCAAAACTTTCATAAACGACATCAAAGAGGAAAAGCTCAGAAAACCTATATTACAAAAATAAGACAGTGCAGCTCTGGACACAAACACCACAAGTGTACTTCAGCTTATCACGTACCACTGAAAAGGCAGATATAAAAGATAGACACTGAATTCTTCCCCAGAGTTTAAGGCTGAATGGATAGAACAGAGCTGATGAGAACTAGGATGCAAGGTTTGCAGCCCCCTTTCAAACCCACATTCATCATGGTTTTGGACTAATATACATACTTCTGTAACTGTTAAACCAATTCTACTCCCAGAACTCTTAATGTCCAGGGTGTCTTCTATGCCTCCTTGAAATTCCAAAAGTTGAATTTTCTATTTCATTGTTTAGAATTTCTAAAGCTTGAATATATGCATCTTTACCCTAGACATGTCAATGGTGTCTGCAGCAGAAGCACACGGCCTCCCCATAAGAAAAGGGTAATAGGCTACGTTAAGGATTCTAAGTAAATTCACAGTCAGAATTCAACATGTTGCTGCCTATTTGCACAATTTGTTCATTCAAATGGCTGGATATTGGGAATAAATAATGCTTTGTCTCCTTCAAAGCTGGATGTAAAAAATAATATCTAAAAATTGGTTAAAGCCTGTTGGAAAAAGTTCTTCTGCTTGAACTTCAAAGCAACACCTAGGTCAACCTATTAGGATGTTGATTGACTTGCTAAAGGGGTGACTGGTTGAATCATAATATGTTATATGGAATAATGTGTAGTCATAAACTTTTGACCAAGGAGATATACAGGTGTGAAATATCACATTTACAGGTTGCTAGTCAAACTGTTTAGCTACAATCCTGATTGCAATTCCATTACTAGTATGACCTGGCCCGTTTTATAGCATTCCTGTTTTTCCATGAGTAAAGCAAAATTTCCCATTTTCAACATGTCAGTGTAGTTTTTTGGATGCTTAATTCTTTCCACAGCCCATTAAAACTATGGTTCATTCTTGCTTAGTCTTTCCTGCTCCTAGCCATCTTGCAATTACCATTGCTCTCCATCAGCTCAGTTCATCCCCATATCAAAGATCTCAAAGTGGGGAACTACAGGCTATGGGTCATGCTGTATCTGTACCATTTTCCACCTCTTTCTGCAGCCAGAGTTGCTTGTGCTGCTTGCGCCCAAAACCTTCATCATAGTTGCCTTTGCTCTTGAACAGCTGCTGGTAATGTGGCTTGCAGTAGAATTCCCCATGGAGAGCTGCATAACTACCCAAGCTGAATAGAAATAAGAACATGTTAGGGCTTACTAGGAAAAGGCTAAAAAATGGAAGAAAACTAGTATAGTGGCATATACTATGAAAACAAAGCCATGAGTTTACTGCTGTGTGCTTCCTGAGAATTTTCAACATGGCATCTTTCAAATTTTGCCATCCTGTGTACTAATAGGAGCATGAGACCTACCCCACAGAGGAAGCATAATTATTGTACTGTACCCAGGCAAAAACAGCTGAAGTCATGTAAATGTTTAAATGCCACAAGTGCTTATGTTTCTACAGAATGCAGAAAGAAGCCTAATTTAGTCCTGTTTTTTCCACAATTCCTACTAAGCTTAGTAAAGACTTATTTGATGCAAGCTCAATGTCCAAATGGTTTTCTTGGCAACAGCACAGAACTACTTTGCCATTATTTTTTTCTGAGATAATTTTCAACTTCAATTTCCATTCAGGTACAAAACATGCCCAACTCTGCTTAACTTTTTCAAGCTCAGCTGAGATCATCTGCAAGTGGATCTTTTTTTTTCCTTATAGCGAAGTCTCCTGTTTCATTTGATTTAAAAGCAGACTGAGAAAAGATTAATGCCTTTCTTCCTGTGCTTTAAATGTTAAACAGTGTCTAAAGCTGAAGAATTGGGATCTTAAGGAATTCTAATATGATTGCCCTTCGGGGGGTGGGGGGGACCCACTGCTCTGATTCAAGGCAGTCATATTTTGCACAGTCTGGGTAGCATTCAGTACACGGTAGAAAGGCTGAAAAAAATATGAGATGTCATATCAAAACAGAATCTATTCTCAGTTCTTTATTAGGCTGCTAAATGGAGTGGGTGGAATTGTAATTAATGATGGCAATTGGGAATGATACAGAGCCAACAACCAGGAGATAGATCCACATATTCCCTTTGCGTTGCTTCTTCCCCGAAGCAAAAGAGGAAAGCTTTTCTCTTCCCTTACCTTAGCTTGGTGTGGCAATGCTTACAGCAAAAGCAGTAGTTATGGAAGACAAATTTATCAGCCACCAGACGCTCCATAGGATAGACAGTTTTCTGGCAGGCACTGCATGTCTCTTTCACTTGGGCCTTCATGCTGAATGACTGGGTGATGAGTAAAAGGTGATGTTGGTGAAAGTAAATTCCAACAGAGGAGGCAGCAAGGGAAAAAGAACAATGTACAATTACCAGTGATTTAATGTGAAGATACAATTTCAAAGCAATTTGAATACAGCGTACTTGACCCATTTGCCAAGCTTCCTAACTTCAGCTATGTTTAGCTACTAATAAAAAAAAGCAGTCTTAAGAGGCACCCTGGTTTAATATTAAATACTTTAATAGCTGAAATAAGCAGTAGCTTATGGAGAATGTTCCAAATATAAAAGTTTCAGGACACTGGAATTCAGAATGAAATATAGCATTTGGGCTTATATATCAATCTGCTGTGCTTTACAGTATTCTCTGAGTGGTTTACAGAGTCAGCATATTGCCCTCAACAATCTGGGTCATTTTACTAATCTCAGAAGGAGATCTCAAACCCTGTCAGGATCGAACTCCTGGTGGCAGGCAGAGTCAGTCTGAAATACTGCATTCCAACCACTGCACCATAAATATTTACTTAGTAGAAACCAAAATGCTATTGAAAATCATTTTAAAGGACTTATCACAAGCACAATCCTCAACCATAATTTTCACACATTGTGGTTTCTTTCTTTTTTTTAATTTTAAAACACACATAGAAATCCACGTTCTGAATTCAACTGGCATTTAGGGAAAATACTTTTGAAATACATCTAAAAAGAGAGCTATCAACTTGCTTTTTAAAACTGAGATTTAAAAATAATAAAGAGAATGATTACAAATTCTGCATAAAATGTAGTTTCTATCTGAAGATGAATTATTTTATTGCTATTTTCATATGTTCTATAAATATGTTGCACACCAGGATACAAGAATGTGATCTGAAGTGATGATAGGCATTGCCTTTGACAGCTCTGCTCTATTTTGATAGGTACATTAATTCTCAGCCTTTTAGGATCAGGATAGCCTAGTAACAGTGATTCAGTGATTTACAGAGTTATCATTTCACAGTTAAACCACTGCAGTGTATCGTACATGGTACTATCCTTAAAGAAGGGCAGTTAAAACGAGAAACTGCAGTTAGTGGCAATCTTCTCACTTGTATTTGACTGAAGCAAAACTCTGGTTATTTCCTTAATATCTGTGTTTATTGAAATATTTCAGTTTATGATTAAAGAAAAGCTAGCAGAAACAATTTCATTAATACACTGAATGTCCAAGGATCAAATGCAGTTTTTCTCAACCTTGACACTTTAAGATGTGTGGACTTCCTACAGTATTTCAGAGTTCCCCAGCCAGCATAAGTCTCCTTCCAGAATGCTAACTGAGGAATTGTGGCAGTTGAAATCCATACATCTTAAAACAGATTAGATTGAGAAACACCTTTCTAATAGAACTACTTGCCTTCCAAGTAGGATTTCCAAGTAGAAATCCTGCCCCTCCAAACCTACGTTTTGGCCTTCAAACTGCCAAGCAAGGCCTGCACAGGCCTAAATGAAGTGTCGGAGGGGCAGACTCACCCCTTCTAACCTCCATTTTGGCTGGCAAAATGCAGGACAAATGTTGCAGACCCTCTGCGGTTGTTCATAAGTCAACCAACTGCCATGGTGCTGCAAGATTCATAGGTTCAGGACTTGTTCATAAACACTAGGGGACACTGATTGCGTAACTTCAAATGTTCGCTAAAGGAACGCTTGTAACCGTGAGATTACCTGTAATCACAACTTTTTCAAGTAACAGAAGCCAGAAAGAAGAAAAATGAGTGATAAATACCTTGGATCTCTGTACAATAGATGTCCCCGTGTTGCTCTTTGCTTCCTAAAAAAAGGAGGGAGAGGGGAAATAAAAATTAATGTTCTTCTTGCATGGCAAATCATATTTATAGATTTGAATACAAACTGCAGTTTACTTGTATTATATCTACTGATAAAAGTTAGAAAACTAGTACTTTTCTTGAACTCTTTCTTTAGTTGTTTGAATATTGTTAATCAATCTAGAACAATAATAATGCAAAAAAAAAAAGATTCAGGAACTTCAGAGAGACATTCTATTGCTTTATAAAATATGGGGGAGGGGGGAGAAATAAGGAAAAAAGACTACTATAGCCACAAGTTACAATGTGGAAGAACATATTCAGGTGAATTATTATCTTTAAATAAAGATAAATAACATTAACTTTAAATGAATTGTTTGCAAATATCTCAACAAAATACATGGGATGGAAACAGTCCCTTGTGATATATTCTGTATAGTTTTCTGATGAAACTCTTTTTATGTGACAGTGGATGCATCAATGCATCAGAACATTATATGGCAGAGAGAGAACCCACTGCAGGACCCAGCACGCCAAACAGCTGGAGAGCTGGTACCTACATTAACAATTCAAACAGAATGGGTACCACAATCATTTGTCACAAGATATCTGCCCAACACAGTGGGGAGAGAAAGGAAGAAACAAAGTACAAGACCAATTGCATGGCATACCCTGCCATACATTAAAAGCATTTTGGAAGCTGTAGAATGCAGTTTCCAAGATCTGCAAGTGGGCATCGCACACCGCCTAGAGGCTATCATACGAGGACAAATTATGCATTGCAGAAGATCGCTTGGAAGTGGGATACTTCCAATGTAATTTACCAAATCCCCTACATGGATTGTCCCTGTGACTATGAAGGACAGACAGGAAGGAAGTTAACCACCAGATTGCAAGAACACAAGCAAGTGGTCAGATGGGGAGACACATACCCATTGATAGCCTGACACTGTAATGAACAAGGACACACACTCAATTTTGCAGGTACAAAGACTGTTGGATGAGCAGGCACAGAAACAGCCAGGAAAATGATTGAAGCCTGGGAAACAGGTCCCTTGTCAGTCAACAAGAGTGCTGACTTACCACCAGCCTATCAAATACTTAGAAGGCAAGGGCTGAGCAGCAAAAGCAAATGAAAGCTAATGACTTAAAAGCCAGCCATCAGTACACCCAACCAACATCTAAAAAGCCACTTACAATAGGCATTATAAATACCACACACAGAATAGCACACATTTTGCTAGTGAGAAGTTCCCTGAAGATGGGCTCCTACATGAGTCTGAAAGCTCTGATCCCAGGGTCAACCCGGATATGATCCTCTAATTTTTTTTCTTTATACTTATATTCCTCCCAATGAGAAAAGTATTTTCTTCAATATACTTTAGACATTAAGTTTTCCGCCATGATGAACATGTTGTTATTTAAGGTACCAAGAGAAATTTGTTATCTGTAGAACCAATATCATCACTCAGATAAAAGTAACATAAATTTGCTTGGTTCACATATAGTGCTAACTCAAAAGTACACCAATAACATTGCAATTTATTGCTACATGCAATCCCAGTCATTGGTTTAATAATCCTGTCTGAAAAACATGGTTTAAACAAATGCTATGGTGCAATGTACAAACAATATTATTTCCCCATTTACTTCCTATGAAGTAGCAGTAACTCTTTAAAGATACTGGTTTCTGTACGTACATTAGAAGAGGCTGTACTGGATTGTCCTTTAGCTTGGAACATAGTGCTATATTATCACCCACACAGATTTATATCTTCACTTGTTTGGGCTGGCTAATTCTTCAATGTGGATATGGCTTATACCTGAGGAGAAAAGGGAAAAAATTAAGTCTTCTATACTAGAATATTTCTCATTTTCCTGAAATGCAAATTCCAGATGACCAAAACATCGTGCACAAACACTGCTAGCATACACACACACACTATTTTATTGTACTTTTCAGACTAACTGCAGATCAAGAGATAAAAAAACAATTCTGAATGCAATCTCACAGACAGTAGAAATGTGTTAAGATGGCATTATTTTTAGTATATTTGCAAACATAAGAACATGAATATATTTACCTCAGTATGTAACTTATCTATTTTAATACAGTCATTAATAAACATATTTTACAAAAACTATTCTTGAAATAGTAGCTATCAATATAACTTAATAATCAATATAATGACAAAATAAATTAGCGTACCTATGTTCTTTAAATCTCTAATATATAAGATATGTATGTATGCGGGGAGGGGGATTGTACATGTGTATTAGAGAGATTCACATTTCCTGCTAAAGCTCAGAGCTGAAGAAGCTTCTTGGATGAGAAGCAAAACATCTTCAAAGAAAACAAGAAAGTCCAGTTCCCCGTTGAAAAAGCACCTTTGGGGCAATTGTGACCGGAATGATTGAGAATCTCCATAGACAATTCTCCCCAAAGCTTTCCTTCTTTCTGCCCAGAAAAATAAAATTGTTGGATTCTCCTACCCAGTTTCAATTTGTTTGCGTCTTCACTGCCACTCAAATCTCTCCTGTTCATGGACATTTATACTTGCTAGAACATTCTTGCCTCTTGGTTCTGCAAAGCTTGTATGCTGCTTAAGAAATGGCCCTGATTCATTTCCGTTCCCCTTTGTGGTTAGCTTGTTATTTCCTGCTTTCTCCATTTAAGGACATGCCAGGTACCCAAAAGAGGGTTAAAATTTTCATATTAGATACTAGAACCATATAAGCGAAGGGCAAAATGTCCTCCCCAATTTGACATGCCTGAATTAGCACCAAGCAGCCACTGCAAGTTATTTGGCCACTGACACTACCATTAAAACTATTTTGAAAACTGACAGTGCATCAGGAATTAGGTTTTCTAAAATAGAGCAAAATGATAATTTTGTTATAAACAATCACTTGAGTGTATTGGGAAGTTGAAATGATTTGATGCTAAAATGATTTGTCCTTGTTCTGAGTCCTGATGTCAAATTTGTCTCCATTAATTATTTTGTGCAAAGTTTGTCGTAGTACAATGTAGAACAAAGTTTGTTTTACATAGAATCCAGAAAGGTGTTGCTGGAAACTGACTTATATCATCTTGGACAAAAAGAATTTAAAGGTATCTCTAATCTTGTATATATTTTTGTTGGGATATATGATGGTGTTCTTGGTGTAGATATGAGGCAAAATAAGGACACACTAGTATATAAAGCAATCCTGTCTTCCAAGATGTTCTATATAATAAATCTCAACATACTTTTTTTGAAAAACTAGACTTCATATACATTGTTGAACAATGTTGAACAATGATTGCTAAACTCAAATACATCCAAAGGTTTCATGCAATCTCAGAAGATCTCACCACACACAATCAGTTTTTAACTCATTATAATTGTTGATTGACAAGGGATTCCATAACCAACTTTTCTTTCCTGTCTTTCTCTCTCCATCTCATCCCAATATAACTTCTATATCCATTAAATTAGTTTATTCATCTGATGAAGTAAGGTGCAGCTCACAAAAGCTTACGGCTTTTAACAAAATATATTAGTTTAAAAAGGTGCTGACAAACGTCTTCTGATATCAGGAAGGTGTATGTCAACACATTATCAATAAACAAACAAACCACACATTCAGACATGGCAGAGAGGCAAGAAAACTGAAATAAGAGTGGAAAAGGAGTCACAAAACAATTAAAGAATACAGTACAACAAACCCACATCTGTTCCTTTGTTATATTAAAAATGTACATTTATTAAATTTATATGTTGCCCATCTCACTGCTGAAAAACAATCAGTATTGCTTACACAGGGGAAAGGTGAAGAAACTACCACTTAGAAAAAAGAGAGAGAGAGAGAGAGAGAGAGAGAGGGAGGGAGGGAGGGAGGGAGGGAGGGAGAGAGAGAGAGAGAGAGAGACTAAATAGAAATCACTTCTGCTTAAAATCCAAAGATTCTTTTATTAGGTCCCAAATAGTATTTACAATTCTCTTTCAGAGTCACTGCAAATTCCTTCTTATTCAATCTCAGTCTCCTGCCTCTGATAGTTCCCAGAAGAACACCTGAATAAACAATTCTACAGACAGTTTTAATGTCCTTTTGATGTTCTCCCCACTATCTTATCTATGAAAAGGCTCAGAGTCCTTGAGTTGAAACACAATTGTTACTTCTTGACTCAAAGAAAAAAAATCCAATCCACTAGATGGCAGTGTTACATATTCTCTTCCTTTTCCCCTGCTATATTCAATGGACATTAGAATAAAAATAGCCAAAAGGAGAGAAAAAATACAAAGAAGAAGAAGAAGAAGAAGAAGAAGAAGAAGAAGAAGAAGAAGAAGAAGAAGAAGAAGAAGAAGAAGAAGAAGAAGAAGAAGAAGAAGAAGAAGAAGAAGAAGAAGAAGAAGAAGAAGAAGAAGAAGAAGAAGAAGAAGAAGAAGAAGAAGAAGAAGAAGAAGAAGAAGAAGAAGAAGAAGAAGAAGAAGAAGAAATAATCATCATCAAAAGGAATTTATAATGAAAAGGCACTAAAAATTTAAAAATTCAATAACAAGTTGGAAACCTGTAGTCCAATCCAATCCAGTCCAGGTTGAAAAGCAAAAAGCATTTAAACATCCACCAATGCAAGTAATTTGAAAGTAAAAGAAAAACTACCTTCAACTCAAGTTTAATTCCACCGCTTAATTTTCTTCTGTCTTCAGTTTAATCTTCCTTTCAATCTCAAGGTGCTCTCTCATATAGATTATGATTAAAAGTCTCTCATCGAGTCAACACACTTCCTTCCGATCTTCCATTCCAGAGCTGTCCCAACTTCAGCAGCTTCAATGGCTGCCACCCCACCACTGAAAAAAGGGCTTCTCTTGGATCAACCAGGGACTTTGTGGTGTCCCTGGGATCAACAGAATGTGCCCTCCACTATCACTGTCTCAACAGGACAGTGAGGTCCAAAAAGGACCGTCCAGCGGTGGAGATATCGACAGTGGTCCTGAAGCCCCAGGATCTTCCATCGTGCCATCATGATGTCAGCTCCGCCGTTCTCACAGTCCATTTTCAATTGGTCTGTGAGTTGATGGAGAATCTTTAATTTTTCTTCTTTAATTTTTTTTTTACAAATATATATAATTTTTTAATGTTTCTCTTTTGTTTCCTTTCTCTTTTGGTTTTTTATTTTGCTTTTTTCCTCTCTTTTTTGAAATGAAGATTGCCAAGGTGGTTAATATTTTTTATTGGGCTGAATTGGATTAAGGCATACAAGACCCTGAAGATTGTTTCTTTGCTTTTTGTTGTTTTTTCTTTTTTTCTTCTTTTTTGGTTTTTGTGTATTTTATTGATATTTGGGGTAATACTTGCCCCATCCATAAACAGATTAAGGTATAGAAGAACCTGAAGAATTTTTTAGTTGTTTAAATCTTTTGCAACTACTTCACAGAATGAATAAAAAAGCAACAGCTATTGGCTCTTCCACATCGACCCTTTCTTCATCACCATCTGGAGGATGGCGGTCAATACAGACGATGCTACAACAGGAGAGAAAGAGAGAAAGAAAAGGAGACGACAATACAGATGATTTTACAAGGAGTTCAAAATATACAAACAAGAATAGAGAAGATTGAACAAAGAACAGAGAAAACAGATGAGAAAGTGGAGACCATACAGCGAACGATGATGAAATATGAAGATAGACTCCAAAAAATTGAGGAAAAGGAAGAGCAAGGAGAGAAAAAAAATCAGAGATATTGATACTAGATTGGATGAAGTTGAACAAGATAAGAGTGGATTAGTCGGATGAGAAATGGACAGATCAGAATTTTATCTCAGATTTCAAAATATAGAAGAAGAAAAGGGAGAGAACTTAGTGGAAATAATGATAGCAATCTTAGCAGAAGCATTAGAAATTACCAAAGAAAAGATGATGGATGGCATAAATGAGATATTTCAAGTCTATACAAGGTATGCAATGCGAAATAAATTACTACGAGAAGTTCATATAAGATTTACCAAGAAATTGATTAAAGCACAACTATTGCAGATTGCAAGAGAAAAAACACTGAAGTACAAGGGAAAAAAGTTGTGGTTCTGAAGCAAATACCAAGAAGAGTGAGGGAGATGAAGAGAGAATATCAATTCCTGACTAAAATACTACTTCAAAAAGGTGTGAATTACAGATGGCTCATACCAGGAGGATTAGTGCTTACGTGGTATAGAATAGATTCAATGGATAAAGCTAAAGCATTTTATGCAGAATTTCTCAGAGAGAAAGAAATGGAAACAAGAAAGGCAGAACCACTGATTGAAATCTAAGAAGAAGACTTAGCAATGACTGAAAAAGCGGAAGGAGCAGTAGGGGGTATTGTGGAATACAAAGAACAATATGAACCGAGATCTACTAGGGCAGTGATGGCTAACCTTTTTGCCGTCGTGTGCCAAAAGTGGTGGAAGCGCAAGGGAAGTCATGCATGCACGTGCCCGTACCCATAATTCAATGCACCCCACCCCCATGCCTGCATGCATGACCCTTCTGCACTCCCCCGACTTTTGGCAGACGATAGCATGGTGGGGTTGGTGGGCCCATTTTTCACCCTCCCTAGGTTCCAGAGCCTTTCTAGGGGTCTGGGGAAGGGTGAAAACACCCTTCCCCATCCTCCTGAATGCCCTCAGGAGGCCAGAAACAGCCGGTTTCCCAACTTCCAGTTCCACCAGAGGTGAGCTAGGACAATGCTCATGTGCTCATGTGGTTCGGTGTGCCACCTGTGGCACGTGTGCCATAGTTCGCCATCACGGTACTAGGGCAATAACCCCCTCATATAATATATGAATATGGAAGAGAAAAAAATGATTACAATAAACAGACTAAATTTAGCCATTAAAAGAAGAAAGGTATTCCATAAATCAGAGAAATTAAAGTTTGATATAATCTGCTTGCAAGAAGCAACATGAAGAGTTACTGGTACAGCCAAAATTAGGGAAAATTTTCACTTCATTGCCACAATGTAAGAAAAGGGGAGTTGTCTTATACATTAGAAATACAATTCCAGCAGAGCAAATATACACAGATGATGAGGGAAGAATTTTGATGGTGGAAATAATAGATAATAATGTGAAAATACTTTTAATAGCAATATATGCTCCAAATAACAACCAAGATGACTTCTACAGAAAGCTACATAAGAAAATAATTGAACTGCACTATGACAATATTTGTATGATGGGGGGATTTTAATGATATAGTAGATGAGAAATTAGACTACAATACACACAAGGCAATAAAGCACATAAGTATCTTTCTAAAGGAAACAAATTTAAAAGATGCATGGAGAGAAAGTAATGCAAAAAATAGGCAATATACTTTTTATTCTGACAGACATTCATCATGGTCTAGATTGACATGATATGGATGACAATGGAATTGACTTCTGATACAGAAGAAATTGAAATAGAAGTAAATACCTGGGCAGATCACAATCCAGTGACCATGAGATGGAAAGGACAAAGGATAAGATCTAGATGGACTCTAAATAATACAATATTAAAAGAAAAGGAATTTGTACAGAAAATGGAGAAAGAATTGGCTTTCTTTTTTAAAGAAAACAGAAAAGAGGATACATCGATGCAAAATCTTTGGGATACAATGAAAGCTTATACTAGAGGTCTGATAATAGACTATACAAGGAAAAGAAATATTAATAAAAGACAAGCTTATAAAACACTAGAGGATGACTATAATAAATTTGAAAAGGAGCTTCAGAAATTTCCATAAAAGAAGGATATCAAAATAAAAATGGATACAACTAAGCATAAAATGGGATTAATAGAAAAAGAAGATTTAGTACAAAAAATCAGAAGTGCTAAACAGAACTATTTTGAAGATGCCAACAGGTAGATGGTTAGCATACAAATTGAAAAAAGAGAAAGAATCAAGAAAAATAACACAAGTAATTGATGACCAAGGACAAATTATATTTGGGAATAAAGAGAAGAAAGAAATTATACAAGATTACTATAGAAAACTGTATGAACAAGAAAATATAGAGGAGGAGAATATTAAACAATACTTGCAAAAGGTGAATTTACCCCAGATTCCTAAAGACATTGAAATGATGTTAGAAGGAAAAATAACAATGATAGAATTAACTGAAACACTTAAAAAACAAAAGAATGGGAAGGCACCAGGCCTGGATGGACTGCCAGCGGAATATTATAAGATATTACAGGAATCGTTGAGTCTCCCATTGCTAGAAGTTATGAATGAAGTTCTGTTAAAGAGGAAAATACCCAAGTCATGGTCAGAAGCATATATTAGATTTGTTCCAAAAGAGGATACAGACCCACAACAAATCAAAAATTATAGAACTATTTCCCTGCTAAATTCAGATTATAAAATGTTTGCTTCAATATTGGCAGAAAGACTTAAAAGATATTTAAATAATTTTATACATTCTGATCAAAATGGTTTTCTGCCAAAAAGACTGATTAGAGATAATATGAGGATAATTCTGGACACTTTGGAATATTATGAGGTACATCCTGAAAAGCAAATGGCTTTATGTTTCTAGATGCTCAGAAAGCCTTTGATAACGTCAACTTCCGATTTATGTTACTTCAATTGGAGCAGATGGACTTTGGCAGAAAATTCAAGCAATAGAAGGTATATACTATAAACAAACAGCAAAAGTAATGATAAATGGAGAATTGACAGAGTCTATTGAGATAAAAAAAGGAACAAGACAAGGCTGCCCACTGTCTCTTCTGTTGTTTGTATTAACATTACAAGTGCTAAATAGAAATATTAGAGAAGAAAAAGATATAAAAGGAATGAAAATTCAAAAGGAAGAATATAAATTGCAAGCGCTTGCTGATGACCTGGTTTTTATTCTTGAAAATCCTTTAGAGTCAATAATTACATTGATAGATAAAATAGGAGAATTTGGGAAAGTAGGTTTAAAAATTAATAAAGATAAAACGAAGATCTTGACAAAAAATATATTAATAAAACAAAAAGAAGAATTGGCGGAAATATCAACGATGCAGGTCACAAATAAGATTAAATATTTGGGGATATATTTAACAGCAAGATGTAGCACACTTAAAGAGAATAACTATAATAAACTCAAACAACCGTTTGGGACAGATTTGGCAAAATGGGAAAATTTACAATTATCATTGATAGGGAGAATATCGGCAATTAAAATGAATATACTACCTAGAATTCTATATTTGTTCCAGACAATTCCAATTAGATTGGGAAAAGACTATTTTGAAGATTTGAATAAAATAATATTAAAATATATTTGGCAGGGTAAAAAGGCGAGGATAAAATTGAAATTGTTGCAAGATGCCAGAATAAGAGGAGATTTGGGGGTTTTTTTGTTTTTGTTTTTTTTAAATTTGATTTATATACTGCCCTCCTCCCGAAGGACTCAGGGTGGTGAACAGCCACAAATAAAAAACACCTGAATATAAAAATTAAAAAACAGTATAAAACTGGATTAAACACTTTGGCCCATTAACGAATTTAAAACCCCAATGAGTTAAACAAATTTTAAATTTTTCATATTTAAAAAATTAAAATTAAAAGTTAAAAGTTGGGCCAGGTCGGCCTGATGGAATAAAAAGGTCTTGAGGGTGCAGCAAAAAGCGCAGAGATCTGGGATCCTCCATATCTCTGGGGGGAGCTCATTCCACATAGTAGGTGCCCCCACAGAGAAGGCTCTCCCCCTGGGGGGGTCACCAGCCTACACTGTTTGGCCGACGACACCCGGAGGAGCCCCTCTCCCTGAGAGCGTACTGGTCGGTGGGAGGCTATTGGTGGCAGCAGGCGGTCCCGTAGATAGCCAGGTCCTAAGCCATGGAGCGTTTTAAAGGTGGTAAACAAAACCTTGAAGCGCATCCGGAAGACCACAGGGAGCCAGTGCAGCTCGCGCAGGAGAGGTGTTACATGGGAATGCTATGTCGCTCTCATTACCACCCATGCGGCTGCACTCTGCACCAGTTGGAGCCTCTGGGTGCTCCTCAAGGGGAGCCCCATGTAGAGAGCATTACAATAGTCCAGGCGAGAGATGACGAGGCCATGAATGACCGTGTGTAAGGAGTCTCGATCCAGAAAGGGACGCAACTGGCAAATCACTGATAAAAAATCCTCCCGACCACAGGTTTGCCTATTTTATTATCAAGCGACAAGTTTGATGTGGATTAAAGAATGGATAACGTTAAAAAACATTAGATTATTGACTTTAGAAGGACATGACTTGTTGCTGGGATGACACGCTTTTTTATGGTACAAGGGAACAAAAACACAGAGATACTTTAGAAGACATTATATATGAGAGGCTTTGTTATTAAACTGGGAGATTAAAAAACAACACTATTTTAAAATTCCAGCCTGGTTATCAACGATTGAAGCATTTTCATACTCAATAATATTTAGAAGGGAACAAATTGTTAGATATAGTGAACTATTGAATGAAAAGGGTGAACTCAAATCGAAGCAAGAATTGGAGGAACAAGGTTTAAAGATGAATTGGTTTTCATGTATGCAAATACATTCTAGATACAATAAAGATTGTAAGACATAGGGTTTTAATAATAATTTGACTAACTTAGATAAAATTTTAACATGTTCTGATGACTATGTAATTAAAAAATTGTATGGTTATTTATTAAAGGTAAAGTTGAAAGAAGAATAAGTTAAAGAAACAATGATTGCATGGGAGAAAAATTTTGGTTATGGAATTGATTTAGAGAAATGGCAAAAATTGTGGCTGCAAAATTACAAAATGACAATGTCAATAGCATATAAGGAAAATTGGTATAAGAGGTTTTACAAGTGGCATTTACCCCCGACAAGAATAGCCAGAATGTTCAGGAACAAATCCGAAAAGTGTTGGAAATGTCATCAGACACTGGGCTCATATTACCATATGTGGTGGACATGTGTAGAAGCTAAAAGATACTGGACTAAAATCCACACATGGTTGGAAAAAAATGACAAAAAAACACATAGACTTTAATCCAGAGATTTTTTATTAGGGATTGTGCCAGAAATATATAATAGGGAATTGAGATATTTGAATGTGATTGTTTTAACAACAGCCAAAATTGTGTTTGATAAAAATGAGAAAATACTAACGCAAGTTGAAGTTATTAAGAAATTCATGAAATGTGCTGAAATGAATAAATTGACATTTGAAATTAGAGAACAAGAAGATAAACAATATTATAAGATATGGGATTTATTTTATCAATGGCTAGATAATAATAAAGCATGGAAATGAAATATGAAACATGAAATGAATGTTATAAATACAATACTTGAAAATATTTTTATGAAGCGATAAAGCCATAGTTAAATAAATGATAAATGAGGATGTTTATTTGTTTGACAATGTGAGAAATTAGATAATTAGTAAATTCTGAATATGGGGATGAACAACAAAAGATTTGTAACCAAGCGACATACTGTTTGCAATTGTAATGGATGATGGATTTATGTTTTATGTTTTGTTTAAAAATAAAAAAAATTCAAAAAAAAAACAATCAGTATTACATATATCAAAGGATTCTTTCACTAAATCTAAGTAAATATTACTTTCACCATAACTAGAATAAAGGTGGAAAGATACAGAAATACAGTAGAACCTCTGGTCACAAACGCTTCTGACCACAACCAAATCGGGTTCCGACCAAACAATTCACTTTTTTTTTTCACGGCCAATTTCCCCTTCTGTGTCATTTCAATAAAAATCAAATACATTATGAATTTTAGCATTTTGCTTGGTCTAAACATATTAGATGTTGAGACTCTAGAATAGAGGTCTCAAACTGAAGGCTCGTGGGCTGGATTAGGTAAGTGGGGTACTTAAATTCGGCCCAGGGGCCAGCCTGCAAATAGACTGGCCTGCGGTGCCTCTGCCTGCCAAAATGGGCCACATGTGCCCTGCCTACAGCCTGTTTTTGGGGGCCTGGCCTCCAGCAGGGGCCCAGGCTCCAGCAGTGACACTCAGTGATGTCAAAATGACAGGCACAACAAGGTAATGCCCTACTCATTTTTAACATATGTTGCAGAATTCACATTGACTTAAAACTGCCAAGGTTTGGGTCACTCGTTAACTGCTTCTGTGGACTTCCTAGGAATGTAATTACATAGCCAGTTATCAAGAACTCGAAGATATTTGTGTTGTTCAGCTGAAGGGTAATGTTTTTTTCCTTTTGTACATAGCCTGAATTTTCATAGCTTAAATTTTTCAGTCTTAGATAGAAGTTAGATAATTAGATAAAATTGAGTTTAATTGCTCTTTTCCAGGTTTTAGATTTATAACCATTAAACTTTATAATAACTGGCAACAATTTTATGTATAATAGTATGTGGACAAATGGTTTTTTTTCCCATGATCTGAGTTCCTGAGTGTCAATTTTTCTCAAATTAGGGTTTACAGAAAACTTGGGCAAACTGGTAGCTATTTATTTGTGTATTTGTACCGGTATCTATGTGAGTGTGTGTGTGCAAAGTGATACTTCACTTTCATCTGATACACTTGAATTTCAGATTGTACCTTCCAATTTATATAATTGGGATGATCTGAATGAGGTTTCCATTAAAAGAAGTGTCTGTTATCTCTTCTCCTATGTGGCTTTAGCCCCAGATATAAAGGCATTCAGTTTTGATAATAATGATTGAAGGTTTACTTCTTTATAAGAAAATTATTCATTTTCTGTTGAACTCTTTGAAGTCCTAGCTTTTGTTATAAAATTAAAGTATCAAAATCCAGATTTTATTATTAAAGGCATTGTATAGGTGGTCTTCATTTAGGGACTGCCTTATACAATGAGAATTCACAGTTATAATGGTGATGAAAAAGTAACTTTGCAGCCAATCCTTACATTTACAACCTTTGCAGGTCTGTAAAGCAAAGGAAAGTTGAAATAGGGGCCTTGGCGGAGCACCGGACTGTTAAATAGCACTTAATTGCCAGCTGCCTGCAATTACTGCGAGTTTAAATCTCACCAGGCTCATGGTTGACTCATCCTTCCATCCTTCCGAGGTAGATAAAATGAGGACCCGGATTGTGGGGGCAATAAGATGACTTTGTATAAAAAAAGAACACCGCTTGGGGGGGCCAAAAGCCCTACTAAGCAGGTATATACAAAAGTATGAAGGCTATTGCTTAACGCATTGTAAGCCACCCTGAGTCTCTGGAGAAAGGCGGCATATAAATCGAACCAATAAATAAATAAATAAATAGATTCATAAGCAATCACAGTTTCATTTAGCACTTACTTAACAATGGGGTCGCCATTCCAACTAGAATCACTAAATGAGTGATTAGATTGAGAATGTGTGCTGCCATTAGCCTCTTTCATTTTCTCTTTTCTCCATTAAGTAAGGGGAGGCAACGACTTCATTGCCACAGTTTTTCTGGAACTTAAGGCACAAAATTACAAGTCCCTATTACAGATCCCTATTTGAGATAGATACTGGATAACCCAAAGAATTTCTTTTCCTCACTAGGGAAGATTCTTTTTATCTCTTCTGCAAGGTTTTTTTCTTCACCTCCATCACATAGTATTGTGAAAAAGCTTAAATCCAAATGGTGTTCCTAAGAACAAGAATTATACTTGCTGAATTCCCTAATCTAGCACTCTTATCATGTATAGGTATACAACACCCTCAGTTGACTAGTTCATACAACAATATTGTATTCAGTGGTGGGATTCAATTTTTTAACAACCGGTTCTGTGGGCGTGGCTTAGTTGGGGTGTGGCTAGCTGGTCATGTGACCGGATAGGCGTGGCTATGTGCATAGGGACTACTCAGAGGGCTGAAAAAAGTCATTTCTGACGGGTCCTCACACTTTTGACTGGTCCTCGCACTTATGACTATCCTCACATTTATGCCCGTTGCAGCATGCTTAACAACCATGTCAGTCATTTCACCACTAGTTCTCTTCACCATGGTGATAAGATAGGGCACAAAACATAAAATGTGAGGATAGTTGTAAGTTCAAGGACTGGTCAAAAGTGCGAGGACCAGTCAAAAATAACTTTTTCAGCCCTCTGAGTAGTCCATATGCACATAGGGACTACCCAGAGGGCTGAAAAAAGTGATTTCTGACAGGTCCTCGCACTTTTGATCGGTCATCATTTATTCTCATTGCAGCATTCTTAATTAAATAAAAATGACCTGCTGGAGCGGTCAGAGGCAGTTTGAGGCGGGCATTCAGGCCAGCTGCAGGGCAAGGTGATACAACAGGGGTAGGTAGGCTGCTGCTGCCCAGGTAGGAGGCCGGCGCACGCCTACAGGACTGGCTGCAGGGTGAAGCGATCGGATGGGATAGGTCAGGGGTCTGCAACTTTAAACACTCAACCTTAAACACATGTATGCACTTAAACACAACCTTAAACCTGGGTGGCATTGCCAACTCCATATCACTTACTCCCACCCAGGTTTTATGGCTCCCAGTATTTTCTTTTAAACAGATATTCCTGTGCGTCTCTTTCATCTCTCTCATCTCTTTCTTTCTCCCCCCTTTCTCTCCTTCATCTCTCTTTCTCCCCCCTTTCTCTCCTTCATCTCTCTTCCTCCCCATCTCTTTCTCGTCTCCCACCTGGGCGGCAGTGGCAGCACACCTACCACACCATCGGGACGCCCCTCAGCTTGGAGGCGGCACCTTAAGCCTGTGCCCCTCTGTGCGTGCATCTGCTCAGTTGCACCTGCAGCCGGCTCTTGTTGCTCTTACTGGGCTTTGCAATGGGGCAGATGGCGCCCCTCCTCCTCCTGGAGCCCATTACAATGAGGAGCTTTGGCTGCAGCCTGGGCAGCTAGTGTTCCAGGGCAGAGAAAAGTTGTGCATCTCCCCCAGCGACTGGATTGGCTAGGGCAGGAATGGGCAAGTATGGCTAGGGCAGGAGTGGGCCAAGCTGTCTCAGGAATTCTGGGAGTTGAAGTTCACAGGTTGTAAAAGAGCCACAATTGCCCACCCCTGGGCTAGGGAAGGCTGACGCCGCATGGGTGGGAGGTGGGGCGGGGCAAGGGGCGGGGCAAGGGGCGGGCAAGCCAGTAATTTAACAAATGGTTCAGTGTGCTGCGAGGCCAATAAATTACAAAAAAAACCACAGAACTGTTTGTTAAATTACTGGCTCGCCCGCCCTTCGCCCCACCCCGCCCCCACTATATATTGGCAAGGGGCAGGGTGAGCCAGCAATTTAACAAACTGTTCAGCTGAACCACCTAGAACCAGCAGAATCCCACCACTGATTGTATTGTATATACTCATAGATAAGCCCCAAAAAATAGGTTCAAAAATACACCCACAAAATTGGATTCAAGTTATCTGCGGATCAGAGCTCACATTTTTTTAAAGCCCATCACAGCCTTAAAATTATGTGGTTTTTATAAATTACATTATAACAATTTGCAATTTCCTGCCTGACGCTATGGCTAAAAATTCAAGGCTCGTCTTATCCACAAGAGGTATATTTTTCATGATACTTTGGTTGAAGTTTTGAGGGCTAATTTATCTGCAGATAAGCTTATCCAAAATAATATATGGTAACCACTTTATATCAATAATTTATAAGATGAGCTGGTCACACAGCGCCCTTCGATACCACTGCAGACACATTGCTGAATAGATTACAATGTCCAGCAAACAATTTCCCCCTGTGAATATTCATGACATGGTATCTCTAGTGACTTGAGTCAGAGGAGACTTTCCAGGCTAAAACTTAACTGGAGTGAAAGCTAACTTTTCACGAGGACCCTATTACCCCTGGGATAATCTCTTTGTCAGGAATCCCTTTTCTGGTCAATTTTTAGCAGAGGAACATTTTTTTGTTCAATGAAAGGCTAAAGAGGAAGTGACAGCTTAGCTGTTATATGATAACTTGCCCAAAAGCTATTATTCTGATTCTCTAGCCATTAAATAAGGGGCCAGAGAGTTGCCTAAAAAGATAAAAACATTTACAAATAAAGGATTACAACTCCAAATAAATGCTCCAAGTTAAATCATTCAAAAGCAATGAAAAGCTTGTCCCTACCAAGGGAGCAGAAGAAATATTTGACTATCAAAGATACTACTACTAAAGTGCATTCTTCTAACAGAAGAAAGAGTTACTGGAAAGAAACACAGTGCACAGTGCACAGAAACACAGTGAAAGGACTTTGTGTTTCCTCTATTTTTTCACTCTTCTTGTCAACAGAGAATTTGAATTTTCTTCATAGGAACTGTTTTGCATATTTTTAATCTCTACACAAATAGCCCGTTCATTGGCTTCACCAGTGATATTACTCATAGCAACCATACCAATCATGATGACGTTCAAATGACAATTGTCATAACTATTGTGATAATGTTCTTAAAGCCTGATAGTTGATGTCATGGAGTTTATATCATGACATATTGCATCATTTGTTCTCCCTTCCTTTTCTGTGGATGCCCATAATCTTGCAAGACATCCCAAGGGAGCCAGCAAAGAGAGCAACATTTCAGAATTTCTTTAAAATTAAACTCACTAATGCTGAATTCCAGAATCCCATTCATAGCCTCAGAAATGAGAACCTTTTATTTTACAATTTTTTTGAATATTATGTCATAGAGAAAAAAGCTAGTACTTCTAAGCATCAACACCAGGGGTCCTCAAACTAAGGCCCACGGGCTGCATATGGCCTGCCGAAGCCCCACCCACCCACCAGCCCTCATCCTTCGGCCAAGCACAGAACTTACCTTTGCAAGTCCTGCAGGCTGGAACTGGAAGGCAAGGCCAACATTTTTGGCCTGCAGAATGCTACTGGAGGCAGGGGAGGTGAAAAACAGGGTGTGCCAAAACCCCGGGAGGCCAAAAAATGGGCCCATTTTGGGGTGAACCTCATGTAGCACTCTGCAGGCCAAAAACAGGGTGCACAGAGGCCTTCTGGGGTGTCCCTGCGTCCCGTTTTTTACCTCCCCTGCCTCCAGAATAGAGAGAGACACACACAGAAAGAGAAAGAGACAGAGAGAGCGGGAGGGAAAGAAAGAGAGACAAGAGAGAGACAGATAGACAGAGGGAGAGAGAGAGAGACAGAGAGAGACAGAAAGAGAAAGAGAGAGAGACACAGAAAAAGAAAGAGAGAAAGAGACAGAGAGACTTGTTGATTGTAACCTCCTTGGGACTGAGAAGAATTGCTGCAAAACTGAGTTTCCTGAAGTGGACCACTAGAGTCCCAAACAACTGAAAAAACAATCTAGTAAAAAGAAAAGTAATCCAAAAGAGCAACATGCAAACAAAAGCAAATAAAACACCCCTAGGAGCAAAACAAATTAAAGTTTAATTTGTGTGCATTGTTTAATGGACTGCTACACTGGCCATGCCCACCTAGTCACATGACCTGGCCACACCCACCCAGCTGATCTGCCCCTCCGCCAACAGTCTGAGGGACCATTAATTGGTCCCGTTTTAAAAGTTTGAGGACCCCTGATCAATACTGTCCTTCAACTACAACTGTGCTATCACATGATTTCTTCCAATTTCCTGTAATATTTTTGCAGAACCATTTATTCTAACGTAGATTATATATGCACTAGCATGTATTTTGAATTTCCTTGATGATTGGAAAAGAGAATTGACTTCCAAATTTTTTTTGCAACTAAATCTTTCTAGGATCCTGTAACATCATCTCTCTATACGTCATTTATAACTAAGTAAGTTATAAACTAATTTTATAGTTAGAATATTTGTTTGCTAATTGATCAAAAATTAAAGTTTTTGCTTATTGTCTCTGGCTAAGCAAGATTTTTTAATATAAAATGTTGAAAACTGTCAACATATTTTTTCATTTGCTTTAATCCACATTCAGTTCTTGCTTGTCCTTGTCAGAAAAAAAAAACTATTACGGAGTCTTTGGAGCTCTCTGAATTTAGTTGTTTGCTTGCAGATGTTTCTTTACTCAACTAGGTAACATCATCAATGCTAGTGATTAACATGACATCATAAAGGAGAAGGAAGAAACAGAATATTTTTTAACATGGGATTCATTTTACCAATGATTAGCTAACAGAAGCAGAAATTAGAAACTCAAAAGTTTAAGAGAATTATTATTTATTTATTATTTATTGGTTCAGGGCAGCTTACAATGCGTTAAGCAATAGCCTTCATACTTTTGTATATACTTGCTTAGTAGGGCTTTTGGGCCCCCCAAGCAGTGTTCTTTTTTATACAAAGTCAGCTTATTGCCCCCACAATCCGGGTCCTCATTTTACCTGCCTCAGAAGGATGAAAAGCTGAGTCAACCTTGAGCCTGGTGAGATTTGAACTCGCAGTAATTGCAGGCAGCTGGCAGCTAAGTGCTGCTTTAATAACACTTTAGTCCCCTGCACCACTAAGACATTGTATAGATTAACTATACAATGAAGGTTTATTAGTATGGCTAAGCAAATATTATTATTATTATTATTATTATTATTATTATTATTATTATTATTATTATTATTATTATTATTATTATTATTATTTTCAATGATATGAATATTATTATTATTTTTTTCAAAACTATCTGTACTCAGATAACACACTGTTCATGTAGATATTGAGTTTTTATGTTTATTAAAGAAAAATGTATAAATAAAATATTTTTTTAAATGTTAGTGAATATGGATTTGTTCCCACATTCTCTAGGAAACAAGGGAATTCACTAGGGCAGTGGTTCTCAACCTATGGTCCGTGGACCCCGGGGTGGGGCCTGCAGTGCCATCACAGGGGTTCCGCAGAGGCTTGAAGAAATATTATGATTTAAATCTTGGGGGTCATGGCCATGATCTGTGGCCACAAAAGGTATTTAAAGGAGTCTGTGATGAAGAAAAGGATGGGAACCACTGTAGTGGGAGTGAGATCAACAATTCTGTGAGACTAATTGGACTGAGAGAGAATGACAGATTCAAAGTCACTCAGCTGGCTTTCATGCTTAAAGCAGGACTAGAACTCAGTCTCCTGATTTCTTGCCTGGTGCCGTAACTACTAGATTAAATTGGCTTTGTACAGATCAGAACCTTTCTATTTATTTGAAATAGAAACATGCAATAAGATGACTCCTCAAAGATAGTATGAAGTTGAACAGATTTTTGGAAAAAAATTTAAATGCCAGTATTTTGACTTGTTAGATTCCATTACTTGATCTGTTTTGTGTACCTGTGCTTTTAAAAATGTGGTGGTTGGGCAAACCTACAAATACTCATTGAATACTAAATCAAGTGGGAAAGAAGGTGCAACACACCAGGGTAAAATGTGGCTGGCCAGTTTCAATATATTGTACAACCATATCCATAGGATATCCCGTTTACAGCCAGATCCCCCATCCTAGGCTTCAATTGGGAAGCAGGGATTCCAGTTCAGAATCAAATACTGGCACTCAAGACAAGTCTGAGCAGCCAATATGTCTGTTTCCGAATCACCAAACTACAGCAAAATTCCCATGGAGTTTTTTCTTCAAGTGAAGCCAAAGCAGAAATATAACGGGATCAACCCTCAGAAAGGCCAATTCCATCCCAAAGGAGCCCAGGAAGCTACTTTTGATGTCGTGCCCCCTGTTATCAACACCGTGATTCATTTGACTTAGACGGTTCGCTTCCTAAGATAAGGACCAGAGGTCTTAGAGTGAACGCCGGGCTTTGGTACAGCACCGGGCACTTTACAAGTCATTCAAGAAGCATAGGGCTCAGCAGCCGGGGTGCCGCCATCTCTTCGCTTTGAAAGCACAAATGCAACAGTTATTCTTAGCCTAGCACCTCTCCCATCCTTCTCCTTCTCCTCAGCGCACCAGTAGGCACACCTCTTTGCGCTAGTGCACGCAAGCAGGCGAACGAAGCCAAAGTTACAGGTCCGCTCTCTTTCCCGAAACCTGGAGCTTACCGGGCGAGCCTTTTGCCCCACCAGCCCCAAACAAGGCCTCTTTTGCATCTTGCCCTCTCTGCATCCGCCGCGCCCGCCAGCCCAGAGCATCTGGCCGCTGCAATCGGACATTCGCCACTTACCAAAGGGCGTCGCTGCGCGCCGAGACCCCAACTGTCCCAACGAGGCCGATCTCTCGGCGCACCTCTGCTCGCTACTGCTTCCAAGGAAAGTGGGAGACGCCGGCGCTTCGCCCCCCTCAGCACACACAAAGCGCGGCACTGCTTGTTTCCTCCTTCGTCTCCTTTGTGTGCGAGTGCGCGCGCAGCAATCTCTCAGCCCCTCGAGCTTCCCATCCTACTTCGCTCTTTCTCTCCCCACCTCTGTCTCTCCCCTCCGGCTCCGCTAAATCCCCACTGGTTATTGCCTTCTTCTTCCTCCATCAAGATGAGGGCGCGGAGCTGCATAGGGGACGCGGTCGGTGGATACGTCTGAGTGTGCATATGCATGAGAGAGATCGGGATCCCCGCGATAGACAACCAACCGTTTTGGTAGCCTGTCGTGGAGATCAAATGTCGCTCTGAGATACAGTGGTGGCAGTCAAAAGTTCTTGAAGTCCAACTCCGAATCTGATCAATCAGATGCCCTTCCCTGAAGAAGCTCCCCAACAAAGAGTGGAGGCCCAGCAAGGATTTGGAGTGGGGCATCTAGTGCTTTGAAATCTTCTGCCCGGTCCCTCTGAACAGGTTATTTCAAATAATTTATCTGTTGACTAACAATATCCAGTGGCTACTCATTCCATAGGTCCTACTAAAGGTGCATCCTTTGGGAGTCAACAGTTCCTAATCCTGAATCTTAAACCACTGAAAGATCACACCTAAAGCTTCTGGACATGATACCCAGAACTCTTAATCACTGTCCTGTAACCTTTTCTCATTTATTTATTTTGTTAGATGTATAGTCTCACTGATGTTTTTCAGGTGTTCAAGGAAATATATGCAGTTAGCACATCCTTTTCCAAATTTTTTTCCACTCCACAATCCAATCAACTTCCATGACTGAGAGAGGGCTCATCTTTACCACTACACTGTATTGTTTTTAAAAGTTGTGTTGCTGTCTATAAAAATCCAATTATTTGTAAAAGAAATCACTTACCAACTGAAGTAAAAAATGCACAACACAAGTCTTTCCACCATCTCTGAAAGCTCTCCACAATCCAAAAATGGATTGTCCAGAGAATGGATACCTGTGTATGTCTATGGAGATTCTCAGTCTTAGAGGTCATGGTTGTCCCAAAGGTACTTTTTCAAGAGGCAACTGGACTTCCTGGTTTTTCTTTGAAGATGTTTTGCTTCTCATCCAAGAGAAGAGCTGAAGAAGCTCCTTGGATCTGAAGCAAAATGTCTTCAAAGAAAAATCAGAAAGTCCAGTTGCCTCTTGAAAAAGCACCTTTGGGAATATCTGTCTAATTTCTCAAAAATTCACCATCACATTAACTGAATATAAGAATATAAGATGTATTCCTGGCTCAGGACAATTATGATCTAAAATTATACAATCTAAAATAAGTGTAGAGGAACAAGACAAGAAATGGAATTTGAATTTATTTATAAGTTGAATTACAATATATTAAAATTAAAATAACTACCACCAGCTTACCCAAATTAGCACACTCCAGTTCTGTGGATTTTATCATAATTACAGCTCACACCAGAATACTTATCAAGTGAGATAGATATTTGCACTTTAACCAATATGAAAAGCTCTGATAGGGCATATGAACAACATAATAAGGAACAAAAGCCTCATGTCTGCAACATTATTCAGTTGTTTTGCTGTACTAATATTCTACTAATAGGCAACTACATCAATACAATATGTGCCTTGATTAAATACAGTAGCCCTTATATCTATCTGATCCTTTCTGATCAGGTATTTGATTCAGTTTTTCCTCTAGTATGCTTGTGATTTATGTATCTTAGTTTATCTTAATGGTAACCTTAATGTAACTTTATTGATTTGAGCTATATTTCTACCATATCTGGGAAACCGTCTCACCAAGCAGCCATAAAATCTTTCCCTTCAAAGACACAGAAACATAATTGCAAATGTCTTTTCCCAAAAGTCATACTCTCTGAGAAAGTTTTCTATCCAATAGCAGAGTCCTCCACACAAACAGACTTTCTTTCTGGGAGGATATCATTAGATAGGTGGTATGCTTTGCCCATTCCTATACTTTATATCCTGTAAATAAATAATAAGTCTGCTATAAAGCATGCATTGCTCCAGCAAAATTCCCACTTTCATAGAAAATGATTCAATCTCCAATATCCCCTTTTTGCTTTAGTTTATACTTAATTGATTAAGTAAAACTGAAAGCAAGATGGAGCTGTAAATGACACAGACATTTTTTAACATTTTGATTCCTTTTAAAAGAGAGAAACTATGTTTTCCATCTGAAGTGACTACAATTCTTGGTTTATTAAACAATTGTCTATGTTACTTTGCACGTTGGCTGGCATTCATAACAAGAGTGTACTTATAAACTGTCTAGATTTATAGTGTATTATAATTCAGTTAACAAATCAGTTATCAATGAGTGAAAACCCGGTATGGACATAAAGGCAGCCTAATAATACTGAGGAAGGAAATAGTGTTATTGCTGCTATGCTGGTATCTTCGCAATCACAGCTACCAGGAAAAGCACATATCCAGAAAGAGGTACAAAAATGACAGGATGACTTCCTCCCATGGTACTCAGAGCACCTTGCCACCAGCAAATAAATGGATCAGCTGCTGATAGAACCTGGGCACATTTATTTAAGAGAGAAAGCCTCCACCCTGGTACAGACAAAGCGTGGAAGAAAGAAGGTCCAGCAGAAGAGCAGCTGGTGGAGAACAAGGGAAGATCCAGATAGAATATAAACTTGGCAGTTGGTGTATGTAGACACTGAATCTGGATGCCTAGTAGGTGTTAGGAAGTGAAAGAGAGAGAGAGAGTTTAGGCAACACAAGTGTTCACAAATAGCAAAGGAGTGGGAGGGAGACAGCTACCATTGCTACATTCAGCAAGAACTGTGCTCTCTTATCTATTATTTTAGCTTTGGTGTGTGTGTGGGGGGGGGGGGTGTTTGCTCAATCCACATCTCAAATTCTGGGGCTAACACGGTACCTGAAAGAAAAATGACCCTGAATTTACAACCATCTCTCTATTCATATAAATTATATAGGTATATGTATACATATGCATATACATACAACACACAGACACACACACACACACACACACACACACACATGTATACATACCATACATACATACAGAAAAAAAATTCTGCACAATATCCATCTCTACACTCTAGGTTGCTAATTCCAGCTGAAACAAATCAGTGAGATTTTCTTCATCCAGTAAATGTGTTGACACTTAGCACATATATCATATTTGTATGTTTGTTTCACATGTCTGCAAAATTTATATTCTAGAAAGGGCCAGGGTCAGAAGGGGAAAAATGAATAATTGATTATAATAAAGTGCCTGTAGTTAAAAAATATCTTTTTATAATATTAATTGATCTTTCATCTGTCAACCATTCTCTCTCTCTCTCAAGCATGCACAAAACTCTTACATACAGAAATGTGCACAAATTCCCTTTCTTTTTCTAGCAGAAAGAAAGGTTGGGGAGGGGAGAAGGAAAACAAATAGAACTGAGATGTTCTAAGGTAAAAGGAACAATTGCACTTGAAAGGGAAAAGGGGGACCCAGCTGGATAAAAGTATGTTACAAGATGAGTTAAAATTCTCTAGGCAAAATCCCCTATCCCCCAAAAGCTAATCTTCAGGGTAAGTTTCAAAACATCCATCCTTTTCAACAGATTATAGTAAGTAGTCTATAAATTATTTGCCCTAACATTTCTCTGTCCATTTTCCCATTGATGTGAATGTGCTTGTTTGCCTGATTCCTGGATATAGGCTTAATCACACTGTACATGTTATACAGTGCATTTACACACTGTTATACACTGTACATTATATATCTCCACAAGACTGAGGCTTGTCTCAGGTCACATGCAAATTGGATTACCTCTCTAGGGCAGAGGTGGGTTTCAGCAGGTTCTGACCAGTTCTGGAGAACCAGTAGCAGAAATTTTGAATAGTTCGGAGAACGGGTAAATACCACCTCTGACTGCCCCCCCCCCATCTATTCTCTGTCTCCCGAGTTCTAACTGATTGGGAGGAAATGGGGATTTTGCAATAACCTTCCCCTGCCATGCCCACCATGCCATGCCCACTAAGCCATGCCAGGCCCACCAAGCCACACCCACAGAACCGGTAGTAAAAAATTTTGAAACCCACCACTGCCCTAGGGGTTAGGGTTTTAAAACAAACTGAGGACAACAACTGAGGCTGAAAAAAGGACATGGTTTGCCCTTGTAATCTCCTTAGAACCTGGAGAAACTGGATCAAAGTGGAAGGACATTTTATTCAGATGACTTTTATTCTGTAGAAAGAGATAAAATGTCTAGGTTGGAATTTGCAGGGTTTGGATTTTTTATATTTTTTTTTTATTTTTTAAAACAAACATTACATTATTTCTGACTGATACCAAATCTCATCTTGTAGTTATAGTTCTCTACAATTTATGAAATCAGGTCTTTAATATAGCCCTTCTGATATATGTAATGCCTCAATATCCCTAGTGAATGATGTGCTATGTTTGCACCCATATTGAACTGTACAGATAGTACTGAACATATTGAACTACTACAGATAGTTCTCAAATTATCACCACAATTGAGCCCAAAATTCCTGTTACCAAATGAAACATTTAAATGAGTTTTGCCCAGGGGTGAAATCTAATTTTTTTCCCTACCAGTTCTGTGGGCATGGCTTGGTGAGCATGGCAGGGGAAGGATAATATAAAATCTCCCTTCCCACCCCACTCCAGGGGAAAGATACTGCAAAATCCCCATTCCCTCCCCACTCCTGGGGGAAGGATATTGCAAAATCTCCATTTCCACCCCTCTCTGAGGTGGCATTTTCCAGTTCTCCGAACCATTCAAAATTTCCTCTACTGGTTCTCCGAACTACTCAATATTTCCCCTACCAGTTCTCTAGAACCTGTCAAAACCTGCTGGCTTTCACCCCTGGTTTTGCCCCTTTTTATGATCTTTCTTGCTGCACTTGTTAAGTGAATCACTGCAATTGTTAAGTTGGTAATATGATTGTTAAGTGAATCTGGCTTCCCCATTGATTTTGATCACGTGACCATGGGGATGCTGCAATGGTAAAAACAGTACTTTTTTCAGTACTGTTGAAATTTTGAATGCTAAACACACTGCTATAAGTTGAGCATTACCTGTATTCTTTTTCATAAATACAATTTAATCATTGTGGATATTGAAACACTATATATCAGTGATGGTGAACCTCTTCAGCAGTGAGTGCCCAAAAAAAAAGCACGTGCATATGTTCATCTGGGCCGCAATCCAGAAGAGGAGCTGCCCAGGGCACATGCGCACGCCCAAAAATAAACTTCTGGTTTCTGCCGCATGCATGTGTGCCAGCCAGCTAGTCTTCTGGGTTTCTAGTGCACATACATGTGTGACAATCATCTGGCCAGTGTGCATGCTCATGCAGGAAAACAGAAGACCAGCTCTTCCAGTTTCCAGCACTGCTGCACGCACAAAGGCTAGTTGATCATCATGCGCGCTTGCGTGCCAGAAACCTGGAAAAGGAATGGGCGATGCTGCGTATGCCAGGCAACATGGCTCTATGTGCCCCTTCGGGCATGCATGCCATAGATTTGCAATCACAGCTATATATCAACATTTCCCAAAAACAACTTCCAGCTGATGTTGCAGTGGTATCGGACATGAGGAGCAGGTCTCCACACTCCCACATTGACTTCTCTTTGTTGGAGGCCTCCAAAATGAGATAAAGCCACCGTGTAAGAGTGGTGAAAGAAAGAGGGGCACCATGTAGTTTGGGAAGAGAAGCAACTCTCCTGCTGGACTCAGGGCTTCTTCCCTCTCCCTCGATGAAAAGAAGAGGCAGCCAATGCAACAAAGAAAGTGCTTATTTTGGGGTTCAAAAAAATAAGAAAGCATCTTATTTTCAGGGGAACATGGTATTAAAAGAAAATTAAAAATTAAAGAAAAGAAAAAAAGAAAGAGAAAAATCCAGAAAAACAGACACTTAGAACTATTTTTTAAAGCAGCAAACTACCATAGAAAGAAAAATCCTAGAAAGGAACTAAGGGGAGATAAGCGAAAAACCTTTTAAAACATAGAAAATATGTTTTTTAAAAAATAAATTTTTTAAATTGGATAGGCGTTGTTTTGGAAAGGCATAAAAATGCTGGACTGTCTACTTGAAATTATTTGAATAGTGGACTTTGTTCGCATAAACTGAACTAAATTTGGATCATGAAACAACACTGAAACCTAAGCTGAGGGCGCCATCTACTGATGAATGGAATATACCAGATCCCTACAAGTCTAGAAAAACTTTTTGATGAGAGTAATAACATTCATCTGGAGGATTGTGGTGACACTTACTCTTTTATAACCAGTTACTTTATGATTACTGGAGATCCTATTATGAGAATAAGGGATAAAGCAAAGTGATTTTTGATTTGCAGAAGCTTCCTGGATTACTTAAATGGAACTGATTAACAACTCTGAGGTATAAAGGACTATGATTACTGAACTTTCTGAAGAGTAATATTGGACTGAAAAATATTGCTTTTGGATTTGAGTAAGAGCAGGACATTAAATTAAGACAAGATGCTTCATCAAGGGGAATGAAATGAGATTTCAAGAGAAATAGCATTGATGTTTCAAAGCATTAGGAGTACTATGGAAAAGAATTATGAAGAGATAAAGTACCTAATGTAAGGCAAACATGGGAAAATACAACAGATGATGAATGAAGATCAAAGAGTCTAGGAAAAAGAGGAGATAGCAAAAAGAATGGAAGAAAAGACAGAACGGACAAACCAGCAAACAAAATCAAAAGATAGGAAGGAGAAGATGATAAAGACAATAATGACTGATGAAATAAACCAAGCACTTTAAGAGATTTAAAAATGGAATTGGATAACCTGGAAGATATTTTTGAAAGGGAGATAGGGGCTTGGGTGGATATTCTGGAGACCTGGCAGTTAGGAGGATAGAGATGGGAGAAATATTTAGTCTAAATGGTGAAGATACAAATGTTGACAGAGATAAAGATCCAAGATGGGACTAATGCATTGTAAGCTGCCCTGAGTTTCCGGAGAAGGGCAGCATATAAATCAAACCAATAAATAAATAAATAAATAAATAAATAAATAAATAAATAAATACACACCTTTATATATTAGGATTAATAATAGTGATCAGATTTAGGGAGAATATTAGCAGATATAATTTTTTCCTTTTTATATAATAGAATATAAGTAACAATTTGATGGGAAAGACTAGAGGGTGAAAGATGGCATTACCATGTACGTTTATAACATTATTGGCATTAAAATGGAATATTGAAATATTGAATAATTTCCTTTAAAAATCATGTATATCAATTCTAGGATTAAATAAGTTTGATTAATATAATCATTATTACAATTATCATTATTGATGTTTGTATCAAAATGAATCATATTCAGGGGCCACACTGTTCATATATTGATATTGATGTATATTTAAAAATAAAAAATATATTTTAAAAAAATTTCCTAAAAACATGGATTTCAAGCACTCAATAATATCATCATTGATGCCAACATTATTATTATTATTATTATTTATTGGATTTATATACCGCCCTTCTCCTTGCGGACTCAGGGCGGTGTACAGCCAGATAAAAATACAGTGTACAAAAGTTAAAAAATCAATTAAAACCCATATAAACTTTGGCTGACTATTAAGAACAATTTAAATATTAAAATACCACAACACTAAAACACTAAAAATGTTAAAATTCAGCGGGGGTCAGGCTAGACCGGCAAGTTGGAAAAGATACGTTTTCAGGGCTCGACGGAACGTTCGGAGGTCAGGGATCGTTCTCAATTCTGGAGGGAGATCATTCCAGAGGGTTGGGGCTGCCACAGAGAAGGCTCTCCCCCTGGGGGTCGCCAGCCGGCATTGTCTGGCTGACGGCACCCTGAGAAGGCCCTCTCTGTGGGAGCGAACCGGCCGGTGGGAGGCAACTGGCGGCAGAAGGCGGTCCCGTAAGTACCCTGGTCCTAAGCCATGGAGCGCTTTAAAGGTGATCACCAACACCTTGAAACGCACCCGGAAGTCCACCGGCAACCAATGCAGCTCGCGCAGGAGAGGAGTCACATGGGAGCGCCCTTATCGCTCCCTAATCCCCCGCGCGGCCGCATTCTGCACCAGTTGGAGCCTCCGGGTGCACCCCAAGGGGAGCCCCATGTAGAGAGCATTACAGTAATCCAGGCGAGAGGTGATGAGCGCTTGAGTGACTGTGCGTAGGGAGTCCCGATCTAGAAAGGGTCGCAACTGATAAAAAGCCCCCCTGGCCACAGCTGTCGTGTGATCCTCTAAGGACAGCCGTGGGTCCAGGAGGACGCCCAAGTTGCGAACCCTTTCCGTGGGGGTCAAAGATTCACCCCCAATAACCATAGTATATAATGTGATTGTTTATTTGCCCATATCTACTTTGTCTTTGTATCTGCAAGTCAGAGACATAGCCATGGCACATAAAGCTCCTAAATATACCAAAAATTTCATGGCTGACCTAGAACAAGGGTTTCTTAACTCTCACCCCCTGAAGTCCCTCTTTTACTTGAGAGTTTGTTATGACATTTTAATCAACTGAACCCTAGAAATAAATGTGTAATTAAATGACCTCAATAACTTCAATCATTTTCTTCCATTGTGAAAGGCATTGTCATGTGCCAGCAACGCTCCTCTGGATTCTATTTAAGATAAATGAAACAAATATTTACATCTATAGTCAAATCTAAAGTTTGACATCTATATTCAAAACAAGGACAAAATAATATTAGGACACTTCAGCCTCCCAGGAAATTCAGCAGATCTCAAAGTGATTGTTTTGGAAAGGTGGAATCTAAACAATATCTTCAAGGGATAAATGGTTACTTTTTCATACATCAAAACCTTTTAGATTATTTTAGATGCAATATCCCAAAGGTGCCTTTTTCAAAAGGCATTGGATTTTTTCTTTAAAATGTTTTACTTCTCATCCAAGGAGTTTTTTCAGTTCTGATTCAGTTCAGTGGGACCGAGATATGGAGAACCAAAGGGCTTCTGGAGGTAGAAGTTTAAACTTCTAGTCTTCCAACCTACAGGTTTAGCTGTGTATAATTGTGTGCCAACAAATTACTGATGATTTTTTGTCACCACATAGACAGATATTCTCCAGGACATTCTATTCCCAATGTGGTCCTTCAGTTCTTTCAGTGATGCATCTATTGGCACTCTGGTTTCAGACAGTGTAACTGTCTTGTTAGAGGTATCTTTAGTAAACATTTTGTATGGTCAAAAAATTCATCTGTTTGCTTTTATTTTTCATCATGTATGTGCAGAACTTGAAATTGTTGATTCCATTTTTCCTATCACCCACTACTACCTTTTTTGATATATTAGTTTTTCTAATTATAACCCTTATTATAACAGACTATTTAGTATTTGATATGAATAATTCAAGTTTCAACTAACAACTCAGCATCATTTACATACATTCAACCAATACACTTCAGACACCATTATCAGTATAGTACATTTATCCATAAATAAGTTAAATTAAATGAACATCACATATCATTTCCTTACTTCCTTCTCAGTGCTGCTGAACCACTGGAAGAATGTCTATGGAGATTCTTAGTCATTCAGGTCATAAGTTGTCCTTTTTCAAGAGACAACTGGGCTTTCTTGTTTTTATTTGAAGAAGTTTTGTTTCTAATTCAAAAAGCTTCTTGAGCTCTTGAAGAAGCTTTTTGGATGAGAAGCGAAACATCTTCAAAAAAAAAAGTCCATTGCCTCTTGAAAAAGCACCTTTCGGATACTGGAAGAATGACATTTGTTCTCATAAATGTTTTATTTCCAATATATATTTTCTCCTCGTGCATAACTCCATACTCATTTTATCTGCGCTTTCTTTAAATCCCAGAAACATAATAAATTGTTCCTCATATTCAAACATTTCTTAATGACCTGCTGAAGGGCGAAAATGTGCTTTGCCTGCCTGAATCTTAAATATATTTATATATTTAACAAATTTCTACAGTGCCCATCTCACCTAAGTGACTCTTATTCCATGGGGGATTATTCCCATGCGTATGCTCTAGAACAAAGATGGCTAACCTTTTTGCCATCGCGTGCCAGGGGAGGGGGGGAGGTTCGCACACACACATGCCCCCACCCATAATTCTATGCACCCTGCTCTGCACATGTAACCCCCCTCCCCCCGCCATTTGTGGCACGTGATGGCCTGGTAGGCCCGTTTTTCTTTCTTACCTGGCTCCAGATTCTCTCTATGCAGGGTGGAAACAGTCTTTCCCACCTCGGAGGCCCTCCAGAGGCCTGAAAGGGCCCATTTCCCAACTTCCAATGGGACAGGAAATGACGTTTTTTGCTGTCCCCAGCCTCCAGAAACTTTTAGAGACGCTGTCCCACCAGAAATTGGGAAATGGGTCCTTTCAGTCCTCTGGAGGGCCTACGAGGGACTGCAAAAGGCTGTTTTCGCCCTCCACAGATACACAGAGAAGATCTGGAGCCAGGTAAGAAAGAAAAAACAGGCCTTCCCCACTCCACCCCCCAGGCCCTCAGGAGGCAGGAAACAGCCTGTTTCCCTACTTCTGGTGGGCCCAGAAGGCCTGAAAATCAGCTGGCTGGTGTGCGCATGCGTGCCAGAGCTGAGCTGGCATGCCCACTGATATGGCTTCACATGCAACCTGTGGCACACATGCCATAGGTTCGTCATCATGGCTCTAGAATAAGAAAAAACAGCTCTTGATCTTCTGAGTTATAGTTTTTAAATGTATTTAAAGAATGCTTTAATAAATACCCTTAATTCTCTCTGTCCTATGAAAAAAAGATTCCTTCATAGAATTTAGTTTTCAATCTCCTGATTATTCATGTTGACTTTTGTTGTGGTCCCCCAGCAGCCTATGGAGCTGGCGGCAGAGTTGGACAGTGAGGAGACTGGGGAGGAACATGGATCAGTCCTGGAGTCTGTGGAAGGCTCGGATGACGGCTCTACGTCGGAGGCAGAGAAAGGACCATCTGGGAGGTATGTTCTGCCTCTAGAACCTCCAGAGTTGGACCTCAGCGAGGCAGATGAACAGGGGAAGCCTGTTCCCAGTGCGCGCATGCGCAGAGCTGCCAGAAGTCAAGAATAGTTAAAACAAAAGTGACAACTCGGGAGTAGAGCTTGGAAATGATTGGCCCCTCCCATAGGATTTAAAGCAGGAGCAAAGGCACATGGGCAGGAAGCAAGGTTTTTAATTCTGTGCAGTTTAAAATATGAAGCTTTGTTTGATTCTGGACTCCGTGTAGCTTTGCCAATTAGGTCTTTGGCAGCATGTCAAGGGAGATAAAGGTGGGTGATTATCAGCCTTATCCTGAAGGACTCTTTACAACTATTTGGGACTCATCTGTGAAGGAACAGAATTCACAGCTGTTAAAATAAAACAAAACAAAATAAAATAAAATAAAAGGTTTTTGGGGCTACTCGTGTGTTTTACTGACTCAGGAAGCCTAGGTCAGAACACGTCCAATCATTGCAGAATAAAAAAAACTACTGCTTTCCATAGTTTGAAAACTCTTTTGAAATTGCATTTTCCTTTTTTGCAACCATGTTGAGTTGCTGACTCATATTCCCTTTGCAATCAACAACTGTTCTTTCTTATAAATAAAAATTACCACATCACATATCCTCCCACATATTTGATTTCTATTTTCTACTTGAGAAACTTTGCATTTGTTTTTACTAAATTCCACCGTTAACTTCACCTCATGAAATTAACCTCATGAAAAAGATCAAAAGATCCTTTAAATTTTATTTCTCTTCCAGAATATATGCTTCCTCCAATGTTTGCATCAACTGGTATTTGATAAGTTTTCCTTTATTAAATCCTTAACATATTTTAATACATTGCTGTAAAGCACAGGACACAACACAGCACTGAACCTTGTGACTCCCCACTTAGTGATACACTTTGATTTGATTTGGAATAATTAACACCTTGTGTATGATTTTTCTATCAGCTGTGTGGACTTCAACAACATTCTCATGCCCACACTTAAGTACTTTGTAATTAGAATTTTATTTTTAGATCCAGATAGCACTGTGCTAGTTTTCCTGATACCATGCTGGGTTATTTGTATATTCTGTTCCTTGATGACCTAATCTCCTAATGTTAGATCACCCAGAGCAGCCAGGCTGGGAAATTCAGGGAGTTGAAGTTCATTCATCTTCAAGATGCCAAGGCTGAGAAATGAGATTCCATAGTGAAAAGTCCATTTAGGATTCTGCCTCCGTGTGATGTGGGGAGATATGGATGAAAAGGCAGGCCTTTTCAGTTAGGCCCTATATTGGGGGACATTCTGCTCTTGGAGAAACATTTGACTCCTGGATGATTATGGATGATAAGTTTAGGAAGAAGATGTATGCTCTGACTTACAAGTAACGTTAGTTACATCCGAACCCTAGATAGAAAAACTCCTTGTTTTCTGAAAGTAAAGCTAATAGATGCTGGGAAAAACAGTCTCAAAATTGTCTGACGCAATCTCTGATGGATTATCTGGAGGAAGGATCCAGAATTAGCTAAGACAGAGGGAAATATGTTTCAGCAACAATTACCTCAAGAGGGATAAGTAAAATTGTCAAGCTAGTTATATTGAATATTGCAAGATAGTTTTTCATTTTTTTCTGTTGACATTAATTCCAATTTACAAAATGTAGATATAAATGGTTCCAATTCTGCTGGCATTTTATGAAGAAGCTCTAGCTGTTTAGATTTAGCCCATAGAATAGATTAATTTAATTTTAAAGGCAATTGTGGTGTTTATTACTGGCCTTTGATGATATTTGTTTGTTTACACTGAGTTTTTACTTTTCTTTTTGTCTATTGCACTTGATTTTGTTATACCCTATTTAGGGTCCACTTTAAATGACTGAATGAATGAGTCTTAATTATTGTATGTGAAATTAATTTCTCAGAATTTAGGAAAGAGAATGTTTGCAAAATATTATAAGGCTGTAATACAGTATCCTTACATTCCTCCTAGATCAGAAAAACAAATAATAACTTTCCCACTGCTTCAAAGATAGTCAATAAGGGGATCAAAAAATTCTTGCCCTAAGAAATTTACTTGTAAATTTCGTGGAACACCCCTCTGTTAAGGTACACAAATCTGCAGTTTTCGAGATTATCTAACCTAATCTCTTTTCTCCTTTCAGTTATTTGATTAATAAGTCTGTAAGAATCTAGGCTTCTTGGCGGTAAATGACAATGATTTGATCACTTTGCAGTCCAAGGGACTCGCAGCAGTCTTCTCTAGCACCATAGTTCAAAGGCCTCAATTCTTTGGCGCTCCTTTCCCAATATTGAACCAATCAGTGGTTCCATGTCTAGTTCTCACTGTTGCTTCTTGACCCGCATATAGGTTTCTCAAGAGACAAATAAGATGGTCTGGTACTCCCATCTCTTTAAGAACTTGCCACAATTTGTTGTGATCCACACAATCAAAGACTTTAGCATAGTCAATGAAGCAGAAGTAAATGTTTTTCTGGAACTCCCTAGCTTTCTCCATGACCCAGCGTATGTTGGCAATTTGATCTCTAGTTCCTCTGCCTCTTCGAAATCCTGCCTGTACTTCTGGTAGTTCTCGATCCATATACTGCTGGAGCCTAGCTTGTAGGATTTTAAGCATAACCTTACTAGCATGTGAAATGAGTGCAATGGTGCGATAGTTTGAACATTCTTTGGTATTGCCTTTCTTTGGAATTGGAATGTAAAGTGACCTTTTCCAATCCTGTGGCCACTGTTGAGTTTTCCAAATTTGCTGGCAAATTGAATGTAGCACTTTTACTGCATTATCTTTTAAGATTTTTAATAGCTCAGCTGGAATACTGTTTCCTCCACTAACTTTGTTGTTGTTCAGACTTCCAAAGGCCCATTTGACTTCACATTCTAGGATGTCTGGCTCAAGGTCAGTGACCACCCCATCGTGGTTATCAGGGATGTTAAGCTCGTTCTTGTATAGTTGTTCTGTGTAATTTTGCCACCTCTTCTTAATCTCTTCTGCCTCTGTTAGGTCCCTGCCATTTTGGTCCTTTATCATGCCCTTTGCATGAAACTTTCCCTTCATATCTCCAATTTTCTTGAAGAGATCTCTGGTCCTCCCTATTCTATTGTTTTCTTCTATTTCTTTGCACTGTTCATTTAAGAATGCATTCTTATCTCTTCTAGCTATTCTCTAGAATTCTGCATTCAGCTGAGTGTATCTTTCTCTTTCTCCCTTGCCTTTTGCTCTCCTTCTTTCCTCAGCTATTTGCAAAGCTTCTTCAGACAACCATTTTGCTTTCTTGCCTTCTTTTCTCTTTGGGATGGTTTTAGTTGCTACATCTTGTATAACGTTGCGAACCTCCATCCATAGTTCTTCAGGCACTCTGTCTATCAGATCTAATTCCTTAAATCTATTTGTCACCTCTACTATATATTCATCAGGGATATGATTTAGTTCATACCTGAGTGGCCTACTGCTTTCCCCTACTTTCTTCAATTTAAGTCTACATTTTTCAACGAGAAGCTCATGATCTTCTTATGAGCTTCTGATCTTGTTTTTGTACAGTCATCTCCTGATCTTGTTTTTACTGACTGTATCGAGCTTCTCCATCTTTGGCTGCAGAGCACATAGTCAATCTGATTTCTGTGTTGACCGTCTGGTGATATCCATGTCTAGCATCGTCTCTTGGGTTGTTGGAAAAGGGTGTTTGCTATGACCATTGTATTATCTTGACAAAATTCTATCAGCCTGTGCCCTGCTCCATTTTGTACACCAAGTCCAAACTTGCCTGTTATTCCAGTTATCTTATGGCTTCCTACATAAGTATTCCAATCTCCCATGATGATAAGGAAATATTTTTTTGGTGTTAATTCTATAAGGTGCTGTAGGGTTTCACAGAACCTGTCAATTTCATCCTCTTCAACACCAGTAATTGGGACATAGACTTGGATAACTGGTACTGAATGGTTTACCTTGGATTCAAACTGAGATAATTCTGTCATTTTGGGGATTGTAACCCAGTATTGCTTTTCCTACTCTTTTATTGATTATGAAGGCTATTCCATTTCTTCTGAGGGATTCTTGTCCGCAGTAGTATACCTGATGGTCATCTGAATTAAATTCATCCATTCCTGTCCATTTTAGTTTGTTGATTCCTAAAATGTCAATGTTCAGTCTTGTCATCTCTTGTTTGACCACATCCAGCTTGCCTTGATTCATGAATTTTATATTGCAGGTTCCTATGGAGAAAAAATATTTACAGCATCAGACTTTCCTTTCACCACCAGATGCATCCACAGCTGAGCATCCTTTCAGCTTTGGCCTAGTCGCTTCACTCTTTCTAGCGCTACTAGTACTAGCCCTCTTCTCTTCCCCAGTAGTATATTGGACACTGTTATGTCCTTATAAGGACATCCGCCAGGGGATTGGTTGATTCCACCGGCGGGAAATTTAAATCAATGTCATTGGCCGGCAGGCATGCCCGAGCAGGATATAAGGAGGCTCGGAGCCACAGCCGGCAGTTCAGTTTGCACTACAATAAAGATTCTGAATGGACAGCAGCTGAGTCGCGTTTCTTTCCGGCGCCAATCTAACACTGGCGATGAAGAACTAGAGAAGAACCGACGAAGAGCAGCAGGTACGATCGCCACCTCACTCCCAAGAGCAAGTCACCGAGCTGAGTCACTGAGCTAGTCACTAGAACCATGGCCAGACCCCAAATCTCGCTGGCTCCATTCACTCCTCGAACCAGGAGAAATGGAAGTCCTTCATGGTTCGCTTCAGGCAGTTCCTGGCGGGAAGCGGCTTCACCGACCTAGACGACAGCAGGAAGAGGGCTCTCTTCCTGGCACACTGTGGCTCGGAGGTACTGGAGATGGCTATGGACCATTGAGCAGATGCCATGGTCCGAACTGCAAGACGTCCTCCAGGAGCACTATGCGCCTTTGAGCACTCCCCTAGCCAACCATTTTGATTTCCACCGGAGAAATCAATTAGAAGGGGAGTCGTTCTAGGAGTTCGTCTCGGTGCTCCGGAAGATCATGGCCAGCTGCGAATTTGAGAACGTGAACGTCCAGCTTCGGAACCACATTGTCTTCAGCATGAGGGACTGCACAGTCCAAAAGAAGTTCCTCAGACACAAGAAAGTGTCCTTAAAGGATGTCATTGAAGAGGCTACTGCCGCTGAATCATTGGACAGGGCAGCAGCCGCAATGAGGAGATCCAAAGGGATCCATAAGATACACAGAGATTCCCCGCCATCATCGGACAAAGTCTCCATAGGGACAGACTCAGATCCTGAAATGGCCATCCACAAGGTCACGAGACCCCAACGGCAGGAAAAGCCCCAAGATGGCGGATGGGATGAGCGCTGTGCCAGCTGCAATGGCAACTATCCACGCACCAGATGTCGCTGGCGGGATGCAACTTGCAAGCGCTGCAGGAGGAAGGGCCACATCGCCGAAGCCTGCCGGGCAGCAGAGCCAAGTTTCGAGCCATCCAGAGCAACAGATCGCGAGTACCAGAGATCATCCAAATGGTCCCAGTACATGCGGCGAGACGGCGACCACAAAAGCAGAGGGATCCACCAGACCACAATCGTGCACGCAGCAGGGAAAGGATCCACCAAATTCCACGTAATGGTCCACGTGGAAGGGGCACCATGCCCCATGGAGATAGACTCTGGCTCACCTTACTCCCTCATAGCATGGAACCAACTAAAAAAACTCCAGCCACTGCTATCCCGAAAGCAGCTAGAACCTCTACAGCAAAGCTGGTGGATTTTGGGGGGCATCCCATCGATATCCTAGGGCGGACCAACATCTGGGTGAAGTTCAAGGACTTCGAAGGAAACCTCCCCATCGCCGTCGTGCAGCAACCCCGTCCAACCTTGTTAGGCGTTGAGTAGTTCAAGCCACTAGGGCTCACAATTGGCGGAATTAATCAAATTCAGGCTAGTGCACTCAACCAGCTCCTGGAGGACTTCAAGGACGTCTTCGACGGGAGTCTAGGTAAATTTATGGGGAAACCCATCTCTTTCAATTTAGACCCTACAATTGCACCCATTTGGCTTAAGCCCCGCAGGATTCCGTTTGCCCTCAGACCTAAGGTAGATGCACAATTGAACAAGTTAATTGCCCAGGGCATCTTGGAACCGGTTGATCATGCAGCATGGGAGACCCCCATTGTGACTCCCATGAAGTATGATGGATCTGTGCGCATCTGCGCTGATTATAAGTATACCATCAACCGGGCACTTCCGCAGAGCGCATATCCCCTGCCAGTAGTGCAACATCTGTTGCATTCCCTGGGCAGCGGTCAATTTTCGTGAAACTGGACCTGGCCCAGGCTTACCAGCAATTGCCAGTGGACCAAAAGACTGCGGAGGCACAAACAATAGTCACCCATAGAGGGGCATTTAAGTGCAATTGTCTCCAGTTTGGAGTCAGTGCCGCCCCAGGCATTTTTCAAGGGATGATGGAACGCCTTCTCCAAGGCATTCCAGGGGTGGTACCTTACTTTGATGACATATTAATCTCTGGAAACTCAGAAGCCCAACTATTGGAGCGGCTCAGGCTTGCTCTGCAGCAGTTCCAGGTGAAGGGCCTATGGGTTAGAAGGGACAAATGTGTCGTGGGGGTCCAGGAGGTTGAGTTCCTGGGCTATTTAATCAATAGCAAGGGCATCCACCCCACCAAAAGCAAAATTAGGGCAATACACGAGGCTCCAGCCCCCAAAACAAAATCGGAGCTTCAGGCGTTTCTGGGACTACTAAATTTTTATGCTGTCTTTCTGAAACAGAAAGCCATTTTGGCTGAACTACTCCACCGCCTGCTAGGGAAGGTGGAAGTGGGAAGAGAAAGAAGAAGCAGCGTTCCGAAAAGTCAAGACCCTACTCTCTTCCAATAGCGTCCTCATCCAGTATCATGAGTCACTCCCACTATTCCTGACGTGCGATGCCTCACCATATGGGGTCGGAGCTGTCCTAAGCCACCAGCTCCCCAACGGCTCCGAAGCCTCCATAGCCTATTTCTCCAAAACAATATCATCAGCAGAGCGGAATTATAGTCAGCTCGATAAGGAAGCCCTCGCCATCGTAGCCGGGATCAGATGCTTCCATGAATACCTGTATGGGAGACCCTTCACAATCGTTACCGACCACAAGCCTCTTCTGGGTCTACTTGCTGGGGACAAGCCAACGGCACCATACATGTCACCCAGGATGACACGCTGGGCCATCTTCCTCTCGGGATATGCCTACAACCTCATCCATCGCCCCAGCAGGAACATCAGCAATGCTGACGGCCTCAGCAGATGCCCGCTGCGAGAGCCAGTAGATGATCCCGCTCCCACCCTCGGCCTATACCACATAGACAGAGACTGGACATGCCCGGTGTTGTCTACCACAGTGGCAGCCCACACATCGAGAGATAAGACCCTCAAACAGGTACTATCTTGGACCTTGTGGGGCTGGCTGGCAGAAAGGGTGGGCGAAGAATTCACCCCATTCATCCGGAGACAGCAAGAACTGGCCACCATGAAGGGCTGCCTCCTCTGGGGTGACAGGGTGGTAATTCCTCCCACCCTACAGAAAAGGACTCTAGAAACCCTCCACAGTGGCTATCCAGGCATAGTCCGCATGAAGGCACTGGCACGGAATTACATCTGGTGGCCCGCCTTAGACAAAGACATAGAGGCATGGATTGCCAGATGTGACCCGTGCCAAGAGACGAGACCAGCACCACCACAAGCCCAGCCAACAGAGTGGGAGCAACCCAGTTGGCCCTGGCCGAGAATCCATATCGACTTCGCTGGGCCCATGAACGGGAATAGTTGTAGAAGTTTTCTTGAAGTGGCTGGAGGTCATCGCCATGCCATCCACCACGACAGAAGCCACCATCAAAGCCCTCCGCCACCTGTTCACCACCCATGGACTGCTGGACATCTTAGTTTCCGACAACGGCCCGCAACTCACCGCAAAAGCCATGGAGGACTTCCTGGCTGGCCAGGGCATCAGGCACGCCCTCATCGCCCCATACAAGCCGGCTGGAAATGGGCAAGCTGAAAAGATGGTACGGCTCACGAAGGACACCCTCACCAGGATGGGCCCGGGGGACTGGCAGGAACAAATTGACAAGTTCCTGCTAGCACAGCACATCACCCCCCACGCCACAACGTGGAAAAGCCCAGCCGAGCTATTAATGGGAAGGAAACTTCGCTCACCGCTAGACAGACTGCATCCGCTATACAGCCCGAAAGACAAACCGATCCAACCACCACCGACACGAAGCTTCGCTTGCGGTGTTCGCACTTAATGTCCAGGGTCCGCCCAAGTGGCTAAAGGGCTGAATCGGAAGAGTGACTGGGCCAAGATCATACGAGGTGGAGCTGGATGACGGCCAGACATGCCAATGTCACATCGACCAGCTCCGCAAAAGGTGGAGGGGAGTCGAGGTGAACCACCTTGACAAGGTAGGCTTGCCTCACCCAGACGGGGTAGGCATGCCACACTCCAACGAGATAGGTCTGCCACTCCCCATTGGAGGAAACCCACCCTACCCCAAAGAGGTAGACCCACGCTACCCCACTGAGGGAGGACTGCCTCAACCTGGCGAGGCAGGACCACCCCAGCCAAGAACGAGGGACCGCCGTAGCCGCAGTGACGAGGGCACGGTAGACCAGGACCTGCCCCACCGGATGGACTGCCAGCCCGCCAACGCAAATGGCACCTGGCAACACACCCCACAGGACCGACAATGCTCCAAGATGGTAGATGGAGGACCGTCCAAGAAGGCAACGGTGCACCAGCCGGGCAAGGTTGACCTCCAACATCCCAGGGAGGGAGACTGATGCCACAATGGGGAGGAAGCCGAGAGTCGCTCCAGTCCAGCATCTCAACACCATCCCAACAAGGTTGACCAAACCATCCACGACCAGAGAAGCGAATGCCGACCCGGCAGGGCAGGACTACAACATCCAGTGGAGGAGTCCTAACCCACCCCGACAATGTCAACCAACCCATCCACACCCAGGGCGGTACACACCGACCCGGCAGGGTAGGACTACAACACCCCAGCAGTGGAGTCCTACCCCACCCCGACGGGGCAGACCAACCAGCCCAGGCCAGGTTGGGGCTGCAACAACAACCTCCACCCGGGGGCACCCCAACTAGGGAGCAGACCGCCTCCCCCAACTGGAGGGAGCCCTGGACACTAAACGAGGACCCGGGAACCTTACCAAGGTTCAGACAACCGTCTCGAGGCAGCAGCGACCAGAAAGACCCGAGCGACCACCTTTCCTACACCGGACCGGCGGGCAGGCAAATCTTGAACCCCAGCCGGAGGCGCTAGGCGAGGCCCCGCGCACTCGACAGTGGAATCCGGAGATCCCCAGGTGAGAGGGCTGGAGCAAGCAGGAGCCAGACCCATCCGGAGCAAAATCACTACACAGACTGAACCGTGCAGGTTAGGTAGAACTGTCAGGCGTCCCGTCTACCTGTGCAATTACGTGACCACACACCTTGATTGATGGACTAAGAACTAGGAGGGGAAGGGTGTTATGCCCTTATAAGGACATCCGCTGGGGGATTGGTCGATTCCACTGGTGGGAAGTTTAAATCAATGTCATTGGCCGGTGGGCATGCCCGAGCAGGATATAAGGAGGCCCGGCAGCCACAGCCAGCAGTTCAGTTTGCACTACAATAAAGGTTCTGAATGGACAGCAGCTGAGTTGCATTTCTTTCCAGCGCCGATCTAACAGACACCTTCCGACCTGAGGGGCTCATCTTCCAGTGTCATCTCTTTTTTTCTTTTGGTACTGTCCATGGGGTTTTCATGGCAAAGATACTGGAGTGAGTTGCCATTTCCTTCTCCAGTGGATCATGTTTTGTCAGAACTCTCTGCTATGACCTGTCCGCTTGGGTATCCCTGCATGGCATAGCTAATAGCTTAATTGAGCTACGCAAGCCCCTTTGCCACGACAAGGCAGTAATCCATGAAGGGGAAACATTACTATTATTATTTTTGTAAAAAAAAAAACTTTATTTTTACATTACTCCTTTTTTCCTTTTCTTAATGTTGTTTTTAAAATTATACTCTGTGATATTTTTCTGGCTTCCAAAGGAAGGCATGTTTGAAAGCCACAAGAATCAAGATGTCATACACATTATTTCTCTTTTTCTTATATTTTCCAGCAAGGTACACTGTTTTTTTGGAGGTCCTATCTTATACACCATGATAGGATAGGAGATTGCCATTTAAAGATATTTTTGGGAACGATAGATGATACTAGCAATAACAACTACACATCTACACTAAGGCAGGTATGTAAACCATAGTGTACAAAAATAAAAAATTCCTAGTAAAAAGTGATTTCCAACTAGTCTAGAGTACTGCACTACAACTACGATTATTTTATTCATATAATTAATTTATAAGTAAATATAATTATATTTTTTCAAATGCAATAATGTAGAATTCCACCATGTTCAAGGATGTCTATGGCATATTCTTAATTTATATTCTTTTTTTTGGTAATTTTTATTTTATTTTTTGCACAAACACACACACAAACATACAATGTATTGAGTAGAGTATTCAGCCGGTTAACAAATTTAAACAATTTGTAGTCCTTTCAACTAAAATTACAATTTCTATACCTTCTTTTTTGCAATAACATTTATTTTCCTCTATTTTGTATCAATATTATGTTTCATTTTCATCTCTTAATTCATATTCTTTGACCACAGAAGATACTACCTGCAAATGATGCGGCTGAGCTAGCCAGATAATTCTACTTGTAATTTGTTTCTGGCTACATATAAAATGGGAACTATTTCTTTTCAAACAAGATAATAAGTGATGGTTTTTTTCTTTCTATTTACTAGTATATATGCATGATGTCAGGTGTATTTAATATTAAATAGGCAGATCTGTATATAATTAATGTATTGCATATGTTATTTTCAATGCCTGCTAATCACATTTTTAATGTCTTTCATGCATGTTTTATCTGTGCAACATCTATATTTATATGCATCTTAGAATCTCCTCAAATAGTTTCCTATATTTTTTTTAAAAAAATCCTGCCCATCCTGTGATTTGCTCCAAGTTTATATTATTCTATGTAGCTTTCCATGGGAAATTTATTTAAGACATTATCTCCTATATTAGCAGCATTGTAAGTTTAATTCTTCTAGTACTGATTGTTTGACTACTTAAACCAATAAAAGATATATTTAGTTATCATTGTTCTTTTTTAATAAATCAATTTATTAGGTATTTATGAAAAGAATGAGCTACCCTTAAAGAGGAGGGAGCTGATTTCGCTAATCACATATCTTAAACTACTGGTATATAGAAATTATTTCATTTAAAAAAACTTTTTTGTTTCCCTTATATGTACCTACACTACGGGATGCCTAGCCACTAGAGCCAATACATTTGTATGTATGTATGTGTGTATGTATGTATGTATGTATTAATGAAACAAACTAGCCCATGCATTGGAGTAAGGGAAGGACCTCAGGATTAAAGCATCTCTTGAAGATAGGTAGTGGTAGATGTAACTATCAAGCAGTCCAAATTAAGGGAGGAAATCCTGACATAGTCTGTAAACATAAGGGGCTTCTTCTAGGACTTCCAGGCTTTGAGCTAAGCCTTTAATTGGATGCTTACTTATTGTCTGTTTAACTACCATAGCAAAAAAGGTTGTAAAATCAGATCTGGTCATGTGATGATGACTAACTTTATGATTGGTTGTAACTCAAGGAATAGCCATATGCATACATGCATGTATATATTTATGTATGCATGTGTGTATGTATATGTGTGTGTACGTATGTGTATACACACACACACAACAGCAATAATAGCATCTGTAATTATTTACATTTCATATTATAGTATGTACTCTCATTTTAAAAAATAAGAAAAAAGGGGTTATTGAACTTTTGTAGATTTAGTGAAAATATATAATAATGTGAATAGGCTTGAGATGTAGAATGTCATGCACCAATGCAGAGTTAAAAGTTGGTTGCTGGATATGATAATATATGAGGACAGTAAAGAATATACGAAAATAACTGGAATGCTTAGCCAATGGTTTTTAGCGGAGAGTAAGATAAGGAAGTATGATAGCCCCCTGGTTGTTTAATGTGTTTCTGGATAACTATATAAGGAATTTTTTTGGAAAACGTTAAAGGACTGGGCATGTGCGGAGGATTGGGGAGGCAAAAAATGGGCCTACCGGAAGTTTGGAAGGCCGGAAACGAGGAGGCCGTTTTCATCCTCCTGAAGGCTCAAGGAAAGCCTCCAGAGCCCGGAGAGGCCAAAAATGCCCCTGCCATGGTGCAGGACGCCGACTAGGCCACATCCACCATGGTCACACCCACCCAGCAACCAGGCAGAGAATCCCCTGATAAAATTTTTGAAGCCCACCCCTGGGTGACAAGTGTAATACAAACTATTTTTGTTATGTTTCCTTTTCCTATCTCAAACCTTGATTTTCTTTGGTTTACTACTTCTTTCTACTTTTCTGTACTGTGTAATGGTCTTTACACCAAAAGGAATAGTATGAAGAGTCCTCAACTTACAGCCATTCATTTATTGAACATTTGAAGTTACAGTGGCTCTGAAAAAAGTGAGTTATGACCATTTTTCACACTTATGACTGCTGGAGCATCCCCATGGTCATGTGATCGAAATTCAGATGTTTGTCAAGTGGTTTTAGTAACCAGGGCTCATGGAATCCCCTTTTGTGACCTTTTGACAAACAAAATCAATGGAGAAGCCAGATTTACTTTACAAATGTGTTATTAACTGCAGTGATTCACTTAACTATGGAGGCAAGAAAGATTGTAAAATGGGGCAAGACTCAAAAATATCAGTTATTTTACCCCTTTTAAAATTGGGTAAATAACTTCATAAATATCTTGCTTAGCAACATAAACGTCGGGCTCAATTGCAGTCCTGAGTCAGTTGTAGGAAGGCCTTCCTCTCCCCAGAATAAAATATTCCACAGAATAACAAAAGAAGCAGAATATTTTCCCTAAGAAAAATCTCCTTAACAAAGGCAAAAAGCAGCTCCAGCCTTTCCTCCACTAAAATAGCCTGCAGCAAAGCTTAAGGAAACTAAGTTTCATTCATAAAACAATGTATACACTGTAAAAACAGACTTGGCCAAAGGGATCTCCAAATAGATGGCAGAATAGACCAGGAGCTGAAATTTACTATGCAAAAGAGATTAAGTTAGGAGGGGAGAGGAGGTAAGATTTACATTTTCCCTTTGCCCTTAAGGTGAGTCATGACCCCACATGCCACAATAGACAATTAAATTTAATTGCAAGGACAATTAAAATATTATATCCAGTCTAAAAAACATAAAAAAACATAAAAAAACATTTTCATACAAATATCATAACACCAATAACAAAGAACTCAGAGATGTATAAAAACTTATTAACACACAACCCCAATTTGTTAGCTGCCCCCAGAAATGCTTGCTGTTGTCACTGCTGTTACTGGGTCAATAAACTTCCTTTCCAATTGCAGCCTGTCTCCAACTTATTTTTCCTTTGCCTGCATCTCTATCCTGGCTTGGAATAAGACATGCCCAGATTTAACTTCCAATACAATGATTACCTATATGCAATATATGCAATATTTTAAATTCATTCAATAATAGCAGTATTATTGTATAATCATTTTACATGTTTTAAAATAAGAAAAAATAATGTGCCAGTAGTATAGCTCTCTAGAGATTATATATGATGCTATTATTCTGTCTTATGTGGAATGAGGTAAATATTCCCTCGCATATTTGGGCTAGTTATTCCTGATTCTAGAAGGCGGTGCTCATCTCCGTTTCAAAGCCAAAGAGCCAGCACTGTCCAAAGACATCTCTGTGGTCATGTGGCTGACATGACTAAATGCAAAAGGCGCACAGAACGCTGTTACCTTCCCACCAAAGGTGGTCCCTATTTTTCTACTTGCATTTTTTATGTGCTTTTGAATTGCTAGGTTGGCAGAAGCTGGGACAACCTTTCGATCGACAAGCTCAGTGTCTTAGCCATTGAGCCACTACATTCTTCTGGCTCTCTGGAGATCACATATGATGCTATTATTCTGTCTTACGTGGAGTACTCTACAATATTTTCATAAATGACACCCCTGAAGACAAGTTCAGGATCCAAAAGGATCTTGACAGATTTGAACAATGGGCCCTACCTAATAATATGAAATTTAATGTGGAAAAAAGCAAGATTTTACATTTAGGCAAAAAAAAAAAAATCAAAGGGACAAATACAGATTAGGTGAAAGAGTAACTGTGAGGGAGACATTGGAGTTCTAGTGGATGATTATTTAAATGGCAGCAGTGTCTTGCTGCAGCCAAAAAAGCTAATACAATCCTTGATTGCATAAACGGAGGCATAGAATCAAAAACACGTGAAGTATTAGTACCGCTTTATATAAAACCTTAGTAAGACCACACCTGGAATACTGCATCCAATTTTGGTCACATTTGGTAAAAAAACATGTTTGGAAAAAGGGCAGAGAAGAGGAACTAAGCTTATTAAAGGCCAAGAGACTAACATATGAAGAAGGTTGCAGGAATTAGATATGGCTAGTCTAGAGAAAAGAAAGACTAGGGATGACATGATAGCAGTATTCTAGTAATTAAAGGGCTGCCACAAAGAAGAGGGGGAATCAACTTATTTTCTAAACCACCAGGAGGCAAGCAAAAAACAGTGGATGGAAACTGTGAAGTTAAGCAACCTAGAATTAAAGAGAAACTTCTTAACAGTGAGGACAATTAACTAGTTGAACAGGTTGTCTTCAGAAGTTGTGGGTGCTTCAACACTGAAGACTTTTAAGAAGAGACTGGACAGCCACTTGTATAAAATGGGTCTCCTGCTTGAGCAGGGGTTGGGCTAGAAGACTTCCAAGGTCCCTTCCAGCTGTATTCTGGTTAATAATTTTGACTTGATTCTGTAGAGATCTGCAGCTGGGCCAAATGAGGTGGGGGACCCTTCCTGTGTTCCTCAGAAATCTCAACAGAATTTAGTAGCATCAATCATAATCATAATCATAAGTTTATTTTGTCAATATATAATATAATATATAATAATATAATATACCAAGACTGTTTGATATTGTCAATATGATAGACAAGACACTGGATAATGCTAATAAGTTTATTGAACACAACTAGGAACGAACACAACGCGAAAGAGCTACTAACGAGAACTGGTTAACAAATCTGACAGCTCTTTAAAAAACAGCCGGCTGCCAGCACGAACAGCCAATCAGCGAGCAGCAATATCCCGCTCATTGCCTGCTCGCGTCTCAGCCAATCGGTGTGAGCTAGCAACAGCGCAGCCCGGGTGAAGTCGTAGGTGTGAGGACTCAACACCCCTCCCCACCCGGATCGCGCATGCGTAATCAGCGAGATACGCTGGGCGGCGTCGACTCCTCCCTGATCTTTTGAGAGGAGGTGTGGCCGGCGGCTGAGACGGAGGCGGAGCGGGCTCATCTCGCTGTGGAACTACCGGCGACTGTGAGGAGCCCCCGGCAGGCAGTTCTGAGATCGGAACGGGTTCCGGAGAATCAGGTAAGTTTCCCGGTGCAATAACTTCGGGTTGTGTAGTGTTGGGAGGCTCGGCCAGGGTTGTTGGAGGTTCCGCAGGATCGGCAATTGAAGAGCTTGGTTGGTGAAGATGCCCGGGTGGCTCAGTTCCCTCCGTCGCTCTACACCTCAGTTGATTAACATGCCGCCTCCAGGACCGTCCGTCCGCTAGTTGGACTCTATAAGAATAGGGTCCAGTTAGATGGGTTATATGCCCTGGAACCCACTTTTCTCTGGACCCAAAGTTCTGGGCAAACACAGAATCCCCAATTAGAAACATTCTAACTAATTCATTAGGTTCACACAAAGGGTCAGAGATGTAGTCTGGATGTAAACGGTCCAGGGTGGTTCGGAGACTCCGGCCCATAAGGAGCTCGGCAGGGCTTTGTTTGGTGGACGCACAAGGGGTCGCATGTTGGGCTAAAAGGTAATGGCTGATGTTCTGTTGCCAGTTGGAAGGCCCCAGACGGCGGAGCGCCTCTTTTGTCGATCGGACAGCCCTTTCCGCCTGCCCGTTGGCAGCTGGATTAAACAGGGCAGTTTTAGCGTGGCGAATGCCCAATCTAGTGATAAATACACGGAAGGGTGCTGACGTAAACTGAGGCCCATTGTCGGTCACTAAGACATCAGGCAGGCCGTGACAAGCGAACCAGCCTTCCAGAATCGTAATAATGGCCTCAGAGGTGGTTGAGGATAGCCGGGTCAGCTCAACCCATTTGGACAGGGCGTCCACTGCGATTAGGAAATTTTGACCGAAGAAAGGGCCAGTGAGATCCAAATGGACTCGTGACCATGGCGCCCTAGGGGTCTCCCACTCCCTGACAGGGGCTGCTGGGGCAAGAGGCCTGGACAACTGGCACTGTTGGCATTTAGCCACCCAGTCCTCTATCTCCTGATCGAGGCGAGGCCACCAAACGTAACTGCGACCAAGCGCCTTCATTCGCACTACGCCCGGATGGGCGTCGTGGAGATGGGACAGAACTGGAGCCTCAAATTGGGGGGTACCACCACCCGGCTCCCCCACAACAGGCAGCCCTGATGTACGGACAGCTCGTGCCGCCTGCGATGATACGGCAGGAGCATTTCAGAGGCAGGCTGTCGGGGCCACCCCCTGCGCACCCAGTCCATAACCTGAGAAAGGGTTGGATCCGCAGCAGACTGAACTCTAATATCCCTGGCCGTAATAGGGGATTGCAGCTCATCAATCAACAAGATAGAGCCAGCAGGGGCTGGGTCATGTACAGGGGCTGGAAGTGGGCAGCGGCTAAGGCCATCAGCGTGAGCGATAGCCTTGCCCGGCTTATAAATCAACTGATAAGAGTAGGCCCCCAGGAATTCCACCCACCTTGACATGCGCGGAGAAAGGATCTGGGGTGTAGGGCGGTCGCCTGACAGTAAGCCAAGTAAAGGCTTATGGTCGGTAACGAGGTGAAAAAAACCTACTGTATACATAGTCGTGGAACCGTTTGATTCCAGCGACGGCCGCCAGCGCCTCACGGTCAAGCTGACTGTAATTCCTCTCGGCTGATGACAAGGTCCGAGAGTAAAACGCAATAGGGGCTTCCAAGCCATCTGGCAACAGATGACTAAGGACAGCCCCCACCCCGTACGGGGAAGCGTCTGCGGTCAAAACTAATGGTAGATTACTGTCATATTGGACCAAGACGGCATCAGATGTAAGGGCATCTTTGATAGCCCAAAATGAAGCGGCCGCCTTGCGACTCCAATGCCATGGGGCTTTGGCGTCCAAGAGACGGTGTAGCGGTTCTGCAATGGACGCCTTATGCGGCAGAAAGACTGCATAAAAATTAAGAAGGCCCAAGAAAGCCTGCAGTTCGGCTTTCGTGGTGGGGGCAGGGGCGTTCTTGATTGCCTCCACTTTGGCCGGGGTAGGGTGGATGCCCTTGGCATCTATTAAGAAACCGAGGAACTCCACCTGAGGCACGCCAATCCTACACTTTTCTCTCTTGAGCTTAAGCCCAGCCCCTCGCAACCTGGAGAGAACAGCCCTGAGTTTAAGAAGGAGATCGTCCTGATTGACAGCCGCAATCAGGACGTCATCAAAATAAGGGACTACCCCGGGTAGCCCATGGAGCAGCCGCTCCATGATGCTTTGGAAAATGCCCGGGGCCACACTGACCCAGAATTGCAACCGGGTGCACTTGAACGCACCTCGATGCGTAACTATGGTTTGGGCTAGCGCAGTAGCTTCATCAACAGGCAGCTGTTGATAAGCCTGCGCTAAATCCAACTTTGCAAAAATGCGCCCTTGACCTAAAGAGTGAAGTAAATGCTGTACCACAGGTACAGGGTAGGGATTAGCTTGTAAGGCCCGATTTATGGTGCATTTAAAATCGGCACAAATTCTAATTGACCCATCTCTCTTAAGTGGAATCACGATTGGTGTTTCCCATTTGGAGTGGTCAATGGGTACCAACACCCCCTGCTCTATAAGTTTATCAAGCTCCGGATCGACCTTGGGCCTGAGAGCTAGCGGCACCCTTCTGGGTTTCAACCTGATGGGCGCCACCTGGGGGTCCAAATTAAAAGAGACGGGGTGACCTGTGTATTTACCAAGGCCACCGTCGAACACATCAGCAAATTCGGTGGTCAAGAAAGAAAAAACATCAGTGGTAGCTGCGTGGACTCCGGACACCCCCAGCTGTAAAGCGGCAAACCAATCGAGGCCGAGGAGACTTGGACGCTTCTCTTTCACCACTATCAGAGGAAGGAGGCCGGAAAATTCGCCATAGGACACATGGAAGGATCCGCTTCCCATCGTGGGGATCAGGTTTCCTTGATAATCACGTAGTTGGATGCGGCAGGGCTGAAGTTGCTGTCGCTGGAAATCAGGCAGTAGTTCTTTGAGGGTGGCCCAGGCCACCAAGGATCTAGAGGACCCCGTATCGATTTCCATCTTAAAAGGGGCCCCCTGCAACCGGACAGTAAGATAGAGCTTGCTAGTCGGGTGCATCACTGAGGCATGATTGACAGCCACCGAAGGAAAGGATTCATCACGGCCAACGGAGAAACAATCATCGCGCCGAGTGGAGCGCCTCATACGCTTGTTAACTGGTTCAGACGAGTCAGCAGGGAAAGGACTCGCTGCCTTGCAAACCCTGGACAAATGGCCCCGCTTGCCACAGCGTCGGCAAACAGCGGACCGAAAATGGCACTCCGCTCGATTATGCTTTCCACTGCAGCCCAAGCAAGAGAGTGAAACGGCTTTAGGCTGAGGAAACCGGCTCCGCTGTCTCGAGGTCTTAAGACGGCTCACCGCACCTTCCTCGTCAGACGAATCAGCCAATTCATCCTCTTCATGGTGGACAGACATTGCCTTGCTGACAGGATTTACAGCAGGCACGGCACGCTGAATCTCAGCAGACGACCGATCAGAGAGCTCCGCAGCCCTCGCTTCATCTAAGGCAAGCGGGAGGGTAAGTTCAGAGCGGGCAAGGAGACGTCTCTGCAATTTCAGGTCTCGGACGCCACATACAAGTTGATCCAGAAGAGCGTCATCCAGGTCGCGGAATTCACAATGACGAGCCGCCGACCGCAAAGAAGCCATAAAATCATTAACAGACTCCCCGTCCTTCTGGGAGTGCTGGTGAAAGGCATGACGCCTGGCGATACGGGAGGGAGCCGGAGAATAATGATGCCTGAGCTTTTCAAGAAGAGTCTCCCAAGGCACGGAAGACACAGGCTGGGGCGCAGCGAGAGCCCTCGCAGTCCCAAAAACATCCCTGCCACAAGAGCTGAGGAAAAGACCATGCTTCCGGGCATTAGAAAGCTCAGAAAGATCGTTTGCCTGAAGAAAACATTCGAAGCGCTCCACATAATCGTCCCAAGTTTCAGACGCCGCATCGAAAGAAGTGAAAATAGGAAGCGCAGAGGCCATAGTTTACCTTCGTCGTCAGTGTTTGATATTGTCAATATGATAGACAAGACACTGGATAATGCTAATAAGTTTATTGAACACAACTAGGAACGAACACAACCCGAAAGAGCTACTAACGTGAACTGGTTAACAAATCTGACAGCTCTTTAAAAAACAGCCGGCTGCCAGCACAAACAGCCAATCAGCGAGCAGCAATCTCCCGCTCATTGCCTACTCGCGTCTCAGCCAATCGGTGTGAGCTAGCAATAGCGCAGCCCGGGTGAAGTCGTAGGTGTGAGGACTCAACAAAGACAAATTCCTTGTGTGTCCAATCACACTTGGCCCATAAAAAGAAATCTATATTGTCATATATAAGATAACAGCTAAAAGTATAAACATAATTTGAATACGTGAAAAAAGTAAGTAAAAAGTAATATTAGGACAGAGACGATAGGCTTACTTTAAAATCTTACTTTTTAATTTAAAAAATTAAAAAAGATTTTAATTTAAAATCTTATTTTGGTAAGATTTTGGACCACCTGCAATGGGCCCAAGGGATCAAGAGCACCCTTTGATTCTTTCTGTTCCTTTCTGGATGGGCAATTCCAGTTGGCATTGATGGGGAAGGGGAGATCAAGCATTGTGACACGAAGCGCCCTGTAGTTGTTGAGATAGCTTGCTGAGATTGGGAAACACTGTTTCAGAGCATCTGTAAAATTCTCAAATAAAGAAACATTCAAATAAATCTCCAGCTGAGCCTCTTCTGAACTGTTAGTCAAGACTTGTTTAATTTATCTTGAGGCTTCTCCTGCGTCTTCCCTCCTAGGCAACTCAGATCCTGAATGCAGATCAATCATTGCATGGCTGAAATTGCTGTCATTTAAGAGACCACGCGTGGCCTTACTTGGGACAGCATAAACGTAACCTTTTTCTGCCTATTTTAAAGAGTGGGACACGCTATTGGCCGAAATAGCGAAGGAAAATGGCAGAATCGGCGCCACTCGAGAAGGAACTCGGAAGCGCTCAAAAGGTGCTACTCTTTAAAGAGGTGGACAGTCTATAAGGCATTCCGTGACAGGGAAGGATAGAGCGCCGCATGCCTAGGCGGAAGAGCGGCCGGTAGTCGCTTCCGCAAGAGGCGGGCCAGAGTTGAGCGCTCTTCGGGGTCCTACTTCCGTGAAGGATTTGATTGCCATGGCGGAGGCTCAGCCTGTTTGTAGCTTCCTTTTCAAAAAGCGTCGCTCCGCGCCCGGGAGGGCTCAACGTAAAAGGCCGAGCAGCGACCAGGACGCCGGTGAGAAGCCACAGCCCGTCGCTGCATTCATTAACCAATTTCGTTGCATATATCAGGGGTCTCCAACCTTGGCCACTTTAAGCCTGGCGGACTTCAACTCCCAGAATTTCAGAGCAAAACAAAGCTGGCTGGGGAATTCTGGGAGTTGAAGTCCGCCAGGCTTAAAGTGGCCAGGGTTGGAGACCCCTGGTATATATGATGTACAGTGACAATAAAGGCTATACTACTAACAGCCTCCAAATATATTTGCGGCGGGATGGTGACACTGCGGATGGGCCGCGGTCAGCTTGTGCCCTGAAATTTCATGCGAAAGCCACGGATCCTGAACAAATGGACTGGGAGTTTATGTCGCCTTTTCCATGGCAACCCGGAACGTCTCTTTCACAGAAAAAAAGGCAGCTTCCCCGCTGGATCTTCTTGCCAAGGATGTAGTTCGTCCTACAATGTGAAAAGCAAACATGTAGTTTTCTTTCATCCCTGCCATTGCGCTTTTATTAGTTGGTGTTTCGAGTAAGATTGGATTCCGTGTGGAATATTGTTAGGATTAGAGATCCCAAGCCTTTGCAGTTACTTTTAAACTACTTTTAAAAGTTAAACTACTTAACTTTTAAAACTGAGTAAATTAGTAAAAGATACCATAGCTCCATATGGAGATGTGCATTTTATTGTTCTCATTTGTCTTAAATTGCTCTAAAGAAAGTGAACGAGTATTATTTGAAGGAGACGTAAGGTTGGTTGTCTTTTATGAGAACAGAGCAAAAATACAATCTTGGGTATTGGAAAAAAATTGCTTGGCTTCGTTTATATGAATTTGAATTTGTTATAACTGAATATAAAGATTTTTTGCCTAAGAACAAGTTTCTAGAATCTAGAGAGGCAGCTGTACTTTGCTAGTATTCCCTGCTCAATGTATTGTTTTCCAATGCTGTACGATTTCCATCTGCTTAAAGGTAGCAGCAGTGATGAAGGCAGCACTGTAGTCAGGAAGGAGAGACGAAAGGAAGTTTCCAACCCCATGATTCAGAAGGTGATGTATACTGCGTATCGATTCTCTCAAGTATATATAGATTGCCTCTTGTATATTTTTTGATTTGATAGTCTCATTGACTCTCATCTTCCAGACAAAGAAAAGTATGAAAACAAAGACTTCCTATGAGTCAAGCAATAGTGATGATGATAACAAACCTGAAGGAATTGGAATTGCATATAAATCAACACGATCTGCGGTATGAATATTCTTAAAACAGTATCCGCTGTAGTACATTAGATGACTTCTGATAGATTGGTAAGGGATTTGTTTCTTAGCAATTAAACAATTGCAACAATTGCAAGAAAACTTGGGTTAGGGTTAATGGAGTTTCACAAGATCTTTGTCAACATCTGGTGGCCATTTTTAAAATTTTGTATCATAACTTGGATGATACATACTTGTACAAAATAAGATTGCTGTTTGGTTTCATCACCTGAATCAGACATCTCATTTTTCTCTTAACTGCTATTAGAATTTTATTAAAAAGAGCTAAATTATGTAACCCTGAAATTTAGCCATTCATCTGCTAAAATTCAGCTTTTTGGTAATAAATGTAACTATGTTAATAAAAACTAAGGTTCATTTTCCTTTCTGCACTACTAAGTTTTCATATTACAGAAACCTGTGGGTCCAGAGGACATGGGTGCAACAGCTGTATATGAACTGGACACAGAGAAAGACAAAGATGCCCAAGCCATTTTTGAACGCAGCCAGCAAATCCAGAAGGTAGGTATCTAGACAATTGTCTTCATTTTTTCTTTAAGTCTTTATATAATATTGACAAGAAAGCAAAGGGTAGAAATGTCATACTGGTTATCTATGTTGATGTTTAATATTTCTTCTTTAGTATTTCTTCTGCTTAGAAGTCTACCACCAGGATTTTCAAATGATTTGTATTCTGTCTAGCATATTTTTAATCTTGCTTGTACTTTTATTTTTGTTTCCATGTCTCACAATGTTTCTGCTGCTGTTCCAATTTTATCTGGTATCTGTTTTCAGTCACATGTAGAGGCCTGAAAGAGATTAGTCTCCTTTAATGAGCAGTTTAGCAGACAGATCTCTGGACTTGCAGAAAATAGACTGCTGCTTCTTAAGCATTTTGAAGCATGCACAGTTCATTTATGTATGATTGATTTAATTTGTATGGCCACCCATCTCACCTATATGACTTTGGTCACTCGCAACACTTAGTATAGTGATGGCGAACCTTTTTGCCATCATGTGCCAAAAGCAGGGGGGGGGCACAGGGAGGTCAGGCATGTGCATGTCCACACCCATAATGCAATGCCCCTCCTGCACACCCTGCCCCTGCACGTGACCTCCGCACACTCCCCCTGCCCCCACTCATGCATGCGTGACCCTGCTCCCACCATGCATGCGTGCACGACCCACCATGCATGCACGCCACACTCCCCGCTGCCGGTTTTGGGCCTGGCAAGCCTCCCTGAAGCCTCCTGCGAGCAAAAACAGGCTGCGGGGGTGGCACCACCAGAACGTGGAAGAGTGTCAATGAAGTAAATTCCCCCCAGCCCGCCACCAAGAACAAACCAGCGCAGCCCCCCCCCCCCCTTCTATGAAGGGAGCGTGCCCGCTTGCGAGCTTGGGCGTCTCTTACCCTGGCCCTGGACAGACCTTCCTTCAGCACGGACTCCACTCCTGCGGCAGGGTGAGAACCACTGCACAGCCTCGCAGCCCCAGGAAAGTAACAGGGGCATCACTGCTTGTCCTCGGTGGCTGGTGGGGTGGTGGGGGGAAGTTGTCCTCCAGAATCCTGGGTGCAAGCGGCAGGGTGAAAACTGCTGCCCTGCCCCAGGAATATAGCAGGGGCATCGCTGCTAGTTCTTGGTGGCTGGCAAGGGGTGGTGGTGGTTCTCACTCTGCCGCTTGTGTCCAGAATTCTGGAGAAGAACTGCTGCCCCCTCGCCCGGCACTGGGAATAAGCAGTGCTGCTGCTGCTGCTTTTCTGGGACGCCCAAGCTGGCCAGGTGCTCCGGACCGTGGACGTGCGTCACCGTGGACTGGAGGGCTGGGGCCACACAAGAAGCCCGCTTGGCCAGGGAGGGAGGGAAACCCTGGCCCGTCCTGGCCGACAGCTCTTTCCCCTAGGAAGTGATCACCAGGATCCTGTCTCTGTGTCTTTGGGCTTGCGCAAGCGCACCAGAACTAGAAGACCAGGTGGCCAGCGCACATGCACACACCAGAAACTGAAAGATCATCTTCCCGGCAGGCATAGGTGCACTGGGCGACTGTTCTTTCAGTTTCTGCCACTCCTGGGTATGTGAAGACCCACCTAGATGGCTGGCACACCAGAACCCGGTAGAGCAATAGGAGATAGCTTTGCGTGCCCGGAGAGATGGCTCTGTATGCCACTTCCGGCACGCGTGCCATAGGCTCATCATCACGGACTTAATAGATGATCATATGGGAGCCTGAATTGCCTTGCCACTGATTTTTTTTTTCTGTTCAGGAACTTCAAGGAAAGGAAGACGATAAGATTTATCGAGGAATTAATAATTATCAAAAGTATGTAAAACCAAAAGATACATCCATGGGAAATGCTTCTTCAGGCATGGTAAGGTAAGGAGAAAATGCAATGTTCATTCCAAGAAAAAGTATATGTAGTTAGCTACCTGAGGATGCATTTTATGGTATGGGAAAATTTGTCAGTTTAATTCATTTTTCTATCTGCTAATTATGCTGTTTGAAATAGACCATGGTATCTTACGAACTTGACAGTTTACTTTTAACAGTTTTGTAATATTTGTAAAGAATGACCTTCACATTCTAAGAAGAAACTAGATATTTCCAGTTTTAAACACAAATGAGAATGTAAATCTCATTTGTAAAGATGAAACCAATGATTTCTTGAAAATGTTGCAGGAGCAATCAACCTGACTTTCTAGTATGTTGACTCTGTTGTAAAATGGATGTTCTCATTTTTGTATGTGATGACCCTGCTATTCAAAAGACAGCGTGTCCCTTTGATAGAAAAAGTGAATCTAAGACCAATTATCCATCAAATCATTGTGGTCTTCCTCAAATCTTATTACTTTAGTGGCATTTGTGTATTGCAATAGGGGCAACCTTTTAGCATTTACAGTCATTTAATCTTTTCTTAAGTTTTTGTTGTTTATTTCAGGAAGGGACCAATCCGAGCCCCAGAACATCTCAGGGCCACTGTGAGGTGGGATTACCAGCCTGATATATGTAAAGACTACAAGGAAACTGGGTTTTGTGGCTTTGGAGGTAAATGAATTACTTATATACTTTCTGATTGTTTATTGATTTGGAGTAGTTGACAGCAGAACAGAAATCATTGACACCATTGTTAAGTGTCCTTTTTTCTTCCCTACAGATAGCTGCAAATTTCTGCATGACCGATCAGATTATAAGCATGGGTGGCAAATTGAGCGGGAACTGGATGAGGGACGCTATGGACTTAATGGTATGAGCAATCTCCTTTCTTCCAGTATTCAGCAAATTTAACTGGTTGTGATGAAAATAATGTCTTTCAAATTCATATAGGATATGACAAATAGCAGGTGCAAGGTTGGGTGGAGTGAATTGATCAAATATATATAGAAATGATCACCTTCTTTGAGAAAAAATGTTTCCTTCTACTGAACACGTGTGTGTGTGTGTGTGTGTGTGTGTGTGTGTGTGTGTGTGTGTGTGTATGAAATTGTAAGAATTTGGGTGTGTGTGCAGTGAGGACTGAAAATTATATCTATGCATTCATATTAACAGAGATTGAAAATGAAAACATTTGGAAGAATCTATGTAGGGAAGATATACATTTCTCTTTATTTAATAGGAACTTTAGTAAAGATTTTAGGTTTTCAAACTAGTAATTAAATATAAATTTTGCAGCACAACTGCATAGCCATATTAGTATTTTCTGGCATCTTGATAGATTATATGATGTTTTCAGAGTATCAATTTGTGGATAATTTCAAGAGCTAGGGCCAGTTGTGCACTGTCTTTTTTTGTGCATATGGGCTGCCTTGCGTTATAACAGTTGGCTTACATGTGTCTCTTGATAGCCTGTGATGGCAATAAAAAGTAAGTACATTCTCAGCAGAGGACAAATATGTATGTGCCTTCCTTCTTCATCTGAGAACTGTGGGAGGGAATAGAAGCAACTGTCTTAAGTGACTATTTTAGTAAAATTATTTTTATCCGACTTGTTAATGTTATCCCTTTTGGCACGAACAACTTCCTATATGGAGTTGGTAGAAGAAAAAGAATATGTCATTGTTCTTAGCAGTACAATTTAGCAGGTACTTTTTCTTTTATATAGATGATGAAAATTATGAAGTAAGTAGTGATGAAGATGAACTGCCTTTCAAGTGTTTTATTTGCAGAAGCTCCTTCAAGAATCCGGTGGTAACCAAGTAAGATTATCTTTTTGATAATGTTGACATTTTTAAAGTGATCTATGATACTTCAATTTTGAGACTGATAGGTTGTCAAACATCTATACAACCACATGTAAAAAATACCCTAATATTTATAATTTACTACCTTAAAAATATTGATGGCCCTAAAGAGATAGTGATGCTGTTCTTAAGAAATGTCCATTTGAAGTGACTAAAATGTAAGATTTTCTTGAAAATGAAGAAAAAAATTAAAATGCTAATTCTCTACTAGAAATTTGCAGCAATTGTCTTATGTTGTCTTAGGTGTAAACATTACTTTTGTGAAAACTGTGCCCTACAACATTATCGCAAGTCTCAGCGATGTTATGTATGTGACAAACAGACTAATGGTGTCTTCAATCCAGCCAAAGGTATTTGGCCCAGATTTCCTTTTTAACTGGAGGCAATGGGGAGTGACTGGACTTGGTTTTATGACCTTTTTTATGTCAATTAAGAGAATGCTACAGTCGTTAAGTGAACCTGTCAGAGAATTGCACAGCTGGTGTCCACATGGAGTCAGACATGCTGACATGAATCAGCTTTATGTAAATAAATATATTTACAGTAAATAAGAGGTAAACAGCATCAGGTAAAAATCAACACAGCAAGAACATCATGAGGTAAATCACAGAGAGCACACACAGAGGAAAAAGGTGGGAAACAAGGAAATTCCCCTTTTTCACTCACAGCAACCAATCACAGCTCAGACTCCCTCATTCAGTGTCCAGCTGTCTTCAATCAATTAGCCATAACTGTATGTTTGTAGTCATTATCCAATTATTCACTGCTCCAGCAATTAAATTTTAAATATCTCAACAGAACCGTTTTTTATGGAGCAGTTTCTCTCTCTCTCTCTCTCTCTGTGTGTGTGTGTGTGTGTGTGTGTGTGTGTGTGTTGTAAATCAGTCATGTGACTGCAGAAACTGCAAGGAGCTGTAAATGTGGATGCCAAGCACCCAAAACACAGTAACGTAACTGCAGGGGTGGCCAATGATGGAAATTTGAAACTAGATCATTACTAGCTTTGAGGAGAGGAGTCTGTCATAACTTTGTACAGTGACTAAGTGACAAGTTGTCAGTGAAGGGGAACTTATACAAACAAAATATTCTCTAATGATAGACCTCAGATTGCATATTTTATATATTTATATTTAACTTTTAAAAACGTGTATCTGCTATATGAAAAATGTATTGCCAAATATCTTTGGAAAAAGCCTTCAGATTTCTGTATTTTTCAAAACATTTGTCCTTAATCATGACTAGAAATAAGTTTAGGAGCAGAAGGTTTGCATGTTGACATTTGCATGAGCACAAGGGATAGATCAGCAGGAGACAGCATCTGCATATTCCTTAAAATACCTCTGGTCACTGATTGTAATAAACTTGACTGATTTATCTCAGTCAAGACATGTATTAAAGATAACAAAGATATGCTATTTTCCATATTAGGATACAAGACAGTAAATAGTGGAATTAATTTTGACTCTTAAGTCATGGGTGTCCAGACTATTGGCTTGCCTGGACCATATTGAGTGAAGAATTCTCTTGCGTTGCTTATAAAATATATAGTTAATGCATATAAATCACATAATGTTAAAGGTTTATGATCTTATGAGGCCTTTACTAGCTGCATGCATCCCACAGGACGAACAGGCCTGGTCTAAGTAACAAAGTAGTATAGTTAGATGCGGTTCCAAATAATTGTTAACTGAGGTAAATCAGCACTTTGGATTGCTATGTAGGGGAATCTCAATTTTTGTAATATATTTTTGTTCTATAAGGAATATTTGCTTGAAAAGATCTTTAAAACATTTCCCCTCTTCTAGGGGAAGATTCTTGATTAGTAAATGTATTTGAAAAAGGGGATTGGAAAATAGATAAGCTAGTCTTACTTAAATATCACCCATACTATTTTAAATGCACATTGCTCCTGAGCTTAAGAGAACTATAATTCAATATAACTCTAAGAAGATTAGAATTACATCTCCAAACCTATGGAAAGTCTGTCTAACTCATCCAGTCACTTATTTTCTCTGAGTAGGGAATTGTGTCACATACATAGAATTCAGTATGTTCCTCAGAATATAGAGGAAGGAATAATTTGTATGGATCATGTTGTGAAGTATTCCTTTTTTGTCTTGGATTTTGTTTTACAGAATTGTTAACAAAACTGGAAAAGCATAAGGTTGAAGAAAGTCCCCTTGACGATGCTGGAGAGCAAGATTAGCATTTTTTAATCATTTTCATGCCTTACACCCTCCAGAGAAATAATTTGTTTGCAGAATAAATAATTTATAGAAAAATACCGTATTTTTCAGACTATAAGATGCTCCGAACTATAAGACGCACCTAGCTTTTGAGGAGGAAAACAAGAAAAAAAATCTGCCTCTGCCTCCCAGCAATTTGCCTCCTTGCAGCAAACAGGCTGGTCAGCTTCAGCACAGCCTGATTTAGCACGAGCAGCTGATTGGTGGTTGGATCTGACTCCCGAATACCCCCTATCAGCTGTTCCAGGCTACAGGAATTGCCACCATCCATTGCTGCCGCCATCTATCCCCGTCACCTGGAACGGGCCGAACATGGGGCATGCGGAGGCTGAAAATGGGGTGCATGCAGGCGGAGATAGGTGGCAGTGGTGATGGGCAGTGGTGATTGCCATAGCCTGGAACAGCTGATAGGCAGTATTCTCGAAGGCAGAGCCAATCACAAATCAGCTGCTCATGCTAAATCAGGCTGTGCTGAAGCTGACCAGGCTGTTTCTTAGGAGGCAAATTTCTGGGAGGTAGAGGACAGCAGGTGGGGGCTGGCAGGTGAGCAGGGCTTTGGCAACATTCGCTGTATATGACGCACATTTCCACCCACTTTTTTTGGGGGGGGGGGTGTATCTTTACATAAAAAAATACGGTAAACTGATCCATCATGCTTTGTGCTTCAACATACATTCCAAACAACTTTACAGACCAAGACATATTACAGATAGTAAAGAGCATTATGAAAACAAAGCAATTCATTATTTTTTATTGCTTTAATGTATTGGAAAAGGGGAAAAACAAAAAATCAACAAGGAAAACAAAAAACTGTACAAAAACAGCAGCTCAAAAACTTTGCATTTCTGAAAATTAAAGGAAATAGTTCTTCCTGCGTTCAAACAACTTCTATATTCTAAAAGGAAATAATTAGCAGAAATTAAATCAGCTGAACATCTCACCCAATTGGTCTTTTGAGGCATGGTATAAGAGTTCAAGACATTTCAGACAGTCCAAAGTAGTTATCTTGTGATTGTAGCTTTGTTTTAAGTCTTTTTTTTTAACTTATTGGGCACTGTACTAATTCCAAACCCTGTAATAAATATTTCTACTATATTACCTTTCAGGTTTCAATAGCAAAGATATTAATTGGGCTTGCTAGTCTGATTTAGAGGCTTTTTTTAATTACAGGGAGTTCATAAAGGGCAGCATTTATTGAAGAACATTGTGAAAATGCAGAAATATTTTATTGGCAAGAAATACAGCTTAAGACATGAGTACTTACAATCTGCAAATGCTACAGCTTGCCAGAAAAGTTTTGGCTCAATGTTTGATTGAACAACAATGATTAAGTATATAGAAGAAGAATGAAAGATTACTACACAAGTTGGGACAATTCACTATGGGAAGGAATTCCAAATTACCTTGTTAGATACAAATTAAAGGTATTTTCATATTCTAACCCTATGTCAATAGGGTTACTTCCTGCTACTAAGCAATTCTAAGTAGATTTTTATTGGGGGTTTTTTTAAGTGCATGGCACTCAGTTCCTTGGAACCACTGGCAAACCTACAAAAAGATTTTGGTTTCATTAAAAACAATTGAACATATATATCTTATGTCTTGGAACCAAAGTTCAATACAATATTGTTAATTTTTTCCCTCTCAAAGCCCAGGCTTTATTTTAATGCAAATGTCAGGTAGAACAGGTTCCTAAGAAAGAAACTGCAGTGTAATGAGCAGATTGCTTTGTAAAAAATATTTCACAATGTTCTTCTATTGGTTACCTAAAATTCCCAATCATCCATCTCAAGCTGCTCCATATTGGAAGCCAATCCAAATATATGGCTAGGATCTTGTGTCTGCATCCCTTCAAAACTTGTAATTGGCATGACAGGATATAGCAGTTCAGGAAGTGCTTCAGATGCCCGATGTTTGATCTGAAAAATGGGGAAGTAAAAAACATACTTAAGTACTAGAATTAAAAAATGTAATTAGATGCAATTTGACTCAGTCCAAGTTTATATATAACTCCACTACAGTGTCACTTTTTATATAGGTAGTCCTTGACTTGTAAATGTACAATTGAGCCCAGAAACTTGGTTAAGCAAAAAACATTAAGATGGACATCACATGAGTGCCTACATGATTGCTTTGTTCAACAACTGCAATCCTGGCATTCCTGGTTAATGGTCATTAGCAATCCTACAGCTTGTGAACTGGACAGAGTCCCAGGTAAGGAACATGGGATGCCTCAGGTGGGTGAGACCGTGAGAAGTGCTAACCAGGAGCTGAAAATTCCCCCCCCCCCCCCCGAAATCCAAACTTTTCAGCCCCTGAGCAAAGAGACATTTGTGCATAGCTTGTGCTGAGGTTCCCCCACTTGCCCAAGGCACCTTTATCACACCATCTTTCCACTGCTTGTATTTCAGCTGCCATTTATTGGAGCTGGCTACCAAAGGATGCATGGAAGGAAATGTCTTTAAGTGGAATGCAGGAACAGAACTCGGATCCTGAAGATCTGATCCCTCACCAAAGGAGGTCAGCTCCTTTTAGGAGTGGTAGAGAAACTGTTCAGATCATCAGGATTTCAGCTCTATTTCTCAGAAGGCATTCAAATCCTCTTGGCAGACAGCTTTTTCAGCCAACTCCAACAGGTGAGAAGGAATCTTCTTGGCAAGCAGCAACAGCTTGCAATCTTCCCTGCCAGCTGCTTTTCTATTGATTTAAAATTGTAATCTGACAAGCACCCTCATTGCAATCACATAAACTCTGGAGGGGGGAAAGGTGTGACATTTTATATAAAATATCCTTTCCAAGACCATTAAGGACTGTATCTGGATGTTCTTTGCACATACAGGAATAGGAAATAATTTAGCATCCTAATTATGTTGATAATCATTGAATAAATTACATAGAATTTTACCTCATCCTCTCATAATTACTGAAAAAAATAGAGCAGAGTTCTTGGTTTCATCTTTTCTTGATGATTTCTTTTGATAACATACTCTTGCTGAAAACGCTGGACTACATTAGAGGTTCGTACTAAACAACAGGTTGTTGAACCCCAAAGGCACTTTAGCGCTTGTAAATTCTGCAAAACTTTTGTAGATTGCGTACAGTCAGGCAGAATGAAACCTTTTTGATTGTTGGGAGTTGGGGCTGAGAAGAAAATCTGCAAAGACCTATGGGGAGGGATGAAAGGATGGCATATTGCTTTTTAATCTTCTGCACATCCTGCCATTCTTCCCAGTGCTTTCCTTACCTCCCCTTGTGAAGCCAAGGACTTCACTGATGGTCGCTAAGGGGAAACACTATTCCTGAAAGAGCAGAGAGAAATGGGCCAATTGGATATGTTACACCTGAAACCAAGGACATGAGTAACAGTAACTATCCAACCAGCCTATCCTCTTGCTCAGACCTTTCCTAACACCTTCTTCCTGTTAGTCTTTCCTCAAAACCATTTCTGAGAGGAAGAGGCATGACTGGTCCTGGTCTCAAATAGAACATAAATATTTCAATCCAGATACAGGTCAGTAGAAACCAGTTTTGCTTTATCAGAATGTAACGTTTTATAAGAACCAAAGACTAAACTTAGCTACTATCTCCATCCCCTACAGAAAGTCAACAGACAATAAGGACTCGATGATGGAAATTCCAAAATTCTGTATCTCCAAAATATCTTCATTTTTACAAATGAGATTCTGCAAGAGCGTAATTCTTATTTTAAAATTCTCTATTTGGATCTTTCTGCCTACTGCCCCAAACCAGCAAAACCTGACTTCCAACAACAGATATCGGCCCAAAACACCTAACATCACAACATCATGATCGAGTTCCAAAATCATATTGGAAGCTTTGCCAGAGGTTTGGGTTCAAATACAGCAAAAATTACTGGGAACACCAAACTGACAAAAGTACTTGAAAATGAACAAGTCGAGATCTTATAGGACTTTTGAATCCAAACAGACAAGACATCTGGCCCACAACATGCCTGATATCACTACTGTGGAAAAGAAAAAAGTCTGGTTCATTGATATTGCAATATCAGGTAATGCACAAATTGAAGAGAAACAAGTACTGGTAGAGAAAATAACAAAATACCGCAATCTGTAAGTTGACCGATTATGGAGGAAAAAATCAATGGTTGTACCAATAGTAATAGGACCCCTTGGAGCAATACCCAAAGGTTTGCCTAGATACATGGAAATTTTGAATTTATTAGACCTGAATATTCTGACTTTACAAAAAACCCACCTTACTCAGAATTGCCTATATACTCAGATGTTAACAACTCTAAGGTTCTTGGTTAGGACTTGACCTGTTATGTTTTTACCAGTCCCAGACTGTGGATCAAATTGAAGATTAAATCAATAATAACAATAACAATTCCCAGACTGTGAATCAAATTGAAGATTAACCATAATAATGCAAATTAAATTCAAAATTTTAAAACAGCTTCGTACTATTTTGTTTACATATTCACAGAAATGGTTCCAAAGCAGCGGTACATTCTTGTCTCTCACTTACTCTCCACCAATACAAGAGTGAGAAAAATTTGTCAAGGCAAGTGGTTGAAACTTACCTGTTTGAAAAAAGAATGGTTCAGCAATGCATTTGCACTTGGCCTATATATGGAAAAAAAAAGCAATTGTACATCAGCATCAGGAAGAAAAAAAGTTGTCTCAGGGAGCAGCAATGAATACTCTGCTCTGACTCTCTGAACAAGCCAGAGAAAAACAAGAGACTTCCTTCAGTTTTGGAAAGCCAATGTTATGTTAGCAGTTGTTGCCTGCAGTATGTTATTTGCTCTCAATCGGTAGAATGAATAAAAGGGTATTCTCTACAGCAAATGATATCATGAGAGCCCTTCATTCAAGCTCACATGCTGATTGAATAAGCAACTTTTTCCTAAACATAGTGCTTACAAGTCATTCTTGATCAGACTCTGGAAGAAGAGTGAGATTTAGCCTCATCTTCTGCTGATAGCGACCTGACCAATGTTTACCATTCAGATTAGACTGACAATAAGGAATGAATACTATCCACAAGTTACGTTTGAGCCAGGCATTGTCTCACATTAGCATAAATCCATATATCATATAAACTAAGAGATTCATGTTGAATGGAGACAAACAGAAGCTCATAATTTCAGCAAGCCAATAATAGTAAAATTTCCCCCCTGGAAAATGGTTTTGTTGACATTGGCTCTTGGAGTTTTGAGCAAATTTCAGGAAACAAAACATCTGCTGTTTGGATTCCTTGTGATATACTAATATTTATTCTTCTCTTTGAAATATTTTGTTAAAATTATCCATAAAGGAAATCGGACTGCATTGGCATAGGGCCTGGATATATGAGAGATACCCATCCTCAACTATTTCTCCCAATCTGATGGGAAGCGTCCAGAATAGTGGATGCTTTCCAGATTCCCTCTAGTAAATATTGTCATCTTGTGGGAACAAGGAAGCTTGTTTTCTCTCTTGTGATCCCTACCCAGAAATTATCCCAGAAATGCAGCCAGTGCACTCTCTTATGGGGTTCTGAAAAGCTCTGAAAATCTATGTGTTTCTGGGGCCCTATTGTGGCTTTTGCCATTGTTATGACTGCTTCAGTTTGGGCTGCCTAAATTGGTGCAGGTTTTCAAGTGATGTTTTTGTTCTTGGATTTTGCAAGCTGCTCACTTGGCAGCTGCAAAAAAATTAAATAACTACATAAATACATGGGGGGAAACCCTGTGTTCGTGCCAATTTGATTGTTTTGGTGTATCTATGCACATTGTTAGTGCAGTTATACACTGATGTACTTGTTAATGCTCTTTGCTGCAAAACTGATTTAACAATTTACTGCAATTCTTGATCCTTTAATTTAATTTTTTTTCTAATTCATGGTGATGTTTTTTATTACTATTGGTACTGTTGAACACTAATGAGTTTTTAAAGATAAAAGTGCAGCTAGTTCAGACCTTTTTGGATGGGCCCTTCTGAATTCCAACCAAACAACACATTGTCTTTCTTTTTGCTAATGCAGCAAGATTTTTAGTGGAGAGGAGAACCCTATTTTTTTTTTAAAAAAGAAGTAATTTTTTTAAAGGAGGAAGTAATTTTTAAAATATTGTTGAAGTAATTTCTATCTGAATGAACTGTTCAGCCCATTTTCTGCCAAGCTGGTTATTATTGTATAGCTTGCCTTTGAGGAGCTGAAAGAAATGTGGGAAATTAACATATTCTTTTAAAAAGAACATAAATTCTAACCCTTTTAAAAATCTTTTCAATAAACATACCCCAAGAGAAATTATGCTTTAAAGTTCTTTGAGGTAACAATAAACTGTATCCACTTTTTCTAAAGGAAATATGTTAAAGCTTCAAAAAAAAATGTCTGGTTGATTTTTTTCTAAAAGTTAGTTAGTTGGCAGCAGCATGGACTACAATATCATGTAGACTTGCCATTGCATGAAAAGAAGGAGCCAAAGGACTTATTTTGCATTTCCACTTTTTTACCATTGCTGAAACAATCATAAAAAAGGTTTTCTCTTTATCTGCATCACTAATCTGAACCTACTTCTTTTTCATATTTCAATTTTCTGACAAATTGTATTTCCATTGATATTTTCATCATTGATTTCAAGAGCAACCAATTCCACAAACATACTGTATTTTTCAGAGTATAAGATGTACCAGAGTATAAGACGCAGCTTAGTTTTTGGGGAGGAAAATAGGGAGAAAAAATCTGCCTACCAGGTATTCATCTCGCTAGCATCCTTAGTCTGGTCAGCTTCAGCACATTAGTTTGCTGGTTTTTTATCCCCTGCTTAGGGATAAAAAACAGCTTGTAAGGCACAGCTGAGAGGAAGCAGCAATGAGAAAAGCAAGCAAAGCACGGGGAGATCGCTTCATTCCGCTAGCACCTAATTAGAACTGAAAAAAAGCTAAAGAACAGCTGAGAGTGGGAGCAAAGCATGGAGATCACTCGCTAGCCTCGTTAAAGCACAGCGGAGAGTCGAGGGAGCAGGCAAAGCTGGGAAGATTGCTTCACTCGCTAGTGCCTCGTTAGGGCTGAAAAAAAGCTTTGGAGTATAAGACGCACCCAAATTTCAGCCTCTTTTAGGGAGGAAAAAGGTACGTCTTATACTCCGAAAAATACGCTATAACATGTTTAATCATCCCAAAACATTCAAAACTTGCTCATTTGGCATGGAGAAATTGATTGAACAGGAATATAATATTTACATCTTTTGCAACACTTCACATTATGCTTCCAACTGAATGCTGTTGAATATTTTAGCTCTGATTTTAGCTCCACCACTTCACAGATTACCATATCCCCTGAACTTCACTATACCTCAAGTCTGGGTTCCTTTGCAAGCACTGCTCTACAAAGTTGTGAAAATATGATGAGAAAGTACGGTGGTAAGGATGCAGTGCTGCTTCACCATTAGAGGCTCTAGCATTGCTGGCTGCCATGCCTTCTCCAAGACTACTGCTAGCCCCAGAGCGTGATGGCTTCATAGTCAGCTCCTCTGGAGGAATAGTGGTTGTGTCTAGTAGACAAGGGACAGTTCCATTGAGTTTCTCCAAAAGCATCTGAAGCATGAGAACAAAATGTTTGGTGAAAAATATCACATTACTGTAGAGCAGTTAGTGTTATAATAATTCTAGTGGCTTTGCTGTCATATATACAGTCAGGGACTGAAGTGAAAGGGAAAAAGAAAAATCTCCTACTTGTGTTGCAGGCATATCTTTGAATGGAACATGGCCATTTGCTAGTTCACAGGCTGTTATTCCTACACTATAGATATCAGATTTTGCATCATAGCCTTGCAGGTTCTAAAATCAGAAAAGCAAGACAGTATTGAATTATAAATGTTATTCAATGAAATTTAAATTGAAAAATACACAAGCTAAGCATATCATAATTACCCCCAAATCAACCCATTCATCAATCAGACATTTTTATTGAAGCATCAATGTCAGACAAATTTTTTTCTTAAGAATGAAGAAAAGATATTGAAACTTCTATAGTCAGAATAACAAGTAATTTTTAAAAAACATAATAAAACAGAAATAAATTGTAAAATAGGTGGTGAAAATGAATGCCATGCACACTTAAAGGTTGAGAAACATAATACCAAGAAAATTAACATACCTGCTGCAAGACCTCTGGACTAAGCCATGGTAGAACTTTGATGCTAAATTTGGGGAAATCATGAACTACTTTAAGACGCTGACCATGGCTGATCATACTGAGGTTACTGCGCAAGCCAGAAAGATATACTTTTCCATCTGCAGATATCAGGATATGACTGGCTTTCACACTCCTGCATGCAAAAAGGACAGAGAGAAAACAGCCACAAACCCCCATCCATCCATCCAAACCAAATCCATTTGGTCCGAGAAACAAAACCTCAGGAATTTGAGACAGAAAGTATTGTTGAGAAGTTCAGCAAATATTTGCGCTGTGGCAATACTAATCTGAACAAAAAGCCGAAGTTGGAAATTAATATTTTACTAATTAACATTTACAATTATCTTTCTTACCTATGAACATAACCCATATGGTGTATATAATCAAGAGCTTTCAATACCCCTTGAAGGATGTAAGCCATAGCTAATTCACTCATACCATCCATAAAATGTGTACGTATTAAATCTTTAGCAGAACCTTTAAAAAGAGAATACAATATTATGATTTGATACAGTCCAGAAAATCTTAATAGACATATCTTTTATTATCTATAAAAATCGGAAAGATGAGAAGCCATTAAATGTGAACTTGTAATTCTACTTCACAAAAGACTCTTAAGATTTCTTATTCTTTATAAAGACCATTTTCTACATCAGCATTGGTGAGAATGAGAGAAATCAGAGACTTTCAGCAGGATCAAGAACCAATGGGATATACAATCTACTGCTGGACTAAGTTTAGGAAGACTTAGGTTCAAATTACTACTTAGTTATGAAGCTAAGCTTTGTGAATTTGGACTCGTCACTATTACACTAACATTACTGTTCAGAGTAATTTTTCGAATCAAAAGAAGAAAAGAACTATGTACATTGAAATAAGGGACTTAGAAAACATATAACATTTATATTTAATCATTTGGTATGATAGTTAGAATATATTTCCCCTGGAAAGTTCATGTGCATAATTCTCCCAAGTATAGATGAAAATGGAGAAGCTGCAGTTGTCCTTAATGGATCTTCTTTCTCCATACTTACAACAGAAAAATAACTCTTCTTGTTTCCTTCAGTCTAACCTATTCCACTCTCCTACTGACAACATGATTCAGAACCAGGACCTCCTTACTTTGGATTACCAAAAAGAGACTTGGTATTTCTGGTAATACAGGGCATTCTGTTTTTGCTTGCACCGCTTTAGAAATATCTGTATTTTAAAATACTTGGTCTTTCAACAAAAAAATAATCTGCTATCAATGTACATTAATTTGAATTTATTTAGTTAATAATTAGTTCAATACAATAAAACACAAATTAACATAAAATCAATATAATGATCTATGTTTAGGCAATTAATGCACAATCTAATATATGGAATAGAAACATAGCTTTATGGGTCTTTAATTTTATTTTAATGCTGCCATTAATTACTATCAATGCCCGAATATGCTTTCATTACATCATGAAAAAAATTCTTTTTGAAAGAGCAGGAAGATTCTTTCTATTCTTACTTACCATATGCCATGAATGATGTAAGAACCCATAGTTCATTGTCAGCTATGAAGGCTGCTTTATATGGCACTAAATTGGGGTGGCTGAAGAATTTTGAGACATGAAGCTCACCCTGAAATCCAAAATGTAACAAGATATTATTGGCAAATCAGATATGTGAGATATGGAATATGATAATCCAGAGGGAATTAAATAATAATTAGCAATAAAATATAATATTCTGTTAATAATGTAATTCATTCATTCAGATTTTTAGTTGGCAATCACAGTTCATGGAGACTTTAGTGACTAACAGCAGAGGCAGGAAGAATAAAATATTATTATACTTTTTCCCAGTAATATTAAATTGGCCCCTGTGGGAACAGAATACAGGACCAAATGGGCTTCATTCATAATAATTCTTATGTTGTACTGTACAATTGTCATATATTAAGCTGGGTAAGAACTAAGAACACTTCTAGGAGGGACCAACCAAACAAATTTGGTTGCTAGCTTTACCTGCAAAAATGCTACCATCTCATTGGTGCAGGCTTCTAAGTTGACTCTCCGGACAGTGACAAATTCCCCACTTGGTTTATATTGTGCCAGATTCACAGTCATTAATTCCTCAAAACCTTTTCCTGAAAAAAATATGTAGCACCTTTACAATACAATTTCAATCAAAATAAGACATGTAACATCTCAAACATTTTTTTTTTGCACTTATCCATTTTGAAGGTTTTAGTTATGGTAGAATTCAGGGAAGTCATCTCCTTAATAGATTAAAAGAGCTGGAAGGGACCATGGAGTCCAACCCCCTGCTTAGGCAGGAAACCCTACACAAGGTTCAGACAAATGGTTATCCAATCTCTTCTGAAAAACTTCCAGCGTTGAAGCATTCACAACCTCTGAAAGCAAGTTGTTCCACCGATTAATTGTTCTGTCAGGAAATTTCTCCTTAGTTCTAAGTTGCTTCTCTCCTTGATTAGTCTTCATCCATTGTTTCTTATCCTGCCCTCAGGTGCTTTGGAGAATCCTTCTTCTTTGTGGCAGCCCCTGAGATATTGGAACACTGCTGTCATGTCATCCCTAGTCCTTCTTTTCATTAGACTGGACATATACAGTTCCAGCAACCATTCTTTATATGTTTTAGCCTCCAATTCCTTAATCATCTTTGTTGCTCTTCTCTGCACTTGTTCTAGAGTCCCAATATCTTTTTTACATTGTGGCAATATCTGGCCACACTTGGAATATTAGATGCAGTATTCCAAGTGTGGCGTTAACAAGATATTATGAAGTGGCATTAACACTTTATGTGATCTTGATTCTATCCCTCTGTTTATGCAGCCTAGAACTGTGTTGGCTTTTTTAGAAGCTGTAGCACACTGCTGGCTCATATTTAAATGATTGTCCACTAGGTCTCCAAGATCCCTCTCACAGTTACTACTATTGAGCAAGGTACCACATATATTGTACCTGTGCATTTTGCTTCTCTTGCCTAAATGTAGAACCTTACTTTTTTCACCATTGAATTTCATTTTGTTAGATAGCGCCCAATGTTCAAGTCTGTCAAGATCCTTCTGTATCTTAAGCCTATCTTCTAGAGTATTGGCTATTCCTGCTATCTTGGTATTGTCTGCAAATTTGATGAGTTCCCCATCTATCCCCTTGTCCAAATCATTGATGAAGATTTCAAAGAGTACTGGATCTAAAAGAGAGTTTGAGGTATCCCAGTGCATACTTCCATGTAGATGTAGTTCCCTGAGGACTACACATTGAGTGCGGTTGGTCAGCCAGTTACAAATCCATATGGTGGTGATAATGTCTAACCCACAGTAGTAGGTTATGGTCTACTTTATCAAACGCCTTACTGAAATCCAAGTAAATTGTATCGACAGCATTCCTCTGTACCACTAATTTTGTCACTTTGTCAAAGAATGCAATACAATTAGTGTGGCATGATGTTTTTGACAAACCAATGTTGGCTTTTGGCTATTACTTGGTTTGGTTCTAGGTGTTTGCTGATTTGTTGCTTGATTATCTTTTCCAGAATCTTCCCTGGTATTGAGATCAGGCTGATAGGTCTGTAGTTTCCTAGAACCATTTTTTTTCCTTTTTTGAAGATGGGAACTACATCAGCTCTTTTCCAGTCCTCTGGCAGTTCCCCAGTGCTCCACGATCTTTGAAAGACATAGTTCGGTGATTGTGAGATCATGTCTGTCAGTTTGTTTAGAACCTTGGGGTGTAATCTATCTGGTCCTGGTGATTTGAATTCATCTAGGGTAGACAGGTGCTCACTTACCATTTTCTTCCCTATTTTAATTTGTGTTCCTACTCTGGTTTTTGTGGTGCTGTTTTTGATAGGTTGGACAGTTTTTCAAAGACAGATGCAAAAAATGAATTAAGTAGTTCTGCTTTCTACCTGTTGCTTGTCACCTTCTTGCCACTTTCTCCCAGCAATGGACCAGTTGTTTCCTTGACTTTTTTCTTGTTTTTAACATGTTGGAAGAAGCTTTTTTGGTTATTTTTTACTTTTATTGCAAGTCTTAGTTCACTGTGAGTCTTAACTTTACTCACTTCATCTTTGCAGACTTGGGCTATTTGCTGATATTCTGTCTTAGTTATGTGCCCCCCTTTCCACTTTTAATACTTGTCATTTTTGTCTTTCAATTTATCACAGAGTTCTTTATGCAACCATGCTGGTTTCTTTTGAGAGCTGTTATTTTTCTTCTTTGTGCTAGACTGGGTTTTTATAATCTCACTTTTCAAAATTTCCTAAGCTTCTTGAGTTGTTTCCCCCTGGAGGATTCTCATTCATGGGATTCTTCCCAAGTTCTCTCAAGTTTATTGAAATTAGCTCTCTTCAAGTCCAAGGTTCTAGTCTGACTTTGTTCTATTGCTTGATTCCAATATTGCATGATCACTCCCCCCTAAGGTTCCTACAGCTTCAACATCTTCTATCATTTAATCTCTGTTAGTGAGAATTAAGTCAAATATTGTTGATCCCCTTGTTCCCAACAAAGTTGTCTGCTAGGTTTGTCAGGAACCTGTTAGATTTTCCACTTGGTGCAAGTGGAACTTTGTTTCCGTAATGGCAACAATATGATATCTGCCCTCATTTATTTGAATTCCTAATTCACCCTGTTTATTCCTCATTTATTTATTTCTAATTTATATTTTAAAACTCATTTCTTCAATCACTTTTTTGCTAATGTTGTTATTCATTTATATATTTTTCATTACTTTAATTTGTTGATTTTAGTTAAGGTAAATCAATAATTAGAGAATAAAATAAATTCTCAATACTCTCCTAGTTGTCCACATTTCCCCCCCTATTCATTTCTTCTTCCAGCTTGGGGTCACTTATTCTTCAGTATTCTTAATTTTCTTTTTTTGGATAACAATTTAATTTTATTCAAAAGATTGGAATCTAAGATTTAAAAAAATATGAACAGAGACAAAAGAAAACCTGGATTGAAGGGTTCAGTGTTTTTAACCGCTGAGTTATTGTGCCCTCTATGTATTCAAAGTAAGAGATGTATTAAAAGATGATGGTGTGGCACTTGGTAGCTCATAATCCCATCACAGTTTTTCTCTCATTTTTTTTATTTTTCCTTGTCAACTAATGTAGGGATAGGGGGCATTAGAGTACTATCTTGATAGTTTGATTACAATTGCTAAATAATTTCATATTATTGCCATGCAGCTTATTAGTGGGATTAATTTAAAATATCTGAGAGTAAAATAGGTTACCTAACCTAGCGTTTAGATTTATAACAAGTTTGCGATTACAGTGGCCAGCATTACCTATTATGGTCAGTAACTCATAACAACTGATGTCAGGCAGGTAACTGCTCATGGTGTCCCTCTTTGGGGAAGATGTTATTGACTCTGAACTTGCCTCATTGGTCTAGAAGATAAAAAGTAAGATATGGAAAATATTATAAAATCTGTAAAACAATATTGCATATATTTGGCACTATTTATATCATTAGAGAGAAATAGAAAACATATCCTTTGCAGAAGGTGGTATCATCTCTAAAATGTAATTTTTGGAAAATTAGCTGTAAAATTCTATCCAAGTCTTTATACAATGTTTGAATGTATTTCTTGCTGAATCTGTCAGAAGAAGCATTTGTTCTTCAAAACTGTTACTTCTAAATAGACATACACATATTTATTATTGCTCAAAACATGCAATTCAATATTTCTAGGTATATATTTGTAACCCCAGGGTTGACATATTATATAGCTTTCAAAAGTACCAGAACAATTTTTCTGCTCAGTTCTGCCGAATATTTCAGGTTCAAACTTTAGCATATCAAGATAAAATTATTCAGAAACTGGGATATAGAAGTTTCTCAGTGTAATGTAGGAAGATCACTAATCTCAAAGCTGACCATTCTCAGCTAGCTGGATCAACAGATTAGGAGATTCTATCACTACCTCCAAAATGCTATATTCGTTATACTGTCTTTGCAATACAACAGAAAAAAATTAACTGTCTTTTCCTTTTAGTATCTCTTCCTTTTTTGAAAATCACAATATATTTTGAATGCACTTAAGAAACATACAATAGCAATACTTTATTTAAAAAAGAAAGGAAAATACTAGAAAGGAAAACTTGCAAGCAGAACAGGAACTCAGGTTTTGAAGCAGAATAGATGTTGTCTAAAAGCTCAATTTAATAAGGTTACTCAAACATTACTGGGTCCAATAAGGATTAATCTGGTAAATATATGTTCAATGCCAGCCTAAAACTCTTTTAAAATGTAGTATTCAAACTAAATAAATGTAATTCAACTTTTGTGCTGCACAAAATAAAAATAGCATGTTGTTATTTACAGAGGAATATAGTTTTCCAGCAAATCTGTTAGCCCTTACAAAACATCATAAACTAATTTCTAAATTGCCACATGAAAAAAATAACTGCTTGAAAAACTCTATTCATGCAGAGAAAACTACTAAGCCTGATGTTTTACATACATATTAAAAAATTTGAAATTAAAATTTTACTTGTGATATAACTCCTCCAAATAAATGAAACTATGCTGTTCCCCAAGGATTTCAACACTGGATCATTTTTGGTGAAAAATGGCAAACAATAAGCAAAGGAATTTTTCATTTCAAAAGTGTCAGCTTTTTATAGAATAAATTTGGTTGAATTTGTTTTGATAAAACTTGTTTGGAAAATGTAATGTAGCACGAGCAACTAATGCACTAGAAATACCAGATCAAATTACACATTTAATACACATTTAATACACATTTACAATTTTTAGGATTGGCTAAATCTTAAGCATCATCTCTCAATCCCCCCCCCCCTTTTGTCTTTCTATAGTTATGTTATAATTCCCTCACCTAGATTTTTCTAGCAGGTTTTTTTTTTTTTTTAAAAAATGGATTTATATGCCGCCCTTCTCCAGAGACTCAGGGCGGCTTTCAGTGCGTTAAGCAATAGCCTTCATACTTTTGTATATTTATATTTATATAAAGTCAGCTTATTGCCCCCAACAAACTGGGTCCTCAATTTACCCACCTTATAAAGGATGGAAGGCTGAGTCGACCTTGAGCCTGGCTGGGATTGAACTCGCAAGTAATTGCAGGCAGCTGGATCTTAAATGCTGCCTTTATAGGAGGCATTACCCCTTTACGCTACTCAGGCTCCTTTTATAATGGAATAAAGTTCCATTATTTCTTACAGGAAGATCTCTGTAGTCTTGACACATTAAAATGCTCTTTGTTCAAACAATTCCATTTATTGTTATTGTATCATGGAAGATTTCTCTTAAAAAAATAATGTCTTTTAGAAACTGAAGAGTTATCACGATTGAATATGCTTTACCCTGAACACTTTGAATTTTTATTGATGACATCTCTACAGCTCATTACTGATGAAGGAATAATAATGGCTGAAAATAAGGCAGCTAATGGTTTTATGGAATTATAAACATATCTATTCACAATTACTGTAAATTATACTAAACTGACTGCAGATTTCTCACATATAGTTGTATATCACTTATTTGGGAAGAAACCTGAAATCAATGAAATTTCTAAGAAGACAAATCTGAAATTGTGCCATAAATTCTTATTCTATGTAATTATTCATAAATACACAGTACTATTCCTAACCATTAACAAAGGAGTTTTTCTGAATCTGACCAGAATTATGAAAAGTTACAGAAATGCTAATTTGTCTGGTCATACCTTACTTGTATTTGTGTTTTTATTATTTTTTAAAGAGCAGATTAACTATTTCCCTTTTATATTTTACTTTTTAAAAAAGCATTATACCAATTATCAGTATAAAGGAGACCTCATCAGATTAGCCATTTGTGAGTCCAAGATTCTTGACCAAAATAAAATACATATGCCAATCACCACAACTTTATTTCCAGGGTGAAATCTTGTGTCCACACATATAAAGCTAAAACATTTGATGTTTAAATAAGATAAATTAAAGAAAATAAATTTAAAATATCTACAAGGAATAGAATAAATTTCCATGCAATAGGCCACAACACCACAGCCTATGAAAGGCACTTACTTTTCTCCGAGAATCACCCGGAGGCTGTTCTGAAGTAAAGAAATTTATAATTCGAGTTTGTTTTTAAAACAGATACTCATTAAAAATAAATCTGAATTCATTGATAAATAAGAAAAAATAACCTCAAAATATCCGGTTCAAATTAACATCTCTGATCAAAAACAGTAAATTCTTGAAAAATATGTAACTGTTATTTGTCTATATCTATCTTCTATCTATCTATCTATCTATCTATCTATCTATCTATCTATCTATCTATCTATCTATCTATCTATCTATCTATCATCTATCTATCTATCTACACATCCGTATTTTTCTGAAAATAAGACCCTATCTTCTATTTTTTTGAACCCCAAAGTAAGCGTTTGGCCTTATTTTCAGGAAGGTCTTATTATTTGGGGGCGCGTGGAACAAAATGGGCTCCTTTTGCTGTCTTACTTGATTTCCACCTCTCCCTAACCCTAACCAGAAGAAATGGCGGGGACTGGCTGCGCATGTGGTTAAATATTTTCGGGAATGACTTATTTTTGAGGGGAGGGGCTTATTTTAGCTCATGAGGCATTAAATCAGGCAAAGGAGAAATTGCCTAAAGGAGTCACTTGCTTTTGTTCTACATTCACCTCCACCCCAGAGCATTATATTCAATGTGTTGAAGAACAAATTGCTTGTTTTCTTACAATCCCTTTCTCTCCAATCTCTCTACTCTGCAAAGGAGAAAAAAGAAGAAGAAACCCTTAGATCAGATGCAAAACTACATGTTTAGGCTGTAATGGTGCATTACAGCTGTTAAGTAACACCAGCTGCCTGCAATTACTGCAAGTTCGAATCCCACCAGCTCAAGGTTGACTCAGCCTTCCATCCTTTCAAGGTAGGTAAAATGAGGACCTGGATTGTGGGGGCAATAAGCTGACTTTGTTTAAAAAAGGGCACCGCTTAGGGGAGGCTGAAAGCCCTACTAAGCAGGTATATACAAAAGTATGAAGGCTATTGCTTAACGCATTGTAAGCCGCCCTGAGTCTTCGGAGAAGGGCAGCATATAAATTGAACCAATAAATAAATAAATAAATGTCACTGAGGATGCTATCAAGTTCTTGAATAGGCTATAAAATTATTTTTCCAATACCATTGTAATTTTGAATGATTGCAAACAAATAGTCAGTAAATGGCAATAAACTCCTCACATTTTATTTCCCCTCCATTAAACACGCACATTTTCAAAGTTGCATTCTTTCTTTGAGAGAGAAAGAAAGTTTCTGCTTGCAGCTTCAAACACCAAAAAGTAATCCTCATCCTCAACTGAGGAAGAAAGAAAGCTGCACAGAGTAAACATGATGAGAATCCCAAGTTTCTGTCATGTACTTATTAGACACAACCATGTCCTTTATCCACTTTTTATGCATATGAGACTTAGGCTAGGTAGTTGAAAGAAAGTTATAAGATGCCCTAAATGTAATGAGGAAAAGTTATTTTGGAAGCTTAGCCTATTCTTCAAATAACAGTAACATTAGATAGGTTGAGAAGTCAAAAATTAATTACATGAAACATCTGCTTCATAACAGACTCTATATGGTGTTAAAAGTTATTAATCTATAAAAAAAACCAAGGAAAAGAAAAAAAGAAAAAGCATCAGTTGTTCCCCAGAACTTAAATTCAGTAGTTACAATTTCCAGACCTGGAGATTCAACACTGCTCTCAAAGTAGCCACTGGTGGATATACTTCAAAATCTTGATCTCAATTAGAAAATATAAATTAGTGACTTTGTACCAATTTGTGGCACTGAAATCCACAATTAAAATATATACTTGGAAACTGCTTTATGTAAGTTATTTTTGTTTGGTCATCTGATTATTTTAATTGAAGCCACTCAAGCAGGGTTATTTTCAAACTTTTAGACAGAAAATGTTAGGAAGCATGGCCAGTGCCGCTATCATCATTGATAACGAGAAATATCAATTTAGTTCTATTCTCTTCTATAATTTAAACAACATTAATTTATTTAATTGGTTTATAAGGCTACTCATCTCAATACATGACTCTGTGGGGTTCACAACACTAAAATATATATACAGATACAAAATTAATTAACCCAACTCATTCTTTCTTATCATATTTGTTAAAAGTACTCCAATACTTTTGCTGTCAGGTACATTAATATCTCCCCAACAATATCCAAAATAAATGCCTATTATCACTTTTAGAATTCTAAAGGTTATTGGAAGATACTGATTATCAGGTAGATGTTCTATAATCTAATTGGAAATTTCATTTTTAATTAAGTTTTAGGAACAGCTTTTTAATTTTATTTAAAGACCGTAAAATTTATAGATAAGACCTATTTGACAAAGTTTGACATATGGTGTTAATGTGAATTATAAACTAACACAGATAACAAAATAGTATAGCAATCCTCAATTTAACAATCATCATTTGTTTAGCAATCATTCAAGGTTCTAATATCACTGAAAAATAACTTTTGATTTCACTTATGACCATCATAGCATCACTATGGTCATGTGATCATAATTTAGGTGCTTGGCAATTACCATGTATTTACAATATGATTGCCATTTGCAACCTTCCCTGCTGGTTTCTGACAAAAGTCAATGGGGGATGCTGGAGTTGCTTAACAACTGCAGTGATTGAACTGTGGCAAAACTGTTATAAAATTAGATGTGATTCCTTTAAAAAGCTCCTTTCTTAACAACGAAAATTCTGGTCCCAATGTGGTCGTAAATCAAGGAGTACCTATAAGCTACTGCTGTTGATCTAATAGCTGGAGGAAATAATACATAATCCACAGGTGCTGGAATAGGTTAGATGGGAGTCCAAGGACTGTATGGGTTAATGGACTGGAGGTGGAAGGTGAGGCATCTGTTTTCTGGTTTTTAGTTTCATTACAATTGTGAGCTGCCCAGACTTGGTTTTTTTAACAAGTGATATAAATAAAGCATAAGAAGGGCAGAAATAATTTAACATTAGGGTTTTCTGATCTTCAACAGTTTCAAGTACTCATGAATAAATATCTCCCTTTTCACCATAATGCCCCCTCAAGAAAGACTGTTAGGGGAAATTTCTTTTTTTATTGAATACAGATAATCCTCGAATTACAAATGTAATAGAGCCTGCCAATTACATTAGTAACCTGAAGATTTGTTTGATTGTATCACATTAAATAAAGGTGATCACTCACTGGCTTCTGAATAAAAGACTTTGGCTAATCTGCCATGTGGGTCAGCCTCTTCTAGAACTCTTCGAAAAGTAAGTACAGCAAAGAGATGGGAAATTGGTTGGGGAGGAGTAAGTGGAATCCGGGATGCTGTGGAGACCCGACAGGATGGGGTGGGGGGAAATAGGCAGGGAACATGTTGCAGCGTCTCTATGGTTGGTCGTAAGAGCGAATGACGACTGTGGTGCTGAAACATGTGTAACTTCAGGACTTAGTGGTAAATACTTTTTTGAAGGGGGTCGTGATTTTGAACAGTCACTAATTGAACTGTCATAACTGGAGGAATACCTGTATCTCTCTTTTCTATACTCATGTTGACCTTGTTTGAAGACATGTTTTCTTCCTACATATTAGACTAAATGTATACATTACAAATTGTATAGATACAAAATGTATAGATTAGCATTTTCCCTGTGCACCTTTAGATGATCAGTCCAAGACTTATACCATCCTGCAAAGTTCTAAATTATTTTAGAGAAATTCATTAGAAATCAATGGGTAACTATTAAGGGATTCCCAGTGAATCCTGCAAGTCATAAGGGACTAATGTGAGAAACCTTGAATTACATCTGCAGATTCTGTAAAACAGATACTCATAGGAGGCCAATCCAATTTTGTAACTTTTACAAAAAGAATTCAGGATGGCAGCTTGTCTGTTGCAAATACCCAATTTATCTTCATTATACTGAAAAATACGAAGCAGGAAAAAAATGAGTAACTTAAACACTTAAACACTTACCTCCAAAGAGTTCCAATTCCCTTAAGCCCTCAAGAATAAATTTTTCAGACATCCACCGCTGTAAAAGAAAACCCCCCAAAAGGTAATGAGACATAATTATCGTATTTCTAGAAGTAAAAGGAAAAAAAAACAAACCAGTATGATCCCTAAACTTATAACAGGAGAGAAATGCTTAGAGATAACATAAGTCATAATTTGTTTGGCTTTTTTTACAAGTCCACTGGATAAAATGACCCTTCATGGTATCCCTTTACAAGACAAATTTGAAGTACATTTATAAATTCTACACACTTTTTCTACAGTTATATTCCAATAATTTTATACAAATTTATATGCATTCTCTTTTAAATTATAACATATTGTAAATTTCAATCTTTTTAACCAGATATTTTCCCACTATTCCATTGGTATATTACGTCCAATGTTCTTATCCTACTTTATTATATAGTCTTCTGTTTCAAATTTCAATAAAAGTTTATATATTTTAGTAATTATATTTCATTCTTTGGCAATAGTTTAAGTTAAAATTCTGTCCTTCGCTACTCAATTCCAAATGTTTATTTATTCATTAAAAGGTCAACTATTTATTTATTTATTAAAAAAATTTATGCAGCTGCTCAACTCATACATAGTGTCTTTTGGTGGATTACAACATTTAAAAAATGCATGGCAAAAATCCCATACAATCTCATCTTCTCTTCCTCCCTCCTCCCCACTCCTGTTGCAACCAATTCAACGATACCAATTATTTATTTATTTTAAAAATGTCATATTATCTACCTTAAACTTTTCTCTTAATTGTGTAGATGGAAAATACTGAAAACTAAATCCTTTTGTAGTCAATTGTTTTCTTGATTTCATCTTACAGCCACCATGTTCCTGTTATAACAACTCTAGATAAATTAACCATTCTTTACATATTGTTTCTTTTTTACAAAATGTTTTTTGTGCTGAGATCTATAAAGGCATTTTCAGGTTTATGGAACTTTGTATCTGTTCCATAGTCTCAATGTGGCATTTCTGACTCTTAAGATGACTCTTTAAGATGACTCTTAAAATGTATATTAAGCTTAACTTTATCATATCACCGAATACAATGCCATTCGAATTTCAGATTGTGCTCTTCTAATTCTAAAATTATCCAGTTTCTCAGCTGAACTTTTTCATCCAGACTAGCAGTCTGCAAAATACAATTCCAAATCAGGAAGTCTCAATCCTCCTCATTCATTTACATCTTGCAATGTTTTATATTTAAACATATATATATATGTTTACACCTTCGCCTCTTTTCATAGAAAAACGTCAGTTAAGATCACACAGTTTGCCCATAAGCACCAAACCAAGAACATCAGCCAGAAGATGACGAATGTGATTTCGTCGAAACGTCGCTACTACCCTTCTAAAGATATGTTTACAATTACACGGGAAGAAACCTGAGATATTACCTGTACACACACACACACACACACACACACACACACACACACACATCTTTGTTTTCTTTCCTTTTTGTAGGCTTTATGTATATTTTTATTTAGTCAGGTACTTCCTACATAAACCAAGATTTTTATGCAGCCCTAGTTCAGTGAAATCACAATCCACTAGTTTCTAGGCTTTTTTCCCCCCCCCTGGCAGCCAGCAAATAGATCTATCTTAGTCTCCTTAGTCTCCCAATGGGCAGCAGCGTGTTTGCTGGCTGCCAGAAAGAAAAAGCCTAGAAACTAGTGGATTGTGATTTCACTGAACTAGGGCTGCATAAAAATCTTGGTTTATGTAGGAAGAATCTGACTAAAGAGAAATACACATAAAGCCTTTGAAAAGGAAAGAAAACAAATACTGTACCTTTACAGGGAGGATACATGGGATGAAGGTGTGGCTAACTGATGAGGACTTATAAGTCCGAAATAGATCTATCTTAGACTCCTTAGTCTGCCAATGGGCAGCAGAGTGTTTGCTGGCTGCCAGAAAAAAAAGCCTAGAAACTAGTGGATTGTGATTTCACTGAACTAGGGCTGCATAAAAATCTTGGTTTACATAGGAAGAACCTGGCTAAAGATAAATACATATATACATATATATACATAGACACATATTTATTGATCAACCGATCACTCAATCTAGGATACTTTCCCTGCCAATTTCCCTCATAGAGCAGCTCTGCATGAAAGATTTTTATCATAGAAATTCTCCCCAACAAAGTCAATTGTAATTTCTCCTAATTTAACATGTCCTTCTTGATTTTATTCCATGTTTTAAGATAATTATTCTGGTATAACTACAATTTATGTTAGCCATACTCATATCCAAGCATTTAATTTTCTTCCCAATCTTAAAATTAGTTGCTTTTACCTATTCCATTTGTTTTCCATTTTCATAGTCTTTGTTAATATCGTCTTTGCTATTTTTAAAGCAACACCCCAAAATTCTTAATTTTTCCTTTAATATTTCTATTCCTTCCAGAGGATCTTCCAAAATTGATTTTTGATTGCTCAAAATAATACATCGACACGGTATGTTCAGTTAGTAGCTCAATACCAGAACAGACTGAAATATATTTATAGAAGTATAAATAACTAGAATTACATTATTTGTGATTGTGTGAATCCCACCCAAAAAGAAAAAAAGATAAAAAAAGATAAGAAGACACTTTCTTCTTATATGTTTTTTAAAATTTTGTTGAAAGTGATTGACACTCACCCTAATTCGTTCTGGTTTACTTACAAGGAAAGACATGGAATCCACACGTGACAATGCTACTCTTCAGGCATGAAATTTTTAAAGTGTTCTAACAGAAAGAAAAAAAAGCAAGGGAGGTATCTCATTAAACTGAAAACAAACATTTCTACCAAACTTCTTACTGTTTGCTTCATTTAGCTAAGTTAATTAGCTGTATTAAGTGAACTGAATATTTTTTTCTCTAAAAGTTAAAACAAAAATTACCCAAATAGAACCTATTATAGAAAGATATCATTCTCTTGAATTGTACAGTTCATTTAATATATTGCAGGAAAAAACAAAACAAAATAAAACCCAGACATGGCGACTTTCATTACATCAGTATTATTTACATTATTGCCTATAATGGTAGAAGACAGCCATACTTGCATTATTCCTAAATCAACTTATTGAAAGGAAAGATGGAGTGAAAGCACAGTATATTCAAAAACATGACTTATAAATAATGGCTGAAGAGAGTTTAAGACTATGATGGAAGTCTCATTATCCCTGTATAGTTCAAGACATACTGGTGCACTATCAGCCATCTCTTTTCAATCAGCATTGAAGATTTATCACTACCAGAACTGGAATTAACATAAGATTTGAATGGTATTTTTTCTTTTCTCAAATACTGTTCTCATACTCAATCTAACATTAAATTCACAGAATAATTTAAAATCAAACTTTCTTTTCAACAAACAGTATTCTTAATAAATCAGTATCTAATACCAGTATATCTACAACGGCCTGAATAAGAACCTACAGCTTAGGCAACAGGAACTGCAGTATTGCTAGTTTCTGCTGCTTCATAGTGTGCAAAAGACTAAACAACCCAATCCCTGAACGTATATTTTATTATTGAACATTTTAATAATATTTTTTAGAATATTATGAATAGCAATTACCAATCATTATTTCACTGGAAGTTTAAAAAAGGGACAATGCAGATAATCAAAGATAATTTCAAGACTTATAATTTTAAAAGCTGTGGTGGCACAGTGATTAGAATGCTGCCTATCTTCTGCTGCCTGCCTGCAATTTGGCAGTTTGAATCTCACTAGCTCAAGGTTGACTCAGCCTTCTATTCTTCTGAGTGGGTAAAATCAGTACTCAAATGGTTGGGGGCAATATGCTAACTCTAAAGCTGTAAAGCACTGTGAAGTGGTATATAAGTCTAAGTGCTATTGTTATTGCTACTTTGCACATTTCTTCACTGCCCAATATGCTTAACCAGATCTGTGAATTGTGCACTCTGTAACTAGCTTAAATGTGTTGTGCGAACTGTGAGAAATTTTAAATCTAAAAATAAAGTGAGTGAGTTGGGTGTATGTATATGTGGATTTTTCCTTTTTCCTTTCTACTACTATTTGATTTTATGCTCTATGCTTTTCCTAACTATCCCAAACACTTGTGAGCTTCACTTCGCTATTACCAAGAGACTTTGAGGAGCTAGGGGGATTGGCACTCCACAAGGCTGTGAATCATAGTAGGTTGCATGTGGAAATTAGTCTCAAGTTCCATTTTCCTTGCCCCTATCTGACATGCGTGTCTCCATTAGTTTGGGGTGAGAGCTAATTTGATTTAAGGCACAAACTTACCGTAGAAAATAAAAGAATATGAGTTCAAGTCCTAATAGCCATGAAAGTGGAATAGATAACTTTGGGCAAGTAATTTTCTCTTAGCCTTAGGAAAAACATAGTAAAGCATATTTTTGCTTTATCAACTATTATTGCATAAAATCTATACTGTTGCCTGGTCTGCCATGATGCCTCCAAAACAAATTTGCATTTCAGCCTCTCTCAGTAATCCCAACACAGTAATATTTCAGCATGTTGACTCCATGTGGGTGAGTAAGGAAAAAAATAGAGATGTGTGACTTTTTTTAATCTTTTAGCTGTGTTTTATCTTTAAAAAAGAATCCCAGTATGGGTGGCAACAGGGCTAAGGCCCAAGACAGGAGACTTATTAGATTCTGAGGTTGCAAACAGTCCAAATTAGTTATAGCACTGATCGTTTTTAAAGTATTTTTAACAACTAATCTGTGTCCTGCTGATCATGGAGTGGAAGCCAGTTTGAAATTAAATCATCCTGAAACTCAATCAAATATTTGATGACTGTCACCCAGTCTATGCCTAGCAAAAGAACCTTTCCCAAGAGAGATTTGCACACCCCATGTGGAATGAAGAACTTGCTTTTTGGCTGGTGGTCATAACTGAGAACTACAAAAATAAGAGCCGAGGTGGCGCAGTGGTTAGAGTGCTGTACTGCAGCTACTTTAGCTGTCTGCCAGTTCAGCAGATCAGCAGATCAAATCTCACGGGCTCAAGGTTGACTCAGCTTTCCATCCTTTTGAGGTGGGTAAAATGAGGATCCGATTGTTGGGGACAATATGCTATTTAGTATACTGTTGATTGTTGTAAGCCGCCCAGAGTCCTCGGAGAGTGGGCGGCATAGAAATATGATTAATAAAATAAAAATAAGTATGAAAAATGTATCAATATGGAACCTGAATGGGCACTTAATAACAGACTTGAATCTACTGGGTATAGATATATAGTGAGTGTTAATGGAACCCTGATTCCCCACAATAATGCTAACAATTTTCTTTTGATTCAATAATTTCAAGGAAGAGTTCTCCAAGCTATTGAAAATTAAACAGTGTTGGACTTGGTTAGCCTTCACTAACAAACTGCCTGCCTAGTGTTTTATCTCAGCAGGAATCCTCTTCCTACTGATTACCACAAATGCCAAGACCAACCGACCAGAAATAAAATTGACTGGATTTATACTAGGACTCGTGGAACAGGGAGGTAGTGGGAAAAATTGGATATTCATTTGTGTACTTGTAATTATTGAAATGTTCTAATAGATGCAATTATTATTAATGTACCATGTATCCACAATGCATATGGGCAAAACAAGATCTTAAACAAACACCCATCAAGGAAAAACTTGTGGAAGACTGAGCAGGACAGATTGTGAAGATTGTCACTTGTTGGGAAAATTGGCCTTGTATTGACTCTTTCAAAGTATTTTCCTCCCAGAAGAATTTCTTAGTCATAGAAATCAGGACTGCATATCTTAAGGCACTACATCATTGTTTTTCATCTAACAATGTTAATTAATGAACCCCTCTTCCTAAAGATGTTTTAGAATAGAATAACAAGGACAACCCAGACATTCTAAAATAAAATAGAATTGCAATCACAGATGCATTTACCACAAATGTACTGCTACTGTTTTAGTTTTTTAACCGCTTCCAGGTGCTTACCTTGCTCCACTGGACTTCTCAGTCCCCTGAACTCACAACTTCCCAGCAGCCTCTGCGAAATTCAAATGCAATGCAGATGCAACCAGCAGTTCCTTATGATTTCTTTATGATGTTATAAATAGACAAAAGATAAGGTTATAAACGACACCCATTAATAGTGTGTGTGTATGTATAAATATATGTATGTAGGTCTTTGGTTATTTGGGTCTTCTCCCGCGTAAAATTGGAAGTATCTTGGCGATGTTTCAACGAAGTCTCATTCGTCATCTTCAGGCTGGTGGTCTCGGCTTCATGCTTCCAGGAGCAATGTGAGATTGCAGCTGTCTCTTCCTTTTAACTGCTAGTGGGGGTGTGAGCTGATTGGGTGGAGGTGTGTTCTGATTGGTTAGGGGCTTGGCTGTGCTCTGATTGGATGGGGGGTTGGTTGTGCTCTGATTGGCTGGGAGTGTGTTCTGTTTGGGTGGGGGCTTGGTTGTGCTCGACTTAGTCTGAGTTGCAGGGGGATTTGAGCTGGTGAGCTGCGTTGTTGTTGTTTGGCTTCGTGTTTGTGGCCATGAGAGCTCTTCATGATGGGTGTCAGTCTGCTTCATGTATGGATTGGAGAGGTTTAAAGTAGCTAATGATGCAGCTGCGGTGGTCCTTGGTTGTGCCACATTATCAGTGTGGGTTTGAGTCTGCTTTCTGCGTGGATGTGCGGTGGTGACATCCTGTGTGGCTCTTGTGAGTGTGGGTCTGGTGTCATTCATCGTGTTAGGGACTCGCTTGTCAATAAGGGCGGGTTTCCAAATAGCTGGTAGGTGGGAGTTATCGTCTCATTTGTTCATGCTGTGTGGGCGTTTTTCTATCTTGATGGCTTCTCTGATTATTCTGTTATTAAAGTGTTCAGTTTTGGCGATAGTTCTGGTCTTTTTAAAGTCAATTTCATGTCCTGTGGCTTTAAAGTGTTGGACCAGGGAAGAAGTTGGTTCCTCTTTTTTGACTGAGTTTTTGTGTTCTTCAATGCATGCACTTAAAAAAAAACTCAGAACACACCCCCAGCCAATCAGAGCACAACCAACCCCCATCCAATCAGAGCACAGCCAAGCCCCTAACCAATCAGAACACACCTCTACCCAATCAGAACACAGCCAAGCTCCCACCGAATCAGCTCCCACCCCCACTAGCAGTTAAAAGGAAGAGACAGCTGCGATCTCACATTGCTCCTGGAAGCACGAAGCCGAGAACACCAGCCTGAAGATGACGAATGAGACTTCGTCGAAACGTCGCCAAGATATTTCCAATTTTACGGAGAAGACCCGAATAACCAAAGACCTACATACAAACACCCGCGAAAACCCCAGAAAATAAATATATGTATATGTATATACACTCCATATATATATATGTACAAGGAGATGATGTGAGAAATTTTATATCCAAATATATTTTATTCTTTATAGTGTTTCCATCTTCCCTTAACATATTAACAAAATCCTCAATGGTCTGAGAAGCCATTAGTTAATTGACAGTCAAGCTAAAACTAAGTTAACTAACTAAAATTAGCAAACTTCCTCAAATAAATTACTGAAATCTAATCCACATATCAAAGGATAAGGTCTGCAAACACAACCAGTGTTAATTAAATTAGGTCTCCTAAGCCACGATATATCCCAACATTTTAGACTGGAACAAGAGTATTAAAATCTAATCAAGAGTTAAAATCCCAAGGACTAGAAATAGATTGGTGGCCATATTTACAAATTCAAACAAGATATAAAAAGATTTAGAAACTTACAGCTTTCAAAGAGAACAACAAGAACTGGATAAAATATTATTAAGGACAGAGGAAAAAATGATTTCTAAAACTTACAATTGTCTTTTAAGATTCAAGATGGAGGAGGAAACTGTAAAAGAAACAATGATATCCTGGGCCAAAAATTTTGGATATAATATATATTGGGAATATTGGGAAAAATATGTGAGAAAAAATATAAATTAATGATGTCAGCAACATATAAAGAGAATATTTATAAAAAGTTTTATCGTTGGCATCTACCACCAGAAAGGTTAACCAAAATGTACCTCAATAGTGCCAAAGTGTTGGCAATGTAACCACTAACAAGGTACATTCTATCACATGTGGTGGACCTGCTCGAAAGCCCAGAAATATTGGATGAAAATTAAAAGAATGGTTAGAAGAAATCACAGAACAAAAAACTGAGATGAAGCCAGAGTTGTTCTTATTGAGTATTATAAAAGGAAATGTAAGCAAAAGGGCTCAATATACTATACTTCATATTACAGTAGTAGCAAGAGCCTTAGTTGGCCAGAATTGGAAACAAGAAAACATGCCAACAAATGCAAAGTCCTCGATTGTGCAGAAATGGATAAATTAACCATAGAGCTTAAAGACAGAGAGGAATCAGAGTATTACAAGAGTTGAAATATGTAGTATCAATGGCTTGAAATGAGATGTACAATTGATGCACAAAGATATAGAAAGTATGTTAAACTGAAAATTATATATATTTATAAATATGATAAAACTTGTTAAAGGATAAAAGGAATATGTAAATACATATAGATATATGTAGACATATGAAATATAGAGATATTTTTCATATAGACATATATGAAAAATAGATTAAATTGATGTTAATGAAGAACAAAAATATAGTAAACTATACTAAAGATGTACATAATGTATGAAATAATAGGCCATAGATTGGAATTATGAAATTTGAATTGGAATTATGAAATTTGAATTGTTACAGATAGTTGAAAGCTGTAAAAAATGGAAATGTGCTTTTAAAATTAAAAAAGGTTGAATAAAGACTATTTAAAAAAATAAATAAATTAGGGTCTCCCAGAGGAACTGCAGGTTCACAAGAATAAACATATCTACACACACACACACACACATCTCATTGTACCCCAATTCTCTGCAGCCGGCCCCTAAACGCAAACTGTTTTGTTTTTAGGAATAAATATTTCTTCACTGTTGTCTGGATGTCGTTTTTATTTATCCTTGCGCAGCCCCGGCTCGAGCTGGAATTCCAAATTATTCTTCTGACAGAACTCGGTCATTACTTTTATTTTTTCAATAAGCCAAATATAATAACAAACAAAAAATTAACTCAGGATTACAGGATTGTTTCTATAATCCTGGAAGCACTGTTTCGTTCTTAAGGAGAATAATAAAAATAACATCTGCAGCGTCCTCGGATGTTTTTCAGAATAGAGGGTGATTCACTGACAGCAAACAGCCCTAGGGACAAATGAAAGAAGAAACGGCCACCGCCAATGCCGCGCCTGGAGGGGGTCGTTGTTGGGATGCGGGATACACTTGACCCAACCAGGCAAATGGATGTATTCTCGATTCAGCAGCGGCTAAGGAAATGCTTTTAGCATCCATTCCAGGGTAGCTGCCGGCGCGCTGTTTTATGACTCGAACAAGCATACAAACGCGTGCAAGCACGACTCTATATTAGTGTAATATGAGATACCTCACTCGGACGGTCGGCCTCCTCTAAAGAGCTCCGGAATCCACAAAAGATAAACTCAGAACACGGACAGAAATACGTTTGAAAAGAAAATCGCGCGAGACTGGGGAAATCGCGAGGCCTCTCCCCCCCCCCCCCCCCCACCCGTCTCTTTTAACTCAGCCTCCGCAGTGCCCGCGAGGCCTCACTCATTTCGTCTCCGCAGATTACCGAGGCAACCTGGAGAGGCATGAGTCACCTGCGCGCGCCATTTCTCTTTGGAGAGGAGCAAGTCGCGGTTCTTTGAGGTCAACTCCGCTTCCAAGTTCGGCTTCGTCCCCTTTGGCCAATCGTCACAGCCCAAGGCTTGAAGGCGGGAGGAGAATCGGAAACTCGACAAATCCCGAGGCGGGCTGATGGCTCCAAAGAGAGAGGAAAGTGTAGAGCCAACATTTTAGAGCTTGAAGTTAAGGGCGTTCGGTTCTGAGAAATCTTCGGAAAATAGCAAAATATATTTTGCCCTCTAATGTAGGTTTCTATCAAACGATAGAAATGTAGCAAGAAAAATAAAGTATTTGTTTCTTAATGGGAACATTTTTAACTCATTATCTTCCATACTTTGAACAATTGATCTGTCTGAGCTCATCTACTTAGCTTTTCATCAGGCAAGACGTTTGTAAAATACAGCAAAAGTTAAACCATGAACTCAGCGCAATGCCTGTCCAAAATAATACAAGGTTGGTTGGAAATAAATAAATAAAATGCGGTGATTAAATGGAAAATTGTGACTGCTGGTACTAGGTATTGCTGCATCGTTTTTCTCTTATCATCCCCTCCTGCAATATGCTTTCATCCTGTCCAAAACAAAGAAGAAAACTTCCAAAGGTCTTTTTGCTGCACCTCAAAAACGAATCCTGCATAGTTGTTGCAGTTATATGAACTGCAGGAGGAACTGCCCTGCAGTAGTGTGTGCTGAAGGGGACTCCTCTACCCTTCCCAAACGGTAAACTAATTGCTGCCCTTATCACATTTGCTGGGATGGAGAGAAGTAAAGGCAGCTGAGAAGACTATCGACCTCAGGGAATATTTTTCAGGATTCAATATTCTACTGGATTCACATTAGAAAAAAAAAAGTTTGGCTCTTCTCTATAAGACAAATGGCACTGGAGGGGGAATTCCTGCAAGACTGCTGTACCTCTGCAGGTTGCAAGTAACTTTCCTATCATCCTGCATGTGTACAGAAGTCTATTTTATTTTCCATTGACTGTTACCTTCCCACCAATTTATCTACTCACGTTTGCATGCTTTCAAACCACTAGGTGGGCTGCAGCTGGGGCAAGGATGAAAACTCACACTGCCACACAGCACTTGGGTACCAAACTCAGGTTGTCAACTTTTCAGCTGACAGGCACAGTGTCTTTAACTGCTGAGCCACTGTATCCCCTTGGTTTATATTATAGGAATAATATAAACTTCATTCGGATAACTGAACAGCATATGGTCAAACTAGCATCTTCTTGCCACTTCTTGTGAGAATCAGAAGATACTGTAAAAATCGTCTAGCTTTTCCATTCCATTGCTTTTGGTAACTGCAGAATCATATTTTGCTGGACAAATGGGAATTCTCATTCCCATATGGCTACTCCATTCCAGCACATCTGATTTTACTGATGTAACACATGTATTCATGTCTTGACTGATTATTCTGGTGCTCCTTCCCAGTAATACTGGTAGAGGGGAGCTTTGGACTACAAACATGCTTCTTAAAAATCCTTAAGTACCCAGCTTCAACCATGATACATGATCTCTCCCACCAATGTCTGTCACAAATCACGGGAGAATCTTTCCCACATGAATATATCAGATTTATCAATAAAACTCTTGTGTTCATTCTGGCAACTGTTACTTATTCTTCAGGATCCTGCTTCTGACAGCTATAGCCAGTATCAAAGGTATGTCTCAATACAATTTATGTAATAGAGCATTAATTTGTTTTCTCTATATTAATTTTATCTTGGGAGGGTGTGTGTGTCTGTATGTGTGAGTGGGTTTGGGGTAGATTGAAATTTTAATTATTAGAATGGAAGGAGTGGGTTTGGAATGGCTGGAACTCGGGAGAATGAAGGAGACGATAGGAAGTGGAGTCCCCTCTGCTGAGTGTGCAAGCAGAAGCAGATGTGCGCTTAGATATGACCCCCAGTTCGGTATGAGTGGGGTGCCTTGCCTGTCGAGGAAATTGGGGGGCCCTGAGGTGGGGAAGGGGATCTCTGGGGGGGTGGAGAGGGTAGGGTAGATATGGCGGGAGCCAAGGGGTAGGGGCTCTCGGGGAACTAGGATTCGCTGCCTCAAAGCGATTACTTGTTTTGGCCCCTTTGGTTTTGGTTCACTGGGCTCATCTCATATACCTGGTGACTTGGGATGTCAGGGCCCTGGCCTCAGGCTGCTGCTGTTTAATGCCAGGTCTGTTGTTAACAAGGCTCCCCTTGTTCAGGACTTAATCCTGGAGGAGTGGGCTGACCTGGCATGTATTACTATGACATGACTGGGCCAGGAGGGGGGTGTGCCCCTCCCAGAGATGTGCCCAGATGGGTTTCAGATATTGCATCAGCCATGACTCCAGGGAAGGGGTGGAGGAGTGGCAGCTATTGTCCGGAAGACTCTTTGTCCTCACAGGATCCCTGCCCCGGAGATTGTTGGGTGTGAGTCTCTCCTCTTGAAGTTGGACTCATGGGTTCAGTTGGGCTTGTTGATGATGTACCTGCCTTCCAGCTGCATGACAACAGCCCTGCCGGTGCTATTAGAGGCAACAGCTGTGTTGGCGGTAGAGTTCCCCAGGCTTATGGTACTGGGGGACTTCAACCTGCCATCACTTGGCAAATCCTCAGATGTGGTTCAGGAGTTCATGGTTTCAGTGACAACCATGGACTTGACCCAAGTAGTTCAGGTCTGACCCATGAGGGGGGACACACGCTTGACATGGTGTTTCTCTCGGGGCAGTGGAAACAGGATCTGGAAGTAAGGGGTATAGAGGTTTTTCCCTTGTCATGGTCAAATCATTTCCTGTTGAGGTTGGACTTTAAGACGCCACTCCTCTGTCTCAGTGAGGCGGAGCCGATTAAGTGGTTCTGCCCCAGACGCCTAATGGACCCCAAAGGGTTTCAGAAGGAGCTTGAGGAGATACCCGACTCACTTGTCCACAGTCCAGCTAAGACCCTGGTGGCTGCCTGGAATAGGGCTGTGTCTGGGGCATTGGACCAGATTGTGCCTTTGAGGTCTCTCAATGGCAGTGGATCCAGGAAAGCTCCCTGGTTTACCGAGGAGCTCCGGGAGATGAAGCGCCAGAAGAGACGTCTAGAGCAATGCTGGAGGACCAGTAAATCTGAATCTGATCGAACACTTTTGAGAGCCTTTATTAGGACTTATTTAGCGGCGATAGGGCAGCAAAATGTTCCCATTTTACTGCACTTATTGCAACCCCTGATTTTTACCCAGTCACTATATTTAGGGTGACTCGCTCCCTCCTTAATGCAGGGGGAGCGGAGAAGCCATTGCAGGGTAGAGCTGAGGAGTTTGTGCGGATTCTGTTGAATAAAGTTGCTCAGATTTGGATGGACCTGGACTCTGACTGGGCAATACTGACCAAGATGACGGGGGCAGGTCTTAGCCCTATTGTGTGGGAGGAGTTTGAGCCAGTGACTCCTGAGGAAGTGGACAAGGCTATAGGTGCGATGAGTTCCTCCCCTTGTTTGTTTGACCCGTGCCCTTCCTGGCTGGTTTCAGCCAGCAGGAAGGTGACACAAGGCTGGCTCCAGGCTTTGGTTAACGCGTCCTTGAGAGAGGGATCCTTTCTGCAACCATTAAAGGAAGCGGTTGTAAGGTTCCCTCCTCAAGAAGCCTTCCCTGGACCCAGCAGAATTAAAGAACTTTCGGCCAGTCTCCAACCTACCCTTTGTGAGAAAGGTTGTAGAGAAAGTGGTCGCACTTCAGCTCCTGCGGTTATTGGATGGAACAGATTATCTGGGCCCTTTTCAGTTGGCTTCAGGCCTGGCTATAGCATGGCAACTGCCTTGGTCACGCTGATGGATGATTTCTGGCGAGCCCAAGATGGGGGTCATTCCTCTATCTTGGTGCTACTTGACCTCTCAGCAACTTTCAATACCATTGACCATGGTATCCTTCTGGGATGACTAAGGAGTTGGGAGTGGGAGGCACCGTGTTGCGGTGGTTCTCCTATCTCTCTGGTCTGTCACAGTCGGTGTTGGTAGTGGGAGGTGCCTCAGGGCTCAGTCCTCTCTCTCCTATTTAACATCTACATGAAGCCGCTGGGTGAAATCATCCAATGATATGGGGTGGGATATCAGCAATATGCTGTACATCTCCACCATCCTTCAGTTCAGTGAGGCAGTGGATGTGATGTGCCAGTCCTGGAGGCTGTGAGGGCCTGGATGGGCCCGGAGGGGGGGTGGTCCCCCTCGTAGAAATGTGCCCACCAGGTTTCCATGCATTTCATCAGCCAAGGTCACGGGAGGAGCGGGGGGGGGGTTTAGCAGTTATTATTAAAGAAGGTCTTAGACCGAGGGAGGCCACTGTCCCTCAGACAACCGGCTGTGAGTCCCTCCTTGTGAAGTGGGGTCATGGGGTACAGATGGGTGTACTGATCACGTACCTGGCTCCCTGCCACGTGGCAGCAGTTACTCAACATCATCACCACGGGGTGGTTGATACCCCTAGACTTATGGTCATGGGGGATTTCAACCTGCCGTCCGTGGGTGAGGCGTCTGAGGTGGCTCGGGAGTTCATGGCTTCCATGACAGCTATCAACCTGACCCAGCTAATTCATGGCCCTACCCACATGGGGGGGAAACACACTGAACCTGGTTTTTGTCTCTGGACAGTGGTTGAGTGATCTTGAGATAGGAGACACCGAGCCCTTGTCATGGTCAGATCACTCTTTCCCTCCCCTTGACCTTCAAACCGCTGCACTCCGCCGCAGGGAGGCAGAGCTGGTAAGACGGTTCCGCCCCAGGCGTCTGATGGAACCTGATAGGTTCCAGATGGAGCTTGGGCCATTTCCTGAGGCTCTGGCACACGCCTCGACTGGAGAACTAGTGGCCGCCTGGGATAGGCCGGCCGCTGGAGCTCTGGATCAGGTCAGCCTCTGGCCCGGCGCCAATCTCACCTAGCTCCTCGGTTTACTGAGGAGCTGAGGGAGATGAAGCGCTGGAAAAGTCGCCTAGAGAGCAGTTGGAGGGCCAGCCTTTCTGAATCTGACCGGACACTGGTAAGATCTCATATTAAGAATTACCTAGTGGCGATAAAAGCAGCAAAATGTAATTATTTTGCTGCTCTTATTCCGTCATCAGATAATAGCCTGGCTGCCCTGTTTAGGGTGACCTGCTCCTTACTCCACCAGGGAGCGCGGGAGGACCCCTTGGAGGGTAGAGCCGAGGATTTTGTAGAGTATCTGTATGACAAAATCACTCAGATTCAGGAAGATCTGGACTCTGACTGGGTAGGTTCAGGAGGGATGACTGGGGCAGATCTTGAGAATGTTATCTGGGATGAGTTTGATCCTGTGATTCCTGATGACGTGGACAGGATTCTTGTGGTGTTAATGTTTTATCTCAGAGATCGGCAAACTGTCCTGAGTAAACAATATCAACACATGGCCTTAATCTCATCAGGACAGTAAGACAGGATATCTGGCAAAAACCCTAAACCTTATCTCAAATATGCAAGACCCTGAGCATTGTCTGTTACAGGAAAAAACATGAAGACCCTCATGTAGGCATTGTTTGTTACAGGAAACATGAGGGGGACACGAGGTGTCCACGTGAAAATCATGAGCTTTCTTTAGCCAATGAGAACAAGTAAATGTCTTGCCATGCAGTTGTAAAATGACAATAAAAAGGGAGCCTTTTGGATGGAGTCGGTGTGCCTTATCACCAAGGTGCCCTCTCACCAAGGAGCCTTCCCATGAACCATCATTCCTGCCTACGCGTCTTTATTCATTGAAGCAACAATTCTGGGTAGACTGAACGCGACCACGTTTGTTGGACCCGTGTCCCTCCTGGTTAGTGCTGGCTTCCCGGGAGGTGATGCGAGGCTGGCTCCACGGGATTATAAACACTTCATTGGGTGAGGGTGACTTCCCCGCCACCTTTAAAGAAGCGGTGGTGAGGCCTCTCCTCAAAAAGCCTTCCCTGGACCCAGCAGTGTTGTCGAATTATTGTCCAGTCTCCAACCTCCGCTTTGTAGTGAAGGTTGTTGAGAGTGTGGTTGCGCGACAGCTCCCCCAACACCTGGATGAAACGGCGTATCTGGATCCGTTCCAGTCGGGCTTCAGGCCTGGGTACAGCACGGAAACGGCATTTGTCGCATTTGTGGATGATCTCTGGAGGGCTCGGGACAGAGGTTGCTCCTCTGTCCTGGTCCTATTAGATCTCTCAGCGGCTTTTGATACCATCGACTATGGTATCATGCTGCACCGGTTGGGGTGGGAGACACTGTGTTGCGGTGGTTCTCCTCCTTTCTCTCCAACTGGTCACAGTCTGTGTTGGCATGGGGGCAGAGGTCGACCCCGAGGCGCCTCATATGTGGGATGCCACAAGGGTCAGTCCTCTCGCCCCTTCTGTTCAACATTTATGTAAAGCAGCTGGGTGAGATCATCCGTGGTTTCGGGGTGAAGTACCACCAGTACGCTGACAATACTCAGCTATACATCTCCACCCCAGACCACCCCAACAATGCCCTTGAAGTGATGTCCCGGTGCCTGGAGGCCGTGTGGATCTGGATGGGGAGAAACAGGCTCAGGCTCAACCCATCCAAGACTGAGTGGCTGTGGTTTCTGACGTCCTGATATAGTCAATTGGCGCCATCACTGACTATTGAGGACGAATCGCTGGCCCCCACAGAGAGGGCTCAGAACATGGGCGTCCTCTTGGATTCATGGCTGTCTTTAGAACAGCATTTAACGGCCGTTACTGGGAGGATTTTTCATCAAGTCCACCTGATTCGCCAGTTGCATCCCTTTCTAGATCGGGACTCTTTAAACACAGTCACTCATGCCCTCATCACCTCCCGCCTGGACTACTATAACGCTCTCTGCATGGGGCTCCCCTTGAGGAGCACCCGGAGGCTCCAACTGGTGCAGAGTGCGGCTGCGCGAGTGGTTATGGGAGCGACGTGGCGCTCCTATGTAACACCTCTCCTGCGTGAGCTGCACTGCCTCCTGGTGGTCTTCCGGGTGCGCTTCAAGGTTTTGGTTACCATCTTTAGAGTGCTCCATGGCTTAGGGCTGGTTATTTACGGGACCGCCTGCTGCCACAAACAGCCTCCCACCGACCGCCTGCTGCCACAAACAGCCTCCCACCGGCCGGTACGCTCTCACAGAGAGGGACTCCACCGGGTGCCATCAGCCAAACAATGTCGGCTGGAGGCCCTCAGGGGGAGAGCCTTCTCTGTGGGGGTACATACTATCTGGAATGAGCTCCCCATGGAGATATGGAGGATCCCGGATCTATGCACCTTCCGCCGCGCTCTCAAGACCTTTTTATTCCACCAGGCTGGTCTGGCCTAACCTCTCCCTTTCTCTTTTTAAAGAAAAATTTAATTTGTTCTTAACTTGGGTTTTTAAATTTGTCTTTGGGCTAAATTGATTTAATTTGATTTTACTTCTGCTCTTAAATTTTTGCATTTTGTGTTTTATCTTGTGCCTGTTCACCGCCCTGAGTCCTTTGGGAGTAGGCGGTATATAAATCAAATAAAATGAAAATAAAAAATGAAATGAAATGATTACAGGCAGCAAGCAAAAACAGAACGTTTTCAAAAAGATGTCAAAAACTCATCTAATTTTTCTTTAAATTTTTGGGAATCAGCAATATTTTAGGGACATTTAAGTACATATTCAGTTTATGTTGTTTCATTTAAGATTTGGTGAACGTAATAAGAGAAGCTGCTACCACAAAGATACTTTTTATACTAGATGATCCAGAAAAGTATTTTAAAACTAAATTATATAGACTGTTCAATAAACTCACTTGCCAAAATTAAGGGATGAACATACCATGATATTTATTATTTAATATAATCCCTGAAAATCCAAAGATGCAGGTAATTATTAAATTAGAAAATTAATTGATGATGCTTTCAGACAGCAAACATTAAAAAAATAAAATATAAAATGCATAGCAGCAAATTTATTCTTTACAATAAGATCAAGTTAAAGGCTGTTTTGTAAAAACATATCTATTTTAGTGGTTGCTTAAGTTCAAATAAGCCAGTTCCTCCCTTGACAACTTTTCCTACCACTAGGCAAGCAGAAGGAGACAAAAGTTCATCATGGGAACCTAGAAGAAAAGAAAGCAGAATTATATTTTGGGATATAAAGTTTCTCACTTTTGCAAAAAGTGTATTTTGAAAGAGTCATAACAAGTGGCAGTACTACATTTTGGCAATAATTTTAACATGGGTGGAACTGTGAATCACTACCTATTCTAAAAGTGACAGGCCATTTTGATAGTGGTATGAAGAAGGGTCCACCCTCTGTCATAATTTCTGGATCTGAGAAACATGTGACTTAAAAACATGGAGACTATCTTCCTTCCTAAGACTCCATTTTGCATACCAATGTTTTTGGTAAACATGCTTTCTTCAAGAAAAGTAGTCCTTGGGTAATGATACTAATTAATATTTGGAACTCTATCACAGTCATAAAAAATGACATTATAAATAAATGATCATTAATCAGGAACTACCGATACATGAAACTTCCATCACTATTTCTTTTTAAGAACAATGTTCATACATTGTTAATTTATGCAACTGTGGCTGCCTGGAACTGGATGTTTTTAATTTCAGACAAATAAAGCAAAATAAGAGTATGGAAAAATAAATGTTCATCAATTAAGAATTCAAAGATTTATCTTATTATATAAGCTACTATTTTCATAATAGGTATTACTTACCCAACATAGTTGCTTCTTTCAAAAACTTGTAGCTTGTTTCAAAAGTCATTTGTTGCAAGGGGGATGAATTGGACTGCATTCCATACCGATTCAAAGGTTTGTAAACACCTTCAAAGCACATGTAGTCTGACACCAAGGAGAGATGTCGAGGATCAACCACAATTCCTGTCAATAGAAATATCAATGCCTCTTGAAAGTGGTTTACAAAGAAATGCACAAGGTACTTCAATGAACTTATCTTCCATATCTGGCTTGAAACTTTATTAACTAGTTTATTAAATAACACTGTAAAGTTCATACTGCTGACTCAATGACATAATCTGAAAGGATTTAATCTTTAAGACAAATGAATGAAGGCTATATTGATAAGCTCTTATGTCACCTGTTCTGCACAACATCTTAAATATCATGCATGATGGAGAACATGGACAATTGCGAGATTTCTAGATCTGATACTATAAAATGCTGTTCTGATAATAGATGGAATTTAATATGCCACTATACTGAACATTAGTGAAATAAATATGGATTGCACATTCATCATCTGTGCTGTAAAAACATTCTCTGAATGGAAAGCTTAATATAGGCCAATAGTTCCCAATTTATGGTCTGTGAAGTTACTACAAAATATTTTTTGAATGGGCATCAAAATGTGGCAATTTTCAAATCTTTTGATAGGGATATAATACCAAAATAAAAGAAGTATTTAATAACTTAGTCAAGGCAGAATGAATTGCTTTCAAGCCTGAAATTACAAACAATGTTTTATATATATAGATTCAGCTGATATTATATAAAATGGTGTACCATATGCAGCAAACACATCTTTAATCTCTTTCTCAAGGATTTTCAAAGCAGCTTCAATCCCATAGGTGTTAGCCATTGCATGGATATCATTGCAATAAAGTTTATTCATATCAAAAATCTAAAAGAGACAAAGATGACAAGTGTGGGAAGTCATAGTGAAACAAACTAAATCATCCATCCCAACTAACTATGAATACCTAGGGAAAGACAGAATTGAACATTAGCAAACAAAAATTATAGCTGAAGAAATACAATATGCAACCAGACAAAATGTTTCTGTAGTGAAGCCTGCAAGATTCTAGCAAAGATTGCTAAAATTCACACACATATTTTTCTTGTTCTCTTGTTCCTAATTGTAAACACTAACATCCCTCAATTGTATAGTGTATTCCCAGAAAGCTGTGCAAATTATTTGTTTTAATTCACCCTTTTCTTAAATTAATATTTAATTATGCACAGCAAAAATACATGGAAAGTAATTGTAACAATTAGATAGGAAAAAAAAAACCAGAAAATGTGTTTAATGCATATTGGTCTTTCTTTTGTAAACCAATATTCTCTATTCAATTATCAAAATCTTCCATTTGTAAACAATTTAAAGTTCTGAAATCAAATATCAAAATATATAGGCAATTTTATACCAGTTACAGCTCCATTCAAAGCCAAAAGCAAAAACTTTGTCAAAATTTAAAATACTTGGCATTTATCTATAATTTCTATTATATTAATAGCATTTTTGATTGTTCACTGAAAATGTTCTTGTTTTTTCTGTGAAATCAATAAAAATACTATCAATATCATATAACAAAAACTGTGGACACATGCCAATTATCTTTCAACTTTGCCAAAGTATTTTAAATATGTGAAAAACATTACATGGTTGAGATTTAGAATAGCAATAACTGTCATACATAGTGAATTTCTCTGCTATTTTTCCCTCTCTGTGACCCTATGGAAATACAGAAAGCTTCCTCATTACATACATCAGAATAATGGAAGAGCTCAGGAAGATTTATCCCTTCTGTTTGCAGAGTGAGCACCACTTCTCCATTCTTGTTGTTGGTTTCATTTAAGAGACATCGTGTTATTCCCTTTGTCTCCTGGATGACAGCGCTATTTGCCAGAGATGTCACAAGTGATGCAAGATCAAAGTACTCCTTTGTTAGCGAAAGCTTTAGTGAAACCTACAAGACAATACTTTCTGGTTATGAAAAGCTTTCCATCCATTGTGGTAAAGCTATTCAACTCCTAACCATCACAAAATCTCATCTTAAACTGATATGAAAAATCCAAGCATAAATTTTTTTGTATGAACAAATACATAAACAATGAGCAATTCCTTTAGCTCATAAATCCTCTGGAGTTTTCTCCTTTGGATCAAATTTATTAAAATAAAGATTTGTTGATATCTGAGGGCATTTCATTATTATTTTGCTCCATAGGTGCTGTATGCCATAATACATAATTACATAGGTGTTCTATGCCATAACACATAGGTGCTGTATTGCACAAAGCAAGTAAATTAGCAAATCAGTAATATTTGCAGCATCTGGAAAAAGTTACGAGGTGCATATGGAAACAAGGGTTCAACATCTTAGACAAAACTGAAATAGTGAAATCCCTGTACTTGAGATATAATCAATGTTTCCTCTAGGGTGTCTGTGTGCACACTACTCACCAAACCCGCACACATGGTATAAAGTTGAATGCACCAAAAACTGGAATAATACTAATAGTTAGGCATCTTAAAACTTCAGGATTACAACTCAGAAGAGATCCTGCACAAACTTGTCACTTCAACTTAACTGCAGTAATAAGGATCACCACCACTGTGCAGAGTGAACAGGAATTCCAAGGAGAGACATTTTTGGTCAAAATAGCAGATAGGCAGACTTGGAGTTCTAGCCATCGTGCTGTGGATGAGGCCCAGCTAGAGATATGCCAGTTATAACCCCAGACCAACTTGCATCTAAAGGAATGTCTTCTCCCTCCAAAAATGGTTTAACTAATATCTACTGAGTTTCAGGCCACACAAGCTCCATGATCCTTTTTACCTTTATAAAGATTTCAATTTCCAAATTAATGATGATGATAGTTTAAATGTTCAGAATGCATCCAGAGAAGAAGAGAAACAGAAAAAAATGAAGAGAAGAAAAAAATGCTTTCTTTTTCTTTCTCTTTCCTTTGTCTCTGTCTCATTACAATATCAAATACCAAAACAAGAAAAATAAATGCTTACAAAATATTGATCCTAATTATCAGTTATCAATTACCAGCAAATTTATGTTATAATCTAAAAGCATAGATACTAATGTAGATGAAATGTTAATATGTTAGCAGATGAATAAGCATGGATATAAAGAATCAGTTTTCTCCTTAGGAACTAGGAGACTGAGTTATAGTCCGGTTTTAGATATAAAACCTGATGATTACTTTAGGCCAGTCACTCCTTTTTAGACCTAGGAAGAAGGAACTGGCAAAGAACTTCTGCAAAATGCTGCCAAGAAACCGAGAGGGGGCAGTTCCCAGGGCAAAAAAGTGTCTTGAAAGAACAACTTTATAGCACCTGCGGCATATGACATATACGTGACATATTATTATACTATACTAATTTATAAGTGTTTACAATTTACATGCATATTTGCATTGTGTCACATAAGTTTATATATTTTTTCTGTACGTGGCTTGTCAAAAATTGAAAACAGGAATAATAGACAATAGGAATTTTCAGGTGGATTGTGTCCAATTAGGGTAGTGTGCTGGTGTGCTACACTACAAATGAGAGTGTATTGTCCAAAACTGTTTTCATCAGATAAGTATCCCAACTTGCACTTCTGACATGGGGAACAAATTGCTAAATAGTGTCATATTAGGATGTTTAATAGATTCTACCGACAGCCTAGTCTGGAAAGTCAGCAGACCAAATTTAATGGGTGCCTGATTTTATAGCTGATGTACATGCAATGCAATTGAATAAATATCTACTCAGGAAAAAGAAACAGTTACATGTACATTAAAAAATATTGAACCAAATGTGGAACCCAACACTCTTCTTCTTCCCTGTTTCAATAACTTTACCTCACACCACAGTTCATTATCAATGTCATATGTGTATTTTTCTATAGCATCATGGCTTTCCAGTACAGTATTAATTCTATGCTGTGCCATTTCACTCCATCCCTTTCTCTTGCTTCGAGCCCTTTGACTAGAGGAAGGAGAATAAAGCTCATCCTGAGTTTCCAGTGCCTCAAGATTTTTTTCATCTGGTGCAGTCATTTCCTGATCTGGAATATCGTCATCATCACCCATTTCATGATCATCCTCACTTTCATAATCAACCTGCAAAGAAACATACTTGAATCACATTCAGTTTTACTAAACAGGAAAAGTAAACAGTATCACTGGTACTTTTAAAACCATTCAAAACTTTTTGACTGTTTTTATTTAATCCTCCCCTCCACCTCCAAAATGCAATAAGACTAATACCCCCCCCCCAAAAAAGTAATGTCAGAAATGTGTGTGTGTGTGTGTGTGTCCTTAAGCCAGGTTTTTCTTACGTAGCCAAGATTTTTCTGGAACTACAATTGAGCGAAATCACATTCACTATTCTCCATCTTTTCATTCTGGCAGCAAGCAAAATTTTCTAGCTATTTCTGGCTCGTTAGCTGTCCTCAGTAGGCTAACACCCACATCTCATGTTCTTCCCTGTAAAGGCCCAATGTCTATTTTCTTAGACATTGTCTGAGTCAGAAATAACTATATATGTCTCCCACAATACAGCACAAAATTTTGCTTGCTGCCAGAATGAAAAGATGGAGAAAGAACTCAGAAAGTAATGAATGTGATTTCGCTCAATTGTGGTTCCAGAAAAATCTTGGCTACGTAGAAAAACCCGGCTTAAAGGAAAAATACACACGAAACCTACGAAAAGTAAGAATATATATATATTTATTATTTTATTTTCGTATATATATATATATACGATATCTATCTCTCTCTCTCTCTCTCTCTCTCTCTCTCTCTCTCTCTCTCTCTCTCTCTATCATCTATCTATCTATCATCTAGTTTACCTGTGCTTCGCTACAAAACTATGTGATGGGGCTTGATAAATCGAAACTTACAGCTTGACAATTAATGAGTAGATATGATCAGCCTTTCCTCTTCCCTTCTCTCCCTCAGTCTTGCCCCACCGAAGGTTCCCCTATCCTATCCGCTTCTCTCCCTCAGCCTTGCCCCAAAGAAATGTCTCCTATCCTATCCCCTTCTCTCCCTCAGCCTTGCCCCACAGAAATGTCTCCTATCCTATCCCCTTCTCTCCCTCAGCCTTGCCCCACAGAAGCCTCCCCATCCTATCATCTTCTGTCCCTCAGCCTTGCCCCACAGAAGTCTCCCTTATCCTATCCCTTTCTCTCCCTCAGGCTTGCCCCACAGAAGCCTATCCTATCCTATCCCCTGGTTGGTGCTGTGAAAGTAAAACTGAAGGTGAAACTCCACTCCTCCGCTTGTGTTTTCATTTGGAACAGATGTCTTTTCAGGTGGGGAGGCAGAGTACAACTCCTTAGCATCAGAGGGCTGTTTGGAAAGTGAAACAGTATTTGCTATATGAGCAAGAAGGCTTAGCTCAAGTGTTCTATAGTAAAGCTGCTTCCTGCTATGAAAGTAAAACTGAAAGTGAAACTCCTCTCCTCTGCTTGTGTTTTGCAACAGATTTCTTTTCAGGTGGGGAGGGGGAGTAGAACACCTTAGCATCAGAGTGGGTTAATAATAAGATAGGAAATACTAATGCTCTGATGGTCATTTCAAAAAAACCTTTCTTAGTGAGCACCTGGAAGCCAAGAGGAACATACATGGCAAATTTCAAGTTTGTAGGCTTTATGGTTCTGGAGATTTCATGATTACAGCCTGAGTGGTTTTTGCTTTAATAAAAATTTATATTTCGCTGATAAAGAAATAAAGGGAGACTAGTATAGATCTATTTCAATTATACATACATACATACATACATACATACATACATACATACATACATACATACATACATACATACATTTTCTTACTTTCGTAGGTTTTATGTGTGTTTTTCCTTTAAACCAGGTTTTTCCTATGTAACCAAGATTTTTCTGCAACCCTAGTTGAGCGAAATCACATTCACTACTTTCTGGTTTTTTCCCCCCTTCTTTTCATTCTGGCAGCCAGCAGATTTTATGATGCATAGTGAGAGACTTATATAGCTATTTCTGGCTCGTTAGCTATCATCAGTAAGCCACACCCACATCTCATGTATCCTCCCTGTAAAGGTACAATATCTATAAGTCTCTCACTCTTACTATGAAAAGTAAGAAAATAGATATTGTACCTTTACAGGGAGGATACATGAGATGTAGGTGTGGCTTAATTATAGATCATGATTTGGGATCTGGTCTCCTATGTTTTCAGAGTTGATGCCTTCAAACAACATTTGCAGAAGCTTGCATACTCTTTTAGTCAATAATTTGTACCACTTTCTTTGATAGAAATAAGAGTTCCAAACATTTCCTATAGCTGCCTACAGTCTTTCTCTGGTTTGTTTTTGTATTTTTTTTCCACCTTCCCTTGCAAAAATTTTCTAGTTCAGAAATAGTTTAAAGTTCCATTGCATACAGCACAAATTGTATGATGTTTCCACAAACCGAATGTTAGTTATGGGAACTACGAAGACTATTTGAAAAGTTTTATCTTTCTTTTCTATAAGTATTTCGATTTATTTACTGTCGGTGGAAGGTTAGTTTCTAGAATATGGTGGTATTCAGCTGAATCTTTCTATGTACAGATTGTTATTGTATTCTAATGTATAAGTATCAAGATTATGCGAAATGTTAGTACTGATGGATACTGCACTGGTAAGATGACACTTGGAATACTGTGTCCAGTTCTGGTAACACGATACAAAAATGATGTTAAGATTCTAGAAAAGTGCAGAGAAGAGTAACAAAAATAATTAGTGGGCTGGAAGCTAAATCATATGCTGAAGAGATTCAGGAGCTAGGTATGTCTAATCTAATAAAGAGAAAGACTGGGAATGGAAAGCTAGCAGTCTTCCAATATTTGAGGGGCTGTCAAAGGAAGGAGAGGATCAATATATTTTCCAAAGCATCAGAAGGCAAGACAAGAAATTACACATGGAAGCTTAACAAAGAGAGATCCAAAGAAGATTTCTTCCTAGAATTAGGAAGAAATTTCCTGTCAGTGAGAACAATTAATCAGTGGAACAGTTTGCCTTCAGAAATTGTGGGTGCTCCATCGCTGGAGGTTTTAAGAAGAGACTACAGTCATTTGTCTGAAATGGTATAGGGCAGTGATGGCTAACCTTTTTGCCATCATGTGCCAGGAAGGGGGGGGGGCAGGGGAGGTTTGCATGCACACATGCCCACACCCATAATTCTATGCGCCCCATGCGCGCAACCTCCCCACCCCCTGCCCCTCCCTGTTCCTGGCACATGATGGCCTGTTTTTCTTTCTCACCTGGCTCCAGATCCTCTCTATAAATCTGGGGAGGGTGAAAACAGCCTTCCCCACGGAGGCCCAAAATGGCCCATTTCCCAACTTCCAGTTGAACAGGAAGTGATGTTTTTTGCTGTCCCCAGTCTCCAGAGACTCCCGGAGCTAAGCTGGTGTGCCAGTCAACATGGCTCCACGTACCATCTATGGACGTGCCATAGGTTCACCATCACGGGTATAGAGTCCTGTTTTAGCAGGTGGCTGGACTAGAAGATCTCCCTTCCAGCTTGTTTTTCTGTTATACTATGGACAACAATGCCAATGTCATTTAAACTTATACAGCCAAATATCTGCAGTAATTTGTGGGTTTTAATGTGCAAATCTGATCAATTTTCAGGTAGTTCTAATAAAGATTTCTAGATCTTGCCTTAACTGCCATAGTTTTATGTAAATGGCTAGCTGTAACTATTTCAAGATTTCTTTATAATGTTTTTTTGATTTCTAAAGTGAATTACTTTCCTTTTCAAATTCTCAGACAGTTGCCTTAGAGAAATGTGTCATTGAAAGTGAACAAAATAACAATAATAATCTATGAAAACAGTCAGAACATTAGTTTTTACCTAGCTACCTTTAGGTCTAGTGTACCTAGCTACCAGTACACTAGACCTAAAAAGCTAATAATATTTGGAATTTATCAATAACTGTATATATATATTTTAAAATAGCACTGAATCAACTGAATGGTGGTTCAAAAGTGTGCATCTGGCATATTTACAATTTCTCATTTTGAATCTGTAAGCAGTTGCACATAAGTTGTTTTCATCCAAATTTGCAGAAATGTGTTCAACATGTGTCAACTCTACTATGCAGAAGATGCATCAAGTTCAGTTAAATTTCATCAAACTTTTGCATTAATAAGAGATATTGGGCTTAGTTTTGTTTCTTATTAAATCCATCATAAATCCTCATCTAATTTATAGTATTTAGATCTCCATTACTTTGTACATATAATTATTCTAAAAAAATAATATGAAATATGAAGTCTCTGATTAAGCTACATGCACAGAGAAGACTATTGTTTACTGTCTATACCTTCCTATATCCCCAAGTTCATTATAATTAAGGTTTGTTCAAGTATACAAGATTAACATTCTTTTCAATATGGAGATAATTTCTGACTTTTATTTTGTTTGAACAGCCTATCTCTTTTTTACTTACTCACTTACTCGCTTAAATTTATATCCCATATTTTCCACAGGAGCATATGCACTTTAAATAGCATGACCTCTTCATTTTTCTATAAGAACTCTGAGTGTGAAATAGGTTGGGCTCAGGTAAGTTTTCACAGTTTAGGGTAGATTTGAACATGGAACTTACCAATCCTAGTCAAATAATTTTGTCACTACATGTTACTAGCTATCTACTAAAATCAAGTATTGATTGTTTGATATACATTAATTCCAAGTTTCTGTGATGGACAGATTTTCTAATTAAAAAAAAATTCTATCATTACCTCATCTTCTTGATTTTCTTTTCTTTTTGTATCTGTAGCATCAGCATCACCTTCAGTCATTCCATTATCAGCAAATCTGTCTTCTTCAGTTTCAGCTTCATTGTCATCCTATGTCAGTAGAAATAGGAATCCTTTTACTACATAATATATTTTCTTTCCTAACAGATTTAAAAGTAACCCTAGTTAACTGAAATATCACAGATCATCATTAATTACGGAAGTTTCTCTTAAGACTCTAACTTCCTCAGCAAACATCAAATCTCCTCATCTTATACTAGTTACTACAGAAACATGACAGGTAATAGGACCCCAACTCTGGTTTGAATTGTTTGATAATTTAATTAGCTGTTTACACAAAATTAATATAGCTATGTGAGCATATGTAACACATTTTCCAGTAGAGTAAATTCTGTCCTTCTAAATCATCAGATTAATTGAAAGGCCTGAATAGACAGAATTTATTCTTTTATTTCCCAAAAGGGGGGGAGGGATTATCCAAGATTTTCCTTTTTGTATAGGAGTGTAATTGGTGAAAACTACTGTTTTAATCAGTTAAGTTAAAAAACTAAGAAAGAGAATTTAGTCACTAGGTTATTTTCTGATTTTCTGGTTTCCACAATTTCAGAGGAATCTTTTGCCTGAATCTGCAACACAATTATATCTCTCTAAAAAGAGGCTGTCTTTAACTTCTCCACGTTTTATAAAATTGAAAAATCAGGAAACAGAAGAAACTCCTGCCTAATCTCCAGCCACGAATCTTCAGTGAATACTTTTTATGTTCTGTGTTATATGTACACGCAAATAATACGTGATTAGTTTAAGTGTATTCATCTGTTTTGGGAAATGTGTTGTAGGAAATTGTTGCCTTATTATCATGTATTCCTTTTTTCCTAATGAATTTATTTATCATTTACAATCATGTGGAAAAGAAAGTACAACCTCTGAGTTCTATGGATTTACATTATCAGGACATAGTAAAAAATCACCTAGTACTTATAAGTAAGTAAAAAACTTCAGATGAATACAAAAAGAAAACCAAAATGGAGAAGCCAGGTGTGAAAAAATAAATCTTGGACCACTCGTCTTTACAACATTGTTTCAATTCATAGACATTTATGAGAATTGTTTATGTATACTCTTTGGGGTCTACCACAACATTTCAACTGGGTTGAGGCTTTGATTGGGCTATTGCAATACCTTCATTCTTTTCCTTTTCAGCCAATCTGTTATAGAGTTTTAGAGCTGGTGTGCTTGAGATCAATGTTCTTTGCTTGACCCAATGTTGACCAAGATTTAGCTGTCGGACAGATAGCCCACTGTCTCTCAGCTTGCCCGTGGCCACAATGGAGAAGACTGTGCAGTGTGTTGCGATCGCCTGCCCTCCCGCTTGTGCCTTTGCCTGCTGCCACCACGCATTGGAATTGCCTGCCTCCATTAAATCGGGTGTCAATCCATCCCACCGTCTCTCGGCTTGCCCTCTTTGCCCATTCCCTCCGAAAGTAAGCCCTAATGTGTCTCCCCCCCAAATATAAGACCGGGTCTTATTTTGGGGGAAACATAGTAGAGACAAACAAACTTCTAAAACTTCACCTTTTATAGAGATGGTCACACTTATTGATGATCAATTGATCAAGGGCACCTGATTAGCAGCACCTGCCTACTTAGCCTCATTCTACATATTGAAGGGTGTATTTACTTTTTCATGGCTTCTCCATTTTGGCTTTCTTTTTGTAAAATAAATAACAACATGATGTAATATATCATGTGTTGTTGTTCATCTGAGGTTATATTTACCTACTTTTAATAACTGTCAAGAACAGATGATTTTTATATATCCTGATGTGTAGTATCACGGAATCATAGAAAATCATAGAACACAGTTTGCCCACGTTGCCTGTGTTTTCCGGAAAATAAACCTTAATGTGTCTTTTGGGACCCCAAAAAATATAAGACCGGGTCTTATTTTGGGGAAAACATGGTAGCAAATGTCATATACTGTTGATGTTTTAGCAATATTTTAGTCTTTAAGGCATTTTTATTGTTCTTTCTAGATAATGTTTATCTAGGCAAGACACATTTTCTATATTATTATACAACAGTCTGAAAAACTTTATTTTCTTCCTGTATTTGAGTAAGAATATTGCCATTGAAAGTCCCACCTAGAGGACCAGAAATATGGACTACATATATCAATTTATATGCTTGATTAATATGTAAATATGTAATTAAATTGTGTAGCATATGAAACATTTTCCAAAAAAAAAAAAGGCAACTGAAAATGAGCTTGATCTTTAGAAAAAGAGCATGTATACTATTTCAAGAGAAACCAGCTAAAGTACACTTGAATGCATGCATGTAAATACTGTTATATATTTACCATAGCCACAGATATATTTTAAACATGGATTTATATCAATGTAATTTTTTCATTCAGATTACTAGTTTTAAAATGCTATTTCGGCTAAGGGGTCTACGTCTTTACCTGATCTTGTGAGGCACCAATTTCTTCCTCAGCTTCTAAATCTTTCTGAATTGCTTTTCGAGTGCTGACAGTGTTATAAGATGCCAACTTTAAACTCTTCCTTTTAATTGTTTCCAGCAACATTTTAAAGAATCTGGGTGGGATGGATAAGAGAAATAGAACACAGTTTATAATCCAGATTCCGGATTATAGAATGTTACAAATATCTTCCTAGATCCATCAGTTCAGATGATAAATATAAAGGGAATTTCAAATCATTTTGCAACAACATTATTCATTATTTATAAAACTATTCATTTTTTAAACAAAATTAGATATTTTTCTCCTGATTCTGAAGTCTCATTTTTTTCTGTATCCTAAGAAAAAGGTATTTTAATAATATTGAAAAAAAATATTCCAGTAATAATGATACCATTTTAAAAAGTTAGTGTTATAATAGCAAAACTGTACTTAAAATATAGCTAGCTCCCAATCTTAAATAAATGGGTCAGATAGGGGGTAGAGTAGAGGGAAGAGGGGGTAGATTCATTTTATCAGGGAATGACAGCATTCAGTCTCTCAGAGTGAAGCAAAGACAAACGAAACAGTTTATAAGTTTGCCCATACTGATGAATTTCAATTTTTGTTCCAGCAACACAATGGAAAGTAACCATTTTGGTGGGGCTATATGACGGCCTATTTTAGTTTTCTGTGGTACTCAAGTATGGCCATGTGAATGAGGTGAAAAAGGGAAAATTGGCAGTGATAAGAAGTAAAAAAAGTCTGAGTAGAAATATTCTTCCTCTGGTCTGGACTTCTGTTTTCTTTGTTCTTTTGGCATCTGAGTGGATTTTGGAAACCCTGTGCATTGCACTTCCATACAAATTTCTTTGCATTCAGGCAGTCCTGAATGCATCAAGTAAAAAGAATGGCAAAGTCTTGCTATTATTATTAAATTATTTATGGCAGAGTTTCTCAAAATGTGTGATGCTGTGTCTCTGAAAACTAATACATTAATTTGCGTGGAAACTCCTTCCTCAAAATGAATAATGATATTGATGATGAAACAACTGAGAGAGCATGCCTAAGAAAGCAGTGGTTACCTAAGATAATGAACTCAGTGCTGTATTTTCTTCCTGGCTCCAAGGAGCTGCTCCTACCCAGGATTGTACCTTTCACTCTCATCAGCCATGTACTATATGCAACTCCTTTCCTGGTGCCCTAGGAGTGAGAGTTCAGCAAACTCCTGTCTGCAATGCTTCTGGGCTCCCATGAATTTGTGAGGACCCTCATGACCCCCACAATTTCTTCCTTACTGGCTGGTATCTTCCACTCTTTAACAATTGTCAGGAGAAGATACTGACCTTGTCTCCATAAAATGTAAGATGTCCCTTGGCTTCACACATTTTTCTTCTTGATAGCATTCGTAAGGCAGAAAACTAAATCTGATGGTGTAGATGCGATGCTTGCTTAATGTCCCTTCCAAACACAAACTTTCTTCAATATTCACTTTGTGTAACACCTGAAATAATAAAAAAAGAGCGTCTATAAGTGCTAACAATTTGTAATGTCATGCTTTTTCACTCAGGGGTGTCAAACTCGATTTCTTTTTTTTAAAATTTGATTTATATGCCACCCTTCTCTGGAGACATATGGCGGCTTACAATGCGTTAAGCAATAGCCTTCAGCTTATTGCCCCCACAAACTGGGTCCTCAATTTACCTACCTTAGAAAGGATGGAAGGCTGAGTCAACCTTGAGCCTGGGAGATTTGAACTTATGGTAATTGCAGACAGCTGGAGTTAATCACAATGCATTAGTCTGAGCCACCAGGCCCATTGAGGGCTGCATCAGGGTTGTGTTTGACCTGGGGGGGCGTGGCCTGGGAGGGCATGGCCAGCTTGATGTCACTTGTGTTGGGGGTGTCTGTAGTGGCCTGAATACTCTGCCAGCGAAAACAGGCTTCCAAACTCTGTTTTTGTCTCCAAAGGCCTCCTGCAACCCTCTGCCAACAAAACGGAGCTTGTGAGGGCTGCGTGCGGCCTTCCCAAGCTCCGTTTTTGCCGGCAGAGACACCACTGGCCAATCCTTCACTGTTTCCAGGGTGGCCTCACAGGTCAGATCTTAGTACCCCATGGGTGGATCTGGCCTCCGGGCCTTGAATTTGACCCCTCAGCTCTAAATCATCTTGACTACATCACAAATTTAAAACTGGAGGAAGAATATGGACCATTAAAAAAAAAGCAAAAAATGATAAATGTATCCTCCACATAAAATTTACAATAAATTGAAAAAGGCACTAAGGCTTTTGCACTCTCCTGCAATCTTCCTACCCATGAGCTAAATATTAAGATTCAATTAGGCAAGGAACCGCTAATTCAAGTGATTTACAGCATAGCAAAAATGGGGTTTATAAGTTTTCACTTCCCCATTTGCCTCAATTAATTCCTTATTAGTGGAAATTCATTCTTATATGGTTTAAAAAACAAATTTTAAGTAACAAACAAATTATTCTAAACAGCGTTTTTATTTAATACCCATAACTATACTTCCTTTGTACTGAATCACTACAAGCTTCAATGCTGGGAATTTATAATCAGTCTCTGCAAAATTAGGCAAAACAAAGCTAGAATATTACTATTAAAATGTACACATGTAATAGGGAAATGAAAACCAGTTAAAGCCAATTAGTCCAAATCCTAGAAAATAAAAGACAGGCTGACTGGCACATCAGGGTGGATAAAAATCGAAGATAAAAAAAAGTTGGATTTGTTAAAATTTAAATTGAATTTGCTTTATTTTTATCAAATTTATTTTAATAATATGCTTTTGGAGCAAAAATCTATCTAAAAATAGTTTTTTATTTAAGATATATTAATAATTTAGTTTATTCAGCCTCAAATGGAGCTTACTTATGTAGCATGAGGTGCGTGTTAGCGGGCATCCACTCACCTGCTTCCTGCCATGTCCCTCATCTTGTTGTATCACTGCTGCACTGCCCATTAAAGTAAATGGGACTATCAGTGAGTCAAGAGCGGGTCAGAGCAGGAGCCGCTACAAGACTGAAATGACAGTTGCTCTTTAAAAATTATGATTTAAACCGAGTTGATTTAAATCAAGCCTTTTTACTAATTTAAATCATTTAAATCATGTTTTAAATTGTGATTTAAATTGATTTGATTTAAATCAAATCCACCCCTTGGCACATCTTGAGGAAACTGCAACCATTCTGCAGAAAGTAATATGAAAGAGTCCTATTTACTTTTAAAAAAGGAATTCCTTCAGAGCTGATATGATGATTTTTCCACTTATACAGGACTTACCTCACCTAGGCACACTCTGCTAAGCTTCTTCTTGAGCCTTTTCACCCTTTTGTGAGCTTTCTTGATATTAAGGACAGGAATGCTCATCATGGGAGTTTTGATATTAGCACTAGCTACCATCAGAATCTCCCTCAACCTTTAATAAAGAAGTATTGCATATTTAGTCACAAAGACAGTTAATACTCAGCAAGATAAGTGACTAGGTTCTTACCGGGTCAGCTTTATTCTCCGTATAGCTAACTAAGATAAACATTCAAAGTCTGACTTGGTCTGCTGCCTTCAGTATTATTAAACAGAGCTAAAAACACTCTCTCTAGAAGTCAGAAACTCATTTATCTAAGCAAGAGAACTATCAAAATCTGAAATAGCAAAATAATAATAGCAGCAGAAAGTAAGGTGGTATTCTACTTTTCTACTAAATAAATCAAAGCAACATGCAGTGATAATAAACCTGAATCAAATGACCTTTTTAATAGAGTTCTTATTCAATGTTCTATGCTAAGAATCAACTGTAATCAAACCAATTTAAGTGACTTAATTTTTTTTAAAAATTAGATTTATATGCCGCCCTTCTCCGAAGAATCAGGGCGGCTTACAATGTGTTAACCATACTTCATACTTTTAAATATTTTATACAAAGTCAGCTTATTGTCCCCACAAACTGGATCCTCAATTTACCTACCTTAGAAAGGATGGAAGGCTGAGTCAACCTTAAGCCTGGTGAGACCCGAACTGGCACAATTGCAGACAGCTGGATGTTAATAACAGGCTTTAGTCTGCTTATTAGCCTGTTGAGCTATCCAAGGCTCTTAGATAGAGCCTTGGAGACTCTCAAGTTTAATAAATTGTTATTGTTATTATTATTGTTGTTCTTGTTATTGAAAGCTTGAGACAAGATATACTTCCCTCAATTACCTCAGGATTGAACAAGATATGTAATTTTGGGTAGTGTTAGATAGCAATTACTCACCATTAATCTTATTGGCTAGGATTCATAAAAGCTATAATTTATCAATATCTAGAGACCTATATTTTGCACATTCCAACACTAGTTTATCATTAAACAGCAAAACCATTTTGTCATGGTAAATAATGGAGACACTCACTTGTTTGTGGGTTAGCTGTTAAAAAGGAGTGTTTAGGATAAACAGACTCCTGGGTCTCATGTCTTCTACCATGTTTCTCCAAAAAGACAACCCCCCTTGAAAAGAAACCCTATCGTGTTTTTGAGCACATGCAATCAAATTAAGTCCCACCCACAAAATTAGCCCTAATTAAGACCCCACCCACCCAAAGGCGCAAGGGGTGGGACGAGGCATACAGGTAAAAAATAAGCTAGGGTGGGGATGGGGGATGGAGCTACCCTACTTACCAGGCCTCATACCCCCAACACCTGTCTCACCTTCTTCTGTGGCCGCTTGCCACCACTTGCATGCATTGCCCTGGCCTCCGTTTTGCCTTCAGATGCCTGCTGGAAGGTTGCAGAGGGCTTTCCGGCAGGCATCTTCAGCCAATAACAGAGCTCCAGATCGATCCGGACCTCCATTATCAGCTGCAAATGCCTTCTAGCAGGCATCTGAAGCCAAAATGAAGGCCAGGACGATGCGTGTGAGTGGCGGCAAGCAGCCACAGAAGAACTGGGCCAGCAGTGGGCTCCTGCTGGGTGGAGCTGTCTGTGCCACCACCGCAATGTGTGTCAATAATTAGAACCCTACAAAAAGAAGACCTAGGCATTTTTCGGGGGTCAAAAAAAATAAGACCTGGCCTTCTTTTTGGAGACACACGGTACTTTTCTCCCCATGTTATACTAATTGGTAATAAAGCTTGGGAAGAGAATGGGATGTATGCATTTTGGAACAGTAAAGCCATTAAAAAAAGATGAGATGCTATCTTACCTTGGGATACCAAGGGTAACATTCATTTCACCCCTTCCAGCAAAGTGAAAGGTATTCAGGGTCATCTGAGTGGAGGGTTCCCCAATACTCTGAGCAGCAAGAAGTCCCACAGCTTCTCCAGGGTCACAGAGTGATTGTTGCCATTTTAAATAGAGCAGCTCCTGTAATCTAAAGACACAGTATTATCACCATCTGTTTATGTGAAATAAGCCGATAACCTGGTGTTGCAATTTTATTTTCTAATATAGAGTCCAAATCGCACCCACCCACAAAGGACAAGACCTTAACACTTTTCCCCTCATTTATACATCAAATCATGCTTCGTCTAATTAATTTGTTTCTCATTCTTTAACCTAATTCTGACCTAACGGCAAGCCCCACTGAAATTGGTTTGGCTTATATCCAAAAAGATTTGCATTTGTTTGCTTTACTAAAAAGATGGATAAATACACACTTCATCTTTATATTTTCTCTCTCAAAATTTAATGCAGCATCATCTCTTTTTAATTTCCAATTTAGAAAATGATTAACAACAATCTCAGCCTCTTCATTACAACAGTTATTCCTTAAAAAGGCAATTGTATGGAAAGAAAGAAGCAAAGATGAAATTCATTACTTAATTTTTGATTGACAAAATTTTAACAAAAAAAAAGGACTCGCTTGTTAAGAAAGCTTATACTCTTAATCTTTTAGATTTCAGCAATCTGTTTAGAGACTAAAATAATTTCTTATCGGATGAAAAAGCTGCCATAGTAATAAATGGATTGATACAAACTGAAAACCTCAAGATGTTTTGCTATTATTCTATGATAGAAATCCAACGTTTCTTAGAAGAGAGATAAAACATAGCTGTGATAGGCTAGACTCTAAACAAGGTTAATAGATCAACATAAATGAAAGTACTACCTCTGTGAAGAAAGTTCAGATTTGCTATAGTTAAGCCTATTCCGATCATCCCACTCTTCAAGGAAAGTCTTAACTTCATTTTCAAATGTTTCAGACACTGATGCAAAATAAATATCTGGCCGCCAGACTGAAAGGCTAGGATCAGGACACCTTGCTGCCCTCTTCTGATATTTTCTGCGAGTTTTTTCATTCAGTTCATACCACATATTTAACAGCTGTATTGGATGCCAAAATTAAAAAAGGAAATAAACATTTGAGACAGGTGAATTATTTATTTGAATATTACAATATAGCTCAATAGGTAATGAAAGTATATTTATCAATTATGGAATAACCTTAAGAGCTGCAGGATTTCGACCATATACAGGTATTTCTTCTGAAGAGATATCAGGTTTCATATTAGCCAACATTTCTTGGGAAAACAGCAAAAAGCCTCCTTTCCTTCTCAAAGAATGTTGATGCTTTGCTTGCCATTTCTTGACTAATTTAAATTGCTTAGATGCTTGCCGAGGATTCATTTTTGGCATAACTTCATCTAAATGCTTAGATTTCTGTATCACCTATAACAAATACACAAAATCAAATTTTTTGAAGGTTGAGTATTCTCCAATCTTTCAAAGTATAAATACATTCCCCACCAGTATCAGTTAAAATTGTTTAGCCATAAAGCAGTGATATCACTGTATAAAAGAATGCCTTCAATCCACAGTGATGATACAAAAGTACTCACTAAAAACCTATATACCCCATATTTTAACCCGACTATCATATTCAGTTGTTCACCACCACAATTGAACTAATTATTCTTATAGTGACCAGAAAATGATCTGACCATAAAAAATGGAAATCATAGTTATGACCTTTACCTTGAGATCACATTCCAATTACCCTGAAGTAAAGAGTAGATTTTATGGACTTGAAGTACGCATATGGTATGTTTGTGTTATGTTATGTTGTTATGTTTATTATATTTATATACCGCCCCTCTCCCGAAGGACTCGGGGCCATGGACAGCCAGCAAATAAAATACAGAAATATAAAATTTAAAACAGTATTAAAATCTAATTAAATCAATTTGGTCCATAGTTAAAAACCCTATATTAAAACCCTTAATTTTAGTACTTGAGTTAAAACAGTTTTTTTTAAAAAAGAGTAGGTCAGGCCAGCTCGGCTTGCTGAAACAGAAACGTCTTTAAGGCAGTTCGGAAAGTGCGAAAGTCAGGGATCTGCTGCATCTCTGGAGGCAACTCGTTCCAGAGGGTAGGTGCCCCCATAGAGAATGCTTTCCCCCTGGGGGCCCCCAGCCGGCATTGTCTGGCCGATGGCACCCTGAGGAGGCCCTTTCTGTGGGAGTGTTCTGGTCGGTGGAAGGCTACCAGTGGCAGAAGATGGTCTTGTAAGTACCCAGGTCCTAAGCCATGGAGCGCTCTAAAGGTGGTAACCAGTACCTTGAAGCGCACTCGGAAGACCACCGGGAGCCAGTGCAGCTCATGCAGGACAGGTGTTACATGGAAGCGCCGAGTCGCCCCTATAACCACCCACGCGGCCGCATTCTGGACCAGTTGGAGCCTCCCGGTGCTACTCAAGGGGAGCCCCATGTAGAGAGCATTACAGTAGTCCAGGCGGGACGTGACGTGGGCATGAGTGATTATGCATAAGGCATTCCGATCCAGAAAGGACCGCAACTGGCGAATCAGGTGAACCTGATAGAAGGCCTCCCTGGCCACAGTTGTCATATGCTCTTGCAAGGACAGCAGTGTATCCAGGAGGACGCCCAAGTTGCGAGCCCTCTGTGTGGGGGCCAACGACTCGCCCCCAAAAGTCAGCACTGGTACCAACTGACTATATCGGGATGCCGGAAGCCACAGCCACTTGGTCTTGGATGGTTGAGCCTGAGCCCATCCAGATCTGCAAGGCTTCCAGGCACCGGGACATCACATCAAAGGCATCGTTGGGGTGGTCTGGGGTGGAGATGTACAGCTGAGTATCATCAGAGTACTGATGACACTTCACCCCGAAACCACGGATGATCTCGCCCTTCACATAAATGTTGAACAGGAGGGGCGAGAGAACCGACCCTTGCGGCACCCCCCACACAAGGCGCCTCGAGGTCGATCTCTGAGCCCCCGTCAACACGAACTGCGACCGGTCAGAGAGGAAGGAGGAGAACCACCGTAAGACGGTGCCTCCTATCCCCAACCCCTCCAATCATCGCAGCATGATACCATGGTCGATGGTATCAAAAGCCGCCGAGAGATCTAATAGGACCAGGACAGAGGAACAACCGCTGTCCCGAAGGCCATGAAATTCCAAACCAACTCCAGATTTCAGAAATCCCAAAGCAGCAAAAGGTGCACAGAATTAACCACAACCCTAGCAGTGAAGTCAGCAGGTTGTGTGGTATACCAGCAGCATTTCCTGGTTAACTATGAAGCTGAACTTCAAAACAGGGCCTCAGATCCAGCCACCTCCAGAGGAGGGTGTCAGGTCACAGTCAAGTTCGCCAGAGAATCATTGCCATCTCACTCCTTAGTTTTAAAATTAAGATTGGGGAAGCCTTTAAAACACAGTTAGGCATCTTTTGGACCTGCTGACCTTATCCAACCAAATCTCAATGATGCAAGTTAGATTAAACAATTTCAGCTTGAGGCCAACAACTTGAACAATCCAGCATGTAGGATTGCAGAGTGAAGCTAATGAGTCAAAAGGGAGAACTGGTTCATAAATACTATTGTGATAGGATTATGCCAGAAATGAAGCTTCTGAAAAAAGTAATACATCTTTCCTTCCTCATTTCTTTCATATCCCATAAAGAAAAATTCTGATTCTTTTAAAATAGTCTTATATTTCTTACTTTCATAACAGCCTAACATAATATACTTTTGTATTATATCCAAATTTACCTTATGATTATCTGCAATGAAAGGAAATTGCTTGGGTTGCAAGTACTGTGTTTTAGGGATATCCAGTCCATCTTCTCCATACAGAAACTGAACCACACTGCCATCACTATCTCGTACAGACATGTCATAATGAACAATCAGCCCTTCTAAATGTTTTATGATACACCTATTTGAGAACAGTCACACATGAAGGAAGAGCCATTTAGAATTATATAACTACACACAACCCTGTATCTTATTTTTGGTTGTTTTTTTTATCCTAAAACTGCTTAAACTAGGCAGAAACTACGTAACAATCTAAAGGACTTCAAAAGACATTTTTACCTTTGAAGGTATCCTGATCGGCTGGTTTTAACTGCAGTATCCACCAGACCTTCCCTACCAGCCATACAATGGAAGAAGAATTCCTAGAAAACATAGATCCTCTGTGAGTAAAATACATTTTCCCCTTATGAGCAGATAATAGCATACTAGCCTTTTAAAAAGCAAATGGAACAGGAACTAAAATTATGACCATGAATATTGCATATTTTTTGATAAACATATTGTATGATGGAAACAAGAAGAGGAATCAGTATGTATTACTTACTGAAGGCTTGATGCCAGTAAGAAATCTACTGGCTACAAATCCTCCTGATTTGGGGGAAAAGTCGTAAGGCTGGAAACATGGCAATGATTTTCCAGATGCCATCAAAGGAGGCCTTCGACCTTCTAATTCAATCTGGCCCAGCAAGCAAGAAATCTTTAAGGCAAGAGAAATAACAAAGACATAAATATTAATGTAAAAACACCAAGGCTATAATTAAATAAACCTCTTCTAGACACAATAAATGATTAATTTTCTAATATAACAGCATCAGCCTGTTAGAAATGGACCCAAATATACTGTTTTAATGGCTTTATACTCTGATAAATAAATATATACCTGCATAGTATTCACAGTAGAACCTTTGGCTCCTGATTGTACCATCAATTGCAAATTATTATCTGGAAAACTTCGGTGAAGCCCAAGAGGCATGCATACCTAGAGTTTTTAGCAAAAATAAAAGTTAGTTTAAGCCATGGCAAATCTATTCAGAGAACACGGAAAGGCAGAGAGAGATGTTCTAATCAGGTATCACAGAAACATATAGTCACAAAGCAATAATTATCCATATATCTGAACTACAGCCAGAACTATCTCAATTTTTTACAATATAATTTTAATTTTATTGAAAGTTTTAAAAAACAATAGTAAAGAAGAAAAAAGAAAAAGAATAAAAAGAGAACATTGAATTACAAAAAAGAGAAAATATAAGAAAAACGCAAAACAAAAAGGGATATAAAGAATTGACTTTCAATCATTTTTATGGAAATCAATGATAAATGTAAATTCTGTGTTTTCTCTGATCAAACAGATCAACCTGCCATCTTATCAAGTTCTATCATTGTCACCAAATATTTCTCCAGCGTAGGGTCAAATTGTATTGTCAAATCTTTCCATCTTTGTCCACAAAACTTAGCTTGTTTATTTTATATAAAAACGAAGTCCTATGGCTTTTTTCCAACTGTCATCAGTCCACAGAGAGAAAATTCTGGTTTGTTATATAATAATCTTTAAAATCCTCTAAATCAGTGTATATATCTAAGCTTTTTTGCACATTCATAGAGCATAGAGCAGATGTTATGTTACAGTTTGAGTCCCCTACAAGATATATAGCTCACAGAAATATACATAGTTTCCACACTTTCTATTAAAAACATTTCCAAAATCTGAATTCATGTTAAAAATAAAGTCTGAGATTTCTCAAATTTGTAAAACAAACCTTGTTGATCTCATTGTTGCAACAGTTGACTTCTTCTTTGAACTTTAAATCAATCATGTTAAAATCTCTCTGATCTTTCTGAAGATGGGCATCCTGCCATTTACTTCGAAGTTCTTCACAGGATGAGGTTTGGGATAGATTAAATGCAGCTCTAATGGCCTGAAAAGTTCGAATTTTTTTTAGAGAATATAGCACTACTTTCTTGATGAAGACAGATCATTCACCCGCCATACTCCAAAGCATGATCTTACCTTTATACCACAGTTGGTACTTTCCTTAATGATGTTGCACCTCTTCTGATCTGCCTTATATTTGACCAAAATATCCTCAACTCCTAGAATAGAAAGATAAAGAATCCTTTCATTTGAGGTTTTAGAAAAGTAATATATTTTGTTTTTATTTTTGTTGATGTTTTAAGTAAACCACCATGATACAATCTGCATTACATCAGGAGGGGTATAAATATTTGCAATAATTGATGCTATGATGATAAGAAAATTCATGTAATAATGCCTCTCAAAGCCAATCTGGAGAGAGCAGCACAAAAACTTAGTAATAAATAAAAATAAATACTGGAACATATTCTCAGACTTTCTTTTATTAATATTGTTATAAATGTTTTATTGTATAAGCTTTGAAAAATTATTTAAACAGAAATGACACATTTTTCCATGTTTTGTTATTTCTCATTGTATTATTTTCCAATTTTAAAATATGTTTTCTATTATAATTCCTTTGCTGTATTACATAGAAAGATTTCTTTCTATGTAAAAATATTCTTCCTCTTCCCAAAATATTAACATAATTGCTAGAAGTAGCTGCTAGAACTTCAAGCCAAGCAAGGTTATGCCACTGGCTTATAGTTCCTCAGTGGGGAAAAATTCCATCAGTCACATCTATCAGAATTGTTTCCCCAGTTGTTGTATAACATGTATAAACTTAGAATCTCCTAGTTCTTTAAGAGAGGATCCTGCATCAGGATGCATCTATCTGTTGGCTCTATGTTTGTCACAAAAGTTTAGAATCACACATACATATCTTAGACACACAAATGACTAGATAAAATACATACAGAGTGTCTGTGGTGACATCAGAGCTCTGTTTATCTGGGATATGAATGTGCATGTACAGGAGGCAATGTCATTACCAAGACAAGAGTCACATAAGTGGGCCTTAAGCCCATTCCAATAACTAATTTGAGAAAATGCTTTAGGCAGGTCCCTCTGTCATTCACAAACTTAAAAGTGAAGGAGAGGAAAGCATATTTAAACTTGTGATGCAATGATAAAGTACCATGTCCCATGACTACATTGCTTAGTGACTGCAATCCTATTGTCGTTGTTAAGTGATGATCATAGGTTGTTAAGTGAGGACCTCCACACAATCTCCTGCTGGCTTCCAACAACCACAGTCAGAGGGTGAACAAGCAGAATGTTGCAAGTTTCAGATGGTTGACAAACAAGCCAACAGGCAGGCAAGTATCTTTTACCAGGCAAAGAAGGCTGTGTGGATAGCAGGTGCGATGCAAGAGAATATGGGTGGTTGCCAGGCTTCAGCAGGTGTGCAAGACTGCATCAGTGGCTGGCAGGGTGTAAGAGTGATGGGTCTGAAACTGGCTGTCAAGTATAGGAGGGTGCAAACATGCCCAGTATGGCGTAACACAAGGAGATTGGGAGTGACTGTTACCAGTTGGGGTAGACTTACCTAGCAACTTGTGACTTTCCCACTTGACTTACTTTTGGGAAATTGACAGGAATGATCACAAATGGCAATCACATGACATGAGATGCTTTAACTGTCCTAAGCACAATGGTTGCTAAGCACCTAGATCATAATCATCTATGTGCGGAGAACTGATAGTACAGCTTATTCAAGCACAATTCTGAATTGTCACTAAATGAGAGGTTGTTAACTGAGTACAGTCTGTATATGGAATTGGTTGCTTAGTCTGATCTACCATGTAAGTCCTAAAGTTATGACAGTAATTGGGACTGGAATTGCTTTCATTAAGCAATGCGGTCATAGCATATGACATGATGTGACCACATTGCTTAGTGATGACAATCCAGGCAATTTTCTTGTCATCGTAATGCCAAAACACATGGATCATAAAGTGGGAAACAGAGGGAGTCCAGGTAAAGAGTGTGGGGTGCCCTGGGGGGTGGGGGGTGAAAGAGATAATGGGAGACATGCTGCAGGCCATGTATAAGTTGGTGGGTGCTGCAATGTGGCCCAAGCTCAGGAATAGCAGGAAAAGAAGTAAGGGATGTGTGCATGTATGAGAGAGAAGGCACATGGGGCATGTGCAGAGAGCTGGGGAAGGAAGGGACTGAGATTGGTGGTTTCAAGAACAGAGAGGTTGAGGAAAAAGGGCACCAGTGCAAGTGAGTGAAGTGGTAAGAAGGGTGAGGCGAATATGAGCAAGGAAAGACTGGGTTGGGGGTGGGAGGCTTACCAGAGCAACTTGGGCCCTTCCCTGCCATCTTCCCCATTGACTCTGTGGGAAGCTAGCAGAGAAGGTTCTGCTTCATTTTTTAAAAACCTTTTTTACTTTTTACTATTTTCTCTTTTGCATAATGTTGCTTACCCCAGTGTCAAGGACGAGAAGGGCTAGTTTTACTCACCCATTGTAAAACCCCTGTAGAACTGTAGGTAGGCAGTGAAGATTCGAGCCAGAGCAGTTAGCAACTTTCCACTAGTCTCACCCCCATAAGCCTCATGGCAACTGTGGACTAAACCATAGGGAGAGCTCCCATACTGAGCTTTATCCAAGACTCCGCAGAGCAATTCTCCATTTCTAATAAGAACCTGTCAGATGCAAAAGAAATTAACATTAAATGCAGCCTACATCTAAATGAAGTTGTTCAGATCCATTCATACAAATTTGTATACCTATTTCTATTTTATATAAACAAACAAATAAATACTCCAGTTTAAAGAAAGTCTGAAAAACGAGGACTTCCAGTTTGGCGTTACGACGAGACAGTTGGGGAAATAGCGGGCTCTGATGAGCGCCATGAAAACCCCAGCTGCCGAACCGCTGCCGATGATTCGGACCGGAACCATCCTGCACAGACAGGGAAGAAAGAAATGTGCCTCGGATGACCAAGAGGAACAGGCAAGTTCCTCAGAGATCAGAGGGAACTTTCTGTGAGTCAGTGGCGGGGGATGGCAGCAATGGCGGCTGCCATGAAGCTGGGACAACCGGGCTAACAATAGAGCTGGAGAGAAGAAAGAAACGGAACAGAGTTTTCTTTGAAGCTGGGTGAGTGACAGCCAACTCAGGCTTGTATAACAACAAGAGAAACAACTTACAACTATAAGACCCCTAATGTGTAATAGCGGCTAAGGAGCATGGGGGCGAAGAGGATTTTGAAAAGTAATTTGGAAAAGACAAAAATCCAAATGAAAAATGACATCTGAATAAACTAATTGGAAAATTTAAACGATTAGACATGGTCAAAGGATTGGAAAGAAATAAAGAGATCCTTCCCCCCCCTTCTTTTTTAAATGGCAAGAAAAATAAAAAGAATGGATAATGCTTTAAGAAGAAAAAAAGGGATGTATAAATAAAAAGGGAAAAAAGAAAAAAAGAAGTGAGAAACGCTATTTAAATTTCGACTGGACTTTAAATATGATTTGATATTTTTAAGTTGAAAAAGGAAAAAGAAAAGTCAAGTAAGATTGTGATGTAATGGAAACAAAATGGATACTTATTAAGCAATTGTTAATTGTGAATTGCAGAGAGCACCATCTGGAGTAAAAAGGAACATTGCAACTTGGTTCTTTGTTTTGGAAAATTTATAGATAATAACCATGGGAACTTGTGGAGGAGGATTTTCTTGTCTACAAGAGACTTGACTTTTGGAGGAATAAAAAAAGAAATAGAAGGGAATACAATGGAACTTTTATAATTGGAGGAATTATTTGATTTGGAGAATGGAAATAAAAGAAATAACTATAATGTTGCACGGAGGACAAAATTTGAGGATATAAAAATCGAAATGAAGTATATATGTGTGGACAAGAAAATGAAGATGGAGAAATAAGACACAGAAGTGGAAAATAAAGAAGATAAAGATATTGTGATTAAATATAAACAAATAATTGAACATGTGAATACTAATAATAAAAAGGTCTCTAGAGATTATACTGAGATTAACAATAATACAATGATGATTATATTGAGATTAATAATGATATAATGATGATTATATGGAGATTAATATTGAATGATAAAAGAATAAATATTGGAAAATATTAAGAAATTTAAAGAAGTCCAGGACTTGGATTTATAAAATGTCCATATTGAGATAAATAAATTTGAGAATTATGTTATAGATATTTAGAAATGAAACAGGGATTGAAGCTAAAATGTATGGAAAATAGATTACATTAAAAAAATATAGCAATGGATATAATGAACCAATTTTTTGTTAAGATGTTAAAATACTACTTGAGGAAATTGATGGTTATAATAAAAGTGATATTTTTTAGATATTTATAACAATTGTTATAATTTGAATATTTTTAATAGTATAACTACAAAAGTAAAAGATGATTATGTTGGGAGCAATAGTGAGAAAAATAAAGATAATTATACTGGGATTAACAGTAACTAAATGATTCCACTGGGATTAACAGTGGAATAAAGATGATTCCACTGGGATTAACAGTGAGAAAAATAAAGATGATTCCACTGGGATTAACAGTGAACAAAGATGATTACATTTGAGATTAGCAGTGAGAAAAACAAAGATGATTACGCTGGGATTAACAGTGGGACAAAGATGTATTTTGTACATTGGGATTAATAGTGGAAGGATAAAAGAAAAGGTTAAATGAGAAAATTGATAGCTATAATAATTGGGATATTGTTTAAAAATGTATAACAATTGTGATAATTTGAACATTTATTACCTATGTGAAAAAGAAAAGAAAATAATATATAATGAATATATGAAATATATTCATTATATATTGAATATAATGTATTCAATATATTATAATATCAGTATCAGTATACTGAATGTATTCAGTATATATATTCAGTATATATAATATCAGTATTATATATATACTGAAATAATATATGATTATGATTTATAAACAAAAATTACTTAATTGGTGTTACATAAATGGTATGGTTAGATAGAATTTAGGATAATTGGGAAATTGTGTTAAAGAACATTATTTGAACTAAGAACTATGTTTAAATGTTAAATTGCTATATTTCTAAAACTAAAAAGTTAAGATTTAAATTTGATAAAGTAATAACGGAATAAAGATTCAATGAGCATAATGAAACATAAATATGTTTGAATTGTATTATTAATAGTGAGGATTTAGGGTAAGAATTGTTGTATTATGAGTTATTAATTGAATTAAGAATTAAGGTGGGTTAATAGAAGGGTTATTGTTTTGATTAAGTAAATGTGTTAATTTTTTTTTAATGATGGTATTAGTTGTATATGTGATTTAAGATTTAGCAATCATGCTATGGCAAAATAGAATAGATAAAATTTTGTTAAAGATTTTGTTAAAAATTGAACAAAGTGATGACCGGATCAAAGCTCTGTTCCGAAAGGATGTAATTTGTATGTTTCGGGGGAAAAAATTGTGCAAAAAAAAAAAAAAAAAAGTCTGAAAAACTAAACAAATAACTGCAAAATAAAGATTAATGAAATAATTACATTTTAATCATGGAACAGTTTTTTCACCCAGCTGGCTGGTAAGCAATTAAATTCGTATTTAGTATTTATTCGATTTGTATTCTCCAACAGGACTCAAATTAAAAGGATGATGCCTTCCTCCAAATTCTGCCAAAGTTCCATGTTATGGCAGACAAGATCCAAAGCATTGTCAGTCTTTTCCAGTTGATTCCTACCTGAGATTCACACATAGAGTCAAGATCCGATCCACGAATTCTACGGGCAGATGCTGTTGTCCAGGCTTTTTCGCTGATCTTAGCTTTCCCAGATAGATTTAGTGGAATGTGATCTTCTGGAATTACATTTAATAACAAAGTAGAAACAACCTAAAGAACAACAAAAGACACAAATATAGCTTAAACATGGAAGACATACTTCTATATTTATATGCATATTTTTCATCTGTGAAGAAACAGCAGAGCAAAACACTTATCAGAATACATAAATAATAAATCATACAAGGGCAACAGTGCTATTTGAACATGAAAAGTCATTACAAAACATCTAATATGAGAATGAAAACTACAAAACAGAAAATGTGAAATCTACTCAAAAGGCCACAATTGGAAGAAAAATAAGGGGAGAATTATGAAACAGACATGATGGGGAATAGGAGAAGGAAAAGCAGGAGAATATGTGAATAAGAAGTTGATAATATCAGTAAAGAATAAAAGAACAGATAATATAAGAGTTATTCAAAAGTCAAAGGAACCTGGTTCAAGATGACAAATAGTAGATTTAATTTTAAAAAGAGAAGCAAACATGAAAAGTTAACCAATGAAATGAAATTCCAAATGAAATAAAAAACATATAAAGCAACAAAATTAATTTTAGCTATTAAGTTGCCAAGCACAATCAAGAAAGTGTTTAAAAATCTAAAACAAATGGGATGATGGAAGAGAGTAACATCATGTCTGATTTGATTCACAACTGGAGCAGATTTCACTGTTAGGGAGAAAAAATGATGGAAACTCTCCAGACTGCTATCAGTATATTATTATATTCATAAATATTAAATTACACCAGAAAACATGGGTAATTTGGGTAATCTTTCAAGTTGCCTAGTTCTGTTTTTCAGCTAACAACATTGTGTTACATTTTTTTCATAAAATTAAGTCAGAACAATGTAAGAAATATACCCAAGAGTCAAGATAGAGTGTAAACATACCAATACAAAAAAAATAAAGAATGAACTCTTTTGAATTTGGAAATAAAGAGTTCACTAAATACCAGACTTCGTTGATTGGGTAAGCAGCATTCCATTTATATTAAAAAAAATCAAGATATTTTTAACCTACCTGCTTTCCTGTCCATAAGCATCGTGGCTTTATAATAGCTGGAGGTAGCAGTTTTACTTTTCCTTTTTTGTCCATTAGTCCTTGATACACCAGCTCAACATACTGCTCTCGAGTGAAGAAACAGCCTCGCGTGGTCATGCTAGTACCAGACACCATATGGTCTTGAATCAATCCTGCCAAGGGTTTCCCATCCTGAGGAATCAAGTAAATACATTAGTAGATTCAGTAGTGGCTCCTAAAAACAAAGAGAATATTGTCTTCGAATGGTTACTCAATATGTTGATTCACTGTTGTATGCTAATAACTCTTGAGCATGTACAAAGTATAGATCTTACTCAATTTCTTTCTTGGGACAAGCACTGTACTGACTGTTATGGATAACTTCAGATTATTCAAGAGACTGTTATTTATCTAAATTTTTTATTTTTTTTTTAGCCCAAAGAAGCTTGCTACTTTTTGCAAGGTAGCTGCTACCCCCCGCCCCCTTATTGCCAGCTGCATTCCAGAATAGTCTGATTGTCAAGTACTTATTGAAGGCTACCCAAGGTAAAATCAATCACGGACCACCAGTTGGTGACCGCTGATCTAGAGTGTGATACCTTTTCCAGATGATACCAACTGACATTGACCCCTTATGTCCCATGGCACTCCTGGTTATCCAAAGCCAGAAACATTTAAAGGAACTAAAAATATATTTCCTCCAGTAAAATTGTACATGGGGAACCAATATCTTTAGGCTTTGAATTTATTTCTATCCCACAAGATGACTCACTTGCTACATAATCTTTCAACAGGAGTAGCACCAAAAAGCTAAGGGCAAATCAGACTACATTGTAACCAGACCAGTATGGGCTACATTAGACTTTATCATATAACCAGTTGCAAGCAGAAGATTGAGTGCATTGCAAAGTATATGCATCAGAGAAAAGATTCTGTGGAAAGGCACTGTAGTGCAAAGCTTGAAGGTCTGACTTAGGTTCTCCTAAGTCAACTGAGGTGAGTTCTAGCTCCAAAAACGCCAGAAGTTCTATTAAAGCATTTGTTCCAGGTTCCCAGGAAACATGCAGAAGAATAAAGATGAATTCTGACTACAAACTCCTGAAGAGTTGCAAAGATAGGTTTTAATGGATTTTGAGGCAATAGTCCTCATATCAATTTAATTTTCATATTTAGGCTCCTGTTATCATTATTTAGCTCAATTTATTATATTCTTATTCTTTACTTTCTGCCTCACAGCAAAGTGATGGTTCTCCTAAAACTGTGTTCCTGTTGGTAACTGTAGTCTATTTACAATTGCTAAGGTGGAGGATGCAACAATTACCAAGTTGGCTTTCTATCAATAACTTTTATTTAACCTTAGACTACTCCATAATTCTATCCGGAGAGTCTTTCTATGCTACAGAGAGAATAAATTGGAGTCTGTGTTTAAAACAAGCTTCATAGGAGGTACTCTGTAAATTACCCAATACATAAATCACTCAGCCTCAGTCAGAAAGGGCAACTATTCTTGTATATTGAGGTACACTCACCAAACTTTATACAGGGTGGAAACAAAGGGCAATTTTGCTGGGAAACAATTATGTACAAATATTTTGTTGTTGTGACAAAAATACATGCTTTTTCCCACCATTTGCGTGCCATGAAAATAATAAAGCTCAACGATGTACAAACTCCACTGTACTTACTAAAGGGATGGTATTTGTTGTATAGAAATTACTCCACACTTTCCAGCACATGCCTCACAAGCTCCTGCACAGTTGGTTATTTAACCTCATTTCATGAAGTACTAGTTATCCAAAATCACACTCATTACAAGCCCAAGCGAATGCACAGAAGCTGGTACCTCATTGAGGGCTCCTCACTATCACTGTAATTGACACATCAATTTTTGCAGTCGATGCCTACCTTAAGATCAAGCAACCTGCTTTATATAGTTACAAAATATATAAATAAGACTTCAAGCACTATAGCTCTCCTAAATGAGAAGCAGAAATAGCTAATAACAGCAATCTTTCAAAACAGGCCAGCCACTGATCTTATGTTTTTCAAAATGGCCCATGGCTGAGAGGAATTTCCAGGTTTGTATTGCTTTAACCTGACAATTCCTTGAAAGTAAAAATACTGTGAAAGATATAAGGGAACTGCTAAAATAAGCTGCATAAAAAGCCTCAGCACTCCATGAAATTGGCTTACCTTGTGATTACCTGGGACAAGCTACCTACAAAATCCGGCTCTAGATTGACTAACTCCTCTAGCTGACATTTTATCTTTTCAGAAATTGTTTCCAGCTGAGTGTAAGGCTAAACTGTCTTTTCAGACATATATTTTGTCCTCTAAGAGATCAAAAGGGAAGGAAAGCAAGTTCCTGGAGTAGTGGGAGTCTTAGCAAGATAGAAACAGAAGGAATGTGCAGTAATTGAGGCCTTGAAAGTCTCTTTTCACAGTATCTTATGGAAACTTTTATGGCTACACAACTGATTTTTTAAATTAAGACAATAACTCCTTTTAGAGGATATCAACAGTAGAAGGGCAAGAAAGTAACTTGAGCCTTTCTAATTATGAAATGTTTATTCTTATGTCATCTATTATTTATGTATATTTATGACCATAATTTTTTCTTCCTTTCCTAAAATGTACAAATATAAGTGTGCACTTTTGTCTATAGTATACACAGAATAAATAATTACTGCAGTGAACCTTGATTATTGGATTTTGGATCCTGCACTTGATTCCACAGTAGGAATATGATAATGATAATGATGATGATTCTAGAGGCAACAAATTAGTTCTTTGCCAAGATCTAATGCATCCTGACATTGACAAGCTGTCAAAACCACCATTAATTAAATTCAAAATCACTAAGTGGCTAAAAAACAAATATGGAAAATAGAATACATAATAAATGACGATTTATACCATATTTAACAATTTACCTTAGGAACCAGATACTGTTCATCTGTACAGGCCAATACATAGGCTTCGGCCCGGCCCAGCTCATTCTGAGGGAAATGAGCATTCATCTCATCACCATCAAAATCAGCATTATAGGCTTTGCAGTTGGCATAGTGAAGTCTCAGAACTTTCTCTCCAGGCAGGATTCTTGCTCGATGGGCTTGGATAGAGGGTCTATGAAGAGTGGGTTGTCGGTTCAGCAAAAGGATATCACCATTCTTAATATGGCGGCACACCTGACAAAAACAAAGTTCAATTATATAAATATTTCCTTTCAAAAATAATTAGAAATTGCAGTGGACTAATGGGAAAACCATACTAAGGAAAAAGCAACGAAGACAAACAGATTATTAGACAAACAGCCTCCCAGATATACTGGTATTACAAATCCCAGAACTCCCAAGCAATGTAAGGAAACCTAAACTTAACACATGGGAGTCATCAGACTGATGAAAGGCTGAAATGAACAAACCTAATGTTAAGAGTAATTCAAGGCAGCGTTACTTATCTAGGCACCTTACTCCAAAATCTTTGAGAAAACTCTTTAGGGCCTTATTATTCCAGCATAAAAGCAAGATAAATGCCTGTAATATAAGTTTTCATTTCATAAGGTGAAATATAAATTCTCTTTTCTACAAACAAATCTAGAGTGCCTGTTCAGTCAACTGATTATGACATTTTTAATGCTGGGGTATACGACAGGACTTCCTCCTCATTCTACTTTTTGAAAGAATAAACTGTCTTTCTTGTGGCTGGATCTAATTTCTCCTAATTCTGCTTCAATGCCAAAATACCTGCCTCCCCTGCTTTTATATCACCAGATGCTATAATAAAGCCTGAAACAGTGACACCTCCAAATGAAGATACTAAGTACAGTAATTAAAATATCTAAAGCAAACATCTAAGCGAATATGCAGGTAGTCCTCAATTTATGACCACAACTGAGCCCAACATTTTTGTTGCTAAGTGAGATAATTGTTAAGTGAATTTTGCCCTATTTTATGACTTTTCTTGCCACGGTTGTTTAGTGAATCCCTGCAGTTGTTAAGTTAGTAACAGTTATTAACAGAATCTGGCTTGCCCATTGACTTTGCTTGTAAGGTCACACAAGGTGATTGATTACATGACTCTGGGATACTGCAACTGTCATAAATATGAGTCAGGTGCCAAGTGTTTTAATTTTGATCAGGTGATCATGGGGATGCTGCAGTGGTCATATGAAGAATGGTCTTAAGCCACTTTTTTCAGTGCTGTTGTAACTCTGAATGATCACTATATGAACTGTTGTAAATTAAGAACTACCTGTAATCTCAATAGTGGATTGGATTGTCAGTATCTCTACCACACAAATGCCATGTATATCTCAAGATAAATAATACAGATGACTAGATCTGGACACCACTCACAATTTTTATCCCTGGTTTTGGTGCTCCAGTGGAAGGGGTTAAGAGTTGCTTAGCTATGGCTTCCCTCTGAGTCTGGCTAGTTGTACTCAATATTGTGCGAGACCCATCTTCATTGATAATCATGGAAGCCCCGGGGTGCTCATTTGGTCCATTTATGACTGCTTGCCTCAATTCTTGGACATTCCAGGGAGTGACAGGTTGAGGATAGGTCAATTTGGTAGCAAATACCTGCAAGAGAAGAAAAGAACCAAAAAAGAAAACATTGTGTATATTTTCATCACTCTAAAAAAAAATACAGTCATCTTTCTCTTGTAGGAATCACTTCCATTGTCTAGATTCCATATTACAAGTGAGGATTATTAACTCTCATAAACCAACATAACATCTAAATATGGTAACTGCACCCAGCTGTACTCATTTCTGCTGTGGCCATTCATATTTCCTTCTTTTGCCTGCATTTCTCTCAACATTTTATCATTTTTAAAATATTTTTGGCAATAGTTTGAAAATAGGAGAGACAATTTTTGGGGGGAGACAAGGAACAGGCAGCCTTAAGATAAAATAATTGTTTTCTTAGTAATAAGAATATACCAGAATAGGAAATAATAATAAAAAATGTTTCCTTACCATAGGAATGCCAATTTCATTTGTCTGAATGTACATGTCAGGGCAAATGACTGACCGGGCAGCATAATCCACTCTTTTTCCCATCATATGTTTACGAAACAGGCCATTCTTTTTTTCAAGAATCTTTCAACATAAATTTAGCAGCAAGGACAGCAAGAAAGATACAAACATAAATAGAGTCATATCACTTTGAAGATTCTGAAAAATTATCTTTCTAGTAGAAAGATCCAGAGAAATGCTTTAAACTTTACTTTCAAGTACATGAAACTGCAAGAGATTATCAGATTTGAGGATAAAATAAAAATTAGTTATCAATGTTATTAAGGTGTACTTTGTGGAAATTCTCTAAGAGATAGGACTAATGAAAGCTAACACAATTCTGATTGTCAGAAATTCTGTGGCTATTCAGTGTGCTCTATTTGGAATGTCTTTTCATGAGAAATTTGACATGTCTTTTGGATGCCAAAGACTGAGTTTATTATCAGGGGATGTCTTATTTTCGGGGAAACAGAGTAATAAATGTAACCCTTGGGCCAAAAGGCTCATCCATTCCTTCTCTAGACTCTAATCTGATCACTAGAAATCCTGATGTAAGTCATCTGTCATAGGTTGCTTTATGTGATATTTTGGTGGTGTGATAATAGTAATTGTTCTCAGTTAGAAAAAAGCTTGGCAATAGGAACCTATATTTCAGAACCATCCCAAATCAATTACTGTAAGGTACTGCATTTGGAAAGATTTTTGAACTCATAATGAATTGAGAATATAGATGCTAGTTCATTTTAACCGGGGTTATATCACTAGGTTTAGATTCAGTTTCTAACTTCAAAAGCACTTGATAATTAAATTGAATGGCTTGGATTTGGATAGCTGAAACAAGACTAGATCCCAAATCAATCTATTCATCTCATCTCAGTACAAAAGGCAATACTTCAGATACTTTTATATGATTATGATTAGAGAGACTACGAAAGTATAGTTGATTATGATTACTAAGATAACATTTTCCAGTGCTACACTACTTACGAAAATTCTGCAGGTTAAACCTTCTGAAAATTATTCAATTCCATAATATCTTTGTCTTATCTTTTATGTTAATTTAACTGCTCTTTTTTGTTTTGTTAGGAAACAAATATTTCTTAGGAAATATTTCTATATTTGTATATTTCTAAACTTATATGAACAACCTTGGAAGTATTTTTCTAAAGGATAATATGCAAATACAAATAATATACTGTATAGATATGTTTAAAATACTTCATATTCTTCATCAATAATTTTAAATATCTTCAGAAATCTCACCTGTCTTACACCAGGGTATTTTTCAGATATTAGTTTATCCATGTCACTGTCAAACAAAATATTAACATGGCTTTGAAGACGAATCCAACTGTTATAAAGCTTATCTGCAGTAGTCTGCCCAGGAATTGTTGCCAAGATAGAATGGTCTAGAGGTTCCAAGGGCTGGTCTATCATCTGTAGAACAAAACATTAAAATTTTAACAAGAAAAAATCCAGTTTAAAAATACTTTACACAGGGAGAGAGAAAGCCTAGTTTAAAAAAGAGGAAGAAGGATTCATAGCCTTGACTTTACAAAAAGAAGAGTGCAAACAATGGTTGAAGAATTTCAGCAAGATCTTTTTGCTTAAAGATGAAAAAATAAAGACCAAGCTTTGTTGTCAGTGTTTGGAATAAATTATTACTTTTTTAAATACTCAAAAGGCTGGCTAAAGTCTAAAAATTTTACAAGATTACTTCAACAAAATAGCTTTATTTTTTTCATTATGAGGCACTAAAGCAATCTTACTGTCTTGAGATCTCCATTTTCTGTCTGTAATGAATGACTTTGTTCTTGAGCAATGAAAGCCAGAAGCTTCCGAATGAGGAGGGCATCCTTCATAACAGCTTGTAAATTCACTGTCTGGCCATTTGCAAACATCTGATCTCCAACGCAATTCACAGGACGATATCTATAGATCAGATTGCACTGGTTATCCTTAGAAAATATTCTCAGTAAACTGGGCATCATAAATATGACTGTTATAATAAAAATGCAAAATAATAGTATTACCTGGAAGGTGGTACAACAAGTTTATTTAGGAAAAACATTTCAGGATTGAAAGTTGAATCACCAGTGACTACCATCCCAGAGAAAAGCTTGCAAAGGAAAAACCCTGAAAATGGAAAGAACTGGAATAACCAAAATGTAGCTTATCACTGCTGTATTTCTCTAGAAACTTTTTATTTGATTACCATGTCAGAAACCAAATGTTACTATACATACTTTGGGTGTATCTATTTAGATTCTCTTTTCTCTTTTTTATTTGTTTTATTTGCTGGCTAAAGTTTGAATAAATTTTAAAAAATGAAATGGAAGTCAAACATTAGTACAAAACTCAAATATAACATTTCAGGATGTAGAGGTAGTCCTCGGCTTATAAGAGTTCATTTAATGACCTTTCAAAGTTACAACGGCACTGAAAGTATCTTATGACCATTTTTCACCCTTATGACCACTACAGCATCCCCAGGGCCATATCATCAATATTCCAATGCTTGGCAACTGACTCATATTTCTGCAGTATTCCGGAGTCATGTTATCATGTGAAATTCTGACCAGCAAAGTCAAAGGGGAAGCCCAATTTATTTAACAATCGCGTTGCTAACCGCAATGATTCACTTAGCAACTGTGGCAAGAAAGGTCATAAAATGGGGCAAAATTCACTTAACAAATGTCTTGTTTAGTCCAGAAATTTTGGGCTCAATTGTGGACATAAGTCGAGGACTACCTAGTTTCTTAAATATTCACGTCACAGCCTGCGAAACTAAGATCATTAATTTCATTAATCTTTTAGTAAGACTTCTAAATATAGTCCAGTTTTGAATCAGAGATTTTGGCACGCGACAACAAAAAGGTTAACCATCACTGTCCTAGGGAATGGGATGTTGCTGGTTATAAAGTTATTTTATTGTCATTTTATGTTTATACTGTTATATATTAGTTTTAATTTTATTATTACTTGATGAGATCTATAAGCCACTCAGAATTATGCATACGGTAGTTACAGCAGCATGTAAAGTTACTAAAGTAAAACAGATCAGCCACACCATAGCTTTCAGCATTTTTTTTGTGTAAATTGAAAAAAGGTAATAATTCTTAAGAGCAACGAGCAGTTTTAGTCACTTACCCTCATTCTTCCACAAAACTTCAATGTGTTGTTTGGCAGTCAAAGGTGTCATGTAGCCTCGTTTTCCCAGCTGAGTTTCATCTAAAGCTAAGAATTATTGTATGTTTTGACATCTATCACAAGGTACTTGAAACAATTTCTGCATTTACTTTTCTCCAGGTATTTTCAGTCAGTAGACAATTGCTATCTTTTATTACACCACATTTTATTGTGATTTATTTATTTATTGTGAATAAATGACAGTTGTGTAAATTTGAACATCAAGAGTACGGTTCATATACTGTGTCAAATAAAAACTGAATAATTCATCTTTTGGGTTCACATGATTTGCAAAGACAGTTAAATGTACTTTCCTTATATATGGAAAAGCTTCTAAATTTATGAATAATTGTTGGATGGATTAAGATTCAGACATTACGCTGCTTAGGGTGCTTGCTTTGATCGTGAAATATGACAGCAGCCATTGTGATTTGTGAAACCACAGGTTTATACTTATCCTATTTGGTTGCTATACCAAACTAGACAGTTAGTTCCTGTCTGGTTTTGTATAGCAACCAAACAGGTCAGGTACAGATTCCAATGGATAATTAAGAGTGCAAAGAATAACTGCAACCAGGCTATCTTTTATAGAAGATCTTATATTGCAGAGGTCAGGAAGACTGAGAAGGTATTTGCAGACCCCTCATATACTGCACATAAACTCTTTCAGTTCTTCCCCTCGGGATGCCAGTATAAAGCATTTCAGACCAAAACAACTAGACACAGTGATAGCTTTTTCCCTTGGGCCATCCTCTGCTGAACACCTAATTCTCACAGTCATCTCTTTGTCTATATGCATTTATCATAAAGTATGGCTATAGTGTTATTATTTATCATTCTTATTATATTATTTATTTCCCCCTCTGAATAGAATAGAATAAATAGAATAGGAATAGGAATAGGAATGGGAATGGGAATGGGAATGGGAATGGGAATGGGAATGGGAATGGGAATGGGAATAGAATAGAATAGAATAGAATAGAATAGAATAGAATAGAATAGAATAGAATAGAATAGAATAGAATAGAATAGAATAGAATAGAATAGAATAGAATAGAATTCTTTATTGGCCAAGTGTGATTGGACACACAAGGAATTTGTCTTGGTCCATAAAGTGTACATAAAAGAAAAGATACATTCATCAAGAATCATGGTATTATTATTTTGATTATCATTACACTGTTGCCTTGCATGTACACAGAAAGTTTCTGCACCAGAGACAAATTTCTTGTGTCTATAACCACACTTGGCCAAATAAAGTATTCAATTCAATTCAAATATGGCTTATAAATGAGATAACCCACTTAGGCTAATTTTAATGAAGACTGGAAATCCACGGGATTTGGGACTAGCTTTAATTCCACTGAAGTTAATGTGTCCTCTCACTCTTAAATTTGAGAAAGCCCAGATAAATTGTGCCTTGAAATAATTTATAAATTCACCTTTTATTAAAGTGTTCATAACTTTCAATTAATTTTTAACCTAGACACAGAAAGCAGTCTCTTTCGTACCTCTTCGTACCTCAAAGTCGTACCTACATCTACATGGCATATTCTATAACTGTTCTGGTGTGACAAAAATATTTCTCAATAACAACTTTTGCGATCTATGTGTGTATAATATATAACAAAATACACATACTTGCTACTTCCTCCACTATTGTCTGTTTGCCTGACTTCTGAGATACGACAGTGGGATAAGTTACAGTGAGCTTGCTGTTATGTTCTTTGCGAACAAGTGATCTTCCTGCTCTTGAAGATGGAGGAAAAACAGAAACATTAACCCAACATGAGGACAAATCCTAATGGTGTTTAAACTTGGGAGGAAGGGAGGAAGAATAAAAATGCCTAGAAAAAGAAAAAAAACTTACTTGCAGTTTGGACATTTCTTTGAAGTCATGTGTACTTTCCAAAACTGAGAGATAAGTTTACTTCTACATTCACATACATTTTTTACCTACACCAAGAATGAAAAGCAAAGTTCTAGAAATTATTCTGTAAATGAAACACAAATTTAAATACAGTGGATTGTGAGCATTAACAAGAACAAACTTAATTTAAAATTTCATTCTGTAGTGAGTTAAGAAATCTCCAATATCATCAAAAGCATTTGTTATATTTATCCATGAATAGATTAAAGAGAACAGCAGGCCTTCATCACTTACTTTCTATTCAGTGTTGAAGCATTCACAAAGCTTTCCATTTAGTCTCACATAGGCTTTATCTCTTTTAAATTGTTCATAGCCAGGAAAATTCTGGAGTCATTCTTCCTATTATTTATTATTTATTTTATTATTTATTATTAAAATTTATATGCCACCTTTCTCCCGTAGGACTCAGGGCGACTCACATACTAAAAAAACCACAATAAAATACTAAAAACCGATCCAAATTTAAAACCTCCAAAATTAAAAGCCTCATAGTTGGTCAGGGAATTTGCTGAAAAAGCCATGTCTTCAGGCCAGCACAGAAAGTGCGGAGATCGGGAGCCGTCCGGAGCTCGGTGGGTAACCCATTCAAGAGGGTCGGTGCGGCTACAGAGAAAGCCCTCATCCTGGGGGTCGTCAGCCGACATTGTCTGGCCAATGGCACCCGGAGGGCAGCTCTATGAGAACGCACTGGGTGGTGGGAGGCTGGTAGGAGGTGGCCCTGCAAGTACCTCGGGCCCATGCCATGAAGGGCTTTATAGGTAAGTACCAGCACCTTGAAGCGGATCTGGAAGGCCACCGGCAGCCAGTGCAGCTTGCGCAGGAGAAGTGTTGCACGGGAGTAACAGGAAGCTCCTGTAACAACCCGCGTGGCTGCATTCTGGACCAGTTGGAGCCTCCAGGTGCACCCCAAGGGTAGCCCCATGTAGAGTGCGTTGCAGTAACCCAACCAAGAGATGATGAGAGCTTGAGTGACTGTGTGGAGGGCATCCCTGTATAGGAAAGGCTGCAACTGGCGCACTAGGCGAACCTGTGCAAAAGCTCCCCTTGTCACGGCTGTTAGATGATCCACCAAGGACAGCCGTGAATCAAGGAGAATGCCAAGATTGCGAGCCCTTTCAGAGGGAGTCAGCAATTCCCCTCCCATTATAAGTGATGGGGTAACTAGATCAGGAGATGCCAGGATTCACAGCCACTCGGTCTTGGAGGGGTTGAGTCTGATCCTGTTTCTACCCATCCAGACCTGTACCACCTCCAGGCACTTAGACATCACGGAAACGGCATCCCCGGGTTGATCCGGGGTGGAGATGTACAATTGGGTATCATCAGCGTACTGATGATACCTCACCCCGAAACTATGAATGATCTCACCCAGCAACTTCATGTAGATCTTAAAGAGCAGCGGGGAGAGAACTAACCCCTGTGATACCCCGCAGGTGAGGGGTCTCAGGGAAGATCTCCGAACCCGCCCCCAAACAAACTGCATACGGCCTGAGAGGTAGGAGGAGAACCACTCTAAAACAGTGCCACCCACTCCCAACCCCTGGAGCCATTGCAGTAGAATACCATGGTCGATGGTATCAAAAGCCGCTGAGAGGTCAGGTAGCACCAGAATGAGGAACAACCCCCATCCCAGGCCCGCCAGAGATCATTCACCAGGGTGACCAATGCTGTTTTCGTGCTTTGGCTGCACCTGAAACCCGATTGGTATGGGTCTAGGTAATCAGTTTCCTCCAGGAATTGTGGAAGTTGGCTAGGACTTCTAGTCTAATTATCTAGCTAGGACTTCTAATCTAAATATTATCTAGCAAACCAACATATGCCATTACATCCATTAACTAGGCAGTGACCCTCATAAATGTTAAAGAGATAATAAAGAAACCATTAGAGGGCATGATTGTTTCCTAGTATGATTTGATTGCTTACCCTATGACTATCATTAAGTGTTATCTTATGATTCTTGATAAATGTATCTTGTCTTTATATGTACACTGAGAGCATATGCACCAAAGACAAATTCCTTGTATGTCCAATCACCCTTGGCCAATAAAGAATTCTGTCCTGTCCTGTCCTATTCTATTCAGATAATAGGAAGAATGAATTCAGGATTTTCCTGCCTGAAGACAGAAACCCTGTTTTCTTTTCTGAGCAGCCTGGAATTATACAGTATTATTTTTGCAACAGATGAAATTAGGGAATAACAGTTTGGCCTCAAAGTATGAAATAAAAAAGTCACACATTAAGGCAAAATAAATGACATCTCGACAAAGAACCACTGATTTACAAATTAATGGGAAATGAGAGAAAACTGTTCATTAAAAGCAGTGTAAATAATTGCAGTACATATTGATTCTTCTTACTTACATGTGCACCGTAGTCTTTAAGCTGATTACTTTGGAGCATAACCTTTGTGTGGCAACTTAACACTTCTTCAATTTCGGCACCAATTGCATCTGAGCTTTCATCTAAAAACTGAGAGAATTATGACATTACAAATATATAAAATACTGTCAAAACAGATTAAGCAAAATAAAACTTACCCTACTCAGAATTGCTTCAAGTTCATAGACCTCTTGAATCAATCCTATTTCTAGTAGCTTTAGCTGATTTAGTAATAAATGAATTGCAGCTCGTGTACATGTTAGATGGCAACAATTCAAACAGGAACCCCGCATCAGAAGGAATAATTTCTGAAAATAAGAACAGTTGCTTTATTATCCTGCTAATTCACATGTGTTTAATACTGTGCCAATGTTAATTTATTATAATATTACAACAGAGTGGAAAAGTTATTATTATGTATTATCAATTATGAATACTTCTACTTTGAAATTTTGAATGCAATGATTAATTCACTGATACCCACACATGATTTAATTATGGCTTAATATACTTACATCAAAAAAGAGAGGATTATAAACAGTGAGGGGTAGTTCTATGTGACCTAGATGACCAGGACAATTGTTGAAGTCTTGCAGGCAAGTAACACAAACTTCCTTGTTGTCAAGTGGACCCAAAGCCAAATCATATAGTCCATTTGGAGATGGAGTACCCGCATTATCAAGAAAAAGAGGATTGGTTATAGATTTTACACTCAGTTTCCTAAAAAAGCAAAGGGGGAGGGGGAGCAAAGAAAATGCCATGGAAATCTTAAAACTAATAATCACATTTCACAATATAAAGAGTTCAACATGTATTAATTTCCTAGAAGTTTTACAGCTTTATTATAAACTCAGAAACTAATCTTCCAAAACAGCAATTGCCTGAGATATCTGCTCTTTTTAACTACTGTACTTAAAGAAAAGGAAATATTATATTTTGCAAATTTGTACATTACGGAACGTTTACAGGGGATTTGTTGCATAGAACTGTCCTATAACTGGGTAAATGACTATTAATTCAAAGCATATACTAAGAAAAAAATGTTATGTTTTGATACACAGAAAACCGAGTCCAATTCTACAGACTCAAAAGAGCAACTGCATTGCTAGATAGTATACATTTTAATATCTCTTTTAAACATTTTAATCAGAATTGCTTGATACTATTTGAAAACACAGAAACCTCTTCCTAACTATGATGCCATATGAGTACTGTAGTGTGCACTAGTCTGAAACCAGATTAAAAAGAATTTAGAATAGATAATCCATATCTTCCAGGACTATAACCCAATCACCTTGTCAACAACATTCACCAGAAGGGAAAGGTTTGAGATTAGATCCAGAACATTTGGATCTAGCGAAGGTTTCTTAAGGATGCATATATTACCACTTCTTCAAAGAAGTGCCCCAAAGCAGCAGTATACTACCACATGGATCAAAAAGCCTTTATCATCCAGATAGACAGACATCTAAGACAGAGATGACCAAATTCATCAGTGTAATCCTATTTTTACCAAGAAAATCACATGGATAATGGTAAAACAATTCATGAGGTTGTGCTTTATTATGGGCCTTGGATCAGCTGGAGCTCAACATGCTATTGAGGAAGATCTGAAATTTTTTTGGAATGTCAACAGTATTTATGTTATGAGTAGATTAAAACCTATATGATATCTAGATGCTGATGTTCAATGCAAGAAAATCTAAAGCTGTAAAAACCAAATTACAGCAGGAATATAATGTAAGAAGCATGAACATGTGAAAGTTAAACATAGTTTAAAATAAAATGAATCAACTGACATTTTAGTATCAAATGAAATGGACTGGAATTGGGCACTTTCAATCAAATGATAGTTTATTATGGTACTTACGATATGAAAAAGAAAGAAGCAACAGCACTGATTTCATAAAAAGGATAAAACAAGGGAAGTATTTGGTGCAGTCAGTCAATGACTGAATATCAATTAAACTTTGCAAATGGCCCTTTAATATTGTAATTGTCCAGGTTTATGTTCCAACCACTAATGCAGAAAACTGATAGGCTGTATTATGGTCAAACTAAAAACGTCATGAACTGTCCTCTACAGCAGGAAGAGAGGGTCTCCCCAGCATTTTCTGATATTTATGTTGCATTTTATCCACAGAATGCTACCTAACGCCTAATAATTTGTATTAGGTACTTAAAACTAATAGGAACTGTAAACCAACATACGGTGTGAATGGGGCACCACACTGGAGAAGACTGAAATTCTCCCCAAGACTGAAATGCGAAAACTTTAACGTAAAAAAAAACAACCTGAGAATAACAGCCGGGTTTGTCAGAAAAGCAACAAGCATTTCGACAAATGCCGACAGATATGATGACACGCGGCCACATTAATTAAATTCCCCAATGTGGGAGGATTCCCGGGGAAACTAGCGCCTGGTCGCTGCCTTAAGGGATCTGTCCTTCCTGCCGCCCGAATTTACCGTATCTCTGCATCCTTATACATCGCAAACGACAACCCGGTCAGGCGCCTCCACGGCACCTCCTTTGCAGCCATGACGGCGACCGTCCAGATCTCGGGCAAAGCCGCCCAGATGGTCGCCCAACAGGCTCCGAGGGTTCCCCGTCGCGTGCTCGCCCAGCATGCGCTCGGCGGTGTTGCGGGCTACAGCTTCCGCTTCCGGTCCTTTCCACATTTCGGCAACGGGCGGGCAGTTCCGTTATGGCGGCGTGGAGGTTGCGGCTGTGTCCGTTTCCCGCCCGAGACTTGTTGCAGAGAAGACTCGTCGTTTCGCGAGCACCTGGCTCTTTTAGGGAAGCGGGTGAGAGGTACGTTGGGTTGGGTCGACGCGAGACCCAGGAGCCCCCTGAGTGCCTTGGAAAGGTCAGGCGCTGAAAGTAACTGTATACGAGGTCGCAGCAGTAATATAATGAATCGGATGCCATCCGTTTGATGGTCTTGGAATGCCCGTACTCGAGGCTGGATGGCAAATCGTTCTAAAGATTGGCATTTCATCGTAATTATATTTTATGCGTCCCGCTGTATTAGTTTAAAAGTAGGCGATCTGAATCTTTCTAAGCGTTTTGAACTACAACGTCTCATAAACTACAACGTGCCCCAAGGGAAGAGAATCAGAAAGTTCTAGCCTAAGATTTATTTAACTTTGCTCTAAAGCAAACTGTTTTTTTTTTTCTGGGCACACTAAAACTCTTTAGTGTGCCCAGAAAAGTGCATCGTACTTTTAAAAAGTACGATGCAAAGAACAAAAATGGCACGCAGTAGATGAATTTATAATTAATATTAAGAACAGTTATTACTGCCCATATATTCAATAAATTTCCCCTCTTCGCATTAAAAATTATTTATTTATTTATTGGTTCGATTTATAGGCCACCCTTTCTCCGGAAACTCGGGGCGGTTTACAATGCGTTAAACAATAGCCTTCATACTTTTGTATATACCTGCTTAGTAGGGATTTTGGCCCCCCCAAGCGGTGTTCTTTTTTATAGAAAGTCAGTTTATTGCCCCCATAATCTGGGTCCTCATTTTACCTACCTCAGAAGGATGGAAGGCTGAGTCAACCTTGAGCCTGGTGAGATTTGAACAAAAAGAGCTCTTAAAAACTCTACTCAATGGTTTTTCGGTGTGCATAAATCCTTATGACCTTTTATTTATTCAGTTTCTATATCCTGTTACAGAATTCCACTGCCCATTGTAAATACTTATGCCTGAATGTTAGGAAGTGCTTCCCCACAATAAGAATGATTTAATCAGAGAAGTGATGAGTCCCACAAGTCAAACTACTCAAGCATAGAATAAACAACTTTATATTTGAGATGCTTTAATCTTGATTATTGTACTTAACAAAAGATTAAATAATGTTACTTAAAACACACTATAATATTGATGGGTAACTGAGAATAGCTAGTACATATGCCACCTGAGAGAGATCTTTCTATGTTTCCTGATTTTCTATAAACAGTGATTGTCTAATCAGTGATTGGAGGATATTAGATGAAGCCATTACTTGCTGGAAGTGCTTGGATAAATTATAAAGACCTGCCTCAAAAAAGCCAAAATTGTGCTTGCTTTCTATTTGAGATACAGTTTTTCAGAAATAGATTGGATTCATATATCACAGCCATAAGATGCTTTTATTTTAATTTAAGATGTTTTACTGACTTAATCTCTGTATTTCAAGAATTATGCTTTATAATATAATGTATTGTTTAGCCAGTGAATCATAGCAAATGAACCATGGCTAAACATTGTAACAAGATTGCTTTAAAATATATTTGGGAATATTGAAACTTGAAAAAGAAGCAATCTTACAATACTAAATTATATTATATTTGATTTTTCCATGAATATGCCAATTTGGGATATTGGTTACGGTGTTGGATTACAAACCAAGAGGTCCAGTTCTTGTCCTCTTTAGGCAGGAAAGTCAGCTGGGAGACTGAGCCAATCATTCTCTTCCAGCTCAATCTACCTCACAACTTTATTGGTGTAGGAAAAAATAGGAAGTATAATGAATATATAGTATCCCAGAATATTGTATATTCAAGAGGGTTTGGTTAAAATATATATATAAAAACACATGTATGTATATATTCATTTATCCATATATATATATATTTTCTTAGGTACTATTCAGAAAATGCAACCCTTCCGGAAAAATCCCCCATCCTGAAAGGTATAATATTTTGTTGTGTTCATGCATGTACCATTAAAACGCATATTTGCAAATGATAAATTTAACATTTCAATTAATATTTGTCATATAATCTATATTTGAAAATAAACTTGAAGACCCTGGACTTGTTTCTGAATAAATTGATCTTAGATAGGACAGCTTCTTTATCTGCAAAATTTGCTTCCGATACAGAGAACACATATTTAAAATTGTTGTTTTAAAATAGTCCAGTTTAATGACAGTAATTCCATTCAGAATTAAAATTTTAATAGTTAAACATTTTCCAAATGTATACAGTTTAAAGTTAGTTATAGTTGTTTTTGTTTTTCATAATTGCAGAAGAAACTATTTTCCTTCCAAGGAAAAAAACCTGGTAAGTTAAATTCTTTTTTGTCGCAGGAACTGTATTACTATCCTTCTATGGCAACTTGTTATAAGTTTAAAAAGCCATAAGCCATAAACATAACTAATAGTATACAGCTTTACATAGCCTTTGTGAAATGATTGTGAAATTTTCCCATAATCCATCAGGAATCTATTGCATATGTTGGATCAGCTGAAGTTCATAAACATTTTTGTTACATAATTTCTTGTTTTAGGATATCTGTTTACTATAGGAAAAACTTTCCTAGATACTATCCCAAATGCTTAACATGTGCAGTAAACTATATGTGAATATTTGGTTTTGGGATTATCATGTTCTAAAATAACATATCTTCTTGCAGTTTTCTCCCTTTTTAAAGTAGAACCAGTTCAAAATAAAATATGAGTTGTGCCTAACTATAAGTCATGCTTTCCTGTTCAAATGTGGTTGTGCATGTTACCATAGCCATACCATAGCCTTGTCAAACGTATCTACTATAAATGCAGCTATCATTTCCCTGGCATAGTATGTCTAGTACAACTATGGCCTAAGTATAGCTTAGCTTCTAAAGTAAAATATCTGCACTACACAAGATATTCTTAATTAATTAAGAAACTACTACTTATTTGCACAAAGGGTTCCATACTGGAGGTGGCTGCTGGATTGATGGCATACTCCACCTCCCAACTTTGTTCTCTGCTGTTGATCCATCCATTTTTTTTGATGTATTGATTATAATATTGTTGTATTCTTGTGTTCCTTTTTTATTGTTTATTTTATGGATTCTATTTTACATCTGGTTTGTCTTCCTTTCTTATCCTCCTATTTTATTTCTGTTTATCCTTTCCTTTTCTTCTTTTTATTATTGCAAACTGCCTAAAGTAGCCCCATGTAAGTGGCAAATAAATTAACAATTAATTAAATAAATCAATTTAAATAAAAGCTTATTCATTCAAGCTTGTTTATTGACAATTGAATATGTGGGATTCTGAAACATTGGTTTAGATCTCTGTAGCCTTGAATTTTTGTTCAGTAAATTACATCATAGTTTCTGTTGAAATCAATTTACAAATTAAGAATAATACTGCAAATTTAAACTTAACACATTTTGCTTAAAATTAGGGATAAATCAGCGGTTCTTCAGGCACTTGCATTAACTGTAAGCAGGGTAAGTACTACAAAGCTTCATTGTATTACTAGCCCTTTTTTGATATGAAATACCCTAGAAATTGCAAAATCTATTTTTATCTGTGTCATATGTTGCCTTTAATATTTCATGTTACATGTATTGCTTTATATGAAGGGAGGAAACTATGATATTTCAGCTAAATAAATTTCAAACATAATATTGTGTTCAGCGTTGAAAAAAACTAATTTTTTCTTCTGTGATAAACAATAGCACAAAAATGTTGTTTACAGACTATTAATGTTTGATAGCTGCAGTTTCCTTCTAAGGAAAATCTGCCTGAATGTTTTATAGAAGGCTAATTCTTATTGCTGATTATCCTAAAACACTTTTCTCTCTTATCAAGGCTTCTTTTACAAATATACAGTAGTAGTAAGGAGTACAGTCATGAGTTTTTCTTAATAAAAGAGCTTTCCAATATTAAACTATTTGACAAATTTAATATCAGTACAGCAGAAAGATGAATTTACTGTTCATTTGAGCAGAATCTATACATTAAATTCTTTTTCTTCCTCCTCAAAGGATATTACAGCTGTTCCCTATACATTTCAAGATGATCCTTATCTTATCCCCAGAAATTCTTCAGAGCATGTAAGTGACTTCTGAAACTTTATTTGCCAGAAGAAAACAAAACAATGCTTTATTTCCCAATCGTTGCTGTTTGTACATATGGAAGAGTATAGACTTCCATTATTTGTAGTATACTTTTGGCATTCTAAATTCCCTTATTTTACACACTAATAATCTAATAATTGAGGCTCAGTTGGAAAAGGAAAAACTACATCTGTCCCTTCCATTGTGTCATATGCAGAACTGCTTACTAAACTTCACATGTTATAAACCAAGAAAAAAATTATTAAAAAATTAGATATTTAGTAGACAGCCCTACTTAAAGTTAATAAGAAAAATGTATTTGCTTTTAGGGGTTATATGTAGTCCTCTACTTGGGACTACGATGGAGCCTGGGATTTGGTTGTAAATTGTTGCAGTCATCACTTAAGGTATCATATGATCAGACTGACTTTTATGACCACTTTTATGACAATTGTAAAGTGAGTTACTATGGTAATTAAGCAACTCACGTTGAAGCATGTGGTTGTTAAGCAAACCAAGGTTATCTAATAGACATATTTTTGCTTTTTAAAGTTAATTGCAAACTGATCATAAGGCAAGTTCTTATTTACTTCCTTAATTGAAAGGACTCCTGCCAATAAACAACATTGGAAAAATGGGGCTTATATTTGCACTTATGACTGTTGTAGCATCCTCATGGCCATGTGATCATGGATACTTGGCAACTGGCATATATTTATTGTGGTTGTAGTATTCCAGGGTTACATGATCCCTGTTTGCTATCTTTCTAGCCGTCTTTCAACAAGCAGTGTGGGAAGCTGGATTCCGTTAATGACTGCGTGATTAACTTAACTGCAGTGATTTTCTTAATTGTGGCAAAAAAGATAGCAATGGCAGGTATGCCTCACATAGCAAATGCAGCCAAACAAAAATTCTGGTTTCAGTGTGCTTGTAAGTCAGCGATTACTTGTATGATGAATAGGATGTGCTATATATTATTTTTTTCCAAAGTAATACAGGTATATTCTTTTCACAGCATTTCTTTTCCATGTCAAAAGCATCAGGACAAAATGCAGCCAAATTTGTTATTAACACACATCCTGAACTTTTTGAAAAAGACTATGCTGAACCTCACATTCAGGTAATTCTTGCACTCTTTATGAAATACATAATTCACATTTATTAATACAATGATAGATTTCATATGCAACGATCCACTGCTTGAATACTATACACTTAAAATAATTTAATTTGAATTAGATTCATAATTTCTCTACTTTGGCGCAGTCCTTTGTTCTGTGCTATGATAAAGATACTTAAGCCCATCCTTGTATTCTACCTGTGCTACATATACATTATTGCTTGACTTACTATAATTTTATGTTGTGCTGCCTATACACATTTACGAATGGATAATCTGGTATTATTGTGAGAACTTCACTCAGGGCATAGCAATAAGTCTATCCCTAGAAATTCAGAAAGTACTAAAGAATCACTAGTGGAAGAATCAAGGATAAGGTTTTAAGAGCAAGGTCACTTTTACCACAAATATAAGAAATTTTAATAATGAACAGTATCTGCTGTAAAATCTAACAAATCAGCACATCACGTATAGAAACCACAGGGTTTAAATCTGCAGTCTTTTTCTTGTGTGCTTAAATAGTTACGAACTTGCTGGGTCTAGCTGCCACAATTAGCAATTTGCATATTTTAACTCTTCAGGGCAGGATGGAGGATATCTGCAATGATACTGGTTCTGATTGGAGTTAGAGTGAAGTTTGACCCAGCAAGATCAGAAGCAAACAGCAAACACAGTTACAATAACTGTGTCCAGATGAAATCCAGATGCTTCTTTTGCCCCAAAACATGATATTCTTAGTCTGTTGTGCTATGCAAGCAGGAGAAAGGGTCATAAGATTGAATCAGTGCATCTAATATGTATAAGATAACAGAGAGCTAATCCTGCTTCACTGTTCTTATTGTCAGAATAAAGGTCTGAATGTGGATTTCTACCTGAGTTTGGTCATGCACAGAATTCTGTCATTGTCGCTCAAGCAGGGGTGAAATGGAAGCGGAAGAGATGGTTTAAAAAATGCTTTGAAAGGCTCTGACGATCCCAGCTGTGTTCCTGATTGGCAGAGGCTTTTCAAAGCATTTTTTTGCATTTGCAGAAAAAATGCTTCGAAAAGTTAAAATTTAAAAAAAAGTTGGCCATGCCCACCCAGTCATATTACTCTCCCCCCCCCCCTCCCCAGCCATAGAACAGGTAGTAACAAATTTTACATTTCACCCCTGCGCTCAAGGTATCATTTGATTTACTGAAATTCCTTAGTGGTGGAGCACATTAGGATTCAGGTAACTGAGAGGGAGCCACTTAAGAATAAAGTGGTTTAATATCAAATTTACTAAATTTGTATTTTAATATTCTTATTAGTTATGTTTGAAATGGCAACATTCCATTTAAAATTCAGTATGACTATTGGGGCATGACATTCCACTGGGAAGGGTCATGGTAAAATTAAAATCACTATGGTACATAGATACGTTTGTGACTAAGACCTTTAGAAAACTGAGACTTCTGCTTATACAACCTACTATTTTTAAATATCCTAATTGTTTAAGGCAGAAAGCCTAAGTCCCAGGCCCAGTGAGGAGGATTGTTCCTACAATTGTTGCTATTTTCAAGATATGCATCTATCAAAATTAAGGAAGTACAAATTTCATGCTGCTATTCCCAATCTGAAACCCATCCTCCTGCTTTTCAGTGGAAAAAGATAATAGATTTTAGAATAATAAAATACTTAGACATACCAGCCTCCTTGCAGATTGCTAAATTCACAAAGATACCTTTGTAGAACATTTGATCCTAATTGTATTGTGTTGTTCCCTTTAGAGTCTTATGCCAAAAAGGTTGGAGTTGCAACTTGAAGAAGTGAGTGAGGTTGCATTAGGAAACCTAATTCAGCTAAGAAAAGTAAAAGAATCTGTGAATATGTATGATCAGCTTCTGCAAGCAGGTACTAGCCTAAACCAACAGTTACAATAAACAGATTTGGGTGGGTATAAACTTTTAAATTTGCCAAGATTTAACTTACAAGATTTAACTCACTAGTAAATGCTTATGAAATAATGATAAGTACCCTGTTTCCCCCAAAATAAGACCTCCCCAGATAATAAGCCCAATCGGGCTTTTGAGTGCATGTGCTAAAAATAAGCCCTCCCCGGAAATATTTAAACAAATGCGCAGCCGGTCCCCACCATTTCCTCTGGTTAGGGTTAGGGAGGCAGAGCTGGAAATCGGGTAAGACGGTAAGAGGAGCTCTTGCTTCATGCACCCCAAAATAATAAGACCTCTCCGAAAATAAGGCCAAGTGCTTATTTCAGGGTTCAGAAAAATATAAGACAAGGTCTTATTTTCGGGGGGAAACGGATATTATATAGTCAAAGCTATTTTGAAATCTTTATTCAATTTTAATAATAGAAACAAATTCGGTTGGTTTTTTTTTTTTTAAGATTTATATTAAAGTACTTAAAGACTAGCAGGGCATTGCAGTATGTGCAGGTATTAACCATCATTATGTTTGTGGAAGGTGCAAAATCTTTATGCTGACAGAATAGACAGAACAAGGCAACCCAGCTGGCAAACATGCATAATTTGATTTAATAAAAAACTTATTAGTTAATTAAATAAAAAATAATTTGAATTATTTTATGTACATTTACATCCATATTACTATATATGTCATGTTTTTAAAATTCAGGCTGCTTATAACAAAATCAAAACTTAAAACCTTAGAATATTTACTTTTTAAATATAAAATAAAACTTCTTAAATATAATAAAACAGGAGAAACTGCAATTTATATCAACCGGGTCATTAGGTATATCATAAAATAATGTTTATTACATTATCTTTGGTACACTAGTTTCAGGCCTGTTTAGTTTGGCCTTTATTTGCATGTATAATGTCCATTTTCACAACAGAATGATCAGTCTTTCTAAGATAATTGTGTTTATGGTGTTAATAGATGGATAGAGTGCAAGACAGAACATAGGCTTATGCCCAGTCCACTGGTCATTCTGTTATTATTCACAAAACTTGTGACAAACGCTTGAGGCCTAGTTGTTGAATTTCATTTTATTTTGGAAGTGTTTCAGCTAGTCTGTAATTTATTTTTTTCCTGGCACCTTCAGGTAATTTTGCTCTTTTTTATTCGTTTGTTCGTTGCAATGGATAGCAAGCCTTTTCCCCCCACAACAGCATAACACAGCAGTTTTTTTACATATAAACTATTGGTACACTGGGGGTATCCGAAGTTAAGCCTTTGCTAATATACTGTGGAGCATTTAAAACTATTTAAAGTAGCAATCTTGGCAATGTTACTAATTTGATAGTTACTATATAGCAGTGCAACCACAAAATCATATTTTTTTCATGAAGTATGAGGTGGTTGACAGACTACAGTCAAGAATATACTATTCACACACACACACATACTATATGTGTATGTATGTCAAAAGGTAATAACTCACCATTGATTTAGCTTTATGATGGCGGTTTGAAATATAGACTTGCTTGGGGTTGGTTTTTTTTTTTATTGTATAGGTAGTTCTCAACATCAGTTCATTTAGTGACCGTTCAAAGTTACAACAGCGGTGAAAAAAGTGAAATAACCATTTTTCACACTTGTGACCATTATAGCATTCTACCCCCATGGTAACATGATCAACATTCAAATGCTTGGCAACTGACTCATTTATCTCAGTTGCAATGTCCCAGGGTCCTGTGGTCACCTTTTGCAACCTTCTGATGAGCATTAACTTAACCACATTAATTTAACAATTGATTTACTAATTTAACAACTGCAGTGATTCACTTATTAATAAGAAAGTTTTTTTGTTGCAAAAGTTGCAATATTCATTTAACAATTATCTCAGTAACAAATGTTGGGCTCAATTGTGTTCATAAGTCAAGAACTATACATTTTGGTCTGTATTTTATTTATCTTGTGATAAGGACAAAATACAAAAATGGTTAAATAAAGTCCTTTAAGCATGCCCTTAATTTGCTTGCTAGGCTTTTTTTAAGTTAATCTTTTGGGAAAAAATTATATATGCATACTATGAAGGATGGTTACATGCATATTCTTCAGATTAAAAATTTGCATAGTTTTCTTATTCCATAAAGCTTTTCTTATTGCAGGTACACTAGTCCTTCACTTACAACCACAAGTAGGCCCAGGATTTCAGTTATTGAACAAAGCAGTCATTAAGTAAGATGTGACAGGACTCCACTTCAACAACCACAATCCCACCTCTCCCCTTTGGAGAGGAAAACAGTAGTAAATGTCAGCATTCCAAAGCCATGGTACCGTAATTGTGATTGGTCATTAAACAACTGATTGTAAGTTGAGGATTACCTGTTCTGTTTGTTATGACATTTCAAGTTTAATAATTTATTAATATGTTTATACATAAGCTAATTCCACTTGTATGATTTATAGTTCATGTTTTTTGAATTTGCAGGAACAAGTATACCTCTGGAGATCTCGAACAGTCTTCTAGATCTTCTATGTTTTTATGGAGATACAGAACCGGATCAGGAGAATGATAGCAGTTTAGAAAAACAAGTAAATAAGGATGGATGGTTTTTCAAATAAGGCTATAACTGCTATGTATAAAACACAAACAGTACTTCAGATATTTCTAATTGCTGTGAAAGGGAGCTAGGAGCCAGCCTTGTAGTCCTAATTTTTCATAAGTCTAAATAGAGAACTAGAAATAGCTAATTGTTTGGTGGGACCTTGAATTTGGTATAAAGATATTTTAAACACCTAGTTTAAGAGAAAATTGTGTTATATATAGATATGCATGTGGTAGATGGCTAATACTTGAAATTCTTATGCAGGAAGAAACTCCGCCAAGAAGGCAGTTTGGAAAGAACTCTTCTAAATCCCAACAAATTACATGGAGGTATGAAATATACTAGCAGCAATGCCTTGGGGTACATTTGCATGTATTTTAGTTGGAAAGCCGGGATTATTCTTATATATTAAGTAGCCTATTCAAAAAAATACATTAAACAAATGCTATATAAAAAATAACATTTGCATATTAATTTGTATTTTCAGACTTGCAAGATTTGGTTAATGTAGTTTTACAATAAAGTAGAACTAGTTTGCCTGATTGTGTTTCCTGTCTGATCTATCTCGCTGTCATCAGTCTTGCAAATATGAAAGTATATTTCCTACCATCCCCTTTATAGCCCAAGAAACTAGGGAGAGTCCCTTCTGAGCTACTTGCTCCATTCATTATCCAGTTGCAGACAACGCCCTCTGTTATCTGATTGTTTCCTAGGCAGCATCTCTGTACCCTCTCTTTCAAGGTCTTTCCCGTATAGCAGTCACAACCTTTCCACCTTGGCAGCCCAGCCTGGAATGTATGCATGTGGGTGGCAGGCACATGGAGCTTCATGTGTAACTGAAGGGTGCTTGCGCTTATGTGTGAAGTTCCACTAGCTTGAGCAGAGGGTGCTCGTGCCTGCGTGTGAGTGGAGATTCATGCACATTTTCCCATCACTCGCATGGCCCGGTCCGATAGTGAGCCGCGGCCTGGAGGTTGGGGACCCGTGCCATATACCATTTCAGTTTGTGATCATCTGCAAATCTTTGGACAAGTTATGTAAAATGGGTCCCCAACTGGCAGACCACTACCCAGGCCACAGCCCATTGGGAACCGGACTTCTGAAGCAGCAGGCAAGTGGGCGAAGCTTCATGTATGCATGCATGGAATTTAGGTTGCATGTGTGCAAAACCATTCCCACCCCCTTGCAGAACCAAAAAAGGGGGAGCCCTGATCTAAAAGATTTAATTATGTTTATTAGATTTTTATCTTGCCTTTGTTACTTTATAAATAACTCAAGGCAATGAACATGTCTAATATTCCTTATTCCTCCTATATTCCTCACAATTAATCCTGTGAAGTGGAGTGTGCTGTCAGCCTAAAGTCATCCAGCCAGTTTTCATGTCCAAAACGGGATTAGAAGTCTCAAGTTCCTGGTTTCTAGACCAGCATCTTAACCACTACCCCAAATAGGCTTTTATGTTAAATCCCAGAACAAAAGTGAGATACAAATGTAGTAACAAAAATAATCTTACATGCTCTTGTGTATGAAAAAATACAGCTGCCAAATTAGATATTGTATGTTACCTATGCAGTTTGTCAGAAATATGATGTATAATGCAGTGCATGTTCATCCACAAAGATTTTATATCTTGGGGGAAAAAACTATGTGCCATGCATAAATATATAGTGATTATGTAATAGGCAGATAGGCATGAACACATCATAGTAGATTTTGTAACCACACATTAGAGAACATCTTTTATTGTCAGTTAGTATGTTATCTTTTCTAAATTCTAGGGAAAACAACAACGCTGAGAGAATATTTCACCTAATGCCAGAAAAAAATGCACATTCCTATTGTACAATGGTCAGGGGAATGGTGAAGGTACAATTGTAACCTTTAACAAATTTGCTTCTCTTTTTTTCCTTCAAGTCAATATATTGATATTTTATACATTTTTGTCATTACAGCACGGGGAGTGCCAAAAAGCTTTTAACATGTACGCTGATTTAGTGAATAAAAATCTTAAGGGTAAGCTTTGGATACTATTGCATTAAAAATGTGCCAATAAGAAAAGCTAGAAGTAAGCTGTGCACACAGAATTGGTCCTTCTACAGTATAATTACTACACTCTCTGCGAGTAGTTTTGTAGCTTTGGTTTATATGAAAATGATAGATGCTATATTAAATAATAATGAAGAGAGTTTGATAGTACAAATAGTCCTCAATGATAATTCAAACAATTCTTTGATGTTACGATAGTGATGAGCAATGGTACTTAGGCTCAGTCCCCAAAATTATGGAATTCAGGGTGCACTTCAACACCACCCATCCTATTTCCCCCTTTCTCTGCCATTTGACCCCCAGCACTCCTGGCTCCCACCCTTCTGTGCTCCATCTCTCTTTTCCTCAAGATCTTGGGAAGAAGGCCTCAGGTAGTCAGTAGCTGCCTTGCAAAGAGCCAGGCTAGCCATGTCTTGTCAGCAGTGGTAACAAGACACTGGCAACTAATGAACCTGGAAGGACTCCAGAGAGAACTCTAGTTTGTTCCTGAGGGTTTACTGCATGTCTTAGTTGCTGTTTGAAATGAGAGGATGGATGTGCATCCTATCCAATCTCCCTCCTGGGGATTCCATTGCTGTCTGATTTACAAAGGAGTTGAGGAAAGTGAATGAGAGAAGAAACATCTAGAGATCCACAAAGAATCAACTTCACCAACATAGCTCAGTCTGCTGTTTAGGCCTGATTTGTGGCAAAAAGCAGCAAAGCAATAGTATTTCTCTGCCCTATTTCATCTTCAAATTGCCATTCAGCAGTCTTGTTTCAGATGACTCAAGATCTTCCAGGCAACTGTAACATGTAAATGTTTATCTTCAAGGCCAAGTAGAAGAATTTTTAGAGAATCTGTTAAACAAAATCAACTACATTCCCAGTTAGATGCCAATTTTGGCGCAGGTCTGGTGGAGATGTCTGTGGAACAACCTGTTAACTTAAAGTAGTTTGAACCTGTTGGGCTTGAAGAAGCAGACAGGATCTTTATGACTATGAGTTTGGCCACTTGATATAGACCCTGAATGAAGCAGATTATCTGGGCTCTGTTCTCCCCATAGATTATTTGAATAATTTCTGTGGAGAATTAGGGTAGGAGTAGTGAATCCATCTGGCTATGCTTGACCTCTCAATAGCTTTCATTAACATTGATCATGGTATCTTTCTGAATTAGCTTTGGGGATTGAGAGCGGGCAGAAAGACAAGCCTCCTGAGGTGATGTTAGCCCCAATACTCATGGCCTTTCAGAAAGCCCTTAAAACATGGTTTTGTTTTTTCAACAAATTGGGGATACCTGGTAATACGTTGGCTGTGTTATATGTAATATTCTCCCACTTCTGGTCTTTTTAACTGTGTTCACTGTTTTAATTGGTTGATTTTAACAGCAGGCTTTATTGCCACTGTGTGAGATGATCACACATTTATAGATGATTTATAAATGATTATCTACAAATATGACAAACAAGTGGCCATTTTTTAGTGAGAAGAGAGGGGAGAAGAGAGATATAATTGATTACATGGTAATGCTGCTTGTGGTCTTAATACATGTCTTCCCTCTCTAGATATAGCACAGGATTTCTGACCATTGGAGATTTCTTTGCAGCAATGATGAATGGCGCAGGGGTACGGACCTCAGCTGAATCATGGGGGCTGAGTGTGAGTTATCTGCGTCCCACCATTGCTGGCAAGTGGCTGGCTTTCTGGGACCTGGCTCACATGAGAATTTCGCCTTAGACTGAGCTGCTCTGGATATACCAACTGCTTCAATCATAATACAAATAATTTATATGCTGTTTCTTATGGTATAACTGGCTTTCTGTTTATTTCAGCTGATGTGAGCACCTTCAATACACTTATTTTAGCAGCTGTAGATGTTAAGGAAAAATACATTGAGAAATGGGCATGCATTGAAGTAAGAAGCAGCTTTTAATTTTAACTTTTCCATAATATATATTTAGCTGAAGTTAAATGCTATTCTTTTATGTATTATAATTTTTTATTAATGCATTTTTATAGTATGTATCATCCACATTTGCTCATTTTTTAATATTCTATGGTTATATACATAAATTCTGTAATCAATTCAAAGGTTTTTAATAATATCAGAGATAGAGTAACTTCTTTTATATAATCAGTACAAGTGTAATTACAGAAATTCCAGTATGTGGCATATTCATTCAATGCATGTGAAAAGGAGAGGAGCTTCGGTTATGTATTCATGACTTTTTTTTAACCTCCCCATGACATACTAATCTCTTATAAATTACTTGTATAAACAAAGGAGCTACTCAAAACTACTTGAAAAAAAGGCTCATTTAAAGCAACACCCATTGGTTTAATGAAATTTGATTTCCAAGTAGCTTCCAAATGACAGAAGGGGACTGGTTACAAAAAAAGGGGGCCTTTCCTATTTCTGGGAACAGCTTCCTCGGGTTTACCTAGTGTCTACATTATTTTCCTTTCAACTGGGCAAACATCTTTCTTGTGGGGTAGTATTTTTAACACTTATTTAACTGATTAATATTGATATTGATCCGGATTGCTTATTATTTATCCTATGACTATCATTACGTGTTGTACCTTATGATTCTTGATGAATGTATCTTTTCTTTTATGTATACTCAGAGCAAATGCACCAAGACAAATTCCTTGTGTGTCCAATCACACTTGGCCAATAAAAAATTCTAATTCTTAATTTTGTGCTATATTTACTATTGGGGTTGTTTCTGCATATTTTATCAGTTTTACTTTCTATGCCAGATTTTTCTTTTATCTTTATAATAATACATTGTAAATGATAAATGTAATTATAGAAGGATGTGGTCGACAGTATTCTAGAATAACATTAAATAAATGTGTGTGCAAATGCTAAGGAATTGTGTAGGGGAAACAATGTAAATACAGAATTGTTTTTACATCAACGTTAAATCAAAATATTGGTATTTTGGATAATAGGACTTGCTGAGGCAGATGGCTGAACAGGATATACAACCAAATCTGCTAACTTTTAATTCTGTCCTGAAAGCATTGAAGCAGTGTGGTAAGGTATCCCGGGCTAAGGGTAGACTGATCTTGAATGAGATGAGAGCACTAAATATAGGTAAGAATTTTCTGTAATCTGTAAGATTAATTCCATACACATTTTCTGTATTAAACCTTAGTAGTAATATTTGTTCAAAGAGAGAATCCTGTGACTAGAATCATATTTTGACTTATTCACCCATTTTGATCTGTAAAGTTATTATTTAATTAATAATAATAAACTTCAGTAAAATTCCTTAAAAAGGACATACAAAAAATGTTGAGACTCTAGAAAGAGTGCAGAGAAGAGCATCAAAGATAATTAGGTCCTGGAGGCTAAAACATATAAAGAGTAGTTGCTGGAACTGGATATGTCTAGTGTGATGAAAAGAAGGACTAGGGATGACATGACAGCAGTATTCCAATATCTCAGAGGCTGCCACAAAGAAGAGGGAGTCAAGCACCTAAGGGTAGGACAAGAAGCGACTGGTGGAAACTAATCAAGGAGAGAAACAACCTAGAACTAAGAAGAAATTTCCTGACAATTAGAACAATTTGCCTAAAGACATTGTGAATATTCCAACACTGGAATTTTTGAAGAAGAGATTGGACAATCATTTTTCTGAAATCATATTGGGTTTCCTGCCTGAGCAGGGGGTTGGACTAGAAGACCTCCAAGGTCCCTTCCAACTGTTATTTGGTTATGTTATTCTGTTAAAGAAATAGTACCTTAAAAGGGAAGTGTGGACAGAAAATAGAGCAGCATAAATTTAACCAAATATAAACCATGACTTTATAACATGAGATCATATTCCCCCATCTCCCCACTAGTCTTCACTATAGTCCCTCAGGAACTCTCAAAGGTTGCCTCCATCATATCTTGAAGGGAGAAATAGAAAATTACTATGTGGAAAATAATCATTTTTACCTTTAAATTATATCAAGTCATTAACTCAAATGATATGAAGTAAGTTTCATGCATTCAATACAGTGTAATACATTTTTGTATGTCAACCATGAACAACCTTGATTTATTATATTTTATTTCAGAACCTAGCTTCGCAACATATTACCATTTGCTGTGCATGTCACATAACATTGGTATGTAGCGACTGCTTTTATACTTATGAATTTGTATAAAATTCTGTTGTAATAATATCACTCCTGGATTTTGCTGTATTGAACCTGCTTCAGATTTTCTCTAAACGTGTGGATCTTTTTGTTTCACCTGAGTTTGGATCTTATTTTATACCAAACTCTAAAATAAAATGTTGGTAATATTGACACATTTTTTAATTGCATTATATTTAGCAGAAATTCGTGATGCATGGTTCTGAAAGTCCTTGAGAGATTCAAGAGACAATCAGGATAATTAGCCTGTCTATTTGCACTTCTGTGCCTAATTTTAATGTACTAGTTCGTTGTTTTAAAGCCTCATTACCTTGAGTCATAATAACTAGACAGAAGTTGCGGTGATAGGAAGTCTCTTCAATTATGAACAGTAATCATAAGGAAAATTACTATTTATAACAATCTGTTTATAATTTGCCACTTAATTTATCTGTTGCACCTGACTTCATAGTCCAATCTCATTTTCACAGCAATATATTTTACCTGCCTTTTAATTATAACATAGTTCATTGAAAATTTAACTCTTAACTCTGCTTTTTGTTGTACAGCTGGATTTGCTGAATCCCAGTCCCATGTGCTATATGCTATAGTAAATGAAATCGAAACAAAAACTTTCTTTCCTCAGGATCCAGATGATGGTATGTACTTTTTTAAAAATTTCATGGCAGTTTTGCATAGGGCATGAGTAATGTATAACAAAGGTAATTTTTGAAACTATATGAAAGTTAGCTAATAAACAGCAATGTTCCTTGGCATTTGTTTCTATTCTAAGTAATTAATACCTACATCAATTGTGTGAGTAATGTGCAACAGTATTTGTTATCTGCCTCCTAGAAGAAGAAAAAGAGGCTAGGATGTTAAACAATGAATCCTCCATTTGTTAGAAATAATTAACTAGTTCTTGATATGGACCATATAATTAATCATTTTGTACCTTGTGGTTCAACATCACTTTTTTATGCTTACAGTTGTGATAAAGCCCTATGATCCAACTCTTGTCCTCAAATTTCATTCTGAAATCTTTTTTTCTCACTCATTTTTAAAAAATAAATAATCTTCCCTTGTTTTTGAGCTTGAAAGGAAAAATGAATTATTTCCACAGTTTGCAGACAAAATTTCAGAACTCTGTTTTGAATAAAAAGGCCAATTCAGATTGTACCTATGGGCTTATTAATATAGTCAAGATATTGAAGTATCTCCAAAATCCACATGCATGAGTTTCAGAAAATTCTAGAGAAAACACACCTTCACCTGTAAAAAAAACAATGGAATACTTCAGCTAAAGTATATTTTTTTCCTTATATTTGTATTTTTAACCATTATCATTTCCCCCAGACATTAGATTTGGTTCTGCACATGATTGTTTATTCCTATAGAGGAGAAAGTAAATTTAGAAACCAGAATTAACTCACTGTTTAAGGGCCCAGTTTAGTTCCAATTCTTTTAAAAGCTTTTGTGGCACTCTTACTTTATTTAAACTGTAAAATAAACTTTACAAATTTATCATTTTTTAAAACTTCGCATAGCAAAACAAATCACAAAAATGTCCAAAGCGCCCAAAAACAGACATTTTCTCAAAAATCCCAGGCTTCTCCTCAATGTCATCACAGATTCAACCACTCAGATTCAGCTCCCAGATGGAAAATGACTTATCCTTTCTCTAGTCAGATTGTGTAGATAGTTCTTTTCGGAACCATAAATGTGCTGACATTTTCTTCTCCGTGTTCCAACTTTTGCTAGCTCTCTTTTGTTCTTTCTTATGGGCTTCATGGTTCAGCCTTAGGTTGCTATTTGGTCTAAGAGCACATCATTCCTGGCTTTCTGGGCAATAGGAGGATAACTCCTGTTGCTTGGTGCCTCAGCATATCACATACCTTCAGAGTAAGGCTGTTTTTATGTGCTTAGCCAATTGTACTTGTTTGATTTAAGGTTAGTCTGTTTGGGGAATTTGGATGTGATGTTTTATGATTATAGCTTACTTTAATCAGACATAACATACTCAAGTCAGTCACTTGTAGTTAATACAATAAAGTACGGTTTAGTCAAACATGAAGTAATGTAATATGTTAGCATAGTTTTAGTATTCAGTATTCTCTTCTCAACAGCTCATCGGTATAGTTACTTGAATTCTGTGCTCAAAGCTTTACATATTTAAATGCTATGTCTTTATGGCTTTAAGTGGTATCTTGGTTTGAGAAGCAATGTGCTAGAGTTCTTTGACTTGATACATATGTTCTATTGTTACTTAGCCCTTTGAATTTGTTTCAGTAATCCTAAGAAACCTTCTTTTGGATTGCTAGAGAACATCCAAAATTAACAATCACTACTTCTTCTTTTCCAGTCTACTTCTTTCCAGGTGCAATGAAAACAGTAAGTGGACTTGATTTCTGTATATTGAGGTCGATAAACATTCTCATCAGTTTAAATATAAATATATATTTCAGTAGCTTTCTGGCTATTTATGTGTTGGCTAGATTTAAAAGCAATTTTTAAAATGGTATATTCTCTCTAGTGCAATGTTAGAAAAAGTGTTTAGAATAATCTTGCAATCTAATGTGAGACCACTAAAACTTTGCTGTTCTGCTGATCCAGAAAATAAGATGTCAAAAAGGATCGGCCCTGCTTTGCACTTCTTCTAAATCTTACCGGCCACCTATACATCATCTTAAAGATATTTTATTAGCTTGTAACCCTTTATAAAATATGAATTAGGATTTTGTTCTTCTTGCTAAAATTGAAAAAAAATGTATGATGTTCTGTGTAGCAGAACAACTGCTATTTGTTGGATTCAAGGATTCATATTTTGTGCCTTTATTGCAGTGTCTGGAACTGAAGGATGTTCAACTTGCTTATCGGCTACATAGAGTGGTGGAGAAAGCAGACAACAGGATAATGTTGGGAAATATGACACAGAAGAACTTTTATTAGTAATTATTATTTAGCATTCATAATTATAGAATTGAATTATCAATGGTTTCAACTAGGCTGGAAGATTAGAAGTGAAATAGATTTATTCTTAACTCCTGAATGTTATTGAATTTATTTGTTAATTAACTTTTACTGTATATTTTTATTTGTTAAGGACCCTCAGCAGTTCACTGATAGACATAAACAAAATTTCCAGAATAATAAATATTTTAAAATAAAACAATAGAATAACAACAATAAAATAACAATGAACAGCATCAATCCCAAACTGCTGTATGAAAGACCACTGTTTGCCGAAGACAGTTAGGGAACATATTGAATTGCAGTTGGGTCCATTCCAAAAGGCCAGCATGGCCACCAAGAAGTAGCATCTCTGGCATTGCCCCCCCCCCCCACATCCTTCCTCAAAGGGAGGAACCACAGGATGCTTTTCTTGTGTAGGGCAGGCAGATTCTAGGTGGCAAATAAGGTTCTGAAAGTAACCTGTATCAAGCCATAGAGAGCCTTGTAGGTTAAAATGAAACTTCAAATTACATCCAGAAGTTTATTAGTAACCAGTGCAGGGCCATAGGAAGGTATAATGTGCTCCCAATATTAATAAGCACAAAAGCCATCTGCTGGACCATCTGCTGATTTTAAGTGCTTTATAAAGGCAGATTAAAGGACGGTATGTTACAGTAGTTCAAAGAAGTGATGAGGACAGCTTTAACTGTAGAAGGTCCTCCTACCCCAGGTAAGGCCCACAACCGAAACGGAGCCATGAGTCCAGAAGGACCCTAAAGTTGCAGATCTTGCTTCTCCATTAGGAGATAATTGGAGCAGCCCTGATAATGTCAAATCTACAAGGTAGAGCTTATATTAGAATGGCTACTGTAACATGACCTAGAAAGAAGTAAACAGTGATCTGATTCCAAATTTATAAGTGAAGTTTTACCAGCAGGTGATTTTAATTTTGTTAGATAAGGCTAGGTAATTTATACTATCTGCTGCATTTTCTTCGAGGTTCAAAACATTAAGATTTTATTTTAAATTACAGCTGTTTGAGAAGTGAGAACTGAAATTTAGGACATTACATGTTAAACTTCCATTTTGAATTTGATCACGTTTTAATAACTGATTATTTCTTTCTTTGACATAGTATGTCATTTTTTGAATTGTTGGCTATGATGGAACACCTTGATGTTTTGTTGAAGTGGTATAAAGAACTGGTTCCATCAGTAAGTATTATTTGTTAATTTATTCTTTGTCACTTTAAAAGTTTAAACATCAGTGACTCAAAACTATGATTATTCAAAATTTTGCATTTCTTCTTCAGGCATTTTACCCAAATATTAGAACAATAATGCTGCTTCTTCAAGCATTGGACTCTGGCGATTGCTTGGAATTGATTCCTCAGATATGGAAAGGTTAACTATACTTTGTTTTCCTGTTTCCAATGTGATAAGCAAGTCAACTTCCCAATTTAGTTAGAAGAACCAGTATTAGGCAGGTTTGCCTCTTTCAGCATCAGTAAAATTTAAATATGTCTTTAGATCAGAGCCACGTTTGTTATGTTACTAGCTTGAATCAGGAAAGCTTTTACCATGGTGTTTCATTCTATAGACTGGAAATTTATTATTCAAATTACAAACTTGCTCTGCAGTTTGTAAAAGTTCTAAACATTGTTGGTTAGCGATCCCCAGTGACAGATCCCATTGTAGGAAAGAAGATCTAATCAGAATGGATATTTACCGTAATAATGCCACTGCTCATCACAAACTATCTGTCACTCTCCCATTGGCTTAACTTTCATATAGTCTGTACATTTTCCTGCCTTTGTGTTTTACAACATATAACCATACAATAATAGTTAATTAGGCTAAGTTGAATTTAAGAATTAAATATCCATATATCTGTTTTAGTAAAATTCCTAATTTCATTGATCAAGAACTGCATGCAGTTATTTTATTTCTGATAACTTTTCTTTCCTGTTCAGATATTAAGCAATTTGGATTTAGTCTCAGAGACACTATTGTACAAGAAGTTCTGGCTCTTATGGCAAGAGACATACAGTCTCCAGAGGTGAGTCTTGATGGAAAATGGGATATGGAAAATGTTAACACTTATAAAAATTGCAGAGGTCAATGGCATGAATTAACTAGTGCTGAAATGAATCCAGGAGGCCTGCCCTTATTATTTCTTATTGAAACAAAACATAGAAAAATGTTGCAGAATTAATTTTCAGTTGATGGAATAGCAATACAATCCATGTTTGCAGTAAAACAATACACATTAGGGAAGTTCCTCTATTTTCTCAGCAGAGCAAGCCACTAGAAGAAATCTTATTTTTTTTCCTTTACTTCTTCACTTGGCATATCTCATCTTCATGCACCTCAGATTCCTAACACATAGCTACTTATTAATAGAAAAACTAATCTCCCAAGATGGTTTATAATTTATCATATAATAATCATTACAAAGCTAGAGTAGCAGAAAAGACCAGTGCATGCCAAAAAGATATGGAAAATATATTTATTTATAAAACATCGGCCCCCAACCTTTTGGGAGCCAGGGACCAGTTCCATGGAGGTTTTTCTGAGAACTAGAGGTGCCATGGTATCAGATGCTGCTTCGATCCCACGCATGTGTGGATGGGGCTCCACTCATTTGCGTAGCCCAGTGTCTGGTGCACCATGGAGCACTGCTGGTCCATGGCCCAGGGGCTGGGAACCCTATAATATGCAACTACCATACAATATTATAAAAGGAAACTAATATTGGTATAGCATGTTTATATAATATTAAAATTATTATTCCAGTATCCTTTAACTGTGTGAAACTGTGCATCATAGGGCAACAGTTTGTAAACCAACATACCTTAAATAGGCTAGTTTACAGATTGTCCAAAATCCAGGACCCATAATTTCTAAGGGAATGAAATTTGAGAAAATTGTGGCTGCTCCAGTACTATTTGGCTAATACTGTGATGACATAATTTTCATTTTCAAAGTTTTGTGACATTTTCCTAGTTAGATTTACAATCCCTGGCTTCCTCTCCCACTCAACAGCAACCATTTCCTTGCCTGCTGGAAAAGAAAGAAAGAAAGGAAGGAAGAGAGATTTCCAATGCTGTCTGCCAGTTCCCATAAGAAACTCAATGGGGAAACTGGCAACTACTCAGAAGTTTCTCCTGCTCCCACTCATTTTTGCCTACCCCTCGTCATTCTGTTTCTCTATTTAAACAAGGAAATACCTCCAGAACAATGACTATGGAAGCACAGGTTGTCTAGTATAGTTATAAAATTACCCTAAAATAAATAGAAAGTAAACTAATTTAAGTGAGTGAAGAAAGTTAAAATGAATTCTGTCATTTAAGAATAGCAAATATATAACCATTTTAGTCACATAGCTTACTATTGTCTATAACAGTGATGGCTAATCTTTTTATTGTTGCAGGCGAAAAGTGCGCGTGTGACTGCACACGTATGCTGGCACCCATAATGCAATGCGCACCCTCCTGTGCATGCGCAAATGCTCCCATGCACCCCACACTGCATATGTGTTCATTCCCCATTTATGCGCATCCACCCATGCCCCTTTTTGTGCCCGAAAAGCTTCCTGCATGACCCTTTGCTGGTGCGAATGGCCTGCAAAGCCATTCCAGCCATGCTGGACACTCCCCAGAATGCGAAGCTGGCAGGAGGAGGAGGAGGAAGAGCCACAGAGGTGGCAGGCCGTTTCTTTCCCTTTCGCTTTCTCCAGCTGAAAGCAGCAGTGCGACAGCCGCTGCCAGCAGGCGTGAGGGGGCAGCGAGGATGGGCGGGCTAGGGCTTCCCTTCCTCCCTTCGTCCCATCCCTACTGCCCCATGCACCCAAACCAGCCAGTTGCTCCTGCCCTTCCCCTTGCAGCTGCCACTGCCACTGCTGCTGCTCTTCTGGGCCCTCACTTTCTCTTCCCCCCACCTCCATGAACCACTTCAGACTTGCAACCCTGGGGCATCTTGCCTCCCTGCCGGGGGCTTCTCGTTGCTGCTCCAGCATCCCAACCGGCAGTGGCAGCGTGACAGCTAGCGGGGGCGAGGGGGTGGTGATGGCGAGGACGTGTGGGCTGGGGCTTCCCTTCCTCCCTGCCCTGCTGACCCATGCACTCAAGGCAGCCGGTCGCTCCTGCCCTTCCCCCAACTGACTGCCATCATCTTTCTCTTACTACTGATATGCCTCGCATGGTCCTTCTTGAGACAGCTGTTTAGGAAGGTTTTGCATAGCCAGCAGTCACTTTTGTGAGGCAAAGGGCCAGGCCGGGTGCACTTCATCAGTGAGAGCAACAAGAGGGCAAAGATAAGCTGGGGGCTATGGGGGATGTTGGGCAGTAGAGTAGAGGAAGGCAAAGTGTCGAAAAGGCAGAGATGTGGGACAAGATAAGCAGCAAGGAGGAGTTAAATTTCAGTCTGGTTGTAGTTGCAGATGGGCTGCCAAGCACATAAATTTTCAGCAAATGACCATGGGGGTCACTGAAACAGCCATAAATTCATTTGTATTCAATTCAGTCATAAAGAGGACTGTTTATAGTTACCATTTATTTAGTGCAATAGGGACAGTTGCTCAAGGCAGGGTCATTAAGTGAGAACTAGCTGTACATCATTTGTGCAGTTGCATTGGCCTGAAAGAGTTTAGTTGTCACAGGGACAAATTTGCCTCCTTGCATCCTATAAAACCTTAAGATGGTCTTGGTGTTCTTCGTGCTTTTGAGAATACAACTGGCTTGAATAGTAATTTTCCTATTATTTTGAAAAAGAACCCTGAGAGCTTTATATTGGTTAACTTCAGTGATGGAATTCAACTTTTTTTTATTACCAGTTCTGTGGGTATGGCTTGGTGGGCATGACAAGGGAAGGATACTGCAAAATCTCCATTTCCACCCTACTCCAGGGGAAGGTTACTGCAAAATCCCTATTTGCTCCAGATCAGCTGGGACTTGGGAGGCAGAGATGGGAGCAGGGCCAGTCAGAGGTGGTATTTGTCAGTTCTCTGAACTACTCAAAATTTCTGCTCTCGGTTCTGTCAGCACCTGCTGAATTTCACCTCTGGTTAACTTGTTTGATTCTATTATTGTTAACTGAGCATTTACTGGTATATTTCTTCTGATATTTTAGAAAAATTAGATTTTGGTTTTATCATAGTGAACGGTGAACAGTTAAATACTCATCTTTACAATAGCTTGCCAACATATGCTTGGGAGAGTATTGGGCAATTGATGCAATAATAAATTGCCCCTCAATATTCGCCTAGCTAAGATTCTTCTATCTGCTACATCAGGGGCATGATTTGCCCCTAAACATTTGATTTAAGTCTTTTAACTAAAGAATTTATGTGAATACTTAGTAGTAGTGAGACAGCTCTATTTCATACTTCTGGATATTTTAATAAAATCAAAAAGCTCCGCCTGCTGACTGCATCTGACATTTAGGTCTATCTTCTCATGTGGCATATAGATCAGTAGCAGATGTTTGTCTATAGAGGAATTAATTATGATTTTGATTCGTAATTTACATTACCTCTAGAAGCATATGACAAAGAGATACAGAGTTTAAGTATCAATAAGATGTTAATGACAATATACTACAGTTCTGGAGGCATCCACATTTACCTCTTAGTGTGATCCACATTGAAGGCAATGAATGAATCATTGCGGTGTTTAAGCAAGATGTGGGAGAACAATTTGCAATTTTACTTCCCTGTTCTTCATTAATTCTGTTTGTCAGAAGCCAATTGTGAAGGATGTGAATGACGATCACAGGCTTGCAGGATCCTGTAATAGTCGTAAATGCGAGGATTGGATGCAAAGTTGGGTTTTTTACACTATTGTAAAAACTGAACAGTCATTAAATGAGGCAGCAACTGAAGATTACCTGAATAGAAAATTGCATTGGTTGAAAATTAATAAATTAGTAAAAGGTTTTTGATCCTGGTTATTTACTCACATTTTATTTATTTATATTAACAACAGTTAAATACACAAATGCCCTTAGAGACAATAAAAGTAGATAAGGATATTTAATCTTAAAAGTTTTACTTGGGGGTATATTTATAATTGTGCCTTTGGTCTTACTCCTGTTTTTTGTATGTGTGTATGTATGTGTGTAGGGGAGCATTATATGAAAATTATTTTCTATAGATATTTTGCAGAGGCCATGTGCATACTACAGTTGGTGGCATCTCATTCTGTAAATAAGGTGCTGTCTAGTACAGCAGGTAGACCTAGAACTGCCAAAGCACTACTTCAGCTTCATATCTGAAGTAATATTCATTACTAGATCGCTACTGTTGACTGAAGATGCTAAGTTATCTTATTGTTTTGCAGACCCAAGTTGCATTTGCTGACTGTGCTGAAAATATAAAATCTCTGCATGACTTAAAGAGCAAGAACATGCAACTCCTGTGGAAAGACACTTCTCTTAATAACACCACAATACTTTTCGCCAGGGCTGGCAGAATGCAGGAAACTTGGTAAGAAAAAAAAAGAGTCCTTGTCAATAATTTGTATTTTATTCTGGAGATAAATCTTGAAATAAAACAACTTATCCCAGGTTCCTGAACCATAGAAGTCGAATCTCTAGCTAACTCAATTACAGTTACCATCTTCTGACTTTGACTCATTTATTCAGTGTAGTGTAGAAGTGGAATACAACTTTTTCTCTAAAGAGCCTTAATTGACAATTTAAGCCCCAAAGTACATTGGGGGAGGCAGAGAGAGGAAAGAGAGAGAATATAATGATATTTAGACCTTTAGTTATTGTTGTGTTTTCTATTTCTTTTTCTTTTAAGCAATTCCTGGAGGAGGAATATAGCTAAAGGCATGACGCCTGATGTTAAAGTTTAAAGTTGCACCAGAAAGTCCAGTAGTAGTTCTTTTGCTTCACTTTTAGACAAGAGGCAGGTATATGTAACATCTGAGCAGAAAAAAGTGTTTCTAACCTTTCTAGGTTTTTTTTACCAGGATGGGTTGTATGAGATAAAAGGCTTTCCCCCCCCTGTTGCTGGAAAATGTCAACTTGTTCAAGGGAGAGGTGTGAGTGAAACTGCTACCACACTTACAAGCCAGTTTCATCTTTATGGTTATAGATCAGGGGTGTCAAACTCAAGGCCTGCAGATCAGATCCAGCCCGTGGGGTGCTTAGATCTGGGCCACGGGGCCGGTCCAGAAATAGCAAAGCACCAGCCCGCAGTGCCTGTGCCAGCAAAAATGGGGCAGGTCACAGGCGCGCCCCTCGCAACTGCTTTTAGCCTCCGGAGTCATCCAGGAGGTCTTCCGGGCCCAAAATGGGACCTCCGGAGTCATCCAGGAGGTTGTCCAAGCCCAAAATGGGGCCTCTGGAGTGGTCCAGGAGGCCTTCCAGGTCCAAAAGGGGCCTCTGGAGTACTGCAGGAGGGAAGAAAAGTAAAATATTTTACCTTTCAGTCTTGCAGGATTCTGCTACTAGCCTATGTCAATAATTTATAATTCTAGTCTTTCTATGGAGTCAGTTTCTTGATCTGGTCTCTCTCTCATAAGGTAATCAAGTAAATCAAGTAAGTACTAAAAAAAACAAAATCACAGAAATGTATGCCTCCCTATTTTTTATAAGTTTATAAAACCATGTCTGTGAAGATGCAGTTCTGTGTTATGCCCACCATGGCCACGCCAACTCTACACCTCCACTTGACCCTCCAAGGTCAAACCCAATCCTGATACGGCCCTCAGTGAAATTGAGTTTGACACCCCTACTATAGATCTTTCCAAAGGCATTCACCAATCTCTATCTATAACCCAATGAGAAACTATTTTTTATAGTGCTTTTTATTCCATTATATATGAACTGTTGTTAAAATTACTTAATTTCCATATTATGTGAACATTTCTTTTCCTAAGTAGAATTCTATTTGATTCAATAGGGTTGTTGTTGTTGTTTTTCATTTTGGATTATTAACAGTTAGAAAAAAATAATTGGGATTTTGGATTTCCTTGGAGAATTAGTTGTAGTTTTTTTTTTTGTTGTTGCTGTTGACTACATAACCTATATTGTTGAAAGACAAGATTTGGGATTATACATATAGGTAGTTCTTGATTTACAACCATTCATTTAGCGACTGAAATAAACTGCTTTCCAAAATGTGATGTACAACAGGTCCTTGCACTTAATGACTCACAACGTTCCAAAGGTCACATGATCAAAATTTGGATTCTTGGCATGTATTTAGAATAATTGCTGTATCCCCTGATCATGTGATCATTTGCAATCTCTTCCTGCTGGTTTAAGACAAGCAAAGTCACTGGGGAAGCCGCATTCGCTTAATGACTGCATGATTCATGTAACAATTGCAGGGATTCATTTAAGAACCGTGGTTTAAAAAGGTTGTAAAATTGGGTGTGACTCACTTGACAACCACTTTATTTAACAACAGAAATTTTGCTCCCGGTTGTGATTATAAACTGAGGACTACCTGTAAGTCAAACCTGTTGACAGACTTCAGTTCATATTTTTTTCATCTCTGCATTCAAATGGTAATTTTTATTTCTTTCATCTCCAAATAGGAACATGCTACAGCTTTTTAAGAAATACTCTCAAGTTCCCAGGTAAGCTTGCCTTTTAAAGTTTGCCCCTTGGAAGTCCTGATAATAATTGTCAACCTTTACGTTCCCTTTGATTTCATCTGTTCATTGGCATTCAGACGCATTTGACACTTATTTTCTCCAGTGTTAGAATGCTGCTTTCTGCCATGCATTGTCCTGTGCTGGCCCAGTTCCATCACCAAATGTCAGCTTGTCATTTCCTCAGAATGACTGGTAGTTTTGTTAGCAGAGCAAGCAGTGTTATTGAGGGAACTGTTACAGTTGTAGCTGCAATAAAGTCTGAATGGTTTACAGAAATTTACATCTGCTGCTTGAATACTGAGACTTTATTTACTTACTTACTTACTTATTATTTATTTATTTATTTATTTATTTATTTATTTATTTATTTATTTATTTATTTATTTATTTATTTATTTATTTATTTATTTATTTAAATTTATATACCGCCCTACTCCTGAAGGACTCAGGGCGATGAACAGCCGCAAGATAAAAATACATCATAGAAAAATTAAAAACCATTTAAAAGTACATTAAATAATTTTGGCCAAAGACGAATTTAAAAACACCCAATTTGTATAAAACTTAAAAGAAAATTAAAAGGGAGAGTCAAGCCAGACCGGCCTGCTGGAATAAAAATGTTTTGAGGGCGCGGCGGAAAGTGCGTAAATCTGGGATCCTCCGTATCTCCGGGGGAGCTCATTCCAGATGGCAGGTGCCCCCACAGTGAAGGCTCTCCCCCTGGGGGCCGCCAGTTGACACTGTTTGGCCGACGGTACCCTGAGGAGCCTCTTCTCTATGGGAGCGGACTGGTCGGTGAGAGGCTACTGGTGGCAGAAGGCGGTCTCGTAAGTACACTGGTCCTAAGCCATGGAGCGCTCTAAAGGTGGTGACCAAAACCTTGAAGCGCACCCGGAAGACCACTGGGAGCCAGTGCAGCTCGCACAGGAGTGGAGTCATATGGAGTGCTATTAACCTTAGAAGCTTTTAATTCACCTTCAAAGACTTCTGTATTTTGGTTATTGCAGAGAAGTATCATTTGGACAGGGAATGTATATTTGTTTAGCTACTAATTGCTAGCATTTGAGAAAAATAACCATTTCTTGGCCTACTCTTCAATATAGAAAAGAACATTGTGATAGTATCTTGAAGAGAAAACTGAGCTGCATTGCATTGATAATTTGACTGGAACCTACAATCCTTTTTCTTCAAAACTTTTGTTACAGCATTATTAATTTCTGAGCTGTGCTGTCACCTTCTTGGATCAGCAATTTGAAGCCCTGAATTTCTGGTGATGTAGCATAGATAAAGCAGTGGCCTTTATACTGTATATCATCAGGGGTTCAAGAATCAGAAGGTGGTAGCACAAGTCTATTTTAGCAGTTTTTTAGAACTGAAAAATAGGATGATTCAAGTTAAGCTTTCCTGGCAGTAGATGTGTCCTTTGGTCAAATTAAGATTCTCTACTTAGACGTTTTAGGAAAGCTGCTTTGGTTGGATAGATGCATCCCTGCCTGCTCATAGAACTCATCTAATTACTTGGGTTATGAAGAAGAGGTGCCTTTAGTGTTATTAACAATAAATATTGGATTATTAGGTTCAGAAATTTCTTGCCTCAGAGTAGTTTATTTACTGATTCAACTTGTTCTTCCAGTCTCCCCTAAAGGCGACTTACCATCTCTAGGTAGTTATCACCATAACTTGGCAGGTAAAATATTTTCCCTTCAAACTATGTTACACATGCCACTACAGTATCCATATCCCTTTTTCTCTTATGCAGTGATTTAACAGTGAAAGAGATATTCAATTGTATTAAACGAAGTAGCCAAGTGGATAAAGCACTTGAACTAGTAAAGCTGGCTGCTGAATACGGTATACAATCAACGTCCGTGCTCGCCAAGACAACTCTAGAAGAATTTGAACTCTCTGAAAAGCAAAGGTAAGTTTCAGCAAGTACGTAGCTGTGATGGTTACTGCTCAGAGCACCTGGGATATATCACTGAAATTCACCGATGTAGTAATATTCTTAGCTATTTTGTTTTTTATTTGAATTTATACCTGATTTTCTGCAGGAATTTGAGGCAGAATACATCATCTTTCTTCCTTTGCCTGGCAGCACTTTAATTGGCAGCAACCCTCTAGACTAGAGCTAGAGATACAGAGACTAGCCCAAGTTGTTAAGTGAGTTTCATGCCTTAGTTCAGTTTCCCTGTCCTAGCTGAGATATTTTGATCAGTATGTCATATCCTTTCTTCATATCCTTTCTTATGCAGGCATTCCTTATTCCTTTTGAAACAGACATTTTTTGCCAATAATAAAATGGTAGTTGTGCCAGCAGTTTGACAAATCTGTAAATGTATTCATGTGGATTTTTTCCTTTCTTTTCTTTTTCCAGGCAGACTCTGGTTGACATAATAGAAGGAAACTGTGGTTATAAATAGGTGTCAGAAGAGAAACCACTTCTTTTCTGAAAGAAAAAGCAACTTACCTGATTTCAATACAGCTGTCAGGGAGTGGCCCTGAAAATTTCTGTGAGCCTTGTACATAACTGTATTATATTGGTGGTATTATCATGCAGGTTCTCATCTGATGATGGTTGGTAGAAAGTTCTAGTTTCACCAATTTTGGACTGTTTGTTCTCATTCTCCACAACCTCAGTTTTGAAAACCCAAATTGTCTGCCAGAATCCTAGAATTATTTTCTTACTACATTACATTTACATTTTCCTTAGACATGCTAAGAGAAATAAAGAATAATCCACCTGCCTCTTTTCAACAGGTGGTTTTTTTTTTATTTAAACGAAATCTATTTGAACTAACTAAAGAGCTTTAGAATGTTACAGATTTCTAAGGATGTCTTTTTTTTCTTTTATGTAAATAAAAACTCTAAACAGATAGCCCAGAATAGAAATATCACCATTGTTCGAATAGCACATATTTATATCAATGTACAATGTCAATGTAGTTCTGCAGATTTAATAATTTTGAAAGCAATATGGTGTAGAAAGTATTTTCCCCTTAATTAAGTACACATTTGATTTAGTGGTGGATTTATATATTTATTTTGGCTTGTTTTGAAAAACAGTCTTGATTTTGAAAATAGAAGATTTGTGAATACTCTTTCTGTAGCAAGGAATCGTAGGGTGGTCTTCATTTCTCCCTTGCTCCAGTAGGCAGAGTGAAGAATGTAATTATTTTCAAGGAGGGAGTACCCACCTCTGAATTCACTAAGAAAAGTCAGTAGAATTCCAGCTGTGATCTTGATTCTTCTGGAATGTATAGCCATTACTGACTTATGGCCCAACATAGCTTGCTAAAAATGTACAAACAAAATATCTCTTACTTGAAATTCCTCATATCCCAAGTAGGTTCGATCATTCTACACTTGTCCAGTTAAGAGTGTTCCTTTACAAATGCTCCCTTGGGTTTCGGACAGAATAAAAGCAGGTATGACTCTGAATTCCTGAAGAACAAGTAGTTAATTTTGGTACAAAAATATGATCAATATGGAGAATTATGAAAATGTTCATCATGATAGCCTTTTTTTGGGGGGGCAAAGAAAAAAGTGCCTTTTTCCTGGAAGCAGTGGTCACCTCCCAGATCAGATCAGATAGACATCACAAGTGGTAACTTGTGTACCGTACTATAGAGAAACACTTCACAGAAGTTATGGGATTCCCAACATATCTGAAATAGTGCAAAGAGTAAAACCTTACTTGTTAAGAATATTGGATCATCGGTTCAATCATAGCCCCTTTTCAAGACCAAACTAGGAAAATATTTATGCCCAAGACAAAAAAGATTCTTAGGAAGAAAACTCAGTGCTGTTATACCAACAGCATAAGAGCAAGTTGACTGATAAACATACTTCGTGGACTCACAGATAAATGAAAAAATAGTGGCATTCTAAGTAAGGTCACATAATTGCAAGACAGCCAGATACTGTAATTATGCAGTCCTTGGATCTCTCTGAGCTTGGTTGTTTGTTTGCCAATGTTTTATTGCCCAACTAGGTAACATCATCATTGCGAGTGAATGATTGGGTGCCTATCTTTTGTTGAGAGTACAGAAGATAACATCACTTAGGTTCCTTTTTCTCTGGCTTACATGCCTAACTGTTCAGTCTCTTGGTTTTTTAAAATATTTTGAATGTCTTCCGAAAGACCTGGACTGGATCTCTCTCATTTTTTATTATTTTTTTATTAATTAGATGTATATGCCGCCCTTCTCCGGAAACTCAGGGTGGCTTACAATGCATTAAGCTATAGCCTTCATACTTTTGTATATTTTATACAAAGTCAGCTTATTGCCTCCACAAACTAGGTTCTCAATTCACCTACCTTAGAAAGGATGGAAGGCTGAGTCAACCTTGAGCCGGGTGAGATTTGAACTGGTGTAATTGCAGACAGCTGGATGTTAATAACTTTAGTCTGCTTTTAATCTGTTAAGCTATCATTTGATATCTAAACTGTTTTTGTAGTTACGGAATTGATAAAGCTATATTGGTGATAAATGGGATGAAAATATGAGGAAAGTAGTCCATTTTTCCAAGAAACCAATATTCTGTTTTCTTGGTTGTTCATCTGCTCTAAGCTACCCTGCCTTTTAAGTTCATTTCCTTCTCCCCCAAAACTGGCATCTTTAGGGAAGGTCGGAACCACCAGGATAAGAAGCCTGTCAGGTTCCGTGAAGACTGGAAAAATAGACCTTAGCATGCAAAAGCAGTAACCAGTTTTGTTTATCCTGATATCAGTACTAACTGACCACCTTAAAAGTGTTACAGAAAGGAATCTTTGTTGGAGCTGACGCTCTGTGCTCCTCATCACCTTTAAAGCAGCACACAGCTCTACCTCAGTGCAATCACTCAATTATCCAATTAACCTGTATCCTCCCTCTCCCTCCCCAATCCATCACAAGCCGCTTCAGTTGTTCCTCGCTGCTGTCTTTCCTTAAAGTGATAGATGGTGATAAACTGTTTCATTGCATGATTCTGACGTCATCTAGCATGCGGCTGGTAAGTCGAAGTGAGAGGCATGCTTTGGGGCTACAGCCCAGGAGAGCAGGCACAGGAAGGGTCGTTGGTGAAAGTATGCAGCAGTGGAATGGTGATATTCACACAAATGGCGGCCCCGAGTACCGTCACAGGGCTGGGGCTGACAGAGCCCTGGTGGCGAGTGGTTAGAATGCAGTATTGCAGGCTACCTACCTCTGCCTACAGCCTGGAGTTTGATCCTGACAAGGCTCAAGGTTGACTCGGATTTTCATCCTGGTGAGATTAGTAAAATGAGGACTTTGACAGTTGGGGGCAATATGCTTTTATAAACTGCTCAGAAAGTCCTGTAAAGCACTATGGTGTGATGTCTTAAATGCTATTGCTATTATCAAGCTTAGGTAAAACCAATCAATGCTGCAATGTTTTGTCCCAGTGTCTAGAGCTGGAGCGGGTTGGAAAGGGAGTAAAAGATTCAGGCTCAGTTTTACCAAGATCAAGTTGCTGTGGATATTTTGGTTTTATCCAATCCTAGGTAATTTCTATCATTAGTCATGGAAGGACCATTTTCCATTCAGGACAAGTGTACAAGTGGAATTTTCTTGACTAACAGCTTTTGGTTGAAGAGCATGTGGCAACTATAGCTTGGAAGGTCTTTACAGAGGTTCTTCTGTATAAGTTACAACTGGTACTATGACTAGGAGACCCTCTATCACTTATATGCTGGTCACCTAATGTAAGGATTAGTAACTGGCTGTGAGAATGATCTTGGAAGACAGCCACATCATAGACAATGGTCTGATAAACAAAATCTGAATCCAAATGAGGAAGTAGGGTTGAAGGAAGCAGAAGGGATCCTCCCTAGTAAAGGCTGAGGAGAAGGGAAATGCTTTTTAGATTGGGAAAATTCTATGTAACAATAAAGGTAATGTTGATACTTATGGTTTTATTCCTGGATTACTTGGAAGGGCTGACATGATTATTGTGATGTGCTCTGCAGGAGCTGCCCTTAAACCACTTGGAAGCTTGTCTGTGGAGATTCTCAGTCATCCAGGTCATACTATAGTTGTCTCAAAAGTGTTTTTTTCTCCCTCCCCTCCCCATTCTATCAGAACCCATCCTTTCATTCCACCCCCAATCCAGTCTCAACTGTCAATGCCTCTTTCCATACACACACCTGTCATCAGAACTGATGAAGCTTCTTGGATAAGAAGTGAAATGCTTTCTTCTTCAAGAAAAAAAGTCCAGTTGCCTTTTGAAGAAAAAAGCACCTTTGAGACACTTTACTTTAAGAAGCTTTAGTCCAATATACAGCAACATGAGCATTAATAGGTATACCATAGCATGCCACATTAACACCTAATGTTACCACATATAAATCCTTCCCTGGCATAGGCCTGGCTCTTTGAGGGATCATTTATTTTCAATAATTTTCCTATCCAGAGTTGACCCCCATATCCCATTGGTCAAACTTTGTCATGTGATCAAACCTAGGAAGGGGGCAATGTCTGTCAGCCCACTTTCCCTCTGGAATATTTCTCCAAAGACACATGTCTTAGTTTACTGTCATTTAAAAAATGTTTTAAAAATGACTGTTCTTCCAGGCTTTGATTAGGGTGCTGAGCATGTCCTAAAATTGAATTGGTTTTCTTTCAATACTTTTGTATTTTCTGCTTTATAATTTTGCATTGTTTTTACTGCTGTAAGCCATTGAGCTCTGTTCCAATATTTCATGCCACAAAGAAGTTCAAAGCACAGGATGGCAAGACAAGAAGCAATAGATGGAAACTAATCAAGGAGAGAAGCAACCTAGAACTAAGGAGAAATTTCCTGACAGTGAGAACAATCAACTAGTGGAACAGCTTGCCTTCAGAAGTTATGGATGTTCCATCACTTGAGGTTTTTTAAGAAGAGACTGGACAGCCATTTGTCTGAAATGGTATTGGGTTTCCTGCTTGAGCAGGGCGTCCCTTCCAACTCTGATGTTCTATGTACTATGTTCTATCATGTAGTCAAATGGCATTATAAACCTTGTGCAACTGGACAATATTACTACTGAAGATTTATAAGTTGTTTTTTGTGTGTGCGCCTTTGAATGAATCTTCACTTCTGGTGAGTGCCTGGACAAATATCTGCAGTTTTCTTGGCAAGTTTTTTCCCCCCAAAGTGGTTTGGTCATTGCCTTCCTAAGGCTAAGTGTGTGTGACTGGCCCAAGGTCACCCAACTGCTTTGTGCCTAAGGCAGCACTAGAACTCAGGTCTTCCGGTTTCTAGCCTGATGCCTTAACCACTAATTTAGTCAAGAAATACTAGTGATTTTGAGAAGGTTTGGGTGATACTATATTAATGTAAATTGTTAATCTGAGGAGAATTGAAGTGTTTTACAACTAGTCCAAAAATTTCCAGAAGTGCAGATGAAAATATGGCAGAACGCTGCAAGATAGGGGCACTACAAGAACTTTCTGCCCTTTGCAAATATTTCAGAAGCTAAAGATAGATGGAAAAGGTCTGGCAGTGTAAAGTAGAAATCAGACTCCCTATTCTTTCAAGCATCTCCCTACATTTTCTATCTATCAGATACTGGAAGCCACACCACACATGTAAACAGAAATAGCAACATTTCTTCAGAGCCATGGGATTCTCATAGATGTGGTGTCAACTTATTTCAAGACAATGTTTTTTTCAACAGGAATAAATGGAAAAACTTAAATAAATTAATACTGGAGAAAAAAAAATAGTGGCATTGCCTTGAATGCTCAGGTAAATAAATAGCTTTCAGGGCTTATGCAGAATTTGCTTGGGACAAATTTCTGTATCAAAGTTTCCATTAAGAAAAGTGGGTAAATGTACCATGGCTAAAAACACACACTATGAAAATTGAAAATCATCTCAATACCAAATAGGAAATATTTATATTTCCACTTTGGAAACATATAAAGGGAAACTTGACAGATTGTTTCCACATAATTTTATGCATTTTTCATCTGCTTCTGACAAAATCAGTGGTTTTTAAAAAGAAAATCTACTTTATCCAAGCAGCAGTGAAAAATAAATCGTTTAAATATTATTTATTTAATTGAGCCAAATGGCAAATCAATAAGAGGTTATAAACATTATTTCGGTAGGTTCACAAGCTCAATCAGTAATACCTGGAAACTGTGTTATGTAGATTAAAACAAAAACAAAAACACATTCCAGACATGATAAAGGAAAAAAATGCAAATGCAACAGGTGCTAAGATTTATAAGAGTACTAGGAGATGGAACTTTTTTTCCCCCAATGACACTTGAGTTGCTTATATGGTTTGGAACCAATTTCAATTTCTCCCACCAATTCCCAGTACTGTTGCAAATCTTGTATGTTGGTTGACTAAGATATACGAGTCCTGCGTAGCTGGCTTATATTAGTCCACCTGAGTTGTTCCCAAGCCCACAGCACTAGCATAAGTAGTCAGGATATCCACCACTTGTTTTGTCTCCAAGGTCATCCGAGCTTCATTCAGCCAGTCCTGTGCCACCCTTCTGGGTTCTCCTTTCAGTTGATTGATGAATTTAGCTGCCAATTCTAAGTCTCCGTGTTCAATGCAGTAGGATGCATAAGAGAACAACTTATATGTGTCCAGGTCTTCGGGGCCAAGCTCAGCCGGTGGCTTCAGCTGCTGAGGATAAAACAAGAGAAGGGACTGCAGATAAGACAGAAAATATTGATACAAGCTGTTTCTTGTTTCATCTATCAATGCCACTCTTTTAGCCAGCTTCTGGACTGTGTGAAAGCGTGCCCTTAGTGCCTCTTCCGTATATACCCCACGACTGAGTGATTCTTGAGGAAGGGCAGCTGTTAAGGCCTTGGTGAATTCATCATCAGGACAGCTGAGTTGGATGGACTGTACTGCATCCTCCAAAGGTTCTGTGGGACTATCCCCAGCAGCAGTTTCCATGCTTTGCTTTAAAGCTTCAACTGAAAGCCACAACTGATGGGCTTTCCTGGCTTCTTCTGCAGCAACCACGTGGCCTGTAATATAAAATGCCATACATTTAATGGAAGGAAAATCTAGAATGCTTGAATATGTTCATTTATAGCTTGAACACATTCTGAATAAGATACAACCAAATTTATAATGAAGCAGATAGCACCTAAACAATAAAGCTAAGCCACTGACACGAAGAATGACAGAAATAATTTATTTACTTTCACTATTGTAAAATAGTGTTTTTGAGAGGCCAGGCTACCTGAAAATTGCCTAGCGACTGGGCTGATGCTACTCTGCTCCTTTAAGACCCCTCCCTAATCAGACTAGCTGTCCAGCAACGAGGAGCAGCAGGAAAGCAAGTGGTGGGAGTGAGAGTTGTTCTGGGAGTGAGAAAAGAGGTGCTTTCTTTTACTTGGTGGAAATGGAGCTGTTTCATTTTTATTTTATTCATAATCTGTTCATTTTTTATAAACAACTCAAGGTGGCAAACATAATATTGCTTCCTTCTATTTTCCCAACAACAGCCCTGTGAAGGAAATTGGGCTGAGAGAGTGACTGGTAGAAGATCACCTACCTGGCTTTCATGGTTAAAGCGGGACTAGAACTTCCAAGTGCTCTGCTTTATAACCATATGTATTAACATTAGGTGAGATGTTAAGTGACATCTGGCCTAATAGCAATAAGTATATTGATAGGAGTGTCCTGCAGTCATGTGATTGCCATTTATGACTTTCAGCCAACTTCTGACAAGCGAAGTTAAGAGAAGCTATATTTGCTTAACAACTGTGTGATTCACTTAATGTCAATGCAAAAGGAAAATCAGGAGTCCTGAAAATCAGGACTCACTTAATGACCACCTTACTTAGCAACAGATATTACCGAATTGTAATTGTACGTCACAGATTACCTGTACTGATTTAGCATATAATTTAATTCCTCCACAAAGTTTGAAAGTTTCCCATTAGAAATGAAAAAGCAATACAGAAATCCAGCTTGTTTATAAATACTGGATTATTTTACCTATTCTAACTCAGGATAAACTTTTTGGTACAGAACTGGATTCCTAGAATGGAATTACCATCTACAAAACAAGCAGATAAATAAATAAGCCACCCAGATTGTACTAAAGATAGCACATTTCTGTTACAACTTTACATGCCACACTCACTTTCAACTGCCTGTTCGATTCCCCTCAGCCTTGCATAGGCTGTATTGATATCCAGAGTGAAGTTGTCAATCTGTTCCTGATGAAGACGTTTATGCTGGAGTTCTTGTTCAGTGAGTTTTTCAGATAAATCCTGAAAGAAAAACACGTGAAAATGTGTTCACATTATGAAGGGTGAAGTTGGTACACTCTGAGCTTGGTTATTTTCTTGCAGACATTTCATTACTCAGACTTGGTTACAGCATCTATGCTTGTAAAGAGTAGAGTTACTCTCATTTTTATTCTGGTGGTTTGCCCTGTCAAGGACCACTCATAAGCTACAAGCATTTCCTTTATTGGTGTTCTTACTGTATTATGTCCATGTTTGCAAAACATCCTTGTATCCTTAATCTTAATGCACTGAGTAGACAATCTTAAGCGAGAATCTTCTGACATTCAGAAGAATACGTTTTCTATTCTCCATATATCCAAGGGCACTAGGAAGCTTAATGTAGAGTCAACTTAAATTTCTATAAATACAAGCCAGTAGGTACTTGCCATATGGAGCAGAAAAGCAAATTAAGATAATAGACTGAAAATTTCATTTGAAAGTTGTCCATTTAGACCAATATTTTAAAGTTCTGAGGCTGCAAAAGCAAGGTTACTACACCAAGATTGCAGAGATGATTTCCCCAAATTCCTAATTGTAAATAGTATTTTATATTAATATTCATCTCAAATAACTATTCCCCAAAGGAAAAAAATTGTTTATTATGAAATATTTCTGGGACTGTTTATAAACAATTATGAAATATCATATTCTACCAAAATATTTTTAAAGTTTACTCCATAGATTATCTGCCACTTTCAATTTTTCCCCTCATTTACCATCCAGGAAAATACCGGAACTCTGGATATTTAGAATTTCATCATGAACTTGATAAAGAAAATTCCAAGAAATCCACAGATGAATATACATCTGAATAAAGGCATACATGAATCAGCAAATGTACACGAGTGGCAGGGGAAACCTTTCCCTTTTATGTCTCTCTCCACTTCCTTTGCATGGCAGTAGGCCATACTACCCACTGATTTTCCCAATGCTTTCCCTTCCTTTTAGTATCCCCTTAGCTGCTATGCTTGAATTCAAGCCCAGCGAGCCCAGCTTATCTGTTTCTCTCTTCTTCCCAGTAGCTTGTTTTTCTTATCTCCCTTTAGACACTGCCACTGTAGTATTCAAATCCAGTAGAACCAAATTTTCTCATAGTCTTCCTAGCCTTCTCCTTTCCCTTGTGCTCATTTTTCTGCTGCTATTGGTGTCTTTCCTCAGCCCTCTACCCAGATTTAGGTACTTAAGATGGATGCCCAGACCAAGCATGCTTCTTGTATATGACAAGGCAAAGCAAGTTTCTTTCATTATGGATACACACCACTCAAAACTTGCTATTCCACAGAACTTGCTATGCACAAAATGCACAGAACATTTTGCAATTCCTCAATTCTAAAGAATATTTGCACACAAGTGAGTTCAAAGGAGATTGTTAATGTTTACTTGGATTATGCAAAGAATTAAGAAGTGGTACTTTAGAATGGATTAAAAAGTATCAGAATCCTGGAAAAAGTGCTTTCACATTTTTCTTCTGAAAAAAAAAGGGAGAAAACATGTAGCTGCATCTTTCAAAGACTCAGCAGGGGTTTTCAGGATGTTCTTACAAACTGGTATTTCAGGATTTCTCTCTGAACTGCCTACTAAACCAAAGCAGAGAAAGACTAAGGAAGCCATCTTTTCTTACAAAGTACTCCTTCAAATTATTTCTGCAGCCCTAGTATTTTCTTATTGCATAATAAGAAAAAATTCTGAGAATGAAAGAAGCACTGAACTTAAAAGGACCTTTCACTATAATAAAGCAAACTCCCACCTGGTCAAATTGTTCCTTCAGTTCTTGTTCCTGAATTCTGATAACATCTCTTAGGTGATCAGCATGTGCAGCAGCTTGTCGGCGTAACTGAGTTCGCATTTCACTTTCCATAACTGCTTGAGCTTCTTCAACCTGTTAGAGAAATCACTGGTATTTGCATCTTTAAAAATTACCTGTGAATCTGTAAACTATATCTTTAGTTTAATCATATTTTTATTAGGTAAATCAAAAGGGCACAAAACAATTTTCTATTTTCCAGAATTTATCAAGTAAAATTTGCAAAAACACCACCACCCAACCTAACAAACAAAAACAAAACAAAACCAAACCAACCAACCAAACAAACAGGAAATGGGAAGAAGCAAAAACCCTTTAAAAACTAGATATGGTATTTCGGTCACAAGATCTGAAATCATAATGTAAAATTTAGTCTCAGTGTTAAGAATGGAATACATAGTCCAAACATACACATTTTTCACTGAGGCAAGTGCCACAATAGAAATTAAACAATAGAGTGGGGTACATTACAAATGGTCATTGTTAAACCTATTGAGAGACAAATCTACTTCCATTCACACATCTGAAAACACATTAGTTTTCTATTTGGATGAAGCCAAAGTATAAAAATACTTATCTTTCTTATTTGGAGGTACTTTTCAGAGTAACCCTGGACTCATGTTTATTCTTAAACAATCTAGTACATAGAACATCAGAGTTGGAAGGGACCTTGGAGGTCTTCTAGTCCAACCCTCTGCTCAAGCAGGAAACCCAATACCATTTCAGACAAATGGCTGTCCAGTCTCTTCTTAAAAAGCCTCAAATGATGGAGCACCCATAACTTCTGAAGGCAAGCTGTTCCAGTAGTTGATTGTTCTCACTGTCAGGAAATTTCTCCTTAGTTCTAGGTTGCTTCTCTCTAATTAGTTTCCATCTATTTTTGGTGGCCGCAGCACACTGCTGGCTCATATTTAAATGATTGTTCACTAGAAATCCAAGATCCCTCTCGCACTTACTGCTATTAAGCCAAGTTTCACATAATCTATACCTATCTTCTAAGATGTTGGCTATTCCTGCCAGCTTGGTGTTGTATGCAAATTTGATGAGTTCCCTTCTATTCTCCCATCTAGATTATTTATGAAGATATTGAAGAATACTGGGTCTAAAATAGAATCTTGGGGTATCCCACTGCTTATTTCTCTCCATGTAGATGTAGTTCCAATAAGGCACGAGTGTCAAACTCAAGGCCAGCGGGATGCTTAAATCCAGCCTGCGGGGCTGGCTTGGAAATATCAAAGGACCAGTCCATGGTGCCTCTGCCTGACAAAATGGGACATGGGGAGGGGGGGCATGTGCAGTCCCTGCACCCTGTTTTGGCCAGCAGAGAGCTGCAGGAGGCCATCCAGGCCAAAAATGGGGTGCAGGAAACCACGTGCAGCCTCCATACGCCCCAATTTGGCTAGCAGGTTGCTGCAGGAGGCTGTCCTGTTTCCTCCTCCCAGCTGACCTGTGGAGAACTACAATGCTGATTCCACCTTCGAAGAAATCCAGTTTGACACCCCTGCACTAAGGACTACATGTTGAATGTGATTTGTCAACCACTTACAAATCCATCTGGTGGTCATGCTATCTATCCCACATTTTTCTAGCTTACTAAGAAACAGGTTGTGGTCTATTTTATCAAATGCCTTCTGAAATCCAAGTATACTATTCCATAGGATTTTGTTGGTCCACTAATTTATTCACTTTGTCAAAGAAAGATTTGTTTGGCATGATCTATTTTGATATATTGGCTTCTGGTTATAACGTTGCTCGCTTCTATGTTTGCAGATCTGATGATTATCATCATCATCATCATCATAATTTCCAGAGCTGAAAAATGTCAGTCTGTATTTTCCTGGATCTGTTTTTTTCCCCTCTCCTTTTTCTGAAAATGGGAACCACATCAGCTCTTTTCCAGTATACTAGTAGTTCCCCATTGTTCCAGGATCTTTGAAAGATACTGTATATTTCAATGGTTCCAAGATCATGTCTGGCAGCTCCTTCAGAACTCTGGGATGTAAACTATCAAGTCCTGGTTAGCTGAACTCATCTAGAGTGAACAGGTGTTCTCTTACCATTATTATTATTATTTTGCTTATTTTAATTTGTATTTCTAGTCTGTCTTTTACGGTTCTGTTTTTGGTAGGTTGGACTAATTTTTATTTTTGCATGAAGACTGATGCAAGCTGCTAAGCTGCTCTGCTTTCTCTCTGCTGCCCGTCACTTTCTTGCCACCATCTCCCATTAGTAATATTATATACATAAAAATAGGAAAACTCATTTGCCAGTTCTTTAGCTGATATTGGCTTCATATGCAATGAGTTCTTCCCAAGAACTTAGGACATAATGTATTGATGTGCTATATGTGCAGATTCAAGCAGTGTGGCCTTTTGTAATTATCAGATGGAAAGTTTTGTCATTATTATTCTCTCTTCATGAAAATGTGAGATCATTTAAAAAATGATCTATGTAAGAAGCTAAGGTTTATGAAAACAAAATGATTATTTGAAATATAAAGCAAGGTTTTAACCAGATATATAATCAAACTCTTCACAAATGTTTAGGAAGGCAAGCCACTGTATTAAGAGCATAAAAGGTTTAAGAGGAAATTAACTTTCCTGATTCTGTCAGTCTTGATTTTAGGGGTTAATTCATACAAGATCTCCCAATTCTAGAAGGCCAAACATCATGCAAAGGAAACTTCTATGGCTGCTGTCCACTGGCTTTTGAATGTGTTTGCTAAATTGTGAAACTTATTTTTTTATTCTTGAGAAATCATCCAACTCTTTTCTTTCAAACAACTGCCTCATGGGAATGGGGGTGCACTTTTTTTTCAGAGTGATCTGTAACACTGTGCTCATTCTATCTCAGGTTTATCAGACATTAGTCAAGTTAATTCCACTAATGCACTGATTTGACAATACATACTAGAAGCTAGACTTTGTGGTAAAGGTACATTCCAAATAGCGCAAACATTGTAGTCTTCTTGAAAATTTGTACTCAAATCTATCGTAACTAAATCACCATTGTCTAGAAGTCCACTTTAATGCAGTCTTAATAAGCAAATAAGCACTAAATAAGAATCCTTGTGCCAATTGCTGGGCAACACTGCACGGACTACTTAAAAGTACCGTATGTTAGAAAATTAAACACTCATTAGTTACCTTCTTCTCCTGTTCAGTTTGGATTTCACTCTTATGACGTTCCAATGCCTTTGCTACTGCTGACTCAAAAGCTTTTTTCTCTTCCAGTTTTTGTTTTTCCAGAGCTGTCTTAATATGTTGTTGCTCTCGGACTTTCATATCTATCAGTTCCTTATTCAGCTGGTCTATACGGCGGTGAGCATGAGCAATAAGAGAGTTCAAGTCATCTGTTGTCAGCTTGTCAGCTGGAGAAGATAGATGTTTAAACAGATAAAAATTGTTAAATATTCACATATTACTTAACTGCATACACAAAGTGAGATTATTTCAATTTTTCTCAACCTAATGCCCCCAAACAATTTAAACTTCAGTTCCAAATCCTCTATAGCCAACATGGCCAACATGTAACAGAGTCCTGAAATCCAACGTTACTAGGAAGAATCAAGAAAAGTCTGATTCAAAATCCTCTATATTTCTTTCATTTATCAGAACCAAATATTGTAAGCAGTATAGAAATATAAAACAAAACAAAATAATTGCTGTATGTTCTCATGTATTCTGGAAACAAAAGCATCAGTGAAATCTATTCATTCAAAAAGACTTTGGGTATAAAGAACAAAGAGAAGTACAGTGATTTTGCAACAATAAATACAGTATTCATTAAATGAAGCTTTTCTCATCTGAGTGTCCCAGTTAGAGGTAGGAATTAGAATTGATTTATGCCATTTCTTAAACATTCAGAATCTTGAGAGATTATACATGAAATAAAAGAAAAAACACTCACTAGATTCAAATTCTTTTACATAGATCTCTACAGTAGGGATAACCTAACAAATGCAGCACTATTTCAAAAATAACACACTAAAATAAAAACATTAATATTTTAAAATATACTTAATCATATCATTGAATAAGTTTATTGATTTAATTAACCACCGAGAAAAAACTTTATAGTTTTTAAAAGTAATTATCTATATTCAGTAAGTTTTGTGGCATCCTATCTTTAGATCAATTCAGTGTCTCTGTTCAGCTCAATAAAGGAATCTGTTATTTTTAAATTTCAATGCAACTTACAATCAAGAATTGTTTTTAAATGTTATTGTCAAAAATAATTTGATGACTTGTTTTTCAAAAATGCATTTTATATTTTAGACTTTAATATTTGGTTTTAATTTATTTATGTTTTAATGTATATGTATATTCTTAACATTCTTAACATTCTTAACATAAACAATGTACAAAACAATATTTAAACATTAAGAAAAAAATGAACAGGATCAAAAACAAAATGATTGCTTTCTTACAAATCCATATGACATCCATTATGTACATATTTATATGTACATAAACATACACACCTAAACTTTATAAAATAATAATTTATAAGCAGCTCAAGAAAATGACTATTCATGTTGGAGCACAAATACATGTAACTTGGTTTATGCTCACAACTATGATTTGTAATATTGAACATCAGCATATTTTTTAAAAAATGATTATGTAAGTTTTAAGAAAGATAATTTTTAAAATGTAAATCAAATGTGTATGTATGTATGTATGTATGCCATTTTATTCTCATGTTAAAATGAACAAGAGAAATGTGAAGTTTATACAAAGCACAATTGTGTTAAGAACTCACCTACATCAGTTATTTCTGCAAGAGAAAATGAAGGTATGAAGAAGTTAAACCAGATTCACAGTAACAGATCAATGAGTTGTTACAAGTATTCAGAAGCAAAGAATATAGATACAAGTGCAAGGCTTGAAAATTAATAAAGGAGATAGTTAAAAATTCAAGGCTGATGCTAGTATGTATTTATAGCTGGGCTCACCCTCTCAAATATGTGCATATACGAAGGAATTCTCTGCCATACCAGAATGCTAGATGCAATCACTGTTTATCAATTCATTCTTCCTACTAACTCAGATTAACTTTTGCACTTTCTTTTAAAAATCTTTCTGCTTTTCCTTTCAGTTCTAATTTTTGGATACTGCAGCATGATAAAGGGAAAGCATGCATAATCTCCTTGGCATTTTGGTTGCTCAATCATGCCTTTTTCTTTCTATGGACTATATATTTATGTTTGTCTAACATTTTACTTGATTCATTTACTTGAGAATGGAGGAAAACAGTACACATCGACAAAATCAATGGACAAAATCAATGAAAAAAATTATAGGCACTTCTGCGGATGCATTTTCTCTATGGAAACTTGCAATTTGGAATATAAGGGGAGTAAATGATAAAGGAGAACTAGCTTGGTATTGTGGTTGAGACATCAAGATAGAAACCAAGAGACCCCGATTCCTAATCCCACCTTAGACACAGAACACAGAAAATTTCTTAAGTCTGAGAAGCAAAATATTATTTAGAAGAGACACAGGCACACTCATCCATTATTTACTACGTATAAGAGAAAGGGGAAGTAAAGGCCAATCAGGGTTAGATTGCAAGATTGTGTTATGCTAACCTATCTCACTAAAGTATATAGTTCTAGTTTTCCTTAAGAGTCAGTTTGCTGTTCTGATCTATGCTGAAGTGCTGACAGGGGCTAACAACTGGAATATAGTTCTCTTATACAAAAGTAACATTTAAGCCTATGAAATATGACTAGGAAAGTATTTCGCAGAAATCTGATTGAAAGTGAATGAGAAATACAATGAAAAAGATTTGAGCACTGCAGTGTAGCTTTATGCTGGCAGGGAAGGTGTAGATAAGATTTTTGCTCTTTTGCAAATTTTTAAGAAATTATAGAAATTTCTTGATTTAGAGAAGGATACTATAAAGTGGTTTGAATTATGGAACATTTTGTGTGAATATGGAGTTGAAGGCTGGTTGCCAAATGCAATAATAATGGCATATGAAGAAAATAAAGCATGCACAAGATGAGTAAAATACCTGATATAATCTGATAAATATCTGATAATCTGATACCAAACAAGGAGTAATATGTTACTTGGGGTCCTAAACGAGTACTTATACTATTTTCCTTGAAAATAAAACCCCATCTTATATTTTTTTTGAGCCCCGAAATAAGTACTTGGCCTTATTTTGGGGGAAGGTCTTATTATTTTGAGACATGTGGAGCAAGATGGGGTTCCTCTTGCCATGTTACCTGTTTCCACCTGTCTCCCTAACCCTAACCAGAGGAAATGGTAGGGACTAGCTGTGCATGTGCTTAAATATTTTCGGAGGGGGCTTATTTTCAGGGAGGGCTTATTTTAGCGCATGCGCTCAAAAGCCCTATTGGGCTTATTATCCAGGGAGGTCTTATTTTCAGAGAAACAGGGTAGTACTTTTGGGTTCAAACAGTATGCCTGCCTGCCTGAGAACCCAAAGAAATGCAATAAATGTGAAATATATTGCATAATGCAACAAGGAGAACCAACGTGAAAAATAAATGCAATGAAAACCAAGGTAGCTGTGCAATCAGGGAACTGGAGTGAATAATTTCAGATTGCATGTAAGTGGCAAAAAAAGAAGGCAAATAGGAAAACTTGTGCAGGTAACAGAAGGTTTAGTATAGTATAGATAAGAAAAGACCGGACAAATATTAAATGTGCAAATTTATATTCTATATGTGGTTAGAAAAATGAATATTTGTTGAAAGAACTGAAATGCTTCTGCCCACCTTGTTATATAGGAGAAAGAAAGGCATCTCAGAATAAAACAAAACTGAATGGAAAGAAAATGAGTTAAAAGTATACATCACAAAACAGGAAGAGCCAGATTAAGAATACGTAGGGAAATTATGAGGATGCAATATAAAACCAACTAGTAGAAAAAAAGTACACATAATTGGTCACTGGGACAGACTAGATGAAGAACGACATGCAAAGGAAGGATGAACAAGTTGAAAAAAAGAGAGAAAAATGAGTAAGTAATGGGACATAGTCTTTAAAAGAAGAGAGGCTAGAAATCTTTAAAAGAAGAGAGGCTAGAAATTTAAAGAATAAAAGCTATTACATTAATCATTATATGGACATGATGGAAGAATATGATATTTGTGTAAACTAGATGTTCTTGTATTTCCTTTTCTTTTATCTCTGAACTTTCATTACTTTTGCTTACTGCTTTCTCTGGGTTGGCAATACGTTTACCTAAAAGACAATGTTACAGATATGCATGGATGTACTGTATGTCAGCCATTTAGTACTGGAGGATTTGATACTGGAGAACTTACAGCTAATTGCTGTTTTAGTGAACTACTTTGCATTATTTATTTAATTTACATACTTTGTCATCCAAAGGGGAACAGCAACAAGTATATCTTTATTGATTTGAACTTTAATTTACTTATGGCTGAACTATTTACTTTACGGCTAATATTTGAGAATCATATCTTCTTTTAAAAATGTAATTTAATATATGATGAATAATATCTTCAACAATAGCTTGTTATTAAGAGTTTTTGTTGCTTAAAATAGGCCAGCCAATGGCTTATTTAAAAGATAGAAGAGCTATAGATCAGGGGTGTTAAACTCCTGTCCCCACAGGCCAGATGTGTCAAGCTGGCCACACCCGGTTTAGCGAAGGGGGGAAAAGTCACGATATGTCATGTGACGCTGCTGTGACAATGTGAATTTGACACCCCTATTATAGATGGTGTCAGGTTTAATCCCTGACATTCCTAGCTTTAAAAGATATGGTAGTAAGTGGAATTACCTATGTTTAACTTTAGAACTGCTGTCTAGCATATATGAAGGTCTTCTATGTATCTAACTTTGTATAAATATCATTCTTAAAAGAACCATGTGCAAGCAGGTAGTTTCAATTTAATTGAGCTTGCACATTGTGTGGGTCTATATTTTAGTTCTCCAAATAAATTTTGGACGAGTATGAATTTGTTCGTTTGTTTATTAAGTGCAAATGTACACCTCAAATTTAATGTACATTGTATTTAGCTATGGCAGACTATTTTATTGCTGATGGAAAAGAAAATATACCCATATCAAGCCCAAAAGAAAGTATCCATGATTAAGAATCAACAAAATTAAGTAGGCCTCAATTAAGGAGTTAACAAGGGGAAAGTGTTAATAAAGCTAAACCAGTCCCAAAAATCAAGCATTCAAATGGAGATGTTGGTCATGACGTCATCTATTTATATATTTTATGATCTTACTTACTTAGCCCCTTCCAACCAGTCTGAATGTCAGGAGTAACACTATCCAGCTCTCTCTGAAATTCTTCTCTTGCTTTGGTTACAAGATCATGGTACTGTGTTACTATTTTAGCCTCTGACTGTGCTGCTTGTACCTACAGAATAAAAAGAAAAAGGCTTAAAATATCAAGTAGGTGTTCAGTCAATAATTTTATAAACAATGCCTAGAGTAGAAACAGACAGGAATAGAAATATCAGTAACAAAACATCTAAGCAATGATTCTATGGGCAATGTTTATCAATTACTTGAGCCCTTTGTGATTATATTCAGACCTTCTTCTGCATTATTAGTCCAGCTAAATATTAAAGTTGAGGTTGAATTATAAAAAAATATGCCCCCTGGAAGCATATCAATAAACAGAAAGGCAGGGAAATTATTCTGGAAAATATCTTGAACTTGTTTTTATGATTTATGAGATTTATAAATGTATTTGAATATATTCATTTCAAAACAGAAATAGAATACTTAGTATTGTCTGACATGAACAAAACAGCAAGACATCAGTATTACTATTAGAGGAAGCAGATGATGAAAAACTAAAAATGAGATAAAAGCAGAAGAGTCATATTGTAACATAAAGCCTGTATTTGGACAGAAAATGCTCATTCCTTTAAAAAAAAGCACTCTCTTAGGTATTTAAGCATCTAAGGTGATAGTAACAATTTAATTACAAAACCGAGAAATTTAGAGGGAGGGAGAGAGGCAAGTTAGATTAGGTAGGTAGGTAGGTAGGTAGGTAGGTAGGTAGATAGATAGATAGATAGATAGATAGATAGATAGATAGATAGATAGATAGATAGATAGATAGATAGATAGATAGATATAGAATAAATGGATGGGTGGACGGATAGATGGATACCAACTGTGTTACCACTGACCTCAACTTCAGACCTTGTCTGATCCCTTCTAGACTATTACAGGTTCTACCAACCAGGGGTGGGTTCCAAAAATTTTTACTACCGGTTCTGCAGGCGTGGCTTATTTTGTGGGCATGGCTTGGTGGTGGGGGTAATGTGACTGGGTGGGCATGGCCAACTTTTTTTTTTTAACTTTTAAAAGCATCTTTTCTACAACCTGTCCTGTTCGCTCACGTAGGGCCGCTCTCCTCAGGGTTCCGACGGCGAGCCAATGTCGTCTAGCAGTGCCCAGGGGTAGGGCGTTCTCTGTGGGTGCTCCCACCCTCTGGAATGAGTTACCTACCGAGCTCCGGACGGCTCCTGATCTCCACTCCTTCCGCTGGGACCTGAAGACTTGGCTGTTCAAGCAAATAGGCTGACTCTGATTCTGGGTTTTATTATTTATTATTAATTAGTTATTTGGTTTAAAATGGGATTTTATTGTATATGTTTCTTAACTTACGTTCACCACCCTGAGTCCTTTGGGAGAAGGGCGACATATAAATACATGTAATAAATAAATAAATAAATAAACATTAAGAGGTTGCAGAAAAAAATGCTTTCAGAAGTCTCTGACGCTCAGGCAACTCAGCTGGGATCACTAGAGGCTTTTAAAGGCATTTTTTTCCCTACAACCTCCATAGAACAAATATGAAAGATTCAATCCTTCCCCAAGGAAGACTTGAACATCTATTTTCTGTAGTTATGTGAATTTCTGAGGAGTTCTGCGTGCATAAAAACTACTATGTACCTACACAGGCAATCATTCAAATAGCACCAGTTATAATTAAGGAATTCAACTTTTTTACGTTTCAAGAAACAGCAATCTTTCACATGTTCCCATCTCTTGTCCTAGGTTCTCACTCTCTAACCTCTGACTATTTTAAAAGGATAATGTTAAATATACAAAATAGAGCCTAACAGCATAGAAAAATGCAAAGGCAACAGAAATTATCCAGTAATTCATAAAAATGAAAGAAAATATTTCAAAAAAGGAAACTGAAATTAGTTTCTATTTCATGTACTTCTCAGCAAAAATATTTATTTATTAAACATACTGTGGCTTATTATGGGAAAATATATTAACATTTCTAAGATATTGAAAAATAAATTGATTTTTAGTATTGAAGTTCACTGAAATAACATCAGTGAAAATCTATAAAATCCAATTTTGTATGAGTTTACCTTTTTGACCACATTGTCCAAGTCAGTGATCATACAATGAAGGTTCTCTTCTATGCCCTGTATGTGAGGTTTGACTCCAGGTATACGAGATTTCTTGGCATTATCAATCACACCTTTCATTTTTTCTATTTCTTCTCTAAATGAAACCAGAATCCATCAAATATACACAGATTCATTGTTTATTCAAGAAAAAAAAGATGTAAATCAGATCTGTCTATGTGCATTATCTATAAAGCAGGAGTTATTACTTTTTTAGGCAGCGGACACAAGTTCACACTATATCATGTGCTAAGATGTAAAAATGTTTAATAAAATGAACATTACAACATTTACATATTTATACACATCAGTTCCCTTGAAATGAGGTAAGCCTCATCTCTACCCACCTCTGGAAAGTCCTTAAAAATGTTTTTCCAGCTATCTTAGGGATCCCAAAAGGACAGACTGTGAGATAGTTGTAATCTTTAGAATACTGCCAATTTTCCTGAAATCTTGGCTTTTATTTCCAGTTGTTTTTTTATAGTTATTTACATTTGTTTTTTATTGATTTTGCTGTATACTGCTCAGAATCACATGAGGGTGTGATGAGAAGCCATATAAATTTACTTCAATTAATAAATAAATGTTTTTAGGCTGAATAAAATCTCTATAAATAAAATCTCCTATGGGAACAAAGATCTCGCCAAATAAGGTAGTATGAACTTTTAAAAAATTAAATAATTCCTTTTTAATGAAGTCGTTGAGCATTATTGACAGGTAGTTCTCAGACACTCTTTCAATGACCATTCGAAGTTATGGTGGTTCTGAATGCATAAGATGTACTTACTACTGGTCTTTAAAGGACTAGTTGTCCATATACCTGCGGTCACATGACTATGATCTGGGTGCTTGCACAGTGGAAGCTGCAGCTTCCCACAGTTATGTGATCACCATTTGTGACTTCTCCCCCCCTTTGGTGGCTTCCTATGAGTAAAGTCAAGGGGGAAGCCAACAAGAAAGGTAATAAGTCACTTCAGTAAATCTCCCCAACAGAGCAGCAGTCACACGTAGCCTAGCCAATGCTTGGGTCATACCTCACCAATCATTGTGCAACCTTCTCAGCCCAGCAGCAGTCATTCCCGGCCTGGCTGTGCACTTGCAGCACATTGCCAGTCACTGGTCACACCTGATCCAACAGCAGCCATTTACCTACACATCAACCTATTTGCATTGCCTCAGATTTGCAACTTCCTGATAGTTTACCCATGGACTGTACTTTTTGGAAACCAGTAGGAAGTTGCAAGGAGGTCCTCGCTTAGCAATCTACAATCCTCACTTAATGATGGCAACAGACTTCTAACATTGCTGTCACTAAGGAATACAATCAAGTGACATCTTCCTTTATAACTGCATTGTTTCGTGACAGAAATTCCAGTCCCAATAACTGTCATTAAGAAGTACTGCACTCCTAACCCTTATATAATTAAATTATATAATTTAAATGGAAAAAAATTAAACTATTGATTCTAGTCACTGATTAGAGTTTACCTGTATCATCAGCCCAGAGTTTGCTTAACCATATTTTTTGTGGAAGCAAAAACTGTCTGGAGTTATCCTTTAAGCTATAAATAGTTTAGAAACCAAAACAGCTGGGAAAATAACACGCTAACTCCAATCCAAATAAGCTATAGTACAGTTCATTGTATAAACTAAGTCACTGACTACTGAAACTAAAATCTAACACAAAAACTCTACAATTGCTATTTTTATAGTACAAATATTTTAAAAATCTTTTTTTAATATAAAAACTAGAAAACTCACTTGGCCTTTAATAGAATATCTGCAGCTTCATCCACAGCTTTTCTACGATCCTTCAATGCTTCCTCTAAAGTTCGCCACTGAACTGCCTTTTTCTCACTTGGAACCTAGCAAGATATTCAAGATATCCAATCATTTTCATTATTATTACCATTTTCATTATTCATTATTGAACAAATTTCTTGTGTGTCCAGTCATACTTGGCCAATAAACTATTCTATTCTATTCTGTTCTCTTCTGTTCTGTTCTCCTAACTCTATTCTACTCTATCATATCAGTGACATAATTCTACAAACCTTTGTAGAATTCTTCCTATCTTTTAGTAGGAGTATAAATGCGCTAACTTTGAAAAAGTGGCTTTCATTCAGAAATTATACACACACACACACACATACACACGCCGTATTTTTCAGACTATAAGATGCACTTCATCCCCGCCCCCCAAAGTGGGTGGAAATACAGCGAATGTTGCTAAAGCCCCGCCTAGTCTTCAGCCTCTGCCTTCCAGCAATTTGCCTCCTTGCAGCAAATAGCCTGGTCAAACAGACTGATTTAGCTCGAGCAGCTGATTCAGGATTGGATCTGCCACCCAGAATACCTCCAATCAGCTGTTCCAGGCTGCGGGGATTGTAACCATCCATTGGAACTGTCGGCACCCATCACTACCACCATCTATTATTGCCTCCATGCATCCTGTTTTCTGCCTCTGTGTGCCCCATTTTCTGCCTCCATGCATCCCGTTTTTGGCCCGTTCCAGGTGGCTGGAATTCCTGCCAAGCCGGATCATTCCATGTCAAGTGAACTGATTTCAGAAAAGTGCCCTGCTTGAACATCATGGATTTCGATGAAATTTTGTGTGAACATACACACATATCCCCAATTAATATCAGTAAGGTGTTATGTGTGCCAATGCAATACTTGCGGAGATATAGTCATTTGTGTGACCCTATACCGCAGCTTTCCACAGTATGAACATTATACTTTCAATTAAATATATACAAAATCAAATATTACAAGGAATGGAACATTCTAGAGAATCCTAGAGCACGCTAATCTGATTCTTACAGATCAGCGAGTTATTTTTTTCAATTAGAAGTTTGTAATGTTTTACACAAAAGATTTGCTTTTCCTTATTTATTTACACACTTTGCATTGTTATCAGCAATTATTGCAGTGCAACTGAATAGATTTTATTCATATGCCCTTTCCTTTTTTTACAATGTTCCCCCAGTAATGTCATATGTTCCAACAAAAAGTTATAACATCATCTCAAGTTTCATAAGTGAATAATATTACAGATAATCTTCATTTAATGTCCATGCATTCAGTCATCATTCCAAAGTTACAATGGCACTGAACGAGGGATACTTAAGATAGCTCACATCATTCCCGTATCTGTGATCACAATTTGGGTACCTGGCAATCGGCTCGCAATTATAATGTTTACAATGTCCAATGATGCTGTGACCACTATTGTGACTTTCACTGCCAGCTTCCAACCAATCAATGGCAAAGCCAGCAGGAAGTCAAGTAATATTGTGTCTTACGACTGCATTGTTAGCAGTGGAGTTTCTGGTCCCAATTATTGTTAGTAAACTATACTGTTGAATATCTTATATCCCACCTTTGTATTGGTTTTGGTCTCTAAAGATACATGACACATTTTGCAACTTTTCCTTAGTGATTAAAAAGATCGAACAAAACATACAAAACTGTAACATATAATAAATATAAAACATGTGCACCTCAGAGTTATCCATAGCTTCTTTCAGTTTTTGAGCATGAAAATTGACCGCTTGGACAGCAGCTTCCTGGAGAGTAACTGCTTGCAAAGTGATACGAGCAGTGCTATTCAAAGCGCTTTCCAAGGATGCTGCAAGGGCTAGAAAGGAAAAGGCGAAAAACTGTATTTCATTTTATTGATCATTAATCTTACATAGTTAATTTAATCTTCCAGTTTAGTTTTTAATGTATTTTTTCATCATTCTCTTACAATTAAAAAGAAAACCAAAGATCTGGCATTTGACTATAATTTTTCATGAAATGCCAAACCAGCAGTATGGTTAAATGTTTAACCAGAAACCAGATTTGAATATTTAAAGTTGGCTGTCTATCCATTCTGACTTTATGTTAAAGCACTAAAGTTCCAGATTCACTCATTATGGCTTTGTATTCATGGAGTACTTCTGCATACTAGTCCATGGTTCCAAACTATATTTTGGAACACAACTTTGCCACCTCATAAGAAGCAATACGAATTAAACTAAATAAAACGTATATTAAAATAGCCCATGAATCTATTTTTAATCAGAATATCTTTAAATGTTGTAAAATGAATATGAAGCACATAAATTACTTATCTTTTCAAGGGTAAAATCAACAATTCCATTAAGGTTTATTTTAGAACTACTGAAATTAAAATCATATTTTTAAAATTGTATAAAAGTAGCCATAATATCTACCCACTTACCCTTAATTCTATCTTGTTCTTCTTTCTCTTGTTTTGCTAGACGAGCTGCAACCTCTTCAGGTGGCCTTTCTTTTACAATAGTATCACCATGACGATGTTCTTTACCTAGGTACAGATATTTTTAAGCACCATACTGAAAGGAAAACTTTATTTTTTTTTTAAGAAAGTGACTTCTTTGTTAGATTTCTATAATGGCCTGCGTGCTTAAAAAGGATTTTGTAGGTATATTAAATGTCCTCCTAATACCTTGTCTTGAACCAATTAGGAATGAGTGTTTGATGACTGAATTATACCTTCAGTCATTCCAATGGCATTAAAACATACATTAGACATAATCTTTAAATTACAGCGTGAACAACTGAGATCCACATTTCTGCTCACAGTCAAAATAGTATGAAGACATATTGCAGCTTTTAACACTATTCTGCATCTGGGAAGCCAGAGTAAAATCTATGCAATTACACTGGGCTTTGGAGAATTCAGTACAAGTATGGAAAATTTCCCATTTCTTGTAACACCTGACTAAAGAAAGAAACAGGAGTTGCACTTTTGATAGTTCTTCTAGTTCTAAAATAAAATTTAGGCCTGTGTTTTCATAGTGGGAATTTAAGTATCTTGATCAGTTGATCAGTGACAAAATGAAACTCTGTTTGTACTTCAACTCCAAAATTGAGAACACAGATGCACAATTTGAAAGTGGAGATTATGGCTGCCTGAGGGGAAAGCCTTACAAAGTGTAAAATTTATCTAAGAAAACATACTAAAAATGGATAAGAGAAAAACAGGAAAATTCTGATATCCACAAATTTTAGCTTACTATGAAAGATAGTAAGCAGTAGCTTACTATCTAGCTTACTTAGTAGCAGCAGACCAGAAAAACCTTTATGAATACTACCATAATCTGTAAATGCATTCCTTTTTCAAAACTTGGACTAAAAATTTGTTAAGGTCAGAGGAAATCAATGGAATAACTTCAGATAAAGATCCTACCTACATACTATCTGTAATTGAACAATTGTTTATCTAGATAAAATAGTAAACAATATTCTTTCTATTGAAACCGATTTTCTTGTTATTGTCTTTCAAAGAGGATGTTCACTAAGTTAAGAAAGTATACATCCAAGATGTAGGGGAGAAATATACAAAAAGTACATCTTAACTCTATTTCATTATGACATCTAAATTCTGTGACCGATACCCTGAATCTTTACAAAATTATATAGAAGAATTTCTTAATAAGAGAAATTCTTTAGAGAATTTAGTGAAAAGAGGGATTTAAAAATAGTTACAAAGGTAGTGGGTAAGTAAAATTGTGTGTGTGTGTGTGTGTGGGTGGGTGTTTCCAGTCATATTCATGTTAAGTTCTTCTAAAGGAGAAAATAAAAAGGATGAGGCAAACATTATTAAGAAAGTAGTCTGTCAGAAATTTAAAAAAAACTTTATAAGAACAATATTTATAGTTTTTATTTTCTCAACTTTATATTTTATTGCTAAAGTCCCCCCCCCCCAAAAAATCTAGGATATTTTATTGAGATTTTTTTAAACACTTCAAGTTTAAATTGAACAATAAATCCAATAATGAGGCTCCTCTCCAAAATGGCTGTTGACCAGTAGACTGAAGTTCCCTCTAATAGTAGCAGCCAGGAGGTTAGTCTTTCAATCATCTTTTCCTCTGAGTTCTTGTAAGCAAGCCTGGGCTTTAACTTTAACTTTTGTATTTTGCTTTGGTTTTTATCTTTAAAACTGGCTGGTTGAATGCTGATTTATTTGAAACCCATGCTAGATTTTATCTGTTCTTTTTGCTTTTTTCCCTTGATTTATTTAGTTGTTTTCATTAATTTCTGATTTTTTTGTAGGATAATCACAGATATTCCTGGATAGTGAAAGATTTTACTTGATTTACATTTTTATTGGACATTCACTGCAGGGATTTCGTATTTTGCCAATTTGCATAGCGTTTGGAGCTTATCTTTCTCAATTTTTGTTTTAATTTCAGATCAAAATATCCAGAAAATATCTTCTCTGCTCCTCTCTCTATTTCCTTATGAAGAACTCTCTTATCTACTATATAGAGCAACAACATATCATATTACAAACAAGGGAGAGACATTGACACTCGAAAAAAGACAGGTTGGTCACACGCAACTCCCAGCTGAAAGCTTTTTAAAAATGTTTGATGAATTGATAACAGTTGTGGAAAACATTAAGAGGAAAGTAAATGTAGATACATTAAACCCTCCAAAGGAATATGATTTGAAAGCAGTATATTTGCTGGGACGAAATATGGGCCCTATAACTTAAAATTAACTGAGTCAATTCCATATGCATCCTAAAGTTCAAGTCTGCATTCTTATACAACAGCACAAAACTGAGTGGATAAATTGTTCTTTCTAAAGTGGACTGAAGGAGATTGGGGAATGGATTATCACACTTAACTGGGAAACAATTTCATCTGAACTTTTTGGAGAAGATATACTGGCTTTGGAGATTGGACTAATTATATTTAACCAGAAAACAATTGATAAAGAGATGGTTTTAAGAAACAAACATATTTCATCCAGGATGGACCAGTGTTAATTTTTAGGACAATTTGGGATCATTAAGTAGCCATGGTAAATTTTCTATGAGTTGATTACAAGGCAGTTTGTTAACAGAAGGTTTTGAAATTTTGATCTTGCCCTTTTTATTATCGATGTTCCTCTTCTTAACTATTTTATCATTAAAATAGTTAAAGACATCTCCAAAATAAGACATCCACTGATAAGTCCAATCGAGCTTTTGAGAGCATAGCAATAAGGCCAAGTGCTTATTTCAAGGTTCAAAAAAATATATTTTCGGGGAAACACAATATGAATATAGTATATAGATGACAGGTTAATAGAATTACTATAATAATTTAAAATTCTTTGGGTCTGTTTTGCAAGGCGTGGGAAGCTAATATTGGTGTCATATATTAATCAGTATTCAACTGGTGTTTTGTATTTTAAGTTATTTTGAATCATACAAAAATAGATTAAAACCCAATAACGTATGAAGAATAGAAGATAATGTATGCCCATTTTTTCATAATAGATCCCAAAATCAAATATTACTGTAGAAATATGTAAAAATGCGAACAAAGGAATATAGCAATAATAGAATTATAAAAATTCAGACAGATGTTAGTTTTTGATAACTAATAAATCATATCATTAACTGTTTCAGTCTTTGAAATAAACTTGACTTGAAGAGAGAAGTTAACTTCATAACTAAAATAAGCAAGAGTTTTATCACTTTCTATACAAATTTAATACTTTTGACTTTTTTGCCACATTGTAGCTGAATATTATCTATCTATCTATCTATCTATCTATCTATCTATCTATCTATCTATCTATCTATCTATCTATCTATCTATCTATCTATCTATCTATGTAGGTCTTTGGTTATTCGGGTTTTCTCCCAAGTAAAATTGGAAGTGTCTTGGCAATATTTCGACGAAGTCTCATTCGTCATCTTCAGGCTGGTGTTTTTGGCTTTGTGCTTCTAGGAGCAATGTGTGCTCGCAGCTGTTTCTTCCTTTTAACTGCTAGTGGGGGCATGAAACTGATTGGATGGGAGCTTGGCTGTGTTTTGATTGGGTGGAGCTGTGTTCTGATTGGTGGGGGCTTGGCTGTGCTCTGATTGGATGGGGTGTTAGCTATGCTCTGATTGGATGGGAGTGTGTTCTGTTTGGGTAGGGGCTTTGTTGTCGTCAGGTTAGTCTGTGTTGCAGGGGGATTTGAGCTGGTGAGCTGCATTGCTGTTGTTTGGCTTCGTGTTGTGTTCATGTCACATTTTCATGGTGGGTGTCAGTCTGCTTCATGTATAGATTGGAGGGGTTTAAAGTGGCTAATGATGCAGCTGCAGTCTGGCTTCTGGTCCGTGGTCATGCCTCATCATCAGTGTGGGTTTGAGTCTGCTTTCTGCGTGGATGTGTGGTGGTCATATCCTGTGTGGCCCTCATGAGTGTGGGTCTGGTGTCATTCCACGTGTTAGGGACTCGTATGTCAATAAGGGCGGGTTTCCAAGTGGCTGGTAGGCAGGAGGTATCATCTCGTTTATTCATGCTATGTGGGTGTTTTTCTATCTCGATAGCTTCTCTGATTATTCTGTTGTTAAAGTGTTCAGTTTTGGCGATAGTTCTGGTCTTTTTAAAGTCAATTTCATGTCCTGTAACTTTAAGGTGTTGGACCAGAGAAGAAGTTGGTTCCTCTTTTCTGACTGCATTCTTGTGTTCTTCAATGCATGCACTTATTCTTCTGTTGGTTTGTCCGTTATATGTGGTGGGGCAGGCGGTGCATGGGATTTCATATACTCCTTGATTTTCTAACTCAATTTTGTCTTTGGAGTTTCTTAGGATAGGGAATATTTTTCGGTTTGTGCAGAATGCTGTCTTGATGTTGTGTTTGTGGAGGATTTTGCTGATTCTATCTGTGGTGCCTTTTATATATGGGAGGAGGGCTTTGACATTTTCTTGTTCTCTGTCTTGGATTTTAGTGGGGATTTCTTTTTGGATTAGGTTGGTAATCTTATTTCTTTGGAATCCATTGGATATTAGTACATTAGTGAGAGTGTGTAGTTCGGTTTTTAGGTGTTGTTCATCAGCGTAAAATTGGAAGTGTCTTGGCGACATTTCAATGAAATGTCATTCGTCATCTTCAGGCTGGTGTTTTCGGCTTCGTGCTTCTAGAAGCAATTGCTCCTAGAAGCACAAAGCCAAAAACACCAGCCTGAAGATGACGAATGAGACTTTGTGAAAACATCGCCAAGACACTTCCAATTTATGTGGGAGAAAACCCGAATAACCAAAGATCTACATATATATATATATCAACTGCTTTGGTTACTAAAAGCAGTAATTAGGCAGATGACAATGTGGAATTTTAAGATACAGTCATAAAAGTTAATCATTTTAAACCAACTGATATCTTAGATATAGGACAAAATTATTACTCTTCACATCACTAATCTCAAGAAACTTAGCACGATCAGTAACAAAATATTAAAAGTGGTTATATAAAACCTGCAGAATATTAAACAAGTCATATATTAATCAATTGAGGAATTCTTGCTCAAAGAGGTGGCAAGAATCTTGCCATCCACATAAAATGGATCTAGTTCTGAATTTCCATAATTATATTTGTTTCAGAATTTTGCAGATAAACAAAAGATACCTAAGTCAGGAGGTTTTTGCTGAACGTGACTTTTGTTGCATTCGTCCTCCTGCTGCATTCCTGGAGCTGGTACTGACAATGCTTCCCCTGTTGCTGAGATTATGTGAGCGACTTCTGAGCCTGCTGTAAATATTGATGATACATAAAGGGTTGGATGCTGAATGACTGAACTATGTTCTCGGGGATGTGATCCAATAGTTAATAGCCAGATCACTATCTTTACAAAGCTTTCTTTTAAATAGTACTGATTTTTATCTTTTCTTCTTTCTCTCTCTCTCTCTCTTTCTTGCCATCCATCCATCCATATCATTTTATAAGTAACTCAAGGAGGTGAGCATACATAACACTCCTGTCTCTTCCTACAAAAATCCTATGAAGTAGGTTGGGCTGAAACTAATCCTAACTTAACCACTACACTAAATGGGCTCTCAAACGTAATCCTTTTATACGCTTTTTGGGGTTGTTGTTGTTTTCTTTTTCTTATTTTTCTAATTTCATTTCTTTTGTATCCTTTATCATGTTATTATGACCTATGATCACAATGAACTAAGTGAATGATTGGCACTGTAAAATGTACACAAACTCCATTCATGCATTATTCCATGTCACTGCTACTGTCTGTCCTCTCCTTCTTTGCTTCAAGGAGGATTTTGGAAGCTCTTCCAAAATCTTATTTGAGGCAGAGAAGAAGCTAACTTCTGTCAGTATGGAAAGCTTGAAATGAATTATTGAAATGCAAAGGCAGTCTTTTTCTTAATATTCCAATTGCTATCTAAATAGTATATAAATAGAATAAACCAAATGCTTTAAAGACCAATGTATGGCATTTAGTTTTTTTCCCATATGGAAGTAAAAAATAGGTAAATCTTTACTTTGCACATTAAGGATTCAAAAGTAATAATCTGGTAGATATAGGTAATACTTTTTTTCCAGCAGCAATTAAATTTTATAGAGCTACAGTAATCTAATTGTACTCCATTTTGTCTTTATAAAAATATGATGTTCCATGCTTTTCAATTCATTTTTAATATTTTATTTTAACTTAAACAAGAGATTATTCTAATAACTGTTTTATATGTGAGGCTACCACCTGAGATACTGACTGCAACTAAATTTTGGAAGCAAATCTCCAGTTCTTAGAGAAAAATTCAACTCTTCCTGTAAAAAGCCATAGGAAATTATCTTTCCAACTATGGCCTACCAATCTAATCACCAATGACAGCTAGTTTGGAGAACGCTATTTCTAAAATAAAGCAACATGTTTTAGATCTTGATTAACAAATTGTCTGATCTAATGTTCCAAATTATCTTAAAGAATTTTATCTCAATCCTTTTGTTATCCCTAATTATTTTATGAAGTTTTCTCTGTCATTCTGAAAAGTATTCAGATTAGCAAGATTTAATGATCTATTAAAAAACATGCGGAAGACCAGTTTAAAAATATTTCCCAATGAAATCATAACTGCATATGCTCAGAAATAGTTAAATCAGTAACTCATGTTCTCTTGTACTTCCCCTTATTTCAATATTGAAAACTGATTCTAATATATTCTTCCTTTCTTGGTAAGTATAAGGATTACTTCTAATTTGAGTGCCAAACTATACACTTTATATCAGTAGGTATCTCTATTGATATTTCTAAATTTTCATTTATGGTAGCTGCTGTAAGAATTGCCTAGATATTTGGGAATCCATAAAGATTTCTAATGCTATTTCTTTCTTACTCTTTGTATATACATATAAAATATTTTATCTTATTTAATTAAATCTATTAAATCTATTACATATATTCCTTCTCTATTTTAAAGCGTATTTCAACAACAGATGTTATCAACAAGCACTTAATATAAAAGGACACGCAGGTGTTAATACTCTCAAAAGAAAAATAGATTAGAGCTAGTTTAAAATAGCAGCTAGTTTCAAACATTGAATCTTTCATAAATAGGACACTGCTGCCTAGTGAGATTTTAGGGCAATAGTCTGTTTTTACCTTCTTTTTCTTCAGTAGTAGTTGTAGTAGTATCCGTTTTGCTCTTTGGAGATCTCACAACTGCTTGTTTAGATTCTTTCTTTACTTCTGCTACAGACGATATATTTAGTGGAGTTGACTGTATCTGTGGGAAAAAATATTTAGTTCCATTAGTTAGGAGATTTTCTTGCTATAATTTTAATTTTTTTATTTGTGCTTCATTCCCACTGAGAGAAAAAGAAAATTCCTCTTGCTTTCTCAGTATTTAGTAACATGATATAATTTCATCATGAATTTCATCTTAGCTATGAAATAAATAAAGTTCACAAAGAAAGAATTTCATTTTCAAGGATAAAAACATAGCCCTAAAGTTTAGACAAGCTAAAAGCTAACAAACTAAGAACAGTATCAGAACTTCAACCAGAACGTCATTAAAGGGGATTCTCAAAATCAAATAATCTTTTTGAGATAACCTTTATACATTCTAGAAAAGAAATTATATCCTGAAGAAGTTTCTTGAATTACATATATATAATATATTCCAAATCCTAAGTGCAATTTAAAATTGGGGAAACAAAGCATATATCACTTCAGAAAAAAATAACTTACTGGTTTCTTTGGTGTTGTTGAAATATTAGAAGGCAGAGGACCCAAAACTATTTCAAACAAATCGCTGGAATAAGGGATTGTCTTCTCTACATTTTCTCGGAAGCGTGGATCATAATTTGCATATAAAATAGTTCCACCTATTCCTCCACCAACAAACAAAACACTGGCACCAATTATTTTCCCTGCAGAGACACTGTTAAAACAAAAACAAAAAAAACCCTTTTTAGATATGTATTTTTTAAAAAAACAGAAGAGCATCAGATATATGTTAGAAAGCCTTACTCTCTTCCTAGGCTAACTTCTTGTTAACAATCTGTATGTAAGTATCAGCATCATATATCTTTGGATGCAAATGAGAGAAATTTCAAACTTCTGTAAATCATTATCATTACATAAATGCTATTCCCAATAACATATAAAATATAATCCAATGTATTATAACTAAGGCTGGATTTGAAGATAAAAAACTGCTTGGGAACATCTGTCAGAAACTTCTCAAAGCAGCTTCTTCTTCAGAACAGCACAACTGCTCTTTGCAACATTAATACAATTCAAGGTAAAGTGGGATTTTTGCTTTCTCAACTTTAAACACATAACAGGCAAGCTGTGAACAGAATTTTCCCAAACATAATTTATGAGTACAACTGGCCCTTGATTTATGATGAGTCGGTTAGCAACCATTCAAAGTTATGACAGATCCCCCCTCCCCCCAAATGTAATTAAAACCCAATTTCAAGGTTACAATTGCACCATTATCCTGTGGCCATGAGATTGTATTTTGGGTTCTGGCAATAAGCTGCTCTTGATGGCTGTTTGCAGCACTCTTTGGTTATATGATCATACTTTTCAATATTTTTTGCTAGTTTTCAATGTTTATTTCTAGTTTACAGGAAAAAGTGCCCAATGGCTATATTGGATTCATTTAATGATCACAATGTTTGCTTAATAACCACTGCAAATGTATCATAAAATTGGGCCTGGTCACATAGTGACCCACTTAAAGACCACAATGACTTACAGCTATAATTCTGGGCTCAATTATGGTGGTTAGTTGAGAACTACCTGTATTCATAGGAAATGATTGGCTGTTTAATAAAAACAGTATGAAAATTCACTGGTACACCTAACAGCGCTTTTGTGCTTCATTGCTTCTTCTAAAATAAGTTCTTGTAACTTTTCTACCAGAAGTTCTTTTGCATTAAAGTATTCAAAGAGCATCAGTATGACACTAAATATAAATTGCCTTGTATTGGAACACTCACTAGCACCCACTTCCTTTAAGTGAAAATAATCAGTAAATGGAAAAATAAGTATATTGCAGAAAACTTATTACAAAAAACATTCATTAGCTTCTTATTTTATGTCTTCTAAATTATATTTCACAAATCTGAAAGTATCTGAAAAATATAATCTGAATTATATTTCACGAATCTGAAATTCATATAATCTGAAAGTAAACAGATCTTTACGAAAACAGTAAGGCAGCAATAAGAACAGAGTTATGCTATGTATTAAAATGAAGCATCCATTATCTCGCCATTGTAACTTCATATAGTTATAAAATGACCAGTTCTAAAGCAAGGACTATGTGTATATGAGATGGGAAGACTAGCTTTTCCAGAAGATATATAATAATGTTGGAAGCATGATAATATTTACTTTTAGTTAGTCTGGCATATCATTTGTTTTGTAACTGTTTTTATTTCTTGCGTTCAATAAAGGAAGATACAGAAAAATATGTATCCAAAGCATTGCTCTATCAAGAAAAATACCTTAGCTCTCCCAGCTAGCATAATAATTGTACAGTGTATTTAGAGGAAGGCTCCTTATGTCATCTCTATTGAGAATTAATTTAAAAAACTGTTTTACGAATCTACATACCCAGGTTCTCTAGATGAGGCATATCCACGAGACAGTCGTGAAGAACGGAGTGAACTTTTACTACAAAGACAATTCTAAAAAAAAATACAATATGTTATGAATAATGATTCAATTCAAATTCATTTAATTTATCTCATGTTTTACTAATCTTTAATATTGTTATTATAGCAGTCTTGCAAATAATTGGCTTCTTCCCACCTTAGTTTAACTTCTGTGATATTTTGATAGCATAAAACCACAAATAATACAGATTCCCTCCCCCCACCCGCCCTCCAATGACCTGGAAAATGTTGCTAGGATAGCTATGAGCCATGGTGGCACAGTGGTTATAATGCAGTTCTGCAGGCTATTTCTGCTGACTGTCAGCTGCCTGCAATTTGGCAGTTCGAATCTTAACAGGCTTAAGGTTGACTCAACCTTCCATCCTTCCAAGATTGGTAAAATGAGGACCCAGATTATTGGAGGCAGTAGGCTGATTCTGTAAACGCTTAGAGAGGGCTGTAAAGCACTGTGAAGTGGTATATAAATCTAAGTTCTATGAGAGCAAGAACTTAATCTGATTAAGACATCAGATCAAGAACTGTAATTTCCATTCCAGATTCAGAAATCTCTTAGCAGTTGGTTGTTATTAATTTATAATCTTTTTAATGCCTTGCTTACATTCAATTAAAGTACTACAACACAATCTATGTTAGGATATTCTGGTTTTCCCAAGCTTTTCCCAATGGTTCAAAATACAGCAATTAGGCTACTGTCAAGCATTATCATGTTTATAACATTATGATATTAAAAATCAAATTAGTTCTCAATTTTTAAGATCACATTAAAGCAGAGTAATGTAATTTAAATAACTGGGACCATTTTTTTAATTTTCAAATTTAAGCACCTTTTAAAAAATGAAAAAAGTTCATTCATTCTTTTGTTGCTTTGCATAACAAAGCAAATTTATGTTAGGAAATTCTAGTCCAAGAGTGACAAACTGATGGTCCGCAGGGCAGATGCATCACACACAGGCTACGCCCATCCCCAGCAAAGGGGAAAACTGTTGTGATACGTCATGTGATGGCAATGTGACACTGTGAGTTTGACACCTATGCTCTAGTAGTATGATTAAATGTTCAGTCAACATTATTTTTTATTCTTCAAGAAAATTAAATGCTAGGAAAGACTCCCACATGTATACACTGACAATGGCATTAGAAATCTGATAAATGTGAATATTCATTTCACCCAATGGACTGCAGAATGGTCCAGAAGTGGTTGATACAGTGCAATCTGCCCAGGGACTGAGTTGTAACTTTTTGAGCCATGCCCCCTCTTGTGACCATTTGGGCCCAGTTCTCGACTCAGTCTTCTGACAGAGACACCCATTGCACAGTTGCTCCTGTTCACACACTTCTGGACATTCCGTCTGGTCATTGGATCAGATTTTCTTTTGTTTCCTTTCGTATTACACTGATTGCACGGGCAAGCTCAGATTGACTGTAAAACTATCAGCTTCGAGGCAGTTTGGATCTTCGCCCACGGCTTCAGCTGAGAGATCGTCATAATTCTAGATCGAAAGGGGGGGGGTGGCAGTTCTCACTCTTCGGATCGTCGTTTTGGGTTGTCTACATGTGGCTGCTGTAAGACCTTGTGGTTGCTGCTTGCTGCACTGCAGCAGTCACCTGTCATTGGACTGCTCAGATTTGGCAGTTGAAGAGAGCCAGCGGACATTTTGAAACAATTTTCATGCTGCAGAGGCAGCGATGATTGACAACCTGTTGGAGCAGTGGCGAGCTAATCATTCAGCTCACTTTCTTTAGTCTCCTCAGCCAGTTTTGCTGCCTCGGTTTGGGGCGAACTTATTGCCCAACGCTATTCTTTGCAGCCCTGGGCAGCGCTGAGCTGCCTTCTTGTCATGGAAGTGGGACAGCATCTTTTTGGAGCGCAGCATTCATTTCATTCCCCTCCCCCTACCAATTAGCTGTCTCTGGCTGCACTCTTCTCCGCCGGAATTTCAGGATCGCCTCTATCTCCCTTTAAGGAGACAACTTGCTGTGGCAACTGGCAAATCCTGGGTTCGCCCAGGCACGCCACCCCTTCATACTAAAAACCAAACCTTTGTGCGCTGGCTAACTCCTGGGCTCAGGCACAACTGCCACTGACCCTGATGATTGTTTCCCTGCTCAACATGGCTGATAAATCCAAGCCCAGAGAGGAGCACAGAGCTAGGGAGGATCCTTCTTCCTCAGGGGGAAGGAAAGCATCTTCTGAGTCCCACCATGTCACCAAGGAGAGGCAACCTTCCTCCACAGGGTCTAAGCCTGGCTCTTCGGACAAGCAGGCATCACAGAGACAAATAGAGACACAGTCTCTGTCCAATGATCACTCACTCTCTAGGTCCCTGAATCAGGAATAGGCAACCATCTCATCCAGGGCATGGTCACCTGAGACTACTCCCCTGGCACAGGGTCAGTAGGGGTTGGATAATCCAGGGGAGGAAATCCTTTTGCATGTAGCATTCCACCACAGGACCCCCAACCCAGACAAGTAGCCAAGGCCCCGATTCCAGTCGTCTCTGACTTGCCTGAGCACCTTCGAATTTTAATTTCCCAGGCTACATCCAGGGATGTGGCAGAGGTCATACACCATCAGAGGGCTGCCTTGGTTGAGTCTCACTCCCTCTCCTGCCATGCTCCAATGTCTCCAACTGCAAGTCTCACCAAGCCTCCGGACCAATCGCCTTCCCATTCAGGGGGCAGCGATGGCCTGTATTTGGGGGAGAAGGCTCAAAAAGAGCAAGATCTTTCAAATGATGAGGGGGCACTACCTGATGTCCCTGTTTTCACAGGTCTCTTTCCACCAGGTCTCTTCAAGTCCTTGCTCTTCAAAGCTAAGGCCACCACCGGACTTCAGGAGGAGACCACTTCCACTGATTGCCAGACCTCTCAGGACTAGGGCCACAACTTGTTTTCAGAACCAGTAGCCCAACAACTCTTCATTCCGGCCCCCAAGTTCTTCACTGATGTTGTCCGCAACCAATGGACCAGCTCTGCGATGCTTCCCACGCCTTCCAGCGCTGATAGGAGACATTACAATATGGCTTCTCACTTGCTGCAGCTATTACAGGTACAGATACTTGCTGCTGTTACTGGCCCTCTGTTGATGGGCCAGTAACGGCACTGACTTCCCCCTCCTTATTTAGCTGAGGACCCCTTTAAAGGTCTACGGCCAGTGGAGAGAAAATTGGAATTGGTTAACAGAAAGACTCACCAGGCTGCTGCCTGGGCCATCCAGGCCGCTACGGTGGCCTCCTTTTTCAATAGGTCTTCCCTTATTTGGCTCCAACAATTATAGTCTAAATTGCTACCCAGTAAGGTCTGTTTTCACCAGAATCTCAATAAAATCATAGCGGCTAATCAATTTTCGTCAGATGCCATACTGAATGGCACTAAATATTCTTCCAGGGCTCTTGTCTCCAATGTTACCTCTAGGAAGCTATTATGCCTCCGACAGTGGCATGCAGAGTTCAAGGCGAAATGGTGGTTAGCCTCTTCCCCTTATTCGGGCACTCAGCTTTTTCAGGAATCCTTGGATCTTCTGCTCGTGGAGGATAGAGATAAACGAAAGGTGATGCCCTTGGCCACTAGGCGGGCAGATAGGAGGGCCAGTCTATATTACAGAAGACAGTTCTTTCATTTTAACCCATGAGAGGGGTCTTCTCAGCAGCATCCTTACATGCAAGGGACTACCTGTCCCCCAGACAAACACTCCTTTTGTGACCACTCACAAAATTTCGGAGCCCAAAGACGCCCCTTTCACGGATCTGGTGACCTCCAGTTCCGCAGACAGAAATGACTTACCCCAGGGTCCTCCATAGGAGGGCAGCTGAGCCTGTTCGTGGACCAATGGGCTCTCACCACAGGGGACAACTGGGTCCTCATGACAATCAGACAAGGCCTATCACTGGAGTTTCTCTCCATTCCTCCCGTGCGTTTCATACGATGCCCTGTCCCCAGCAATTTAGTATGGTGAGACCTCATGGAGAGTGCAATTCAGCACATACTAGACATCAAGGCCATAGAGCCAGTGTCGCCACAACAATACGGACAGGGAGTTTATTCAATCCTATTCGTTGTACCAAAGTGCTTGGGGGGCTGGAGAACCATCTTGGACCTCAAAGCCCTCAATTCATTCCTGGTCTACCGGAAATTCAAGATGTGCACCCTCCAGTCGACACTCCGGGGAATCCGCCCTAGGGACTACATGGCCTCCATCCATCTTTCGGAAGCATATATACACATCCGGATCTCTCCTGCTCATTGAAGATTTCTCAGGTTAGAAAGCAGAGAGGGACATCACCTTAACAATTCAGACACGACACAACCATGGGTTCCTCTCTCTCATACAGAAACCCCGCTGGACCATTCTAATATCTGATGCCAGCCTGTACGGCTGGGGAGCCCATCTGGACTTGGAGGTAGCCCAGGGTTTCTGGTCCCCTCGCAAACTTGCCAACAGCATAAACTGGCTAGAGTTAAGGGCAGTCCATCTGGCTCTAAGGCACTTCCAAGGCTCAGTTTGGGGGAAACACGTCCTCATTCTGACGGACGCTGACGCAAAGGCACATGTCAACAATCAGGGAGGGACACAATCCCGGGCATTCATGGTAGAAGCCTTACAACTGGACAGATGGGCAGAGGCCAACCTGGCTTCTCTCAAAGCAGAACATATAGCCGGCAAGACAAACGTTCAGGCAGATTTCCTGAGCAGGACGATGGTGGACAACTCTGAGTGGCGTCTCCACACCAGCATATTTCAAGACATTTGTATTTGGTTCGGCAGACCTCTAGTAGATCTCTTTGCCTCCAGTCTGAATGCTCAGCTTCCTCGATTCATCACAAGGTTTCCGATTCAGGGGGCAGAGGACACCAATGCCCTCCATTGCAAATGCCCCCCCAGTCTCCTTTACGCATTTCCCTCTCTCCCCTTGATTCCGAGGGTGATAAACAGGATCATCGCGGAAGGGGCAGATGTCATTCTGGTGGCCCCTTAATGACCTCGGAGGCCGTGGTTCATGGACCTGCTCAACTTATCCACGTTGGAGTCTTGGAAGATTCCTCCAGAGAGGATCTCTCTCAGCCACGGGGTCATGCTACACCAGGAGCCTCAGTGGCTCCAACTGACCGCCTGCCTCTTGGAGGGGTTTTCTTGAGGAAGGAGAACCTTTCGAATCAGGTCATCCAGACCATGCAAGTGAACAGAAGGCAGTCCACTATGCGGCTCTACAATTCAACCTGGAAGGTATTTATGGCCTGGTGCGCCCAGCACCACGTTAACCCTGTTTAAACTTCCATTTCAAAGGTATTGGGTACAGGAATGTCTCAATAAAGGGCAGGACCCCAACACCATCAGAAGGCAGATAGCCACCCTTTCTACCGTATTGTAGACTGCTGGCAAGGAGACATTGGCACACCACCCTTTCATCTGCAGGTTTTTGCAGGGCGCATGTAACATCCAACCACCAATTGTCCATCGCTATCCCACTTGGGACCTGCCTAAGGTGATTAAAGCCCTGACAGGGTCTCCTTTCGAGCCCCTGGTGGCCATCACATTGGCCAGGCGCATTTCGGAACTTGCGGCCCTTTCCGTCAGGGCTGACCTCTGTATATTTTATTCGGAAAAGGTGGTCTTGAGGTTGGCCCTGTCGTTCGTTCCCAAGGTGAACTCCTGGTTCCCTCGGGCCCAGGAGATTGTCCTGCCTAACTGCTGTCCTCGGCCTTCCCATGCCTTGGAAAGGACCTGGCACACCTTGGACTTTCGGTGGGCCCTCAAGATCTATATCAAACGGACTGCGCCACCCAGGAAGTCGGAGGCTCTGTTCGTCTCCTTCCAACCAACATCACAGGGTATCGGTCACTTGATCAGGGCGTACATTGCCCGGGCTTACGAGGTACAATCCCTTACTATTCTCAAGCGCATCATGGCGCATTCGACACGTGGAGCAGCTGCCACCACGGCTTGGGCCACGCAAGCATCCTGAAGAAATTTGCAAGGCTGCCACGTGGACCACTCCTTCGCCTCTCATTAGGCATTATAAGGTGGACGTCTATGCTTCTGCAGAGTTGTCCTTGGGAGGAGGGTCCTTCAACAGGTTCACCGGGCCACAGAGGCTCCAGTTTCCACAGCACCCCTCCCTTAGGTGGACAGCCGAATTTGGGTATGTCTCACTTCTGGACCATTCCGCAGTTCATTGGGAAAAAGGGCGTTGGTCCTACCGTAAACGCCTCTTCTCCAAAGCTGCAGAATTTGTGGGACTGGAGCTAGTCTCTAGTTGAGTTTTGTTTTAGGCACCATCACCGAGAACTGGGCCCTAACAGTCACAAGAGGGGGCGTGGCCTGAAAAGTTACAACTCAGTCTCTGGGCAGATTGCACTGTATCAATCACTTCTGGACTATTCTGCAGCATTGGAGAAAAGGTGTTCACGGTAGGACCAATGCCCTTTCTAGAGTTCGAACAAAAATCTACTGATAGTGCTTACAATGCTTTTAAAGTAGAGAATGTTAATGAATCTCAAAGCACTGAATTGTAACATTTCTTAATTACAGCACCAACAATTAATTGGTTCTTAGCCATATTTTACTGGTAGCAATTGCAAAGAAAATAAAGAAAATATTCATTAAGGTTTTCAGTTGGATCAAAAGATATTCTTTAATTGCTGCAGAAATTGCATCAGAGATAGAAACTATATTTTTCTTGTAACTATGGTAAAGAAAAAAATTGAATTTTTTGCTAATACCAAGTTTTTAATTCTTGATTTAACTTTTTATGAACTTAATTTTAGCATTGTTCACAGATAGTTCTCAACTTACAATCATTTGTTTAGTGGTTACTTCAAGGCTACAACAGCATTGAAAATAGTGACTTATGACCATTTTTGACATCAACAACCATTGCAGCATCCCCATACTCACATTATCAAAATTTGGACATTTGGCAACTGGTATGTATTTATGACAGTTGCAGTGTCCTAGGATCCTGTGATCAACTTTCTGACAAGCAAAGTCAATGAGGAAGCCAGTTTCACTTAATAATCATGTTACTAACTTAACATCTGCAGTGATTCACTTAATAACTTTGGCAATACATGTAAAATAGAGCAAAACTAACTTAACAACTTAGCAACTAAAATTTTGGACTTAATCTGATCATAAGTCAAGGACTACCTGTACATTAAGATTTATCTCACTTAAAAGAAAAAAATTGTGTTGCTTAGGTAAGTTATTATTGTTAACTAGTCAAATGTTGTATTGGTACAAGTGACCCATCGATGAAAGGCTGAAAGTTTCACATTTTGAATAGTATAATGCACTTTAACAGTATATAACAGGATAATAGTGTAATCACCGATAAGCTTACAATTTCTGACAATTACTCACTAGAAATGATTTTGATTGGATCTGTAGGAAGCTCCCCCTCCCCAGATTAAATATTCTTTATTCTTAATATTGAAAGGCAAAATATTATGTTTCCCCAAAAGAAAAACGGAGAAATATGGTCTTAAAAGCTAAATAAATAAGGAAAAAAACTCATGTGGGGCTCATTCTGGTCTGCTATAGCTTCTCAAGGGTAGCCCCATGTATGATGTGTTCCATTAGTCCAAGCGCGAGATGACCAAGGCCTGAGTGACTGAACACAAAAATATGCAGCACATCTACTGTACAAGATATTCCCAGAATATGCTATTCCATGGAAATTAAGAGCTACTGTCCTACAGTTAACTGTAATTACTGAAATTAAACTGAAAGTCTAATTGCTGAATCATAAAACTAAAAATTGGGAAATAGTTAAACAAATGCCTATCTTCTGTATATAATTGTTAACAAAAAGCCATGAAAATGTTTTTCTAAACAGAATAGTGATACACTGAGGTGTCTGTCAATAAGGCACATGTAGAATCTTAGATGCAACTTCTTTTAGCCCAACTGTTTTCACAGAACAGTGGTACAAAAATTGAAATTGGGAATAATATCTCTTAAGCTCCTTGAGAATGCCATACAGTATAATGAATAATAAACCAATATTAAATTTTAAAGAGTAGAGGGCTAAGGACAATAATGAACAGGAAATAGAGGAAAAATGGATATGGCTACATTGATTATGGTTTTAAAAATGTTAACCTATTTTGACTATAGTTCTTTTATATTCTCCGCTTAAGAGATAGAAACCGTGCTGCCAAATTTCAGCAGCAATTAGATAAGATTTCAGAGATTAAAAAAAGAAAAGAAAATCAGAGGCAACAGATCTGCCTGCAGTTTAAGGAATAATTCTTTATATTTTGGATTGAGGATGTTGGCCTTTTTACTGACATTCAAGATTTATTAAATTTGAAAGACATTTAAATTATATAAATATGGAAGTACAATATGTATCAAAAAGATTCTATGCCAACTATAATGTATGGAATCAATCTTAATTTTAGGTAAATTTTAAAATAATAGAACCACCCTATTCAAATCTACAAGCATTAAAGTTGACATATAATAGATGTGCTAAAATATTGTAAATATTATGGTTATAATTAGTATAATTATAAATAGTAAGCAGCATTATGTTTAAAAAAATAACTATGGTACAAGTAAATCTAGATGTAAACAAGGATTTTTTCAGTAATAATTTCGAAAACCTTTTATTTGACCATACTGCTGCTTGCTTTTGAGGTGGAAGCTCAGGCTTCATTTCAAATAACTTTCTTCATGTTGTTTCTTAAATGCTAAATGCAACCTGATAACTACTATTTTCTTTTAAAATGTACTATTTGATACTTTTAACAAATTACTATAAACCAGCATTAACCACAGCATCTGTAACAAGCCATGTTAAAATGGCCACACATGCAATGATTGTGTAATGATGTCACAAAGTTTGTGCATCATGACATTTTTCATTTACCCCCTCATGAACTAAAAAAACAAAATATACTGTTTTCCCCAAAGTAAGACATCTCCTGATAATAAGCCCAGCTGGGCTTTTGAGTGCACGGCAATAAGGCCAAGTGCTTATTTCAGTGTTCAAAAATATATATATATAACACAGGATCTTATTTTGGGGGAAACATGATAATTGTTAACAATTGAATTCCAAAGGAAAATCAAGATTATGGTTCATCCTAGTCAGTCAGATGTCTGGACTGGATTTGGCATTTTTATCCACCTATCCAATTCTTCCCTTGGATAGGCTATGTGGATGGTTGTAAACTGTTCTGAATTAAGGCTGCTTTTTGCAATTGATTGAGGGTGAATTTGTCAATGCCAATGGTGTTCAAGTGGTGCTTCAGTTGTTTTAGGATTACGCTCAAGATGACTATTATTATTGGGACTATCTCTGCTTATGTCTGCCACAGTCATTCTATTTTTATTTACAGGTTTGGTATTTTGTAATCTTCTCTAGTTGACTGGACCACTATCTAGTCTTTTTTAACTTTCTTATTGACAATTGTTAAGTCTGGGGTGTCATGTGGCAGGTGCCTGTTTGTATTCTAAAGTCCCTGAGCAATTTAGCTTCTTCATTTTCTATGACCTTCTCTATTTTATGATCCCATCAGTTCTTGCTTGCAGACAAATGATATTTCTTGCAGATTTTGAAATACCATTGTTGCTGCTTTGTCACGTTGTTGCTTGTAGTCAGTCAGTGTGATCTTGTTGCAACAGCTGTTTCTTCAGCTTCTTTGCAGAGGTGGCACTATTTGTTGTTGTCTTCTCAAGTCTGGCTTTGTATGCATTTGTCCTTAAAGCTTAATTTTGTGCAGCCAGAATCAGCCCATTTCTATTTCTTCAACTTTCTCACTTAGGCATTGCCAAGTATTCTTATTATCTACTTTCTCTGCTATTTTTTTATGTACTGGCCATGTAATGTTTTGTCTTCCCATGCCTCCTTTCTATCCTTCATTTGGCCCTTCCTGTAACGCATTTTTTTAAAAAAATTGATTAATTACATGCCGCCTTTCTCCAGAGACTCAGGGCGGCCTACGATGCGTTAAGCAATAGCCTTCATACTTTTGTATATTTTATACAAAGTATGCCCCTACAAACTGGGTCCTCAATTTACCTACCTTAGAAGGGATGGAAGGCTGAGTCAACCTTGAGCCTGATGAGATTTGAACTTACAGTAATTGCAATAATTTTGATCTCTCCCTGGTGTAATAGCTTCAGTGAATCATCTTCACTGTCCTTCAGATATTCTTCCAATGCCCTTTTTTCTTTTCTTCAACTACCTGATGGAGTTCCAACATTGCATGCTCACCCATTTTCCTTAGTAAGTAAAGTCTATCATTGCATAGATCACTTGATTCATTGCCTTTATTTTTCTGGTCTTCATATCCAGGACTCTTAGTTCTGCTTGAGTCCAGGCCGCTATTCCAGAGGTGTATTTAATGATTGGAATTGCTCAGGTGTTGATTGCCTTGATAGTGTTTCCTCCACTGAGCCCCTTGAGTTTTGACTTCAAGATCTTCTTCACTCTCTTGATGTATTCACTTCTAATCTTTTTCTTGACTTCAATGTGCTTGATGCTGTCAACTTTTAAGGACACTCAGGTATTTATTTACAAGACTGTCTTTATTCAGACTCTTAATGGTATTTCCATAGTGCATCTTGATTCCTTTAGTTTTCACTATGTTTCCTCATTTGATGATAAGCATGGCACATTAGTCCAGTTTAAATGCCATTGGAATATCTTAGCTATGTATATGGACAGAATAGTGATTCTATTTCAGATGGTGTTTTTCCATAATAGCTTTAAATCTATGTAAATAGCCTGGCAGATGTTTTTGTTTGCTAGCTACGGCCCAGTATTGTTTACAGAGGAGTCAGTGCAATGACAAACAAAAGTGAGTCTCCTTGAAAAATTCCTCCCTTGATATTAACCTCTCCCATTCTATCACCACTGACCAGAAACCATATCTTCCATTGTGTCATTGATCTTTGCACAAAACTTCGGATGTTTCTACTGACTCCTGTTACTTTTCCAATCATGTGGCAAGGAGTCAAATGCCCTGTTTTAAATTTCTTGCGTGATGGGGCTATTCTAGGGGGCTAGAGTATGTTCCATGTTTCCGCGGTCCAAAGATACAATTGATTAGAATCCTAAGATATTCTAAATTTTTAAAAAAGAATGGAAAACAGTAATTCTATAAAGGCTTATTTTGCAAATAAACTTAACAGAATATTAAAATAAACTAAATGTATGCATTGGATGTTTTTAGTACTAGGAAGAAAGTTGTGGAATATGCTAAATCAAATTGTTTCTTCAAAAGTATGGGTTGAATGTACCAAAATCACCTCTACCTGTTTCACGAAGGAACAGATCTTCCAGATTTCACATTCCTAAAAAAGGAAATACTGAGAGAAAGACGTAATTTTAAGAAATTGCTTTTCAAGCAAGGTCATGTCTTCCTATGTTGTCACAAAGACTGTGGCCACAAAGACTGTGAATTAGCATGGATGGCTGGATGTTGTTCAGCTGCCTCTCAGGACAACACAATGGAGGAAGTCCCTGAAATACCAAGAGCTTCCAGGAGTTACAGGCCGTGCTCCGAATTAGAGGTGACCCAAGGAGCCTGCCAACCCCAGAGGCCCTTGCCCACCACCTAGCAGTCAACGAGAGTGACCACGCCCGGTCAGCACTTGAGGCTCTCGTCTTTCTTATTAAGCCTGTCGCAGAGAGAGTAGTAACCGCAAGCAGAGGCAGCAAGAAATTTCAGAGCCGCCTCCCCTGGAGAAAGGGGCGCCAGTCCGCACTGCCTGATGGGAAGCGTAGGCTTAATTTAAGCGCACGCCACGCGAACCAGCCGCCTCCCACCGTATTTCCCCCTTCGCCCGGTCTCCTGCAACGGGGAGGCGACCGGCTAGTTCCCACATACTGCTTTTTTCCTTCACGGCTGCGGTAAAGCCGCGCTGGAATCTAGAGGCCTCCTTTTCCGTTTCTCCTGCCGATTCGTTACGAGAAGCGGGCGCCCTTGACAAAAAGGCTGCAACTGACATTGAAGCAGCGCCGGAGGCACCAGCTCTCTCTCTCGCGTTGCTCACCTGAGCCGCTGTGGTGGCCACGCGCTGACAGACCCGCAACATGGTGATGCCGAGGACCGACCGCCGAAGCTCAAAAAAAAAAAAAAAAGTGTCTTGAGCCACCGCCTGTCTGCCCCCGCACTGACAAGCGCCCAGGGCACGTTACCGAGGAGGGAGGAGCTTGGGTTTACCAATCAAAACAGACTAAACGGCGAATATGCAAATATGCCTCCCTCTCTCATACAGAGACTGTCATGGCGGTCAATTGGAATACAAAACGTCATCAGCCACGCGTACTAAGAAGCGATGAATGAGTCGCTCTTGGGCCTTGGGCTCGCAGAATGGTTTTGGCGTCATGTCTATTGTTTGTTTGTTTGCGGGGAGGTTTTTTTGGTCTGGAGAAAGATTTCGTGTGCTGCGTTCTTTCAAACTAAAAAAAGAATTATATAAATAAACCAGTTTTAATTTTTCACGTTTAAATTGTTCTAATTAAAGTACGGGCTGTCGAAGTCAATAGCCTTGCAAAGTGTGCTATTGGTAAAGGAGGGAAGCAAAAAATAAAACGTGGAACAATTATGTTGGAATGTTTATTCTAAACATATGTCAGTAGCACAACATTTTCGTGGAAATTATAAAAAAGAATCAAATAATTAAAATGAATTATGTTCATGTTCAGGCTTAACATCATAAAACAGCAGTATAATGTTAACCTCAATACTGTTAAAGATATAAAAAGTATACCGCTCCGCATGTTTCAGACATGTTTTGTTCAATTTATGTTGTCTGAACCCCATAAAATGCTATTGCTTTCCCCCTCCTCTATTCATTTCATGTATTTTATGTATATTTTTAAAAAAGCAGTATCAGGTGGCACTGGGATAACAATCTTCCTCTAAACTCCAGTCATTTACTCATATTCCATATTTGTTGACACAGGGCTGCTAGCGTTTCAACTAGCGTTTAATTCTTCCTATATAGCAGAATATAAATTAAATAAGAGTAGATTTGGTATCTGAAGTTTGTTATTTTCCTGTTTGATTGATGTATGTTGTCTCCTGGATTTCGTTTTCCAGCATAGCTGATTCCTGGCTATAAATGCTTCCGTCATTCAATAATTCCAATAATTTGTTAGGATAAAAAAGCATGGGGAAGTTCAGTAAATGACTTGGTGTAAACTATATTAATGGGTAGTTCACTCTTTTTCTTATAATTCCTTTGGATTCCTATTCCTTATTCTTTTCTGCACTCTGCATAAATTTGCTTATTTGAAAAAGGAATATGAGAGGGATATGAATGTATATACTGAATGCTGATATTTCAGGTTGAAATAATATAATAAGCCTGACCTGGATTAAGAATTTTGTGTTGTAGAGTAGATGCCAGGCCATAAGAACTCACTAAATCAGAGCCAGTTTGGTCTAGTAGGTAAGGCACCAGACTATAAAAAGGGAGACTATGAGTTCAAGTCCAGTTTTAGCCATGAAAGCCATTTGGGTAACCTTGTGCCAATCATTGTCCCTCAGCCCAATCCTCCTCACATGGCTGTTATGAGCAAAATATGTTTGGAAATGTTCGCTGCCTTGTTCACTATTTGTAAAAATAATAAAAGCAGAATACAAAATAAATAATAATAGAGACTATGACATAGCTATCAAGTTAATCAGTTGAATGATTTAATGATACTTTTTTAAAAAATGCCTAGGATTTCATTTCATATTGAGAAAACAGCATGTTAGTTTGTTTATTTATTTATTGGTTCGATTTATATGCCACCCTTCTCTGGAGACTCAGGGCGGCTTACAATATGTTAAGCAATAGCCTTCATATTTTTGTATATACCTGCTTAGTAGGGCTTTTGCCCGCCCCAAGCAGTGTTCTTTTTTTATACAAAGTCAACTTATTGCCCCCACAATCCAGGTCCTTCAGATCTGGATATGCAATAATTTTGAATGGAAGGCTATGTAGAAATAGTCCAACATGGTAAATAATTGCTTATGGAAGAAATGTCCATCTGGGTTCAGTTCCAAGTGGGAAGAAAGACACAAGAAACACGAGACTGCTTGGAAAGATGGATTAATGATGGACAAGACCACATGGTTTAAGGTCCTGGGCAAAAAGAACACATGGGCGAGAGAGGGAGAGAGATTTATACCCTCTCTTGGGCCCCACCTTGGAGCTTCCTGTTCCTGTGTAAGAAATGTATTCTGATTGGTTGTCAGACTCCCATGGGGCCATGCAGAGGTAACTTTGTAGGTTACCTGCTTGGTTGAATCTTGCTGAGTGATGCAATCTCCCCAGGTGCCATGTGGTGCATTCTGTTGGTAGATGGGTAGAGGGCCTATCATGTCCTGAAGGCCATGTCTTAATCCCATCACCTTGGAGTTGAAAGGGGGGGGGGACAGGGAGCAGCTTTGTCTTTAAAACATGTTTCTCTTTTTCTCATCTAAGGAAATATAATATTTTGCTTTTTTAACATTTCCTAAAATATTTCATTCTTCTAGGAGAGGGGTGGGTGCTAACTTTCTACAATATGTATTAAATGTACATGTTTTGCTTAATTGAGATTTAATGAATAAACCAGTTAGAATTTATACAATCATTTATACAACAACTCAGCCAAAATAAAAAAATATTAGAGACTAGCATGGTTTCTGTGGCCCAATAAATCAGAAAACTAAAACTATAACAAGTAATATTCTTGGATTAATTTCAAAAGGAAATTTCCTGATACTTTTGTAGAAAAACCAAATCTTATGACATCTTTGGTATTAACAAATTTATTTTCAGATAGTTTTTTGTAGATTATGTCAAGTAGTTCTGTATGAGATTTTATATTTAATAAAATTATAGGAGAATTTAAAGAGTTGCTGTCAGAATTGGCAGACAAGGTAAGCAGTGATAATATATATACGCTAAAGAAAACCTTGTGTTACCTCAAAGGCAGCAAATCTACAATCATATCAGTTTTTTGTCTTCAGTAGATTACACATTATACACGTTATTACATGTGTCATTATTTTATCATACAATGTGACAAAAAACACCCTTGATTTTTACAAGCAATGAATGAAAAGCGGCAGAATGCTGCGTAAATTCACTTTCGCTTTTGCTTAGTATTGACTCCCTACGGTTGCCGTAGCGAGGCAGAACGGAGAGCAGGGAAGGAAGATGGCTGCATTTGCTGCGGTGCGGCGATTTTCAGGTCAGTGAATGAGACGAGAATCCAAAGGGAAATTTCTTGGGTCTGATGGTTCAGGACGAGTAGACATACCAAAAAAGATAGCTTACTGCTGCGAAGTCTTTGGGCTCATTATAGATGCCTCTAAATCTCTAACTATATATTTGTATGCAGGGACGATACTACCTGGGATACTGTACAGGGGTGGAGAACTACGGCCCCTTTATGATCTGTGAACTTCAACTCCCAGTATTCCTGAGGCAGCCATGCTGGCTCAGGAATTCTGGGAGTTGAAGTCCATAGGTCATATAGGAGTCATAGTATCCCACCTCTGCTGCACAGCTCAATTGTAATACTTAAAAGCTTCGGGTTAATTGGGCTTAGTAGCAAAATGAAAATTTCAAGTGTATTTTTAAGCAAAGAGTATCCTCTTCGCTTTTATAGCTGGACATGCTAGTCAAAATAGTTGAGATGAAATGACACGTGCACATGTTGAAGACGAAAGAAGATATCAATGAGAGATTGTAGTTGGGTGGTGATGCAGTTTCTGACCAGCATTGCTGTCCAAATTGTGGTCAGCAAGTTGTTTCTTATTCCAGTTACTCTATTTTGTGCAAAAGAAAAGCTAGGTGAAGATGCTCCTCATAAGTTGATATATGGTAGAAGTTTGGTGTTGTAATGGAGGAGCAGAGATTTGCTGGTTTACACACTTCCTGGTAAGTACTGTTTTATTAATCCATATTCATAAATATGAATATGGGGGTATTTTATATTACTATGAAATAACAGTATTGATTCATTTTATGAGCACTGTTGCTCTACACATCTTAATGTTTTGACGCAATCTTGAAACAATACATTGCTTATTAGATTTATTACTTAGGAGTAAAATGTGCAAGGGAAATACGGGAAAATGAAATTATTGAAAATGGAGGAAAAGGAGAGAGAGAGGGGGGGGGGGGAAATCTAAGTCTTCGTATCTAGTCTACTCCCAACAATTAATATGCCAAAGCAGGTGAGGAACAAAGTATGTATAAAGAAGCAATTTTATCAAAACGAAGTATAAGCTTACAAGTGGTTTCACACAATGTTCTAGGATATAATTTGATCTCTTTAGTTTCATTTATGGCAGATGAACCTAGTCAAAATTAAGAAAATCTTTCCTTAATACGATGTGAAAACATAAACAGGTTATAGCTATAGAAAGCTATCGAATAAAATATTGCTGTTAAAGAGCCCAGAGTTTGATTTTGTGTTAGGTAGTTCCAAATGGTATGTATTCTGATAAAATCAAAATTATATTTTGAATTATGATGTGAACCAGTTTGATAATACTGTAGTTTTTTTTCTTCCATGCATGGCCTTGCTAGCCATGAATACTGAAATGGCTAATTGTTTAATTTGGCTGTTTAAACAGGAAATAACCATTTTCCCTACCAATCTTGTTTTTTTTAAATAAAAAACAAAAAATCCTGTCCCGAAGACTGAATGTGCATTATCATTACTATATATCTAATTGCTGTCTCTTGACAATCCACTCTTTCTTCAAATCTGCTTCACTGTCATTAAAAAATTCTGCTTCTGAATCCCATTGCAATTCTTAATCGAGATAAAATCATTTCTTCATGTCACCTCATAATTCCTAAATGGACAATAATTGTGAATTATAATCAGGAAGAAGTTTCTGCATCTTGTGCTGAGTTCTTTTACCATGTTGCTCATGTTCTGTTTTGCTTTTTTTTTTGTAGGAGTTTTACGATCTTTTTGCTCTTTGATCCCTTCAGTCTACAATGGCTCATGCACCGTAACTCCAATTTATCGACTGTCTTCATTTCATATATCTCAGAGGCAGATATCGACAGATTCTATCAAAAAACCTTTTTTATCTTTAGGCAGTACTTCATCTGGACTTTCCTTCTCTATAACAAACAGGTAAGTGTTGTTTAACAGTTGAAATTTCTTAAATATGGATTTAGTTTCTTTCTTTATGATTATTTCTTTATTTAAAAAGTATATAAGGTTTCCCATCTTGTGAAACACAACTCTGGACAGCTAACAGCAATAATAAAAACACAGTGATAAAACAGTCTAATCAACAACAACAACAAAAAAGGTAGCACCTAATCTAGCAACTTCCATCTATCTGTACAGTGCCCTAGGCTTTAACATTGCTATCCCAGTGCCAGATTTCTAGAAAGCTAAGAGGGTAGAGATCTGCCAATTTTAAGGGAGACAGTGTTTTGTAATATCAGAGTTGCAATACTACATATTCTACCATCTTTTTTCTTTTCAGTATTTTCACAATCTGGTTTGTAAGGTATTTTTACAAGGAGATAATGATTTATCTATGGTTTAGCCACAAAATGTCTCTTTTAATTTCAGATGAGTAGATTTATAATAATGCCTACTCATAATGTCTTTTGTTTGGGTTTAGTTTGTATGTTAAGCAAATCCAGCCAATTATGGCTTATTCCATAAGCCACAATTGCATAAAATATCGCTAGTACAATGTTTGAATCAATATATTCTTTGTCTAATGTAGTGGTTCTTCATCACAAAAAAAAAAAAAAAACCCATCCCAAAATTTTATTACAGGACTCCCCAGCTCCTAGGCCACCAACTGGTTCTTGGCCTGTTAGAAAGTAGACTGCATAGCTGGAGGTGAGCTGGAGGCAAGCGAGAAAAACCAAAAACCCATACACACCCCACATCCCGGTCGGTGGAAAAATTGTCTTCCATGAAACCAATCCCTATTAGGCACTGTTCTATTAGATATTTCATTATTGATATGCTCCATATCAAAGGATTGAAAATAGTTGTCCTTTGCAAAAATCAAGAACTTTACTTAGATGATAAAGTAAATATCCCTATAGAGCAGTGGTGGCTAACCTTTTCCGGACCCAGTGCCCAAAGTGCACAAATTGTGTGCCCAAACCCCCAAATGCAATGTGCGCGCAGCCCCTGTACATGCGCACGTGTGCCCCGTGCTTGTGTGGCAGAGACCTGAAGACCTGCTGGCCGGTGGGAGGCATGTGCACGTACACAGCAGAGCTGAACTGGGGTGACGACTCACATCAGTTCACCATCACAGCTATAGAGCATAACAATCTCTAGGCATAGTAGCCCATTATAGCGATGGAAGGCCTACATGAAAGTTCTATTTCAAAGAGGTATTTACTCCATTTGTCAGAAAGTATTGCAGAAAGAGTTTGAGGTATGCAGTCTGGTTCGATCATAAAAATGATTCCATTATAAAGAATTACTGTAAGAATTGGTAAAAGCAAACATAATTCTGAGATGCAAATGTGCGGCAGTGGTGGGATTCTGCCAGTTCTAGGTGGTTCGGCCAAACCGTTTGTTAAATTGTTGGCTCGCCCCGCCCCTTGCCAATAAATAGTGAGGGTGGGGTGGGACAGGGGGCGGGCGAGCCAGTAATTTAACAAATGGTTCAGTGTTTTGTAATTTATTGGCCATGCAGCAGTGGTGGGTTGTTACCGGTTCTCCCCGATTCGCAAGGACCGGTAGCGATAATTTGGACTGGTTCGGAGAAATGTTAGTAATTGCTGGCTGGCCACGCCCCCGAACCGGTACGCTGGCTCACCCCACCCCACCCTCCTCCCAGTCACTCATCACTTATACTGTGTAGGTCCTTGCTTGCAGCTTGCCTGCCTGAAGTACTGTGCCTGCCAGGTAAGCCTGCGAGTCGCGGCCTACCTAGCTGCCCCTGCCCCCCCCACCATCCCAGCCTGCCACCTCTCCTCCCTTCCCCGCAGCCCTGCCATGCTTCTCTGCCTTCCACGCGGCCTTCCCAGTGTCCCCGAGACCAGCTTGCGAAGGCAGGCAAGTGGGCCTGGCCACGAGGACCGCCAGGAAGGCAGGCAAGCATAGCAGGGCAACCCGGCTGTGGGGAAGGGAGCTAGCAGCTTCCTTCCTTCCCCGAAGCCCTGCCATGCTTGCCTGCCTTCCATGCTGCCTTCCCAATGTCCCCATGGCCAGCTTGCCATCCACCCCCACCCCCACCCCGCTTCCCTTTTAACTTTCTTTAACACACCCCGCTTCTCTCCCCAAACCTTGGGAGGAGGCGTCCTCCACGCTGCAAAGCCCTCAAGGCAGCTGCAGGAGGGGGAAAAGAAAAAAAAACCCCTTTTCATCCCAAGTCAGCCACTCTCACTGGAAACGCGGAGAAACGCTCAGCAAAGCAACTGCCTTTCCCTCTTCAACTTCTGTTGGCAGAGAGAAGGAAGAGGCAGAGATGGCGGTGGCAGCGGAAGGCAAGGGGCTGATTGCGTGGCTCTCTTCAGCGCTGCCAAACACACACACACCTTTGAAGCCTTCAAGAGGCTTCAGAGGCCAAGGCTTTTCTTTTCTTTTCCCCCTCCTGCAGCTACCTCGAGGGCTTTGTGGCCCGGAGGACGCCGCCTCCCAAGGTTTGGGGAGGGAAGCGGACACGTTAAAGAAAGGTAAAAGGGAAGGGGGGTGGGGTGGGATTTGTTTCCCTCCTCACAATCCTATTCCAAGCGCAGATGGTTCCTCCTTTAATACCTGGTCCTGCACTTGACCTGGCTGGACAGTGCCCTCCCGCCTGTCTTTCCTTCTCCTGACAGGCTGCGGAGACCAAAGGGCCTGGGTGGGGGGCTTTATTGCTCAGGCCGAGAAGCACGTGAGAGAGAGAGCCAGCTTTGCTGGCTGAGGAACTCCGGGAGTTGAAGTCCACAAGACTAAAAGTTGCCAAGGTTGGTGACCCCTGCCCTAGACCACTTTAGGAGCAAAGTGGTGGGTTTTGCTGGCATTTCAGGAGGAAGGGGAGGGAGGGAGGGAGAGAAATAGAAAAAGACACAAATAAAGAGTCAACGAAAGAAAAAGAAGGAAAGAGGGAGAGAGAAAGAAAAGAGAGAGACAGAGAGAAAGAAAAACAAAGAGAAAGAAAGAAAGGGAGAGAGAAAAGAGAAAAAAGAAAGACAAAGAAAGAGGAAAGGTAAGAAAGAAAAGAGAAAGAAAGAAGAAAGAGAAAGGAAGAGGAAGGAAGGGGGGAGAGAGAGAGAGAGAGAGGAAGAAGGAAGGACCACAAACTCTGGCACTAGACATTTTACTCAATCCATGATCTCTCCTGGCTCTAACAGTCATGTGCAAGCTAGGGAAGTAAATCTGAAGGCATGTGTAATGTTCTAATGTACAAAAGTTATAGTTAAATGGGTGGCAGAAAATGGACTCCGGGTGTGTTTTTCCAAATGTAGTAAGTGAGGTTGAATATGTATAGTTTTAGAAGAGGTGGGGGGGGAGGGATCCTGAAGTTGCGCCACATCAATGTAGATCCCAATTTAAATCGCGCTCTGAGTTGCGACTGAAGTTCCTCCAAAACTAGGAAAGATTCAGCCTTAGGAAGAGAGGAAAAGGCTCTGGGTGGAAAGCTGTGGGGGTGGGGGCTTTGCTTTACCATCTTCTAAGGCTCTGGAGGATTTAAGTAGCTTAATTGTGCTTGCTTGCCAATACCAGAATTACAGAGTTGGAAGGGACCTTCCAGTCCAGGAGGCCTTCTAGTCCAGAAATCTCCAACCTTGGCAACTTTCTCTGCCTGGGCCTGATGCTTCCTGAGAGTCGGGGGGTCTCTCCAAATGGGACCCCCTCCCCAAAAGCTGGCCCCAAAGCCCTAGCTCAGAGGTCTTCAAACTTGGCAGCTTTAAGACCTGTGGACTTCAACTCCTGGAGTTCCTCAGCCAGCAAAGCTGGCTCTCTCTCTCACGTGCTTCTCGGCCTGAGCAATACAGCATAGCTTGCTGTGGAATTCTGGGACTTGAAATCTGTCAGGCTTAAAGTTGCCAAGGTGGGAGATCTCTGGACTAGAAGATAAATGATGACATAAATGATGACCGGTCAAAAGTGCGAGGACCTGTCAAAAATCACTTTTTTCAGCCCTCTGGCTAGTTCCTATGTGTATATGGACTACTCAGAGGGCTGAAAAAGTTACTTTTGACCAGTCCTCGCACTTTTGACCAGTCCTTGAACTTACGACTGTCCTCACATTTTATGTTTTGAACCCTATCTTGTTACCATGGTGAAGAGAAATAGTGGTGAAATGACTGACATGGTTATTAAGAATGCCACAACGGGCATAAATGTGAGGATGGTCAAAAGTGCGAGGATTACTCAGAAATGACTTTTTTCAGCCCTCTGAGTAGTCCCTATGCACATAGCCACACCACCCGGTCATATGACAACCAAGCCACACCCCCAACTAAGCCTCGCCCATAGAACTGATTGTTAAAAAAATTGAATCCCACCACTGTGTGCAGGAATTGCTTTTTTCTGGAATTCAATTGTATGCTTTGTCCACTATAAACTACAGTATTATCTGTATGACAAAAATAATTTTATAAATACATTTGAGAATAGAAGGCAATGTTTGGAAAAGCTGATGGAATTGTTGATGTACATTTTCTGTGCTACTCAGGCAGGAATTAAATTTTATATTACATAAATAGTGAATTGGTTTTATATTTTCTTGATTTGATTTAAATATTAGAGTGGCACCTCTGCTTCAGAATATCCTTCATCAGCAAGTAAGGACAGTCATCAGTTTCAGTTTGCGAAAAGGAAAAAGAAAAACTGTGAAACCAGTGATTAAGAGATTTCTCCGATTGCACTGTGGCCTCTGGCTAAGAAGAAGGGTAAGAATGTTTTTGTCATTAAATACGGGATTTTCTTATGTGCATGAGTCACATTTTTCCTGTTGATAAAGAAATATAAAACGATCAAAATGAAGAATATGCCTCCCTTTATAGAGAACAATTTGTGTTTTTACATATAGGCATCTGTTTTTTGAGATTTAATACTTTTTTTTTTTGTTTGATAGGCTGGCTACAAGAAAAAAGTGTGGAAAAAAAAGGCTAACCGGATGAGGCGCTTGCGGGAACATGTATTCTGCAACAAAACACAAAGTAAGATGCTTGATAAAATGACTACTTCCTTCTGGAAAAGAAGAACATGGTATGCCAATGATCCCTATCAGAAATATCATGATCGTACAAACTTTCACTTGTGAATTGTCAACCGCAATTAATCATTTTATCCTACTTTATAGCAACCATGTGGGAAGCTTCTATTAAATTACTTATGCACAATAACAGATTGGCGTGTTTTATTTGCACAAACTGATCGATATACGGTAGTTTATATGATTTACCATGGTCTCAAGCATCACAATCCAAATATTGTGCATCTGAATGGTTTAGTATTAATTTAATTTAGTCCTTATATCCTGCTTTTAAATAAGAATTGCAACTTTGCTCAGACTTTTTTTTTTATTGAGATAGTGATTTATGTGATTGCCCAGCTCAAATTAATAATTTTGGGCTTTTTTCTGCTTCTGACTAAGCATGTGCAATTTAAAGAAGTGCTCTTGGAGAGTTATGCCTTCACTGTTATTTTTTTTAATTATTAAAGAAAACATACATTTGTCAAGGTAAATATTCGGGTAAATTTAACTTACTACTCTCTTATCTGAAAAAACTAGGGCACGCTAATCTCTATTTTCTCAATTATTAATTATTTGGAGCAGAAGAATATACTTCAATAATTATCTCCAAAAACAGGGTTAATTTTGAGTGAGAAAATAACTGATGGAAGGTCACTAACTGAAGTTCAAACTGATGAGAAACTTGAATTTAACTTTCTGGTCCTGGTTTGAAACTAATCAGAATGCCACTCTGATTCTCCAAGTAATTATTTAGTATATCTGAGAGCTCTTAAGAAGCCTTTCAATGACAATACAGAAAGTATTGAGAAGATAGAACATTTACAAGAAATAGAGACCTACAAAAACCATACAATGAAGCATAATATTATTGAACAGAACAGCCATTTCTTTCAGAAAAGAAAAGTTTAAGACTTTATTTTCAGTGTTTATCAAGCATAACAAAACATTGACCTTTGGAATACTGTTGTGGTGTCTGATCACACAGTGCATTCTTTAGTGCTCTATGCAATTTGCTATAACTCAAAAGGGGAAAAACACCTTAGTTATCCAGATTAATCTGAGATGTTAGACATTAATGTAACTTTCCAAATACAGATAGCGTGCCAGATATAAAATATGTTATTGCAAAAAAGAAAAAAAAATACTTATGAAACATTTAGCACAAGTACACTTTTGTACATTTAATACATTTATCTTGCAGAGCACAGCTTGAAAGTAGTAGACCATGTAACACTTGGCTAGGGACCATCAAGTATTGTATTAAGGATTTTTCTTTTTCTAAATAATATCTTATTTAATAAGAATTTTATTTCCTCTTTCCACGTATATTCTGTTTAATTTTTGCTTGCAAAAAATTAGTCTTGAATATGGAGCAGTTTTTCTGCTTAACATTTATAATTATATTCCACTTTTATTATTTTTATAAGTACCTCAAGGTGGCTAACCTACCTAATCCTTCCTGCTATTTTCCCCATAACAACAATCTTTGAGGTGGATTAGGCTGAGAAAAGAGTGACTGATCTAGTCACCTAGCTGGCTTTCATATCTAAGTGGGATTAGAACTCACAGTCTCTCGGTTTCTAGCATGATGCCTTAACCACTAATTGCATAAGAAGTTGTCTTTGAGCAAGTAAAAACTATTTCTCCATTTGCCCTCTTTTAAGCTTTCTAATTGGTAGCAGCAATTCAAGTTCTTTGGTAGCCTTTTGAGTATCTGAATCTTCTAATTGGAGATGACAATGTATCAGTGATATCAACGCCTTCGGAAGGCAAAAAAAAAACATGCTCTCACTGAACATTGCTTCCTGTGTCTCAAGAGTGAAGATTCAAAGACTAAGGCAAATATACCAACTTTAGGACCTAAGCAACAGATACTGGTCTGATTATTAATTATCAAAAACCAAAACTTAATGATCTATTCAAAGAGATCTGCTAAATATAAATATTCATGGCAAATTAATGGGAATGTTATAGAACAGGTTCAGTCTTTTCAATATTTCAGAACAGTTATTGACAGGCACTTCAAGGCCTGAATTCAGTTTTTAAAAGAGAAGGTAAAAAGGAGTGCAGCAGCTATCTTAAGGCTTTTCTTTATGAAAAGAGGTAATCATATACTAGGCTGACTAAAAGTGTTTGTAATCAAAGCAATAATACAGCTAATTTACAGCTTTCAAATATGTGCCTAGAATATAGCGCTATTCAATCAGCTATTCTAAGAGATACATTTTGGGTTCCATGATGCACTCCAGGAATAGGCCAAGAATGAAATGGGTCAAGCATGTAGTTATTGGCTTAAATTAATTCTTAACCCAAGAGGTTTGGCAATTCTCTTAAAAAAATAAATTCTAGTCTTCCTGATGGAAATTATTTAAATTCCACCCCAAGGTACCATGAACTTTTCCCTAATGCATTAATCTTAATGATTTTTAAAAGGCCAATTAATTATTTAAGCAACATGCCAAAAAAATTTCCAGAATGATTTCATCCAGATCCACCTTATTTTGTACCGATCAATCCCTAAAAAGTATTGCACCTGCCTACTATTTGTTTAATATTATCTTTTAGTATTAAAATGCCAAAAGAGGTTTTAAACTGGTCTCTGAAATACCCTTCAATTTGCCTTTTGAAGGGAGATTTTGCAACTTGGTGATATATATATATATATATATATATATATTGTCATATATTATATATATGATGTATGCAAGATGATAATATCATCGAGTTACAAAGATTCCCTTCAAAAGGCAGGTGGAAGGATGTGTGTGTGTGTGTAATTTCCCATTTAGGGGAATATTTAGCCAAGATTGAAGATGATTATGTCAACCTCATATTAATTAATCAGGAGGCAAAGAATCTAGCATAGCTAGATTCAATATACTGGCTATGACATAAATAAACAACTGCTTCAAAAAGGGTAAATCCAAATATATATCATATTTAATTGATATTGAGGTACTTATTTTTATGGTCTAAGACCATAATAATAAACTAATTACAGATTATGGACCTAAACCACGGTCTTATTTCCTCATGAAAAAGAATCTGGATTGGATATTTGGTAAATGTGAGGTATTATAATACTGTGCTAGGTTTGCATTTACAAAGGGTGGCAGCAGGTAGCAAATTTAGCTATTATGCAGCTAAAAAAGAAAGTCAGATCTCATTAATATTTGGATGGGGATTATTGTGCAATTTTAGGATGGTGGCTAGATTGAAAATTGGAAATACAGTTTGGCATGAAGGCAGAGGCATTCCACTTTCACTAGGTCCCTAGACACAGGGCAAAGGAACCTTTTTCCTTTATATATTGGAATCTTCTCTATAGCCTCAGTTCATTTTATAATACTAAAACTGCTATAGCAGGAACACTGCTGATGGAACACATCAGATATTCCTGATATGATCCATTGATGCCCCCACATCTACAGTTCGATTCAGGCATTTCAGACAGTAATGTGGAAATTGGAGTTGTTTTGGATCCACATTTCACTTCTGATATTGATCCAAAAAATACTGGAAAATTGAAATAACTATTCATTAAATGTGTACAGTAAAGCACATCATTATATAGAAATGTGGAAATATAATAGTCCCAGTAAGTATGTGCCTTGAATTTTCAGATCCCCAAAACTAATGAGTTTTGCTATATATATCTAACAATTTATTATAGCAGCCAGGACCGATTTGTTCCAATAATATTGCAGATTAAAAACCCACCAGAATGTATTATTATGTAGCCATTCATGATTCTCATTGAGCTATACAGAGGCATACAGTTCAGCTGCAATTAGTACATTTGCTAGATACAAATAATTTTACAATGAATTCATATAAGAGATAAGGCAATTTCAACAATTTCACTTCAGTATTTACAAAAGAAAGTCCAGAACAGTCATATTTTTAGTAAACAGCTGATCAAAAACACATTGATTAGCTTTAATTAAAATAAAGTGTCATAGAATTTGAGAAGAAACATATCTTTTTGGCATAAATGAATATAAATTTATCAATTTTTTTCTAAAAAAATCAATTACATATAACACAATGGCAAAACTCTTATGTCTGCTATTGTTTCATACAATAATGAAGTAGGTATATATGTATGAGCAAGACAGACAAAATATGCCTATAAAATCTTAATAAATATGCAAACTGATACATCAAAGATTTTGAGATACCTGTCCTATGACTTAATATTTTCTAGCTGCCATTTAAATTCTTGATTTACTGATTGAAATGGCAACAGGTCCAAATTTGGTTTAAATTGGAGACAATTGTTTTATTATTTTTTCATATACTGCTATTGATGTGTTGTTGTTACAACAATGGGATTTTTTATTTTTATTTTTTGCATTTTAAAAGGGTTAGGAAGTTCCAACGTAATACCGAAGCATGCTAGGAAAAATCCTATATATTTACTTCAGATATCCACTTTATACTTGTGTGTCCAATCACACTTGACCAATAAAGAATTCTTTCTTTCTTTCTTTCTTTCTTTCTTTCTTTCTTTCTTTCTTTCTTTCTTTCTTTCTTTCTTTCTTTCTTTCTTTCTTTCTTTCTTTCTTTCTTTCTTTCTTTCTTTCTTTCTATCATCATCTATCTATACAGTAAGGTTGACCATGGAGATTGAAATACAGTCATTTCAAAATCTCACCTGAAGGAGATTAGATTAACGGTGTCGTACACAATTTATCCTCAATGTCAACATGTTTGTGTTCTACAGTACTTTTGTTTTTAATGAGATAGCTACAAAGGCAAACACAAATATTTATACGTAGTATAATCTTCAAGATTTCATGCTTTACACATATAAGAGACATCAATCCAAAGCTAAAATACATCAATCCGAGTATGTTTTCCTTGTTTCGAACTTTTCTATAATTACAAATGTACCATCTAACTACAGACTGTTGTAATCTATATCAGAAGCTATATTACTGCTGAAATCTGTGAACTTCTCTAAATTAAATGATAATGTGTGAGCTGGGAGAATGAAAGGATTAAAATCATATGGGCAGAGGACTGATTTGCACCCAAACCTAATTATGACTTGCACCAACCGTAAACATGCCTCCCGCATGTCACACAATTGCTCATTAAAATGGTCAACATGTTAGATAATACTGTACCAATGTGTTTTTATACAGTGAATTTCTTAATAGCACAATTCTAGCTCTATTAGTACGAATGCAATGTCTACCTGATTTCATAGTTAGTAACAACATCAGTCTTAAGAAAGTTATGGCATCAAACCAAAGATTCATCAGTGGTATAGTCCTATAAATATGTTTCTCATCTCTACATTTCTAAGACTCCAGTGGGTCCATTTTTTATATAGATTTAAAAACAGAATATACAATAACTAACCCCATAAATGAATGCACGGAAGAAATAGTAACATATTTAGATTTGTTTTTACATTTTCACTACTTGTACAGTTAAAACAATCTTAATACATCATTCACAGTCTGAAAAAATCTGTGGCCCCTATTGGTCCACATTAAACTTATTATTAAGCCCCAAAATAAATACGATTTTGAAACAAAAAAAATTATTTTCTAAGTTCAATAACAGAGCTAAAATCATGTAACTTAATGGTTATAAATTCTGAACCCCATCAGTGTAACTAGGGCAAAAAACCACTATTCTGCAAAGAAATCAAAGGGGGAACAAGAAACATTGCTTCTGCCAGTGAAAACTATAATGCAACACAAGTGGCAGCATAAGAAAAAGAGCAAGAAAGTTCATTTCTAAAATGCTACAATATCACAAACACATCCCTCTCACCACTGTTCCCCTCCCCCCCTCACATACAATAATGTAGATCTTTTAAGGCAGAAGAGAGGCATTCTGTGGATCTTGGTGCTAGATGGTTCATCACACACTCGTGGTTTCAGTGGTAGAAGATGAGGTACTTTTTTTCCTGAAACGAGGTCTAAAACTCCTAGGCGGTGCCTACCAAAAAGATAACACAAAAATGATTATTCCATGCATACAATTTGAACAAAGCAACTTAATATAAACATTTAGCAAGTACGAATAATCAATTCTAAAAAGCAACCTTGATTTTCAGGAAAATAGACTAAGTAAATGTTACTCTTGGTACAAACATAATCCATCGCTTTGATACAATGCAAAGGACCCAATAGGAATATAAGATCTATAAATCATTTTAGCCAATTTATTATTCTAACCAATATGGGCATTGAAAATTGCAATCCTGCGTGGTTGGCAAAAGCTAATTAAAGATACTATGTTCAACATAATGTTGCATTGTTTTAATTTACCATCTATTTGTTGGTATGCATTTTTATCCTGTGTTTTCTCCGGGAGTTCTCTAGAACAGCAACCCTTTATCCCCACATAGCATACTCAAAAAGTTGAGTTGAGGATAGGTGACTGGCCCAAATTTACTCCATTAGTTCCCATGGCTGATTTGAACCTGTGTCTCCCCAAGATTATGTTAACTGATCCTTATCCACTATTCCACAATATTCCCATTGCAGTGCCTATTTAGATTTTCAGAGATAGCTTGAAACAGTTGGGGATGAATCACACAGTTCAAACTTAATAGGCTGGCAGTTTATAGCTACACAATGAAACATTTCAGTAAATAATGCAGCATGCTTTAGTACCAAACTGGATTTTGCTTCTGCCCAAATGTTCTTTACAATCTGAATCAACATTCTTACATCTGCTCCACTAGAGGACACAGTCAATTGTAAGTCACATAATGAATATGCCTTTTGCTATGGTTCTGTATAGTCAAAGCTGTGGAACATATCTTTTTAGATCTCATAACTCCTCTACAGAATCTTCTCTCTCCATAACTACATTCTTCTGGGACTATTATATTTCACTCAATATGCCAGGCTGATTACAGCCCCATCAAAGAGAAAAAAAATTAGCCATCACTTATTTCTAATATTTAAAATATTTTATTCTAACACTGTAGTCTACAATTTAATGTATTGAAAAAAGATTTGGTTGTCAGAGTTAAAAATATGGTACGTAAGAAAAGCTGACAAGTGCAGGACTGTCATAATGTCTGAATTGCTCACTTTTATTTTAAACAGGATTAATAATTCACATGATTTAATGGGCTAGATTAAATATTAAATTAAAACAACTTTCTGGTTTATAATGATGGTTTTCTAATCATACAGGTTTCGTAAATAATACATACATAAATACACCTATTTTCTAATCCTTTCTCTTTCCTATTTAACTATGAGGACATGCTACCAAAGACAGACATTCTAGCTGTGGAGAGAATTGTCTGCCACTATCCAAAACTAAAAAAGCATAGAAGTCCTACAAAAAGAATATGTTATTACAAGTAAGTGTGGCTTTAAAGCCTCTTTCCAATATGGAAGTACCTCAATGATTGGGTCCTTTGGGGGGGGACTTTTAGGCTTGGATTTGCTATCCAATGAGCCATTCTCTTCATCATCTGACAACACAATGTCAGTTGGTTTAGAGTTTGCTTCAAGTGGCTTTTCATTCTTTGCCTCACCATCTAGTTGAACCACTTATAGCATCCATTTAACATCTAAGTAATGAAGAGAAACAGGACATGGTAGATCACAGAAGGTGGTCAGCAAACTGACTTTCAGCAGCCATTGTCCAGGCCATGCTTTCTCCAGAGATAATATTGAGTCAAATTACATAATGTGATTTATCAATCATTTAAGCTATCTGCTGTTTAGTGGTTAGTTGGTTTAGTTGTTAAAAGGATTTAACTTTCCTAAATTTTGTGTTTAACTCCAACTCAAGTAATCTCCAGGAAAAATTGTTTACGCATTGAGTGGCAGGAGTTCCCAACTTTTTTTGCCACTTGTTACCACAAATGTTGGCACACTTGAAAATCAAATATCATGAGTATAACTGCCACCATAAGCATGGCCAACAACAAAATATCAATTTAATAGAAAGCAACTTGATGAGAATTTTCTGTCCTGTCCTCTCTAGCCCTCCAGGCTATCCTTTTTTTTCCCTCTGGAGAAGTGTTCGCGTCTAAAAACAAAAAGTGGGCTGCAGCACTGAATCATTTCCAGACAATCCGTAGCATCTTCCTTCCTTCCTCCTTGCCTCCCTCCCTGCCTCCCTCCTTGAACCCCTACCACTCTGCCTCAACTAGCTGAAGGCTAGAGGCTGGAGAAAGCCTACAAGCCAGAGGGGCCACCACTCTTCTCTCACTATTTGTACACTTCCCCAGGAACATGCCAGAACACATAATGTCCTCTTTACTGATTAAATGTTGTTTTCCTTGCAACATAAATATATGATAAACATGATAAAACAAAGTTATAAAGAATTATGAACTATTGACAAAGCATTATAAAAAACATAGCTGTCTTTATAAGCTATGCAAAGCAGGCCCAATAAAAAATCTCATACATTTTGTTATTTAATTAAGTTACAATACATCTAGATGGATTTGGCACATATCAATTAGTCAATATTAGATTTTGTCAATGTTTTAATTCATGCCTTATAGAAACAGAATTGTAGACATCCTGCTTCAAAGAAAAACTAAAGATGTGTGTTGTCATTCTACTGCTAATCAAATAAGACAACAAAGATTATTTATACCACACACAATAATTGCATATATGTATGCATACTATATATTATGAGTTAAGAATAAGCATTTCTTAGTTATATAATGCATTCTTATGCATTCCTGTTTGGAAGTTACTCGTGCAATCAGTAGCACTTACATCAGAGTCCCAAAATAGGTATATAGGAAAGGAAAGAAAAACAATAAAAATAATGAACAAGAAAGCATTTGCTAATATATGTAGTCATATTCCTTGGTTCAAAGGTTTATGAGCATAACATTAATGTTTCAATAATATTAAAATATTTAAACATTATTCAGTTTGTTAATTTAGATATAGAAAATATATAGCGTGATAATTATCATAAATAACTATTTAATTTTAAATAATATAAAATACCAAAGATTTATGAAGCAAATATTCAATGCAAAAATCATAGGAGCACAAAAAATGTCACTTAAAAATAATTCTAAATTGTAAAACTATCATAAGTATTCTGTTGATATTAAATACAAACACAGACACATAGTTGGATTTGTCCTTATCAGACAACACAAGCAGATGCTGAAATGTTAAAATAAAAAAAGCCTTAAGATATCAATAGATTCATATTTGCTTTCCTACATACGGTGTTGTAAAATAAAGTTCCCAAATATAAAGGTATAAAATACAGATGTACAAATATAAAAAGGAATACATTTGTTCCAAATTAACACTTTCTTCCCTTTTCAGTTGATTACACAACACAAGTTATCTTTAAAATAGGGATGAGGAATCTGTGGTCTTCCAAATGTTACTGGAAATATCCAAGAATTTAAAGTAAAATTAATGACTTGTGGCAAGAGATACTTGGAACAACATTTTGAAGGCTGAAAATCCCCAATTTCTAATACCACACAGCTCATTTTTGGCCCTCAGTCTCCCTATATGATAGGACTTGTTGCTTGCATAGGGGATTAAGGATAAAAATCTCACGAAGACTTAAAACTCACTGCAGTCCTTACAAAACCTGACTACCCCAAATCGAGCTGAATTTCTCCCAGGGGAGATTGAAGAGCAAATAGAAAGCTTCTCGCATTCTGATCATTAAAGTCCCTTCCCCAATTGCATGTCCCTTATTATACTGGAGTAAAATGATACATCCTGCCTATTTTATTGATAACAAATACTGATAACAAATAAAACATAAGGCTTTTATTCCAAAGGAAAATAAATAAAGGCACAAACTTGAAGCAAAATCATTCAAAAAAGCAAACCAAACAGAATAAGAGATATAAGCAACTGAAATTTGAACCCCATGCAAAGCAGAACTCCATGAAATGACCTAGCAAAACCATTTTATAATAGGCATCATTTCCATTGAATTATAGAACAAATTATATTTATTATAAAAATAGAATAAGTGTATTACTTTGCAATTTTATATGTGTTATGTGTTACATATATACCAGTGTGTGCACGTACGCGCACGCGCACACACACACACATACACAAACAGAAGCAAAGTTTCATTTGTTAGAATTGGTACAGCTCCCCACACAAGCTGGCATTGACCTCTGGCTGGTGTTTTTCTACAATGCAAATAGAGAAGGGACCAAATGGAAGGGACCAAATGGAAGTATATGATGGAATCAATATCAATACCAGTATTTTATGACCAGAGAGGTTTCATCTTTTTCCTCATTGAGTAATTCTTCTAGTCTTGAATGTCAGCTTAAAAAAAAACCACCTGCTGCCTAACAATAACGTTGGACATTCAATTTTGCCCAGCGATTAGAAGGGGATACTCTTCCTTCATCAGAGTTTTCAGGAACCAATGGCATCCAGATCTGTTTATCTCATTTCCATCATATTCAGTTTGGGGCTGACATCATTCCTCTTATTATTTTCAACTCGAAAAGGTAAAAAAGGAGTCAACTGATTAAAGTGGTAGCTCCCTGGAAATAAAAAAGAGGCTTTGAGAAATGGATTCATACAATCTTATTTTGGTTCCACTGGCTGTCCTAATTTAACCTATTAGTTAGTCAAGATTTCCCCATTCCTGTCCAAAATCATATTTCCTTAATATGAGTTCTTCAATATGCTGTTTCAGCAATGGCAGCAACTGGCTAAGATTGTCTGAGCCAATAAACTAAGCGGTGTCACTTATTTCTTGTCACTTTTGGCAATATTTCACTCAATAGCAAACAATGAGTTCAAATTTACACCTGCCACATTCATTTAACGACTACCACAAAAACTGTAAAACTGGGTTGATCATGTAATGGACCCATTTTACGAGCATTGCAAGTTGTGACTGTAATAGCCAGACTCCCTTATGCTCATAACTCGAGGACTATTGGTATCAAGAGATAGCCTAATAAGTCAGCTTGATTTAGGATTTCTTTGAAAAACATGCTATCGGAGATTACATTTCTTATTCAGTGAGAATCACATCGAAGCAAATCCTAAATTTCAATTTTAAATGTCTAAAGAACTTAGCAGTGTTATTCAAAACTTGTGTGCAAAAAGAGCATTTCTCAGCCAGAATTGCAGACTGGTAGTATAGCTCACAGGTACCTATCTAAACCACACCAACAACATTTAAGACTGAATTGTTAATATTAGGATACAATATTACAAATATTATAATTCAGATATAAACTGCAAGAATTAATGCTTATAAAAAAATATACAGACTGCATAAAAATGATCCATACTCACCTTGCACAATTTGACAAACTGAACAACATGTATATTCTGAAAAAAAGAGTCACATATTTAAAAACGCTTTTTTTTTAAATTGGTGGAGTCCTTGGTTCTTTCTGAGCCTTGTTGTTTACTTGAAAACATTTCATTTTCCAATGGTTATACCATCAGTGCAAGTGAGTATAGGGTTTTCTCCCTATTTATATATAGTAATTTGCCCTGCTAATTTTGGTGGGATTATAGTTTTGTTCTTGGTAGTTTTTTGATTAGGGTATTGTTTTCTGCTTGATGTTTGTCTGATGTTGATTCCTACTTATCCACATATTGGCTACTGCAGAAGATGTATTCTGGTCTTTTTTTTTTCCTTTTCAGCTTTTTATTGTCTCTTTTGGTTTGTAAATATATTTAATGATATGTGGGAATGACCTTGAGAGATTACCGCCAAGAAAACAGTTAACATGCAATTTAGTGTGCAGTAAAAATGTAGATGAGCAAGAGATTCAGAAGAGACTCTCTCTAGTTTTGAGACTGCAAAGGGGATAGAAGGAGAGTACTTTCAGACTTGCAAGATTTTGGTAATGTAACTTTATGTTTCCTACTACATCTCCCTAGTAAGGTTGACATCAATCTTTTAAGTCTCATCATGTCTTTTAAAGACTGGATTTTTTGGAATGGCCTCTGATCCCCAGGGGATTTTATCATCCACCAAGCACCTTGCAGCAGCATTGTTGCAACATCAGCAGCAGGTAGGTGCATGGGTGACCAATTTTCAAAATGTCATTATATAATTAACTCAATGGCTGGAGTAGTATTTACTTCAACAGCACATTCAGAATGCTGAACTTTCCCACTGAATGCACCTAAATAAATTTGCTAAAGGAAGCAGTGGCCAAATGAGCAATACAATTCATTGTGAGGATAGTTCTAGTAATGGACAATTACTAGGATTTCATGCGCAAATTCAGAGAACACTTTGGAGATTGCATATAACACATCATTGCTAGAAAAATCCAGAAGCTGAAGTGGGGACACAGAAGAGTCAGAGTCAGAGTCAGAGTCAGAGTCAGAGTCACAGTCAGAAGAGAAGAGAAGAGAAGAGAAGAGAAGAGAAGAGAAGAGAAGAGAAGAGAAGAGAAGAGAAGAGAAGAGAAGAGAAGAGAAGAGAAGAGAAGAGAAGAGAAGAGAAGAGAAGAGAAGAGAAGAGAAGAGTTGGAAGGGACCCTGGGGTCTTCTAGTCCAATCCCATTTAGGCAGGAAATCCTATACCCATAATGGCGAACCTATGGCATGGGTGCCACAGGTGGCACGCGGAACCATATTGGTGGGCACGTGAGTGCTGTCCTAGCTCAGCTCCAGCGCACATGCACGCACTGGCCAACTGATTTTCAGGCCTTTTGGTCTCATTGGAAGTTGGGAAACTGGCTGTTTCCAGCCTCTGGGAGGCCTCCGGGGGGATGGAGAAGGCTGTTTTTGCCCTCCCCAGGCTCCTAGAAAGCCTCTGGAGCCTGGGGAGGGGGGGAAACGGGCTTATCGGGCCCACCGTGCTACTACATGCCAAAAGCAGGTGGAAGTGGGGGTCACATGCGAATACACGGGAGGGCAGAGCACATTGAATTATGGATGTGGGCACATACACCTGCGACCCCCCACGCGACCCCCGCTTTTGGCACGCGATGGCAAAAAGGTTAGCCATCACTGCCCTATACCATTTCAGAAAAAAGTTGTCCAATATTATCTTAAAAACTTCCAGTATTGGAGCATTCACAACATTTAGAGCTGTTGTTTCTAACTGTCAGGAAATTTCTTCTTAGTTCTAGGTTGCTTCTCTCCTTCATTAGTCTCCATCAATTGCTTCTTGTCCTACCCTCAGGTGCTTTGGAAAATAGCCTTACTCCTGCTTCTTTGTGGCAACTCCTGAGTTATTGAAACATTGCTATCATATCACCCCTAGTCCTTCTTTTCATTAAACTAGACAATTCCAGCAACTGTTCCTTATGTTTTAGCCTTCAGTCCCCTAATCATCTTTGTTGCTCTTCTCTGCACTCTTTCTAGAGTCTCCACATCTTTTTTACATTGTTGCAACCAAAACTGATGCAGAATTCCAAGTGTGGTCTTACCAAGGCATTATAAAGTGGTATTAACACTTCATGTGATCTTGATTCTATCCCTTAATGCAGCTTAGAACTGTGTTGGCTTCTTTTGGTAGCTGCAATACACTACTGGCTCATATTTAAGTGATTGTCCACTAGGACTCCAACATCCCTTTTACAGTTACTACTGGCTCAATAACATCTACTGTATATTGTACATGTGCATTTGGTTTTTCTTGCCTAAAGGTAGAACCTTACTTTTTTCACCACTGAATTCCATTTTGTTAGATAAGTTCAATGTTCAAGTCTGTCAAGATCCTTCTGTATCTTAGGCCTATCTTGGCTATTCCTGCCAGCTTTGTGTTGTCTGCAAATTTGATGAGTCCCCCATCTATCCCTTCATCCAAATAACTGATGAAGATGTTGAAGCGTACTGATCTTAAAACAGAGCCTTAGGTACCCACTGAATACTTCTTTCCATGTAGATGCAGTTCCATTGAGGACTATATGTTGAGTGCAGTTGGCCAGCCAGTTATGAATCCATCTGGTGGTGATGTTGTCTAACCCACATTTTTCTGTCATATCAAGTTGTAGGTTGTGGTCTACTTTACCAAAGCCTTACTGAAGTTCAAGTAAACTATATCCACAGCATTCCTGTGTACCATTAATTTTGTCACTTTGTTAAAGAACACAATAAGATTTGTCTAGCATGATCTGTTTTTGACAAACCCGTATTGGCTTTTGATTATGACTTTGTTTGCCTCTAGGTGTTCACTGATTCATTGCTTGACTTTCTTTTCCAGAATCTTCCCAGGTATTGAAGTCAGGCTGATAGCTCTGTAGTTTCCTGGGTCTATTTTTTTCTACCAAAAATTCATCCCTAATTTTGTTGATCACGTAGAATTGCTGTTTCAGTTGTTAAGAAAGAATCAACATTCTCCTGGTCAACTCAAGAACGAATACCATTTTAAGAATAAAAAGTAGTGGTAGCTTTTCAGACCCTTCTTTGCCATCTCAACCCCTCTGTGGTACAGACAGATGCTACAGAAGTGGTATTAGAAGCAGTCCTGCTCTAAGTGGGAAAAGAAGGAGTGGCAGATCTATTGCTATGTACCTTCTAATCAAAGTGCCTCTATCAGCAGAAAATAACTATGATACTTTTTAATAAGGATTTGCTGGTGGTAAAAATTCCCTTTCAGCAATGCAGACACTTGCTGGAAGGAAATGCCTACACAAATTCCCACAGATCATATGAATTTGATCAAACCTTGGCAAATCAGTCACATTTTTTTCTTCCATTTGATTTTTACATCTTCTACATTACAGGCTCCCAAAACAAATGTCTAAACACCTTCTCAAATAAGATGGAACATAATGTGCCACAGTCACCTTCCCCACCAATAATGTCCCAGCCATGCAACTTTTAGATCAGGCCAACCTGAAAAGGTGAATCAGGAAGGAAGATTGTTGATTTATTAGGGATTAGGATTAGCGCATAGCAATATTGAATGCTTATGCCAGGGCCCTAATGGATGACCTCCAGGTACCAAAAATTGTGTGCCTTTCATAGTAATAGGAGGGCAGCTGTTGCACAATGAAGACTACCAGAACTCACTGAGATCTCTATGTTGGGTTTTAAACACTCCCCACTCACCCACCCCGCAGTGTCTTCTTGTTTTGTTGTTATGGCACAGCTGTAATACTCCCCCTAGGAGAAGAGGAATATATAGCAATAGCGCTTAAGACTTATATACCGCTTCACAGTGCTTTTCAGCAGTAGTGGGTACCTCTTACCTCTGCTACCAGTTTGGAACTGGAAGCGCTTGCGTGTCGACCTTCTGCGCATGTGCAGAGCGTCCATTATGGCGTCTGGGTGGGTGGGCTGAGTCTCCTGCCGCCGCCACTATTGGTTTGCCTGAACCCAGGTGAACTAGTAGAAACCTACCACTGCTTTACAGCCCTCTCTAAGTGGTTTACAGAGTCAGCATATTGCCCCCAATTTGGTATATGAAGCGGTATATAAGTCTAAGTGGTATTGCTATATATTCCTCTTCCCCTAGGGAGAGTAGTATTACAGCTGCGCCATAACAACAAAACAACAGGACACTGCCGGGGTAGTGGTATTTAAAACCCAACATAGAGATCTCAGTGAGTTCTGGTGGTCTTGCCCCTGTGCAGACTTAATTAAGGATTATACTACCTCTTGTCGTATCTGTCTTTCAGTAAATCAATTCTTGGTAAATGGGTTGGATTACTGCAGCAACTAGTGACTCTGTCACAGCCCTGGGCCTATCTCTCCTAGATTTTATCACAAATCTTCTCCCAAAGCAAAGATATATAAGCATACTGGTAGTAGTGGATTTATTTACCAAAGTAGGTCTCCTAATGTCCCAGGAAATAGCTCAGCTTCTTTTGAACCACATATTTGAAATTACACAATTGAAGATTTGGCCAACCATGTAATTTCAGACAAAGGAAGTCCACATTTCCAAATTTTGGAAGGCCCTATTGTACTTATTAAATATTTTTTTAATGAGGGATCCTTGGTGCTCTCGGAGCTCGATTGTTTTCTTTTAGACACTGCACTACCCAAACTAGGTAACATCATCCTGCTACTTCATTTCTTTTCCTTGTATTATCTGGCCACTAACAGAGAATCTGGGACAGTTAATCAGCTGTGACAATATTTAAGATGTGATATTTCACATCGACAAGGCAACTGAACTGATCTTATAGCTCTTCCTTACAACAATGCAGCACACACCACTACTAGTAAGTCTTTGTTCCAAGCAACTTTCAGATTCCATTCTCAGGTCTTGCCAACAATCAGGCACAAAAGCGCCATCCCTTATGTTTCACATTTTCTGCACAAGAGGCAAGCTGCCTACAGCTTCTTAAAGAACAACTTGAACTAGTAAAGGGCACGTACAAAAAAGCAGCAGATGCATATACTGTAGACAAGAGAGGGCTAGAATTACAAAAGACCTTTCAAGAAATTGTATTCAAAAAAATTTTGGCTCCTTCCCAGTGATTAAACAAATAAACCCATTTATATTCAAATTGCAATTGCCAGCATCAATGAAAATTCACCCTGTACCCTCACTCTTTATTGGTGGAAGAGGCTTCCCCCTGAATTCTGTGCTCACAAGTAGCACTCCCCTCTTATACTGGTAAATGGGGAGAAAAAATATAAATTGGAAACAATTCTAGACACAGAGGAAAGTGGGTGGAATATTCCTGTACTCAGAACTGCTCCAGATGGTAGCCAAGACTAGAAGGGCTTTTGCCCAAATATATAATATGCTCCAATTGCACTAATTCCTAGATCAGACAAATTTGCTCATTATCACTCAGGTCTTGGTCACTTCCTGATTGCATTAGCGTATAAAGTACATAGATGCATTTTACATGGGATTGTCCTTGAAGAGCATTTGGAAGTTTCAGCTTGTCAAGAATGCAGTGGCACTTGTAGTAATGGATGCTTTGTTATATATTTACACAATACCTCTGCTCACAGATGCAATTCAAATGTTAGTTATTCTGTTTAAAACCTATATGGCATGTGGCCAAATCTCATATAAGCAGAACGGATCTGCTCGAAGCAGATGTAAAGTGCTGGACATAGGTGGCATCAGTTCTTTCTCATGGTGCCTGTCTTGTGGAACAGCTTCCACCAGAGGTGGGTTTTCAGCAGGTTCTGACCAGTTCTGGAGAACCGGTAGCAGAAATTTTGAGTAGTTTGGAGAACCAGTAAATATCACCTCTGACTGGCCCCGCCCCCATCTATTCTCTGCCTGCCAAGTCCCAGTTTATCAGGAGGAAATGGGGATTTTGCAGTAACCTTCCCCTGGAGTGGGGAGCGAATGGAGATTTTACAGGATCCTTCCCCTGCCACGCCCACCAAGCCATGCCATGCCCACCAAGCCACGCCCACAGAACTGGTAGTAAAAAAAATTGGGACCCACCACTGGCTTCCACCCTGCGATATAGACAAGTGCCTATCCTGCTGCCATCCTAGAAAACTGTGAAGAACTGATTAGCAATAGCACTTAGATTTATATACTGCTTTACAGTGCTTTACAGCCTTCTCTAAGCGGTTTACAGAGTCAGCATATTGCCCCCAATTTGAGTCCTCATTTTACCCACCTCAGAAAGATCGAAGGCTGAGTCAACCTTGAGCCTGTTGAGATTTGAACTGCCAAATTACAGGCAGCCGGCAGGCAGCAAACATAGCTTGCAATACTGCACTCTAATCACTGCAACACCGAGGCTCATTGCTAGTTTATATCTCTGTTTGCCACCTAGAGATCCTTTAATAGAAGGGCAGCTCTATAAATTTGTTTAATAAATCAATAAAATAATATACATAACAATCTTTTTTTCTTTTGTTCAATAATTTATACTTTTTAGACTTTCCACTCCATCTTTAACATAGTAGCTTTTGTTGGATCATAATTACCTTTATATAGTATATGGAAAAAGTGTTCTCGTCTAGCACTTTCATGAAAGAAAATAAAAATTAGCTTTATTTAGGAAATAATAAGTTACTTGAGTCTATCTACGGTTAAGAGACTGTGGAGTGATCCCTTCTAGCCTGAACTATCAGAAAGAAAACAGAACTGAATTGAGAAACTCACAGCCTCAAGAATATTCAACAGATGACATGTTACACAGAAATATATGAATTATATTTTGTCTTTTACACAAGGAAGAGAGAAAAAAGTGCAGAAATTCCCTGTGCTAAATATTTTGGAACTATTTCCTTAACAATCAATAGGTTCAAGGGTGAAGAAATCTAACCCGTGCAAAGTTGAATTCCAGCAGCATTAACATATAATGTGACATTTTCATGCAGTTTTGTTTAATGTAAGTAATATTTCTTTTTTTCCAAAGAAAGAAGAATTAATCTTATTACCATATTATACTGGGAGGGTGAAATGGAGTTATGTAAAAGATGCTGCACAGGTCAGGAAAGGCATATGTTATTTATTATTTATTTATTTATTTATTACTAAATTTATATACCGCCCTACTCCCGAAGGACTCAGGGCAGTGAACAGCCAAAAGATAAAAATACATATAATACAAACGTTAAAAGAATCATTTAAAATATATTAAATAGTTTGGCCCAAGATACAAATTAAAACACCCCAGTTTAGACAAATTAAAAATTTAAAAGTAGCATAAAAGAGAAGTTAGGCCAGACCAGCCTGCTGGAATAGGAATGTTTTGAAGGCCCGGCAGAAAGCGTGCAGATCCAGGAGCCTCCATATCTCTGGGGGGAGCTCGTTCCAAAGGGCAGGTACCCCCAAAGAGAAGACACTCACCCTGGGGGCCACCAGTCGACACTGTTTGACTGATGGCACCCTGAGGAGCCCCTCTCTATGGGAGCATACTGGTCAGTGGGAGGCCACTGGTGTCAGAAGGTGGTCTCGTAAATACCCTGGTCCTAAGCCATGGAGCGCTCTAAAGGTGGTAACTAAAACCTTGAAGCGTACCCAGAAGACCACCGGCAGCCAGTGCAGCTTGCGCAGGAGGGGGGGTCACATGGGAGGGCCAAGTCGCTATGGTGCTTTACAGGTCAGGAAGGATGCTTGCAGGTGTACAAGAGTTGCCCCACAGATCAGAAAGGAGTAAGGGGTTGTAACAAACTGGATGTCAGATACAGTGAGCAGACATGTACAGTTCATTGGCATGATGTAAGTGCAGGGGGCCTGGAGAGATAGCATAAATGGTGGAGATTTAACTGAGCAACTTGCAACCTTCCCTACTAACTTGCCTCTTGCTGATGCTCCCTGCAAACCTGGAGCATGGGCAATCATTATCAAGTTTGTGCTTCCTGCCAGCTTCCTTATTGATTTGTGAGAAGCTATCAGGATGCATTGGAAATGACAATCGTATCACATCACAGTGGCTGACCACAGCAGCATGGTAGTGCTGAGACTGCAGCAGCGTAGCAGTGGCTCTAAAGTGGCCACAAGTTTCCCAAATTTCATTCTGCAGGCGTAATGGGTCCCAGCATTGTGTAAGTTAATATGTCTGAGGTACCTTGGTTCAAAAATTGTTGCCTTGTGACTCACAATTTTGCCCAACTGGAGGTTACAAAATCATTCTAAAAATGTCCTTTTAAAGTATATCTGAAATTGGAACTATATAGGCTTTGGGGTAATACAAAATTCAATGTTATTGTGTTCATTTTTAATAATTGATGATAGGAGGAAATGTTACCAATTAACTCCTACTAACCTGAACGTCCAATACTGTCTGATGCAATTTTGGAAGTTTTCGGCTGACTCTGCTTGCTACTTGCCCGTGCAGAAACTGATGGGGCATGAGAAAGTGGAATTGCAGTGTTGCTGGTCTCTCCTCTAATTGTGGTAAGGTCTTGCATGCTAAAACTCCGGAGCCTCTCTGACAGCGCTCCTTGACCCTGTGAAAATCAATAGAAACACATAGTAACTTTTTGATTCAGAAAAATAGGTACTTGTGGGGGGGGGGGGGAAGCATGCAAGCACATAGTGAAAATCCATTATTTTGAGTGACAAATTGGACATACTTCATCTCTCCTTCAATAAAATGGTTTATTTTTTTAATTGTCACGTTTTTATGCATATTAGTCAGTAGTGGGTTCCACTTACCTTTGCTCCCACTTCGCTTACGTGCGGCGTTTCTGCATGATGACGGCCTTTTGCCGCCGCCACTACTAATTCGCCTGAACTGGGGCGAACTGGTATAAACCTACCACTGATATAGTATGCATGGACATTTTATTCATCTTCATACTCACATAAAATTCTTTCTAAAATCCCTTCTAAGAGGCAGCTTGTATTGTAAAATTCTGAGAAATTTATAAATGTGAAAGAATGCTCCCAGAAGAAGTATTTTCTTGACAGAAAATAAGTATTCTAGATAATTTATGGTATTTCAAAGACTAATTCTTGAATTAAATTTTATTTTAAAAGGTGAGGGGGAAGGAAACTTGCAAAAATCCCTTTTTAGCAAAGGAATTAAAAATATAGAGCTATTCAAGACATTGGCAGAATTTGAAAATAACCTATAATAAAATAACAAATATAAAAGAAAATTTACTGGGTGTTTTTATTTTTATTTTATTTTTTTTGCCCAAAATAGAAAAAAATGAATTTGGGATTGATGGATTTAATGATAAGATATAGTAGAAGATGGAAAGAAAGAACCAATAATGTATCCTTAGAGAGAGAGGACAAAATATAAAAACCATAAAATATCATTGCTATAAAGATCAGAAACCACTCTTAGATACTTTTTCTTTTCCCCTTTTTCTCTCTCATTTTATTTCTCTTATTTGCTTAACTCTTTTCTATTACTTTCTTTTTCATTTAAATTCGTAGTTTTTTACTTTGCAAAGAACTTATTTAATTTTTTTTTTAAATTATATACAAGATAATACTCTCAAACAGATAGCAATAGCACTTAGATTTGTCAGATATATATATATTGATGGTCGTGCTCATTCGGTTCTATGAGAAGTTATTTGGTCAATACAGCTTCAGGTTAAAAAAAGGTTGTTTTAATATTTACAAAATATATACATGCATGCACAAGGTGTCCTGTTGCATTTACCCTAACTGTATGACTCAGAAGTTGAGAGGAGAGAGAACTTCACTTGTTGTCTTGCTGATAGATGAGAGAGAGAGAGAGAGAGAGAGAGAGAGAGAGAGAGAGAGAGAGAGAGAGAGAGAGAGAGAGAGAGAGAGAGATGAAGATATCCAAGGGATCTCTGGGTAAGAGTCCAATAAGAGAGTTCATTGGCTGCTATAGTCACATGTGATGTCTGTAAAGACTTAATTCTAGTCTCTGGTGCATCACATACAGGCAATATCTGACATATATAGCACTTCATAGCAGTTTACAGCCTTCTCTAAGTGGTTTACAGAGTCAGCATATTGCCCCCAACAATCTGAGTCCTCATTTTACCCACCACTGAAGGATGGAAGGCTAAGTCAACCTTGAACCACACAGAACAGAACTCCTGGAGTGAGCAATGAGTTATCCTGCAATACTGTATTCTAACCACTGAGCCACCATGGGTCATCATAACATGCTATTGATCTGGTAGTAATAAAGAAGTAACTGATGTAAACAGGTGCCAATTTATAAAACACACACAATGACTGAGTTTCAATAAAGACAATAATAATCAAAGGCAATACATTTGATTTAAATATAACATACTTCTAGCTAACTGATTTTTTTCCTCAAGGTTTTCCCCCCCTGCAATTCATTTCTTTCTGACTCAGTTATCCCTTGGCTTAAGTCCCTGAGGACTGCAGTCAGTTAAACTCAGGGGCTGCTTGGGACATTGCAGATATGCTGGTTTTCTTCTTAGCCTCCATTCCCAATCTCTGCTTTAGTTTTCAAAACAACAAACCATTTTTCTCTAGCAGAAAGGGAGAAGTTTAAACAACCTGATTTTGCAGATAGGCCAAAGCATGCTACTATCTCTTTTACAAATCTAGATTCATTGCTTGTGATGAATTAATGTGGATCGAAACAAATGTGTTTGCTGTCAGTGGAGCTGACTGACTCATTCACCACATATATCTCTTTTAAAAGATATATGTGGTTAGCTAAATACTGCTCGGTCTGTAGGATGCCCATGTTAAGAACTGATCCTTAACACAACTTAAAGGTAGTCCTTCGACTTACTACCATAATGGAACCTGCCCATTACAGTTGTAAGTCGGTTACAGCAGGTCACGGTTATAAAGTGGGTCACCAATATGACAAATCCAATGGTTGTTAAGGCACTGCTACTGTCATAAAGCAAGCACTGTGGTCATAAAGCAACCATTGTTCACTAATAAGTGAACTAAGGCATTTTTGCTGAAAACTGGAAGACACTGCAATCAGCCATGAATGCAGCCACCTGTTGAACATTCGACATGTGGTCATGTGATTGGAAGACATTGGAACTTCAGAACCAGATCATAAGTACCTTTGGGAGGAGTCCATCATAGCTTCAAATGGTTGCTAAGCAACCAGTTATAAATCACCTGAATGTACTTAGTTCAGCAATTAGTTTAGCATATATGGATATGTCTGTGTGAAATATCTATTCATCAATGGTCATTTCTATGCTACTGTAGTCCAAAAGAGTTCTGTTGGCAATATCCTTATTTCTTTAGTTTCACTTCTTGCACTGCTCTATAATCACTGATCCCTTGAAATAATTATCTGAACAACACATCTGTCATTCTATTTTAAAGCCATATTTCTGCGGGATAAGACTCTAGGACCCTTTATTGTGGTGGGCTTCTCAGAGTTATTCAGTCAGTTTTGTGTTCAAATCAACATTTCTACAAAGAACAATGTAATTTCTCATAGATGCATACCACAGCAGAGCCCACTTTCTCTGAGGGAGATGAATCGGATTCTTTCATCAACAGTTTCTTAGGAACACCATTGGATGAAGAGTTTGGTGTTAACAATGCTTCAATGCCCCTCTCTGAAGAACTGTGATTAATATGAACAGCTTTTCAAAGTCCAGAGCTTTGTAAGCTAGAGCTAGAGTAATATAATACTACAACTAAGAGCTGCTTTCAGCTGCTTTCACCCTGACAGTTCTCAGTTCACACCTGCACCTACTGGTGGTGTTTCTTTCTTCACTAAATCTGACAAAAAAAGCTACATTTTGGCTGTACTTGGAACAACTTCAGGAAAAAACTGGTGTGAAGAACAACTGCACATATTTTTATTTGCTGAAAATTAAGCCTTGATGATATATTCTCATTGCCCATCTAGTATCTGAAGTAGGCTAAATTATTCAAGCCAATTGAATAGGGATTACAGTCTTCCTGATGCATTGAAACACCACCTCAGATATTACAGATGCTGCTCTCAGGTGGTCACATTTTTTCTTTAGCCTACCTGACAGGGAATTCCCCTCCAATGATTCCAATGTCCATAGCTTCTCATTTCTTCTCCATGTTTTTAATGATAGCATGTAGCTTCCATACCAACCCACCCAGTTAATTTTCTTTTTCAAAACTAACTTTTAAACCCTTGTCTAATGGGTACAAAAATCCAAATGACCACTTGATGTCAAGCAAATATAAAAAAGCCCTAATTAAGTGACCGTTATGTTGAATAGTTAATCAGTGGATCCATTGTTTCATGATTTTAAAAAAAATCAATAGTTAATGGTAAGGACAAGAGAAAAGATTTTTAAAAAAATACAGTTCATGGAGTAACAAAGCAGTGTGTTTGCTAATTAAAAGAGAATTTTATTTTCTTATTTATTTGACTGATCCCAGGGAGATCAGTCAAATAACATGACATAGACTGCTAATATGGTGAATGATACTGAAAGTGAGTAGAATTTTAGTTAAGTGAACCACAATCACAGCCCTTAGAATGATGCCCTTAAATAACAATATATACCTATTTTTACATAATACACAGTAAGGCATGTGGAGGAGGCAGCAAGTTTTAGGACAGCATAATTTTTTGCCAGTTCCAAAACAGGAAGGAAAAATGGCAGCTCCATGGGTGTGGCCAAGGATAATATCTGTCATTATTCAACAATGAACAGAAATGGAGCAATAATGTTGATAAAAAATGTAAGCAGTGAGCAACTAGCTTTGGTGAAAAGTCTTACAAATAACTTATTTTACACTACAGGTAGCCCTTGATTTATGACTACAATTGAGTGTATTTTGGTCATAAGTCACTGCAGTCATAAATTGAAAAAGCAGTGATTAGGCTCCATTTTTTGCTGTTTTTACATCAGTTGTTAAACAAATCATGTGGCCAAATCCAGCTAATCCAATGGGCATTTCTTGCCAGAAAATGGCAAAGAAATCACAAAACACAATTCTGGAATGCTGCAACTGATCATAAATGTGAGGCAGTTACCAAGCACCTGAAATGCATTCAAATGACTATGTGGTAGTGGTGTAGGAGTTATAAATTTGAGGATGGACCCTAAGCCACTTTTTTTGAGTCTGTTGTATCTTTAATCATTAGGTAACTATTTCTAAATTGAGGATTATCTATAGCTGAAACCTTTGAACTGTCTCCCATCATAGCAACTGCTGATATAATGCAGTCCAGCCACTGAATAGGTTACCAATAGAGGGATAACCATGGCCTACTAAATATTTCAGTCTCAAAATTATCCTTTGCTCTTGTTTATTTTTACATCTTGAAACTAAGATGTATGTATTTTTTGCATCCTGTGTTTCTTATTCACTATAAGATCTGTATCAATTAACTATGGAACAAAATACATGCAAATACATAAAAACATTACGGACAGAATTAGTAAATACTATCATCATTGTTATTTTTAACGAGAAAGCAAAATGATGCCAGATATTACATGAAATTTTAGGAGTCTATGTTTATCTTGGTATCATCATGGTTGAATGCACTAGGACTTGGATTTCAGTAAGCATGCATAGGATTGTCATTTAAGTTGTTAAATATTACTCGGGAAAATATTACTTAAATGAAAAATATTTTCATTTAAACCAACACCAAACTGTTAGTATTATATTAGAAATAACTTGCAAGAAAATGCATTTTTCTTTGCTATATATAACCAAAAGTACATATTACTTGAAATCAACTTAGTCTTTTTCTACAAATATTTCATTAAATAAACACTTGAAGTATCTCAAAATATTATATTATCAGTCTGTATAAATTACTTGATATATTTTGGATGTAAAATTTTATAAATTTTTCATTAATGCCTCCTTTTTAGATGGCTATATCAAAAGGTTTTTAAAACCTCTTTAAAGTGAACATATTTTAGAAGCTGTATTTTTAGATTTTTGTTTAAAATAGTAATATGAAGGAGGCTTCCGGTGGCGTCTCCGTCATTGCCAGATGGTCTTTTAATGACCGCCGGCCTCGCCGCGCGTTGGAGCCGCCCTACAGCTGGCAGGCGGCTCGGAAAACCCACTCTGTAAATGGCAGAGCGGGGAGAGCTAGTGGGGGTTGGTAGAGCCCCCCCTGAGTTGCCCCCAGGACCTCTTTTTTGTCCTGGGAAGGGCTCAGGGTGATGGCTCCCTATTCACCTCACGGAAGCTCCGCGCAGCGAGAGACCTCTGCTCGCAGCAGCAGAGCCAGACGGCGAGAGTAAAGTTACTAGAATGAAAGAAATCTACAGCAAGCAAGCAATCTGGTGAAACCAGGATTCACTAAAAAGGAAAAAAGCAAGTATTTGTCTTTTTAATAAGTTTTAAGGAAAAAAGAGATTTAAGAAAATGCCTCAGAAAATGGCGACTGGCTTTGCTAGAAAAATGCCTGAGAAAATGGAGAGTGGAAAGTGAAAGTGAGAGCTAAGCCTGCTTTGAAGTACTGAAAAGAGATATTCTAACAGGATTTTTGAAAAAAGAAACAAAATTGATTTAAATAGAATCCCTTTGTTTTTTGGGGAAAGTTAAGATTTTGTGGAAGTATGACTCCAAAACAAAAATCAAGGGGGGGGGGCTCCCTTACTTATCAGACAAAGGAAAAAGTAGAGAAGACTCAAATGCAGTTGCAGGGAATTGGAAATGAGGATTTAAAAGACTTTATAATTAGGTCTTTGGGAGGTGTTGTTGAGAAGATAGAAAGCTCACAGAAGCAACTTGAGGAACTGGTACAGGAAAAATATGATAAACTGAACCAAACTATTACTAAAGTAGTTTCTGATCTTTCAAATGTGGTGTTGGAAATGGGGAAGAAAGTGGCTGAAATCAGTACAGAGCTTGATTCCAAGATGAAAGTCACAGAAGAAAAAAATTTTAAAGCTGATGCCAGAAATCAAAAAATTGAAAATGATGTGATGATGCTTCAATTTAAATCTATGGAGTCTGCGTTAAGATTAAGAGGCATAAGAGAGAATAATAGAGAAAATTTAAGAACAATCTCTGCTAAGGCATTAGCGGCATTACTAAAGTTGGAAGATGATCAAATTCTTGGCTGTATTGAAAAAGTCTATAGGGTGAATTCACATGTGGCCAGACAAAGGAATTTGCCCAGAGATGTTGTTGTCTATTTTACTGATAGAAGATTGAGAAATGATATTTTGCAAAAACCCTATTCTGCTATTATCCAGGTAGAAGGTACACAAATTAGTGTTTATAAAGAGCTACCACCTAAGATTTTAAGAGACAGAAAAGATTTTGATTTTTTGGTGAAGGAACTGAAGAGAAGTAAAATTCCATTTAGATGGGATGTACCAGTTGGTATAATTTTGAGATATCAAGATGTGAGATATTGTTTAAATACTATTGAAAAAGTATTTAAGGAGCCTGTGTAGCGTAGAGGGCTAATGCCTCCTACTAAAAGGCAGCAATTAACACCAGCTGCCTGTAATTTCTCTGAGTTCAATCCCAGGCAGGCTCAAGGTCGACTCAGCCTTCCATCCTTTCTAAGGTGGGTAAATTGAGGACCCAGTTTGTGGGGGCAATAAGCTGACTTTGTATAAATATACAAAAGTATGAAGGCTATTGTTTAACGCATTGTAAGCCGCCCTGAGTCTCCGGAGAAGGGCGGCATATAAATCAAATTAAAAAAAAAAAAAGCAGAACATTTTTATAACAATATACTTAAGGGAGCCCCCATATTTTCATCCTCACCAATGTCGTTAACTATGGAAGAAGACATTAAAGATAAAGAGCTTGAAAGAGAGCCTGAGGAACAATGCAGACAGATGGAATTAGAAAATCAAAGTGTGTCAGAAGAAAAAGGAGCATTAGGTGGTTTTCTAGATGATTCTATTATGGATTATCTAGATCTGAAAATAAAGCATCCCAGAGATTCAAGAGATGTGGTATCGGGCCTTGAACTGTTGAAGCAAGAACCGATTGATAAACATATAACTCGAGATGAGAAGCAAACCTCATTAAAGCAGAAGCAACAGAGGCCCAGTACTCTACAAGAGCAAAAGGGGGATGATGACAAGCAACAGAAAGTAGAAGTCAAGGGAGGAACTAAATTGAAAACCACTGCTGTGCAACAGAAACTTTTTGAATTGCTCGAATCGCTTCGTGAAACTTAAAGGACATTTACGAATAGATTGAATTTTTTACAGAAAGGATGGCAAATATTTTATTAATTGAAAAAGTTTAAAAGATAATCTTGATTATACATGATTCATATACGAAAATGGATTATAAAATTTTTGCAAAAATCATCCTGAGTTGGATTTATCATTTTGAGAAAAGTTAAACAGATCGCTGCAATATATGCAGATGATCTGTGGTTACCCTATTATAGCTTTTTGGAACTAATCAGCTAGATGAAGAAAATAAAGATGAAAACATCTTGAAACCCGAAGGAAGGAAGTGGAAAGGTTGGCAGGATTTGAAAGAGCTTTAAAGGAGCATCTGGGAATGCAGCTTGTAGTTTTTATACAAGGTTTGGAAAATTCGGATGAGTTGCATCTGTTTTTCTTTTTAGGTGGTTCAGCAGTAGCAAGGTTGAATGTTCTACCTAGAGGATTACAAAATACCTTTGTGGTTGGATTTTACAAATATAAAGTCACTTGGGGGGATTTCTATATGGAGAGATGTTTTTTGCTGATGGAATATGAAGTTTATAAAAACTATGTTGGAAGATAGTATATTTAACTTCAATCAAGATGAAGAGAAGACTAAAATTTGGATTATTGAGACAGAAAATCATTTGACATAATTGTTATATATTATATATTATTATTATATAATAAGGGGGATTGTTTTAGGTAATGGGCATAGTTTGAATATGACGTTTATAACAACTATGTTGGAAGAAGAAATTGACTTAATTGGGTTATAATATACTTAACTTTAATTAAGGTGAAGAGAAGGCTAAAAATTGGTTTACTGATAAAGAAAATTATTGATAAAGAAAATTATTTGATATAGATGCTATATATTATTTTTTATTATATAATAAGGGGGATTGACTTAGGTAAATAATTATTAATACTGGGTTAGAGAAAGGTATGACATTTTTTATATGGGCTTAAATATTATAAGAGTGGTATTGATTGATAAATTAGTATTGATGGTTGATAAATGAGGTAAATATTACTACTATTAGTTTTTTATTATAATATTATTAGTTTTAGGAAAATTTTATTACTTATAGGTTTATTTGTTATATTATTTTTGTTATAGGTATTTTTTTTAAATTTGTAGCGGAAGCCAAGGGGGGGACGGGGGGGATATGGGATTGGGGGTTGGGGGGGTAGTTGGGGGGGAAGGGGGGGTTGGGGGGAAGTGGGGGGGAGAAATGATAAAATCTGTATTGTAAAACTTTTTCAATAAAAAAAATAATAAATAAAAAATAAAATAGTAATATGAAGGATACTTATAAATAATTGGTTGCCACGATGTAAAAAAGTTGTTGAAACTCTGGAAAGAATGCAGAGAAGAGCAACAAAGATGATTAGGGACTGAAGGATAAAACATATAAAGAATGGTTACTGGAATTGGATATGTCTAGTCTTATGAAAAGAAGGACTAGGGGAGATATGATAGCAGTGTTCCGATATGTCAGGGGTTACAAAGAAGAGGGAGTCAAACTATTCTCCAAAACACCTGAGGGTAGAACAAAAAGCAATGGGTGGAAACTAAGGAGAGAAGCAACTTAGAACTAAGGAGAAATTTACTGATAGTTAGAACAATTAATTAGTGGAACAACTTGTTGTCAGAGGTTGTGAATGCTCCAACACTGGAAGTTTTAAAGAAGAGACAACCATTTGTCTATAGGGTTTCCTGCCTAAGCAGAGGGTTGGACTAGAAGACCTCCAAGACTTCCAACTCTGTTATTCTGTTCTGTTCTAAAAATACCAACAATATGTAAAATCTAAAAGCTTAATAACAGAATTCACAAATTAAGCTTTATTGTTTGATCTTACTGTTATTTGAATTCAACAATTCAAATAACACTAAGATCAAACAATAAAGCTTAATCAAAAGCTTAAAGCTTAATCTGTGAATTCAGTTATTTACAGATTATAGTACCTGGTTTATAGGCTCCTGAAAATTCACAGCATAGCGGAAATAAAGGGATTAAAAATTAAGTCACAAGAATATAAGGTCCAAGCATTCGCAGATGATCTGGCATTTATTATTGAGGAACCTTTAGAATCTAGACATATTTTACTACAAGATATAAACCAGTTTGGCACAAAAGCAGGATTTAAAATGAACAAAGACAAAATTAAAATATTGACTAAGAATTTAAACAACAGACAACTAGAGAGGAACTGGGAATCTCGAGAACAAAGAAAATTAAATATCTGGGAATTTGGCGATCAGAAAAGTGTACTACCATAAAGGGGGACAATTACAATACACTCCTATTACAAATACAAAAAGGTTTGGATAACTGGACTAAATTACCAATATCAGTAATTGGCAGAATTTCAATGATAAAAATGAACATATTGCCCAAGTTACTATATTTATTCCAAACAGTACCAATAACATTAGGGAAAATTTTTTTGAACCACTGAATAAATTGACATTGAAATTCATATGGTCAAGGAAAAAACAGTGCATTAAATTCAAATTATTGCAAGATAGTAGGAAAAAAGGAGGTTTCGGTTTATCAGAATGGGAACTTTACTATCAAGCGGCATCCCTAACATGGCTCAAAGATTGGATGCAATTTAAAAATAAGCGGATATTAACAATAGAAGGCCAGGACCTTCAATTCAGTTGATATGGCTTTTTATGGGATGGGAAAAATAAATCACACACTTATTTTCAATGTCATAAGGTAAGGGATGCACTACTGAAAGTATGGGAAAAGATTAAAAAGAATTATTATATGAAAGTCCCAGTTTGGTTGTCTACAATGGAAGCAATGATACATCCAAATACCACAGACCTAGATAAAATGGTGAGATATGCAGATTTATTACACACAAAAGGAGAATTAAAATCAATACAAGATTTGAAAAAACAAGGAATAAATTTGGAATGGTGGCCATATTTACAAATCAAAACTAGATTTAAAAAAGATAAGGAACAATTTGGCATAAATGGGAAACAATCGGAATTAGATAAATTAATATTAGGATCGGGAAGAAAAATGATTACAAATACCTATAATTACTTATTAGGATACAAATTGGAAGAAGAAACAGTAAAGGAAACAATGATAAATTGGGCTAGGAATTTTGGACATAACATAGAATTGGATAAATGGGAAAAATTGTGGGAGAAAAATTACAAATTGACCATGGCAGTATCATACAAAGAAAATAGCTATAAAATGTTCTAGAGGTGGCATTTAGCACCAGTGAGACTGGCAAAAATGTACCCAATTTATCACCCCAATGCTGGAGATGTGGTCACAAACTAGGGACATACTATCACATGTGGTGGATGTGCCCTAAGGTGAGGAAATTTTGGTATAAAATTAAAGGGTGGTTGGAAGAGATTACACTCCAAAAGATAGATTTTAAACCAGAGATGTTCCTCCTAAGAATGATTGATAGAAAAATGGGAAAAAGTCTCTATTATATTATATTGCATATTCTAACGTTGGCCAGAATTACTCTAGTACAAATATGGAAATCAACCAATACACATCAGAAGAAACAATAATAAAGAAAATCCTCGAATGCACTGAAATGGATAAATTAATGATGGAGATCAAAGAAAGAGAAGACTCGGATTATTATAAAGTGTGGAATAGGTTTTATACATGGTTGGAAAATAGAAAACAAATTAAGAAATAAGAATGTAAAGTGAAATTAGATATTAACATACTGGATATAAATGTAAATAATGATCCTGCTAACAAAACAGTTAATTATGAATATTTAAAAATAAAAAGAAGGAGCAGGAGGATAAAAGCTAAGAGTAAAGACAAAAGTCGATGCAGAAAGTTGTAAAATTGTATATATCTGTTGTTAGTATTGTATTTTAATGTCTGGTATACATGTGTTTTTGTTTTTTGTTTTTATCTCTTGATTTCTTTTGCTATTGTGTATTTGGTTTTAAAATGTAAAATACTCAATAAAAATTATTTTATAAACAAAAAAAGAAAATTCACAGCATAGATATGGTCCCCCAAAACCTCTTTGAAGTTCTTCAAGATTGTACCACCAATGCTTAGAGCTGAATAGTAAGTAATTTTTAGTGATGTGATTTTCCCCCTATTTAGAAATAATATAGAAATAAATGCTTTTAACTTCTTCTATACCCAATGGACATATTTTGCTTTGAGCACTTCCCCAAAACATTAAAACAGTCCCCCAAGTGTGAGCAATGCAAATCTATTTGTGGCTTTGGGTGATGTCATCATATCATGACACTGCTTGAGATTCTCAGAAATTATGGCTCTGATCACAAAAAGGCCGCCCACATTGGTTTAATGCATTGTTCAAGGCTAAACAGTTGTTATTTCTTCAAAAACTATGGTTAAATAAATTATAGCTTAGTGCAATGTGAAAATGAGGTCAAGAATAAATGTTCTAGCTTAAGTTTGTACATTTTTTATCACAGTCTTTATATAGAAGAGTCTTTAGAGATGTAGCTAAAATATTGTTTCAGGTGATTTTTTTTCCCAGTAGGAATTGATCACTGTGGGCTATGTAGCCCAAGGAAAAAACATGTTTTAGAGTGAATAGAGGCACATATATAACAACTTTCTATAACTTCATAAACCAGATGTAAATTTCCTTGGGAGTGCACAGCAGCTGCAGAGGGGGACATGATCCTGGAGAAAAAAATATACCTGCTTTAAAGAATTGCAGATATGCTGTATTTGAACCTGCATGTGCTTCAAAGCATCTTAGCTGAAGCTCTGCATAAGCCCTGTGTATTAAAATCTACAGAGGTGAAATCATGTAGCCACCGAATGACTAAATAATCCTGTCATAACTAAGGTGAAACAGACATAAAAGTAGTAAACTACTCCTGATGTCAGCACTTCAAGCTGCATTTACTCTAGTGCTGACATAAGAAGGAGAAGCGGAGGCATCTGGAAAGGGACGGTTGACTTTTCACCTACTTATTTTCCCTGGAGATAATATCCCTTAGGAGATGGGAGGGAAGGGGAAAATTCCTTTGAGCTGGAGCAGTAGATTAGGGGTAGAGTGACTTGGAAGATGGCCAATGAGTGCAGAGGAGTGGGGAAAGGAAAGGGAGGGTTTTTGGGTCAGAAGTCAGTGTTGGCTACAATGAGTCAGAGTTAGAATGTCGTGCTTAATAAATGATAGTTTTTTTCATCAAAGACTTTGTTTGAAATGCAATTTATTTGAGACGACTTCGAAACCTGACACCTATGTTATGAGGCAGCCTTGCAATTTTTGTTATTACTGATAAAGTCGTAGTTAATGGATCAAAGAAAGCAGAATAACAATGTTCCACATTTTACTTTTGATAGTGCTTGTTTTAGTAAAAAAAGACAATGGCAAGCATGCTGGTCTTCCTTGATAATATGTAGATTAGTTTAGATGTTAATAGAAACCTTCACAAGGTTACCTGCCAGTCTTTCAGATCCAAATGCAAGAGAAAATGAAGGAGCTGGGTGATCTAGTAGGTAAAAAAAAATCCCACTGTGGCAACATATAAAACAAATGTTAAGATTGTTCTACAAGTATGAAGTCACAGGTGAACCTTGTTGCTGAAAAACTGCATGACTCTGATTCTGGGTTTATTATTTATCATTAATTAGTTATTTGATTTAAAATGCGATTTTATTGTACATGTTTCTTAACTTGTGTTCGCTGCCCTGAGTCCTTCGGGAGAAGGGCGGCATATAAATACATGTAATAAATAAATAAATAAATAAATATACCATATACTGTGCCACCTGTTCAAGGCCTTGCTGTTGTCATTGCAGAATGCTGTGTGTACATGTTGAGTATTGACCTCCACTTTAGGATTTTTGTAGAATAATTAACAGCCAATTTCTCTATATCATGGGTGTCAAACTTGCTGCGTCATGTTGCCGTCACATGATGTTTTTCCCATTCACGGAGCATACGGCCCACAGGCCACCAGTTTGACACCCCTCCTCTGTATGAAGTGAAACTATGTAATACAATGTATTGTAGATTCCACCACTTCTAAAGACCACTCAAACACTAAATGGTATACAGTTTAGAAGTGAAATAGTCTTCTCTTCATAATAATAGGAAAACCAAAAGAACTTAAACAACATCCTAAAGGGCAGCTTAGTTTTATATTTTATTATTTATCCTCTAATTCCAATGAATACTTTTCTTATAACTATACAATTAACTTAATTAGGCAATTAAACCTCCTCTTCCTTTGAAAGTATAGTCTAGCAAACATATTCCTTTTGTCCAATGTTTAATTATAGAATCATTTGACGTTTAATTGTTACAAATTATTAAATCAATGCAATAAGTCAACTGAAATAAACAAATAATATTATTTTATTTGATTTCCTGATTTATCTTTGATTTATGACCATTCATTCAGCAACTGACTGAGTGGCTTTGGGTGCATAGAGCCTCAAGGATTCGAGATTTTGTCATCCTTAGTTCAGGAGTTGTATTACCCTATTCAAACCCATTTCACATCTTAGGAGTTCTCCTGGATTCATGTCTGAGCATCACTAGGACAATTTTAGCACAGTTCGTTTGTGCTTCAGTGGTGACATTTCCTGGATCATGACACCCTGTGCTCAATCACCCAAGCCCTAGTCATCTCTCATCTGGACTACTGCAGTGCATTATACATAGGGATACCCTTGAAGTCCATTTGGAAGCTTCAGCTGGTGCAAAGTGTGGCAGTGAGAGCAGTTTTTGAGGCCCCTAGGATGGCCCATATTATATCTCTGCTCCGCAAACTTCATGGCTACTACCTAGTGCAGTTCAAGGCAGTGGCGGAATTCAAATTTTTTTATTACTGGTTCCATGGGCGTGGCTTGGTGGGCGTGGCAGGGGAAGGATACTGCAAAATCCCCATTCCCTCCCCACTCCTGGGGAAAGGATATTGCAAAGTCTCCATTCCCACCCAACTCTGGGGCCAGCCAGAGATGGTATTTGCCAGTTCTCTGAACTACTCAAAATTTCCACTATCGGTTCTCCAGAAACTGTCAGAACTTGCTGAATAGCAAGCACTCGTGGTCCAAGGTGTTGGTTATATGATCTTAATGTCATAGGTCCAGGCTACTTGATGAACTGTCTCGTTGTCCTACTAGCACAAATCCATCCTACTCATGCTGGCAGAAAGGACCTACTGTGGATCCTGTTGTCAAAGAACTCCAACTATTGGAATTCAGAAGAAGAGCCTTCTCTCCGGCAGCACCCACCCTTTGTAACATCTTGCCCTCCAGGGTAAGATCTGCTCCCAACCTCCTATCCTTCTGCAAGAGCCTGAAGACCTGGCTCTGCTGATTGGGCTGGGTTCCACACTGGAGGTGGCTGCTGGATTGATGGCTGACTCCACCTCCCACCCCTTTCTCTCTGATTTCCACCCATCCACTTTTTTGGTTATCATATTGATGTATTCTGATCGTTTTCTTTTTCATTGTTTATTTGATTGTTCTATTATTTTACTTCAGTTTTGTTTACATTCTTATAATTTAATGTTGTAAGATGTCTAGAGTACCGTATTTTCCGGCGTATAAGACGACTGGGCGTATAAGACGACCCCCAACTTTTCCTGTAAAAATATAGGGTTTGGGCTATACTTGTTGTATAAGACGCCCCCTCTTCCAACGCACACCAAATAAAAATTAAAAAACATCAACTGGCTCACCCACAATGTAAAAGCAGCTATGCTAGACCCAAAATGGCCCCTGCAACAAGTAGGGACCTCACACAGCCACAAAAAGCCCAAAAAAACAACTTTTACATTGTGGGTTTACACACACAAAATTCCACATACAGCTTTGTGAGATTTTGTGTGTTTGTGTAGTTAGAGTGAAACACTACAGAAACACATTAAATCTCAGAAAGTTGCACACATTTTATTTTTATTTATTTTTATTTTTATTATTTTTATTTTTATATGAAAGCTAAATTTAAAACTTCCTAGCCTAAAACTTAGACCTAGCCTTTAAATGGCTAGGTCTAAAAAAGAACAACTAAAACCCCCCCCCCCAATTAACTATTTTTTTTAAAGCTCCCAAAGGGGGAAAAAACTTACCTGATAGAACAGGGGTCTCCAACCTTGGCAACTTTAAGACTTGTAGACTTCAACTCCCAGAATTCCTCAGCCAGCTTTGCTTTGCTGGCTGAGTAATTCTGGGAGTTGAAGTCCACAAGTTGCTTGCATCAGCAAGCAACTAAATCTCCCTGCCTGCAATCAAGCAGGCAGGGAGATTTAGTTGCTTGCTGATGCAATGGATTGCAGGCAAGGCAAGGCAAGCCCTGCGGCTAGCAGCTAAGGTAAGCAAGCTGGAGGTGGGGGGGATTTTTGCTACGGAGCAATTAGCAGGCAAAAATTAGCAGCTGGGATGGCCAGCGTTGTGTAAAAGAAAAGTTTTTCCCTTTTACACAGCGCTTGGCCATCCAAGCTCTGGCGATCCCAGCTGCACCAGCGTTGTGTAAAAGGAAAGTTTATCCCTTTTACAGGGGGCTTGCGTGTAACTCAGCTGATTAGCGGCAACTCAGCAGGCAATTCAGCTTGGCTCCTTAGAGCCATTTAAGGCTCGTCAAAGCCTTTCGGGCTGGTCTGCCTGGTTACAGGAGACCGACACCCGGGGTATAAGACGACCCCCGACTTTTGAGAAGATTTTTTTGTGTTAGAAAGACGTCTTAAACGCTGGAAAATACGGTAGTCCTATGATGAGATAGGTGGCAGATAAATGTAACAACAATCTGTCTGATTGTGCAACAAGCTGGAACTATTCAAAATTACAACAGCACTAAACAAAGGGACATGCAACTCCCTCCTGAAGTTCCAACTGTTGCAATCCTCCTGCTGTCATGTGGCAAAATTTGGGGCACTTGGCAGTGTGCCTGCCCTCATGAACATAGGAGCACTGCAATTTCCCATGAGCTGGGAGGCCTTGACTTGCTAGGTCCACCAGCACAGCACATTCTCCATGCCCCACCACTCCCCAAGGCCTAGATATTTTCTCTGTCCAGGTGCTCGGCTCCACTTATCTTCGCTTTCTGTACAATTGTTGACAAGAGCACCCTGCCAATACAAAGTACAGTGACTGCAGAAAGCTAGCCAACACTAGATAGAGGCTCAGAATATTGCAAGGAACTTGGTGTTGGCTAGCTTTCTGCAGTACATGCGCATCTCATTGGCTGGGCATGCTGAAAAGGTAAGGGAAGTGGACCTGTCCAACTGGATGTTGAGAAGTCCCAAGCCTTTCAAGAAAGTGGTGTGGTGGGGAAAAGGCCCAAAACTTCTGGGAAAGGTGGGGTGGGTGGATGTCCCATGTGCTGGTGAGATTGCTAACCATGGGCTTCTAACTTCCACATACCGGAAGGCATAGCCGGTCAAGATCACCTGGCTTGTGGCAGGTTTCCACTGGTGGATCTAGCTGGCTGAGGCCTTCAGGTTTCTGCATGTGGCATGGAGGGTACTGGTCTCCCAGAGCCTTTTTCACCTCAAGGCACTCTGTGCAGTTGTTTAACAACTACAATAGGGAGAGCTGGGATTGTGGTTATTGAATGAGATGGTCACATGAGCACCTCGTTTAATAATTGCAATGTCTTATAACCCAAATTGTGGGCATAATTGTTCTTGTAAGTCTATCTATATCAGTTCATTTTTTATTATCATACAGAGATTGTAAATGTATATACAATTATTCCTACCTCTTTAAACAACCTCATTTTTAGCACAAAATGTTCTGTTCAGTTTTTCATATTATTTGGGATTTTGTAAAAATCAATTCAGAGTTTCCTTACTTTAATTCAATAAAAAAGAAATAAATTAAGTGAAGATTATACTTTTTTGAAACAGAAATCCCTGAAAAAGAAAATGTAATGATTCCAAAAACTCTTAGGTTTATACCGCAAACCACTACATTTGTGGGTACATTTTGTTATTTGTGGAACTAGGTATAAGTTTTCCTAAGTAAAACACTAAATTTTGCTGTCAATCACCTTGCAAAGATTGTAATTCTTAGGACCTTGTGTCTATGTGTACTGAAACATTTATGGGCTTCCACTATTAATAGAAAATGGCTTTTGAGCTTCTGATACTAAGCATTGCTCATAAGCCATAGTTTGAATGTTCTCACAGCCAAAGAAAACTGTAATATTAAAGTAATTCTCATATCCTGAATTGTCCTATGGTTACCTTGGAAGCTGCCATTACAGCAGCTGTGGCTGCAACATTTAGCCCCCGTTTCCCAAAATGCACCAGGGCATCATAGCTGCGATCTTTTGCTTGGACTAAGCAATCATCTATTTCCTGTCAAAAAGAAAAAAAAATCCACAATCAAACTCAAAAGAGTTCAAATAAATTTGTCTTTTTTTTTTACTTATCAAAAGGAAGATGTTTCCATGCCTGCCCTGTATATACATAGATCAAAACAGTTTAAACAGGGTATGATTTACGTAATCATCCACCTTTCTCATTGATATAACAATTGTATGAGAGGAGTTGTGATAATTTTATAATAAAGAAATATGCAAATTTGGGAAACTGGAGTTTCTTCTGCTCCACCTTCAAGATGATCTCTAAATCATAATTTGTTAGGTTTGGGCTTAATAAGTTACACGAATCAAACCACTGTAATTTGGTGACTATACTTTATTGCTTAATATAATATATCAATCTACTTGGAGAAATAAAATGAATAAGTATTCAGCTCTCCTTATTCATGTGATGTTTTTAATAGAAAAATAGGGATATAAACTTACAGCGTAGGTCCTAATTAGAATGATAATATGAGTTTAAAAACTCCAAAACTATTTTAGATCCTTAGGGAACATGTGACTCCAATATAGATAATCAGGAGGTTGCTTAACACTCATTCTGAGGAAGAATAATTCACAAATTATATCCCAGAGACAAGCACTGTATAGAAGTGCTGCTAGGTAAATTACTTTCTAAAAGGGTGATTATATAAATCATGGCAAGTCACCACTTCTTTAATCATTGTCTGATAACTAAATCTAATTAGTTGAATTCACACAATACACTAAGCCAAAACAAAACCAGCAATTTATTTACCATCAACTTGCTAACTTTTGCAACCTCTATTTGCTGGTGACAAATGTGGAAAGACTATCATTGCTCTGTCAATATGCAGATTGCTGAATTAAAAGGAATGAAGGATAATGAAGTGGTACATGAGTTCTTATTAGTCTTTTCTATTATGGTGTCATAGTGCATTGGATTGTAACTCCCATATTTCCCATCTGGATAAGAATTAAAGAAGCTATAGCCCAATGTAATATAATTGAAAAAGACCAGGTTGGAAAAATTTGCATTAAAAATCTATTTCTCATATGAGTTGTTCTTCAAGATTTCTAACTGACTGCTCCAATTGCCTTTGAAACACTTGTAGTTTTTTTCTATAGAGCCAATAGCTTAAATCGTTTATTACACTGACAATCATCCCAGTGGGGAACTGCATTTTTTTAGTTCTTATCTGTAAAAAAAAAGTCAATCAAGAAAAAAAGAGTAACACCTACTGAAATGAAACTCTTCTTCCTGAAAGGAATGCAAAAAGTGTAAGTAATATTATACAATCAGTAGTGCTATCCTACAACTGATTCAATAGTTGTTACTTAGTTTGAAGGTTAATGGTTAATGGTGTCACAGGCTAAGGATATTCTTATTCATAATCTTATCTTCCTTTATGAGAAATAATGCCACTGACCTTTTCTTTTGAAGATAAAGTTGGGTGTACAAATTTCCTATATAGAAGACTGGAGCCCTTTGTGTATGGAGACAATAGCCAAGCTACAAAGGCTATTTTGAGTTCATAATAAAATGGGAACCTACAGAAAAATATATATATATATATTGGTGTTCTTTTCAAATCTTGAGAATTTACTAAGAAAGTAAATTTATAGAAGTTTGAATGTGTGCATTGGCATCCAAAAATATTTCCCCTTGCATTTTGGCTTTTGCTAATGTCTTTAAGTGCATCTTCATGAATAACAAAGTCAGGAGTCCCACTCACAAACCCATGTCCAATCCCTCCACCAATACAATGAAGAAGACCGTAACAGGTATCTATCCTCCCTTCTATTTGAGAATGCCATGTGAAGTTTCACTTCTCCTTCATTCCTAAATACAGTAGAACTATTTGCTATCAATGGTTATTTCCATCCTATTTTATCCCTTGACAATTTGCACAAATAATCAGTCCAGATTAATACACTCAACCTGTTTCATGGTAGCAATATTCAGTTCTACATTTCTTACAGGAAAAAAGTTCTAGGACAGCAAAAGTGAACAGAGTATCTCATATATCCGGATGTTCAGTTAAGCAAAGGCAATTGTGCAAGATTACAATGAGCTGAATACTTGGCCCTCAAATGACACCTGAGTATTGATAACAAATGAGCAGGAAATTATATGTTTGGTTTATTTGGTATGCAACTAGATGATACACCTTTCCCACAATTCCACCAGTAAATGTACTGTTGTAGTTCTCATAAAGTTAGTTTGTTTATTTGTATATAAAGTTTATTGGCCATCCATCTTACCACAGGGTAACTCTGTGGCTTAAATATGCAGATTAAAAAATGACATGCAAGATATTCATGCGTGAGAATTTCGTTTGTTTTTTTCTCTAAGATTCCTGTCCTTATCTTTCTTCCTATAACCCCATTCTCATCTTCATATTCTTCCTTTATTTTCTTTTATGCATCTATTTAGGACTTTCCCTGGCCCAATTTTAATATAGGAAACGAGCAGCCATTCTAAATTACTGGGAATTTAGAAACATTCTCTGTGCTCTAGTTATGTTTTAGTGTATCTGCATTCAAAGATATATGTCTATGTTATGTTTATCAGCAGGAAAATTAAGGATTGAGCCATTTTGCAAACCCAGTCATGCTTAATTTGATCAATGAGCCCACATCTACCATTTTCTTCCTTTGGGTCCTTATCAACCTCTCTCATCTATCTGCCCTTTTAAATTGTGGAAGGATTTTTACTGTCATATGCTTTTTACTACTGGATATGCTTTCATCGTTGAGAAGATGTTTCTTCTTTCTTTGCTTTCCTATTGTAACACAAATAACATTGTTGTCCAACCCCAAAAGATTTTATTGATATCTTCCCCATATACATGCCACAACTGCATCTTCATAACATAAATCCTCCCAAGACTTGTATTTTTTCCCAATAAATAGGCAGTAGTTCTATATAAACCACAAGTTTCTCAAGGATGCTAATGATTGTTATGTTTACAATATTCCCCTTCAAAGTGGGATTCTAGAGAACAACAATCAATAACACCAACATTCACACTTGGCATTCTTAAAGAAAGTGCCAAGCTTCCAGGACAGGTATTCCGCCCACCTAATATCATTGGGTGCCTAATACTAGTATATGCCTGTATGTTTCCATGCTCTGTTCTACTTTTCTTCTGAAGAAGAACATATTTCAAAGGATACCAACCAGCAAAGAAAAATGTCTGTGAATGTCTCTGCTGTTGTGAAGAGTGCAAATATGATCCAGTACATCATCCATTTCACCTGAAAAGAAAGCATAATTAAAAATTTATCTCATATTTCCAAATTATACAGGTGCTATTATCTTCCTTCCTAGTACTAAGGCCAGTCTTACTAATAGACATGGTGAGATAGTACTACTTCAAATAACAGATTTGTATTCAATAGTAAAAGCAGAACCAAATTTATTTATTTATTAATTTTTCAACCAATGTTTGTGTGGAAGATAAAAATGACTTGGAAATTTTCTATTCAGGAAACAAATGGTTTATTTAGAAATCATGTAACAGAAGTAATTCTGATACGTCATAAAAGCAGTTATAAAAGTTATTCTGAATCTATTTTCTAACAGTTCTCACTATTTAAAATTACATTTTCCATTACAAGCTATCTTCTTATTTCATAAAAAACTACAGGTGTTATCAGGCTTGGTAAGTCCCAAATTACTTTAGGCTGTTTCTCTGGCTTCATGATGAAAACAAATCTGGGATATTTTTACAAAATAGTAACCACTACAATTATGGATGGAGATCTGTACAATTTCAAATAAAATGGGGCCCCATTTTGTGCTCCAGGTATAGTTGTATCTGCTATATGTGCTTCAATGGCCCAGCATTGTGTCCTTAAATTAATCAGTAAAGAATACATACTTTTAATTAGCCAGAATGTTTACTTTAGAAACAGAAAATATCAACCACATACCAATCTTTTTTCTCCTGATGTTGCTGATAAAGTGGAAGATAAGATTAAATCATCTGCACATTAGCTAAAAAATTAAATTACCAATTAAAATGGAGGAGGGAACATAGTAATGATTTGGCATACTGTAAGTACCAGGAAAAAAAAATAACATCGGAAGCATGGAAGTTTGTTCTTCCTTCTAAAGAGCAGAGTAACAATTGTTAAAAGGGATACAGGATACTCCCGTAAATCCTACTTACATATTCTTTAATATCCTTTGATTTTACAGCTTTGTAAGAATAATAGGCAGGATAAAGAGTGCCAAATATTAGCCTGAAAGAAAAATGAAAAAAAAAAAGTCACAGGAAATGCTATGGGCTGGAGCCAGAGTATGATGATTAGATTTAATTCTATAAAATTGATAGCATTTATGATTTAAAAAACCCTTTGTTCTCTTGATTTTAATAGGATCTAATTCAAATAACGATAATAATAATGATTAATGATTTCTTCATTATTTGTTTAATGTTTTTTTTCTGAATGAAATTTCTCAGTTGCTCACCCAAGAAAAATATAAATTTAAATAACACTTTTATTTAACATTTAAATAATATTTAAAATTTGCCTTCCCAGTTAAAGTACAGATTTACAACAAGATCATGCCTCTCATCTGCCTGGACCAACAGTGCATTTATTTCTTTTTTTCTCATTTTTTAAAATTTTATTTTTACAATTTAAATTTTATTTTTAACATTTACAAAAAATGTACAAAAAAATGCAAATTAGAAAAACAGGAAAAGAAATATATGAACAACAATAAAAGTACAGCTACTCAATTTAGCAATAATGACAAAAGAACAACAGATATGGTTGGAGACCCAGAATGACTTCTCACAACTGAAAAGATAAATTAAGAGCCTCAATACTCAATGAATTGAAATCTGATGTCGTACTCAATGTATGAATGAGTTGCTTATAGATATAAATTATATATTGATGATTACAATAAAATATTGTAGAAAACTTTGGAGGTATTCTAATCCAACCACCTGCTTAAGTAGGAAACCCTACACCATTTCGGAAAAGTGGCTATCCAGTCTCTTCTTAAAAAGCTCTAGTTTTTAAATTTCTCCTTAGTTTAAAGTTGATTCTCTCCTTGATTAGTTTCCATCCATTCCTTCTTGTCCAGTCTTCTGATGCTTTGGAGAATAGGTTGACTCTCCCTCCCCCTCTTCTTTGTGGTGACCCCTCAAATATTGGAACACTGCTATCTTGTCATCCCTGGTCCTTCTTTTCATTAAAATAGACATACCCAATTCCTGCAACTATACTTTATATGTTTTAGCATCCACTTCTCTAGCAATAATCCTTTACATACAAACCTTTATATGCATATAATATAATGGTGGGATTCAACCAGTTTGCGCCACTTCGGCTAAACCGGTTGTTAAATTGCTGGCTGGCCCCGCCCCTCACTCCTTATCTCACCCCACCCACCTTGACTGATGCCTACAGTCATGCCTGTGGCATAGCTGCTCTCTGGTTACCCCACTAGCCTCAACCGCAGACCCGCTGATCTCTGCCTGTTGAGTCTTCCTCCCTTAACTGCCTCTCACACAGAGGTGGACATAGGCTCCAGTTGCTTTGGACCCTGTTAACTTTTTGCCTAGCTCAGCGAACCGGTTGATACCACCATTGGCTCTGTGTGTGTGTGTGTGTGTGTGTGTGTGTGTCATGCGGTTTCTTGCATTGTGGGGGAGGGAGTGGAAGCAGAGTCACATGACCACCAAGCCACATCCACCTAGTCACATGACCACCAAGCCACACCCACCAAGCCACACCCACAGAACAGGTTGTTAAAAAATTTGAATCCCACCACTGATACATATAGTGTGTGAGAAGAGTATATTATTTTTTTGTTGTTTTGCTTTAATAACTGTTTGCTGTTAATTTGTTTTACAGTTCCTTGGTTGGGATATTGTTTACTTCTTGATAATTGGTCTGATGTTAATCCTGGTGTTGGTCTATGCTCATCATGGTTTCGATTGCTAGTGGAGAGTTTTGGTCTTTTTGTTCCTTTTTTGGCCTATTGATTATCTCTTTTGAACAGTATCTAGATGTTGTTTATGCCTATATATCTATTGACGGCCAATTTATCACAATGCCAGGCTTCCAGGAACTCTCTAGTGTTTTTGGACTTGACTTGGTCAGGAATGGTCACACTTTCCTAGTTGAAACTACAGTTAAGTTTGTCCATATGGTGTGGAATTAAAGAGTTTTCACTATATTCTCTGACTGCTACTTGGTATTCATTGATATCTTCTGCTCTCTTCTGCCAGTTTGTCCTACATAGTGGCTTTTGCATTCTTTAAGTATGAGGACTGAAGCTTTAAGAAACCATACTTTACGTCAGAGAAAAATGCTCATTATCAGGCTCCAATGAGACATTTTTTCATCATAACCATAATGGGAAAAGAAATTCAGCTTTCATCCAAAAAGTTTCTTTCCTCTAAGTATATTCTCTTTCCCCTAAAGGCACACATTCAGAATTACTTAAGGCAAATTAATTATTTGTGTAGCCTACTCCATTAGCAGCTTTCCTTTTCCTGAGCCACATGATAGGTATTGGAACAATGTTTCTAGTTGAGCAATGTTGTTCACGATATGGCTTAATGTTTTATACTATTGTGGTATTTAATCTGATTTTATATATGTGTTGTTAGTTGAGAAGTCGTGTCCGACCTATCGCGACCCCAGAGACAACATTCTTCCAGGCCTTCCTGTCCTCTACCATCCTCTGGAGTCCATTTAAGCTCACATCTACTGCTTCAGTGCCTCCATCCAGTCACCTCATTCTCTGTCATCCCATTCTTCTTTTGCCCTCAATCTTTCCCAGCATTAGGCTCTTCTCCAGTGAGTCCTTCTTCTCATTAGGTGGCCAAAGTATTTCAGTTTCATCTTCAGGATCTGGCCTTCTAAAGAGCAATCAGGGTTGATGTCCTCTAGAACTGACCGGTTTGACCGCCTTGCACTCCAAGGGACTCGCAGGAGTCTTCTCCAGCACCATAATTCAAAGTCAATTCTTTAGTGCTCAGCCTTTCTTATGGTCCAACTTTCACAGCCATACATTGCAACTGGGAAAACCATCGCCTTGGCTATATGCACTTAAGGGCCACTATTTTAATGTGTTTGTTGTGTTGTTGTCTGTAATTGTGGTTTTATTTTATTTTATTTTAAGGACTATTTTAATGTGCACACTGAATTACAGTCTAAATGTTTATTGTATTGGTGCTTGTTGCTATTATCTGTAGTTGTAGCTGGATTTTATTTTAAGGACCACTATTTTAATGTGCTTGCTGTATCACTGTCTATATGTTATTATTTATATGTTTATTGCACTAGTGCTTGTTTTTATCTGTAATTGCTGTTTAATTTGATTTTGTCTTAACAGTCATTATTTTAATTAAAGTCCTTAACTGCCTCTGAGTTGTGTTGGAGTGCCTAGGCCAGGCAGGGCAATCATCTGGGGAAAGGGATAATTTCAGTTTCAGTTTCAGTTTTATTGCATTTATATACCGCCTTTCTCCCGGATGAGACTCAGGGCGGTTTACAGCCATATTAAAACAATCAGATATAAAAATTAAAACTAATAAAATAATTAAACTGTTTGGCCGTAAAATTAAAACCCCTACTAAAAACCTTATTAAAATTTAACGCAAATTTAAGTCAGACCAGCTTGGTGAAACAGTAGAGTCTTCAGGGCTCGTCGGAAGGCATGGAGGTCAGGAATCTTTCTTATATCCGGGAGTAGTTCATTCCATAGGGCTGGAGCTCCCACAGAGAATGCTCTCCCCCTGGAGGCCACCCGCCGGCATTGTCTGGCCGATGGCACCCTGAGGAGGCCCTCTCTGTGAGAGCGTATCGAGCGATGGGAGATATTCATTGGCAGAAGGCAGTCCTGTAAATATCCTGGTCCTAAGCCATGGAGCACTTTGAAGATGGTGACTAGCATCTTGAAACGCATCCGGAAGACCACCGGGAGCCAGTGCAGCTCGCGCAAGAGGGGAGTTACCCGGGAGCGACAGGTCGCTCCCATAACCATTCGTGCAGCCGCATTCTGGACCAGATGAAGTCTCTGGGTGCTCTCAAGGGGAGCCCCATGTAGAGAGCATTACAGTAGTCCAAATGGGAAGTGACGAGAGTATGAGTGACTGTGCGTAGGGCGTCCCGATCCAGAAAGGGATGCAACTGGGCAATCAGGCGAACCTGATAAAAAGCTCCCCTGGCCACGGCTGTCATATGATCGTCTAAGGACAGCCGTTCATCCAGAAGGATGCCCAAGTTGCGAACTCTCTCTGAGGGGGGCAAGATCTCTTCCTCAATAGCCAGTGATGGAACCAACTGGCTATATTGGGACGCCGGAAGCCACAGTCACTCGGTCTTGGAGGGATTGAGTCTGAGCCTGTTCCTCCCCATCCAGATCCGTACGGCTTCCAGGCAGTGGGACATCACGGTAAGGGCATCGTTGGGGTGATCCGGGGTAGAAATGTACAACTGCGTGTCGTCGGCATACAGTTGACACTTCACCCCAAAACCACGGATGATCTCGCCCAGCGGCTTCACATAAATGTTGAACAGGAGGGGCGAGAGGACAGACCCCTGTGGCACCCCACAAGTGAGGTGTCTCGAGGCCGACCTCTGCCCCCACCGCCAACACAGACTGCGTACGGTCAGCGACAAAGAACCACCGCTTAACGGTGCCTCCCACTCCCAAACCCCCTAACTGACGCAGCATGATACCATGATCGATGGTATCAAAAGCCACTGAGAGATCAAGAAGGACCAGGACCGAGGAATATCCTCTGTCCCGAGCCCTCCAGAGATCATCAACCAACGCGATCAATGCCGTTTCCATGCTGTAACCCGCCCTGAAACCTGACTGGCATGGATCCAGACAGCTTCGTCCAGGTAATGAGGGAACTGTTGCGCTACCACACTCTCAACAACCTTCGCCATGAGGCGAAGGTTGGAGACTGGACGATAATTACCTAATATAGTCGAGTCCAAGGAAGGCTTCTTGAGGAGGGGCCTCACCACTGTCTTTTTCAAGGCGGCCGGGAAGACACCCTCACTCAATGATGCACCCATAATGCAATGTGCACCCCCATTTGCGCATGTGTGCATGCGCAGGGGGACGGGGGTGCATGCACACATGCGCAAATGGGGGTGCACATTGCATTATGGGTGCCAGCAGGAGAGCGACAGCGCTCTCACGCTCAGACTTTTGGCACACAATGCGAAAAAGGTTTGCCATCACTGTCCTAGGGGAGGGAGCCTGCAACATTCCTTGCCTTCCCACTGTAGTGGGTTAGGTAGATGTGACCGGCAAGAGATGGTCCCTCAGATAACCTGGTCCCAAGCCATGAAAGTTTTAAAGGTGACAACCAGCACCTTGAATTGTTCCCGGAAGCAAATTGGCAATAACTGCGGTTCCCGCAGGAGAGATGAAACATGTGCATATAGAAGCCTGCACAAAACCGTTGCATTTTCCACCAAATGAAGCTTCCGGATGCTCTTGAGGGGCAGCCCCATGTAGAGCGCATTGCAATAGTCAAGATGGAAGTGACTAGGGTATGAGTGACCATGAGAAGGGATTGTCCAGGAAGGGCGTAACTGGCACATATAGTTGAACAAAGGCCTTCTGGCCACTGCTCTTTAAGGAGGAGTCACGAGTCCAGGAGAACCCCCAGATTATGCATAGGGTCTGTTTGGGGCATTGCCACCCCATCCAAAGGTGGCAATTCCCCATGGGCCAAAGAACCCCAAACACAGAGTCACTCGGTCTTGCCAGGGTTCAGTTTCAATCCCTAACAGCTTCCAGGCACTGTGAGAGGCAGGTCATGGCATCATTTAACTCATCACAGATTGAGATATACAGCTTCGGAGACTTCCGGCGGGGACGTAGGGTCGTGGCGGCACGGAGAGAATCGCTCTCTTTCCAGTGTCGGGTTTCTAAGTCTTTTTGATGCTGTTTCGGCAAGGACTGGTCCCGGAGAGACCAGCAATAAAGAGGGGAAACTTTGGAGGAGGCGGAGAGAGGTGCGATCCCCCGCTGTACCAAGAAGATCCGTTAATCTAGACTTAGAAGAAACCAGCGGTGCAGTGTGTACAGCTGGCCCAGAGACCTGACATTCCGATTGAGATCTTCGGGAGCAGAGGAGTGAGTACAGTGTGAGAACTTTGAGATCGAGCAGAAAGTAGGAAAGCTGATTTGGATTATTTTGGTGCAACCGTGAAAAGAGCAGAGACAATTTTTCCGGAGGGGCAGCGAGTGAAAGGAAAGCTGAAAGTGCAAACGGGCGGCAAGTGAAGAGGTGAGCAAGATGGAAGAGGACGGAATAGAGAGAAAAGGAGGAGATTAAAAACATTAAAATAACTGAACACTAAAGGTGGAGAAAAAGCGGATTTAAATAAAAGAATCAAAAGAAGATTGGACAATATCTGTAACCTCTCTTTAGCTGCTCTAATGGAAGGAAAGAGGCAGTTTGGCAAAAAGAGAAGTGCATATAGGTGACTGTGCAGTTTTAAGATCGCCATATTGAACTTGGAAAAGACTGGCAATACAAAAAACAAACATTCTTTCTCCATTTAAAACATAACAAGCAAGATCTACAGAACATTGGAAATATATTGATTGACTTTCTTTGTTTTCTGTTTTTCTGCCTTTGATATTTAGATATAAGGGTATTATTAATAGTACTTACCACAACTTATTAATTATAGTGACATTCATCTTTTACCTACTTTTTCTATCTGTTTTGTAAATTCTACATAAACTTTTAAATTTTATGGCATAAGTAGAGATTTATAATTAATTATTGAGAAATAATTAAATATTTTAGAAATAGTATTTTTTTCCCTTTTTTGGATATTATATAACTTTATAGTACTATTTATTATTAATTATTATAACTATTAAATATTGAATAATTAAGTATAAGATATCTTAGTATTAAGGATTAAGAACTGATTGATTAATTATTTTTTTTCTTGATTATCCCAGTGTATTAACTATATTTATATATCTTATTAAGTAACTTATAGAGTTAATTAATTGATTAAGTGAGTGATTGATTAAGAACCTAATAGACAGTAGCATTTTTTTTTCTTTTTGGAGGGGGAGATTAAAGAAATTTTGTAATTTGGGGGGAAAAATAGGAAATTGAACCATATTGGAGAAAAGGAAAGAAATAATTTATAAGGAACTTGGATGGTGAATTGGGAGAAAACTGACAAAATACTGGTGGAACAATACAGAATATTGAAAGAGATGACTAGCACCACTACAACAACTCTGAAGACAGGGAAGAAAACAACATCAGTACTGACGGGAACATTGGCCTCCCCAGCAACACAGAAGACTCTGGAAGGAATGTTTGCAGCAGAGAAGCAGCCTACAACACCAAACATGCCAACAATGCAGGCCACGCTTATGACAATACAGGAAACTATGGTCAAAATGCAAGAATGTATGACCAGGAACCATGAGGAATCAAGAAAAGACATGGACGAAGTAAAGAGAGAGGTTAAAAATGACATTCAGAAGATAGATGGGAAAATAGATTTGCTACAAGAAATTATTAAAAAGAACGATCAAAGGATAAAAGCAATAGAACAAAAAACTGAATTGACAGAAGAAAAGCTGGGAGCCTTAGATACAAAAATGATGGGACTTAATAAGGAAATGGAGAACACAATGGCGCAATTAGAAATGGAAAAAGCGGCATTTTATTTGCATTTTCAAAATGTGGTGGAGGACAGAGAAGAAGACCTATCAATGATAATGGCAGAGATGATAGCAATAGCCCTTGAAAGAGAAAGAGAGGAAATAATAAATGAATTAGATGAAGTATATTGGGTCCACACTAATTATGCTAGACACAACAGACTCCCGCAAGAGGTACATATCAGATTTGTGAGAAGGAAGGTGAAAGATATTGTCTACAAGATAACAAAGGATGAACCCATGTCTTATAGAAATAAAGAGATAATTACTTTGAAACAAATTTCAAAAAGAATAAGAGACTCACGTAAAGATTATTGGTTTCTGGCCACGTTGTTAAACAAAAAACATATACTCTTTAGATGGGTAATGCCAGAAGGAATGCTGGTAACGTGGCAGGGAAAGAAAATAAAAATAGACACCCAAAGTAAAGCAAGAGAATTATATGACCAAATGATGGGCACTGAGACAACAAATGGCAGTAGAGAAGAGGGAGGACGGAACACCAAAGGGAAACAGAGGCAAGAACGTGAAGGAATTCTACAATAAGGAGAAAGAGAAGATGAAGAAGAGATCCAGGAAGAAGAGGGAATGCAAACAAGGGGGAAAAAAGGAGAACAGGAAGAAGCAAAGAAGAAACAACAAGAGAGTCAGTAAAAAATGGAACAAAGTCTAAAAATCTTATCGTTGAATGTGAATGGCCTCAATTCACCATCCAAAAGACACCATTTTTTAAAAAAAATTGTGAAACAAAAACCAGTTATTGTGTGCCTCCAAGAGGTACACATAAAAAAAACAAGATATAAAATATGCACAATACAAAAAATTAGGTAAATTATATTCATCTTTGGCAGAAGAGAAAAAAAAGAGGAGTGTTGGTGTACATCAAGGAAGGAATAGATAGTGACGTAAGATATGTAGACCTGGAAGGTAGAATAGTGATGATAGAGTTAAAATTGGATTTTAAAAATATATTATTGGTAGTAGTATATGCCCCAAACAGTCGGCAATCAGAATTCTACAAAAAAGTACATAAGGAAATTATTGATCAAAAAATGGAAAATGTCACTTCCGGGTGGTGTCTCTGTCATTGTCGGCGGTCTTTTATGACCGCCGGCCTCCCGGCGCGTAAAGAGCCGCCTTACAGCTGGCAGGCGGCTCACAAAACCCGCTCTTCGATCGGAAGAGCGGGCAGAGCATCTGGGGGTGCGGTTGAGCCCCCTGAATCACCCCAGGACTTTTTTCTTTGTCCGGGGGAAGGCTCAGGGTGATGGCTCCCTATTCACCCCCAGAGAGGCTCCGCGCCAAGAGGGATCTCCGCTTTAATTAGTGGAGCCAGATGTCGTGAGCAACACCACGATCGATGGAAAATCTAAGCAAGTTGAACAAGGAGTTTTTTAAAAAAGGAAAAATGCAAGTATGGCTTTTATATTAATTTTCTAGAAGAAGAAGGAAAGAAAAGGAAAAAAGAGAGTGATCAGTGAAAGTGCTTGAAAATGGCGACTGGCTTTGCCCGGAGAAAATGGAGAGTGGAAAGTGAAAGAAGAGCCTAGCCTAGCCTAGCCAGCGCTGAGGTACTTTAAAAGAAATATTTTACTAGGGAAAAGAAATAAAGAAATAAGGACTGATTTAAATAGAATTTTTCTGTTGGTTTTTTTTTTTTGAAAAAAGAGAAAAGGAAGAATTTTTTTTTTTTTGGAAAAAGAAAAGTTAAAATCCCTTTTTTTTAAGAAGCATGACTCCCAAACCAAAAGGAAGGGGGGACTCCCTTACAACTCAGATAAAGGACAAAGCAGAAATGGTTCATCTGCAGGGAATTGCAGATGAGGATTTAAAAGATTTCATAACAAGGTCTTTAGGGAGTGTTGTTGAGAAGATAAAAAGTTCACAGAAGAATCTTGAGGATTTGGTTCAAGGAAAATATGACTAATTGAATCAAACTATTATCAAAGTAGTTTCGGATCTTTCAAGTGCAGTGGTGGAAATGGGGAGGAAAGTGACTGAAATCAGCAGTAAGTTTGACTCCCAGATGAAAGAAGTACAAGAAAAATTTGTGGAAGCTGAAGCTAAAAATCAGAATATAGAGAATGATGTCATCATGCTTCAAATTAAAGCCATGGAATCAGCAATTATATTAAGAGGCATAAGAGAAAATAAGAGAGAAAATTTAAGAACAGTTTGTGCAAAAGCTTTTGCGGAATTATTAAAGTTAGAAGATGATCTAATTCTTGGTTGTATGGAGAAAGTTTACAGAGTTAATTCACGTGTAGCTAAACAAAGGAATTTGCCTAGAGATGTCGTTGTTTACTTTACTGTTAGAGGATTGAGAGATGATATTTTACAAAAATCCTACTCTGCTAGAGTGCAGGTAGAAGGTTTACAAATTAGCATTTTTAAAGAGCTACTACCGAAGGTTTTAAAGGACAGAAAAGATTTTGATTTTTTGGTCAAGGAATTGAAGAGAAGCAATATCCCATTTAGATGGGATTTACCAGTTGGAGTAATTTTCAGATACCATGGCGTGAGACATTGCTTGAATACTATTGAAAAAGTGGAATATTTTTACAAAAATATTTTCAAGGGAGCCCCGGAATGTGTTAAGAATAAAAAACATGAAAGAGAATTTGCGAAATGTAAGCAGAAGGAAGAATCTCAAAGTGTGTTAGAAGAAAAAGGTGTACCAGGTGGTTGTCCAGAGGATTCTATTATGGATTTTCCAGATGAGAAAACTGTGCATCCCAGTGACCTTAGAGGGGGAGTACTGGACCTTGAACTGTTGGAGCAAGAATCAAAAAATAAAATTATAACTCGAGAGGGGCAGCAGCAGAGGCCCAGTGCTCTTCAAGAGAAGGGGGATGATGCCAACCAACAGGAAGGAGAAGTTAATGAGGAAACTCGACTGGAAACCACTGATGGGCAATATAAGGAGATCTATGAAATGATCCAAGCTATAGTAGATAGGTGTTAAAACCTTGGAGATGCATTATAAATTTTCAAAAGTTCATTCTGAGTTGGATTGATATTAGACTTATATATCAAAATGGATTATAAAAATTTTTCTACAAAGTTTATCTTGAATTGGACTTAACATCCTGAGAAAAGTAAACAGATTGCTGTAATACTAGCAGCGATCTGTGGTTACCCTATTATAGGTTTTTTTTTTTTTGGAATTCATTATCTAGAAGAAGAGAATAGAGATGAAAACATCTCGCAACCCGAAGGAAGGAACTGCAAAGGGTGACAGGATTTGAAAGAGCTTTAAAGGAACATCTGGGAATGCGGTTTGTAGTTTTTCTTTCTTTAAGGTTTGAAACTTAGGAGGAGCTGCATTGGTTTCTTTTCTTTTTTTTAGGTGGTACAGTATAAGCTAGTCCGAATGTTCTACCTAGAGGAGTATAGAATACCTTCGTGGTTAAATATTATTTATATGAAGTCACTCGGGGGGATTCTTTGTGTGGAGAGATGTTTTTTTTGCTGATGGGGGCAGCGGGAAGATGAAGCTTATTGGAATTGGATTTACGTTGAAAGAAAGTATATTTAACTTCAATCAAGACGAAGAGAAGATTGAAATATGGATTATTGAGATAGAAAAAAATCTTTTTGGACATAATTGTATAATTATAATTATATATGTATAATCATATATATTATATTTCACTAGAATAGAGATATGTTTTATGTTTTTGTTTTTTAGTTAAGGGGTGTAGTTGGGATAAAATTATTTGATATGGATAATGAGGTGATATATTATATATTATATTTTATTATAAGGGGGATTGACTTTGGTATATGATTAGTAATGTTAATATTAATGGGTTACAGAAAGGTATGATATTTTTTTAATTGGGTTTGAATATTATAAGTATTTTATTGATTGATAAATGAATATTGATGGTTGGTTAATGAGGTAAATTCTATTATTATTAGTTCCTTTTATTACAATATTATTAATTTTAGAAAAATATTATTATTTATAGGTTTACTTATTATATTACTTCGTTATATGTATTGAGTTTGTTTTTGTTTTGTTTTGGGGTTTTTTTCTTCTTCTTTTCCTTCTTCTTCTTAAATTTTTTAAATTTTTTCCAATTTTAAAATTTGAATAAAATTTTTTCCTTTTTGTTTTAAACTTTTTTTAAAAATCTGTAGCAGAAGTCAAGGGGGGATGGGGAGGGGAAAGGGATTGGGGTGGAGGAAGGTAGGGGGAGGTAGGGGGAGGGGGGAGGAGGGGGCGTGGGGGGAGAATGAAAAAATTTTGTATTGTAAAACTTTTTCAATAAAAAAAATGGAAAATGTATGTTTAATTGGAGATCTTAACGCCATTTCTGATGTAGGAAAAGATTATAAAAGCAGTCGGAAAAATAAAAATAAGAAAAACCTATTGCCTAAAACTTTTATGGATATGGTGGAAGAATTAAATATGACAGATAGTTGGAGATTTCATAATCCTGAAACTGAAGGCTTTACATATTATTCGAATCCACACAGGTCTTGGTCAAGGTTAGACATGGCATGGGTAACCAATGCGTTAATGACGGAAATAGAAAATGTACAAATATTATCAAATAACTGGGCAGATCACAACCCAATAATGATAATGTGGAAGCGGCAACAAAGGAAAAAGAATAGATGGACAATGAATACACAGGTATTAAAAGAAAAAGAATGTAAGAAATATATGGAAAAAGAGTTAGAATTCTTTTATAAGGAAAATACAAAACAACAAACCTCCCTACAAATTTATGGGATACAACTAAGGCATATGTAAGAGGACTCACAATAGCTTACAATGGAAAATGGAAAAAAGAGAGAGAGAAAGAATATAATAAACTACAAGAAGAAATACAAAATTGGGAAGATAAATTACAAAGGAATCCAGGGGATGAATAAATAAGAGTAAATTGGATAGCAGCAAAACATAAAATGAATATACTAGAACAAGAGAAATATGCAAGGTCATTAAAATATACAAGGCAGAATTATTTTGAAAATGCAAACAAGCCAGGGAGATGGATGGCATATAGGCTCCGGAAAGAAAGAGAAAAAAGAACAATTCAGAAAATACAAGATGAAGATTCAACATAGTCAGAAGAAAAAGGAGATAATAGCTCAATATTATCAAAAACTTTATGAAAAAGAAATAGTAATAGAGGAGGAAATTGAACAATATTTAAAAGAGAAAGGATTGAAAATTTTAACGGAGGAAGAAAAGGACCTATTAAATAAGGAGATTGCCATAGGGGAATTAAGAGAAGCCCTGAAGAGACAAAAAAATAATAAAACTCCCAGGACGGACGGTCTGCCAATGGAGTTTTATAAAACATTTGATGAATCACTAAATGGAATTCTATTAGAAGTATACAATGAAGCTCTGATGGAGCCAAGCTACCAAACACATGGAAAGAAGCGTACATTTCCCTGATACCTAAAGAAGGAGCAGATACCACACTAATAAAAAATTATAGACCGATCTCTTTGTTGAATACCGATTACAAAGTCTTTATGAGTATAATTGCTAACAGGATGGAAAAAGTAATACAAAATAAAATTCACCAGGATCAAAATGGTTTTTTGCCCTCCAGACAAATCAAAAATAATTTAAGAATGGTAATAGACGTTTTAGAATATTATGAAGTGCATCCAGAGAGACAGGTGGCACTGATCTTTCTGGATGCACAGAAAGCTTTCGATCAAGTAAATTGGAAATTTATGATCCACCAAATCCAAAATATGAACTTTGGAGATAAATTTATAAAAATGATAGCATTAGTATATCAGAATCAAAAGGCATGCATCCTGGTAAATGGGGATCAAACAAAATTCTTTGGAATAGATAAAGGAGTAAGACAGGGATGCCCACTATCGCCTTTATTATTTATCTTAACCTTAGAAAACCTGTTAATTAGAATTAGGACAAATGAGGAAATACGAGGACTAAAGATTAAAAAAGAAGAATACAAGGTCCAAGCTTTCGCGGACGACCTTGTCTTCTTCATAGAAAACCCAATAGAAACAACCCCGAAATTAATAGAAGAGATCGAGAAATTTGGAAAGGTAGCAGGATTAAAAATTAATAAAGAAAAGACAAAAATGATGACGAAAAATATGACAGTAAAACTAGTAGATAAATTATTAAAAGACTCAGGATTACAGGCAATTAAAAAAGTAAAATACTTAGGGATAAATTTGACAGCCAAATCCGTGACAATAAAAGAAAATAATTATGAACCTTTAGTCCAGAAAATAAAAGATGATTTAAATAAATGGGGAAAATTAAATTTAACCTTGTTGGGGAGAATAGCGGCGATAAAATCGAATATACTTCCAAGACTCCCTTATCTATTCCAAACGATTCCAATAAAATTAGATAAGAAATTTTTTACTAATCTGGATAAAATAACTACAAAATTTGTGTGGGAGGGGAAAAAATCAAGAATAAAATTAAATATATTACAAGATGATAAAACGAGAGGTGGATTTGGGTTTCCGGCATGGAAAAAATATTATAAGGTGGCAAGTTTAACATGGATCAAGGATTGGATAACCCTAGATAATCAAAGACTTTTGAATTTGGAAGGACATGACTTAATGAAGGGATGGCATGCCTTTATATGGAGCCCCGGAAATAAAACATACAAACATTTCAACAACCATATCATCAGAAAATCTTTAATAAATACATGGCAACAGATTAAATCCAAACACTATATGAAAATCCCCAGTTGGCTATCAACAATAGAAGCAATAACCCACCCTAATACACTAATAAAGCATAAAATTCTAAGATACAGAGAAATATTAGATATACAGGGATAACTGAAAACAAGAGAAGAACTTAATGACCAAGGAATAATAATTGATTGGTGGCCCTATTCACAAATAAAGATAAGATATAGAAAAGACGAAGAGGAAGAAGGAATTGACCTAAAACAAAATCAATTGGATAAATTACTAGAATCTAAAGAAGAGAAATTAATCTCAAAAATCTACAAATATTTATTGGAATACGATTTGGCGGAGGAATTGGTTAAGGGTGAGATGATAGCATGGGCGAGAAATATAGGGCATAATATATAATTAGAGGAATGGGAAAGGGTATGGGAAAGCAATTATAAGATGACAAAATCGGTAGCCTATAAAGAAAATCATTATAAAATGTGGTATCAGTGGTATCTGGCTCCTGCAAGACTAGCCAAAATGTATCCAAATGTAAATCCAACTTGTTGGAAATGTAAAAAACACAGGGGACTTTCTATCATGTTTGGTGGCTCTGCCCAGTAGTTAAGAAATTTTGGAGTAAAATAAAAATGTGGATAACAGAAATAACGAAATACGAAATTGAATTAGAACCTGAGGTTTTCCTACTAGGCATGATTAAAGGGAATATTAGAAAAGATATCAAGTATTTAATTTTACATATAATTATGGCGGCTAGGTTATCGTTAGCGCAATTGTGGAAAAGTGATTGCTTGCCAACAGAACAGGAAGTAATACAGAAAATATTTTTCATGCGCAGAAATGGACAAATTAACTTTACAACTAAAAGATAAGGAGGACTCCAATAATATGGAATAAATGGTACCAGTGGACAAGTCAGAGGAAGGGGAAAAATGAGTAAAGATGGAATCTAGAAGAAATTAACGCAATTAAAAACAGCACTGTCAGATGGATATAGTAGGAATAAATTACTGTGTGTATGTATATATGTATATGTATATAACAAAGATAGAAATTAGTCAATATGTGAAGTTGAGTATAGTATATGTAAATTTGTCTTGTTTTTTGTTTTTTTGTTTGACTAAGGAATTTGTATATTTTAAATGTTTTCTTTTTAAAGTCTTAATAAAGGTTTGTTTTTAAATTTTAAAAAAAAGAGATATACAGCTTCGTATCATCAGTATATTGGCCATAAATAGTTAAATACGGCAAAACCTTGGATTGTTTCACACTGGAGAAGCAGGAACAATATTTTCAATGTGTGTGACTGACTACCAGGGCCTCTTGTATACATAGATGATTCTTGTATGGGAGAAATGCCCCAAGTCTCTTTTGTATCATCAAAAAATATAAAACCAGACAAACTGCTATAGCATCTCACAGAAGGGAATGCTATTTTTAAAGATGTGCAGATAAGGTGAATTTGGCCTAAATGCAGCTGAGATGCCCAATTTGGCATTTGTTGAGCCTCAGATAGCTCAACAGGCTAGGTAGCCTGTTATTAACATTCAGCTGTCTGCAATTATTGCAAGTTCGAGGCTCAAGGTTGACTCAGCCTTCCATCCTTTCTAAGATACATAAATTGAGGATCCAGTTTGTGGGCGCAATAAGCTGACTTTGTATAAAAATATACAAAAGTATGAAGGCTTTGCTTAATGCATTGTAAGCCGCCCTGAGTCTCCGGAGAAGGGCGGCATATAAATCTAATTTTAAAAAACATTTTTTTTTATTTCTGTCATCTGTGATCATTACAGCAAATGAGAACCTCAGACTAGGGGTGAAATCCAGCAGCTTCTGACAGGTTCTGGAGAACCGGTAGCAGAAATTTTGAGTAGTTTGAAGAACCAGCAAATACCACCTCTGGCTGGTCCCAGAGTGGGGTGGGAATGCCGATTTTGCAATATCCTTCCCCTGCCATGCCCACCAAGCCACGCCCACCAAGCCCACCAAGCCACTCCTAGAGAACCAGTCGTAAAAAAAATTGAATTTCACCACAGACATACTTTGGTGTATAATAGTATCAAGTATGATCAGAGAATGAGCATTTTTATGAATATAAATTTTATTAATTCAAACTGCATGTTATAATACAAGTAAGCAAGACATAAAAACGTCAGATGATTTTAAGATTTTTTTTGAGGTTATTTTCTCTGTTTTGTTTGGAACTATCCTGAGAATAAAGTTCTAATGACCAATTTTAGCCAGCAATCTTTTTCAAAATATTATAAATGAAAATGAAGTTTATTTAACTACTAATGCTGACCCTTGGAGGGACTGGAAAAAAGAAAATCAAATAAGTAGTTTAGCTTAATTTTCTCAGTCTAAAGCATTCTACACGTAACTGATTGTACCACCTATCACTATCAGCCCACATCTTCAGTGCTTCAAGATCCTCCAGTTCAAAGACATGCAAAGATAACCTGAATGAGAAATTCTGTCCTATTTGAGGGAAAAGAGCAGATCATACACTGAAACAGAATACATGACAGTCTAAACAGGAAATAGGGACCAGAAAACAAAGGTAATCACAGAAAAATAATTCAGGACCTTGGACAGATCACAATAGGACAAATGGAATGAAACCTATATCTATTTGATTTTACTACACAATATAGTCTCTGTAAAAAAAAATTTGTTCAGGTTTTTCTTTCTTTCTTATTGAGAAATGGAACATCTTAAGGATATATAGTAATCTAATGACTTGTAGTTTATATGCACATAAATATAACTTCTTTCACTCCTCTGAAACACACACACAGAATTTCAGCAGTATCCAACATTATTTTTCACTGAAGCTTAATAAAAAGAAAGAAAGGCTATTGTAATGCTGACAAAAGAAGGAAGATGGCTTACAGCAGATAGCTGAAAACTTCAAACACTGTGCCATAAGAGGTCCTGTTTTTAATTTAGGCCTACACAGCTATAGTAATTAAAATATAAATTGATTTATTCATTTGAAATTTAACCTCACATAATGTTTATCCCAAACCATCTGAGTTTAAGTCCTGTGATCACTGTAAGTTAGGGTTAAAGTTAATTATTTGTGCTTCTGTGAGTATTTGTACATCTGAGAAGTGCAAAATCATAGCACTAATGATACTATTCAGAATCTCTTACTGGAGAAAAAAGTTAAGGACATTACAGCAGAATCATTATGGAGAACCATGATTAGAAGTTCTTTTATTAAACAATTAGAAATACTGCTAGAGTTTTATCATTTCAATTTATGTTATCCCACTATACTTACTATTATTATTACCATATTATTGTGCATTTTCTCTTTCTTTGTATTCTTTGTATTATTATAAATACAGCTTGTATTCTGGAGGCATAGTGTCACCAAGCAACAATAGCTTATCAAATCCTTATCCAACTCAATCATTTTTATGGTTCTAAATGGGAATTAAAAACAGCCTTTTTCCTGCACATGCATAATGTTCCTTGCTGCTGCTAAATCAAAGCCATTTTCCTATCTCTCTTTAGTGACTAGTTTGTCATCTGCAACTATTCTGTTATATATACTGTAGTAGTATCATTTTGTTATTGCCTGCATTGCAAAAATGATTCAGTCTTAACCTGTTTATACTTTTCAAGGTAGTATCAACTAAAAATCACCTGAAAATAGGTAACAGTGGAAAAAGCATATGAGAAGCAAGATGCCATTTCAATGCAAATTAACTGATATCTCAAAGCAAATTCTGTGCACGATATTCTTTTTTTAATGTATATATTTATTATGTTATATCAATAGGAATAAAATACAAAACAGAAAAACAAAACAGAAAAAGCATACATTCAACAGTAAGAACAACAACAAAAAGAAAAAATGTGTACATAAAAGGAAAAAAAGAAAAAAATGACCCAAACATCCAATATTAAATATATATTAAAAAGTCCACCCTGCCTGGATGCTGAAAAAAAAAGTCTGATAAATTCTCCTGTAAGGGTCTGCAAATAGTTATAAACTTTCTCATCCTTATTTAACAAGAAAAATATATTATATAAACAAATATTTCAGATGAGGTCACTATCTAATAATTGAATTGTCCCAACATCTAATATTAAAAAAATAAAAATAACAGTCAACAGGTTAGCCCAAATATTACCCTAGTCTTCAAATCCCTTTGTTACCTGTTATTGTATTTAACACATAGAAAGTCCAGAAATGGCTTCCAGTCTCTTATAAAGCTTTCTAGTCCATTATGTCTAATCAAGGCAGTTAATTTTGCCATCTCTGCTAATTAAGTCAATTTTAAAATTCATTCTTCAACAATCAACTTTTCCTTTCCTTTCAAGTGTCTAGCATGTACAATCCTTGCAAAAAATAGTGTCCCAAATTGTTTTACGATTGATTTATCCATAATACCTAAAAGAAAAGCGTCAGGTTTTATTAATATTTGTATTTTAAGTATTTTCTGCATCATCATTATCATAATGTTTATCCAGAACGTTTTCATTACTTGCAAAACTACCACGTATGATAAAATGTACCTGGATTTTGATTACATTTCAAACACTTGTTAGAAGTCCCTCTATACATTTTTGCTAATCTATTGATATTTGGGTCAAATACCAATGATACATCATTTTATTAAAAAATTCTTTCAAACTATAATTCAAAGTAAATTTTAGTCCATTAGTCCATACATTCTCCCATTTATCTAGCGATCTACACAAAAAAAATGCCCATTTTACCCTGCAGTCTTTTACATATGCATCTTCCAAGTTCATCTTGAATAATATTTTATATACTTTAGCAATCAAATGGTCATCTCCAGAACATAAACTGATATCCAATTCAGTTTTAACTTCTGTGAAAACAAAACTTTTTAAATCAAGTCTAAGTCTTTCAACAATGCTATAATAAATTATTTATTTATTTATTTATTGGTTCAATTTATACGCCGCCCTTCTCTGGAGACTCAGGATGGCTTACAATGCGTTAAGTAATAGCCTTCATACTTTTGTATATACCTGCTTAGTAGGGCTCCCCCCCCCCCCCGCCCAAGCGGTGTTCTTTTTTTATACAAAATCAGCTTATTGTCCCCACAATCTGGGTCCTCATTTTACCTACCTGGGAAGGATGGAAGGCTGAGTCGACCTTGAGCCTGGTGAGATTTGAACTCGTAGTAATTGCAGGCAGCTGGGAGCTAAGCACTACTTTAACAGCACTTTAGTCTGCTGCTCCACCAAGGCTCTTTACATTAGTTCCAAATAAATTAGTTAAATTATTTCCAAATAAAACCTTCACTTAATAATTGCTCCCTTGTCTTTTTCATAATCCTTTCTTTTTCAAATATAATAAGTCCTGATATATCATCTATTTACCTATAGGTTCTCTGTCCTATGTAGTGCTTCATGAGATGATAACCAAAGTGGCACTTTTTCAGCCAGTTTTATATTTCCACCATACATGCCCAATTGATTGCCTAACAATGATTCTTAAATCTAGGATTAATTTTTACTTTATCCTACCACAAAGGGGCATCCCACCCAAATCTCAAATCAGAACTACAATATTCTGTAGGTTTTGATAATACTGCAAATTGTGCAAGAAATTGCCTTTCCACTGGCACCACAGAGTGCTGTGATCTGAACATGTTAAAAGCAACATTCTGGATAGTACAAATCAAAACAGTTAAAACAGAAGTCTGTTTCTAATTTAAGCAGACCTGACCCAATTAATTCAAGGTCAAGAAGCTACCAGTTATCAGACCTTGTAGAAAATGGAGAACAGGTGAAAGGATTGGCCATTGGAAGGTGATAGATGGTGAAGAGACCTTAGATAACCCTGCCTTCTTGGTACATTTGAGAACTAGGGACTCATCTTAACATTTATCCAGTTTCTTCTTTCTTTAGTGACCACAGAATTGAATTACACTCACTAAAATTCAGCCTAATTAAAATTGAGCTGATGAAGATTTTTTGACATTTTATGACCCAGGTCCTCAGCACTGTGTACAAAAACAACCAATATGTTTAAAAACTTACAAGGATAAGTTAAATACTTGAGAAACCTACAGTCAAAGCAAAATAACAATACGTGCAGATTTCCTTTTTGCTTTTTAAAATGCAGAATGTTTGAGAGAATTGAATAAATTGTATACACTAGAATTATATTCATCCACGTATTCTAATGAGAAATTTGGAATAATTATTACTAACATGACATAGTTCATGCTGGACTCACATTCATCCTGTGTGCTGGGTGTACTCTGTAATTTACCTTATGATGTTCCTGCTGTGTTGATTTATCTGATGATGCTCCTGTTTGCCTGACTATTTAGCTTGCTGTATATATAGTTGTAAAAATACATTTATTTAAATATAAAACCACAGGTACATATCAGCATCTCTGACTCCATTTAGACACTAACTGTGCAATTCTCTGACATACTTCATCTAAGAATCAGTACATGCAAAAAGGATAAAACGCCATAAAGAATTAATCTATTCATTTATTTATAAGGAGTAGAATCCATATTGAACTAAGCAATTTCAACAGGCACCATTCATACAATTATAAGGGAATTTAAGTTTTACTACCAGCATCCTTTCGGAGAAAGGGCGGCATATAAGTCTAAACAAATAAATAAATAAATTGCGTGAATTCAGTCTTCAAGTAAACAAAAGAAAAATTAACTACAAGTTTAAGAGCTTAAAAATTTTGTAATAAACAGTAAAAAGGTGTTTATTAAATACATTTTACAGTATACATTATTAAATAAGTTTCAACCTAAAAAAGTTATACATGCATAAGAGTCCAAGTAAGTTTGAAATATTAATTTTTACCATAAGATTTTGGGATTAAACAACTTCTCCTGGGAAACAGCCATTGCCATTTTGGTTAAAATGGCAATTGCAATTCATAACAAAAAACAAGTGATGATTATATAAACTGGACTCTAGAGGGGAATAAAAATTATAAGCATAACAAAAGAAATACAATTCTGATGTCAATTAATAAAGAGACAAAATAGTACAAAAATTAGAAATATTGGAGGAAATATTTAAGGAATGGAGCCTGAAGATACCAACAACACCGTCAGTAAGTATTTACTTCTATGGATAAACTGTATCTAAAAGATATTAATAAAGGAATGACAGGCGTCAAACAAATTTTATCTGATAACTAAGAAGGTTTTTCTTTTCTTTTTTCCTGCACTTTTTGTTCTTTCTCTCCTTCTATTTCTCTAAGTTTAGTTCATATTAATTTTAACTATTTTAATTAAAATTCTTAATAAAAATTACATTTTAAAAAGATGAGAGCATCTGGCAATATTGTTCCTCTGCATAAAAACAAGGGCTTATGAATTTTAACTACTTCAAACTGATAAAATTTCATATATGTTCTTATCTTTAAGCACATATATTTATTTGAACTGCTTTCTTTCAATTTTCCTAATAGCACAGGGGATTTTCCCTTTCCTTTTTTAATACTGCTCATGGTATCTCAAAGTTGGGAGAAATTCAGGAAAACTTACTGTGGAATACTGTCCTCTTCCATGTCTACTTAGAATCACGAAGAATAGAACCTGGGAGCTTTTACATACAAAACCAGGGGTCTTTTAATGAAGCTAAACGTCTGTAGACATTCTCAGTCATCCAGATCATAGTTGTCTCAAAGGTGCTTTTTTCTATCAAAGGCAACTGGACTGTTTTTTCCTTGAGGAAGAAGAAGAAAATATTTTGCTTCTCATCCAAGAAGTTTCATAAGTTCTGATGGTGGGGGAATGGAACTGAGAAATGAAACCTTTTCTTTTTCTTCCTCAAGGAAAAAAAAGTCTGATTGCCTTTTGTAAAAAAAGCATCTTCGATATATTAATAAAGCAATTGTATTTTCCCAAATATAAAGTTTCTTTCAGAAAGAAGGTTAATTGTCTGGATTGACATATTATCTTTATTTTTCTCACTTGTTTCTGTAGCATAGCTCTGTTAAATAGGAGATACACTGCATATTCAAATGCTTCAGTCAGATAGTATATGTGAAATGGGTTTGCCCAATTCTGATTTTGTGAAGGCAATTATTTCAAAACAAATAATATCTCCTTTCCATCTCTCTCCCCAAAATTTAGAGCTATTGGTTGAGTGAAAAATATTTCTACTAGATTTTGAATGCTAAAGAAAGCTTCAACTCACTTCTTTCTCTTCCCACTATTTTAACCTCCCATCTACCACTGAATGCTGCTGCAGGCAACTATGACACTAAAATGCATGGCCTGAGCAGATGCATATCAAGAGGAGAACATTTAAAAAAAGACACACAGAGAGAACATCTTTTAAATGTGAAAATATTAACTAAATAGAGAATATTCCCTAAATAAAAATATTTTCTAAACAGAGAGCCAGTTTGATCTAGTGGTTTTAGCACCAGCCTAAAAAGCAGGAGACTGTGAGTTTAAGTCCTGCCTTTAGCCAGCCAGGTTGGTGACTATGGGCCAGTCACTCTTTCTCAGCCCAACCCACCTCACAGGATTGTTGCTGTGGGGAAAATAGGAAGAGGAAGATATGTCAGCTACATTTACTGCCTTGAAATATTTGTAAAGATAATAGAAGCAGATAACAAATAAGATAAAAAAATAAGTTAATGGATCCATAAACAATATATATACTCATTTCCAAGACTATTAGATGTTTCAGTAACATTTGATTAAGTTTGTATTTTTATGTAAGTATATTTTGGCAGCAATAGATTAATGATCTATTCTAACAATGAAAGTGATATTGCCTCCAAATTCTCCATAATTTTTGTACATTATGAGATACTGAAAATTTTTATGTAAAGAAAATGCAGCAGGGTTCATCTGACATAAATCTATAAAGTGTCAAGGGACTTTCTATATGGCTTCTGGCAATGCCAAATAGAATATTCCAGTCCTCAAAGAAGAGGATGGCTTCACTTTAGTCTCAAAATGCTCCAAGCAGTACAGCCATTATATTTTGGGAGTTGATGTCCACATAATCTGTAAAATGCTCAGGAGGAGGAAAGTAAATTTATGCAGTCGCACATTTGAGCAAATGATATATGCTCCTCCCTATTTGCAGGAACCTGATGGAAGACCTTTGAAGTAAAAAAGGACTGATCTAATTTCCCTGCATTGTTCTTATACATTCAAGCTATTTTGCATAATCAAGAGAATGCCTCGCATTTTTATTCTTCTAAGTCCTGATGTAACACCTCAAAACAAGGATACATTTTCTTTCAACTGTATTTAACCAAGAATGACAATGCACATATAATACTCCTTCCTCTCTTCATATAAAATTTGCAGAAAAGATCTCAAGATAACAATATTTCTTTGGTTTGCCTTTGTTTCTCAAAACTCCATTATCAACTCACATGTTTTCAAACAACCTTTTTGTAAGGGGAAAAAACAGCCCCACTAGTGTACATCTTCCAGATGCTATAAAGTGAGCCTGAGTTTTTTTTCTTTTAAATCAAACCAGAAAGTATATTAAACTATAAAAAAGATGCAGGAATAGATTTGTAGTGTTAAGCAGCAGTACTATGTAAAATTTGGGGGAAAGGGGGAAAACAGAGAAAAAACAGCTTTGCAGCAACAACTGAAATGTCATCACATTGTTTAAATCAAAGATCAGCAAAACACTCATATTGTTTAAAAACAGCTATATTTTTAAATATGGTTCACTCTAATAAAATGCACATTCAACCACATTCAGAAAGTAGCAGCTGCAGTTAAATCGGTAGAACTTGCCAGCTTCTTTCCTGCAGTCTTTGAAATGCTTTGTCACTAAAACGTACGATCTGTCATTGAAAGGTTCTTGACTTTTTCAGAGAGGAAGTAAAAAATCAATCTCACCATCCTATTGCCTTTGAAACTGCTGATCAGTGACTGGGTCTATTGAAGACAGCTAATTCCACTAATCTTCCCCCACTCTTTGGGTGAATTGGACTCCAATTCCCATCACCCTAGCTAGTATTTATGGCCCAGACACATTGAAAGGATATCAGGTTGAGGGAATTGGACTCCAACATCAGAGAGTCCTCAGAATTTCAGGAAGCCTTCCATTCAAAAAGAAACATCTACAAGGAAAATTGGCTCTGGGTGGGTGGGGTTATTTTTGTTTTGTCTGTTATGTTTTAGGAGCACAAATTCTTTTCCCTTGTGGTGGGTCATTTTTTCCCTGCTGCCTGTCTCTCCTAGGAAAGCCTTAGTTTTAGATGGTTCTATGGAAATGGTTTCTATTGTTTGTTTCCCAGAGAGAATACTCAAAATTCCTGTACCAGCATGTCTCCCACCTTCCGTGAAATAGCAGCCCCCTCCCCAAACGAAAAGTCGACGCCCTTCAATTTCTCCTCTAGACTTAGGCGTCCACGAGATCGGCTCTTTAAGAGAGAAAACCTCATGCATTTTGTAAAGTGAGCACTAATTTACAAGAGAAAAATTCAGACTTTTTCCCCACTCCCATCGCTCAAGGACCGTTCCAGAGAGCGCCCTCTGGCAGGTGAGACAGCAATAGTTAATGCTAATAACAAAGCGGAGATTTTCCCTGCCCTTTTTCAAGAGTCGCTTTTTCTTTCTTTCCCCTCTCCCTAGACCCGGTTGCATTTGTCAAGGGGAATACCGAAAAGCCGCATTCTTCTGTTGCAGCTTCAAACGGGCCCCTCTACCTCTTTCTACGCATATGGCTAAATCTAAGGTAAGAACAGCCAGTCGCTATTTCAAACCATGATAGTACACATTTCGCTCGAATAAAAAAATCTGCTTTAAGTCGTACACTGGTCTCGACTACTGCTTAACATAGGAAAACCAGAGACGGGCGACAGCGCACGAACTGCTAAATTTAGATAGCTGGTGTGCCTGAGCAGATATTATTAGCCGTCGCATTCGATGAAAGCTACATGCGCACACAAATGGGCAGACCCCAACGCCACCAGCAAATCTGTTTTCACTGTGCAAAGACCGTTCTTCGGGGAAGCCCGCAGGGCGAAGCCCACCTAAGTTGATACTCACACCACTAGCCTAGAGATGATCCAGGAAACCATGGCGCTGCAGGACTCCGGTGACAGCAAGACAGGGAAAGGATTTTCCCCGGGCTCGAGTCAGTCCGCCGGCAGTCGCTAGAATGAGCAGAGCAGGCGTCTCAGCCATTCGGCATCCAGCGCGCAGCCTCACTAGGGAGCGGCCGGAAACAGTAGCAGGCACTCGCTGAGATGTGGGATCCTAACCTCGCCTCCAAGGCTGGGACAGCTTTAGCACCTGTTCTCGGGATCTCTGTCTGTCCCTCTGCTATGCCTCTTCCTTTGAGAAAAGGCGTGTAGCTCAAGTGGTCAGTCCTCAGATTACCACCCTTTCCCCGAATTGGAGATGGGCAACGAAAACATGCAGTCCCTTTGCTTTCATGAATGCAGCACGTGGCCATTCCGAAGCAGTTGATATGCTGGACTGAAAAAACCATCATCATTATACAAAGCTATAAATTGTTTTAAGCTTGGTTTGTTGAACGAACTTTACCGCTTACCACCTACACATTTTTCAGCCAAACATGGAAGTTGCTATTACATGCTTCTTAGAAATAACTCCAGTACTACAATCTCTAAGGGCACATGTTGGATTTTTATGCTAGGTCATAGTTTACCAAGCCATTGGTAAAATATTGATAAATTTTCCTCAACTCTAAGCAACCTTTTCCCTTATAATTACGCCCCTTCTGATGTCAGACCTCATTTTAATGAACATGTGTGATATTATGGGATACAAATATGTGATATGTTTGACTACATGTAACTGATTTCCTACTCAAAGGGGAGATTTCTGTCAAATCAGCTTTCCTCTTGCATTTTCTTTGTTGTTTTAACTATAAAAAGAAGGGAAATATGGGGCTCAAAGTGCCCTCTCCTTTTTTTCATAGAGAGACCCACTTTATAAGGGTACCTAGTAAAATACTTTTAAATGATCTTGCGACTCAATTGCTTATTGGAAAGGTAAACTGAGGCAGAATCTAGAGCCAGATGTGGCTTTCAAGTATTAAAATTGCATTTATACATCACTTTCAAAGCTGGCTATCCATCCCTAGCTTCAGATAACTGCTTTTTTCTCCTAGAATTTTCCCTTTCCTGTTGTGTCCATCTTTTGATGTCAAGAGTATATCTCGTAGTCAGTCTGTGCATTGTTTTTATTTAAGCTATTTTCATAGTCATTCATAGTCGCTGCAGTAAAATGTGCCTATTTTCTCTCTGCCTTAGTTCAGCAGTATACTAAAAACTATTTTAATGCCTGCAACCATTACTTATGAAGCTCCAGCATGCATATCTGTCTGTAAAAGAAAGAGACAGCAGATTCATGGTAGAACCGTACCACGATTTCAAGAGGAAATGCGGTCAGTAGGTAGGAAATTAATCATGGGAATGACATGAAGTGTTTTATTAAAAATGAAGATTATATAGAATGACAGGGAACAAGCTCATCATTTTGCCTTCTAACAACTAGATATGTTGCGACTGCCCATACTTTCTCTGGTAGGTGCTTAAAAATTGGAAAACACTCACACTCATATAGAAAAATATGCACAAGGCCAGGGCTACATAATACCGGTAGTCATTTTATGAGAGCACTTATAACTTGATGGGGGGGGAGGGGGGATGAGATGTTCCTTTAATAATCATGATCTCCAGGGGGCCAGCTAAGCTTCAGTATTATTCCTCCAGGCATTGGAAAATCTGCTGCCAGAAGTGGTGTTTTTTTTAATTTCAGACTTCCATCCTCAATCTTGTGCAATCCTCAGGAGAGAGCTGCAAAGTCTTAGGGATGTTGATTTTTCTGTTAAGATTTTGTAAATCTTAACAGAAAAATCAGATGGCAGAGCCATGGGTTGTAAATATTGTATATGATGATATTAAAAGTATTGTTTTTGTCATGAATGTAATTATGACATCATATCATAATGTATATGAATTGTGTAGCATTTGTTTAGTGTCTGAGATGTCCATTTAAGTCTCTGAAGTTTCCATATTCCATCTGGGGGTGGATGATATTCTATGGAGCCTAGCCAGACCTTTCAGCATATCCTTACTAAACCTCCACAACCGACGATGTTTGTGTGATTGGAGAAACCCATATCCCAGTGGTGGGATTCAGCCTGTTTGCACCAGTTTGAGAGAACCATTTGTTAACTGTGGAGTTCTGCGAACTGGCTGAATAGTCAAAGCTGCCTGTCTGCTTGCCTAACAATTCCATTAGCTCACACACACCTCAGATGTTTCTGCTTGTCTGTAATTAGCCAAACGAAGGGAAAAGAAAAAGAGGAAATAACCAGATAGCCATTTCCTCAGCAGAAAAATTCTAGCCCCTTTAAAACTCATGGGGGAAATATAGTGAAAGAGAGGTGTTTTTTCCCTTCTCTCTCCCTTCAGTTAATAGCTCTGGGCAGACAGCCAAGAACCATTTAACAGGCAAATACCTAGTTGTGATAACAAAACCACAGGAATACAGTCAGCACAGAAACAATAGAAACATACAGATCATACAGATTAACAGTTGGATGGGATCTTGTAGGTCATCTAGTCCAACCCCCCCACCCAAGCAGGAGACCCTGATGGCTAATCTTTTTGCCATCGCATCCAAAAGTGGGAGGAGTGCAGGAGGTTCAGCAGGATCAGAAGTCAGCAAATGGGCCTTTTCCGGCCTCCAGAGGGCCTCTGGGAGGTAGGGAAGGCTGTTTTTGCCCTCCCTCGGCCTCCTAGAAAGCCTCTGGAGCCTGAGGAGAGCAAAATACAGGGCTTCCGGTCCCACCAGCAGTAGGTAAATGGGCCATTTCCAGCCTCTGGAGAGCCTGCAGGGAGTGGGGAAGGCCATTTTCGCTATTTTCTCCAGAGGTTTCCCTCCTAGAAAACCTCTGGAGCCTGAGGAGAGCAAAAAAATGTACCTTCCCTACCCCTGGAGGCCCCCAGAGGCTGGAAACAGCCTGTTTCCTGACTTCCGGTGGGACTGGAAGGCCTGAAAATCAGCTGGCTGGTGCACGCATGCATGCTGCAGCTGAGCTAGGGCAACTCCATGTGCCATCATGGCCTTACACCATTTCTGACAAAAGGCAGTCCAATCTCTTCATGAAAGCCTCCAGTGATGAAGCTCCCCCAATTTCCGAAGTCAAGCTATCCCATTGGTTGATTGTTCTCACTGTCAGAAAAGTCCTCATTTCCGGTTTGAATCTCTCCTTGTTCTTGACAGGATTAGGCCAGGGAAGGAGTTTTAAAAATATTAATACAGAGCAGGAGTTTCTTGTCAGAGTTCTTATGTCTTTTTAAATACACGTTCTACTGAGCAGAATTGATTTTATTAATTTGGAATGGGGTTGCAGTGCTGTTTCTATGTTTATGTATTTTGATCCTGCATTTAAGAGCCTTTAAGCATACAAGCATTTAAGAGTTAGTATTACAGTATTAGACTGTAAAAATTTCAAATTATCTTGTAACTGTATTGCTTGTATATGGTGGAGCACCCACAAGTTCTAAAGGCAAGCTATCCCATTTGTTGATTGGTCTCACCCTTAGGAAATTTCTTCTTAGTCCTAGGTTGCTTCTCTCTTTGGTTAGTTTCCATCCATTGTTTCTTGTCATGCCTTTTGGTACTTCGGAAAATAGATTGACCCCCTCATTTTTGTCGGGGCCCCTCAAATTTCCTGACAGAACAATTAATCAGTGAAACAACTTGTTTCCAGAAGTTGTGAATGCTCCAACACTGGAAGTTCTAAGAAGAGATTGGATAGCCATTTGTCTGAAGTGGTGTAGGGTTTCCTGCCTAAGCAGGAGGTTGGACTAGAAGACCTCAAAGGTTCCTTCCAACTCTATTGGAATAGAATAGTTATTCTATTTTATTCTCAATATTGGAACAGTGCTATTTTATTGTGAGTTGGACTAAGGAGAAATTTCCTAAGGGCGAGACCAATCAAGTTGGCCACGCCCATCCAGTCACATGACCACCAAGCTGGTCATTAGGGCAAAGAACCAGTTGTTAAATTATTTTAATCCCACCACTGTCAGATCCCAAGAGATGTTCCTTCCAGTCTGGACCTGGCTTCCATAAAATTTTGGCGAAGCAGCGCTAGGAGTCTTCTATGGCCTCTACCATGGAACAGCTTCTGTTGCTTCTGCTGGCTTTAATGTCTTTTTCTTTTGATGCTGATGCTACTCTTCTGATCTTCCAAGGCAAAGCACTTCTCTAATGCTGTCACAGAGACTGCTGTCTACATTCTTCTGCAGCCCTTCAGTTGGGCAGCTATAAAGCTCGGGGTCAAGTCATTCCCCAACCGGATCCTGGCGACAGTCAGTGAGTTGTTCTACTTCTTTTCCAATTCCGGCACACCTCTGTCTCCTGGTGATGGTGGCAGTGGCAGCAGTTGGAATCCAAAAGCAGAAGCCGTCAAGCACCATGCACATTACAAAGACATGCGTCCGACTGCAGATTTTGGAAAGGTGCTTTCCCAGCCTGTCTTGCCAGTGATGGTTTCTCACTCAGCCATAACACTGGGGAGGAACAGTAAAACAAGCAGCTACATAGCCTTCGTCCTGCTGCTAATACCACGCCAAATCTGTCGGCTGGGCAGAGGTCAAGACATCTCTAAATTGTGGGGCTACATCGGTTAGGATTATTTTTCAATCTCAGCAACTTTAAGGTGTGGGCATCAAGTTCCAGAATTCCCCAGGTTGAGAAACACTGGGTTAGATGACATAACTATTCTGTAGTGAATATATGGAGGATTTTGCTGGGCGGGAAATGAGCTGCAAGGGCCTTGGCAGATCTTATTTTCCTGGTCTAATTCCAATTTATTCCTTTACTTTAATAATTTTTTATTTAACATTTACCCTTTTATTAAGGGAAATATCAGCTATGTAATTATAACATTTTCACATGCTTTTGTTTGTGTTCAATGATTCAATTAATTGATTATTAGTTGCCTTTACTGTTTGAAAAACCTTCAATAGTCTGGGCAAAGAATATTTTTATTTAGTTTGCAAATTTCATAGGAAATCTGAAATGTGGGTCTGATCTGCCAATACAGAGCTCCTCCTATCTTCTTGGACCCATTCCTCCTAAAATTCATAAATGACTATAGCCCCCAAATTCAGAACTACCTCCAATTATGCTATTTTTATTAGCCAACTAATGCCCCAACTGCCCAATCAAGATGAAGTATGATGATTTAGGGAAAAGCTACATGGAAATAATAATTTCCAAATATTTGTTCTTCTCCTAGCTGTTGGTAAGAAAACATTTTGATACAAAACAATTGTATTTTATTTTGCAATTGTAAATCATAAACATTTAATCACATGTACTGCCTCACTAGAAAAATGGTTGAGCAAAGATCCTCTAAATAGAAAGCAACCAAAACTCTTACACTAAAGAATATGCAAATACAGTTGCTCAGGGTTTCCATGGTGAAATCATGCTTTCACAAGAGATCAGTTTTTACTACAGGTAGTTTTTGACTTAATGAAATACAACAGAATCTGGAATTTCTGTCATCAGTCATGACTGTCGTAAATCGAGGCAGCCAACATGACCAGCTCAATTTCATGACCTTTTTTTGTGATGAACATAAAATGAACAATGTGGTCATAAACGATCCATGGAGCATAAGCATGGTGGGGTGGGGAATACCTGCTATTGAGTGTGCGAGGCATGAGCTTGGTGAGCCTGGGTGTTGTTGCTACTAAGCAGGTGAGGGTGCAAGTGAATTACTGGAGCAAATTGTGACTCTCTGCCAGCTTCTCCATTGACTTGCTTGTGGGAAGCCAACGGGAAAGGTCATAAAAGGTCAGATTCCTAAATAAATTCCCAAATTAGTAACATAGTTGTTAAGTTTCCCCCTTGACTTTGCTTGTCAGAAGGTTGCAAAAGGAAATCATGTGACTCCTGGGACACTGTGACTGTCATAAATGTGAGTCAATTGCCAAACGTCTAAATTTTGATCATATGACCATGGAGATGCCACAACGTAAGTGTGAAAAATGGTCATAAATCACTTTATTCAGTGTCATTGTAGATTTGAGCCATCACTAAAATAACTGTTGTAAGACAAGAACTATTTTTCAGGCTATAAGATGCACCAGATTATATGGCACACCTTAATTTTTGGGGAGGAAAATAAGAAAGAAGCTGATTGGCAGGTGGATCGGCCTCCCGGAATACCCCCAATCAGCTGTTCCAAAAGGTAAACTTTAGCAATAGGTTTCGTTGATTATGAGCTCTGCGTCTTGCTTTTTTTCCCCAGCCTATCAAAAGGAGTTTTCAGAGGCTTTTTTCAGCCTCTGAAACCTCCGTTTTAGAGGTTGGGCAGGGCTACATTCGAACTATAAGATGCACCCAGATTTTCACCCTCTTTTTGGAGGTAAAAAGGTACATCTTATACCCTGAAAAATATGGTACATAATGTCATGTCATGTCATGTCATATCATATATATCATATATATATCATATCTCATATCACATATATATCATATATCATAATAAAACAAATAAAAAATCCAAGCTCAGTGGCAGACTAAACCAATCAAAGAATAAAGTTGATCAGCCTTAATCTTGGTTAGGTTCTTCTGAGATCTAGCAGGTTGAAGGACACCATCCAACTGGGTAATTCTGTAAGAAATCCTTGGCTTTGCTCCCCATGATATTGCAAATTTTATCAAGGGGGTTATCAAGAGGCCCCTCCATATCCCATTCACATTATCTTGGGAAGTAAGAGGCTCATTGGGTCATGACATCAGCTGTCCCCCATGAGAACATAAACAATGCTGTGATGTCATAAGCCTTGGGGGCAGAGATATAAAAGCAAAATGAAGGAGATGAGAGCTGTGGAGAGTTGAGAGGAGAGTGGAGGAGAGTGGAGCAAAGCAGAGCAGAGTGGAGGAGATAAGAATGAAGCAGAGGAGAGTGGAATGAAGGCAATAAGAGTGGAGCAGAGCAAAGTGGAGGAGATAAAAGCAGAGCAGAGCTTAGTGGAGGAGATAAGAGCAGAACAGAGTAGATTGGAGGGGATTAGAGTGGAGTAGACCAGAGTAGAGTGGAGTGGAGGAGATAAATGGAACAGAGTGAAGCAGAGTGGAGGAGTGGAGTGGAAGAGCAGAACACAGTGGAGCAGGGCGGTGTGGAGTGGAGGAGATAAAAGCAGAGCTGAGTGGAGCTGTGTCGGGGAGATAAAAGTGAAGCGGAGTGGATTGGAGGAGATAAGAGTGGACGCAGAGGGAAACAGAGTGGAGGAGATAAGAGCAGAACACAATAGACTGGAGCAGATAAGAGCAGAACACAGCAGAGTGGAGCAGATAAGAGTGGAGGAGATAAAAACAAAAAGTGGATTGGAGGAGATAAGAGCGGAGCAGAGTGAAGCGGAGTGGAGGAAATAAGAGCAGAGCAAAGTGGAGTGGAGTAGTTAAGAGCGGAGCAGAGCAGAGTGGAGGAAAGGAGAGAGGAATGGAGCAGGGCAAAACTGAGTGGAGTGGGGGTGATAAGAATGGAACAGAGCGGAACTAAGTGGAGGAGATAAGAGCAGAGCAGAGCAAAGTGGAGTAGAGGAGATAAGAGCGGAGCGGAGTGGAGGAGCTAAGACCAGAGATGTGTGGAGGAGAAAGGAGTGGAGTGCAGCAGAGCAAAGCAGAGTGGAGGTGATAGGAGTGGAGCAGAGCGGAGCTGAGTGGAGGAGAGAGGAGTCGAGAAAAGTAGAGTGGAGAAGAGAGGAAAGGAGGATCTTTTTTATGAGTTTGGAAATCCAACGAACGAAGTTTGCAACACTTGCAAAGTTTGGAATATTAGGTAAGACTGCACCTTGATTCTGCAGATTGGGATGGGATGGGATAGGATAGGATAGCATAAGATCAGGGGTAAAATGCTACCGGTTTGGACCGGTTCGGGAAAACCGGTAGTAAAAAATGCTATCAGTTTGGGCGAACCGGTATTTCCGACAATTAGCTGGATGATAATCAGCTGTGACGTGCAACTTATATTAGCTAGAATCATCGGATTTCCTGCTTTTTAGCTAATCTAAATCACATGGTACAGCGGATTTCCCCCCCCCCCCTTGCTGTTCTACTTATCTTAGCAGGCTCAGAAGGCCTCAAAATGTTCTTTCTTTAGCACTGTGCGGTGCACCTCAGGCAAAGCGCGCACTCGGTAGCAGACTTATAGAACCAATAGCAGACTTCAGATGATTTCACCGCTGGATGGGATGGGGTGGGGTGGGGTGGGGTGGGGAGTGGAGTGGAGTGGAGTGGAGTGGAATGGAGTGGAATGGAATGGAATTCTTTATTGGCCAAGTGTGATTAGACAGAGAAGGAATTTGTCTCTGGTGCATAAGCTTACAGTGTACATGCAAACAACAAAGTGATAGGTCATAGTTCATAAATCATAGTTACAATCATTAATCATAGGATACAAACAACAATTGATAAATCATAAGATAGCTAGGGTGTTGGCTATTCCTGCCAGCTTAGTATCAGCTGCAAATTAGATAAGTTCCCCTTCTATGTCATTTATGAAGAGTACTGGGACTAAGACGGGAACCTTGTGGTACCTCACTGCTTACTTCCCCTCCATGTAGGTGTAGACCAGTTAAAGATTATTCCTTGAGTATGGTTTGTTAGCCATTTACAAATTCAGCTGGTGGTGATGCTATCTATTCCACTTGTTTCTAGCTTACCAAAAAGTAGGGTGTGGTCTGCTTTGTCAAATGCCTTGCTGAAATCTAAATATACTATGTCCACAGGATTTCGCTGGTCTACTAATTTAGTTAATTTGTCAGAATGAAATAAGATTGCTTTGGCCTGATCTGTTTTTAACAAATCCATGCTGGTTTCTAGCTGTAACTATTTAGTTCTAAAACATCTGGGTTTTTTAATATTTTCCAGTATCTTCCCAGGTGTTGATGTTAGGCTGATTGGTCTGTAGTTTCCTGGGTCTGATTCTCCACCCCGCTTTTTTGTGGGGGGGGGAGATGGGAACCACATCAACTCTTTTCCAATCCTCTGGTAGTTCCCCGGTGCTCCAATATTTTTGAAAGATGTGGTACAATGGTTCTGAGATAACATCTGCCAGCTCCTTCAAAACTCTGGGATGTAATCCATCAGGCCTGATGGTTTATATTCCTCAACATCAGACAGGTGATCTCTTTTTTATTTTATTTTTGCTTATTTTAACTTTTATTTCTAGTCTGTCTTTTACAGTTACGTTTTTAGTAGGTTGGGCTATAGTTTCTATTTGAGTGAAGGCTGATGAAAAGAACAAGTTAAGCAGCTCTGCTTTCTCGCTGCTGCCTGTTTTTTCCTTGCCATCTTCTCTTGTTAGTGGACTTTTAGTTTGGTTTCTGTGCCAAACAGACAGTTGTAGAGGTACAAATGACAGACTCAATAATTCCTCTATAGAACTGAATCAGCAGCTCTTTAGGCAGTATGAGCTTTCTGAGTTGACACAAAAAGAACATGTGATAAATATATAGGAGATAGGCAGATAAAGAGATGATAAATAGACAGGCAGGCAGGCAGACAGACAGACAGACAGGAGCACTAAGGATCCTTCATTTAAACCTGGAGTTACAAACCTTCTCCTTTATTGATAGGATCTCCTTCCAGTTCTAGCACTCACTATTCATGACAGGATGTCTCATATGCTGAAAAAGTTGCCCTTCCTAAAGAAGAAGGACAGCAAGGAGTCCCATCCACATATCAATAATAATGACCCAAGGCAGTGGGACATCCAGGAAGTCCACTTCTCTGGCTCCTGCCCAACCAGTTCTTCAGCCACTCAGCAAACCACGCAAGTCTTGTCTCTGCTTATGAAGTCTTCCCCAGCTCCATTGGAGGTCAGGAAGAAGGTTCGGCCTCCAGCACTGGTGCTGCCTGATTTGGCACACAGAACAACTGCCAGGACCCCTCTGAGGGCTCCTCAGATGGAGATCAAGCATGGTCCGAAAGAGCCCCCTCCCTTGTCAAGGGATTCACAAGAGGGAAAGGCCTCAGGGGAGAAAACACTTTCCAGACACCGTCCTGCCTTTATATCCAGGTATATATGCTACAGGGCTGGGCTACCTATGGAACCAGCCTTGCCTTATCACATCAGCCATCCCACACAATCAATCAATCAATCAATCAATCAATCAATCAATCAAAACTCAGCCTGAAGGGACCTTGATGTTAGATCAGACACAGGGAAAGAAGACGCGACCAGTGATGGTCCATTCAGCACTTTATTCAGCATAGCAAATCGACTAGCGGCTGTGCTGCTGGAGCTCTCCTTTTAAGCGCTCCGGCAAGCTGGGCCGCCCAGTGACCGCAGTTCATTTTTCCCGCCGGTGGATTAGTCAATCCCCGACAGATGTCCTTATAAGGACATAACACCCCTCCTCTCCTAATTTGCAGTCTGTCCATCATAGTCAATAAAGGTTACATAGTCGCGCAGGTAAGCGGGACGTCTGATGGTTCTGGTTGACCTGTGCAGTCCCATTTGGGCTTCGCCACCTACCAGAGCAGGCGGAGCTCCAGTTACCTCCAGTTCCCGTCTTGGAACCATCTGAAGCTCGGCCGTCGAGTGTGTGGGCCCTGCCCCAGCATCTCTGGCTTCTTGCTGGTGACGCCGGTCCTCTCCCTGTCCTGGATGCTGGATGCCTCCAGGACAGCTGGACATCGCTGTTGATTGGTGGGGAACAACTGATGCCCGGTAAGACCTTAGTCTTTTATTTTGGCTTGGTGGCTTGCGAGGTTGTGGGGTCTGGTTGGGCCCCTGGTTCCCATTGCCGTTGTTGTTGTTGTTGTTTCTCTGGTTGTCGTGGCTGGTGGCTTACCTCGCCGGGGGGTCGTCCATCTACCTTGCTGGGCCGGTGCAGGCTGATCTCCCCAGGGTGTTGTGGGCCTCCTCTCTCTGGATGTCCCCGGTCTACCTCATCATAGAGGTGGAGGTCTCCCTCGCCAGGGTGGCACAGGTCGATCTTGCCGGGGTGTTGCAGGTCTCCCCCCAAAGGATGTCGCCGGTCTACCCTCATGGGGCACCAACAGGCCGCCTCGCCGGGGTGTTGTAGGCCTACCTCATCGGGGTATTGTAGGTCTACCTTGTCGGGGTGTTGTAGGCCTACCTCGTCCAGTTGATTTCTTCCAACTTCCCTCCACCTTTTCTGGAGCTGGTTGATGTGACGTCTACAGACCTGTCTGTCTTTCAGCTCCACTCGATAAGACTTCGAGCTGGTTATACTCGCAATCTTCCCCTTCAGCCACTTTGGAAACCCATGGAAATTGAGAGCAAATACCGGATCCCCTATATTGAAGGTGCGCAGCGGGTGGCTGGTGTTTGGTGGCACCTGTGGGCTGTATTGGGGGTGCAGCCGATCCAGAGGTGATCTCAGTCTTCTGCCATTAGAAGTTCCGCTGGGCTCTTGTGAGTGGTAGTGTGTGGCGTGATGTGCTGGATAAGGAGAAATCTGTCAATTCTCTCTTGCCAGTTGCCCGAGTCCATCTTGGTGAGCGTCTCCTTGGTGAGTCTCACCATTCTCTCTGCTTGCCCATTTCCAGCCAGCCTGTATGGTACTATCAGGGCATGACGGATGCCCAATTCTGCCAGGAACGCTTCCATGGGCTTAGATGTGAGTTGGGGCCCATTGTCAGAGACCAGCACATCCGGTAGCCCATGGGTTGCGAATAACCTCCTGAGTGCCCTGATTGTTGCCTCTGTAATGGTGGATGTCATGGGAATTACCTCCAGCTACTTCGAGAACACATCCACTACTATTAGGAGATGTTTCCCCTGCATCGGACCTGCAAAGTCAATGTGGATTCTTGACCATGGGTTGCTGGGTGTCTCCCACTCCAATGGCTGGGCATGGGGAGGCGCAGGCTGCACCTCCTGGCATGGGTCGCATTTGGCGACCCATTCCTCGATGTCTCTATCTAGGGTTGGCCACCAGACATAGCTTCGTGCCAGCCCCTTCATCCTCACTAAGCCCGGGTGCCTGCTGTGGAGGGTTTCCAGGGTCTTCCATTTCAGAACGCTGGGAATCACTGCTCTCTCACCCCAGAGGAGGCAGCCCTTCATGGTGGATAGCTCTTGTTGCTTCCGGGTGAACGGGCTGAACTCTTCTGCCATCTTTCCCGTGGGCCAGCCCCACAGGAACCATGACTTCACTTGTTTGAGGGTCTTGTCTTTTTGTGTATGGGCTGCCACATCTGCAGAGGTTACCAGGCAAACTTGATCATCATCGATGTGGAAGAGCCTGAGTGTGAGGGCTGGGTCTTCCACCGGCTCTTTGGAGGGGCATCTGCTCAGGGCATCTGCTCAGGGCATCCGCATTGCCTATGGTTTTGCCGGGTCTATGGATCAGTGTGTATGAGTACCCGGCTAGGAAAATTGCCCATCGCGTCATCCTGGGGGACATGTACGATTGTGTCGGTTTATTGCCCACGATTAGTCCCAGCAGCAGCTTATGATTGGTGATGATGTTAAATCATTCCTGGAAACGCTTGATGCCAGCGACGATGGCCAAGGCTTCCTTGTCCAGCTGACTGTAATTGCGTTCTATGCTGGACATCGTTTTGGAAAAATAAGTGATGGGTGCTTCAGTGCCATTGGGGAGTTCGTGGCTGAGTATTGCTCTGACTTCGTAGGGTGATGCATCGCAGGTCAACATCAGAGGAAGCGTCTCATGGTATTGCATGAGCACGCTGTCTGAAGAACGCAGTCCTTTCATGGCTTTGAATGCTGCTTCCTCTTCTTCCTCCCATTTCCAGGGCACCGCTTTTCCCAATAGGCAATGGAGTGGCTCAGCAGTCGCGGCTTTCTGTTTTAAGTAGACACTGTAAAAATTCAATAGTCCTAAGAAAGCTTGAAGCTCCACTTTGTTTTTGGGGCTTGGAGCTTCGTGGATGGCTTTTACCTTGGTTTTGGTGATGTGGATGCCAGTGCCATTAATGAGATAGCCCAGGAACTCGTCCTCCTGGACTCCAATGATGCACTTATCTCTCCTGACTTTTTTTTTAAAGTTTTTATTTTGTCTTATACATCCAACAAACGTTAACTCTATTGCGGTCTACATCATAACGCGAGAAGGAAATGAACTTGTCCCATTACATATATACAGTAGTCTGCAAAAGTCTATTACCTATACAAATAGCGTATTTATCTAATATCTCTATTTACAGCTCTATTTAAAATCCAATTATACCATTTGACTCCAGGATATATAATAGTCTGTGTCCCTTCGTCCTTTCAGAATCATAGTAAGCCGATCCAATTCTGCACAATTCATTATTTTCTGGATTATTATTTGTTCAGGTGGGCTAACATCCATCTTCCAATATTGGGCCCATGCCAGTCTTGCAGCTATTGTTATGTGTAACAACAGGTACCATGCCGTTTTATTAATATTTATGGGTCTTATCCCTAATAAAAATACTTCAGGACACAGTTGTATATATTGCCCCAACATCTCATTGAGCCACTTCTGAATATTCTTCCAAAATTTCCTTGCCTCTCGACAAGTCCACCATTGGTGGAAATATGTGCCTTCTTTAAAGCCACATTTCCAACATATTGAGGATGTTCCAGGGAATATTTTGGCAAGTCTGGCTGGTGGCAAATGCCATCGATATGCCATTTTGTATATATTTTATATCCTATTGACCGGGTTAATTTCAGATTCTTAGTCCAGATTTCATTCCACCTCTCAGGCTCAATTGAATGACCTAGATTTTTCTCCCAGGCATGAATCGAGGTCTTTGCACCTTCTTCTCCTTCCTCCATAGCCATAAAGAATTTATAGCATCTAGATAGCACCTTTTTGTCTACCCCCATTAATATCTTATCTAAAATCTGCATCTCTCGGCTGATCCCCATTCTCTGTCTGTCTCTCATGTATTTACTACTAATTTGCATGTATGTCCAGCAGTCTAGGTTCACCCCTTGTTCCTGAAGTGCCATTTGGGCACTGCGTAGGTCTTAATTAAGGCTATTCGTCCCATTAGTGACAATTGTATCTTCCCCCATTTCTCCAAATCTTTATCTAGTTGTTCAATTAATTTTAAATAGTTATCCCCCTTTATTAATGAGCATCTATCAGACAGCCAAATCCCTAAATATTTGACTTTACGCACTACCTGTAGGCCCAAAGAATTTTATAGTTCTGATTTTTGTCTTTCTGTCATATTTTTTGCTATAATATTTGTTTTTATCCTATTTATTTGTAATCCAGCTACTTCACCAAATTTCTGTATTGTGTCGATAAGTCACCCTCCGGAGATTAACAGGTCTTCCAGAACAAAGACCAGGTCGTCCGCATATGCCTGGACCTTATATTCTTGCTCTTGGATCCTTAGTCCTCTTATGCTCACCTCTTGTCTTATTATCCTAAGCAAAGGTTCTAGTGTGAATATAAACAGTAATGGGGAGAGTGGACAGCCTTGTCTCGTTCCCTTTGCTATTGTCACCTCCTCCAACTCTTCTCCATTAACTAAAATCCTGACCTTCTGTTGGTTATAAATTGTCTGGATTGCATTAATAAAATTATCGCCAGCCTCCATCTGTTTCAGTTGTAATATTAGATAGTTCCAATTGACCCTATCGAAGGCTTTCTGGGCATCCAAAAAGAGGAACACCTCCTGTCTCTCAGGGTGGGCCTCGTAATATTCCAGGGCATCCATTATAATCCGTACATTATCTTTCAGCTGTCTAGCTGGTAGGAAACCATTTTGATCTATGTGGATAAATTCACTAAGATATTTCTTAAATCTAGCTGCCATTACAGCTGCAAAAATTTTATAGTCGGCGTTTAAAAGTGAAATAGGTCTGTAGTTATGTATAAGTGTTTGGTCCACTCCTTCCTTAGGTATTAGAGAGATATAGGCCTCTAGCCATTATCTGGGAGCCTTGGACTCCATCAGTACTATATTAAAGATTTCCTTCATATATTTTATATATAAATCTGAAAAGGTTTTATATATCTCTGCAGGTAAGCCATCCATGCCAGGGGTTTTGCCGGTCTTCTGCCTCTTGATCGCAATCTCATCTCTCCTGACTCTTAAACCCTTCACCTTGAACGACTGCAGGACAAGCCTGAGTTGCTCAGTTAGTTGGGTTTTTGAGTAGCCAGAGAGTAAGACATTTTCAAAGTACGGCACCACCCCCGCAATGCCTTGGAGAAGGCATTCCATCATGGATTGGAAGATGCCTGGGGCTGTGCTGACTCCGAATTGGAGGCGGTTGCATTTAAATGCGCCCCTGTTGGGCCTCTGCAGTTTTTTCATCCACTGGCAGTTGCTGGTAAGCCTGGGCCAGGTCCAGTTTTGCGAATATTGACCCACTCCCAAGTGAATGCAGCAGATGTTGCACCACTGGAACTGGGTATGCGCTCTGCTGTAATGCCTTATTATATTAATCGTGCACTTATAGTCAGCACAGATGCGCACTGATCCATCATGCTTCATTGGGGTCACAATGGGGGTCTCCCATGTCGCATGATCGATTGTTTCCAGCACGCCCTGGGCAATTAATTTGTCCAACTGGGCATCTACTTTGGGCCGCAAGGCGAATGGAACTCTGTGAAGCTTGAGCCTAATTGAGGTAATTGCCTTATCTAAATTGAAGGAAATAAGTTTCCCCAAATATTTACCTAGTTTGCCATCGAAGATTTCCTTGAATTCTTTGATGAGCTTGTTGAGTTCATCCTGCTGAATTTGGTGAATCCCTCCAATTGAGAGCCCTAACAGTTTGAACCACTCCACTCCCAAAAGGTTCGGATGGCTGTGCTCGACGATGGTGAGGGGGAGGTCACCATGGAAGTTGTGGTAAGTGACTTGGAGTTAGGTTCTTCCGAGAACTCCAATGGGATTTCCTCCGAAGTTGACCAGTCTTGATCATAGGGGTTCCAGGTCCTTCTTACTGAAACCCGGCTTTAGACGCTTCAGCTGATGCAAGTCCATGATGAAGTAGATTGAGCCCGAATCTACTTCCATTGAACATGGTGTTCCTTCCATGTGCACCGTCACATGGAACTTGGTGGTGCTGTTGTCATCGGTATGGGCAATGGTGGTTTGATGGACTGCTCTGCTCCTGTTAAAGTCGTCCTCCCCACGTCTGGGTTGGTAAGAGGACCATCTAGATGACCTCTGGTTGTATTTATGATTTTCACAAAACCGGTGCTTGCACGGTTCAGGGGCTGGATCCCCAGCTCTGCAGGCTTCTGCGATGTGACCCCTTTTCAAACAACGTCTGCAGGTCTCATCTCTCCACCAGCATTTGGCCCTCATGTGGTCCCCTCTGCAGCTGCCGCAGTGTTCCCCCCGGTCACCATTTTGAGCGATTTCCTGCCTTGGAGGTCTGGAGACCTTGTGGACAGCCATTTCCTCCTCCGACTTGGATCCAGCGGTGGATTCGTCAGTGGAATTTTGGGGAGCCCTTTAGATCTTGTGAACCGCTTTGGCTTTCATCATTGCGGCCGCTGCTTTCTTTGATGTTTCCACAGCTGTGGCTTCCTCGACAACTTCCTTGAGTGTTATCTTTCTTCTGCCTAAGAATTTCTTTTGGAGCACTATATCCCTCATACCAAAAACAATGCGGTCTCTGATGGCATTGTCCACATCAAATTCGCAGTTGGCTGCGATTTGACACAGGGCTGCCATGAAGTTCTTGATCAATTCTCCTTCCAGCTGGTTCCTCTGCTAGAAGGTGAAGCGGTTAGCGATCGGAGTTCCCATTGGGGCATAGTGTTCTTGTAGCACTTCTTGGAGATCTCCCCACGACATTTCTTTGATGTCCCTTGGGGCCACGAGGTCAATGGCCATTTCTTGGACTTTGGAGCTGCAGTGGGCCAGGAACAGGGCTCTTTTGCGGTCATCAGTTAAGTCTTGGAAGTTGTTGCCCCTAAGGAACTGGCGAAATCGGATCATGTACAATTGCCATTTTTCCTTTCCGGGGTTGAATGCAGCTAGCGAGACTAGCGGGGCTTGTGGTGTTGCCATGATTCTGGTGGCTTCGGTTCCAGTGACTTCAGCTCCGTGCCTAGCTCTGTTGGTCGGCTGGTGATGTGCCACGAGGTTTGTCGCTGTTGTTCTTTGTATCCCACCTTCGTCGCCAGTGTTAGATCAGGTGCAGGGAAAGACGACGCGACCAGCGATGGTCCATTCAGCACTTTATTCAGCATAGGAAATAGACTAGTGGCTGGGCTGCCAGAGCTTTCCTTTTAAGTGCTCTGGCAAGCTGGGTCGCACAATGACAGCAGTTCATTTTTCCCACCGGTGGATTAGCCAATCCCTGACGGATGTCCTTATAAGGACATAACACTTGAAGGTCTTCTAGTCCAACCTCCTGCTTAAGCAGGAGATGCCAAACAATCCCAGACAGATGACTATCCAGTCTCTTCTTAAAAGCCTCCAGTGATGAAGCACTCATAACTTCTGGTAGCAAGTCATTCCACTGGTTGATTGTCCTCACTGTTAGGAAGTTTCTCTTTAATTCCAGGCTGCTTCTCTCCTTGAGTAGCTTCTATCTGTTGTTTCTCTTCCAGGCTTCTGGTGCTTTGGAAAATATGCTGACCCCCCCTCCTCTTTTTGGCAGCCCCTCAAATACTGGAAGACTGCTCTCATGTCATGCACACACCCTTCCTTCTTTTGTCTAGACTAGCCAAACCCAAATCCTACAACAGTCATTCATCAGGCAGGGAGTTATGGTGCAGACCCCATCAGTCAAAGAATTTTGACTGATGGAGTCTAGGAAGAGAGTCTTTTCTACCACTGCCACTATGTTAGGGAACATCTTATCAGATATATATTGATGGTCGTACTCATTTGGTTCTAGAGGAAGTTATTTGGTCAATATAGCTTCAGCTTCAAAAAGTTGTTTTATTATTTACAAATATATACATGCATACAATAATGAACAGGGTGTCCTTTGTATTTTTACCCTAACTGTATGACTGAGATGTTGAGAGGAGAGAGAAGTTCACATGTTGTCTCACTGAGAGATAGGTGAGAGAGAGGAAAGAAAAAAGGGGAAGATATCCAAGTGGTTTCTAGGTAAGAGTCCATTGGCTGATATAGTCACATGTGATGTCTGTAAAGACTTAACCCCCTCTAGTCTCTGGTGCATCATATGCAGGCAATATCTGACAGACCCCTTCTATTGCCAAGTGTGATGGAACAGTGTTCAAAAATAATAATAAACGCAAGTATAAGAAAAAATAAATTATAAGTACAGTCCAACTGATTTGCAGTGGTTCCAACGTGTTTCACAAGGTACAGGTTTAGTTAAGAAATTGGCAGTCTGATCCTTCGTATCGCAATGAACAAATTGAACAAAACCCTTTTTAACTAGGTCTCTCACAGTTTTATAACGTATATCAATATGGCTAGATCTGAAGCTGACATCATCCCTGACCGAAGAGGCTATGACGGACTCATTGTCCTTGTGGAGAGTGATAGGTAGTGAAGGTTGTGTCCAAATATCTGAAACTAATTTGTATATCCATGTGAGAAGTGTGCAAGCATCAGAAGCACTGGCATATTCAGCTTTGGCCATGGAATTAGCAATGAAGTTTTGGCGACAAACATGCCAGTCTATGGGACAACCATTTAGGAAGTATATAAAGCCTGATGTGCTTTTTCTTGATTTTTTATCCACTCCATCTGCTGATATAAAGGATCCTATGATGGATTGATATTGAGTTTTATCGTGAAATTTGTTGCCATCTAAATAAGCAATTTTATTATAGTCAGTGTGCATGGGTGTATCTGTGGGGTTGCATGTGATTCCATGCCACATCTTTGTAACAGGTCTTCAATCTTATCCTTTTGTGAGAAGCAAAAACTCTATCAGTTTTAAAAATTTGTACACCCAGATATTGGTCTATGTGACCTAAGGTCTTTAAATTAACATGTTCTCTTAATTTGTTTGCAAATTGTTTGCTGGATTGTATGTTGGGCCCGATATAAATCAAATCATCAACATAGATTAAAATAATTTCTTTTCCCCGTTCATAAGGACGACGTTCTGTTGTTGGTGCTGAAGGATTTAACATAGTCCAAGGCTCTGGTTCTGCGGTCCGCTGTCTCAGCTGATTTACATGCCATCGCCAAACTCTCCTGTCAGTGAGTTGGACCCTATAAGAATAGGGCCCGGTTATTTGAATTATTTGTCCTGGTAGCCATCGTAGGTCTTTATCAAAGTTTAGTGCATGTACCAGGTCCCCCACACCAAAGACCTTTGGAGGAATGCTCGTTCCGGGAGGCGATTTGTGGGCGTAGTTAAGGTGCAGGTGGTCTAGGGTTGTCCGGAGCCGTCTGCCCATGAGAAGCTCTGCGGGGCTTTGCTTAATGGTGGCGCAAGGGGTCGTATGCTGGGTTAACAGATACTGGTGAATTTTGTGGTGCCAATCAATGGACCCTAAATGGTGCAATGCCTCTTTGATGGATTGTATGGCCCTCTCCACCTGCCCATTAGCAGCCAGATATAGTGGTGCCATTTGGGCATGGTGGGCAAGGAATAGCTGGAAGGATGCTGAAGTGAACTGTGGCCCATTATTGGTTACTATGGTATCCGGCAACCCATGGGTCGCAAACCATCCATCCAATATCCTGATGATGGCCGTGATGGTAGTTGAATGCATTATGGCTAGTTCCGCCCATTTAGAATGGGCATCAACCGCGAACAAAAAGATTTGGCCTAAAAAGGGCCCTGCTAGTGCCCTGGGTGGCTCCCATTCCTTTATGGGTGCGGTAGGGGGAGCTGGACGCGTGTGCTGACATTGGCGGCAATGGGCTACCCAATCTTCAACCTGCTGGTCAAACTGAGGCAACCACACGTAGCTTCAGCTGAGGGCCTTCATTCGAACCACCCCCAGGTGGGCAGTGTGGAGGCCAGCCAGGACCTGCCCCCTAAGATCTGGGGGCAAGACCACCCGGTAAGACCAAAGGAGGCAGCCCTGTAACACTGACAACTCGTGGCGCCTGCAGAAGAAGGGAAGAAACTCCGCAGAACCCTGTGAGGTTGGCCATCCCCTGCGCAACCAGTCTAATACCTTGGACAGGACTGGGTCCACCGCCGAGCGGGCGCGAACGTCCACCGCTGTCACCAAGGAAGGCAGCTCTTCCACTAAAAGGACGGCTGCTGTAGGGGCTGGGTTGTGAACAGGCAAGGGAAGCGGGCAGCGGCTGAGAGCGTCCACATGCCCAATAGCCTTACCTGGCTTTATAGCAACTAGTAGGAGTAAGCCGCCAAAAATTCCACCCAGCGGGACATACCCAGGGATAAGATGTGGGGGGTCTGCCTGTCCCCTGCCAGCAAACCCAGGAGCGGCTTGTGATCGGTAACCAGATAGAAAAACCTGCCATACACGTAGTCGTGGAATCATTTGATTCCTGCTACGGTTACTAATGCCTCACGATCAATCTGTCTGTAGTTCCTCTCCGCAGCCGACAAAGTCCTGGAATAATAGGCGACAGGAGCCTCAACACCGGTTGGCAGAATGTGGCTCAAGACAGCCCCCACCCCATAGGGGGAGGCGTCGCAAGTTAAGGAGAGGGGCAACGAGTCATCATACTGTACCAGGACAGCGTTGGAGGAGAGGATGTCCTTCACGGCCGTGAAAGAGTTGACGGCATGCTTGTCCTAGCGCCACAGGGATTTGGAGTCAAGGAGCCAATGGAGGGGCTCCGCCAAGGTAGTCTTGTGGGGTACGAATATGGAATAAAAATTGAAAAGGCCAAGGAAGGCCTGGAGCTGGGCTTTGGAAGTGAGGGCAGGGGTGTGTTTGATTGTCACCACCTTGGCCAGAAGCATCGATGAGGACCCCCAAAAACTCAACCTGGGGCATCCCGATGCGGCATTTTTCTCTTTTCAGTTTTAACCCTGCCATCCTAAACCATGTAAGGACAGCCCTGAGCTTATTGACGAGTTCGCCCTGATCCACAGCTGCAATCAGGAAGTCATCAAAATAGGGCACCGCCCACTTTAACCCATGGAGCAGCTGCTCCATAAGGCTTTGAAATATCCCAGGGGCCACGCTAACGCCAAACTGCAGCTGGGTGCACTTAAACACTCCCCTGTGTGTGATAATCGTCTGGGCCAGGGCCATCTCGCTATCAACTGGAAGTTGCTGATAAGCTTGGGCTAAGTCCAGTTTTGCAAAGACCTTTCCCCAGCCCAGTGAGTGCAGGAATTGTTGGTCAATGGACACCAGATAATGGTTGGCTTGAAGCGCCCTATTTAGGGTCGCCTTGTAATCAGCGCATATTCTAATTGAGCCATCCTGCTTACGGGGAATTACTATCGGGGTCTCCCATTTGGAATGTTCGACTGGTTGAAGGACCCCCTGGGTGATAAGCTTATGTAACTCCCTGTCTACCCTGGACCGCAGAGCAAGGGGCACCTTCCGCGGTTTCAGCCGTATGGGTGCCACCTGAGGGTCCAGATTAAAAGAAATAGGGAGGCCGTTGTATTTACCGAGGTGGCCATCAAAAACATCAGCAAATTCACTCATAATGTCAGCAGTGACATCAGAGCCAGTGGTGTGGATACCAGAGAGACTGAGGCAGAGGGCAGTGAACCAGTCTAAGCCAAGTAAGGAGGGGAGGCTGTCCCATACAATGACCAGGGGCAGGTGGCCAGAAAAGGAGCCATTAACCACGTGGAACGAACCACAACCTAGGGTTGGTATAATATTCCCCTGGTAGTCCTTCAACGTGATGTGAAAAGGCTGCAAACGCCGCCGGGAAACAGAGGGAAGCAGGGCTTTGAGTGCAGGCCATGCAATCAAAGATTTGGAGGAGCCCGTGTCAACTTCCATTCTACATGGGGCTCCCTCCAGGAGGATGGTCAGATAGATCTTACTGTCAGAGAATGGGGAAGAGGCGTGGCTTATGGCAACCGCTGACACCTTGGCATCCTGAGAGATCGCGACGCTCTCTCTCTCTCTCTCTCACTGCCACCAGGCCATCTAATCTGCTGCTTTCCCGGCTCTCCAAGCTTGGGAAAGCTGCACAGCAGACCCTGGACAGGTGCCCTTGCTTCCCACAACACTGACAGACAGCAGACTTGAATCTGCAATTGGCGCGGTTGTGCGTCCTGCCACAGCCCAGGCAACAGCCCTGGAGTTTCTTAGCAGTGGGTGCCCACTTCTTCCTCTGGTAAATCTTGACGTGGCTCACATCATCATCTCCATCGAAAATGCCATCATGGTCCGCCTCCTCATAGTGAACGGATGGATGACTATTCGTCTGGGCTCCACTCCCAGACTGGTAGCACTGGATTTCTGCCGCAGACTTAGCAGACATCTCGGCAACCTGCACCTCGTCCAAAGCAATCGGGAGGGTCAGATCGGAACGGGCCAGTAGTCTTTCTTGTAGCTTCAGGTTCCTCACCCCACACACTAATTGGTCTAAGAGCATGTCATCAAGCTCACGAAACTTGCAATACCAAGCCACTGTTCTTAAGGCAGTCATGTAATCATTAATAGACTCTCCCTCTCTTTGTGACCTCTGGTGGAATGCGTGCCGCCGCACAATCTTCGATGGAGCGGGAGAATAATGATGTTTAAGCCTCTCCACCAAAGTCTCCCAGGGCACCGCATACAAGGCTGAGGAGCGGCCAGGGCTCTGGCCATCCCAAAAATTTTGCGGCTGCATGAACTGAGGAAATAACCCCTCTTACGAGCGCTAGACACCCCGGATAGGTCATTCGCCTGCAAGAAACACTCAAACCTCTCGAGGTAATCCTCCCATGTTTCTGAGGCTGTGTCAAATGGCGTGAATGCCGGGAGACCCATTACCATTGGGGTCAATTTTCTTGGATATGCTCCCCCGCAGAAGCTCAGTCAAGTGTCCGGCAACCGTCACCTCATGCAGATCCCACCTTCATCGCCACGAGTAATGTTCGGTGGGCAAACACAGGCGGAGGCTTTGGTTGCTCAAACTCAACTTTATTAACAAGTCACCAAACAAGAACTATCATTTTAAGGCAAGCAACCGAATGAGATGCGACTCCCTGACAGCCGCTTAAATAGCGAGCTGTCAGACGCGAGAAACAATTCTTAAACAAGTTTTGCCCAATTGTACGACCTTCCTTGCCACAGTTAAGTGAATCGATGGATTCACTTATAGTTGTTAAGTTAGTCATCTGGTTGTTAAGTGAATTGGGTTTCTCCATTGATTTGGCTTATCAGAAGTCACAAAAAGGCTCACATAACCTCGAAACACTGAAACTGTCATAAATATGGACCAGCAAGTACCCAAATTTTGATCACATGACTGTGAGGATGCTACAATGGTCATTAGTCTGAAAAATGGGTGTGTTCTTTTTGTCAGTGCCGGTGTGACTTTCAGCAGTCACTAAACGAGGACTGTATTTTCCAAGTTCCTTTTCAACCCTATTATTCTATGTTCTGTAGGCTTCTATGTGTTTGTCATTATTGCTACTAGATTCAGAGAACTCCAGTGACCATGTTTAATTGCTGTTAATCTTATTCCGCTCCTGTTGAGATATTTTCCTGACGTAAGTCAACCAAATCACAACAAAATGGTTTCCCCTCTTTCTCTCCCTCCCTCCATCTCTCTCTCTCTCTCTCTCTCTCTTCTTCCTCTCTCTCTCTTTTACTCTCTCTCTCTCTCCCTCCTAACTCACTCCTTCCCTCTCTCTCCCTCTGTCTCACTTTTTCTCCCATAAAAATGGTCTGGGTACCATCTGCAAAATTCTAATTTTATTGAAAATACTTAGAAATAGTTCAGCAATAACTGTATTGTGCTCATCTAAAACAGTTTGCAAGTGATCCTTGAGCCCTAGAGAGCTGGAAAAGTGCCATGGAGAAATGAGATGGAAAAGAATGAAAGTTGCCACTCTCTTCAGCTTCACCAAACTGTTTGTTTGCCTAGGAAATCTAGAACACCACACAGCCTACCTAGAAAAATGACAATTCTTCACATCTAGAAAAATCTAGATTGCTGTTGCTTGATTTCAGACATTTTAAGATGTGTGGACTTCAACTCCGCTGGCCTGAGAATTCCAGATGGTTGAAGTGCCCACATTTTAAAGTTGCTAAGATTGAAAAACACTTGTCTAGATCTGTATTTCTCAATCTTGACAACTTTAAGAAGTGAGGACTTCAACTCCCAGAACTCTTCAGCCAGCATAACGGAGTTGAAATCCCCACATCTTAAAGCTGCTAAGATTGAAAAACAACTCCCTAGATCATAAAGGTTGATCTCAAGCATTTTACAGCAATTGACAACAATTAGCATGGATTTGTCAAATACTCATCTCAAATGTTCTAAATACAAGAGCTCACTGTAACAGCATTGCCACAAAGGCATTAAGAGTTGTTAACCTAATCTTGCGAAGCTTTTTCTTGGGTAATATTGTACTGCAAACTAGGGCATACAAAACCTTTGCTAGACCAATTCTCGAATACAGCTCATCTGCCTGGAACCCGCAATACAATTGAGAAGTGAAACATCTTCAAGGAAAAGCAAAGTCTAATTGCCTTTTGAAAAAGCACCTTTGGGACAATTAAACAGATACATAGTTGGGTTGATGAGCATGTTCAGAGTGCTCATTAATAGTATATCTAATGGAGAGCCATTCTTGCTGAATGGTGGAGGATGGAAGGATTTATTCCTGTCATCATCTGGTCGTTAGCACTCTGTCTTTAGAAGTAATGACCAGATGACTGCAAGGAATGTAAATCTTTCCATCCTCCACCATTCAGCCAGAAATGAAGAAGCTTCTTGGATGAGAAGTGAAAGGTCTTCAGGATGAAACAAAGTCCAGTTGCATTTTTCAAAAGTATCTTTGGATCAACAAGGACCTGGATGATTGACCATCTCCATGGACATTGGACTGGGAATAGGTGTGCTCTGAACTTGTGTATTCTCCTGAAAACTTAAAAAAACTTCTACATGGCAGCCACCAACCCCTCCAAGAATCCATCAGTTCAACATTGAGCTACATTGATTTTCTGCTACTGGAGGGACTAACCTGTTTCTCTTCCTTCGTAGGAAGACATCAAACTGAGGAATATCTCCATCGCTATTTTTGGCATGCTCTTGAAAGGGGTGAAGGAGACACCCAGTAATGTGATCGAAAAACATCCTGCACAGCCTTGTTTCCCTTTTCCTACAGCTGGCAAATGGTCGGACCAAAGAGGTGAGTTGAAGGGCTGAGTAACCTGAGTTCCTGGTCTGTTCATACTACCTTCTCAATGAGACCACTCTTTAACCCCATCTTCACTCAGAGCAATGTGGTTGTATCATGTGGACACTCTGGAGAATGCAAAGAGATTCTGAAGTTGTGAGGTCCTTGGTGCTTTCTGAACCATGACCCAACTAGGTGACAGCATCAGTAGGTGGGAGGGCAGGGTTTGATCTCTGCTTAATGCCTTATCATTTTGATGTAGGTGTAGGTTTTCTGCTTGGTTATTCTTTGATTAGAGTATTGTTTCTGCTTGATGCTTTGCCTAGTACCAATAGAAGAGAATCAGGGTTGAATTGTGGGGTACTTGGTGCTCTGAGCTTGGTTGTTTTCTTGCAGATGTTCTTCATCCAACTAGGCAAGATCTTCAGTGCTAGAAGGAAGTGGGGTTTGTTATGATGATGATGATGATGAGGAGGAGGAGGAGGAGGAGGAGGAGGAGGAGGAGGAGGAGGAGGAGGAGGAGGAGGAGGAGGAGGAGGAGGAGGAAGGCTGTGGGGTCCTTTATTCTCTTTGAGCTTGGTTATTTTTCTTGCAGATGTTTCCTTATCCAACTAGGAAACCTTATCAATGGTAGAATGGAGTGGGGTTTGTGGAGGAGGAGGAGGAGGAGGAGGAGGAGGAGGAGGAGGAGGAGGAGGAGGAGGAGGAAAAAGAACTGTGGGGTCCTTGGTGCTCTCTGCTTCATTGTTTTCTTGCAGACATTTCATGACCCAGCTAGGTAACATTATCATTGCTAGAAGGAAGTGGAATCTCTGTTTATATGTAAGTGGCTTGCCATTTCAGTGTTGGTGGGAGTGAAGTTTTCTTCCTGTTATTTCCCTTATTAGGCAATTATGTATAAACAGGGTCACGTGATCCCCTTTTGAGACCTTCTGACAAGCAAAGTCCATGGGGAAGTCAGATTCACTTAACAACTCTGCTACTAACTTAACTGTGTACTTTTCGCCGCGCCTTAAAAACATTTTTATTTGAACAAGCTGGGCTGGCTTAACCTCCTTTATATTAGGTTTTAAATTTTTATAATTATAATTGGATTTTTAAACTGTTGAGCCAAATTATTTAATTTGTTTTAATATGATTTTTAACTTTTGTATTTATTGTACCTTATTTTGCCTGTTCATCGCCCTGAGTCCCGTCTGGGAGTAGGGCGGTATATCAATTAAATAAATAAATAAATAAACTGCTGCACAGATTCCCTTAACAACTGCAGCAAGAAAGGTTGTAAAGTGGGGCAAAATTAACTTAACAACTCTCACTTAGCAACAGACATTTTGGGTTCCGTTGCAGTCATAAGTGGAGGACTACCTGTAGAGAGATTTGGCACCTGGTTAGCTCGTCCATCATCCTATTGGAGATGCTTTCAGGACAGAGATGCTGTGGTCATCAGATTCACAGATTAACAGAATTGGAAGGGACCTAGTAGGTCATCTAGTCCAGCCCCCCTGCCCAAGCAGACCCTACACCATCTCTGACGGATGGCAGTCCAGTCTCTTCTTGAAAGCTTCCAGGGATGAAGCTCCCACAACTTCTGAAGGTGACTTCTGTTCCGTTCGTTGATTGCTCTGTCAGGAAATTTCTCCTTATTTCTTGGTAGAATCTCTCCTTAATTGGTTTCCATCCATTTTTCCTTCTCTGGCCTTCAGAGCCCTGCCATAGATTAGTCCTGGGATAGCTTATTAGTTTTCCTACCTCCTGAGCAAGGAGAAGGCTGGGTTTTCTCTCTAGAACATGTACAGAATCAGAACTGGGTCATCTGACTCCATCTTTCCTCCCTTGGCCCAGGTCTCCAGGAACACCCTCAACTCCTGTGTCTCCTTCATGAAGTGGGAGGGCTTTCCCAGCAACTTGTTTGACTATGAAATGTATACCAGTCTCCATAGCATGTATTCCAACAGCTGCTTCGTCGCTGTAAGTATGAGCCAAGATGGCTTGTTTTGTTCCAGATTAGAGTATACTAACTGGTTTTTTTTGTCCTGCCTTTATTGTTATTATAAATAATTCAAGCTGGTGGACATCCCTAATATTTCTTCTTCTCCTCTGATTTTCTTTACAACAACCCTGTGAGGTGGGTTGCACTGAGAGAGAGGGACGGCACCAAAGTCACCCAGGTGGCTTTCATGCCAAAGGCGGGACTAGAACTCTCCATCTCCTAGTGATTGGCTCAAAGTAACCCAGGTGATTTTCATCCCAAAGCCATGACTAGAACTCACCACCTCCTGGTTTGTTGCCTGATGCCTTAACCACTAGACTAAACTGGCTAGAGGGATACTGCTTGGGTTTTTGCTTTATCAGGAACAGCAGAAGTTCCATGCATTCATGAGGACTAGAAACATTGCTGGTTTGTAGGTTTGATTAGAAATGGCAGTTTGTGGAAAAAGGAAACTCTGATGTAGAGGGAGGCAAAATATAAATGTGTTTATAAGATCAGAAGCCATTTCCTTATCATCTTTCTTTCCCTTTTCTTTTTCTATTTTCTTCTTTCACTATCTACTATTTTTCTTTATTTTCCTTTATGGTTTTAATTTGGATAAAACTATCTTTAATAACATAAATGTTTGTGCATATATAATACAATATAATACAATACTAATACTAATACTACCATAATACTAATACTAATCATAATAGTAATAGTTATACTAGATTAGATTAGACTAGACTAGACTAGACAAGACTATATAATGTAATAATATTAGTGTATTGCATTGCATTGCATTGCATTGTATAATAGGGTAATACAGTCCAGTCCACTATAGTATAGTATAATAATATTTAATTTAGTATAATAAAATATAGTATAATATAATAATATTATAGTTTAGAACAGTACAGTATGATACAATACAATATAATAAAATATAATATGTTATGGAAGACATTGTTGTTGAGGACATGAGGACTAGAGACCTTACCAAGAAAGTGGACCCTTTGTAAAAAAAAGAAAAGAAAAAAAGGAAGCTATATAGTTCATTGGCTTGTTGTTGCTTTGTTTTCCCCAGATAAATAAATGCAAGCAAAACGTTCCTGAAATGTTGGATCAGATGCGGGATTTCCTGCAGAGCCAGAACTCTTCCCATCGCAAGGCAGCTGCTCTCTTCATTGGTAATCACAAATTCAAACTCTGGAAGGAGGGGAGGAAAAACCAAGACAGGCTGGTGGCCTAATGCCAGGCATGCTGATCATTATCACCAAAAATATATATGCAGAATTAAGCAATATTGCTTAATCAGACTGGAAGCTGCTCTTGTACCCTGTGGCTTCTCCGGAACTTCTATGATTTTCTGATTTTCAAAAGCCTTCTTCCTTGCTATGATTTCCACTTCCTGTCTCCTTCCAACCGACCCATTGGCCTAATTCGTTAAAAAGAAAAAAAAATTACTCCTTTATACAGATAGTCCTCGACTTACGACCACAATGGAGCCCCAAAAATTCTGTGGCTAAGCAAGACAGTTGTTCAGGGAATTCCTGCCACCTTTCCTTAGAGTATCATTGCAGTTGTTAAGTTAGTCATTTGGTTGTTAAGTGAATCTGGCTTCCTCCTGGATTCTGCTCGTTCAACGGTTGCAAAAAGTGATCTCTTGACCCCCAAGACACTGCAACCATCATAAATATGAGTCGGTTTGCCAGGCTTCCGAATTTTGATCATGTGATTGTGGGTGAAAAGCAGTCATAAGCCACTTTTTCAGTGCCATTGTATCTTTGAATGGTCACTAAATGAACTGTTGTAAGTTGAGGACTACCTCGCCTGTATGTGGTCATCCCTCTCTATTGTATAGGCAACTCCACAGCAGTGGTTTTCTGTCTGGAAATATTTCCATGTATTAACTGGATTCAACGCTGCTTAGGGTTTTTTTCCAAGATGATAGAGTCATAGAACATAAAACTTGGAAAACCTTGACTTGGAAAACTTGGAAAATAAAACTTGGAACATAAAACTTGGAAAACCTTGACTTGGAAAACTTGGAAAAACTTGAAAAAGTGGAAAACCTTCCCACTTGGAAGGGACCTTGGAGGTCTTCTAGTCCAACCCCCTGCTACCAGTGCTGAGGAAGTACTCAGAGCTCTGTCTGTGGGCATGTGCACTGTCACCCCAACCCAGCTCTATCACGTTTCTCTGATGCGTTTCTCACCATCTTGCCAATAGGGGAGATGGGGTCCCCTCCTCCTGGAGCCCATTATGATGCAAAATAAGTGGGTTGGACTAGAAGATTTCCAAGATCCCTTCCAGCTATCTTCTGATCCATGGATTGAAATATTGGAAGACTGCTCTCATGTCACCCCTAGTCCTTCCTTTCACTAAACTAAAAATACCCGATTCCTGTAACCATCCCGCAAAGTCCCAAAGCATCTGTTTCAAGTAAAAACCAATGAATTTTGTATTTTTTTCTTCAATCAGTCGATTTAGCCGTCTCTGCTACCCCATTAATGTTTTCTTTTTATGTGCCTAGCATGCTGTGTGCAATACATGAAACTGGATGTGGTGACTTCCAAACAAATACGAAGAAGTTTTCCCCAGTGAGTTTCAAAGTTCCCTCGCTTGAAACGAGGACTTTTTCTCCAGAAGCTCTGTTGCTGATCAGGGTCGGTTCTCAAGGTTGATCCCGGAAAACATTTGTTTTCTGAATTCGTTTCAGGTCTCCAGGATCTTCACGGCGATTGGGAAGCCTCGGAGGCTCAAGTTGCAGCTGACTCAATGGAAAAAATCTTTCGGCAGTGTGGCCATCGGATCAACCCTGATTTTATTAGTACTCAACTCCTCTCCAAAGTCATTAGGAGCATCTCAGGAACTAAGCAATAATAGTTTAATAGTTTACTTTATTGTGATGGCACCATGTACAAAGAAATTAATTGTACATTATACATTAAAAAAACTATAAAAATAAAACAAAAACACACCACATTCTGTACAATTAAATTGAAAACCCCTAATATTGCATTTGTGTTGCACTCTAGAGTAGAATTCAATATAGTTACTGCTCTGGGATAGAAGCTGTTTTTCAGCCTATTTGTCCCCTACTGTCTGCCAGTTGGTAATAGTTCAAAAAAAGGGGCCCCAGGATGAGATGGATCTTTAAGGATGTTTTGAACTTTCTTAAGGCAGCGGGAGCTATAAAGCTCTTCGAAAGAGGGGAGGGGGCAGCCAATGATCCTCTGGGCACCTCCCTTCCAGTTGGTCTTTGGAGAAAGCCAGCAAGTGCGAAGAGAATTCTTACATCGTGAAGGACCACAAAGAAACATCATGGAAACAGGACCTGGCAGGGAAATTGTGGAAACAGTCCCTGGAGAAAACCAGGACAATTTAATTTCAGAGAGAGGAAGCCACAAGAAGGTCACAGATCCACAGGTGCCAATGGAGAAGGATGTAGCAACCATCAATCATCAACAATGTCTGGAACATCTCTGCGCTTGGTTGTCTTCCAGCAGAAATAGGACCACAGGACAGATGCAAAGAGCTGAACACTCCCCTGGGGGGAGATCTAATCTCCTCCAAAAAGATGCTGATTATTACCCACATAGATAAGAGCATTGAATAAAAGCCTTCATGAAAATTTCTGGATCCCAAATGCGTCTTCCCATGGGCCCTGATCATGTTTGTAAAGCATTCAATGTTTGTCAACTTAGTTTGTTAAGACAGAAGGGGGTTGAGTACTGGTCCCCTCCTAATATCTGTTACAGGTGGTCCTTTCAACTTTCAGCTGTGAATGAGCCTGGTATTATAGGTTGTAAGTTGTGCGGGTCATAAACCAGGTCACCATGGGTCTGGGATCGATTTTATGACCTTTCAATGGATTAAGGAAGTTGTTCAAAAATACAGATATTGTAAAAATCATATATTCATGTGCCTCTCCTATGGGAAATTGTTTTTAAGAATAGAAGAAGAAGCTTAGAATAGAGCTGGAAGGGACCTTGGAGGTCTTCTAGTCCAGCCCCCTGCTCAAGCAGAACCTATACCAGTGATGGTGAACCTATGGCACGTGTGTCGGATGTGGCATGCAAAGCCATCTCTCCGGGTGCACCAGCCATCTCCCGTTGCTCTTCTGGGTTTCAGCACACACATGCTGGCCAGCTGGTCTTGACGCGTGCGGAAGTGCTGGAAACTGCAAGAGTAGCTCCCTGGCACATGAGTGTGCCAGGAAGCTGAGCTTCTGGTTTCTGATGTGCACATGCCTGCCGGATTTCATATGACAACCAGAAGACCAAGTGACTGGCACACATGTACATGCCGGAAACCAGAAGCTCAGCCTCCCGGTGCGCACATGCGCACATGCTCTTCCAGTTTCCAGTGCTCCCACATGTGCATGTCAGGGAGCTGCTCTTCTGGTCTCCGGCGTTACCCCAGCAGAAAAGGTTTGCCAACACTGACCTATACTATTTCAGATGTCCAGTCTCTTCTTAAAAACCTCCCACAACTTCTAGTGGCCAGCTGGTTAATTGTCCTCACTGTTAGGAAGTTACTCCTGAATTCTAGGTTTTTTCTCTCTTTGATGAGCTCCCATCCATTGCTTCTCCTTCTACTTTCAGGTGCTTTGGACAATAATTTGACAACCGCCCCCCCTCAAATACTGGAAAACTATGAATTTGTTCTAATTTTGGTTGATGCCCAAAAGTGGAGAAATATGGACCAAAAATGCATAGAAATATCAGTACAGGTAGTTCTCAACTTATAACCCTTTGTGTCCGTTCGAAGCTACAATAGCACCGAATTCGATTTACGTTCCTTTTTTCACACTGATGACCGTTGCAGCATCCTTATGCTTGACTTCCAGCAAGCTAAGGTTAGTCCAATTGAGCCCAAAATTTCTATTGCTAAGTGAGACATTTGTTAAGTGAGTTTTGTCCCGTTTTATGACATTCCTTGCCTTGTTTGTTAAGTGAATCACTGCAAGTTGTTAAATCAGTAACAAGATTGTTAAGTGAATCGGTCTTCCTCCTTTGTTTTGCTGGTTGGACAAAATAAAACAAAAACACACCACATTCTGTGCGTAAGAGGATCATGTGACCCCGGAACACTGCAACCGTCTTAAGTACATGCCAGTTGCCAGGCCCCTGATTTTTGATCATCTGACTGTGGGGATATTTCAACGGTCATAAGAGTGAAAAATGGTCATAACTCACTGTTTTTACTGTTTTAACTTCAGTGTCATTAAATGAATGAACTGATACTTAACACAGGTAGTCCTCAACTTATGACCACAATGGAGTCCAACATTTCTGTCGCTAAGTGAGACATTTGTTAAGTGAGTTTTGCCCCATTTCATGACCTTTCCAGCTATGGTCTTTAAGCGAATCTGGCTTCTCCATTGACGTGGCTTGTCAGAAAGTCACAAAAATTGATTGCATGACCCAGGGACACTGTGACCATCATAAATGTAAATCAGTGGCCAAGGGTCTGAATTTTGATCTCGTGACCCAGGGAAATGCTGTGGAAAACGGTCCTAAGTCACTTTTTTCATGCCTTTGTAACTTTGAACAGTCACTAAATGAACTGTTTTAAGTCAAGGATTACATTACTCCATGCCGGCCTTGGTTTTCTTTCTTTTCATTCTCCACTTTCTGCCAAGTCTTTCCAAATTCTTCCAGAAGACAGTGGCATAATCTTATAAATCTTCCCTCAGGTAAGCTCTGTAGTAATGATCTGGGCAAATCTGAAGGAGGTGGTATGAGGGGCGTGGAGAGTGCTAATCCATAGAATGATTGAAGTTTAAACACAACTGAATGGCTGATGGCAATGAATCCATGTTAAGCTTAATGCACTTATTTTCCACTGCACACTTTGAGAAATTTTACATCAAAATATATATTATTCTTTGTGCTGTTTCCATCTTCCCTTGAAATATTAACAGAATCCACAATGGTCTGAGAATCAATGTCTCTTCTAGATAATTGTCAGTCAAACTGAAACTAAGTTAATCAAGTAAAAATAGCAAGCGGGAGGAGAGGGAGATCTTTTACTGAAACTTCCTCAAAGCGCCAAATAAATTACCCCGATCCACATATCAAAGGTTAAGGTCTCTAAATACAAATAAGAATTAAAAACTGCATGCTTACAAGATTAAACATCATAGACATACACACACACACCATCCTAAAATAAACATGTAGACATTTCCACACCCAGGACAAGCTGCCCTATACAAATTGTCACTGTATCCCATTTTTCTGCAGCTGCCTCTGAAGTCAAAACTCTTTGCTTTTAGGAATAAATTGTTTTCTTTCCTCATAGTTGTATGGATCTTATTTTTATTTATTCTTGCACAACCCTGGCTCGAGTTGGAATCCCAAATTTTTCTTCTGACATCCTTCCTGGAAACATTTAATACATTGCCAAAAATGTGCCTCTCGCTCACCAGCAACATTATTACCCCACTGTGTACCCTCCTATACATCAAAGGCCATTTTAAAAAGTGATCTGTAGTTTTTAGATATAAAACAGGCCCTCCCCTACTGAGTAAATTCATATAATATGCACAATTAAATCTAAATAGAACATGGCAAAGGCAACTCCAGGAGTCTGGATAGGTCAGCAGACTAATGCATTGTAATTAACTCCAGCTGTCTGCAATTACTGTAAATTCGAATCTCACCAGGCTCAAGGTTGGCTCAGCCTTCCATCCTTTCTAAGGTAGGTAAATTGAGGATCTAATTTGTGGGGGCAATAAGCTGACTTTGTATAAAATATACAAAAGTATGAAGGCTATTGCTTAACGCATTGTAAGCCGCCCTGAGACTCCGGAAAAGGGCGGCATATAAATCAAATCAAATTTTTTAAAAAAACAACCCTCAGTTAACAAATCCTTTCCCATTGACCTGCTCCAAGTTTTGGTTACTAGTGGAAACTGGGAATGCGATGTTGCCACCTTTGCAAAATGGCTGCCTGTAATGGTGCCTCTGCTAGTTTTTGTATTATAAATGATAAATAATCTGAAATTTTATAAAGGGATTGATTATGCTGGAGTCTGGGGTCTCCTGCCATGCAAAACACTCCCAAGAGTCACCCATTTTTGTTTAGTAGTAAATATCGTGAATAATCAGGAAAGCCACCACTTTTATTTCTAAGAAAGTTTAAGGATCCACAGGTGTGTTTGGAAATACAGATAATTAAAGTCTGAATCTTGCACAGTGCTAGCCTACATTTAAAAATTAAAACCAAAACATTGATTCCATTCTAATGGCCTGATATAAATATATAAAATGTTAATTGGGCCAAGAACTTTGGCAGATGCAAAGAAAAATATCAACAGGCATATTGGCGCTCCTAAGTACCATGCTGGGGACTGTAAGCCTAGGCAGTTTCTTCTTAGTTCTTTTTAGAAAAGTAATTTTTCCCTTGAAATGCAACCTTTGCACTATTTATTTGCAATGAATTACTACCACTTTTATTACTCTCAGCTGAGATTGTAACAAAGCATTAAAAGCTGTTTATTAAAATACAGTTAGTGCTTTAAAAATCTGTATAATGCTACTGTGATATCTGCAATCGAAAAATGCATTTGATGAAATCATAGGTAAATCATACATATTTTATTTTGTTTGACAATATACTAGATTCTCTTTATTATGCCAGAGATGTTTTGACCTGACATACATTGATGTGGCAAAAAGGGTTAAAAAAAATATTTCTGAACATAAGCGCACAAAAAAATAGAATATATACAGGAAAAACTTCTGTAGGAAGATTTACATTGTAAAGGCATGACAGAATTGCCTATGGCGAGATGAATCCAGCTGTGCAACTGCTTTCCTTTTAGCTACGAAGTGTAGCTAATCTTGACTGCATAGCTTCAATATCTTCCTCTTCATCGTCTACAACAGCTGCTGTGGCCCCTTCAGGCTGCTGCTCTGGGAGGGCATCTGTAACCTTACTTGGCGCTTTGCCCAAGGCTCCTGCAGAAATAAATCAAAGCAAGCAGCTGAGCAACAAAAAGAAACATTGCAACATATAAGAATCATCTTTAAACCAGTTTGGTCTAAATGTTAAGTCACCAGGCTACAAATCAGAAGACAGTGATTTCTAGTCCTGCCTTTAGACATGGAAAACTGACTGGATGTATTTGGGGCAGTCATTCACTTTCAATCCAACCCACCTCACAAGATTGTTGTGAGAAAAGGAGGAAGAAATATGAGAGGTATGTCCATTACTTAAAACAATGAAGTTGGGATAAAAATCCTTTCCAGTATAGTTCTTGTTTAATATTGTTCAATTAAGTGTTGCTCTCCGCTGCAGAAGATACATTTAAGAGCTATAAGCAACCCAAAGAAAGTAGGGGCCTTAGATGTTCAGGCAAAACAACCTAAGGACTTTAGGAGTTATAATAGCTAAAATTAAGCATGCAACGCTTGTAAAAAATCTGACTGAATTTAATACAAACCTCATAACCAACAAACTGTCAGAACTATCTGTTTTATTGGAAGCTGTCATCCCCCCATATAATTTGTTTTGCGTACAATTCAGTTCATAAATTTTTATCTTTAGAACTATAGTCTGCCATTATCAACAACTTAAAGCTTTGGAAGTTGAGAATAAATTTCAAATAAATTAATTTATTGTATGTGGATAGAATTCAGTGGAAGAAGCTTGCTGCCCATTGCACTTCGTTTGAGAGGAACCAATGATGATGATGAATTCATTTTAAAAAGCTGCCTATGAGTCTTCAAAATTAAAATTTAAAGATATCTTGGGATGAATCCAACTATCCAAATAATTAAATGGTGTAAAGATGGCATGAGTATTTGATCAAAGAAGCTTGAAAAAGTTTAGTAAAAAAAACATGTCCATGGGTTCCCTAAGTAGGCCCCTTATATCCCAACACACTGGAAAGGATAATATTGTGAACCAATTTTTTATGACAAAGAACATTATGAAGCCAGAAAAGAACATCTGAAAACCAGGACAAATAGAAGAGAATATATGGATGTAGCTCAGAGTAAACTGTGGAGTCAATGGTCCACTCTGAGCTCAGTTGTTAGCTTGCCTGATTGTTGTTCTGATCGTTGATTGCAATCATCCACATGAGTAGGTATTAACATCAGGATTAATAGTAGACTAACAGTCATACAATAAACAATAGCCTAATCAAAGAATTACCAAGAAGAAAGCAGCACTCCTACCAACGCAAACAAAACAAGCTATCGCATATAAACAGAGTGCAAACCCCATTCCTTTCTACCACTGAAGATGTTATGTTGTTGAGTAATGAAATGTCTACAAGAAAACAACCCCAACCAGGACAGAGCTAGACCATGACTGAAAGCTAATAAGAAACAAAGAATTTACACCAGGAGAATGCAAGAAAATTGGCAAGAAAAATCTAGAAAAATAACTTCGTTTGCTTAAAAATATTTAGCAACATTAAAAGCATATATTCATGCAGCTCAGCTATCAAGATGAAGTGAAAATTATTTTCTGTGTATTGTTTGTATAAACTATATTAACTTTTATGATTATGTTATAAAATACTTCTCCTTGTAACACATTGTTTAATGAAGCTTCTAGATCAGTGTTTCTCAATCATGACTATCTTAAGATATGCAAATTTCAGTTCCCAAAATTTTCCAATCATCACAGGAGTCCTTAAAAGAGGACTTGAGAAGCATTAGGGAAAGTATGATTCTTATTGAAATGACTCAATTAATTTAAGCAGTTGTTTTTGCCTATTATTATTTGTTACATGGCTTTAATAAAGATGTCTTGTTTGGAATATATTTTCCTACCCCTTGTTTTTTTTACTACTAAATATAGTACAGCCTATCAAAAATGGTGGAAAATGTTTGTATGGAATAAATTTATATTAGAATATAATATTAGGTTGAAATGCAGTTGGAATTGGATATGTACTTTTAAGGAATGCTGTCTGTTTCTAATTTTAAAATCTCAATGTTATGAAATTTTGACAATCTCACCGTTAGAGAAAACACAGCATGATAATTGATAATTGGAGACAGTAAACAATATTGCCCAACTTCTTCCCTCACAAAACAGTTTCTGATATCCATAAAATTAAGACTGTAAGAAATATAATAAATTAAAATATGCTTGTAGAATGTAAATGCTGAATGATTAAAATCAATTCAAGCAGAGGATGTTTTAAATCATATATATGTATACTAGTATTTAATTTAAATTTAGTAGTTCAGCTAACAAAAATGAAATTTTAAATTAATCAAAGTATTGGCATGACAAAGAAAAAAGAGCTATGTATCCATTAATAAAATGTGATTCATAGTAAAGCTGTATGGACATTTATGCTCCCACTCACCAGCAGTAATTTCAAACAAAATTTTGTCAATCTCTAGCTCTGCTTCCTCTTCCATTTCTTCTTGGTCTTCCATACTTTCAAAAGTATCTTCTAGCATGTCTTCTATGATACCTGCCTAAAGGGTATGCAGAAATTAGAGCATAATATTATTTATATGTACACAATAATAAGAAACCAATCCTCCCAATCACACCTTTAAAAGATCTAACTATACCAAACTAACTTCTCCAATTCAATGGACTGGAATGTATGGCAAGCATTTGCTCTGAGCTGATCTTAAATCTACAAAGGAAAAGGGCAGGTGAGACCATGAAATCAGGAGACACAAATAGAGAATCCATATTCTCAATCTATTTGCATCTCTCATATAGTTTGTTACATTTTAAATGTGTAAATGATACACCCATTACATTTTAATAAACCTTTAATCTCACCTTCATCATTTCTTTGGACAGCTCTCTCATTGTAGCCTGAATTTCAGGGATTTTTACTAGGTTTTGCATAGCTTTCATGACCTCTGTGCTCTTTTGCAGGGAACCAGCTACTCTCAGGACAGCTGCCAAGAGAAAGCATGGTAGGTTTTAAATCAAATTGAGATCAATGGAAGAGCATCTTTGGCATCAAGATTGTCATGGCCACCCACATAAAGCTTCCTATTTAATTCAGAGGGGAGTGAGGCTACTCAAGATTACAAAATAGTAATATTTTCCCTCATAGCTTAACTTTATGAAGATCCATAAGAATTAATATGTCTCCAAAATTCCAGCCTTTTTCCAATTATTCTATAATATAAAAAAACAATATTCCATAAATACAAGAATGCAAAATAACTATAAAATGCTAAACGTGGTTTATTTTGCCCTTTCAGTAATGTTTTCAACAACTAAGATAGTTAATAAATGAGCAATGTTAACATTATTTATTGTATCAGTAGATGGATCGTTAAGCAAGTACAATTTGTAATTTCCAGAAATACATGCTAGTTTGCAACCTAGAATTACCTTTTCTGAAAATACTATATTTCAGATTGAAATATTGAATCTATTTTTTGACACCAATTTGCCTGAGGATGTTAATAGGATTGCTTCTGAACCTCCCCCCACCCCAACCTGTGGAGTGTATTAAAGTTTCTGGTACACATTTCAACTAAGCACATTGTAAGAAAGAATGCAGGTGGAAGAAAATTATGAGTCCTTGGTGTTCTCTGAGCTTGGTCATTTTTATACAGATGTTTCATTAACCAAACTGACACGAAATCCCACTCCTTGTTAGCATTGGTGATGTTACTTACCGGTAGTTTCGGTAACAAAATGTCTGCATAAAAACAACCAAACTCAGAGAGCACCAAGTATTAATTTCAATTCTGAGCTACAAATATTCTCCTTTATCCGAGGAAAATCATCTCATAGTAGAATACCAGTACAAGTTCATTTTGAGCCTACTTTGTAGAGATGAGAAAATCTTTTTTTCCTTTAGCGCCACATTCTCTCTTTGAAGTCTTCTAGGTTGTGGTCAAACTAGAAATGATACCAAAGCCTTGATAGCTCACAAATAACCAAATTCACATTACTAAGACTTTCTTAATTGGCTAGCAATAATCTACAGGTAGCCTTTGATTTATCACCAAAACTGATACTAGAATTTCAGTTGTTGAGCAAAACGGCAGTCAGTGGTCATTACATGATCATTTCATTCAATGTCTGCAATCCCACTTCTCTCAGTTGTGGTTGCTAAGTATCTGGATAGGTAATTCAGCAGATGGAGCAAAAGAGCTGCCTACCAAAGGAGAGTAGACAGTTCCTCTCTTATAGGGTTAGGGAGTGGGCCTTTTCAGTGATAATCCTCTCCCAAAACTAGAATGTGCTCATTAATCATATGTTTGGTACCATCCTTACTGTCTTTTCAGTGCTAAGGACACTTTCATTCTCTCATCTGTTTCAATAGTATGTTCACCTTGTTGTTACTTTTAACTTAATAGCTTGGTTTACATTTCATTTATTTACTGATATTTATCTTGCTGATTTTATTTTGCATTTTCCAACTGTGGTATAAAATATGTATGTTTAAATTTTTTTCTCTTGAATTGTAAAGCTGATTTTTAATTTTTAAAATGGGAATTTTTTAATGGGAAGTGATATAGGTGTATTGAATAAAAAAAACATGCTGCATTATGAACTATCAGAAAGTTCTGTCTTTCTGATCGGTACTAGTCTAATTTACTTCACTTTTCAGATAGTATAATCTATTATGACAAAATGTACATCCAAATTTAGTAGAAAATAAACCTCTTCTGAATTCCAGTACGACAAACTAACATTAAAACTTTTGGAAAAACACCTTTTAAAAAGAGAACATGGATAACTTGCAAATGGAAAAAATACTCAAGTTCCATTTGAATAATTTTTAAAATATTATTCAACTTCCTTCCTGCTCATCCAAAAGAAAAACCAGTGCTCTGAATTTATTAGTCCGTAGAATTTAACAAATTTTATGTTTTCACATTGTAATCCACGATCTTTATTCTTTGCTGCTTAATTAAGGTCAAAGGCTTCTTTCAGAAGCATTATTCTGATTATATAGACAAAGAGCTAATATACAGATCACGCCACTGCATTCCAGCAAACATAACTTAAAATTGATTAGTACCTCTAAATGTGTATGTCCCTTTTCAAAAATCCAGTTAATAATGTGAAACCTGGATAGGATCTCAATATTTATTTATCAGGTGGGATCTCAATATTTATTTATTAAATTTATATGCTGCCCATCTCTCCAATAAGGCAATTCTGATGCAGGACAGCACATGTGCACATAGTTTAGAAGGACTATTTTTTATTCAAAACACTATTATTGGTTTTGTGAATTGGTGTATTAATCTTATTACATTTTAATTAATGTATTTTATTAATAATTCAATTAATATCTATATGTGAGGTTATATGTTGGGCCTGGTTATTGACCCCCAAAATAACCTTACCTAGTTGGTTCTTCATCCCCATCAGGACTGAATTCATGTGGGCCCTGGAAGCATAGAGTTTACTCACAGCCTTGCGTGAACGGATCATTTCCTTGGCCAGGATAATACACACGTCTTTTTGCCCCTTTTTTGCAGCATCTTTAATTGATCTTTTTACCTTTTCTTCTTCTCTCTGAATATCTGAATTCAAGAAAAATATAAGTAGAGTTTAAAAGGGTTTATTTCAGGATTTTAAAGAGGAATATTTCCTGATATCACATTTGTATGGGAAAAACAAGTGATACTTTCTTGTCACCAAGCTGTACTCCAGCAACAAGATTCACCATTAATACTGAACATCCTTTCTTATATTCTTTTACTTCATTAAAAATGCTCTTTAATCTTTCTAAAAATATGAAGTGGGATTTAGTAGCAATGCTTTCTGGCTTGTTAAGAGATATATTCTATCTTTTTCCAGGAGTTCAAGATAGCTTACATGGGGATTTCTCTTTATTTCATCCTCTTAATAATGACTATTAAGCTTAAATAGAATGACTTTATATGACTAAAGTAGGCTTGAAACTGGTTCTCTCAAATCCTTAACTACTATTTTTCATGGCCTCTTAGATCCAATTGTGAAGTCTAATCTAAATTTTTCAAAAAATATTTTCCAAGCATACATTGACACATATATTTTAGCTTATTTTGGAATAACTTAATGGCCCCAATATCTACCGTAAATCTTGAAGAATTTAACAAGGGTCAGGGTCAGGGCTATTTAGGAATTTAAGTGGATTACCTGAGTGCAAGTTGTGCCTAGTTCCTGTTGCCCTTTAATCAGGGAAGTATACAAAAGTATATGTGAAATAATCTAGCTACTCTCGGATAAAATATATGGAAGCTGAAATCATAACAGATAACCTAAAATTAATTACTTATGGCAGAAATGTGAACAATAATTTTATACCACTAACCAAATTAGAAAAAGGTTATTAACATGTTACCACTTTCATTCAAACAAAAAGTGTGGGAATACAGACCTCTAATTTGTCTATCAATCACCCTCATTTCTTTCCGTATTTTCAGTGACCACTCATTGACCTGAAGATATAAATATTAGAAATAAATTTAAGAGATTGAGCTCAAAATTAATGAAATTTTGTTATTCAGAGAACTTTTTCCACTTAGGGTAACCTTCTCCAAACCTGGTCCTTCCCAGTGTTTTCATTACAATCATTTGAGGAATAAGAGGAATTATAGGCTAAATGTCTGGAGAGTGATATATATCTTTATAGAAAGCAGCAATAAAGCTCTGCGACGCTACTATGATGAAATCCAACAAGACTCTCTGAGGGACCAATTTTTGGCTCTGAGGTCACAAACACTGAAAGGCTGTTCTTTGAGGCATAATCACATAAATAACAATGCCTCTTTATAATGGAGTTCCCTCTCAGTGTAGCTTACACATTTGCATTTGTTTATCAAATCAGAAGGATTACTCTTTAGACATATCTTCCAAGTATATATGTGAGGCAGAATAATCACCTGGGGCTTTACAAAATTTGACGCCAAGTCAGAATTTGTTGGATCCCATGAATCTCCCAATACACCAAAAATAACCACAATAAAGCATTTTGTGTTTTGCACGAGCCTAGCCAATTGCTTGGTTTGCACATAATCAGTGGTCTGGTCCCTTACCAAACACAGGATATTGAAACGTATCGTAGGCTACTGACCCGAGGAAGCATATAGAAACGAGAAGTTTATTTTTTCCCCAGTAAACAATGCAAGCAATCCTGGTTCCAAATTACCTTTCAATAAACGTACAAGAACTACGCTGTGTGGGAGGATGTACCTGGGCAGTCGCCCCTTCCTGTCCAACTTCACTAAGGCTCACACGGGGAAATGTGGGGAAATGACTCCGCTGCTCTTAATAGAGAAGTGGATTAAAAACAGGCGACGGGTTTGCCCGGCAGCGGCAGTCACAACTAGGCACATTCCTTCGCCAGGTCGGGCTGCCTGCCCTTCGGACCTTCCCGCTGTTCATCCTCCACTTTCGGCCCATCCAGTCCCACCTTTGGTCCCCTGAACTTCTCTCCCACCACCATTACCAGGTCTTTGGGCGGCTTTTCTGGCGTCTTCCCAAACAAGCCCATCTCCAACACTTCTAACTCGATTTTTTCCGGCTTCCGGTCCCGGCAGCTCTTTCTACGGGACAAACAGGAAGTGGAGTAAACTATAGAGGGAGAAAAGGGTAGAGCGATGGTCTTGGATAGCGAAGCTTCGCTCTTCCAATACAAACGGAAGATCCCGGGGAGGGAGGCGTCTTTTAATGTTTAGCAACAGCCGGGTTACCCCTCCCTCCTACTTTTCCCTGGGAGAAAAGTAGAAGACAAATGTGTTTTTTTTTAATAGATAATTTTATTGTAGTTTTTCTTTTCCAAAATTCTAATACATGGTCAGACAGTGTTATTTTATTATACTTTGGATTAACAGTTCATATAAAATCTACATAATATACATACATATACATATACATATACATATACATATACATATACATATACATATACATATACATATATATACATATAGCCTCAACTTCCTTATGAATATTACTTTTTTTGTTTCTGCTGTCTATCCACCTATACCATTTTTCCCAAACGTAAAACAAATGTTTTATTGAGGGGAAAAAACCTGTTTGTGTTAGTCTTCCAAACTGCGTAGGCGGTTCAGAATGTTGTAGTCAACAAGATGAGTTAAAACAGCGATTTAGTGCTGGGAAGGGCTCGCCTAGCAGGATTTTCAGTCCCTATGAAATGCTAATCAAACAATCGATTTACGGCAGCAAAAAAAAAGTTTCCGCAGCTCCCAGGTATAAGAAATGGAAGAGTGTTGCCTCTGAAAAACCTGCATAATGGCATGTAAACAGGAGGCTGTGTGTAATAAAGTACATAGGCAGAGAAAGTTTAAGTCTTTGCAGAAAATACTTTAGCAACAGATCGTTCAATGCCTGGAATGCACTGCCTGACTCTGTGGTTTCTTCCCCAAACCCCCCAAACTTTAACTTAAAACAGTCTACTGTTGACCTCACCCCATTCCTAAGTGGTCTGTAAATAGCATGCATAAGAGCACCAGTGTGCCTCCCATCCCTGTCCTAATGTTTCTTCTATTTGTACCTATTTTATGTATCCAATCCATGCTTATACTTATATCTGATATCTTATACATGTTTGACAAATAAATAAAAGTCTGCTGAATAGGTATGAGGCAGCTACGTTTCAAATAAGACTTTGTGAGATTTGCGGACCACAAAGAATGGAATTAGCAAAGCCTCCCCACTACCTCAGAAGGTAATCAATTAATTTACTTTCTACCTCAAGGTATAATTGATCAGCGCTTTCGTACTTTGTTGGGGGTTCCTCTATTGGGAGGGGCGACCCTTTGCTGCTGTGCAACAATAAAGGTGCTCAGATGAAGATTTCTCCCCTCCAGTGATTTATGTGGTCAGCTGTTTCCAGACTAAGTTCAGATACTGTGATATGTTACGAAAAACATTAGCTATATATAATGGTATCCAAGTTCACTCAGTAAAATCCCAGCTTTGTGCTTCCATAATCTGTATGGATTTTTTTTTTACAAAAATTAAAACCAAATATATTTACAAGGAATAAATGAGCAGTCAGCAGTGTAGTGATGAAGATCCTGGCACCCCACTCAGAAAGTTGAGAGTTCAATTTTAGTAAAGGATATTTTGTAGGGCCCAGAGGAAAAAAATCTGCTATGAACTGTAGATAGGCGTCAGGAAGGGCATCTGACCATAAACGCTCAGCTCCATTCAATCATCCTGACTCTACCCAAAGTAAGGGTTTACAGGATGTTAAAATAAGGGGCGGGGTGGGGAGGAATCAGAATGGCCAATGTAAATTTAAAATAAAATTAATAAGAAACAAACCATAGGCTATCTTAGCTGTATTCAAAAATGGTGTTTTTATTCTTTAAGTAATTTTATTAAAGATAACTACAGTGGTAAAAACTAATACAAACTAAAAGAAAGAAAAAATAGAAAAATCAAAGGTGCAAAGGGAAAAGAAAAAATAGGAAAGACATAAAGAATAAAAATAAAGGAAAAAAATAAAAGTATATAAAGAAGCGACATAGACTTCATCTCAAGTATAAACAATTTTAGTGATTTTTCACCTCCTTTTAAATTATAACAATCTGGTCTTCCTGTATTCCATCTCTTCTCTATAAATAAATTTATAAAACATCATTATTTCAGCCCTAGTTTAACCATCAGATAAATCAATCTTATATTCATTCGTTTTACTTCTAGGAATCTTAATGTTTAATATTTTGAAATAATGTCATTTCTTTTTTGCATTCTCGTAAGATTCTTCAATGCTTTAATAATTCTTTTTTGTAAACTCAGTATATAAAAATTATCTGGGTTATTATCTTGGTTTATTGTCTATATATCCCTTTTAATTATTAAAATATCAGGCAGTTTCTTTATTACGTCCAGTGTAACTGTTTTTTTTTCATTTTTGTATCCTGTCATTGTTAAATCTACTTTCCAGTCAGTGTTTCTTATTCCTCTTCCATAACATCATTTAGAGTCTCAGGGATGAAATCTAAAATTTGTTACTACCGGTTCTGTGGGCGTGGCTTGGTGGGGTGGTGGTAATGTGACTGGGTGGGCGTGGCCAACTTCTTTTTTTTACTTTTAAAAGCATTTTTTCTACAACTTTAAGAGGTTGCAGAAAAAAATGTTTTTAGAAGCCTCTGACAATCAGGCAAGTCAGCTGGGATCGCCAGAGGCTTTTAAAGTCATTTTTTTCCTACAATCTCTTTGGCTGAAGAGGTTGCAGAAAAAAATGCTTTTAGAAGCCTCTGACGATCTCAGCTGAGCCGCATAATCATCAGAGGCTTTTTTTTAACTTTTAAAAGCATTTTTTTCCGCCGAAGAAGTGGTAAAAAAAATGCTTTCAAAAGTAAAAAAACAGCCTCTGATGATTGTGTAGCTCAGCTGGGCATGAGGTGGGGGACGCTCAGGGATTTTTGCTACCAGTTCTCCAAACCACCCGCCGCCATCGCTACCGGATCAGATGATCCGGTCCAAACTGGGAACATTTCACCGCTGGATAGTCTATCTATAAAGGCAATATCACTGTTGACATTATTGATGTCTATTTCTGACTTTTTTCTAAAGTATCCTACAATATTATCAATGTTAGTGTATTTTGTGCCATTTATATAGCTGTTAATCAGGATTGCGTGTTTTGCTTTAATCAAAATCTTGTTTCTTTTAGTGTCTAGTTTTGAAACCTTATTAATTCAAAACCACAGCATTTTCAATCAGAAAGGATTCTTTATAATTGTAAACTTCTTAGTTTGACACTTTATAAAATCAAAATTTTAATCAATCTTTTGCTTTTTATTTTTTTCCAGTTCTTAAGCTTGTAGTTAATTTTTTTTTCATTAAGAATTGAAAGCAAACTCACCTGGTGTTTTCAAATTTCTTGTTCCAAAGGTTCCTTAATAGCTGAAAAGTAGTAATAAGCAATTTTTGAATGTTACTAGAAAAAGTATGTGACCATAGTGTCCTTTAAAGGGTGTTGATCAGTGTGTGAGGAAGATGACTATTCCTTCATCTCTCAGTGCTGAAAACCTTCCAGAGACTTCTGTTTTGCAACGATCAGCTATCTGGAGCATGTGCAGCAGATCTCTTGCTCTCCTTTATCTAGAAAGCCAATTGACTCACTGGTTTTTTATTCTTCATTGCAATCATCAGGTCTACCTTTTGCAGAACCTTCTTCAGTTCCATTTCTTCCTCTGGAAATCTGTATTTTTATTAATTTTTTATCAACCAGAAGACATATGGAACAGGGCAGAACTGTCTGGATCATCAAATTCCCATTCAATCAAATCAACTACTCTCAGCTATATAGTATCAGAAGCCATTGATCTAAAACATCCCAGAATATCTTGTAGAATGGTTAAATATAGTGGTGAATTTGTCTTCAGATGACACAGTAAATCATAAAAATCTTGGTTAAAATTTATACCATGGAAGTGCAGCTTTTCAATTTAGCTTGTTTTTCAACTGCAGCCAGTATTTTAGTTGTCTTTGATTTCCAACATTTTATATTCAAAACAACAGAACTCTTTCTTCTAGCCATTTGACCTTGGAGGCTGAAGTTTGGGGATAATAGACTGTGTACTAACTGGAAGATTTAGCAAGAGTTTAGTAGCTTTAAATCACTGTAAACTGACAATAGCAACAATATTAGTGTCATTTTTTCCTGGTTATTCCTGATATTTTGTTTCTTTTGTTGACCTCTGCATAAATTCAAGGTAGTTCGTTTTTCTACTGGAGGAAAATCTTGTATTACTCTACCTCTGTTTCTCTACTTTCCTTTTATTGCCTATTATTTCACAAGACTTTCAAAAGAAAAGATGACTTGTTGGTTTTGCAGATTCTGCTCATAGTAACAACTAACAATCAGATACATTAAGAACATGGATTTTGAGGCAAGACACTAGCACTTTGTCTTCTCTTTTTCATTATGAAGAAGAAAGAGAGACCTTTGTTCTACCATATCCAGGATAGTGTAGAACTTGATCATCACGAAATGACATTTTTTCACTCTCCTTTAGCTATTCCCAGCCAATGGAAATAAAGGGGCTGAAGAATGGAAATCGTAGTAGGATGAAAGTTCTTTTCATCAAAAACAAAATTAACAATGCATCATTAGGCAAGTGAATAGAGCAACCAGAGATTTTTCAGGAATCTGCATTACAGACTATCCTCCAATTCTTGAGTAAACAAAAAAATATGATGGCATAAATTATGCAATCCCCTTTGTCAATTCTTACTCTGCCATAATAAAAAGCTACTGTTCTTATGGATTTGAGGGTTTTGTTATTTATAAATGACAGAAACTAGTACAATTCTCACTGCAGGATAGGTTGGATAACAGTTGGAAAATTTAAGGAATGGTGGATTTAAGTACCTGCAAGTGAGTGAATCCACAGGTAGCTACTAACTAAGCAGGGGGAGATGAAGTGAAGCAGGAGCTGTCTTGTTGTTTGTACTAGTAGCCCCTGCTCTGCACCTGTGATTTGTTAGGCAATTCTGAACACACATTTAACATTCTTCCAAATGAAAACTAAACCTGCTTTCAAAATAATTTGATAGATCATTAACATTTGCATAGGGAAGAACAAAATTTGATAGAGGTTTTTAGAGATTTGAGGCAGCCTGGGTCCAACAGTTTTAAAGGCCACAAATATCTGTGCAGCTTTACTTTATATACCTGTAGCTTAGCCTACCAAGCCATCCTATTGTGATTTATTCAGAAATGTTGATCAAAGATGATAATAAAATATCAAATTATTCACCAAACCATGCTTAAGCTATTTATACCTTCAAATGGTCTGTGAACTCAGTACTTTTTTCCTTGATAAAAGCCTCTTGTACCTAATATCTATACATACTTTAAATGTACACCACTTTTAAAGACGTTTTGTTGATTTTCAGGTATAATGAAGAAGAAAAAGAATACAACCTGTCAGTTATTAAGAATAAAATACAAACATACAGAAGTCAGCATAGGCATAAAGCTTTTATCTGGCCAATAACATGTTAAATTTAATGCTGGGTGACAATGCTGGGGAAGAAAATGCTAGAAATGAGACATTAGAAATAGGTGAATTCTGAATAACAATTTCTATCAACTATGGCAAGAGATTTGCTCATCTGACTTCCCATTTTTTAGGAGTCAACTTCAGATAAAACATTTAAATAAAAACGGTGGAATAAGTTTTATTTGGTATACATGATATGAACATGTCAGTTTAAAGAATAATAAGAAATTGGAAATGTCTAGGAGACCAAAGGTTTGCCTGGGAAGTGGAATTTGATTTTTTAAAAAAAATTTTGCAGAAAGAGTAGCATATAAAGATAGTGATTTAACACAAAAATGTTAAAATGATTAATACTGCAAATTAATCCTCTTTCAAAATAATTTATTTTCATGAATTTTTTCAAAATGTATACTCACAAATAATACATTATTCAACAGAGGTATGCTGAAAAAAACTCCAAAAGAAACATAAATAAAACAATTATTTTTTGTTGAAATTTCTGTGTTCACCCAAATCTTATTATGTTAAACATTTGCAGAAGTATACTTTTGTTGACAAAACATCTGGTTTTTGTGCTTGAAATGAATGCAAACAAAAAATATTAATTTAAATGTTCAAATGTTGTAAAGGAAAGCTATAACTGTACTAACACATATTCATTATTTCAACATACAAGGCAACCAAATGATTCTGTCATCAACATTAGCATCATGTTTATTTTACTTCACTGCACTAACATTTAAACTAAATTTCAAACCACACCGTCTGTTTGTGACTAACATTTAAATGGCAAGCAGTAATACATAAGAAGTTACAAAGGAACATTATTAGTATACAGTTAAGACAGGCTGTGATTTGATAATAGCTGATGTTGTACATATGGCTTCTTTTTCTTGTAAGATACCCATCTACAGACAGGGCAGCAATGTCGCCCCCCTACTAGCCACATCACAATGCAATTCTGGTGAAAGACGTGGCCACATGGTAAGCCCATTAACAGACACCCATGTATGAAATTCTCTAGACATACAACACATTCGGTAGAGTGCAACATGCCAACCGGCCAACCTGACCAGTCAGGCTCCAAATCATCTCTAGTACTGTATGATTCATACGATTTGGCTTTGGCACATGAACAGGTCTCAGCATTGCAAAAAATTTCTCCTTCACGAGGATTTAGAAGGGTTCTTCTCTCATCCTCAAATAGCTCTTTATCATTATTTGGAACATCTTTACATTCACTATCTGAGTCATTTTCACTTTGGGAGAGTTCCATCATTTCCTCTTCTGAGTGTCCATCAAAACATTTAAATCGCCATATTGGTAAATTTCTGATATAATCAGTTGGTATCAGAGGATGAAGCCACAAATCAGGGAAAGCTAAACGATCAAGAAAGAGATCTGGGTCTTCATCCCAATCAGATTCAAAGGGGAAATGCTGAAAAGATGTGATTGGATGGAATAGATAACTGGTGTACCAGTCCCAAAGGCTTGACAGCCACTCTAAGTTATTGGCATTTATTTCATCACTGTTATTATGTCGTCTTTTTTTCTCAAAATAATCAATTAATAAACCATGTCCCAGATATGTGCTGAGGAACAAGGCAGGGTGTGATGAGTAGAACATCCAGTCAGCTCTTACCCATGAAGCGAGGGTTGTTGTGTTAGAGAAACGGAACAGTTTTAAACTATATTCGTAGAAACTATCTAAATAAGGTAATTGCAAAAACCCCAGAACCGGTAACCAAGAAATTATTAAAAGAGAATTATAAGTGCCTAGAGTACTTATAAGAATAACAAAGCGCTTTATGGTAGCACCTTGGGTGATAAATAAGTCCATCCATGCCATCAAATTAACTAAGACTAAACTTAAAACAAATAAATCATTAACTTCAGGTTGCAAAGATCGCAAGAAGGTGTCCATAGCATGAAGGGATATAAATTCACCAGTGTTATTTCCATACCTGTAAATACCTTCAGGAGTTCTAAGAATATAAGATGGTGTCTTATAGATACCCATTTCTGCCATGTGACTTTTGTTGTCCCAGTTTTCTACATTCACAAAAATAAACTCAACTCTGCCAGTAAATTTCACACTTAGTGCAGAAAAGAAAGCTGGAGGTTGGTCTAATTTAGCAAACAAATATATTTTCACCCTATACTGATAACTTTTATTCCATTCTTCTTTCAAGTGTTCTGATTTGAATATTGTTTTGATTCGAGAAGCAGCATGGGCTGTTATCCATTTGAAAATATGTTCCGTTTCAATTTTACGTCCACTATATTCTTTAAGCATTACTTTCCCTTTGGATGTACTTGTTTGTGGAACTGACATAATTAACGTAGACCTTACCCAACCTCTTCTTCTGCAATATCTACAAAAAAAACATTCAGTTAAAGTAAATAGTAGTTCTTAAAATGGTAGATTAATCTCTATTAATCTGGAGATTTAACATTTCTAATAAATGCAGGCCCACATTGTCATTTCAACAGAACTGGAAAAAAATGGGAAGGAGTAGAACTATTGTCCATGACAACTTGACAAATGCCTATTTTCAAATTTACCTTATTAGAGCTGTTTTAAAAAGTGAAATATATCATAAGTATAGAGACATGGCAACAAGGATTCAGAACAAGGCATTAAGGATGTGTCAGGGAGTTGACAAAGACAACAGGAGGAGGAGAAGGGAAGGGAAAATGAAAAGTGCACAGCAAAAATAGGGAAACTGGAAGAAATGGTTACAGTGAAGTATAGCAAAGTGACTACAGTAGTGGAGGAAGGGAAGGCAGCAGCAGGCATCAAAACCAAGGTATCTGAATTAAAAAGGATATTTTGGTAGGTAGATTCCTGAAAAGAAACTGAAGACAAATATAATCAACTAGCCCCCAACATACTCAGCTATAGAAGGGTATGAACAGAGACACTGAAGAAATGATGTGAGTCATAACTGGGATGAGAGCAACATTTTGGAAGAGCAGAGAAAATACATTATGGGGCCTGAATTGGGTGCAAAACTGTTGTATATTCAAAGTTTTTCAAGGGAAAATTAATAGGAGAAAGTGGATTAACTGATCAAAGAAGACTGAATGACGGAACAATGATCCATGAGCTATGAAGTAATTTTATTTTCTTCCAAGGGTTGATTAATGCTGAACTAAATTAGTGTCATGCAGACAGATAAACACCGCTTTTTTTACAATTCAGAATTGCAATTGATAATATCCTCATATCTGAAAAATAACGCTTCCCCTCTAGTATTCCAAAATCTAGTAACTCTGCATGTTTCCATCCAAAGAATAAAGAAATAGCAAGGATCTCGTCATCCTTTCTTGCTATTTTGGATTTCTTCCACTATCTTTTATAAGGTCATATTTTTAATCTTCGCATATCTTCATGTCTGGAATAATGATGTAATACCCAGATAAAGGACAATATGCCAAATAATCCTTATTGTATTTTGCTTTGGGAAAAATCAGAATCCTTGTTGAAAGCCACATTACATAGTCAATATTTTGAAGCACAGAATAGTTTCAAAGATAAATGGTAGTTTTCTTGATTCATAATAAAAATTAATACTGCAACCTAGAGAAATTTAATTTCCAAAATTTGACACCGGTAAAGTGTAAACTATGCCTATTACTTGTCATCAAACAATCTCTTCCCCATTCATTTTTCTTCTAGTTGGCTACAATATTTCAGAGAACATACCTGGGGTCACTGGAACAATTAAAAGTGCCTGTACGTATACCAAACCTTGACACTTTCTTCACCATTTTCTCCCAGTGGACTTTTCCCATTAAAGGGCTCCTGTCATTTGCTATGACCTATATTAAAAAAAAAGGAAAAAAAAAGAAAATTTAAAAATATCAGAGGTCAAAGATTCCACATATTTTATAATCATCTATTTTAAAAAAGCATTTTTACCTATTCAGTTCCACCTTTCAACTAAACTTTTTACCAAATATAAAGTTTATGTTAATCAGAAATCTGAATTATATCAGTGTTTTCAATTGCATACACTTATATAGATAATATATAATTGAATTTTGATGGTGAATTTAAAAATTTAAAAATTTTGATGCTGCTTTTCAAAATATAGTGAAATACAAAAAAAAGTTGTACATCATTAAAAAAATAAAGATTTATATGCCAATGGGGGGGGGGGGAACCTGTTGAATATATCATAATGATTAAGATAAGCATAACCATCCAATTAAAAGGAAAAAAAATCCATATAACCATAAGAATCTGTAGAAAATGATTTAAAATTATGTTTGTCATTAAATTTAGACTATATCATCTTCTCATTTTTAGGACATGAGACTTAAAAAATGATAAACTCATCCTGGTTCCAATCCTAAAAATTAAGAGAATAACTTTCTTCTAATTATGTAAAATTATCCTCTATGGCCCATGCCTGTGATGGCGAACCTGAGCACGGGTGCCACAGGTGGCACATGGAACCATATCTGTGGGTACGTGAGCGTTGCCCTGCCTCAGTCCAGCACGCATGTGCGTGCTGGCCAACTGATTTTTGGGCCTTCCGGGCCCACTGCAAGTCGGGAAATGGGCTGTTTCCATGCCTCCGGAGGGCCTCCGGGGGGATAGAAGGCTGTTTTCACCTTCCCCAGGCTCCTAAAAAAGCTCTGGAGCCTGGGAAGGGCAAAAAATGGGCCAAGCCCACCGTGCCATCAGCGGAGGGAGAGTGGGGGGGCTCATGCGTGTATTCGTGGGGGGACGTGCGTGTTAAATTATGGGTGTGGGCACGCACACAAGCAATCCTCCCCCCGCTACCCCTGCTTTTGGCACGCGATGGCAAAAAGGTTAGCCATCACTGGCCTATTCCATATCCCAAGCTTTATGGATCCAGAGCTCTTTATGAGATCACAATTTCATATTTTTAGGAATATAACTCAATTATCACACTGATGTCCTATAATTGTATTCCTCCTAAAATTATATAATATATAGTCAAAGCTAAATAATAAGGATTACATCAGATGAGTTGAAGAATTTTTAATTTTTTATTTCATTCAGATTAAAAAAATCTAAAGTCCATGAATTTTTAAATAAAGTTTGAAATATATAATAAACAAAAATATTTGGACAAATTTATTTCATATTTAAAATACTAGTATACTTCACATTTTTAAATATATGGACCCATTTTTCCATTGAATTTGAATATGGCAATATTTAATTCCACTATTTACTTATAATTAGTACTTTCACATTTTAATACCATAGAGAATTGAATTATTGATTTTTGTTACCTTGCTGCATCACTTTAAGAAGTTAAATTAGCATGTATCTTAGAGATTACTAAAGCATCCCTAGTTAACGTTTCAATTTTACAGACTGTTGTGGTAAATAAAGCTCAAAATAAGATGTCTCAAAATTGTTAAAACAATTTTAAAACATTAGAAATCAATTGATATAAAGTATGAATCCTTTGTTAAACCCAAGCATCCTGACAGAGTAAGAATACATATTTCAAAATTTGAAGTATCTGACAAAATCAATTTTGCATGTTATTCAGAATCAAAACTATATTACTCATCTATTAATAATCAAATACACTAGCACTTTCAAAATAAGAAATGAAGATTCCTTTATTCCGCCCTGAGTCCGCCAGGAGAAGGGCGGTATAGAAATCTAATTAATAAAATAAATAAAATAAATAAATTTATTTAAAAAAAATAAAGAAAAAAGGAAGATCCATAGAAATTAAAAAATGCAAATAATTTAAGAATAATTTAAGAAAAAAATAAAATGAGGTAGATATTTTAGGTCGTGAAGTAGAGCAAAATTCATTTAACAACTTTCTTGCTTAACAAAAGAAAATTTGGGCTCAGCTGTAATCATAAGCTAAGAACTACATGTATGTGAAAGCTGATATATTTGACTATTATTGAAAGCAAATTTTAGATTAGTTGTGATAACTATATAACAAAAATAATTACAATTAAAAAGTTTAGGTTCTTTTTTTTTATGATAACCCAAACCTCGAGTGTGGAAGTAAGTTATGCCCTAACTTCATGTATGAGGTTATTTTACATATTGGCATATATTATCATAGTTAATCTGTCATTCCTGTAATGAAGGAATTAAATCTGATTCCCAGTACAATCTATAAATTGCTATAAAGATTATATAAAAGACCAGTTTAGTATATTTTGGAAGTTTGTCAGATTTAGTAATGTTTAATTGAAAGAAATCTCAATTTAGCATATCTGCCTCTAAAATTCGCCAAGATATTGAAAATTTTGCACTTTTGTTTTCTAAAAATATGCGCAGCCAATTAACAAAATAATCTTTAAATTAAACAAAAACCTTTAAAACATTAGAAAATACAGGTAATCCTCAAGGTACGATAGATCATTTAATGACCATTCAAAGTTACAACAGACTTTCCAAAAGCCATGTATGACTATGATTCAAAGATAAGAATTTTACAAAAGTTATCCAGGCATTCAAACTTCAAATGACTGAGCAGCTCCATAACTTTACAGAGAAGCTGAAGCATGCCCACCTATCTCTTCTCCCCCTGCCCTCCCCCACCTTGCCAGGTCCCTGGGAGATAGGGCCTGCTTCCCCCCTCCTTTCCCCCCCCCCAAATAATTTGTTTGCATTCTGGATATCTGCAGAATTCAGTATTTATAAGCCACTACTGCGTCACATGGAGTAGCTGTTTGCAAACTGACCTTGGCAAAGCAACATTTTCCCCATCTTCTACCTTTCTACATGGCCTGTTTAACTCAAAACAGGATAAAGGGCCATGGTTTGTGCTCTGCAGTTTCTATATTTCCTCATGAAAAAAGTTTTAAAAGGACGGGGGAGAAACAAGAGCAGTGAGAAGGAGAATAGACAATGAAAGGTTAAATATTAAAAGGGCAATGCAGAGGGAGGGGGAAGAGCAGCTTTGCCTTTCTGGCAGGTTTCGAACGAGGCAAAGCAGCTCCTTCTGCATTGTAAATACATAAAGCAGATATTTTATAGAAGTCTAAATAATGAATCCAGGACTCCTACTATAATCAAATCATATAATAGAGCCTAAAAGCAGAAAGTTAACAATATAACCAAAGTATTTTCTTTGAAAACTCTAATTAAAATGGATCGGAGGTTATGACTATGCTTCAAATCTTTCTTACACACACATACACATGAGGGGTGGGGTGAGGGTGGAGGGAGGAAGAGAGAGAGAGAAAGAGAGAGATAAACACACATCAAACTATACATATGTGGAGAGTATTGGGTTTTGGTATTGCAAGGAAGAGTTCCAAACACCTAATTTGTATATATAGAATGACTGCTGCAATGAATACTGAAGCATGCAAATAAACCTCTTAACATAAATAAAAACTCAAGTTCCCTTAAAAGTGGGAATGCAGGTTTTCATAAGAAAACAAGAGATCAACTGGATTAGAACACATGCACACCTAGACCAGTACCAAGTCACAAAATGGTCAAATATGTATATCTGGAAAGTTCACTAGCTTGGATTAGGGCGAGTGGATGATAGGTCCTTCCATAGTTGCTTCTCAGTAGTCCACTAAGAAAACAGGAAACAGCCATCAGATTTACTGGCCATTTAAAACATAATCTTGCTGTTATGTTCCATAGCACCTGGTGGAGGCCCCATCAACCTCCATAATATGAGCCTGTGGCCCTTGCATGCTGTTCCACCTGCCTACAATATTTATTTATTTTATTTATTTATTAGATTTATATACCACCTTACTCCCGAAGGACTCAAGGCGGTGAACAGCCAAGAAATAAAACACGTAGATACAAAATTTAAAAGCAACATAAAATTACATTAAATAATTTGGCCCAGGACAAATTAAAACATCCCAATGGTTAAAACAGATTTAAAATTTACACTTTAAAAGGGAAAAGTTAGACCAGGCCAGCCTGTTGAAATAAAAAGGTCTTGAGGGCGCGGCAGAAGGTGCGTAGATCCGGGATCCTCCGTATCTCCAGAGGGAGCTCATTCTGTAGGTGCCCCTACAGAGAAGGCTCTCCCGCTGGGGGCTGCCAGTCAACACTGTTTGGCTGACGGCACCCGGATAAGCCCCTCTCTATGAGAGCATACTGGCTGGTGGGAGGCTACTGGTGGCAGCAGGCGGTCCCATAAATAACCAGGTCCTAAGCCATGGAGCGCTCAAAGGTGGTAACCAGAACCTTGAAGTGCACCCGGAAGACCACCGGGAACCAGTGCAGCTCGTGCAGGAGAGGTGTTACGTGTTACGTTCTTCGTTTTATTTAATTTTCAAATTTATAGAGATGCCCATCTCATCAAACAAGTGACTCTGAGCTGTGTACTTTATAACAATATAACCAGTGTAGCTCTCAAGCAGCCCCCTTAAATACCAAAAACTCAAGTTTATACCACTGAAATCTGACATTCTGATTGTCAAGTTTCAGTTATACCATTTTTTATTTCTTTAAAAACATACATATGGCAAGACTGCAAAATCATCCACGCCTTACAATCACTGCAGTCCAATTCAAGGAGGACAAATCAAGGAATACTTGGCCAAAGAAAAATGAAGAATGTGTATTACCATAGGATACAACCAAACAGATGGTCAAAAACTGCAACATTCACATTTTAGGAAGAGTTGCATGGCTTGTATGAGAATACTACACAATTTTTAAATAAAAAACTAAACATTATTTGTCTTTTTCTGCCTCCATTCTATGGGATACTTAAGGGTACCAACTGACAGTTCAACTGATTGCCATTATCTGAATGAAGCATAACAGTTCACTTTGATCATTTACACTGAGTGAAATCTTCCAAAAGAAACCTATTATTTATTAAATGGCAAGAGCACTTTGCTACTTTAAACCAGGAGCTCTTTGCATACATTTTTTTTTTGGCTACAGTATTCTTGTTACACATGTTAAAAAGTGAAGCTCTTCTGGACTTTCACCTAAATTACTTGTAGCCCAAAGATTTAGAAAAGATTGTTGACTTTAAGATGTTGATAATCAGTAATAGTTTAATTTCTAAAATATTCCATTGACAATATATTACAAAAATTATAAACTGTTAGTCATTTATCTGCACTTTTTTTTAACTTCTACAGTTACTTTTTAAAGATATAGTTACTGGAATTGCGGTTTTTTATACCCTGTCACTGATATTTTTCCTGAACCATTGATTATAACCACAAGATCCTGTTTTCCTGGTCAAGACATTTTTGTCCTAGATAAAACATGGTATGAATCCTATAGGACTTTTAAAATTCTATTTGTAAAATATTAAATTACTTTTCATGTCAATACTATTATTTTAAAATACAACTATCCATAAATATCACTATGGTATAGTTTGTAAAAATTATATGGAATCATACAGGATTATATGAATGATCAGACAAGACTAATTTTATGGCTACACTTTCATATATGGAAAGAAAGACAGCTAGACTTTGGTTCTGAATATTGCAAAAAATGATCAGCTTTAATATTTTGAAGAGAGATGTTAATTGATCTTATTAATTTTTCACGTGCTTTGTAGTCTTTATATAACTTAGTTAAAGAATGAACAATTACAGTACAGTATTTTCAAATTAAAGGCAAAACATGTTTTCTTTTATATGAAAACTGATTGCCAGTCATAAAGAATTACCATTATATTAACAGTATCAGGACATGTAATCTATTTTGGAATTTTGATGGGGAACATCAGATTTCATCTTTTTAATTTTTTTTAAAAAAACCAAACTTTATTAAGATTAAAAAATAAAAACTATACAAAGTATTCACAATTATAAAATTACATAAAACAATGCATATCACAATATGCAAACTAAACATGTATAAATCTTTGTATACGTGTATATAGACAGTGACTTGTTACTTCTGTTATCTTAATGATGGTGCCTATTTGTTGTTTTCAATTTCTTACTGAATTTTACATTTACTCTTTTCTCTTTTGGTCTATCCACTCATACCATACCTTAAAAAAAATTGAGTCTTCCTTGTCTTTTAGTTTCAGTATTAATTTATCCATTTCTGCACATGTATAAATTTTTTGAATGACTTGTTGCTCTGTTGGCACATGATCTGTTTTCCAAAATTGTGCTAATGCCAATCTGGCTGCCATAATTATATGTAATATTAGATATTTTGTTTCTTTTCTAATATTTTCTTTAATCATACCTAATAAAAAAATTTCTGGTACTAATTCTATTTCTTCGGTATATTCCGTCCAATATTTCTTGCCCATGCTATCATTTGTCCTTTGACCAATTTTTTTTAAAATTAGATTTATATGCTGCCCTTCTCCGGAGCCTCAGGGCGGCTTACAATGCATTAAGCAATAGCCTTCATACTTTTGTATATTTATACAAAGTCAGCTTATTGCCCTCACAAACTGGGTCCTCAATTTACCCACCTTAGAAAGGATGGAAGGCTGAGTCAACCTTGAGCCTCGAACTTGCAATAATTGCAATAATTGCAGACAGCTGAATGTTAATGCCAATCCACCTTTTCCTTTCTGTTGGGGCAGCTAAAATGGGGATAGAAATAAAACCTTGTGTCCGGTTCACTTCTCCTTCCCAGCTTCTTGGGTCTCCCGTCTTCCATGGTCAATATTTCAGTTGGTTTCTCTAATGTTTCTCAGCTGGTCTACAATTCACCTTCTCAATTTTGCTCTCCTTGTTGTTTGCTGCTCAGTCACCCTCTGAGCCTTTCTTCCAGCCCGCTACTCCTCCGGCTTTTTCTCCTCTTTCAATTATTCAGCAAAAAATGATTTAAGTCCTCCTTGTTCTGCTGTCCCCGCTGATTCTCGCACTGTACTCACTCTTCTGCTTCTTATTCGGGGCGTCAGGCCTCTGAGTCAGCTGTACTGGCTGGCTTCTTCTCCGCTTGGATTGAGAGTCCTTCTTGGTGTGGCGAGAGATCGCACCTCTCCTCGCCTCCTCCGAAGATTTCACTCCTTTTTGCCGGTCCCACCAGGACCGATCCTTGCCCGCAAAAGGCACCAAAACGTTAGAAAATCGGCACTGGGAAAAAACAGCTATTTTTTCCCGTGCCGCTTTGGTCCCAGGTCACTGCCGGAAGTCCAGATTTCATCTCAATTCTGGCAAGACGGAATGATTTTGGGACCACTTGGATTTGGAAATATACTTTCTTTTGTTCTGGATATAGTGCCACTGCCTCAGACAGACCATATCATCTGATGAAAGTTTTGAAGGGCTTCTGGAATGTCAAAAGGGATGGAGCTAATTTAGTTGAATGGGAAATAAATATTCTGTAAGGTGGGCACCATCGTAGAGAAAGCACATCTTTTAGGACCCACCAAATATAGATCCACTGTTGATGGTACCTGTAAGCATGCCTTCTCTGCCTTATTGCTCAAATTAACACTGTGTTTCCCTAAAAATAAGACCTGGTCCTACTTTCTTTGGGTCCCCAAAATAAGCATTAGGGCTTATTTTCAGGGAAACATGATTTCACGGTATTCAGCCTGGCTCGGCACCCTGCCCCCCCGGTGCACACACAAGAGCCGGTAAGCACGCAGGGATTGATATTATCTGGCAGCAGCTGCAAGCCTGCTGGTCCTTTAGTTGGTGTACTCTGGAGCTGTGCAGAGTGGAAGGCACAGAGCAGAAGGCAGGCGATCTTGACGCATGGAGTGGGAGGTAGCTGATCCCAGCATGTAGCACAGGTTGCAGGCAAGCCAAGAGATGTGAAGATGAGCCTCCTGCGGCCGCAAACTGCTCCAGTCCACTGCCATTCCGCTTTGCCATAATCTGCACGTTCGGATTGCCTACCTCCACCCACGTCTCTGCCTGTTGCTGTGTGAAGACAAGCCTCCCGTAGATGGCCGCCATTCTGGTCCACTGCCACTCGGCTTTCCTGTGGCCTCTGGATTGCCTGCCTACCCCCTGCACCTTTGCCTGTCTGCTGCTGATGTCCCTGTGTAAAGACAAACCTCCTGCTGCTCGCCACCACTCCGGCCCACCATTGCTTGGCTTTCCCGCAGCCCACCTTCCTCCCACACCTCTGCCTCTATCTGCTGCTTGCATAGATACTCAATATTGCTTAACGCATTGTAAGCCACCCCGAGTCTCCGGAGAAGGGCGGCATATAAATCAAATTAAAAAAAAAACAACCCTCACTTGTGCTGCGTGGACTATGGCTGCTACCAGACACCGTCAGCCAGCGTGCACTCACTGCTTGCCATGCCCACCCTCCTTTACCAGAGCTTACTTTTGGTGGAGGGATTATATTAGGTGTACATATAAAAACAGGCTGGAGCTTATATTCAGGGTGGGTGGTATTTTCGGAGAAACATGGTAAGTTAAAAACTATAGATTCCAATTCAAATATTTTGGAAAAGCCCTTTTTATTTAAGCAGAATAATCTGAGTGTCAACATAGGGAAGGATTAACTGTCAACTGGAATTTTTATGAATATCACCCTGAAATCTTTTATGAATACAATACCGCTGTTTGCATAAGAGTATGTTTTTTTCTAAGGAAGTTTAAAAGACTTCTATTTTTTCCGAACACAACCTGGGCTGTTGCAATATTTTATATCTCCATACTTAGAATTTTCTATTAATCCCTCCTTTAAAATCAAGATTAAGTCCTAGTAATTAAATGAACATGTCAATGTTGCTTCATTGGCAATAATTTTTAACTGATTTCTTATTCTTATAGAATTCTTTTTTCAACTTCCTAGTCTAGCCAAGAGGGTTGGGATTTTCTGGCTTGCCTCTACTTTTTTTTTCAACATCAGTAAAGAATTATTAAGTAGTATTATGGAATCCAATTATGTTCATATTCCTCATGACTTGAATGTTTTGAATACTGTCAACATTTATGCAAACTAACATCTTTACAAAAAGGACTTGAATAAATGGAATACTGGGAAACATTATCTCAATACCTTGAATCAATATCAGTTTACAAAACATTGATAAATAACCCACCATTTTCAGAGCACTATAAATTTACTCAAAATTAACACATGTAATACCTGGACTAGCCAGATGCCATCTTTTGTGTCCTCTACTAATTCATAAAAGTGCATTTCACCACTAAAGTTTGTACTGGAAACAGATTCAGAGGCTTCCTCTTCCTTGAGAGCAGAATAAAGTTCACCTTCCATAAGGTCTCCTGAAAAGTGAAACAAAAAGAAATACCAGTAGAGTAACTCTAAAAGTCATATTAATCAAAAAGGCAATATCACAAAAAGTAAATCAAGATTATAAATTATATTTTAAAGGAGCTAGGAAAAAGCTAACAAATATATTTGTACAGATCTTATTTGATAATTATATTGCATCTAATGACCTGCAGATATCTGATGACTCTTAATTATTTTATTACTCTATAAAATTAATTATAAGGGACATGGTAGCTCAGTGGCTAAGACGCTGAGTTTGTCGATCGAAAGGTTGGCAGTCAGTGGTTCAAATCCCTAGTGCCACGTAATGGGGTGAGCTCCTGTTACTTGTCCCAGCTTCTGCCAACCTAGCAATTAGAAAGCACATAAAAATGCTAGTAGAAAAGTAGGGGCCACCTTTGGTGGGAAGGTAACAGCATTCTGTGTGCCTTGGCGTTTAATCATGTCGACCACATGACCATGAAGACGTCTTCAGACAGTGCTGGGTCTTCGGCTTTGAAATGGAGATGAGCACCACCCCCTAGAGTCGGGAACGACTAGCACATATGTGCAAGGGGAACCTTTACCTAACTAATGGCTTCCAACATAAGGCAGGGCAATGAGATTCAAGTTGGGAGAGGGACTTACACATGTCTTTCCCCCTAATCTGGGTAGGCTGGATTTATTGATTTAATAAAATTTATATAATTGTCCATAGGGGTTTGTACTTGCACACTGTACTTCAAAACCTCTTTGATTAGTTAATCTGGTTTAGACATGAAATTGGGAGTCATTTAAAAATTTCATCCTGGGGAAAGGGATAGTTCTGTTTCATTCTTTCAGACTGCCGATGAAGTGAGCATACCTATATTTAAGAACACTGGTCTTAATGTATCTATCTGTTCCAGATAGAACCTTTCCCCCCAAAGCAATTACACCTAGATACCTTGAACCTTAGCTGGAAAGGATGGACATTCCAGGAAGGGATTGAGCAAGTTATGGGTTTGTGAGAAACAAGGAGAAAATAAATAATGAAACAGCTTGGCCTAACAAAATGGTTTAGAGATGCTTAAATGTTTAGCCAAATGCTTGAAGCTATAAAAGTTAAAATAGCTTATTAAGGGCTGAAACTGCAAACCCCAGGGACCAAGTATTACTGGAAGGAAGTACTGGCTCCCTTTATAGGGAAACGGAGGGAGTACTACTGGCTCCCTCAATAGTACTGGGTAGGCATCAAGCTTGCTGAGAAAATAAACCAAAGACTAAAAATATAAGTTTGCTGTATGGGTTTGGGTGCGTCTGTTGCAAGGGAATGCTATCTTTTTCCTGTAAAACAAGATCACTATATAAACCTCGCCTCATCCTTCTCTTAGTGGGCAGAACTTTGTATTATCTCCCATATACAGCTGAAAAAACTTGGCTCAAGAAGATTGTGTGTATTCACTGGTCAATTGGGTAGGGGGATATTACCCATGGCACCTTGCTACAATAAGGAAATTCTAGTGAATGAAATCAGTACCTTTTAATATGCTCTCTTTTTATGTTACCCAGACGATAATTACTTTAAACATCAACAATAGTTTACATTATTCTGTAAACTAGAATTTTAGTAAACAAAAATCCAAAACTTTATGGGCAGTAAAGCTAAAATCAATATTCCAGAAAATATTAATCAGTGTTTAGCCCTTCACAGAATCAGAGGCCAATTCTCAGGAATATCACTTTTAATAATACATGGTTTAGTTCTTTCTATCCTGTGTCCTTTTCTTTGAACTTTTCCTTGTTGAACAATGCTGGAGATGAAATAGGACATGGTCTGGAGGCAGAGTTTTCTGTGGTGAACCCCACTGTTAAAAAGTCTTTACCCAAAGATAATGGCACCATTCCATATAATTGCTGCCTATATTTTTACAGTATTACATTTTTAAAAGTTTTATTGTATTATGATTCTTGATTCTATTCCGTTGTAATTTGTACCAAGTTGTTTACATTTGGCAATATGTATACTAAATAAATAAATAAACTTTCATTTTATTTTCCATGAAATAATCCAGAATCTTATGTGGTAGCATGGCATAGTAGCATAATATGAGAATTCCACATTCAGATGTCAATCTAGACATGAATTTTGTGGGTAGCTTAAGCTATCTTCTCTTGGCCTTAATCCCATCCATCTCTAATACAATATAAAATTAACTTAAATTAAAATATTTTACTGTTATGTATTTTATTTCAACTTAGAGATTCAAAATATTCACATATAACAAAAATGCTAAAACAAGTATGCCAAGAAAACACTTAAAACACAAATACTCTAGTGGGTTTTTAAAGCCTTCCTAAAAACAGCACAAATGACATTTAACAAATTAACAGAGTTGGAAGATACCGTTGCAGGTCATCTAGTCCAACCCCCTGCGCAAGCGGGAGACCCTACATCTGCCTCTACCTAGGATTAAAATCACAACCTCCCGATTGTGAGGCAAGAGCTCCATCTCTAGGCTACAGCAGCTGGGACAGATGAAGCACATTAGGCACAGAACGTGAATATAAATATTAAATTTCAAGTAAGAAAAAGTAAGAAAAAGCCTCATAGCAGCTCTATGCTCATTAAGATTGTCAGGCCTTGTCATTCCACTATTTGTTAAATGAACAAATATATAGTGAACATGTCAGTTGCATGATCATTTGAGCCTATGTGTTTTTCCAGATAGAGGGCTTCTAATTTCACATATCACAATGCACTATGCAGCTATTCCATTTTTGTCACGACAAGAAGTTTATAAATAGAGAACAGTATCTGGAGAAATGGTCCCCAGTTTGTAGTCTATGGACTACTGGTGATCCATGAGAGTACTGCAGATGGTCCATGGCCTGGTATCACATGTAATGTAATATTATCATCTCTACTGGGAGGTCTATAACAGATAAATGTATTGCATCTATGAGTAAGCAGATTACAAAAGCAATTTCTACTAATTTAAATAAATTTTAAATGTACATTAAACTCCTATGAGACAGGCTATATTAAAGGTTTTTGCTTACTGATGGCCTGCAAAAGCTTTAGATGATGATAGAGTGGTGATGGTGGGAACAGGTTGTGAATTATATATCTGGATCCCTTTTAATTATTTAGAGAATTTAAAATTAAATAAGGCATGGTAATTTTATAGTAAAGCTCTCATCTAGAAGTAATCTATATCCTCTCAGAGTGTGCAAAGTAATAAAATTGTTAAACAAGCCCAAGAATTTTAACATTCTGCATCATTGAAGCATTCCCTAAAATCTGCATTCCTGTTTCACCATGTGAAAAATCCTATATTAGCTTGAACTTTATATTGATGGAAGGGACAAAATAAAACAACCTACATGGAATTTTTTGGGAGTAATACAGTTGCTGTACAGCAGAATGTCAAACTGGATTTCTTCAAGGGCCAGATCAGCACTGTAGTTTTCCTCTGCAGGCCGGCGGGGGGTGGGGGTGAGGTGGCGGGGTGGCTGAATAGATGCCTCCTGGAGCACCCTGATTGTTTTCGCCCTCCATGGCCTCCTGCAGCACTCTGCCAGCTGAGAACGGGCAGCCTGTTTTTGAGCTGTTTTTGGCCTGCAGAGTGCTGCAGGAGGCCATGGAGGGTGAAAATGAGGCGTGGGGTGGGGGGAAGCACACATGGCCTGTGTTAGCTGCCCGAGGCAGCAGCGGGCCAGATCTAAGTATTCCGTGGACTGGATCCAGCCTGCGGGCCTTGAGTTTGACACTCTTGTTGTAGAGGAAAAAAATAGTAAACTAAGCTTTAACACTATGTATTATTTCATGAACACGAGTGTTTACAAACATACTTTCCTTCCCCATTTAAATATAAATGAGCAATTATCTAATACAGGAGTGTCAAACTTAACTGTATTTTTCAAAGTATAAGACACATCTTTCCCCCCCAAAAAATAGGGTGAAAATCTGGGTACATCTTATACTCCGAATGTAGCCCATCCAGCTTCTCAAACGGAGGTTTCAGAGGCTGAAAAAAGCATCAGAAAAGCCCCAAAACAGAGCTTCAGAAAAAAAGCCCCCAATTAGAGTTTCAGAGGCTTTTTTTCTGAAGCTCTGTTTCAGAGGCTTTCAGAGGCAGAAAAAAAGTTTTTTCTGAAACAAATTTTCAAAGGCAGAAAAAAAAAGCAAAAAAAAAAAAATTAAGGCACAGAGCTCACAACCAAGGAACCTGTTGCTAAAATTCATCTCTGGGAACAGCTGGTTGGGGATATTCCAGGAGGCTGATCCACCTGCCAATCAGCTTTCTTCTTGTTTTCCTCTCCAAAATCTAAGGTGCATCATATACTCCAGTGTGTCTTATACTCAAAAAATACAGTAAGTCACGGGGGCCAGATCCGGCCACAGGGCTGCCTTGGAAACAGCAAAAGACTAGTCCGCAGTGCCTCTGCAAGGAAAAATGGAGCTCAGGAGGGCCATGTGCGACCCTCGCAAGCTCTGTGTGCAACCCTTGCAAGCTCTATTTTCGTTGGGAGAAGGTTGCAGGAGACCACTGCAGCCAAAAATGGAGCTTTGGAGCCTGTTTTCATGAGCAGAGTGCTCAGGCCACCAGAGGCGCCCTGACACAAGCAATGTTGAGCTGACCCTGTCCACATCCACCCTGGTCCTGAGTCAAACACAACCCTGATGTGGCCCTCAATGAAATTGAGTTTGATCGGAGTTTGACAACCCGATCTAATAAATTAAATATTAGATAAATTATACTAAATAAATTATCCACAAAGGCAGTAATTATAGTAAATATGTTATCTGTAATATATCAGCTCACTTTTTAAAAGTGCCACCTGGATATTTTAGAAAAGAGGAAACCTCCCATTATGTATCTCAAAAATGTTCAAAGGAAATCATTACATTTAAGACTATTCTGGTGTCAGGAAAGAGTTATACTTTCCTTTTGTGTAATTAAAAGATTGAGTAACATGCTTGTATTTTCTACAATTTAAGGCTTTTTAATGTTCTTTATAATAGTAAATAGTAACAAAGGACACTGGAAATCAAAAGTTTCTCTGTGAACAAAAGAAGTGTTCCAAATTCTATCCACTCTGTGCCATTCCTCCTCTCGCGTGAGTTCCTCTCACAACCACTCAGCATTCCACAGCCTCTAATAATGCTGAGCGTCCAATAGATAGTTTTGGGATTTTCTATTGTGATTTTTTCCCAATCCTTCATGGAATTTTGTTCTTCCAATAACTTCCTCATCTGAATATATACTAAACGATCATACTCACAGTTTTAACATTGGAAAGAGAGGTAGTGTAATTAAGAGTTACAATATTATGCAAGAGGGAATTCTCCAATTTGGGATATTTCCTTTAATTCCTCTTTCCTATGGTTTTTCATCCCTCTTTGCTAGTTGGTTCAATATGTGACATCTATTTTGATGCTTTTAAAAATACGTTTTTCTACTTATACAGATCTTGAGATTTCCCAAAACCTAGCAAAAACGTTGTTGTAGACAGTGCTTACAGAAACTTAAATTCACTATTATTATATATGGCTATAAATTTCATTGCATAACATATTTTAAAGAGGGAACTAAGGATACCATAGAGTTCCAGACAGTCCTATCTATTTCAGCTATTCTAGACTATTTTCAAGAGTAAATAATACTGGAATATGAATGCCAGTAGCAGAAAAATGTATCAAAATTGAAAAAATGTCTTATTGCAACAAATGGTTCACTTTTATTTTAGCAACATGGCAAAGTTCAGACTATATAAAATTATTAAACTAGGATCTAAACTAAATTATGCTTATTGGATTGAGAAAATATCTGCAAGGTATCTTAATTTTCAATTTTTATACATCATTTAGAAAAGGTTATACACTTTGTGAAATATAATTAAAAATCTTGGTTGAAATATCTGATCTGGCCTATTTCATTATTTTTATTTATTCATTCATAAATCATATTTATAATGATTTATGACTCAAGATGACACTGGCTACAATCAACAATAAAAACTAAATATTAGTTTTTATTATTAGGCTATTAGTCATAGGAAACATAATGATTAACATGGAACAATCCATTCCTAACTTTACATATACAGAATTATCCAGATTTTCCTTGAACCATTTATTTATTTAAAGGCAAATCTTATTGTTAATTGGAGTGAGCCACCTACTAGTCTTATTCGTATATAAGGAAATATATTTAAGGTGCACAGCACATTATGGCAATATAAGAATATGTGGTCATAGAGTCTACTTGTATTTGCTTTCAAATATTAATGTTAATTCTCTCTCTAGGATACCATTTTTTACACCTAAAAGTTATTTAAAGTATCTATTTTTGAATACTTAACAAGTCCAACAAAGGTGTTTTAATTTTCAAATTATAAACTTGATTCAATTTCCAAATTTCTCTATAAATTTTGATCAGTTTCATACAACTGTATGAATTGTATAAAATTAATTGTACATTAATTTTAGTATTGCTTTTCATTTTCAAGCAAATAAAACACATTACTATCATGCTGCATTCAAAAGTCCCACTAAATTCAACAAATCTTTTTTTTAAAGTAAATGTGTATGAGTTGCAGCCCAACTTTTTGCTAATCTTAGAGTATCTATACAGTAGCTTAATTCTCTTCAAAGCATTCTATCTTTGCATGTTCAGAGCTCAGAATGGAGAGAATGGTGGCAGGGCACTATTTTACAGAGAAATATAGTCAGCAAGGAAGTAGTGAGCCAAGGAATAAAGATGAGACATTAGGTTTTCTTTCTTCTTAATTCCTTTTTCAAAGAAGCATAACCACAGTCTTAATAGGAACCCTTGAGTATTGCTTTTAAATTAGAAGCCACTAAATATGAAGTCAACCTCCACCTAGAATTAATCCAGGATGACCTAATTGGATATCACAGAAATCTGAATGAACAAAGGAAATGAACTTTGTACACCAAGTATGATATGCTACAATCTATTGGGACTTTATTTTACTTTTCAATGGTTCTTCAATTTGAAGGTATGTATTAAGATCACTGACTCTTGAAATAACAGAATACACATGGCAAATAACACAACATTTAGTCTGTAGTCTATGTAAATTTTCTTGCTGATTTGGGGACTGGGTCCCAAAATGCTACTGTCCTAGAAAGAAGTTACTATCTGTGCCAAATTGTTTTTATGTTTTCATGACAACCATCAAAGGCCAATGATACCTAAACTTTCACGATGGATAGTGAGGATTTTGTGCTGCATAAGAATATGGTGTGCATTTAGGCCAATTTTATTTTCATATATACATAGTTATCAGATGGATTACATTATAGAAAACCTAGATACAACTTCTCCTTTTAGCAGATTTAGGTGAAAAACTGGACAGAATGAACTGATACATGATGTGTATTGGACTGGATATGAGCCAATCAAATGAGCTTCACTAGTTAAGCTGGAGATACTGATACTCAATTGACAGGAAAATGGTCTCTGACTTGTGATCACTGGTGCATTATCCCATTTTCAAATGTTTCTCTTTAGACTTTCACTATACTATCCATGTACTATTACTTAAAATATCCTTTTATCTGCTTTGCCTGTTTTAGCCCACAAGGTCATAGTCATATAAAATACATTTGAGAATAAGTAGGCTGATTATAAGGCTTTTTGTTCCGTAAAAATATATATCTGACCTGAACTCAATTATAGCTGAAAAGCATATAATACATGTACATATAATAAATAAAAATATTTCATGCATAAAATAGCATAAACTATTTTACCATTAAAATACCATTCTATAAGAATGTAAAGAACTGGTTATATAGTCTTGACGTATTTATGAATATGAAGTCTTTAGAAGAATGGTATATAATAGATATAATCAGATTAATATATATTAATGTAATAATTAAGAGCCATGGTGGTGCAGTGGTTAGAATGCAGTATTGCAAGCTAATTCTGCTGACTGCAGATTGCCAGCAGTTTGGCAGTTCAAATCTCACCGGCTCAAAGTTGACTCAGCCTTCCATCTGTCCGAGGTTGGTAAAGTGAGGACCCAGATTGTTGGGGCCAATATAACTGACTCTGTAAACTGCTTAGAGAGGGCTGTAAAACACTGTGAAGTGATATATAAGTCTAAGTGCTATTGCTATCGCTATAATCAGAATTAAAATCTAAAACATGGATTGAAAACATATCTCAATAGTGAGAGAATGCATATAATAAGAGGGCCGAAGTTCAACCATGCATATTTTCAAGTAAGAATCTGACAGAAATCTTTTCCCTCAGTATGTTATTATTTCATTACTGACAACTCACTGTGGCTTTTAATTACATGCCAAAATGTACAGTAATAAAAATATGGTCTCCCCAGATTATTTTCTTCTAGTTCTGAGGAAATAAATCGTAATCTTATTCTTAGTTAGGGAGTGGTACTGTCCTCATAGCTTTAATGTTAACAAGTTAAAGACAGCAACTGAAGGATTTCTCTGAAGGATTCATGTGCTCTGCTGTCAAACATTATGAGAAAAATATGCACTAATCAAGTTCTTTAATAAAGAATGAAACTGGGAAGTAAGTGGCTTAGTGGCAGATGGCTAAGTGGTCATCCGTCAAAGCTTAGTCTGCTTTTATAGAAACATTTTTGCACAAGTTTGATTTTGATTTTTTGTGTCTCTCTCCAGCAGCTCAAATTAAAAGGGACATGAAATGAACAGAGCCTAAGTGATCAGAATGTGAACTGGGAAGATGCAAATGTATCATCTCCAGCATCATGAATGATGTGTTGCACACCATTTATACAGCAAGACTTGTAAGGAGAAGAGCAAAAACACTGCTTTAGATCTAGAACTAAAGATAAATTTGGCAGCCTCCAGAGAAGACTGGGTATAAAATCAATGCAATTATCTTTAACAATTATTAACCACTTAGTGTTGCTGTTGGTGGGACATGAAGAGCTTTATTATAAAGAGGAAGCTTCTAATATTGTTGAATGAAGCACTAAATACCAGGCAGTCAAAATAGTAATCTTTGCAACTCAAAGAGAGATATATGTAACTTCTGTGAAAACATCTCATAAGATTTCCTGGTGTGTTGAAATGGTGCATAAGGTTATGTTACCCACAAAATATTAACTAATTTATGCTATCATATTTACAGCTGCATAACAAATGTGAAGCTTTTTTTTTTTTTAAATTTGATTTATATGCCGCCCTTCTCCGGAGACTCAGGGCGGCTTACAATGTGTTAAGCAATAGCCTTCATACTTTTGTATATTTATACAAAGTCAGCTTATTGCCCCCAACAAACTGGGTCCTCAATTGACCTACCTTAGAAAGGATGGAAGGCTGAGTCGACCTTGAGCCTGGCGAGGATTGAACTCACAGAAATTACAGGCAGCTGCTGTTAATTGCTGCCTTTAGTAGGAGGCATTAGCCCCCTACGCTACACAGGCTCTTAAAGCTTTAAAGTATGTTTGGAAGGAAAAGGTATTTGCTTTGAAATGTTTACTGGCAGTCCTCAACTTAATGACCACAACTTGAGTCCAAAATTTCTGTTGCTAAGTCAGATAGCTATTAAGTGAATTTTGCCCCATTTATGACCTTTTTTTTACCACAGTTGTTAAATGAATCATTGTAGTTGTTACATTAGTCACATGCTTGTTAAAGTAAATGACTTTGCTTGGCAGAAGGTTGCAAAAGGTGATCACATAACCCTGGGACACCACAATTGTCATAAATATGAGTCAGTTGCTAAGCATCTGAATTTTGATCATGTGACCATGGCGATGCTGCAGTGGTCATAAGTCACTTTTTTCAATGCCATTGTAACTTCGAACGGTCATCACTAATAGAACTGTAGTAAGTTGAGGACTACCTATACACCTTCAACACATTTCTCACTGCTCAAAAGTATTCAAGCAAACTAATGTACATTTTTTAAAAGATTAGTATTTTATTAATTATAGTCCTCAGCTTATGACAATTGAACCCAAAATTTCTGTTGTTAAGTCAGACATTTGTTAAGGGAGTTTGCCCCATTTTACAACCTTTCTTGTTAAGTGAATCACTGTAATTGATAAGTTAGTAATATGGTTGTTAAGTGAATCTGGTTTCTCCATTGACTTTGCTTGTCAGAAGATTGAAAAATGGGATCACATGACCCTGGGACACTGCAACCATCATAAATATGAACCAGTTGCCAAGCATCTGAATTTTAATCATATGACCATGGGGGTGCTGCAAAGGACATAACTGAAAAACAGTTCTAAGTCACTTTTTTCAGTGCTGCTGTAACTTTGAATGTTCACTAAATGAACTGTTGTAAGCCAAGAACTACCTGTACATTACAATAGTGGGTTTTTTTGAGAAAAGCCTTGTAATTTAATTAATTGCAGAACTTAGTAATACATTTAAACACATTTTCTGAGTATCAGTTAACTTAAATTTGAACAGTTTGTTTGCAATGAGAACTTGAGCATTAATTTGCAAGGGATCAAACCAATATTTATTGAGTATTTTCACCTACATTCAGAAAGCATTTCTGTCCTTTATACTTCTGGCAGTATGTGTTTTCCCATCCTGCTTCTCCCTTGCACTCAGAGATACACTTAAATTTCCTATTGAGTGACAATGCATTTCAAGCCTGAGGTTATTACTAATTTTATTGAATGTCTTCTATTCTCTTAAGGCACTTGTCACATCCTAAAATGTCTGCAAATATATTTAATGAAGGAAAAAATGTTTGGGAGGGGGTGAAGAGACGGCAACATTGAAAGATAAACCTTCATGAAGATACTCTCCTTACCTGATTTCTCAACCAGCTCTCTGACATCTTTTTTTTCCAGAAGCCCTGAGTACCCAAGTCCCCTGCATTCCAAAATGGTCTTCAGCTTTTTAAAACTCAGTGCCACTGGGTCGACCAACTGGGTGGCAAAGAAGCCAGTTTCATACCACACAACGGCTTCAAAAAATCTGGCCAGAATAAACAAGACCAAAAAATAAAGAAGCAAGAAAAACAGTTTCAGCCACATCTTTCTTGCGAGTGGATTTTCGACTCTCAGAAGAGAGTCCCTCAGTCCTACAAGAGAGAAAGAAAGAGGAAATGTCCTGATGGAGGAAGCAAAGGGAGCCAGGCATTCTGAACACTTTGGGTCTTGTCCCTAATGTCAGGGTCTTTCCCTTTTTCTCCCCCTTTGGAGCAGAATATAAACCGGTTGGATGGAGAGTGAATAGAAGACCTTGTCTGGAGGAAAACACTGGCACTGGCTTAAGGCAGCCAGGGAGTCACCTCTCCTTTCAGACCAGCTGATGATAAGGCAGAAATACAAACCGGTGGTGGTGGTGCAATAGAACTTTACCGATAAAAGGTGCTTGAGGAGCGGCACCCGTAGGAGAAGGGCTGGAGCTTTTCAGGGATGAAAAAGGATGACCGCTTCAAAGGGGAAGGGAATTCTGGACGGCGGCAGCGAAGGGGGGTGATTTCAACTGGGTTATTGGGGAAGGGGGGGGCGCTCGAAAGGGAAGAGAAAACCCGAAAGTGGGATGAGGGGGGGGGCACTCGGTGGGGGTAGGGAGCAGCAGAGCCGAGGAAAAGGGCAGCCGGACTGGGCAGGGCGAGGCACCTCGCTTGTTACCCCTTCACGGGCAGATGGCAGTCCTACTTCTGCGGGGACCGCTGGCAGTGACTTGGCTGGGCTTCCGCGTGCCCCGTCGTCGTCGCCGCCTCCCCGCGGCGGAGCAGAGCCCGAGCCGGAGGAGACATAACAAGTGACGTCTACAGCCGCGGACGGCCGCAAAGGGAGGGGGAATGGGAGGGATGTGGATCCAGAAAGCCGGAAAGGAAGAAGAGAGCTAAGCCAGCCAAGCAGTTCTTCCTTCCTGGGCGACCAATTACGGCGCTCACCCCCGTGACTAACCTGGGCGTTGCTCCCCACAGGTTTGTTTACCTAGAAAATCTGCCGGTCGGTCAAGTTGAAATGCCTTATCGTGGTGCGTTTAGCGCAGGTCAGGAAGCTGGCCAGTTGTCTTTTAATCTGCCCGCGATGATTGCTAGACACAAGCAATTATCTCTTTTAACACCCACTTTTTCTACTGGTGGAGAAAACAGCAGAAGCAGAAAGAGCCGATGGAGCAGTCAGCCCTCTCTTTATGTTCTGCAGTCCCTATTCGAAAGTCGGTTTAGTCGGAAGTGGTACCCCACTAAATGCGTTTACATTCCGAGCTCTAGTTCAAGACAATTTCGGGTCTAATGTTAATTAACATTAAAATCATGTTTCCTAAGAAGAAACTATAGAACTGGGTATTATACCGATCTCTTTCTCCCTTCCCCGGAAATCTAAAGAAATATTATTATAAGTCAATCATGCTGTATAACATACGATTATAGTATAACAGTGTCTAAAAACAGAATATCCCAAAGTATTCCGTGTTCAAATTCTATATCACAACCTCCTTGAACTATTTTAAACGTAGGATTAATCATTGATTTATTAAATAAACCATAATTGAATTTACAACTTTCTAAACCACTAACACTGGACATTTTTCAATGACTACCTTCACAATAATCCACAATCACAGAAAGCCCACCAGTTTCTAAGACATCAAATTCAGAAAATTGTAATTTTAACACATTAACAACAATGAATAGGTTTCTTACATGTGAAGTGAATACAAGATGAAGACAACACTGCAAACATAGCAAAAAACAAAACAAAACACCACATACTGTTAGGGCAGAATTATCTCTGACCAATTGTAAACAGGGAAAGATCTTAATTCATTGGTTAGTGCTATGTTTAAACTAGCCCAACTGGGACATTGCTCCAGTGCAGCTTCAAGATATATAAAATTGTTAGGTATTGTCACTTATTACTCGAAAAGAAAGCCAGGTGATAGGCAACTGAGCTGGTGATGGTACTAAATGAATATTTACAACTGGTTCTTAGAATTCTGACTATTGCAACACCCCTGTGATTGCAATTTGGACAACTAACGCAGATTTCCAATTATTGAAACATCTTTTTTTTTCAAAGTTTATTTTCATTTTTAAAAATACCATACTTTACATATATACATACATATATATGTATGTATATATACATACATACTATTGCAACTAACATAAACAAATCTGCGTCTATACCACTAATACAATCCATTTAATTTCCCTCTTTTTTCTTTCACCCAATTATACTGTAGGAAGAAACATCCTTCTGGGTTCTGCTCCAAGTGGGGAAAAAGACACTGGAGACATGGAGTCTGCTTGGCAAGATGGTTTAATGGTGGACAGCATCACATGGCTTGAGTTCCTGAACAGAAAAGGAAAAGGAAGGAAGGGCAGATATAGGGAGTTTTTGGGTTTTATGCTCTGTCTGGCTTTAAACTTCCTGAGGCCCAGAAAGAATATCCTGAGTGGTTGTCAGACTTCCAGGGGGTGAGGATCTTAGCTAGCCTTGCTGACTGATGTAATCTTCCCAGGACACATGCTTTTCAGGTCACATGTGAGTTTCTGCTGCTATTGTGTAGAGGGCTAATCCTATCTTTGTTAGATCTTTGGCAATTCCTACTATGGCTCTGCTTGAAGAAGGTAGATCTTTGTTATGTAGAATAGATTGGCCCAGGCCTTAATAGTCTATTGACAAAAGGGTGGGGGGCAGGAAGATGGGAGCTGCTTTAAAACATGCTTATCCATTTTTCATCCAGGGAAATATAATATTCTGCCTTTTTAAATATTTCCTAAAAATATTTCATTCCTCTAGGAAAGGGGTGGGTGCTAACTTCCTACAATACCATAAATTCCAACATTTGTAATAATCAGAATCTTTTTGGTTCCTAAGTAATTTCGTTAACCGGTCTGCCTCTGCGCATTCTGTAATTTTCATTCCTAATAAAAAAATCTCTGGTTTCAGTTCTATATTACATCCTGTAATTTCCACTATCCAGTTCCGAACCTTGGACCAATATTTGTCTGCTTTGGGGCACGTCCACCATTGGTGGTAGTACGTCCCACAACCATTCCCACACTTCCAGCATGCCGGAGAAACTCCTGGGAACATTCTTGCGATTCTTGCAGGGGGGATATGCCAACAATATTTATAAGATGGTCTATCGCTATCATCATCATCATCAATTATTGAAACATCTGTGGTCATGTAACTGATTCAAAATTTTCTCTGCTAACTTCCCACAAAGTCAGTGATATGTGAGGTCCTTGTTTAACAACCCACATGGTTAATTAAATAAAGACTGCTCAGTAGATATTTCAATAACATCATACTATAAATAATTAATGCCTTATGCTGAAGTAAACAAGACCTTAGAAAAACAAGTTTTAGAATTGTAGTCCTAAACTAATAGCAACCTAGTAAGACATAAGCTTTATATAAAAAAGGTAAGATACAAATAAATACACTGCTCAAAAAAATAAAGGGAACACAAGCAGAAGACATCCGAGATCTGAATGAATGAAATAGCCTTATTAAATACTTTGTTACATACAGTAGTTTTGTGTTCCCTTTAGTTGTTTGAGCAGTGTATAAACTACTGTATGTAAAGGACAAAGTATTTAATAAGGCTATTTCATTCATTCAGATCTCGGATGTCTTCTGCTTGTGTTCCCTTTATTTTTTTTTGAGCAGTATATATCAGTTTGCCTTCAGAAATTGTGGGTGCTTCATCACTGGAGGTTTTTAAAAAACTGGATAGTCACTGGTCAGAAATGTTATAGGAGGGTGAACTAGAAGATCTCCAAGGTCTCTTCAACTCTATTCTGATTGATTGAACAGTGAATCATTGCATAATATATGCACAATCACTTCAACTTTGCAGCAATGGTGTGCTTCCAGTTCATTTTATTAAACAATATTGTATATCTTGGGCTGTGATGGCGAACTTATGGCATGTGTGCCATAGGTGGCAAGCTGCGCACCCTCTCTGTGGACACGCGAGCCATCACTCCAGTTCTGCCACGCCTGTGCGCACGCCTCTTGCCAGCCAGCTGGTTGTTGGGTCTCTGCCGCAGGTGTGCAAGGGGAGGGGCATGTGTGTAGGGGCCATGCACACATGCATAGGGCACATGCGTGGGAGGAGCGCATGCGCAGGGGCCATGTGTGCGGTTTGGGTGCATGTTGGGCACTCAGTCCAGAAAAGGTTAGCCATTACTGATCTGGGGAGTCCCTTTTCGGTAGTAATACCTGCTTTCTAAGACCTGGATGGTTCCGACTCTGCTGATCTGACCGTATTGATGTATGACCCATACTTTCGCTGTTCCGTTGTGCTTGTCATCTTCTATCTATTTTATACTAATTTGATCGTTGTGAGCCACTTGGTAGTGTTGGCAGTTGAGCAGCCTACAAATTTAATAAATTATACTACAGGTCAAAGTCACATATTGCAGTAAGGCACACTGCAATATGACTGGTAGTTATTTACGAACTCAGCCATTAGGGTTTGTCAATGGTGGTTTACAACTCAGCAAGTAAACCCGACCAGCTGAGAGTTAAAGACACGGTTAAAAACAAAAAAATATTGTAATGCACACTTATCTGGTTTGAGAATCCCTACGGAGGACTCTTGTAAATTTTCTCATTTTGTATAACTGCAGCTTATGGCCTACAGTAAAGCATGATCAAATATTTTTTTTTTACAAAAGTGAATTAAAGAACAGCCGTTACAAGCACTGTTTGGCGGGAAAGCAAAGATAAGGTAACTAAATACAGTTAAGAAAAGTGCAACGACGAGGATGGGAAGAACATGATTTCTTGAATCCACGCTATGAATCGTTTAGATTTTATTTTATTTTTTAAAAAGGGGACGCCCAACAATTGCTCCGCTCGACGAATCCACTATTGAAAGTTTCATATACGAGAAAAAAAAACATACAGCCCCGTCATGTGGCCTGGAGGTAGTAATCAGTTCGCGACGGAAATTTAAACGAGGGGAGAAAGACCTAAAAAAAAACCGCTTCCGTTTTGTTAGGGGCATCTCCTAAACGGATCCAACTCCCGCTAAAAAGCCCCACTGAGGGAAACCCCACCCCTTTTCTTGAAGAAACCCTTCACAAACAGCCCGTCAAAACCACGAGATCCTGTAGGAACAGCCGCTTCTTCAGGAGTCTCGGAGAGACCTTCGGGCGCTCTCAAATCCAGCTTGAGCGAGATCAGTCTTAGCTGTCTAAGCTGTTGCCTGGCTTGAATGCGGAACAGCTGCGTGAAAAATAGAGCCGGCATCCTAGAGAGACACAAGACACAAGAACTTCACTTAATTTGAAATTAATTTTTTAAAAAGTTAATTAAATCCAAATAACACTTCCGGTGGGGAGGGGAAGGAAAAAAAAAACCCTGTCATTTTATTGGTACTAGGACTGCTTTGACTTCGTTGGTAGCTATTATTTACGCGGACCGGCAGCGTTTCTTGTAAGATTTCCCAAGTATCTCATGTCTCAGGGGTGAGCGGGACACCATGGCTGTCTAAAGGTCCCGCAACGGTCATCTTGCAGCCTCTTCAAGGGTGTTGAAAAGTTGTTGGGATCGTTTTCTATTTTTAGTCCCAAACTCCCAGGTTCCCCTTGAAGGACCTACAGGCTGTTTACAGCGCTGCCTGTGACGCATCTCCAGTATTTAGCGGGTGGACCTCAGCTGTCCTCCGCGCTGCCTGCAAAAACAACAACTCGCCGACCTGCTCCGCTTTGCTCCTTCGTTCTCTTTCGCGGAGATCCTCCGTCGAGTGTCCCCTGGCCGAGCCGCACTGTCTTGCTTGGTCGGCGGGAGGACAAGCGGGCGCCGGAGGGAAAGACAATGGACCAATGCGTGACGGTGGAGCGCGAGCTAGAGAAGGTGCTTCAGAAGTTCTCCGGCTACGGGCAGCTGTGCGAGCGGAGTTTAGAGGAGCTGATCCAGTACGTGGCAGGGCTTCGCCGCGAGATCCTCCAGAGCGAAAGTATGTGCTGCTCGCCCCCTTTTCTCTTCAGAACCAGCGTTCCGAAGTGCTCGTCCCTCCCGAGAGTTGTGCGGGTAGAAATTCAGCCGGTGAAGCTTGCCTTAAAAAGTCGCCTGTTTCACAAACCCCACACCAGCGTTACCTACTAGAATTGCCATTGAGCCTGTGCTCAGCAGGAAATTGTAACTAATCCCAGCTTTTTAAAATAAACGTGTCTATATTATATATAAAGTATTCCTAAGATATTGTGTGTGTGGGGGGGTGGAGTTATATCTTATTAGAAGTACTCTTTGGAAAAGCTTGTGGACGAAAGAGAAACCCTTATCCTCAATGTTTCATAAATTTTCTTTATCGGGAACTGCTGTTAAAAAAATAGGATCAGGGTTCATTAGGCAAGATGGCAAATCCCTATAGAAGTCCTATTCTGGCTGCTTTTAATTGTTTTGTCCCAGTCGTCTAGTATGTATTATTGTATTTCCTCATCTTAGTCAAGCTTTATGAATGTGTCATCTATCTCTTCCTTTAAATTTGCTTTTAGTCATGTGACCTGCTTTCAGTGTAACAATTCTGACCATTTCTTTTTCATTTGGTTTGATCAGGTTCATTCTCAGAACATTCTGTATATAAAAATAAGCCTTCTTTTGCTTTAGTTATACTTCCTTATAGTTGGCTTTAATTTCATATAAGATCCCTCTTTCAAGTCCACTGCAGTCTGCCCCTCCCAATGTTATTCCTTTACTTTTCCATTAGTTAGAATTGTCTGAAATATGTTAGAAACATTTAGTACTAAAAGAATACAATTGTATCTTCCGTTTCTCCCCACTTCCAAAAAGCAGGAAAAAATTCTCAATATATATATGACTGATGATGTAAAATTAATTGGGCAGGATATGATTCATATATCTTCTGACAAATTTAACATCCCTACACAAATTTTCCTGAAAGGCCATTTTGAGAATGAGGAAGATGGCAGTGGGGTCAGCATTTATTCATTCTTAACTTTGTTGATTAATGAATAGTAGAGTTTGTTACTCCTTCAAGTGTGTGTGATTGTGTGTGGCCTTTATACTATCAGAGGGTTACTTCATATTTCTCACTAGCAGGATTGGGTCCAGGTGCACCTAATTGCTAATTACTAGGTCTATTCCATAAATCTATTGATTAGGATAAATTTGGAACAGCTTTAAGAAGGCTTTTTTCTTAGGCCACTAGTCCATTTAAAAAGAGAGTATGGAGAAAACAAAAACTCAACTTGTGTATTTGTGGGTATTACGCATTGGCATACAATATTGAATACTTTCTGGCAAAACAGACAGATGCTTATGTATTTGAGGTTATTGAACTAACTAACAAACTAAACCAAAATTGCAAGTGGTTAACTCTTAGAAAAAATATCTCTGCATTGATTATAGGAACACATAGAGAAAACTAAAATAACATGGTTTTTGTTCCTCTAACTGCTGTTCTAATAGAAGTAAGATGAATAGTTGTTTGAAGGATTGATCCACAGCACCCCATTCTAGCTGATAATTCTGATTAATGATTTGAAGTGAATTTAGGAAAACTGAGATCTGCTTAAACAAGCTTGTTGTTTCTTAAGACTAAGATAGTTTGTAAATAATTTGTAGTACTAATGGCTAATATACTTAATATATACCGGTATTAGATGCAGTACATTTAATCTCAGATTATAGGTTTGACCTGATTTTTCTCTGTAATAAGTAATTTTATCTGTAAGCTTCAAAAGCTAACTACAATACTTCTATAGCAATAAAATGTCTTTGTATTCATATTCTGTAATCCATTGTTCTATTGTATAGGTGTTTGAAATTAAGGTATGAAGCCTGGGCTTTTGAGATGGTTCCCATAATGCAATTAATTTTTAGTTTTCCTCTCTTCTATTTAGATCCAGATGAAGATCTGTCAGGTACAATATCACTTGTTATGACCCAATGTTGTAAACGAATAAAGGACACAGTTCAAAAATTGGCTTCGGATCATAAGGATATCCACAGTAGTGTTTCTCGTGTTGGGAAAGCAATTGATAAGGTATTAGTATTAATTTTAAGCATCAATTTCAATTCAGGTTTAAGTTATTGCAGTCCTAAACCAGTACAGATAATAAAATAAAAGATAGAATTAAAGTATATATTTAAAACAGCCTAACATCTATAAGTGAGATCCAGAATATAACCTATATAAAATTATAATATGAATACTAAAATTATATTAAATATGATGTGTAAAATTACAACAAATAAAAGTATCATGTTATTAATATCCACAAAATAATATTTAAAGCTTAAATGAATTATAGTTACAAAAATGCATTTCAAGATATTGACCCATCAGGGTTCAACAGGTCTTCTGTGTTACTGCATAAAACCTAGGTATATGTGCTGTAACCAGGGGTACTTTGTCTATGAGCAACATCAGGATTTAGGCCAAAACTGGGCTATCAGGATATGTACTAATCAAAGGTAGTATGAATCTGGTTCAGATGTATCCATAAAAGAAGCAATGAAGGAGAACATAGAATATTTGTAGCTATGAGGCCATTGATGCTCTCTGAGCTTGATTGTTTCCTTGCAGATGTTTCATTACCCAACTAAGTGATATCATCAGTGCTAGTGTGAGTGGGGTTTGCTCTGTGTTTATATCAAAGTGACTTGTATGTTAGTGTTGGTGGAAATGTTCTTGTTGGTTCCTGGGTTAGACTTTCTTTATTGGTACTGTCTTTATTTTGGTAGTTCCTTTATTGCTTGCTTGTTGGTCTAGTATTAAGCTTGGGGTTAATTTCTGCTTATCTGAGTGGTGACTACTGGCAAGGAGGTCTTTTAGCTTTTTGATTGTCCCTTTTGAGTGTATGTAGATGTTTATCTCTATATGCCTGTTGATGGCTGATTGGTCTGAATGCCAGGCTTCTAGGAATTCACCAATGTTTTTGAACTTAGGTTGGTCTCGGATGCTCAGTTTTCCAAATTAAGCTGTAGTGGAAGTCTGTCCATGTATTGTGCAATTAAGGAGTTTTCATCATATTTTCTGATTGATGTTCGTGGATGCTAGTCTTCCGCTTGTTTGTTTTATATGGTGCCTATTACAGTCCTTACTTACACTGTATGCTAGAAATCAGGGGTGTCAAACCTGCAACCCGGATGCATCACATGCTGGCCCCACCTACACTTGGTTTAACGAAAGGAAAAAAAAATCACAATATATCACATGAGTAACACCCCTGCTATAAATGATTCCTGTTTTTTTTCTTTTGGTGCTATTTGCTCTTTTGGTTTACTTAAGATGTTTTAAATTGCTTTAGTTGGTTTGTGTGTAAGGTTGATGCCATGTAGTTGTAACTGTGATTGTTTCTGAAATGTTTTTGATGTATGGCAATGTTGTCCTTTCAACAACTTGTTTTGGTTGTGGTGTAGTGAATTGAATGGTTAGGCACTTTTTTATAATGTTGTGTGGATATCCATTTCCCTTCCATAATTTAATTCTTATATTTTAGGGTTTGATTGAAACTAAGAATATTAAAAATACCATGTCAGCCACAGTTCACATAACCTCTGCTCCCATTCCAAATCTTCAAATGATTTAGTTTTGTTTTTATTTTATTTAATAGTGTCAGAATGCAACAAATTTTAACAAATTCCAACTGAAAAATTGAAGAGGGGTTATTATGCATTACTATTATTCATGCTCATCATGGTAAATGATTATTAGTCTCACTGTGATATTTGCACATGGATGCAGGGCTGGTGCTTTCCATATTGGTTCACCCTCACAATGGAATTGGCAACCCTAAATAAGGTGCAACTATGCTTATTAATACAGTAAGCAATAGCTAACAGTGTTTTGCCTCTTACTGCTATTGTTACTTTAGATGTTTCTTTTACTACTTTATCTTCTGAATTTCCTAAATAAATCAAGGATAGATGTCCTTGATAACAGTAGCTGTTATCAAGGTTAGCTGTTATCAACAGTAGCTGTTATCAAGGCCCTTGATAACAGTAGCTGTTATCAAGGGCTATTTGGGAGTAATTTCATCAAGAGTCCAGCTTATCTTGCATTGCCTATGGCCTACAAAAAATTATTTTGATGAGTTTGCCTACTAAAGTTTTGGAAAACTCAACTCATCTCAGAAACTATTAGATCCATAATATTCTGGGGGCACACCAATTGAATAATATAATCTCATTTGTGATCTGACTAAGTCAAAGGAGTGGTAGAAATTCCTTCTATAACCAGATCACATGCTGTGAGATAAATAGCACTAATATTTTCTTACAAGATTAAGTAAAAAAAAGTACAAAGATCCAAAAAGCATTTTTATATAGGAGAGAATATTTGGAAGCAAGCTCAATTGTGTCTTGGGATGAAAACTAGTATCTCCTGCTGCAGTTGGACCTCTTCCATAATGCCTTACATAAATTAAATGTGAATATAGGAGTTCTTCAACTCCTATATTTATGTGGATAGAGAAAATAGGGATACTCCTATATTTATGTGGATAGGGAGTTTGGAGTCTCTGCAGTTTTAAAATATGGTTTGAATATAGAAGCTACAGTAGTTTAGTAATGGATGAAATAGTTCAAAAGTGCTGATATTGGCATCTGAATAAAATCAGAAAAAATATTTTCTTCTAGACTTAATTATCATTTTTTAATTCACAGAATTTTGACTCTGACATTAGCAGTGTTGGAATAGATGGATGTTGGCAGGCTGATAGCCAAAGGATTCTGAATGAAGTTATGGTTGAACACTTTTTCCGGCAAGGAATGTTAGACGTAGCTGAGGAGCTTTGTCAGGTAATTGGAGCCAGAATATGGAGGCAAAAAATAAATTATTTATTTAATAATCATAGATGATATTAATGTGAAAAATGCTTTGATAACTAATAGATATGGACTATAACTTTTTTTTCCAGGAGTCTGGACTTTCTATAGACCAAAGTCAAAAACAACCATTTGTGGAGCTGAACCGAATATTGGAAGCACTTAAAGTTAGAGTTTTGAGACCCGCATTGGAGTGAGTTGTTCAGCTGTTTGGAAACTCTTTAGATAAAATCTTAAGAGATACCAAAATCTTTTCCTTTAATAAATGTGTGTATGTTGGGGTTTAGAACTAAATAAATGTGTACAAAATCTCATATATCCTGCCTCAACTGAAAGACACAGTTTGGATAATTCTAATAAATAGCAGGAACTATCTTTCTTCCATAGAATATGGCATTTTCTGAGTAAATAATCAGTATTAGTCAAATAGCACAGTACATTCATGCAATATTAAGCTGAGGCCTGCAACTGAGAACTGACCAGCTAAAGATAAAATGATTGCATGCCCTTCAAGGTTGTGCTCTTTTAGTATTCCGAGTGCCATGTATGGTTTCAGTATTTGCCCATTGACTTTACTTGTTGGAAACCAGTGGGAAATTATGAGGAGGTCCATGCTTAATGACTCACAATCTTTGCTTAACAACAGCAAGGGGGACTGTCAGGATTGCCAGGTTACTGAGCAAGCAGCAGCATGATATATTGCTTAGCAATAAAAATTCTGGTCTCAATTACCATCATTAGTCAAGGACCACCTTTATAAATGAAGGTCTCTAAAAGTTATTGAGTCTGTTACATCTGTTTTTAAATTTCTAAAAAAGTTGGTCCGCATGGAAGCCTGATATTAGACTACTCTTTACTGCAAATTATTACTTTTCATATTATTCCCTAAATTATGAATTATGCCATTCCAAATTACTTTTTGTATGGTGAGGTACAATAAGCAGATATATACAGAAAGAAAAGAGAAGTGTTTTTGTCTTTTTCTGTTTTTCAAATTTCTCTCTGCTTTAGCAGTACAGGTAGTCCCCGACTTACGACCACAATTGAGCCCAAAATTTGTTAAGTGAGACATTTATTAAGTAAATTTTCCCCATTTTATGACCTTTAGTGCCTCAGTTGTTAAGTGAATCATTGCAGTTGCTAAATTAGTAACTTGGTTGTTAAGTGAATCTGACTTTCTCATTGACTTTGCTTGTCAGAAGATCACAAAAGGGGATCATATTATCTTGGGACACATCAACGGTCATGAATATGAACCACTTGCCAAGCATCTGAATTTTGATCGCATGATCACAGCAATGCTGAAAGGAGGAAACTGAAAAACGGTCATGTCACTTTTTTCAGTGCCATGGAAACTTTGAACAGTAACTAAATGATCTGTTGAGGACTACCTGTAAATGCCATTATTTCACAAATAACAGTATTTTCTAAGAAAACATTCTGACATTCTTTATGATATAGTAATTATTTAGCATCTCCCCTATATTTCATGTGTCTGAGAGAGTAAAAAAAATCAAATGTTTAGGAAAACATGAGAATTATCCAGCTTCTTCTCTTTTTATTTGATATTATTACAAATACATTTGGAGCCTTGTAGGTTGTATTCCTACAGTATTTTTTACAAGGCTGCTTACTAACTTTAAGGATTTCTTAAGTTCTACTACACTACATCAACTCTTCTGCTCTGAATTGGCAAGAATCATGCAAATGTGGCTTAGAAATAAATAAATAATTGGTAAGGGCAGAGAAATTCATGTTCCTCTCAGCCTTGGAGAAAGAGTTGCACTAGTTATTCTGCTTCTGAATTGCTAGTACAATTCTTCCGTAGGGACAAGATGAAGCAATTTCCTGATCTCCAAACTTGTTTTTAATACATTCTCCAGACTTTCCCAGAGAGAAGGTTTCAATATGCGTGGAAAAGAAACTTTTGTTTTGATATCCTTAGGACTCCAGTTAGAGTCCTTCAGTAGAACTTCAGCAACTTTCATTTAAGCTGAGATGTATCAAACCACAACTGATCCTTGTTTTAATTACAGTTTTGGAATTGATAAGCAAGGTTGTAATGAGATTAGGACAACAACAACGAAGGTCATTGAAATTGATAATTATTACCATTCCAAATCTGTAATTGGAATCAGTCCTGCAGGACTCCTGCATTTAAGCATTGCTCCAAATAACAGTGTTTTTTGGAAGTCTGCTGTAGAAGCTTAATGTTTACTTATTATACATTATCTAAGACAAGATGCTAATTGTTTGTTATTGCGTGAAAAAAGGACTTTTAACAGTCTTGCAGATAAAACAGCTATTTGTTCAGAAAATACTTGTAAACTCCTTTGCTCATGTGGAGGTCAGCTTGGCACAGTATGACCCAGTGGGGAAAATGTCAGCTTCTTACTGTTAATAAAATACCTCTATCTAGTTTCCTAGAGACCATTCATATTTGGCAGAGGACTATAAGTAAGTAGTTTTTTTTTTTACAAAACAAAGACATTTCTCAGGAACTCTGACCTGACTGTAACTGGATGGCAGCTACCGGGAACTGTTAATCACAGTTTCTATGAAATGCTTTTTGAATTGAAAGCTGCATTGTAAAATATTGGACACTAATTTTGAAATTTCATTTTGCAGTCTAAATCCAAGATACCTACATTTGTAGAAAGCAGTATTACTTGCTGCTTGCTGGAGGTATACTAGTGATACAAAAAAACATAGTAAATAACATTATTTTAGTTTTTAGTGACCTCAGGCAAATGTCAAATAGATAAACCATTATCGTAATTACTAATTTTCCTGTTTTTCTTTTCTTAAAATTAATTATCCCATTATTTCTTAGGTGGGCTGTTTCGAACAGAGAAATGCTTATGACACAGAATAGTTCCTTAGAATTTAAGCTACATAGATTATATTTTATTAGTTTATTAATGGGTGGAACTGCAAATCAGAGAGAAGCATTACAGTATGCAAAAAACTTTCAACCATTTGCTCTCAATCATCAGAAAGGTAAGCAATATGAAATACTAAATGCTTGATACCAAACATTATTTCAAGCTGCATGTATTGAATTCTCTTAAAATATTTTACTGCCCTAAATAGTTTTTCTGCCGATTTACAGTTTTTTAATTTATTAATTTATTGACAAATATTAGTGCTTTTGTATAAAACTTTAGAGATAGAACACATTTAATTATGAAAACTTTTTTTACAATGCTTTCTCCCAAATATATCTTTTTTGGTTTCTGAATTTGAGAGCTGGTTTAGCCAACCAAAGGTTCAAACAGTGGTGGTTTTACTGGCCCATTCATTTTCTTTTTGGAATAAATATTTTCTCACAGCCAAATTATAATACTATTATTTTATTCCTGCCCATTCTTGAAAAGATTTTGTTTTCCAGCAAAAAAGAGGGGCCATTCTTGATGAAACAAAATGCAAAAACATACTTGTGTATCACTTAGGTTCATTTAAGAATTAAACAACTATTCATATATATCATTAAATAGAACTGCTTATTTTTAAAGTGACGGTTTTTTATGTGACTAAAAATTTCTGTTCCCAGCATTGTTGAACAAGACCCTATCTTTGAGAAGTTTTGTTGCACTTGTTCACTTTCAGATTGTGCATTAGAACTGAAAAATAAGTGTTAAAAAAAAAATAGAGCTTCTTGAAATGTTCTAATTATCTGCCCAATGTCTGGTATAGGTATAAGAGAAAACAGAGTCCAATAACATTTTATCTGGGCTACCTAGAGAGTTCTAAAGGTACAAATCATGATTGTAATCTATATATATATAAAAGCAAAAACCACTCATGCATTAATCACGAAATTTCCAGAACTGTAAAGCCTACAAACTTAAAATTCACTATGTATGTTCCCCTTGGCTTCTAGGTGCTCACTAAGAAGGGATTTTTCGAAATGACCGGCAGAGCATTAGTATTTCTTACATTATTATGAACACGCTCTGATGCTAATTAGTTAGATGTTCTACTCCCCCTCTCAACTTGAAAATAACTCTGGAGAGAATGGGATAGCATAGGACAGGTTTCTGTGGGACAAGCCTCATGGAGAGAAGGGGCTAGAAAGCCTGAGAGAGAGAAGGGGATAGGAGATCTATAGGGCCAAGCCTGAAGGAGAGAAGGGGATAGGAGAGGATCTATGGGGCAAGCCCGAGGGAGAGAATTTGCCACGTATGTTCCTCTTGGCTTCTAGGTGCTCACAAAGAAAGGATTTTTCGAAATGACCATCAGAGCATTAGTATTTCCTATATTATTATAACAGGCTCTGATGCTAATTACTTAGACGTTCTACTCCCCCTTCCAACTTGAAAATAACTCTGGAGAGAATGGGATCGCATAGGACAGGCTTCTGTGGGCAAGCCTCATGGAGAATAGGGGCTAGAACAGTGGTCACCAACTGGTAGTCTGTGTACCACTGGTGGTCCGTGAGAAAATTTTGTTTGTCCGCAGAAAAATTATTTGCATATTTTTATATTGCACTAAATCAGGGGTCCTCAAACTACGGCCCCTGGGCCGGATACATGCAATGAATGTTTGTGTTGCTGCAGAGTCTCCCCCTTCAGTGTCTTTTTGTAAGGTTCAAAGAGGGGCAGAAATTCCGACTTGGGGTCTGCTTCAGCCTCCTGGTATGGGGCTATGGGCGAAGGCTGGAGAGAAGTGCCGCTGGTGGTGAAGAGCTGGAGGGCCTTGTTCCAGTGGAACTGCATCATGGCTTGGAACTGGCTGACCATTTCAGCCCGCTGAGCCTCCAAGTGCTGGTATCTGGCCTTGCACTCCCACCAGTCTTCCCTCTGCTTGGAAAGCCTGTCCTCATAGTCCTCAGTGAGGTGCTTCTGCTGAGCCGTCTCCTCTGTCAGATCCAATTTGAACTGAGCCAGCTGTTTTGCCAACTCTTTCTGGTGGTGGCTGCTTAGCTCCAGCAACTGTTGGGCCTTAAGGAGCCTGGATGGGGAGGCAAGGAGTGCTGGCAGGGGAGGGGCAAGTAGATACTGGTGAGGTATCCTTCAATGTGAGTGACATTTAGCTGGCCACGCCCACCCGGTCAATAGGCAGATCATATTAGTGGTCCGCGGGATTTAAAATTATGAATTTAGTAGTCCCTGAGGTCCAAAAGGTTGGTGACCCCTGGGCTAGAAAGCCTGAGGGAGAGAAGGGGAGAGGAGGGGGTGGGGCCAGCCTGAGGGAGAGAAGGGAGTAGGATAAGAGAGGCTTCTGTGAAGCCAGCCTGAGGGAGAAGAGACACTTTTGTGTGGCAGCCTGAGGGAGAGAAGGGAAGAGGAGGGGATCTATGGGGCCAGCCTGAGGGAGCACAGGTATTCAGCTAGTTATAAATATAATTAACCTACATAAATGCACACTTCTGTTTTTTCTTTCTAAAGTGCCATGTGGGGGAAATTTAAAAAATAATTTAAGAACTTTGAGCGCAAATTAAAAAGAATATACATCCAAAAATTCATTATCAATGAATTTGCTAATGAATTTTCCATTTTTACGTGTTCAATATATATTAAAGTTTTTAGAATAAAGACAATAAATTTGTATGTGTCCGTTATAAAACAATTAAATTACATTTTTTAACCTTTTGCAGATATTCAAATTTTGATGGGAAGTCTTGTATACCTGAGGCAAGGAATTGAAAATTCTCCATATGTCCATTTACTAGATGCAAATCAATGGGCAGACATCTGTGACATTTTTACAAGAGATGCTTGTGCATTATTGGGACTCTCAATTGAATCACCTCTTAGCGTTAGGTACGGCTTTTCATGTTACATGCATTTTCAGGTTGAATTATCTACTTATTTCTCTTTTTAACAAAATTCTACGACATCCAATTCCAAATATATTACCAAAAATAAAATCCAACCCTCTATTACAAATAGCATAAACAGTATAAAAAACTTTATTGTCCTAACTAAAAAACCTATTTTGAAACCTTTCTAAACTGAATAAAAGGTAGGATTAGCCTCATCTTCAAGTACAGATAATTCCACATCAGAATTAAAGCTAGTAGGCAATCGTATTTTTGACAGAATCTGAAAAAAAATCTCATGCTATGTGGATGCTGAATATAACAATCCTTCAAGGTTTCTTTGATTCTAATTAAACCCATTATTTTTAACAATATGGAATATGTGGCTTTCTGACAGGTAAATTGCCAGTTTGATCAAAAATTGTGAAATCAGTTGATGTATGTATATATATATATTTAATCAAGTGGTTGCTTTTCTGCCTGCTGCTTTAGAGAACTGTTTATGGTTTGAAATAGTTGCAAGCTGTTTGTTCCAGAAGCTGCCTGGAAAAGACTACCTTTTGCTTGGATTTGTGAGGTTTCATAAACAGGCTGCATTTTGTGAAACTTTCAGTCGAAGAGTTGGGTACTGTTGCTGTCAAGTGTTGTTTTGATACCCTTCTGTCCCGTCCTAGAGAATTGTGGTATGATGTGCCTTAAGCAAGTTTCGTAATATGAGAAAGTTGTAACTATGTATTATGCTGCATTCTAAGTTACACTTTGCTATTATATTTTCAGTTTTGACTTAATTTTGGCCAGTCATGAAAATGAAGCTATATAGTATTTAGACCAGCTATTTGTACATTTTCCAAAGCTACTTCCATAAAATGCATTCTGCTTTTAAAGTAAATTTGATTTTGCACTACATATGGGTATTGTTGTTCTACAATGGTAACTTTATACACAAACGATATAGCATGATGAATGCATGATATTATTTTCATTCTGTTTTAAATGAGTATCTGAAAAATAACCTTTGTTATAGTAAGATTCTTATATTATTTGGCAATGCCGATAACATTCTTAATATAATCTAGAATATATTATACTTACTCAAAAAGAAAGTTATTGAGAATATAGGATTATTCTCACCAAAAAAGGAAAAGTACATTGAAAAAAAAAAGTACAGGTAGTCCTCAAGTTACAACAGTTTGTTTAGTGACCGTTCAAAGTTACAGTGGCACTGAAAAAAGTGAGTTATGACCACTTTTCTCACTTATGACCATTGTAGCATCCTCATGGTTCTATGATTTACATTTGGATGCTTGACAACTGACTCACATTTTTTATGGTTGCAGTGTCCCTGGATCATGTCATCCTTTTGCAACCTTCTGACAAGCAAAGTCAATGGGGAAACAAGCTTCACTTAACAACCATGTAATAATTTAACAACTGCCATTGTTTACTTAACAAATGTGGAAGAAAAGTTGTAAAATGGGGCAAAACTCACTTAAGAAATTTTTCACTTAACAACATAAATTTTGGGCTCAATTGTGGTCATAAGTTGAGGACTACCTGTACAGACAATGATGTACTGCTATTGTTATTAAGTCAGACTTGCCAAATCCACATGAAAATAAGCTTGAAGATTATCTTCCCCCAAGCAATAAATGCATGTGCATCATATATTTGTTTTAATACTTATCAGTAGTCACACTCTTGAAGCAAGGAAGGAACCAAATAGTGATGATAATAAAACAACAATAATAGAAGTAAAATTACTTGCCTATATACAAAGACACACCAGCATCGAGCCACAACCATTTTATACCAACAATCGCCTCTCACACAGACTGTTTTTTCACATTGTACTCACAAATACATAAGCACAGATTCCCTTCCCTCCTTTTATAGACATAAAAAACAAAAGTTTGGAAAAGAGATAAAAGGAAAGAATAGTTGCCCTAATAGGAGAAGAAGGAAAAGGAGGGGAGGCAAACTGAATGGAACTGAGGTAAAAGAAAGAAGTACCTGTACAGAAAAGAAAGAAAAATAAAATACAAATGCATGTTATAAAATAATTACATTCATCTTGCAAACCACCCTTTCAAGCAACTGCTGATCCTCAGCTTATTCTCAAACTCATTCAAACTCTTTAATACTAATGACAGCATAATTTATTCTTCCATTCATTGTTGTCAGCATCTTTCTCAGCAAAAGTAAAATAACACCCAATTCATGACTAATAATGGGGGGACGGGGTTTGGTGGGGAGATGGGAATCTTTCTTTTGAGTAAATATATGCTTTAGTAAATGTACTATTGCAAGGGAAGTTTCACAATATTAAACTTTAATATTTTGCTTTCTTCAGCTTTTCAGCAGGTTGTGTAGCATTACCAGCTCTAATTAATATAAAAGCTGTGATAGAACAAAGACAGTGCACTGGTGTTTGGAATCAGAAAGATGAATTACCAGTGAGTAATTTTTTGCATCCCAATAGAGAATTTTTTACCTGGAGTAGGAGTTATTTCCATCATGTAAATATTTGGATTAGAGTTTTGCACAAATTACATTGTAACTTGAATTTTATTTCTCTTAAGAATGCACCTAAATTGGGATATTTTAGGAAAATATATTTTAGAATAATGAAGGTTTTATTTTATTTTTATTATGTAATGTGATCAATTTAATTTACAGGCAAGCCACATCTATAGTTGTTTGATGATAGTGATAAGTGGTTCTAACATATTGGTACTGTTGGAAGAAATGTCCATCTGGTTCAGTTCCAAGTGGGGAGAAAGACACTGGAAACATTGAAACTGCTTTGAAAGATAGTTTAATGAAGCAGAACCATCAAGTACATTTCTGTTCCTGTGGCAAGAGCATGTATTCTATTGGTTGCTGTCAGAGTCCCATGGGGTCATAGTTGAGATTGTCTGAGTTAGGTTTAGTTGAAACTTGGAGAGTGATAATGTAACGAAGAGGCTTGTGTTCTGTGGGCAATTCCTATTGTGTCTTAATAGCTTTGTCCTGGTTTGGATCTTGAGTGAAGGCTAATTCCATTATCCTGAGGCTGAAGGTCTTTTGTCTTGTAAATAGATTGACCTAGTCCTTCTTAATGAGCACCAAATATCAACTGAGGGCAGGAAGCTGGGGCCGAGTTTCTGTCTCCCTTAAGATTTTCATTTCTCTTTTAGGGGAAATATAATATTCTGTCTTTTTAAATATTTTTCAAAATATTTCATTCTTCTAGAAGGGTTTGGGTGCTAACTTTCTCCAATACAATTATCTTTATAAGAAAACACACATGGGAAAAGATCGCAGATGTTAATCATTTAATAGGAAGACCCATATTGCTGGAACACCTTGTTCAAAAGGCATCTTAATTAGTTACTTTAGATATATTTGTAAATTACTTAAAGAAGTTCAGTGATTAAGAATTACAATTTTTATAGCCCAGAAATTATGTTTGATATTTATTTTAAGGATATTAAAATAAATGAAAGTATTTGTTTTGTTAGTGTTTTGTCTAGATTTTATTTTATTATTTAGCACTATTAATAAGTCTTGTGAATGCCAGTGTAGTGTATAGTTAAAGACACCAGGCTGGAACAAGGAGACTATGAATTCTACTCCTACATTAGATATGAATCCAGTTATGTGACTTTGAACTGATCACTTTCTCTCAACCCTGAGAAGAAGGAAATGGCAAACCATGTCCCCAAAATTTTGCCAATAAAATAGGTTTGCACTTGCTCATATAGTCATCAGGAATCGAGTCTGACTCAAAAGTGCATATGTACACACAAACGTACACCAGGCTGCTGGTGGCATTGGCTCATCCTAAATTGTAAGCAATAGTTCACATTTTTGGTGATTTTAAATAATAGAGGAAAGACGAAAAGAGAAATCTGGGTAAACCAAGTAGATATGTGCAGTTGCTTCCATTGCTGAATTAAGATATGGCATGGTAGTCTCTGTTTACAGCCATTGATGTATTGGGTTATAGAAGTGAGGTAAAAGAAAGTTAAAATGTCTTTCTTTATATTAATCTCATGAAGAGACAACTAATACAGCCATTGCCTTTTTTCAAGCAGTTATACATTTATCCTTACACTACATTACTTGCAATGACATTTTGTGGCAGGGAGAAAACAAGGGATGCTATCCATGTCAATCATCATGACACCTTTTAACTTTCCTATGAATTGCCTGAAACACCTATGGGAAATGAAAAGCAGTTGAGACATTTCCAGTCAATTATGATCCTTTCCAATCAGTTATAATTATTTCCAATCAATATGCCGGGGGGGATATGATATAAATCACTGATCTGAAACAGTTAGTGACTGCATCTTTGTTTTGTACAGATTGAAGTGGACCTTGGCAAAAAGTGCTGGTATCATTCAATATTTGCTTGCCCCATCCTTCGTCAACAAACAACAGATAACAACCCACCCATGAAGCTAGTTTGTGGTCATATTATATCAAGAGATGCTCTGAATAAAATGTTTAATGGCAGCAAGTAAGTCAATTCACAGAGAAAATTGAATTAGTTTTTAATTTAACATATATTTGGAAATGAGTGTGAATTATAACAAATATTGGCAAAAAGACAAAAATAATTTTTGAAACCATCTATTATAGCAGCACGTCAGAAGATTGAGTTGCTATTTGATTTTATAGGAACTTGTCTAATATTCTATAAACATCTGATGTTTTAAATCATCTTCCCCAATCTAATCTTCTCCTTCATATTAATTATAGCATCTGATATTGTACAGCTAACCTTTCAACATCTGAAAGATTCCTAGTTGGAAACAATGTTCCAAGTGACATGAAATAGAGTACAAAGTATCCAAGTGAATTATGATTTCTGTCCTTAAATGTAGGGAGAACATTTGACACAGAGCAAATATTGGCTTTTAACCAGAAGTGGAATTGCTTGCAGCACATTCTCAGAGTGCAAAGAAGCAGTAAATAAAATCCATATTTTTTTGAGGGATTCAGCCATCTAGATATTCTTTACTAAATAGTTGGCTTGGCAATATTAATGACAAGGATAGAATAGCAACTGTGGTAAATGAAGAGTGAAATGGCGGCTCTTCTCTTTTGGACTCCTGTTTCTTTTTTTAGTCACATCTTCTTTATATTGTAGTGCAGAAAAAGTAGCTGGAGTGTTCTTTTTTTTAAGTTGATATTTTTGAAAAAGTATATTTCCCTTTAAGGAATCAGACCACTTGCCCATTGTGCCTCGTATTATCTATATCATAGGTGTCAAACTCATGATGTCACGTAGCATATCATGACTTTTTTTCTCTTCACTAAACCAGGTGGGCGTGGCCAGTGTGGGACACATGATGGGACTCCCCTGATCTATATTGACTGACAAGTCTGGAATGGTTTAGGATAGATATATACTATAACAGGGCACATTATGTATTAGAAGCTCTTAAGGCAACCCAATATAAAAATCTTACTTCCACATCCTTCTTTCACATAATGGGTTTCTCATCACTGCAGCAGGAAATGAATGCAAAATCATTTTAAAAATTACTTTGATAATTTCTAGGGCATAATTGTTTTCACAGAGGACTTGAGAGTGACTTAGTCTTTCATTACTTACAATAGTACAGACTATTAGTATCATGAAACTTGATTTAAAGGGAGATAACTCTTCCCTCCAAAAAAATCAGAATCCCAAAGTTTCAAAGTGTTTTAAAATGATAGCTTGTATTTGAAATGGTCCAGGAAATGTATTTAGTGAAGCTATTGTACCAATAGGTGTCACTGACAGTTGATTCTAATCAAGATTTTAGTGCTGCTTTTTGGCCAGAAGATGTCTCTGTATACTTCTCAAAGTCTCATTTTGTCATTTTTGCAGCAATCCTAAATTCTTCATCCTACCTAATTATTGGTTTGGATATAAGGTTTTCCATCTACTTAAGAGATCTTCTTAAAGTATTTTAAATAGACATGGGAGAAGTTGTATTTGATTGTTTTCTTCTTTCTCAGTTTTAACCTTGATTTTATATTGTAAATCTTGGTCTCTTAGCTGTTCTATGACTATTTGTTTCAATATTGTTGAATCACAAACCAAGTATTGAAGTGAGATAAGAAATGTCAAATATTAGTTATTTAAATGTGTTATCTTCAAATGTGGCTATTTACCTGCCATTTTGCGCCTAACTTTAATATTTTCTTTATTCTTAGATTAAAATGTCCTTATTGTCCTATGGAGCAGAGTCCTGGGGATGCCAAACAGATATTCTTCTGAGGACACAAATTATTATATGTGTGTGATCTGGAAAATTCAAACAGGCAAATGTTCCATTTTGTGCTGTACAAAGAAAGGAGAATTCTTGTGTTTTATATGAGTCTGATGCTCCAGAAATTTTTGCCAACATTTATTGCAGATGTACAGATTGGAAAAGCTCCAGATGTAATATCTGTTATAGGGCTTTTACTGTAATCTTGGTCATCATATCTGATCAAGATACTACACCAGCAGTCATTCAATGCAGATTTTTTTGTACTTAATTCTATGGTGACTTTGCTTTATAAAGTAGACCAGTCACCATTTAATTCTATTATTTGTCCTGCTGTTATCATTCTGATTTATTATTGTCACCATAAAGAATGTGAAGGAATTTTTTTCATTAGCATGTAAATAATTAAGAGAGGATTTCAGGAAAAAAGTTTAAAAATTGAATAGTGGATATACTTGTATTTCTCTTATTATTTTTCCAAGTCAGAACTCTGACATTTTCAGAGAGTTTCTTTCCTCCTGTTGGAACATTTTTTCTCAGCTTCTAAATTCCACCTAAATTCTACCTAATGCTTATATATAAATTGCATAATATTTACATAAGCATAACAGATTTCCAATGATTTCTGATTTAGAAAAATAGCAAGTGAATAAGGTTTCCTACACTTATGAATTTTTTTCAGTTGTTTTCATAACCAAGAGTTCTTTGGGTAGCTGAGAGAAATCAATACCGCAGAGCTCTAGAATGGAAAGTTTTTCCACCTAATACTTGTTCTTCTGGGTTTTTTTAGTTATACTGTAATTTAAGGTTTGATTTCAAGATCAGTGTCTTGTTGCTTATAGTTTACTAGACATGATTGTTATATTATTTATAAAGTTATCAGAACCAAATACACTGTTGCTAATGTTCATTGTTACGAAGAGGAATAGAAGGTGTTTCACTAGTCTTTTTATCCCAGTTTTGGACCTCCATCTTAATAGAAATAAATATATCTTCTGTTGTTAAGAGCGTTGTGCCAGTGACCATGTCCCCTTAAATATCATGATAATATCATTTTATTCTTAAATGTATTATACTGGTGACAAAGCAGATATCTAGATTAGAAATTTTAAACTGGATTTGATCACCATTCTCCCTACCAGGAGAATCTTGAGTATCATAGTCAGGAAGAAGAAACATTAGTAGATTCTAATATCCAAAGTCTTGCCAATTTGCAGTGGCCTGGATTCTCTGGGAAAAGCTAGGATAGGTAAAGGATTATGCATTTGTACTATAAATAATATCCAAAGTGAATATATACTTACAAATTTGATGCGCGTTATAGCAAATGTCATGTGTGCATTCATTGCATTGTCCTACAATGAAGCAGGGGAGCTATTTGATATTTATTGCTACCAAGATTCCATGTTTGTATGGCTGGATACTGAAATAATTAAATCCACTGGCCCAGCGCATTACACAGAAAAATGTTCATAAAAGTTTTACATGTTCTGATAATTTGCCATAGTCCCAAAGAATATACCAATGCAACCTGGCACTATTGTTCAAATAGAAAAAAAAAGAAGTAAAACTGTACACTGTATTCTCTGAGTTACTTCTATAACGTGCTTCTATAGAAATTTAATAAAGATAATGAGAAACAAGTAGAAGTGTTTTCTGTTCAGGTTCAAATCTCAGTGAAGTTGCTTTTATTGTAATAAGGGAACTGCACATATGTTAGTTAAATATATTATTCTACTCAGTGACATAAGAAAATGTTGAAAATGTAGCAGTATAATACACAAGTATATTCAAGGGGAACATTTATATTGTAAGGATATTTTGCAGACATATAAATAATTACATGTATATGGGCCATCAATCTCAATAAGTATTGGAGTTTTGTAAATATTTGACAGAAAACTCTGTTTTCTTTTTTAATCCAAGAAACTATGCTAGTTTGCCTATCTTATACGTAAGGATTTATATCTTCATACCGAAATATAAGGACTGATATCATTTTAGTGGATTCCAAAACAAAAGTGGAGTTTATCCTTCCTCAGATCACTGGGGAATGTTAATTCCTAGGCATTTCATTCTGGGAGGGATGGCTGCATTGTTTTTAAATCCAGAGATTGGAGTTATACCCCATCAGTTGTATGATGGAGTGGCATGGTAAATATGAACTATGATGTTCTACACTTTTTTAGAATTCATGGTTAATGTATGAATTATTTTTGAACCATTTTATTAATCTTATCGTTTGAAAATGCTTTGCATTTGTTTTTCTTGAAAACAGTACACTATAAACAGATATAGTTTATTTTAGCAAAAATTTCCCAATTACTTTGATCCAAAGCACAGCCCATTTTGCCCTTGAGACTGTCATTGATATGACTTATGTGAGGAAACTACTGTCACTCTGGGGAGTGACAATAAAAACAATGCATACAAACTTATTTCATGGTTATAACATGTTTGTGAGTTGTGATCAGTATTTCTCAACCTCAGCAAGTTGTGTGGACTTCAACTTCCAGAATTCTGTAGCTAGTATGTTGGTTGGGGAATTCTAATAGTTGATGTCCACACATCTTAAAGTTGTTGAGATTGAGAAACACTATGCTAAATTATCATATTGCAAATATATTTATTCTCTTTGCAGTATATATGAGCTGAGGCTCAGTTTTGATAGCTTTCTGCTGGTAAAAAAAAGATACAGTGCACACTTGAATCCATGAATGGGGATTGTCAATAGGTCGAGCTCTACTGGGCTTATTATGCTGACATCTAATGTATTATGTTACATGGTTACTGTAATGAGTATAAAATGTTTGCTAAATGTATTTTGCTTGATTTTATTGCCTCAATAAAATTTCTATGAAAATAACAGTAGATGCTCGGAACTGATAGCATCTGATTTGGAAAATCATTACAGTCCTTATATTTTAGGTATCAAACAATTTCATGTGAACTATTGAAGTTGATTAGCAAAATGAGCTTTCAGTATGAAAATTTTCCTGGCCCCTTGTTTCTGTGTGTATGCCTGCTTTTCATTTCATTTTGTTATTTCGTGTGGTGTCATCACTGGAAGGAGGATGAAAAGATTGTCCTCACATTCTGCATCGCAGGCTTCATCCAAACCCCTGAAAAGGTGAAAGTTGCTAGATATATTGCAGCCAAGCAGGTTGATCTGTATTGTATATGTAATATAAGCTTTCTGCTTGATACTTTAGAATGGGATCTCTAGCAAGAGATTGAAAGCCAATAATTTATAAGTCTCTCACCATCTCTAAGAGGACATACCTCCCTCCAGACTGCTGCCATTTGCTCAGCAGCAGGAGCAGCATGGCTTGCTTCAAATGAACCTGAGATTCTAGATCTAAAATATTTTTAAAATGACAGTCTAGCAGATTTTGTGGGCAGACATAATGAAGGAAGAAAGCAGGATTCAGCTTTGGTCAACTGTCCTAACTTGATCAGTTAAAAAAGAAAGACTCTGAGGCCCATGGCTAGCCAAAGGTATAATTTATTAAAGCCAAGTGGTTATAGACGAAGTGAAGTTGGATCTGAGGTTTTCCTACCCAAAGTATATGGTTAGCTTTGTCATGTCTCCTTGCACCCTCTGATTATCAAGAAGTGTCCAATATAGATGTAAAGAAATTGTTTTGGGGACAGTCCCTGTCTTCGCAGCTGACATTCCTTTCTTGATATTGAAGTAGTCGGTGTTTTTCACGGGATGGTGCATCTCATGGGATGGTAGGAGGCTTCATTTCATTTCCTCATGATATCTCCTGGCAACCTTCTCACTCATTCCATCACAGTTTCTGTGGCAGGCTGCCAGTGGCAAGCAGGTTGCAGCATAGCTTAACGGCAGTCCTGACAGCTTCTTTTTAAAAACTTGATTGAAATTTTTCTTCAGAAATTTGGTCTTAGTTTTCTAAATTCCTCATTTCCTACTATAACAGGGATCTCCAAACTTGGCAACTTTAAAACTGGCTGAGGAATTCTGTCTTAAAGTTGCCAAGTTTGGAGACCCCTGTACTATAATATACCTAACTCTAATTCCATATAACAAATTGTATAGAGGAACTCTATTAGGTTAGCCATTTTTCCTTTTAACATTCATTACTTAAAACAGACAACATGCTATCTTTCTATCAGCATATATGCATCTTAAAATTCATTTGTTTCCCTATCTTTAGCAATCATTCTCCGAAAACATACATATTTAATTGCTTACTTGGTGTTTCCCATTTATACATAACTGACACTTGTTCACCCATTGTCTCTGTAAAACACAACCACATTGGTTTTGACATAATTATGTTCGTTGTATAATACAGGTAGTCCTCAAGTTGCAACCATAATGGAGCCTGCCAATTAGTCATAAGTGATAACAGTTATAAAATGAGTTGTTCATGTGACCAACAGAATTTTATAATATTTTTTGCAGTGAATGAATGACTGCAGTTAAATGAACATGAGTCCCTAAGCGAACCATTGTTCACTATGGTGTGGTTTAGCCAAAAACCAAAAGTGCTGATTTTTTGGCAAAACTGTAGTAAAATGCGGTCATGTTACTCTGGGATGCAACAAATGGCAGTAAAAGGGTTGTGTTACTGAGTACCCAAGTGTAATCATGTGACCGTTGAGACGACCATTGAAATTTAGGATCCAGATCATAAGTCCCATTTTTCAGGTAAGTCACTAAATGACTGATTGTAAATTGAGAAATATCTGTTCATGTATCCATAAATATATAATGGCTCACATTGTCTTTCTCTTGCTCCCTGCCCCATGCTAAGCATTCTATTTATTCTCATGCATTCATTTATCAACCTATTTCCTCTTCCACAGAAAAAACTACAATAATTCAGATTTATTCAATTTATTATTCTCTTATGTTTAAATCAGTGGTCTGAAACTGTTATAAATGTCACCTGAGGGCTCAACCCAGAAGCATGTTTACACATGGTCACAAAAGTCTCTAGCAAGTAAAGAATTAAGGTAGCAGTGCATATAATAATATGGAATTAAATATAAATTTATTAAAATTTAAAATAAAATAACTTGACTAGGAAGCACAACTACCTTTTCATCATTTCACTTGGCCACTTAGTTGTCATTGGTTTTCATCAACCAGAAGTTTAATACTTGATTTTATATCCCGAGAGAAAACTACCACTGATGATATTACGTAGTTTGGATAATGTCTACAAGAAAACAACTAAGTTCAGAGATCACCAATGCCCCACCCTTTCAACCCTGAACTACAGATATTCTCTTTCATTGAAAGAAATCTGCCTTCTACGCTCCTTAGAAACCTTCATCATGAAACCTTGGTTTCAATAAAAACTTGTGAATTTTCTCAAATGCGGAAAATCCCTTTGACATGTATATATCCAATATATGGTTCAGTTTGAGGTGTTGGTTTTGACTTTTAAAGCCCTACGTGGCATGAGGCCAGGCTACCTATGAAATGGAACCATTTTTATCCCGTCACATCAGCCCTTCCCACCCAGACAGATATAGAAGATACATTGTGGACCCCATCAGTTAAAGAATTCCAACTGGTGAGGTCCAGAAGGAGAAACTTCTCTGCTGTTGCTCTCTCTCCCCCGCCCACTTTAGAACAGTCTTTCACCAGAGAAAAATGGACCTCCATTCTCCTGGCCTTTGTGTCTCTCCCATTTCGCTTGGAGCCATTGAACTGGTTACTGCTCTGGAAGCCTACTATTCTTTTAATTATTTTTTAATGTCAAATTTTAACATTGTCTCCACCTTAATTTTTTACATCCAATTTTTATGTTTTTAACATTTTACTTGTACACCTCTCAGAGTCTCTCTGTGAAGAAGATGTGCAGTTCCTAGATTAATAAATAAATAAAAACCTATGTCCACAAATACTGTTAATATCCTCATGGAAACAGTGGATAATTTGCAAGATCTTTTGCAAATAACACAGAAATATGTGGAAAGCTTGATTTCTAACATCACTTATTTCTGTTTCAGAATTGCAGGAGACCCCGCCCAAGCAGGAGACCCTACACCATTTCTGACAAATGGCAGTCCAGTCTCTTCTTGAAAGCTTCCAATAATGAAGCTCCCACAACTTCTGAAGGCAAGCTGTTCCATTGGTTGATTGTTCTCACTGTCAGAAAATTTCTCTTTATTTCTAAATTGAATCTCTCCTTGATCAGTTTCCATCCATTATTCCTTGTCTGGCCTTCAGGTGCTTTGGAAAATAGTTTGACCCCTCCTCTCTGTGGCAGCCCCTCAAATATTGGAACACTGCTATCATGTCTCCCCTAGTCCTTTTCTTCACTCAATTAGCCATGCTGAGTACTTGCAACCATTCATCGTATGTTTTAGCCTCCAGACCTCTAATTATCTTGGTTGCTCTTCTCTGCACTTTAGTCTCAACATCAGCATAATCATTTTATTTTACTGTTAAACCTAACATAGTCATCTTTATTTTTGCTGTTAAACCCAGCATAATCAACTTTGTTTTTACTATTGATCTCCACATGATCATCTTGATTTCACCATTAATCCCTGCATAATCATCTTTGTTTTTCTAATCTCCTTTTTGTTGCTTCCGTCCATCTGTACATTACTTATTCATATTTAATTACATTGTCATTAACTTCTTTATAGCAATTTAACATTGAGATATGAGTCTTATACATCCTTATAAGCATTAATAAGTTTCTTTTAACATAATCTATTTATCATATATTTTAATTTCCCTTTTTTCAATTTTAAATATTCATAACATTCTTCTCATATTTCTATAAATCCTTATAAATCCCCATAGAGTTATTTTATAAATCAAAATCCTTTGTTATTAGGAATATCCTCTATAAAAAAACTTCCTTTTTATTATTATTATCCACCTAAAATTTACTTAATCATTTTTAATCACATTGTTTTTATATTCTTTATTTTCAATTGCGTGTATCTTGTTTCTTCGTTTTCTTGTCTGCAGCCGTATATTTCTTTTCATTCACTGTTCTCTACTTTTATCCTCGATATATCACTTTAATTCTTTTTCTTGCTTCTGTTCCAAGCACTATACATTAACCTATTTCTTCTTTTATTCCGGCGCCAGTTTATTCTTTTTAAGTTAATATTATACCAATTATAGAAGTTCCATTATAATTCCCCCTTCTTTTCACCAAAGTCAAGCTGCTTGCAGACAAAGAAATCATTCTCTGCCAGTTCCCATGCTGATTATCTGTAGAGCTCACAGTTTTTCAAAGCAAATAGCAAGTTACTTTGTTCTTTTTTAGAAGGTGTCTCTCTGCAATCCACAATTTCCCTTAGTCATGCAAGTATCCATTTTGTTTCAATTATATAAAAATCCTTCTTAAATAATCTTCTTTTCAATTTTAAAAGTATCAAATCTTTTTTTGTTTTACAATCCAATTCAAATTTAAAACTCTATCCAGCTTTTTAACCATGTCTCCATGTTTAACTTTTCCAATTGATCCTATTCAAAATTCAGTTTTTGTCGGGTCTTTGTTTCCTTAAAAATTACATTTCAAAGTCTTCCATGCCCCCATATTCCTCAGCCGCTATTTTATAGCTAGGGGTCTTATAGTTTAAAGGATGTTGCTCTAAACATTATTACATGCCTTAGTTGGTTGCCACTCACCGGCTTCAATAAGCCCCGTTCCTTTCCAGTCTCCTCCAGCACATCTCTTAATCCGGTTGTCCCAGCTTTGTGGCAGCCACCATGGCTGCTACCCCTCCCCCACCGCCGACTCACAGAGAGCTCCCTCTGATCTCCGAGGAACTTGCCTGTTCCTTTTGGTCATACAAGGTGCCTCTCCTTCTACCCCATCCCTGCAGGACGGTTCCAGCCCGAAGATCCATCAGCGGTGGTTCAGTAGCCGGGGTTTTCACGGGACTCACCAGAGCCTGCTATTTCCCCGATTGTCTCGCTGCCACGCCAAACCAGAAGACAAATTCCATCTGGATCTTGAGCTTATCATCTAGGGCAGGGGTAGGCAATTGTGGCTCTTTTACAACCTGTGGACTTCAACTCTCAGAATTCCTGAGACAGCTTGGCTGTCTCAGGAATTCTGAGAGTTGAAGTCCACAGGTTGTAAAAGAGCCACAATTGCCCACCCCTGATCTAGGGTATTGGCTATTCCTGCCAGCTTAGCATTATCTACAAATTTGATAAATTCACCTTCTATTCCCTCATCGAAGTTGTTTATGAAGATGTTGAAGAGTACTGGGCCTAAGATGGAACCTTATGGTACCCTGCTGCTTATATCCCTCCATGTAGACTTGGAACCATTAAAGACTACTCATTGAGTATCGCTTGTCAGCCAATTACAAATTCATCTGATGGTGATGCTATTTATCCCACTTTTTTCTAGCTTACTAAGAAGTAGGTTGTGGTCTACTTTGTCAAATGTCTTGCTGAAGTCTAAGAATATTGTGTCCATAGTATTTCGCTAGTCTACTAATTTAGTCACTATGTTAAAGAATGAAATAAGACTTCGGCATGATCTGTTTTTAACAAACCCATGCTGACTTCTAGTTATTACTTTACTTGTTTTTAGATGTTGGCAGATCTTTTTTTATTATTATTATCTTTTCCAGTATCTTCCCAGGTATTAATGTTAGGCTGGTTGATCTGTAATTTCAGGGTCTGGCTTTTTTTCTTTTTTGAGATGGGAACCACATCAGCTCTTTTCCAGTCCTCTGGTAGTTCTCCAGTGCTCCATGATTTTTGAAAGATGAGATGACATCTGCCACTCCTTTAGAACTCTGGGATGTCCCAGTAATTTGTATTCATCAAGATCAGAAAAGTGTTCTCTTACCAATTTTCTGCTTATTTTAACTTTTATTTCTAGTCTGTCTATTACAATTATGTTTTTCGCAGGTTGGACTATAGTTTCTTTTTGTGTGAAGACTGATGCAAAGAATAAGTTAAGCAGCTCTGCTTTCTGTCTGCTGCCTGTTACTTCTTGCCATCTTCTCTCTTTAGTGAACTGTTTCCTTTTTAAAAAAAATGTGTATGTTGGAAGAAACTTTTGTTGCAAGTCTTTGTTTATTCTTTGTTTATTTGCTTTCCTGACTTTGTCTTTGCAGATTCTGGCTATCTGCTGTTATTTTGCCTTAGTTATGTGTCTCTCTTTCCATTTTTTGTACTTGTCCTTTTTTTCTTTCAATTTGCCAGAGAGATCTTTGTGCACCCATGCTGGTTTCTTCTTGGATTTCTTATTTTTCTTTTTCAGTGGTATTGTGCTGGACTGGGCTTTTATTATCATATTTTTCAGAGTTCCCCAAGCTTCTTAAGTTGTTTTCCCCTTTAGGATTTTCATCCAAGGAATCTTTCCCAAGTTCTCTCTGAGTTTGTTAAAATTAACTCTTTTAAAATCTTAAGACTCTGGTATCATTATGTTCTATTGCTTGTGTTTGCATTATTTCAAATTCTAGTATGACATGGTCACTCTCACCCAAGGTTCCTGCAGTTTCAATTCCCTCTATCACTTTTTCTCTGTTTGTAAGGATTAAGTCCATTGTGGTTGTTCCTCTAGTTCTCTCCTCTACCATTTGGACAACAAAGTTGTGAGCTAGGTTGGTCAGAAACCTATTCGATTTCTCTCTTGGTGCAGAATTAGTCTCCCAATTGATGTTAGGGTAATTAAAATCTCCCCTTACTATTGTAGTGTATTTCCTATATATATTTGTTTGTTGGTTAGCAAAAAGTACATCTATTTTTATGCTTGGTTGGGTGGCCTGTAGTATATACTTATGGCAATGTCATTCTTTTTTTCTTTAATATTGACCCATATGCATTCTAGGAAGTTTTCATGCATTTCTGTAGCAATATAGTGATCCTTTACATATAGCGCAACTCCACCCCCTCTTTTATGTAGTCTTTTTTTTTAAATACTGTGTATTCTTCTATTAGTATGTTCCAGTCATGGATTTCATCCCACCAAGTTCCTGTAATTCCAATTATATCATATCTACTTTCATGTATTAATAGTTCAAGTTCACCCAGTTTGTTCCCCAAACTTTCTGCATTTCTATATGCTCTGTAGTAGTGTTATTTTCCACAGTGAAAAAAAGAAAAGTTGGAACTGTGGCTCAAACAAAAAAATCAAAGGGTTTTGTGAGTTCAAAATGATATTGGCAAACTCTTTGAAATATTTGGGTTCAACTTTACTTACAGAATTGACAGTTGGGAAATATAGTAAGTCAAACAACCAGCAACCAGCTGTTTCCTCCCACAAAGTAAGCTTTGCTTTGAATGTTATAACACTTACACATCTGTGTTATCTTGTTTTCTTCACTGAAGTTTTAGTGAGCCTTTACATCTGTTCACAAGATGACAGTTAAATGTTGAATCACAAGCTGAAGAACCTCACTGTTTTCCATGTTCATGAAATAAATAATATCCTCTGTGCTCTCTGTCTCTGTCTCTGTCTCTCTCTGTTGGTCTCTCTCTCTGTCTCTCTCTCTCTCTCTCACACACACACACATACACAGCCCTTTGGTTTGTGTTAGCCATTCTGACTGTTTATATACACTAAAAAGTAATTGCTTATGATTCAGCCTCTTGCTTTGAAAGTGTTTATTACATAGAGTTCTTCATAAAAACGTAACATTTATCAATGTCATTGATTCCTATTACAGTGATGGTGTGAAGTTTTTTTCAGCATACCAAGCAAACAATGGTTACGGAACAGAATGAAAATGTACTTTTTGAAGCCGTAGATACGTTTCTTCCATGTCAAAGCAGTTTATTTGTTCTGGTCTTTGAAATAAATCTTGACTTATGATATCTTTCACTTTAATTCTTTAATTATTTTCAAATTATAATCTACACCTCAAATGAATGCTACATATGGTGAAGTATTTCAAATACAAATCTATAAAGGACCATTATCTTTTGCTGTTGAAATCAATTGTTTTTTTATATTATCCGCTAAATTATAGAGGCAGCTGTATTAGCTGACAAGCTTTTGCCTTCAGAAACTTACCAGGAGATAAAACTCTGTTGGCCTTTATAAAACTCTGTTGGTGATATATCTATGATTTCATTTATCTCAGAAAATAGATGTATTTCTAGATTTCTCTCTAGATGTTGGATGGCAGGGTTTGGAACCTGCTGCAGAAATTTTTCTTCATGTCATTTTCTACTCAGGACTCATGATACATTGATGTTATGTACATGATGAAGATGTTATATTCCATGGGAACCAGAACTGCTGAGAAATAAGGCACTGAAGGTTGCCTTTTATTTCTATGAAAAAATATGCATATTTGTCTCGGGAAAACATCTTTCTTTCCACAATTCTTCTTAATGTAAACATACTGAATCAGCTGATGCCTTGAAATATCAATGGTACAATACATAAGAATGAATTCCCGAATAGGCTTTAACGTACTTCATGCATGTTGGTGATATGCATCAAAAAGAATAATGTATAGAACTGCACAACCGTTATTCTTCCTTTGTTGTACACTTTTGTTACTGCTAACAAATGCAGCCTTCACATGTATTAAACAAGTCACACAATTGCATCATTAGTAATTCCCATCCATTGGTAAAATGGTGAAATACAATGAAATTTTGGACAATGGAGGAAAATTAAAAACTAATCAAGAATTAAAGGAACAGGGAATAACCATAGATTGGTGGCCGTATCTTCAGTTACAATCTAGATACAAAAAAAATTTAGCGGAATTTGGATTTGAACCGAAATTTACAGAATTAGATAAATTATTGACAGGCCCGGAAGAGAAATTATTATCTAAAATATATAATTATTTATTAAATTTTGACTTAGAAGAAGACATTGTAAAGGGACCAATGATAGCATGGGCAAAAAATATTGGGCAGAACATTGAGTTAGAAGAATGGGAAAAAATATGGGAGAAAAACTATATACTAACAAAATTCGTTGCATATAAAGAGAACTAGTATAAAATGTTCTATCAGTGGCACTTAGCCCCCAACAAGACTCGCAAAAATGTACCCCAACTTAAAACCTAATTGCTGGAAATGCAATCAAGTACAAGGCACCTACTTCCATGTATGGTGGCTTTGCCCAGAAGTTAAAAAATTCTGAATTAAAATACAAAAATGGCTAAAAGAAATTACACATGATAAAATAGAATTTAAACCTGAACTGTTTCTTCTGGGGATTATTAAAGAAAATTATCCTAAAAGGATAAATATATTTCATATAACTACAGCAGCTAGAATCGTACTTGAGCAAGCTTGGAATATGTCTACTATTCCAACAGACTGTGCAATAATCCAGAAAATTTTTGAATGTGCAGAAATGGACAAACTTACTTTAGAATTAAACAATAAGGAAGACTTAGAATATTACTTAACTTGGGATAATTGGTATCAATGGATAGAAATGAAAAATAAGGAATGTATAGAACAAAATAAGATATAAAATGTGATTATGTCACATATCGATTAAGTAGGAACATGTGGGAATAGATGAAGAAAGTTAAGAATTAAGTACTGTCAGAAAGACATTGAATTGTATAATTATTACGGGTGTATTTTTGTTAGAGGTATTTTAACTTGTATTTTTGGATTTTAAGTGTTAATAAAGGTTTTTCAGGAAAAAAATGTATAGAACTGCACAACTGTTATTCTTCCTATGTTGTACACTTTTGTTACTGCTAACAAATGCAGCCTTCACATGTATTAAACAAGTCACACAATTGCATCATTAGCAATTCCCATCCATAGTTTAATATTTCTCCACATAAACAACAGACAATAGTTCTTTAGAGCAGAGTGTGGCAAGAAGCACCTTTACAGGTGTCCTCATACTGATCTGAGTCATAATGATCTATCTGCTAATTTCGTGCATAAATTTCTTAAATTAGGCTTTTAACTGTACAATAAATGTACTTAATCAGAAATGAATTGCAGAATCAATTCATTGATTCTGAGTGAGTGAATGTCTCAAGAAGAAGGGAAGACTAATAAAATTATGATTGGATGGAGTTGATGAGAGAGTGGGGTGGGGGGTGGGGAGGAGAATTTAAAGAACAAAAGGCATTGTGTGAATTGGTGCCTAAATATAATAGAAGCAAGGATAAAAAGCTGTTGCGGGGACATAATGAGTAATGTTGGTGTAAAATAGATTAGATTTTCTTTTACCTCTACTCTCCATTCTTCTTTGTATATAATTTCATATACATTTTGTTTACTTTTGTCATGTTGATTAACCAGAAAAAGACTAATATGATGAATATGATTAAAAGTCTGCAAAGACCATTCAGTATATTGTTGGTATTCTTCACAAATTTCAGCTAATTCTGAGCCTTTGCTTTCCTGACATAAGCTTAATAGTTCCAGGCTACCTCTGTATATTCTTCTTCGTAGTGTATCTGATGTGCATGTATATATACAATTTTAGCAATGCACTTTTGAGGACCATTGCCATTCTTTTGTTTTGAATGGTCTCATAATCAGATTATACTCCATGTTCCCATTGTACATATCCTTGTAAAATGAAGTAGTTCTTTTTGACTGGTGGACTGCAGTCTCCTACACCAATGTAAGGTAATGTTTTCTACTTTCCATTTTCTCTATTGAAGAAAGCAAGATAATTCTAGAAAATGAAATGCTAAAAGGCAGGCCAAGGTAAATACTTTTCTTTAAAAACATCAAACAATATTTTTTCACTACTTATAAAATTGCTGTAAAATTTTGACAAGGCTAATACTATTTTTCCCCAGTGTCATTATGATTAGATCTTAGATGATGGAATAGAAAGGGAATTTACCAAATTTGTGGATGATATTAAACTGGCAGGAATAACCAACACGGGGTGTCAAACTCAATTTTATTGAGGACGGCATCAGGGTTGTGTTTGTCCTCTAGGGGATGGGGTGGGCGTGGCCAGGATGGGCATGGCCAGCTCAACATCACTTGTGTTGGGGGCGCGTGTGGTAGTCCAAGTGCTCTAAGAGCAAAAACGGGCTCCCAAGCTCCCTTTTCAGCTACCACGGTCTCCTGCAACCCTCTGCCAGCGAAAATGGAGCCCAGGTGCCCGTTTTCACTGGCAGAAGCACTATGAGCCATCTTCTGCTGTTTCTAGGGTGGCCCTGTGAGCCAGATCTAAGTACCCCATGGGCCAGATTGTGCCTCTGGGTCTTGAATTTGACACCCCTGCTCTAAATGATAGATCAAGATCCAGATGGATCTTGACAGACTTGAACACACCGGGCCCTATGTAACAAAATGAAATTAAATGTACAGAAAAGTAAAGTCTTACACTTAGGCAATGAAAACCAAAAGTACACATATAGACTGGGTGAAACCAGGTTTACTAGCAGTAACTGTGAGAGGGATCTTGGAATCTTAGTGGATAACCAATTAAATATGAGCCAAGAGTGTGCGGTGGAAGCCAAAAAAGCCAATATAATCCTAAATTGCATTAACAGAGAGATACAATCAAGATCAAATGAGGTACTAATAACTCTATAAAGCCTTAGTAAGACCACACATAGAATACTGCATCCAGTTTTGGTCACCACACTATAAAAAAGATGTTGAGACTCTGATAAAGTACAGAGAAGAGCAACCAAGATGATTAGAGGCGAAAACAAATGATGAACAGTTGCAAGTACTCGGCATGGCTAATTGAGTGAAGAAAAGGACATAATAGCAGTGTTTCAATATTTGAGGGGAGGAGGGGGTCAAACTATTTTCCAAAGCACCTGAAGGCCAGACAAAGAATAATGGATGGAAACTGATCAAGGAGAGATTCAACTGACTAGGTGGCTCAGTGGCTAAGACACTGAGCTTGTCGATCAGAAAGGTTGGCAGTTTGGTGGTTTGAATCCCTAGTACAGGTTTCCTGTGTGAGCAGGGAGTTGGACTAGATGACCTCCAATGCCCCTTCCAACTCTGTTACTGTTAACCTAATAATAAGGATACATTTTCTGACACTGAAAACTATCAATCCATGGAACATGGAACTTCTTGTTTTCAGAAGTTGTAGGAGCTTCCTCTCTGGAAGCTTTCTAGAAGAGATTGGACTGCCTATTTGTCAGAAATGGTGTAGGGTTGGCTTGGAAGATCTTCAGGGTACTTTCAACTCTGTTAATCTGTTAATTTCTATAATTAAAAAACATTCCAAAATTACATCATACCTTAATATCTTTATTAGAAAAAAATAAAATGTTACAGTGATGTTCTAGAGCTCTCTTTAAAAGCATGCATGAGCCAAAGAAGAAACATGCCAAGCCTAAATTTAAATGTAATGCATATGCATTTAGTCTGTTACATATGAAAAGTTACTAATAGATCTTTTTCATTTTCAACTGTGATATATATGTAGAATGAAATGTAAGTAAGCTTTCATTTTTAATAAGCAAACCATTACGTTGGTAGCCTGATGAAATGCTTTCCTAGCATTGTGGTAAGTCACTTTGTAAAGTGGGAAACTGAGATATATTTTATCTTCTTTCTCTTTCTTTATGTGAGCTCGATCCACAGAAAGTACTGTTTGCTGTGTCCTAGAACCTAGATGGATTTCTTTCGGTTTATTTAATAAGATCTGCTTCAGTTTTTGCTATTGGCATGGAAGATGAAATGGGAAGTACTGAGTGCTTAACATTATCTGGACTTAGCTTATTGAGTTGAACAATAAGTTGAGTTGAATTTCTTGAGTTGACGTACGCTGTTCTCTGCAGCATATAGACAATATCATTTTGAAAGTATTACAGATCTGTGGAATTGTGACAAAATGGTGGGTTGGTTTTCAAGTGTACCCAAAACTGTTTCTCTTTCCTGCCACTATAGATAGAATGATTGAGATTACATCAGATTTTTAAAAGCTGCTCTATACTGAGTCAAATCACTATTCTATCTGGCTTTGAAGTTTCAGATAAGGTATTCCCCAGTTCTACCTTGAAGTGCTATGAAATTGCATTTAGAGAAGATCTTCTGTATACTCTAATCCTTCTTAAAATAGGATAAATTATATTCTTGCATTCATTAGTGGTAAAACATCATCTCCCTTCACTCCTTCTATAGGCTAATTCAGAGATTTGGGGATGTAATTTTTTCTTGGTGTATGCATGTTTGCATCCCTTCATCCATCCTCCCAGGTTACTAAACATTAAAACTCCCAGGGTGGAAAAAGAGAAGGCAAATGAATGATACACATATGTAATTATGTGTATGAGAAAAGACAAGATAATGCTTCCCTTTTCTTCCAGCTGGCTACCCAGAGAATAAATGTCATTGAACATTCCTTAAATTTTTAGTTTTTCCATCATAATTATATCCATAAGTATCACAAGATTATTACATATTTTGAAACTATTGTTTTATGGCTAAACTACAGTATTGATTTTATGTTCATAACACAGCAGTATGTTCAACTGCAGGAGTAAATTCATAACCTACTAATTTACAGAGAAACTGCTTTCTGAGTAAATGATATGAGTAAATGATAAAATATAACAATCCAGCGTATGATTCCAAAGATCTGATCTAAGACATTCATTCTTAATATATGAACAGAGAACTATTACAAGTACATGAGAGTCTCTTTCTTGATCATGCTGGATTTATACAACATGGCAAGAGTGCATGGAGAAATCCAGTTGTAAGTCCTACTTATTGTCCTGGAATGGTTTCATGTGAGTCCCTTTGGTTCCATTTGTTGGCCTAAAAAGAAGAGACAGAGCTTGAAAAACTGCCATAAAAAGTGGCTAATCCTTTTGAATCAATGGGCATTTTTTAATTTTGAAAGTTCTCATAAAAGGAATAATCTTTGGTAGACTGCCTGTTCACTGTAATTATGGTAAATTATGAAAATGTATTTATTAGTGATAGTACATATCGGCTACAAAAATCTGGATAGTCACTAGATAGCAGCAAATGGGACACAGTCATCTGGATTTTTGCAGTCCAGCTTTGGTAAACCTATTTATGCCAGAAAGCCAGCCATCCAGTTTGCATTCTGCCAAACTCATAACATTTTTTATCATATGGTGTTAATCTCTGGACTGCTCATGTCCATCAAATATCATCCTATTTCTGCAATTAAATATTGAAGTTTAAAAATCAATCTGAAGATTGATAGGATGTTTCAATCCCATTGCAGTAAGTGCAGTTTAAGTGTATGGAAAGGGCAAAGAGAAGCATAATGGAAAACTCACCGTATACATTTGCATTTTCTTCTGTTTCTCCTTGAACCTTTGGCAGGAAAAAAAAATATATGTATATATATTTGAAGAAATAATGTTTTGCATTATTTTACTATTATTTCAATCTTGATATACTGTATTACCCAGTGGTGAAATCCCAATTTTTTTACTACCGGTTCTGTGGGAATGGCTTGGTGGGCGTGGCAGGAGAAGGATATTGCAAAATCTCCATTCCCACCCCACTCCAGGGAAATGACACTGCAAAATCCCCATTCCCTCCCCACTCCTGGTGCCAGCCAGAGTTGGTATTTGCTGGTTCTCCAAACTAGTCAAAATTTCCACTACCGGTTCTCCACAACCTGTCAGAACCTGATGGATTTTACCCTTGGTATTACCCAAATTCATAATGATGATAAATAATTATAGTAGATGGAGATATCTATGGAGATTCTCAGTCATCCAGGTCATGGTTGTCCCAAAGATGCTTTTCAACTGGATTTTGTAAGTTTTTTTCTAGAAAATGTTTCACTTCTCACCCAAGAAGCTTCTTCCGGTCTGATTGAACCATAGGAAATGGAAGAATTTATATTCTTTGTAGTCATTTGGTTGCTAGCACTCTGAAGATCAGTCACTAGCTCTCAGAAAATCATTGAGGCCACTTGGAGTTTTATCTGTATCCTCGGGGTCATCTGAATCAGAGTGCAAGTGGGTGTGGAACCTTCTTGAGACTGCTGAAAGGACTCTGTTGTAGACAAGAGATAGATGGTGTTGTATCCTCTCCCCCCTCTGTTGAGAGAGGACTGCTCAATTTTAATGTAGATGGCTCCTTTGACCCCTCTCAAACCAATGGTTCTACTGAATTGACCAAGTGGACTGCTGAATCTTGTCCTGATGAATTTGTCCTCCTATGTTGTACCAAGAATTTGTGAAGTGGTTGTTTTGTTTGTCTAATTTACAGATCTGCACATGTCTCACTCTATTGTATTGCATATACCATGTTGCTCACTTTGTGTCTGAGTTTTTTATCCTTGGGGTAGACAAGCTTTTGCCTTAGTGTATTCTTGGGTTTAAAGTGTACACCTATGTTGTGTTGGTTGAAAATCCTCCTGAGCTTTGCAGATATTCCTGCAACATATGGAATGACAACGTTACTTCGTTTGTTGTTCTCTTTTTTCTCTGTTCCCTTATTTGACTTCTTTGTTCTTCTTCAGACAAATGCATGCTGCCACATAGGAGGACAAACCCATCAGGACAAGACTGAGCAGTTCATCTGCATTTGAAAGACAAAGGTCACTCTTTTGAGGCCAGCAAAATCCACATTCTGGACAGAGGACCACTGTTTGAAAGAGAGGTAAAAAAAAGGCCATCTATGTTAAAACTGAGCAGCCCTCACTTGACAAAAGGGGAGAGATGCAATACCCCCTATATTTTCTGTCTGGAACACAGTCCTTTCAACAGTCCCAAGAAGATTCCATTTGCACCCTGATTCAGGCAACGCTGAGGGTACAGATAAAGCTCCAAATGGCCTCAACAACTCTCAGACTCTCAGAGAGCTAACAATGGATCTCCAGAGTGCTAGTGACTAGATGATTGCAAAGAATATATATCCTTACATTCCTCACTATTCAAACCTGAAAAAAGCTTCTTGAATACTATTATGGAGCACTCATCAGCTCCCTGTCTCATTTTCCTCTTGCATGTTGACTGCAGAGTGGTTTTAAACTTGCATCAGAAATGTTTCATAATTTTAGAATGATTTAAGTAAACTAATTCTTTATGTGAATAAGTATTCATAATCAGTCCAGAAACAAGATACTAGAATGGTGTAAGTACTGAATAGACGGGCACAGGGACCAATCAGAAGCCAGTATCTAGAACAGGAAAATTAAGCATGCGTCAATGGCTGAAGCCGCAGACAGCTCCAGTTTAAAAAGGGCTGCCATGGCTCGCATTGTCATTGCTGTTACTGGAGCTGAATAATGCTGTTGTACTGCCGGACATGTCCTATGTCCTCTGTCTGCACCCACTATTCCACACTGGCGATGAAAGTGGGATCTTCAGAAGGATAATAGGTCACTAGGCTGCACAGACTCTCCACTTGGCAATCAATGGCCATTGAAACTACAACCGGCCAACATAAGATGTCTTCAATAATTCCACCCACACGAACCAGCTGGAGAAGACTGGGATTCCTATATGGAATATTTCCACATGTTCCTGGAAGCTAATGACTTTTTGAGCCTTTCTGAACAAAAGAAAAGAGCGTTGTTCCTTACACACTGCAGAGTCGCCGTTTTTAAAATGGCAAAAACCCTAGCATCTCCAGTGGAATTGAGAACCATGACCTGGCCAGCGCTACAAAGAATCCTGAAGGCACACTACGCTCCCCAAGTCTCATCCCTCATGAAATGACATGAATTCTACAGGAGAGACCAAAGGGAGGGAGAGTCTATTAGCGAGTTCGTCACGACCCTGCGCGAGATAGCCACCACCTGTGAATTTCCAAACTGGATGAAGCAATGAGAGACCAGTTGGTATTGGGACTGTGAGATCTCACCCTACAAAGCTGACTGCTTGCAAAACCAAGAATAACATTCCAAGAAGCCATGGAGGAAGTGACTGCGACTGAAGCATCACAAAAGTCTGCAGTTGCGATGAAAAAGATGAATAAGGGGCTGCAAGCGAAGGAAGATTCCACTGTCCACTGTGAGGATGTGGAGACCAAATCCGAGGACGGAGACAAGGGCAAAGTACATCATCTCCATTCGGAATGGAAAGGGAGACACCAAGAAAAAGGGAAAAAGGAATTTTGGTGTGTTGGATGCGAGGGAAACATCCCCGGACCACGTGTAGGTTCAGAGATGTGATCTGCCAGCGCTGCGACTGGATAGACACATCGCAAGAGCCTGCAGAGCATCACAACCAGTTTCCTGCAAACCCAGATAATCCAGCTCTCCGCCACTAGCCAGGAGCTTCCAAACATGCAACAGAAAACAACCATTTGGAAGAAACTGCCAAAATGAGGATCATGGCTCAGAGAGAGGGAAAACACACCAGATCATAAGAGTTGGCCACTTGAGCATGATAAAAGCAAAAAGATTTCCATCGAAGGGAGACCATGCACGATGGAGGTCAACTTAGGATCCTACCTTACCATGGTCTCCTGGACAACCATCAAACAACTAGTACCCAGAATCACAGCCAGCGCACTCAAGCCGCAGAGACTCACACTTAAGGACTACCAAGGAAACTGAATTCCAGTAATGGAAATCGATTATTTCAACTTAGAGTTCAAAGAATTCAGAGGACAACTACCCTTAACCATAGTAGACTGGGACAGGCCTAGCCTACTGGAGCTGGAATAGTTCAGGCCTCTGGGTCTGGCAGTGACGGGGATCAACCAAGTCGAAGATATCAGCTGGGAAGAAGAACTCCTAAGCAATTTCACAGACGTCCTTGATGGAAAACTAGGCAAGTACACAAGGAACCCCATCTCATTTAACCTAGATCACCAGGTTACCCCTGTCAAAATAAAACCTAGAAGGATTCCTTTTAAAAGCAATTCGAGAAGCCCCAACCCAAACCAATAGAATAGAACTGCAGACATTCCTGGTATTACTACAACATTTTCCTGCCACAGAAAGCCATGATTGCTGAACCTTTACATCATCTACTGGACAAAAAGACGGACTGGACTTGGGGACGTAAGGAAGTGAATGCCTTTGAACAATCAAAAGACTGCTAACATCGGATAGCAACCTAGTACAGTATAGTGAAACTTTACCAGTGAGACTAACTTGTAACCTGTCACCATTTGGAATAGGGGCAATCTTAAACCATTGCATGCCCAACGGAAGAGAAGCCCCCATTGCTTTCTACTTTTGGACCCTATCCAAACTAGAAAGGAATTATAGTCAGCTAGACAAAGAAGCACTAGCTGCAGTGGCTGGAATCAAAAGATTCCACAAATATCTCTATGGGAGGAAATTCGAGCCGATAACAAACCATAAGCCACTCCTGGGAATCATTGCGGGAGGTAGATCTACACCCCACGGGTTATCTCCAAGAATGCTGAGATGGACAGAATTCTTCACCGCTTATAATTACCAGCTGCTGTAAAGACCGGGAAAGACAATTGACCATGCAGATGCCCTCAGCAGATGCCCATTGCCAGAACCGGTGGAAGACCCAGCACCGTCCACAACCACATTGTTGATAGAGACTCGCATGAACACACAGATCACAGCCGTAGACATCGTGAGAGCAACAGAAAGAGACAGGATTTTGGCATGGGTTTTGAATTTAGTATTGAAAGGATGGCCAGAGATGGGAGTAGATGAGGAATTCAAACTGTTCAAGACACGAGCTATCAAGATTGAGAGGGTGTTTGTTGAGGGGGGATAATCATTCCAAAAATGTTGAGAAGTTATATTCTGGAAATGTTACACAGGGATAGTTAAAATGAAGGCGCTAGCTAGAAGTTATGTCTGATGACAGGGAATGGACAAGGAAATAGAAAAATGGGTAGCGATGCGCTACCCTACCAAGAATGTCACCCGACACCACACACAGCACCCACACATGATTGGAAAAGCCCTAAGACACCATGGTCCTGCATACACGTTGATTTTGTGGGACCCTGCCAGGGAAACACATTTTTAATCATTGTCGATGCATACTCTAAATGGCTAGAAGTAAATTTCATGTCATCATCAACAACAGAAATGGTCATCCAAGTCCTACAGAGACTGTTTGCTACACATGGGTTGCCCGACTTAGTAGTCTCCGATAATGGGCCACAATTTACCGCTATTCAGTTTGAAATGTTCTTAGCTTGCCAAGGGATTAGACGTGCACTATCCATGCTGGAGAAGCCATCCACTAATGGACAAGAGGAATGGATGGTGAGAACAACAAAGGAAACACTAGCTAGAATGGGCCCAGGGGACATCCAAGCAAAAATAGACAAATTATTAAGCATACAACACATAACTCCCAGTGCAACCATGCACAGAAGTCCCACAGAACTATTGATGTGGAGGAAGTTGAGATCCAACTTAGACAGACTACATCCCCTGATACAACGCAGAAAACTCAGTAGACTCCACTAGTAAATATAGACAGTCCCAAGTGGGGGATAAGATGTATGCAAAGAATTTCAGCGGAAACCCCCTATGGGTTCTGGTGAAAATAATCCAAATCACAGGCCCATTATCATACAGAATAGAAACAGAGGATGAGTGAGGGTGGAAAAGACACATAGACCAAATCAGAGGCCAAATAGTTAGAAAGGAACATGAGACACAAGAGGAAACCCAGGAGTGAGAGAGGAAATACCACACAGAAACCACAGAAATAGACCAGGCTCTACACAATACACAACCAAATGCACAACAACAACACTCAAACCCGAATAGAGCCGGCGGGCACTTATCTGATGTCCAGCAATGAGTTCCCGAAGTCGGAGACAGTCCACCAATCCAGCAGGGGAATGAAGAAATAAATATCCAAAAATATAGGTCCACGCCATTGGCCGAGTTCGAGAGAATTCCAGGAGTGCCCACAGGAGAGACACAGAAATCAACCTCTTGCTGCGAAATCACCTAGTCAACTGAACTGCTCAGGTCAAGTCGTGCCCAAAAGCGACCCGCCTACTTGCGTGATTATGTTGTCTGAGAAGAACCTGATTGGTCAATGCCAGTCTAGAGGGAAGGTGTGTTAAGTATTGAATAGACGGGCACAGGGACCAATCAGAAGGCAGTAGCTAGAGCAGGAAAATTAAGCGCGCGGGCTGAAGCTGCGGACAGCTTCAGTTTAAAAAGGGCTGCCGCAGCTTGCATTGTCATTGCTGTTACTGAATAAAGCTGTTGAATGGCCAGATGTGTCCTGTGTCCTCTGTCTGCACCAGTGGTGGGTTGCCCCCAGTTCGCACTGGTTCTATAGAACCGGTAGTAAAACTGGTGGGAGGATCCACCAACTGACCCCGTCGTCATCAAAATGCTTCTGCACGGCCCCATTGCGAACCAGTAGTAAAGGTAAGTAGAACCCACCCCTGGTCTGCACCCACTACTCAACAATGGGCTCCATTTTAGTAGATATATGTATAATTTTAAGTTAATCTCTCAGTAACTGTCAACAGTTGAACATCAAACATAGTTTAAAGGAAATCTTACCACAGCACAGTGATATGACGATTATCAGGGTTATCAGCAAAAGGAGAGAAATACCAGCTAAGGGAACCCATATATAAAGTTCACAGGAGAACATCGTACTTTTTGTACTTGTCGTTACTGAAATATAAAGCAAAAGAAGAGCAATGCATTCAAAAATGTTATCCCTCCAGTTTTTGATAATGTTTTATTATTTGAAATTTATTTGTTCTGCTACAACTTGCTCTTGAAGAACAATATTGTTAACTGCCAGCCTAGAAACATATATATGTGTATATGTGTGTGTGTGTGTGTGTGTGTGTGTGTGTGTATGTGTGTAGTAATTTTCACTATTTCTTTTGTTTGTTTAGGGGAAGATCCTTCTCTTTCTTCCTCAGGAACATCCCACATGTTCACAACTGTTCTGTGGGAAAGATCCCTGAAGAGAGAGAGAGGAAAATGCTCAGTTGAACTTCCCCTCCCACATTCACAAGGTCCTTATCAATAAGTATCCTACAGTGCAGATCCCTGAATTCCAACATCTTCCTACTATGCTTCATCCCCTTATATTTAGTTCATATACTTAAAAAGGGAAGTTAATAATCTGACCCTGTTGTGAAGTTCTACCTTCAACTCCTGATATGCTGAAATGATATTATGAGTTCTGTGGTGCTTTAACTGAACAGCAATAGTGGTTGTGATTTTCAAGGAGCCATACAGATAGTCCTTGACTTGCAACAGTTCATTTAGTGACCAAAATTACAACGGCTCTGAAAAAAATGACTTATGACCATTTTTCAGAGTTACAGCCTTTGCAGCATCCCCATGGTCATGTCATCAAAATTCAGATGCTCGGCATCTGGTTCATACTTTACGATAATTGCAGTGCCCTGAGGTCATGTGATCACTTTTTGACAAGCAGAGCCAATGGGGATCCAGATTCACTTAACAACCAGATTACTAATTCAACAATGATTACGACTGCAGGAAAAGTCATAAAATGAGGCAAAACTCATTTAACAAATTTCTCACTTAACAATATACATTTTGGACTCAATTGTAGTGTGTTAAGGACTTTCTGTAGTGGCAATAATTACTAGGAACTTTGAAGAAATGCTTATTAATGCATTTTTTCTCTCCAATTAAAACATTTACACCCACTTCATGTAGACTGCCCTATCCCCTTGGCTTTTGTTTGCATTACTAACTGACTTGCATTATTCCTCTCTGGCTCAAAGAGCCTTTCCAACTCTTTGCTCCATTGGAGAAGAAGAGATCCATTGGAGGAAGAAAGACAGAGAAGCAGTATCAAGATGTTCTGCTCAGCTAATGTTCAGCCATAACCAGACATACTTCTCTCAACAACTTGGAATGACTGTTGAACTTGCATTTGGATGAATGTATAAAACACACATGTGAAAAATTTGGCCTCCAGTGTGGAAAAGTAGGATACCTAGAAGCACCATAGTAAAAAATTATTTGTAACCCGTTGCAGGGGAATATTACATGTGCACATCCTTACTTGTTGATCAATTCAATTTAATTCAACTCCATTCAATTCCTTGTTAAATTGACTTCCCTTATTTGCTCCTGATGGAAATCAAAGTTATGTGTTGTTTGCAGCATGAAATGTTTTTTGTGTTAAACCCAGAGCCTAAAGTGACATGGCTGCTTTTCACCTGTGGCCTCAAATTTGGAAGTAGGCTAAGGAAACATACCTATGACTGTAGCATTGGGACATTCCATAGCTGCTTCTTTTATCAGTCCTTTGATGGTGGTTGAAATTTGCTGTGGGGTGGTAGGACGCACTGTGGTAGTTTTCACTGTAAACAAGATAGATATGAAAGTGTTTTTCTTCTGTTTTCATGGTTAATGGCTGGATGGTTTATAACAAGATTTCTTCTCCATAGTTTTAAGTGGTTCCAAAATCATGACAGATATCAATGAAAAGAAAGAAAAAAAGGAAAAGAAAAGAAAATGCAGAAAAGTCAAGCAATTATCTCCTGATTAATATCATTCTTAACCACAAGATAGAGCATAAGCTGATCTGGCAGGGAAGATACAAATGGGGAATTTAAAGGTTTAAAGGATGAAACCTACCTGGCAGGAATACTGGGATGCCTGAACTAAAAAGTAGCTTCTGATTGCGATGGCGCACACAAAAATAGGTACCCTCATGGTTCTCCTGAAAGCTGGCAATAGTTAGCTGGTAGTAGCTGCCAGCTTTTGTAGACTTGTAGCCTTCAAGAGCACCTGTTACCTCTTTAGATCTTGATGTAACATGTGTAATGAAGTGGAGTTTGCCATTTGATTTCTGAAGAACCCAGAACACGCCAGCATCCATGTAGTCAGTCTCACATTTGAATTCCACTTTGGTTCTAAAAGTTTGGGGAGGATTGCTGATCATACTGATTTCTATTCGGTCTGTTTGGGACCCACAGCAGCCTAGAGAGAGAGGAAAAGTTCAGTGCAGCCCAAGAATTTTAAACACATTCTGATTGGCTGGATTGGCTGAAAGGCTGTGAAATTAAGAAAAAAACCTATTACACAATTCTGAAATGAGTGCTGACCTAGGACTGGGGAAACCCACTTTCTAGTCCTTTCCCAGCCATGGCCACTGAGTGAGTGGCTTTGGTTAATCGTGGAATAACAAATCCAGCACAGCCTACAACAACATGGTGGTGAGAAAAAGAGAAAAAGAAATGTAAAGTGTCTTTTGCTTTTAAAGGAAAGGCAGGATATAAATTAATTTTTTAAAAAGAAATAAACAACATGGGCTAAAGAAAACAAGATGCAGATAAAAAGGTGTAGGGCATGTTCTTCCTCAGCCTCATCACTGTACGACTCTGCTGCCAGCTCCGCAGGCTGCGGGCAGACCACAGCATTAGTTTAGGAATTGTTGATTCGACCGGAAGCGTCGTGGCGAGGCAGTCGGGGAATTTGTGAGCTCTGATGAGCTCCGCAAAAACCTGGACTGATGAACCGTTGCCAAGGAGTCTTTGGACCAGAACCTTCCTGTAGGGATGTGTGTGAAAGAGAGGCACCTTGGAAGACCAAGAGGAACAGGCAAGTTCTTCGATGGTCAGAGGTAGCTCTCTATGACTTGGCAGTGGGGGCAGCAGCCATTTCAGCTGTCATGAAGCTGGGGCAACCAGACTAAGCATGGAGCAGGAGTGGTGATTTGATCAGAGTTTTTTGGAGCCAGGTGAGTGTTAGCCAACTGATAATAAGGAAATTAAAAAAAAACCCTGAAATCCGCAAAGAGAAAATGGTGGTTAATAAGCATGAGGGGAAGAAAAGAGGACATTGGAGTGAATTTTTAAAGAGACAGAAAAAAAACCCCAAAATAGAAAATTGATTTTTGAACAAATTTGGAAAATAATTTGGAAATTGTTAAAATGAAAGAAATTACCCCAAGATTGATCAAAGGATCGGAAAGGAATAATTCGATCCTTTTTCTCTCCTCCTTCTCGTGAACTTTAAGAAAAAATAAAAAGACAATGGATAATAGCCTTGTAACAGAAGTGTTGTATAAACAAAGGGGAAAAGAAAGAAAAAGAGTTGTTTAAATTTGGACTGAACTACAAAATTGACTTGGTATTCTCAAAGCCAAAAAGAAAAAGAGAAACTAGTTAAGATTGTTAACATACTGAAACAAAATGGATACTTGCTAAATAACTGGAAATTGTGGATTGCAACAGAGACACCATCAGGAGCAAAAAGGAACATTGTAACTTGGTCTGTGTTTTGGAAAATACTGAACTTTGCAGATAATAGCCGTGAGAACTTTTGGGGAGGATCTATTTGCTTGCAAGTGGCTTGACTTTGGAGAAAAGAAAAAAAGAAATACTACTGAATTTTTGAAATTGGAACAATATCAATTTAAAAGGAATAAAATACCACAGAAAATCAGAAAAATCATTAAAGCGATGTACTTGTCATAGAAAATGGAAATAAGAGAAATAACTACAATGATACATGGGGAATCAAAATTTGAGGATATAAAAAACGGGAAAGAACATGTGCAAGTTGACAAGGAAACCAAGAGGGAGAAGCGACATACAGAGTCTGAAGATAAAAATGACAAAGAAAATGAGACCAAATGTGAAAATGCATTTGAATATGTGGATAGTAATAATAAAAAGGGGTTTTTAAAGATTACATCGGGATTAACAATGAAAGTAATAGGGAGGATAGAAAGAGACAAACATGGAAAGAAGAGTGGAACAGAAAGGATATAAAGAATTTAAATGATTACACTGGGATTTACAGTGAAAAAACACAAAAGAGAGAAAGAGGAAATATAGGGTAGAAGAGAAGAATCCAGAACTTTTATATATAGAATGACAATATTGGGTTAAACAGTGGACTAAATAGTGGTGAAATTAAAAAAAGAGAAAAGAGAGAAGAAACAATGGGCAACATAGGGCAAAATAAGATAGATCAGGATTTTAAAGTTCAGGAATGAAGGGTAAAGAAAAAGGTAAAAATAAAACTGAAATGGGATAAAAGGAGAAGGAAATGAAAGAGGAATTTGAGGTATATGTTTAGAACTGAAATGTGAATTACCATACTGAGCTGCGCAGGTCAACTAGGACTCGCATGAGCCCTGCCTACCTCCATGATTATGTTTGTAAATATGTAAATTTGTTCTAGGAAGGGAGGGGTGTTATATACCATATAAGGTAATAAAGAAGTGAGCTGCAGGCTTCACTCCATTCCCAAATAGGCGGGAAAATACTTGAATCTCATTGGCTAAGCCGTCTGGCAGTCCTCTACAAAAGAGGATACTTCCAGGGACTTCCGGCTGGCACCGCAGCGCATTGTGGATGGTCATTTTTTGACCACCAGTCCCAAGCCTTTGTGAAGCCGTTTTGACAGCGTAAAATGGCTGTCTGACGACTTCGAAATCTCTCCTTCAGGAGAAATAGGAGAGTAGAGCAGTCGTGGGGGAGTAGAGCTGTTCAAAAAGCCTGCTGGGGCAATTCCAGGGGCTGGAAGGATTAGCTTCCTGTTCAGCCCAATGAAGCTTTGAAGCTGGGATGACTCTGCTAAGGCAGAGCTAGATGCAGCGACCGCCTCTGCACTCAATGCGAAGATCAAAAGAATTTAAAAAGCAGATGGAGCAGAAACAGGCGTACAGGCAAGAAAGAATCAATACCTAACTCCAAGTTACATTGTTTCTAACAGGATTCAAGTGAGTTGAGTTTTTACTTAATGGTGTCTTTGCTGTAACAACGAAAGTGAAAGTTAGTAATGAAAGTCTCAGCTGAGGCTTTTGTGTATTGAACTGATTGAAGTTGTTGGAAAGAGAAAAAAAGAAACAGACTGAGGAGAAAAGGAAAAAAGTTTACCAATTTTTAAAACCCCTGAAAGTTGTTTTTGAGACTCTGTACTTGTAAAGGGGAGAGAAGATGAAAAAAGATTTTTAAGAAAGAATGAACAAAAATGGCTTCCAAGCAAATTAAACCAGTAATTCCAAAAGTAGGAGAGGGTTCTCCTGTAGTGTCAGTTGTGACACAGAAGGCTCAACTTCCTGTAGATTCAAAAAGTCAAGAAACTCCCATTAAAGACCTTAAAGAATTTATAACTGAAACTATGAATAATCAAACAGCAATGATAGAAAGAATAGAAATAGAATGGAAGAGAAATTGGAGAAATTTGAGCAAGAAATAAAGGAAATTAAAGATGTTGTTACAAAAAAGCATGATGAAATAAGATATGATATCTTACTAGCAGTATCTAGCCTGTCTAAACATCTTATTCAGCTGGATGAGAGAGTGGAAGAAATTAATGAGGCTAATTAAACCTAGAAGCCAAAATGGGTGATGTAATGACTAAAACTGAGAGATTGGAAAATGAGGTGACTATGATTCAGTACAGATCTATGGAGTTTGCCCTCAGACTGAGAGGAATGAAGGAGAATGGTTGGGAGAACTTAAGAGACAGATGTGCAGAGGCTACAGCAGCAATTATTGGAGCAAGAAAAGAGGACGTGGTACACCAGATTGACAAAGCATATAGAGTCAACTCTTGGGTGGCAAAACAAAGGCAATTGCCAAGAGATGTGATGATTTATTTCATTGATAGAAGAATTAGAAATGATATCCTACAAGCTTCCTACAAAAACAAAATCCAGATGTTTGGATAAGAAATTCAGATTCTGAAAGAGATTCCTCCTAAAATGTTAAGAGATAGAAAGGATTTTGGTTTTTTGGTTGAGGAGCTGAGAAGGCAACAACTAATGTACAGATGGGATGCACCAATAGGTCTAATAGTTACCTATGGTGGAGAGAGATACCGCTTGAATACAGTCTGAAAAGCCAAAGATTTTTATTTTAAAGTCTTGAAGGCTGGACATTCATCCCCATCCAAGGAGGGCAAAAAAGAAATAGAGATAACTCAACAGGAGAAAAATGGAAAACAGATAACTTATGCTGATGTGGCAGCTGGAGGAAAAGTACAAGAAGATCTTTCTTTTCCATTGAAAAGCATAGAAGGGTCAGTATTTGAGACAGAGGAACCAAAGGAGCAGCGCATGACGCGAGCAACTTTTAAACAATTACAACAACAACAAAAACAACAACCAAAAGCACAATGTCCAAGAGTTAATTCAAGAAGTGCAAGAACCTCAAAAAACAGAAGCAGTGGGAGGGGCAAAGCCAAAGAATAAGATGCAAGAAGACCTTCAGCGAATGCTCTTAACACTTCAAGGTGCCAAGGATGGCAACTAAGTTCCTCTCTTGGAATGTCAATGGTTTAAATTCACCACAGAAGAGGAAGAAAATATTTCATTATTTGAAACAATTTAAGAACGATGTTATTTGTTTACAAGAAACACATATTAAATTATCAGATCAAAAATACCTAATAAATTCAAGATTAGGGACTCATTTTGTGGCCTCAGCTCCAGAGAAAAAGAATGGAATTGTTATTTACATAAAGAAAGGATTAACAGCCAATTTAATTGAGGCAGATGTGTATGGAAGATACATAGCAATAGAATTATTAACTCAAAATGGCAAGATGCTTTTAATTGGGATATATGCCCCAAACCAACAACAAGATAATTTTTATAAACATTTACATTCTAAAATAATACACTGGGATTATAAATCATTTATTTTAATGGGTGATTGGAATGGAGTGATAGATACATTGAAGGATAAGAAGAGCACTTCTAAAGTTTCTATACGTGCAAAATTACCTAAATCTTTTTTTGATATAATGGAAGACCTGGAACTGAAGGATATTTGGAGAGAGTGCAATATGGATGAAAAAGATTACATCAATCTTTTTCCAGGATTGATTTTATACTAATTACAAATGATTTTCTCCCCAGGGTAAAGAAGACAAAGATATGTCCTAGGATTTTAGCTGATCATAGTCCGGTTTGGTTGGAATTGGAACAGGAAAGAGGGAAAAGGAGGACCTGGAGATTGAATGAAAATTTATTTAGATACGAAGAAAATGTGAATGAACTTAAAATATTAATGAAAGAATTTTTTATTAATAATATGGATAAGGGTACCACTATGGAAATGGTATGGGATGCAAGTAAGGCTTATATGAGGGGAGTTTTGATATATATGAATAATAAATATAAATTAAAGAAAACAAAGATGCAGAAAGAGATTGAGGAGAAAATAAAAAAGAAAGAACAATTATTAATATGTAATCCAGGAGATACAAAAATAAAGGAAACAATAAATATATTGCGAGGGCAATTTAACATGTTAATGACTGATCAGGTAGCAACTACTTTGCAATATGCAAAACATAATACTTTTTGTAATGCCAATAAACCAGGCAGATGGTTGGCTTATACATTAAGGAAGAAACAAAAATCACGAGTTATTAGTAAGATAGAATTTAGAGGTAAAGAAGTTTACCAACAAAATATGATTAAAAAAGCTTTTTCAGAGTATTATACAAAATTATATGCAAGAGACTCAATACAAGGTTCAGATATTGATAGATATTTAAAGGAGAATAGTAGTCTTGAATTAAAAATGGAACAAAGGGAAGGTTTGAACCAACCTATAACCTCTGAAGAGATTAGTTTAGCAATTAAGCAATTAAAATTAGGTAAAACACGAGGAACAGATGGTTTGACAGCTATTTATTATAAGACTTTACAGTCGGAAATGGTTGAACCACTTAGATTATCATTTTGTAGGATTCAATCAGGGGGAGGGGAATTCCACCTCCTGGAAAACAGCTTTTATCTCATTGATTCCAAAAGATGAGCAGAATGTTAAGCCAGAAAATTTTAGACCAATTTCACTCTTGAATACTGATTATAAAATTTTTGCTAAGGTATTGGCAAATAGATTAATGCCAGTTATGCAACAATTAATTCATAATGATCATTCAGGATTTATAAAAGGCAGCAAATGAAATATAATGTGAGACAAGTTATGGACTTACTGGAATATTTGGAAAAAAATAACCAAATCTCTGCAGCGTTTTTCTTTTTGGATGCAGAGAAGCCATTTGATCGATTGAATTGGCAATTTTTGTTTAAAATCATTGATAAAATTCAATTTGGAGATCAGTTTGTGCAATCAATTAGAGCAATATATCAAAAATGATCAGCACAAATAATTGTTAATAAAATACGTGAGTCTGACAAATTGAAAGGAATAGTAATTAGACAACAGGATTATAGATTGAGGGCTTTTGTAGATGATTTGGTTGTTACTTTAACTCAACCTATAAAAACAGCTCCATATATGTTGGATATACTGGAACAGTATAGTAAGGTTTCTGGATTTAAAGTAAATCAATATAAAAGTAAGATTATAGTCAAAAATATGACTGTATTTCAAAGAGAAGAGTTAGGAGGAATAATGGGATTTGAAATAGTTAAAAAGGTTAAATATTTGGGAATATATGTTGCAGCTTCAAAGTTATTCAAAAATAACTATGAAGTTCTTCGGCAAAAAGTGCAAGGATATGGAAAATTGGAAAAAATTGCAATTATCTTTATTAGGAAGAATAGCAGCAATAAAAATGAATGTATTACCTAAGTTTTTATTTTTGTTTCAGTGCTTAAGAAAGATGGGAACTTGAAAGAATGGCAGAAAGGAGTTAATACCTTTATTTGGTCTGGGAAAAAATCTAGAGTAAAATTAAAAATTATACAGGATGTTCATGAAAAAGGGGGTTTGAAAATGCCTAATTTAAGATTGTATTATGAAGCATCTGTGTTACTGCAAATTAGTGATTGGTTTAACTTAACTGAAGAAAGGATATTAAATGTAGAAGGATACGATTTGTTATATGGATGGCATGCTTATCTATTGTATGAGAAAAAAGTGGATAAGATTTTTAAAAGTCATATATTAAGAAATGCTTTGCTAAGGGTTTGGAAAAAGTACCAATATAAGTTAAATTAAAAGATACCTATATGGGCAAATCCTAGACATGCAATAGAAAATATAAGCATAGAACAAAAAATGGAGGTGATTACTTATAAGGAGCTTTTGTTTAATGAAAGGGATAATTTACAATTGAAGTCTTTAGAGGTATTGAAAGATGAAGGGATAATTTATACCTGATTTCAGTATGGTCAACTCCAAGCTAGATGGAGGGAAGATCAAAAAACTGGTTTTATGCAAAGTGAGGAAAATTTGGTAAAACAGATTAGAGATCAGAGTCAAATGCATATCAAGAGATTGTATAATGCCTTTGGAAACGGAACTGGTTAAAGATTGTATGATTAAATGGGCACAAAACTTTCAGGAACCAATAATTTATTAATTTGATTTATATTCCGCCCTTCTCTGGAGACTCAGGGCGGCTTACAGTGTGTTAAGCAATAGCTTTCATACTTTTGTATATATTTATACAAAGTCAGCTTATTGCCCCCACAAACTGGGTCCTCAATTTACCCACCTTAGAAAGGATGGAAGGCTGAGTCGACCTTGAGCCTGGCTAGGATTGAACTCGCAGAATTACAGGCAGCTGGATGTTAATTGCTGCCTATAGTAGGAGGCATTAGCCCCCTATGCTACTCAGGCTTCCATCATTTCCATTAATGATGGAAATATAGGAAAAGATTTGGGTTAGAAATGTTAAATTTATGCAAGCACAAAATATAAGGGAAAACTTTTATAAAATGTTTTATAGATGGCATTTAGATCCCAATAAATTGTTATGTATGTACCCAAATATGCAACCCAAATGTTGGAGATGTGATTGTGATGATGCAACTTATTATCATATATGGTGGACTTGTAAGAAGATCAAAGCATTTTGGATAAAAGTTTGGTGGGTAATTCAAAATATTCTGAAAAAAAGCTTGAAATTTACTCCACAATTGTTCTTATTGGGTATAATAACTGATTGTACAGTACTAGATACTAAATTGCTTTTAACTTTATATCAGCAGCTAGGCTGTTGGTAGCCCAATATTGGAAGAAAGACTCTGTGCCTACTATAGAAGAATGGACATTGAAAGTAACAAACTTAGCTGAAATGGCGAAGATCTCAGCATACTTGAAGGATCATACACAGGAGAGATATATTTTGGAGTGGAAAAATTGGAAAGACTACGTTCAAAACAAATACCAGACAAGAAGATATCAAATTGCGTATGCATGAGTGTAAAGATAATTTGGGTTACTTATAAGGGAGTTAAGGTCTTTTTTTGGAGGGGGTTATTAGTTTATGGATGGTTAGATTAATTTAGTTTATGACTGTTTTTCTTTTTTTTTAACACCCTGTATTCTGCTCTGGGAAGTTGGGGAGGGGGGGGAGGAGGAGGGGGAGGGGGGAGGGGGGATGGGAAGGGGGTGGGGGGTGAAATATTATTCTTTGTTTGTAAAACTTTTCAATAAAAAAAAAGAGGATACTGCCAGACAAGCAAGTTGTTGGGTTGTACTGGTCTACTATTAAAGAGCTGTTGTTACTGAAGAATTGTGTCCGTCTATTCTATCACTGAATCCAACATTAATCATCTTTGTTGCTCTTCTCTGTACTGTTTCTAGAGACTTAACATCTTTTTTTATATTGTGGTGATCAAAACTGGATGCAATATTCCAGGTGTGTGTTCTTACCAAGGCCTTGTAAAATGGTTACTAACACTTCACATGATCTTAATTCTATCCCTCTGTTAATGCACCTGAGTCAGCATTGGCTTTTTCTACAGCTGCAGCACGCTGTTGAGTCATATTTAGGTGATTGTCCACTAGGAGTCCTAGAACCCTCTCACAGTTATTGCTATTGAACTACATACTACCTGTGCATTTTTTTTCTTGCCTATGTGTAAAATCTTATTTTTCTCACAACCGAATTTCATTTTGTTAGATAGGGCCCAGTATTCGACTCTATTGAAATCATATTGAATCTTGAGCTTATCTTCTGGAGTGTTGGCTATTCTTGCCAGCTTGGTGTAGTCTGAAAATTTGATGTTCCCTCATCTAAATCATTTTTGAAAATGTTGAAAAATGTTGGGTCTAAGACAGAACGTTAAGGTATCCCACTGCGTATTTCTCTTCATGTAGTTCTATTAAGGATATATGTTGAGAGTGGCTAGTCAGATAGTTACAAATTCATCTGATCGTGATGTTGTCTTACCCATATTTTTCTATCTTGTCAAGTAGTAGGATGTAGTCTACTTTATGATGTCCACCTCATTTTGCTGGTCCACTAATTTAGTTAGCCTGAGTAGCGTAGGGGAATAATGCCTCCTACAAAGGCAGCATTTAAGTTCCAGTTGCTGCAATTACTTGCGAGTTCAATCCCAGGCAGGCTCAAGGTCGACTCAGCCTTCCATCCTTTATAAGGTGGGTAAATTGAGGACCCAGTTTGTGGGGGGCAATAAGCTGACTTTGTATAAATATAAATATACAAAAGTATGAAGGCTATTGCTTAACGCATTGTAAGCCGCCCTGAGTCTCCGGAGAAGGGCGGCATATAAATCAAAATAAAAAATAAAAAAAAATGCAATAAGTTTTGTCTGGCATGATCTGTTTTTGACAAACCCATGTTGGCTTCTGATTATAACTCTGTTTGCCTCTAGATTTTCAGAGTTTCATTGCTTCATTATATTTTCTAGGATCTTGCCACGTAGTGATATTAAACTGATCGGTCTGTACTTTCCTGGATTCATACTCTCCCTCTCCTTTTTTTGAAGATGGAACCACATCAGGTTTTTTTTCTAGTCACATGATTTATAATCCAGATATAGGATTAATTGGAGTAAATCTAATTTACTTCCTTTAGGGTAAACCCTTTAGGGTTGGATGTCTCATTAGAATGGTGGACATAGATGGGACTTCTGGTCTCTATCAATTTTATTAAATGTTTATGGATTTATATTCCTAAATTTCCAAATCTGCCCTAGTTAATACGTCTACTCTGCTGGAACATATTACATTAGATTTTGACACATGTTATATGATACCTTTGACTTAGTAGTGTAAAATAAATGTGTTTAAAATGAATATAACTCCCAGTCTTGTATAAACTTTAAGAGCAATAACTACGTTTAATCTAAAAAATATTTTGATCGAAGAGATAGGGTTTTGAAAAAAATCAGCTGGAAAAGTAAAACACCTAGAATCTCTTTCTAAATTAAATTTGACAGATAGCAGTTTTAATCTGGATTTTCAGAACAGTGTACTGGTCTTGCATTTTAGTATCAATATTATAGGAATGGGTTTTTTTGGGAAATAGAATGCCACTATAATTTTAATTGGAATGTTATTGTACTTACTCGTTTAAGTCTTGGCAGTTGCTAGATACATTTATTAGCACTAATTTAGTATTTCCAACGTTGATAGTGTTAAAATGTATTTGGGCCCTGTTAGGGTTAGTTTGGATATGAACTCACATGAACGCTTGACTCTTTCGTTTAACTTTATACTTAAAATCAATGGAAAAAATAGTCACAAAAAGGTACCATCTTTTTAGCAACTGCAAACATAATTTTCTTTCCATCAACTTAAAAGTGGAGTTATATCCAGTTTAAGCATATCTTGACAACTCTGTATGGATTCAATGCTTCAGCAGCTTCCAAAATATCTATGTAATTAATATTGAAGAATTCAGTGTCAGAATTCAGAACTTACTTTTTTCTGGTCAAAAGCTAAAGAAATAGTTTTTAAAAACTATAATAAATATACCAGAAGCTTGGGATCAAAAAAGGGAAACTCCATTCCTTACAACCAATGGACTGAGATTTTGAAGAACTAAGTTTATGTCATGTGTTTTAACATTGAAATTAATCTATCAAAAGTTTTTTTAAATTTACCATCGGGAATGCTCTGTAAAGAACAGATTAATGATTATTAACCAAGTTCCTGACCACTTCAAAAAGGGAAACATGAAAATAGGAATCGATGGTGAAAAGCACTTTCCTAGGAATGCAGAAAGTTGAAAGCGGTGAATGCAGCACAGAAATAAAGTGTTGGATTGCAGTGGATTCTACAGTGAAGATGCATATCAGCTAAATATGGAAAAGCAAGGACATTAGCCTGGCAATCAAATCAGGTTAGTTCGCTCTATTGTGTTCCACATAGCTACTTATGGGTGTGAAAGTTGGTCCTTATAAAATCAAAACAGAAAGAAAATTGACTCGCTTGAGCTGTGGTGCTAGAAAAGACTCCTGCGTATATCTTGGACAACAAAGGTGATTAACAATTAAGTGGAGTGCATAACATAAGATATCACGAGAAGGCAAAATCACTAAACTGTCTTATTTACTTTGGCCATGTCATGCTGGGAAATTCACTGTAGAAAACAATTAAATTTGGAAGAGTTAGCAGTAAAAGGCAACCAGACCATCAAAGAATACGGTGACTGGATACTATCAAAGCTGATACCAGCCAGAACATAGGAAAAAGAAATAATGCAATGAAATAATGGAAGATATGGAGAGACTTAGCCCATAGAATTGCCAAGAGTCAGACACAATAAATGGATAAATCATCATCATCATCATGCAAGAAATTTGAGGGAACTTAACTCCAAATGTTATAATCATACTTCTGTTTACAACTCTTTTGGAATAATGGCATATAATAAATACATTGACAGCATTATTAAAGAAGACTCTAGTTTTAAAAACATGTAGATTGTACTGAATTATATACTGACAACTTGGAATTAACATGTCCAGTACAAATATGGGTTTTTTTGTGCTCCTATAATAGCAAAAAGATAACAAGATTGGATTTCAGAGATGTGTGCTTTAGCAATTTTTGAGAAAATTATATATTTGGTTAATCAGACAATGTCACATTATCTTTTTCTTTGTAAAAATTCTTGGCCAACTTGGTCAGTATTGAAAGCTTAAGTTTATTTTTAAAAAAGACTTGAAAGATCACATGGATTTGGAATACAATTGTAATCATGGGGTTTTTAAACATATTTTCTTATTTTTCTTTTCTTTTGTATTTTCTATTGTTTATTTTGTTCGTTTTTATTTTACATTACTTTATCTCTGTTGAAAATGGATTAATCAAATCTAAAAGGTAAAAAAGACACAATGGGAAGTCTTGCACACTGGCTCAAGTTAGAAAAATAATACAGTATTCAAGATTTATTGTTGTCACCAAGGAGTTTGTTGTTGTTTTTTTTTACATTGAATTTTTATCCTCGTAAAGCGATCAGTATCACTGAGAGTGAGTTGGGTAGCCATATAAATTTTCTTAAACAAATAAATACAGGTAGTCCTCCACTTATAACAGTTCATTTAGTGGCAGTTAGAAGTTACGACGGAACTGAAAAAAGGGACATATGACAATTTTTCAAATTTATGACTGTTACAGCATCCCATGGTCACATGATTTACACTCAAATGCTCGACAACTGGTTCATATTTATGATGATTGTTGTGTCCAGGGGTCATGTGATCCCCTTTTACAACCTTCTGACAAACAAAGTTAATGGGGAATCCAATTTCACTTAACAACTACGTTACTAATTTAAGAACTTCAGTGATTCACTTAACAAATGTAGCAAGAAAACTTGTAAAATGGGGCAGAGCTCACTTAACAAATTTCTCACTTGGCAACATAAATTCTGGTCTCAGTTGTGGTAATATGTCAAGGACTCACTGTATTTAATTCTTCAATCATTTAACAACGTTGAAATAAATACTTTACTGTTGGTTCAATGCTCATATTACTTTTGTTGCAGATTAGTGCAATTTGCATAGCATTCTTGGGAGAATGAAGGTATGGGATATTGTTTATATAAATATGGGATATTGTTTATATAAATAAGCAATCCTAAGATTCCATCTTGCCAGTTACAGTATATCAATGTACTGCAAAGTATTTTATTGGTTAAAACAGAATTCAAGATATGAAAAATGTCTTCCTTGTTGTTTGAGTTAAGAGAAAGACTAGCCCAAGGTCACCAACTATTTTTGGGCCTAAGGTGGAGCTAGAACTCCCAGTCCCCTCATTTCTAGCCTGGTACCTTAGCCACTGCACCAAACTGGTCCTATAAATATGTCTCTCAGAATTTGCCAAAACTGACAAAACAGTCAGACAGTGCTTTATGGGACTATGGTTTACCCTCTCTCTCTGTCAGGTTGACTTTATAAAGGAGGGCTGTGGGAAGCAGCCACAATAGCACCTATAGTGAAGGTGGTTATCTGTTACCACATCTTCCCACTGCAGGATGAGGGCAGGAGCTCTTTTTTTCACATTGCAGGGGAGTATTCCCTCACATTTAAATGAATAAAAATATTTATTTAAGAAAAATAAATATTTTTCTTAAATAAATATTGCGAGACCGCCTTCTGCCGCCAATAGCCTCCCTCCAGCCAGTACGCTCGCACAGAGAGGGCCTTCTCTGGGTGCCGTCGGCCAGACAGTGTCGGCTGGTGACCCCCAGGGGGAGAGTCTTCTCTGTGGCGGCGCCCGCCTTCTGGAATGACCTACCCCCGGAGATATGCAGGACATCAGACCTCCGGACCTTTCGTCGGGCCCTTAAAACCCATTTGTTCCATCTAGCTGGGCTGGCTTGATCCCATCCTCTGTTTTAAATTGAAATTGATTTTAAATTGGACTGTTTTAATTGTCGGCCCAAAATATTTAATATTTTTAATTGGTTTTAATTTTTGTATATCATGTTTTATTCTGGCTGTTCACCACCCTGAGTCCGCAAGGAGAAGGGTGGTTTATCAATTGAAACAAATAAATAAAATAAATAAATAAAAATAAGAGAATGTGCTCATCGGAAAAAAATTCTAAATAAAAATGCGTATGGGTGGGAAAATGTTCAGCAAAACCATCTAAATTTTAATGATTTTTTTTTTAAATCTCAATGGAGGACTTAGAAATGAAAAACAAGAAATCATGAGAAAGTAATAGATTAAATAGTCATTAGAAGTCATGCTGGATTTCCTAGAACAGTTCCAGAGCCTTTCTAGGAGCCTGGGGAGGGTAAAACGGCGTTTCCCACCTCCCCCAGAGGCCCTCCGGAGGCCAGAAACAGCCTGTTTGCTGATTTCCAGTGGGCCCAGAAGGCCTGGAAATCAGCTGGCCAGTGCACACATCTGCGCTGGAGCTGAGCTTGCATGCCCACTGATATGACTTCATGTGCCACCTGTGGCACGTGTGCCATAGGTTCGCCATCATGGTCCTAGAAGAATCAATCATGCAGTCAAGCAATAGGTGTTTATTTGTTGTGACATGTAAAGAAGGCTGCTTCTGTATGAGGTCAAAGGCCATTCCTTCATCAGTTTAATTTCCAGAGGAGCCAAGCAGATGATTCTGGGTAGTCTACAAATGGGGCACAATGAGAAATTTTCTTTCTCATTTTCCTAAGAAATAGATACTTGGAAACATGTCATCTCTAGTTCTGAAATATATATTGCCATCCACAATAGTGGCCATTGGTTGTGACTAATTATCTGAATTTTTCTGATTGCTTTTTAAAGCTGTCTCATTTTTCATGATTTACAGCTGGAAATGTTATATGATGAGTAGAAAATTTCTTTTTTGTCTGTCCTCATTCCAATTACTTAACTTTATATCAGTTTACTTTAAACAATTCAATTAAATATGATAGTACTTCAGCACCTTTTTTATTATGAATATTTTAATACTTCCCTCCCTTTCTATTAAAATAAGTAGACATACCATTTTTAATTTAGAGCAATTACATTGAGTTTACTAACCACTATTATGCACTTTCAAGTGTGCTGAAATTCTCTAATCTTCTTATGCCAAACGTTGCACTTGATTATATACCATTATTTTTGACTCCTAGTGATCATTACAAATAGATTTCCTCCATGAGAGTTCTGTATCAAAATGTTAATTTTATTTGAAGATTTTTGAATCTTCAAATAAAATTCTATTTTTGAGAAGAGCAACTAAAACGATTAGGGGCCTGGAGACTAAAACATATGAAGAACGGTTGCAGAAATTGGGTATGGCTGGTCTAGAGAAAAGAAGGAGCAGGGGTTGACATGATAGCAGTATTCCAGTACTTGAGAAGCTGCCATAAAGAAAAGGGGTTCAATTTATTTTCCAAAGCACCAGAAGTTAAGACAAAAAACAATGGATGGAAACTAATCAAAGAGAGAAGCAACCTGGAATTAAAGCGAAATTTCCTAATGGAACAATTAACCGGTGGAACAGCTTGCTTTCGGAAGTTGTGGGTGCTCATCACTAGAGGTTTTAAAGAAGAAATTGCACAGCCACTTGTCTAAAATGGTAGAAGGTCTCCTGCTCGAGCAGGGAGTTGGACTAGAAAACCCCAAGGTCCCTTCCAGCTTTATTCTGAATTGAATTGAAGAATTGAATTGAATTAAAAAAAACTAAAATTATATTAGAACCAGGACTGAATATTTTTTTTATCCAGAGAGACAACTCTCTTTAAGCAAAATTCCAGATTTCCACATATTAGTGCTGAAATTCTTGTATTGACTATATTTTCTTACATGTTTCCAAGATATTTAATATCAGTAATATAATAGTTACATTTTCAATATTTCCTTTAAAACTATTGTCTTTCCTTAATAATCTGTTCATGTGGCACAGATGAAGATATTCATCTCAAATTTTGAATTTTCAGAAGAATAAGTTGGCTGCAAAAACAAAAACCAACTCTTGATAGTTTAATGCAGTTAGGGAAAAATGTGGCAACATTAGAGGTATGCTGATTACGGATACATACTTCTTTTGTATGCATAGAATTATAGCAAAGATTAGCTTGTATGAGATATATGGATCAGAAAATTAATATATCAAATATAAAAGTGCTTGTATTGGATCATGAATTTTATATATACAAATGGCAAAATGTTAGCAAGTAAATTAATTTGTTGATCTTAAAAACATTAATTTGCTTAAGGTTGCAGACATTTTACTTGGTAGAAAAGTAATGATAGCACATGGTCTGTTGGAAGAAATTAATATTTGTTCAAGTAAGTGAAAAAATGAATGAAGACTGAATTGCAAAACAAGATTAGAAGGAAGGAAGAAGAAAAAAGGAAGGAACAGTGAGCAAATGTGTTAGAGAAAGGGAAAGACCACGAAAGGTGCAATTGAATGAAACATGAACACCTGGAAAACAAATAGATGAGAATTTTAAAGAACATCAGACAACGTATGAAGTAGTATGTCGACATCATAAAAGCAAAAGTGAAATAGAAATAGATGGGTATGGTGAGAGATAAATAGTTAAATAGTTTTGTGAAAACTATAGTTGTGCTTCCTTTCTTTTGTGTTATCTCACATTTTAAATTTTTTAAAAGGTATTTTTTCTATTTCTCAAAATTGCTTATTTTGAAAAGGATAGGTATATTAATAGATATGTGCAAATATAACCTATTTTTTCTCAGATATTCTGTTTTCTTCTTCAATTATCTACCTTTTTTTCCTCATTTGTAGCCCCTTCATATTTATCTAACCAGCCCACCTAGTATTTTTTTTAAAAAAAAGACTTGTGGATGTAATAACAAAATCAACAGTAATAGGTTAGATTTATATCCCACCTTTGACTTTTCTATAGATACACTCTTCACTTTTAACTGACAGCTACAATAGTATGAGATAGATTGAACATAATTTTGTTATACAGCCTTGGATTCTGACTTTCAATAAAAGAAATTTACATATCTTTAGAAACCCACTGGAGCCTTGTATCCTATTCAAAATATTTTAAAAAGTTTTTCAATTTAATTGAAAAATTATTTAAAAGTTTAAGGATTTCCCCCCACCATCCCACTATATCCAAAGTAGTAGCATCATACTCACATAAAATCAGAGCAAGGAGCCATAGGAGACGGAAAATTCTGGCCATTTTTTTTCCTTTTGGCAATCTTTCTTTTAGAAAGGCAGAAGAGAATTATGATTAATTTGATGGATGAAATTGGTTCCCATTAGTGGAAGAGGATGTGATGTCAGCTATGTCCCCTCCCTCTCAGAAGAGTTTGAGCTGAAAAAGAATATCCTGAAGGGGCAGCTGGCGGATTTTTATGCAAAACTGAAGGCAGATAGCTACTTTGGTTACAGGCCATAAACAACTTGGAAAATAGTTAAAAAGGAGCAGGTATGCAAAAATAATTGTTCATAAGTTTAGCTTAGCTTCCTGAAATTGTCTTAGAATTTCCCATATGCCATTTGTATATCTATGTGCATGATTTATGTAGATCAGCTGGGATAATGAGGTTAAAGCAACATTATGATTATTTATTTATTTATTTATTTATTTAAATTTAATTTATATGCCGCCCTTCTCTGGAGACTCAGGGTGGCTTACAATGCGTTAAGCAATAGCCTTCATACTTTTGTATATATCTGCTTAGTAGGGCTTTCGCCTCTCCCCCCCAAGTGGTGTTCTTTTTTATACAAAGTCAGCTTATTGCCCTCACAATCTGGGTCCTCATTTTACCTACCTTGAAAGGATGGAAGGCTGAGTCAACCTTGAGCCTGGTGAGATTCGAACTTGCAGTAATTGCAGGCAGCTGGTGTCATTTTAGCACCACTTAAGCTGCTGCACCACCAAGGCTCCTCTATCATCATAGAGTAACAGTACTCTGTCAGCTCTAAAAACATCCAACTTTGATCTCCATTATTCAGCAGAAATTCTCAAAATGCATAGGGTCACCGAGGGCAGTGTGTTTGGTATCTGAACAAATGTTGATAGTTGGAAATGGGGTGGCAGTATAAGCTAACTTGTCATGTATTTCTTCAGATGATCATCATTTTAACCATTTTCTGTCCACTCTAGGATGAAGCCCTCTCCCACATGTTTCCAACCAGCTTTCTTTTGCCAACTGGGCCCACAATACTTGCTGATGTTGTAGATTCATCTTGTTTTAGATCTTTTTCATGGATGCTTTTTATCAAGTGGGATCCATTCCATGACTGCCTTGGTCTACCTGCTAACAGTTCTTCTTGCTATGTGACCAGCCCATTTCCATTTCAATTCTTTTAGTCTCTTTATGATATTGTGTATACTTTTGTTTGTTCTCTAATCCATGTGCAGGTCTTTCTATCTTGTCTTGTAATACTGAGCATAGTGTCACTTGTATCGATTGTGAGGTTAGTATCCATGTTTCATTGGCGTATGTAAGAACAGGTAGCGCACACAAAACTTTTCAAGCACAGTGGGAGGTTGTTCTTGAAAATTATGCTTAGCTTGACAAATGCCTGCCAACAACACATCATTCAATTTTTTTCCCCTCAATATTCTTTATCTATATATGGTATATTCCTTTGAATTGGAACATGGTTGATGAACAGAGATTCTGCTTATATAGGACCAAACTGTATATCATACTGCAAAGATGGAAGCCCACCAGTGTCAATCAATGTGTAAGGCATTCATTGAACCCACAAAAAATACACTACAGAAAAAGAGCACATTTCTGTAATTTCAAAATATTGTGAGAAATACTTTAGAGGGTGAAATAATTGTTTTATGTTTTTATCCCACAAACCCTCAGCTTTGTTGTTTTACCTTTTTGTATACACGAAATTATTTTCTGGTATTCGTTTTCTTGATTTTCTCTATATGATGTTATTTTGAAAGAATCGAGATAGGTTTGTTGGTTTCTATAATTATAATTTTAATTGAGATTAAGTTGGGATGACTGGAAAGAAGAAGAAAGCAGAAAGAAGAAGAGGAGGAGGAGGAGGAGGAGGAGAATTCTTTAGGTTTTTTATGTGCATACATTTCATTTTAATAAATGATTAAACCTCATACTGCTTATGCTTCACTGATCCTAGAAGATTGCTTAGGATGTGTTGAAAGAACTGGGAAATGCTTTTATTAGCTGCTGGAAGGAACAAAAAAAGCAGAAGGGAGACTCCTACAGTAACAAACAGAGGCACCATTCCTGGTGGGACCAAAGAAAGAGCTGAAGAAAGAAAGTTACTGTTCGGATGAAGATGAAATGGATGATTTGCTACAATAAAGTACAGAACTACAAATTTTGTAACTAAAATCACTTTTAATTCCCCTTGCAAAGTTTTACCACAATACAATTTACTTTCAGTTTGACAGGGAATTAAGTTAGCCATTTTAAAATATTTTTCTTTGTGATTCCGCTGTCACCCAAAATAGCCAGGGAAATTTCCATGTCAACAATGAAGAATCAATAAAATAGCAGATTGTCAATTGATGTAGAACTGGGGTGAAGTAAATATTGTTGGAAAAATGAGAAACCGTTTGTCACTCAAATTTCTTTTCTCTTATCAACATTAATAATGATAGTGATTCCTAATACCAAGTGAATGGAAGCCTTCATCAACACAACTTCTGTTGTGCCTCTCTCTGATGTTTCAGTTTGCTCTCTTGAATTAATGACCTTAAACATTAATGTCTCCTAAAGTGAAGATGGAGGGCAGAGATGGACCAATAGTTGGGAGGACTAAAGCTTCATTCTAAACTTTTGGGTCTCCTCAACTTTAATAACACAAGATATATTGCTTGAGAGAAGAATCTTTATATTTAAACAGGTTTAGAATTCTTTTGCTTTGAAATTATACAAAGGCTGAAGAACATATTTCTTCTCTAATCTATTTTGGAAGGATAAGTTTGTTATTTTTCTCATGTTCTGCTATTATGTGTACTTGTGAAATTTTTTAATATCTGACTCTTAATAATGCACTTGATTTTTATATCTATATGCCCTTGGCTAGTGGGAACATGTACACGTTTCAGTTTATTTAACAGCCGGCTCAGTCGTTTTTCTTCTCTTCCATTCTCTCTATGCCTCCTCCCTTGCTTTTTCTTTTTCATATTCCTGTAAATCAACTTTCATTTAAATTTAACATATTAGGTTAATCTGAAAAATATACTCCCTTTTCTCTCACAGTAGTTCAGATAACATAACAATAATTTGATTAATTGATTAATATGTGCAAGGCAATGTATAATGCCTAACTAGAGCCAATCTGGGTTTATAGATTTTTAAATACCATTTTTTAAGAATTTTTATTTTTATTTTTTTCTCATTGTTTTGATTGAGATGTTACATGGGTTAGTCTGAGAAACGCCTTTTTCTTTTCACTTTTTAAAAATACCCAACAGTAATTTCTTTTTTTATCATGGAAAGTTAAAAGGGTCAGAGTCTCCAGACCAATGTCACTGAGATAAAAACTTGGAACTAAAAATCCCAAGATTTTTTTGTAGGAGATTCCTATGCTGCATGAATAGCTTTTACAGGATAAGGTAAGATGGCAATTCAAAAGAAAAAGCACGTGCAAGTGTGAACAGAACATGGTCAGGGTGGAAGGAGATCAGTGGTATGCTCTGTGATCAACACGTGTCAATCCATCTAAAATCAAAGTGCATAAAACAATGGTATGCAGCTCTATATAGTACTGAGTGCTGGTCAGCAGTGGTGGGATTCAGCCAGTTCGCACCACTTTGGGAGAACCGGTTGTTAACTTTCTGAGCAGTTTGGCAAACTGGTTGTTGGACGAAATTATTAGGGCAAAGAACCAGTTGTTAAATTAATTGAATCCCACTATTGCTGGTCAGTCACCAAATGCGTTGAGGGTATTTTATATGCAATGGGGGTGTGCATGGCTCATTGGTCATTAGGCATTTCTCTCCTTGACTATGTCATCAGTGATACACTTCAGAAGCAAATGGGCACCACAGCAACATCAGAGAACATGCCGGAGAAATGCCTACAGTGGTACAGCCATGTTCTACAAGCAGCATCCTACAGTACATCACTTCCACTATAATATGGATGGCAAGCACCCATGTGGAAGGTCAAAAAAAAAGATGGCAAGATACAATAAATGCAGATATGAAACATGCCCAGTAGCACCCAGATGTTGCATTTGATTGCACAAGATGATCCAAAAAGTGGACACTGTACCTGCAGGAAAAACACTAGGATGATGATGATGTATGGTGGCAATTCAAAATATGCTAAATTTGATCAATTGTTAAAGAACAAATATCAGATTGACAAGGTTATTTTTTAATATTGTCACAATGGCTAACATTTAGTACTTCTGAATCTATGTAGTCAAACTCTAACAAAAGCACAATTATTGTCAACATGTGAATATAGATAGTCCTCGACTTATAACAAAGTTCATTTAGTGATTGTTCAAGGTTACAAAGACACTGAAAAAGGTGATTTATGACCATTTTTCACAGTTACGACTTTTGCAGAATCCCCATGGTCATGTGATCAAAATTCAGATGCTTGGCAACTGACTCATATTTATGACAGTTGCATGTTCTGGGATCATGTGACCACTTTTTGTGACCTTCAGACAAGCAAAGTCAATGAGGGAGCCAGATTCATTTAACAATCATGTCACTAATTTAACAACTGCACTGATTCACTTAACAACTGTGGCAAGAAAGGCTATAAAGTGAGGTAAAATTCACTTAACAATGTCTCACTTAACAAATGTCTCACTTAACAGAAATTTTGGGTACCATTTGGGCTACCAAAGTATAGGGAGAAAATCTAATTCAACTCTTGATCCTTTTCAGATTCCACGCTGCAGTTTGGAAGCAAGAGATCCTCCTCCCAACTTCTATTATATGGGGTGCTGCAGGGTTCTGTACTCTCTCTGCTCCTAGTTGATATATCCGTGAGCTCTTCCATGAGCCCCTGGAAGAGCTCATCTGTAGCCCTGGGGTAGGGTATCATGTGTATGTTGATGATTCCCAGATATATATTTCAGCCTCGGGTGAAGCATTGGTCCTAATGTTCTGTCTCAAAAAACTGGAAGCTGTGAGGTTTTAGATAGGGAGCAACAAGCTTCAGCTGAATCCTGGTAAGACTAAATATATTTGGGTTTGGGGACCTTCTGAATCTTGAAATTTACCATCTTTGCTGCTGGATGGATTGTTACTGCTTGAAATAGACCAGGTGCATAATTTGGGGGGCTCATAACTCCTACTAAAAGATACAAGTAGTGTCATGGGCCTTGTATAACTTTGAGTTGACAGCAATGTGTGCTTCCAGAACTATGTATGTCACACCTCTGCTCTGCAAACTGCATTGTTTGCTAATTTGCATCCAAGTCCAGTTCAAGGCTTTGGTATGGGTTTTAAAGTCCTAAATAGCATGGGTCCAGGTAATCTGAGGGAACTCTGTCCCTGTTTACTCATCCTATCAAACCAGTCAATGAAGGAGCTTCGTTTGGTGGAACCCACTCAAGGGTAGTAGCCTTTTTTGTAATAGCACACATTTTTTGGCATATCATTCCTCCAAGATGTCATTGGCTCTAATTCTATTGTCCTTCTGGAAGGCTCTTAAAACATGGTTCAGCTTTCAGGCCTGGGAGTCCCCAGGGTTTAGAATGCATTCCTGCCCTTTTTTTTATTATTATATGTTTAACTGTTTTAATTGTATTTTAGTAGCTTTGTTTTAATTATATTGATTATTTGGCTTTCTATTTTAACTGTATGTGGCCCAAGTCACAAGAATGAGATCATTCTTCCTTTTCTTTATTAAAAACAATTACTAAGAAAAGAAATAATCCTAGTCTTATTTTTTCTCTATACCCCTTTATTTTCATTAGTAGAGCTTGCAGATCATTTGCATTTTCACTTTTGGAGTCATAACCATAGTTACTGATGCTTCTTTCTCCAATTTTAAATTGTGTTCATCTTCATCTAGACCAGCTTCCCTCAATAAAGGCAGGTAGGTTGAATAAATAAGGAGAGAGTATACAGCCTTGTCTCTTTCTTTAGCCAATCTAGTGCCTGACTATTATAATCTGCCCAGACAGTGCCTTATGTACATTGAGACCATATACACCTAATACAAATTCATTGTGTGTCCAATCATGCTTGGCCAATAAAGAATTCCGTTCTGTTCTGTTCTGTTCTGTTCTGTTCTGTTCTTCCTGTCCTGTATATAACTTACTTGTGTGATCAATGAAAAAAACTGTGATTCCCATTTTTTTGTAATAGTTGCAACCAAGACTTCAACATTTTTTGAAATGTGATATCAGGAACAAAACAGTTGTGTGTGAATATATATATTGTGGTTATATTGTGGGTGCTTCTGAGAAAAGTAAAATGGAACATCTGAGAAATATGTAGAAAATCTTAAGAACGGAACCATCTAACGGTAGATTCAATCTCTATTGTGGGTCTATAATCAACATAGCTTTCAGCCAGTGGGAAATCTAGTGGGATTATGGACATCAAAATCCAAAATAATGAAGAGCTTCATGTTGGGGAAGTCTGCCCCAACATGGACCATTTATTGTGAATCAATAAATTGTCCATCTGGGGGAAAATGCATTGAAAGGCAGAGTCTTAAAGCAGTTTTAGAGACTGCTTAGAGTCTTAGAGATAATTCATTCCAATATGAATTACCCTGAAAGCTTAAAGAATATTTAGGAATGATATTTGAAGGAATACTGAATGGAATTATTTGTTTGACATACTGGTATCAGATAAAAAAGCATCCAGTTCAGCATTCTAGTTTCCATAAGAATAATCAGAATCTTGGTATTGTTGGTTTCCAGCATTAGAAATATAGATACCACTTTCACATGACTCTATTTAGTCATTATAGACAATTTTTTACATATTTACATGGAGCCTTTCAGTATAAAAGATTTTGTGATATTTATTTCCTGCCTTTATTATTTTTGTAAATAACTAACAGTGAATATACCCATTATTCTTTCCTCCTCCTATTTTCCCCTTAATAACCCCAGGTGGTGGGTTGGGCTGAGAGAGAGTCACACCATAACCCTGTCAGGTGGATTACCCAACCCACCTTTTATGTCAAAAAATGGGACTGGAAATCACAGTCTCCTGGTTTCTAGCCTGGTGTCTTAGCACTAGACCCTCTAACATTGTTTATGGTAAAGTATCAAATTGCAGTAGTGTAAAGCTTCTCCAGAGTTTGTTATTTGTGAATTAAGCCAGATGTAATGCTGGTTTAAAATGAAATTGACTATGCCCCCAATTGAGCTCCAAGTGATATATTGATATATACTGTTTGCAATTTTATGTCAATAAATTTTTATTTAAGAGCTACCATTGCCTGATCATGATTCAGATGCATCAGCATCTCACTGGAGAATTTCCAATTTATGTCATTTGTTATGGAATTTCCAAAAAGAATAAAGGAATGTTCCAACCAACAGCTAAACAGTACCAGACCTCAGGACAGGACAGCAATATGACAATCCTAAACATTGAAATGTTCAGACATCTTTGATGTTAGCTTGTTTATATATTCTTTTTGAAAAATTTTCAATGACAATTCTGGATTTTTAAATAAATAAATAAATTATTATTTTTTTAGTAAATAAAAGCATAGTTATTTAAAGCAGCATGTATGGAGATCCCATGAGTGTTTAACCTGAATGTTCAACTCTGAATTCATAACTGAGAATAACGATTTTTTTATTACTATTGATGGAACAATATTTGATGAGTAAAAATACATATATAACATGAATCTGTTGACAGAATCTTGCAATCTTGTTTGACAAATCTTGTCTGGAAAAATCTCCACGCCCATAATCCTGGTAAAGAGATGAAGTTCTGACATCTGAATAAATCTGCTGGTATAGTTTCGGCAGAATATATTATAGACTGGTTCTGCATGTGGATTGTAATTATTGAGTGTGAAGTCAAATAAACATTTCATATTTTTTATCCAAAATGTGTAAACTTTTGAGTTTGAAAATTCAAAGACATTTTATTTTTGTTTTGAGGGGGTATACTGTGGTATTAATATAATAACGATCCTTAAAACTGAAATTAAAAAAATGTAAGGGTGTGCCATATAATTCCTGAATCTGATATTACATTTTGATTCAAAGTATTTTAGCATCTATATCAATAAGTTTATTAGAGGGCTTTATTTACATTTGCTTTTGACTATTTAAAAAAATGAGAATAATGGCCAGCAAAGGCTATCTTTCAGAATTACCTTTATGCAGAAAGACATGCTATTAATTATCAGATGTGGTTATTATTGTTGTTGCTGTTATATTTATTAATAGTAGTATTCTTATTAAACCTTCCTCAAAGCTATTGAAGGTATGACTGGGGGTAGAACTCTTTTTCAATGTCCCAAATCATTCATAATACAGATGAAAAAAGGCTGTAAAAGAAAGACAGGAAGTTTGCAGAATAACAGGAAACCTCAAGCTTGGTTGGTGGGGCTATGAAACCCCACCAAGGTTGAGAAAGGCAGCAATGCCCCATCTAACGTTACCCAGGTGGTGCTAGGCTGGATTTCATGCTTCCCCACCACAAACTTTGTAAACTGTCAGTGGAAAAAGTCAGCTCTTGTTCTTTGTTTTTGAATCTAATCTATCTAATCTATCTAGTTTGTAGATTAAGAAATATTATGGTCATTTCAAATCTAGGCACGAAGCAGTAAGCCAATTGACTAGTCAATACTGTCATGGGATTCTTTCCATTATGTTGAGAAAGGAAAATCACTTCTGCTTTGCCTGTTTTCTGTTTTGACTGTTCTGCAGTCTCCACCAAGGGTTGCTTTTTGACATGTCTGGTCATTACTGCTTCTAATCTATTAGTCCTCCTGGGGCAGATTATTTTTTTGTTCAGGCACACAGTGGTGTAACTGGGAATGCATTTTATTGTGGGACAGAGTACATCAGTGATGAAATCCAATTTTTTTTACTACCGGTTCTGTAGGTGTGGCTTCGTGGGCATGGTGTGGCTTGGTGAGCATGGCAGGGGAAGGATATTGCAAAATCTCCATTCCCACCCCTCTCTGGGGCCAGCCAGAGGTGGTATTTGGAGTTTCTTTGAACTACTCAAAATTTCCACTACCGGTTCTCCGAACTACTCAAAATATCTGCTACCAGTTCTCCAGAACCTGTCAGAATACCTGCTGGATTTCACCTCTGGAGTACATTCTTGGAAACTCTTTGAGATCAACAAAACAAAATCTTACAGAAATTATCTCTGCAAGCTTTCTCTTCATTTTATTGATAGAACAATTTTATTTGGGGCAATATTTAACTCATCTAATCAGTAAGTGACATATATGTTTGCTAAGTTATAAAAGTAATAAATGATGCAGATGAGGGAATTAAGGGGCACTCATCGAATTTGTGGATAACACTAAGATGGGGGGAATTGCTAAGACTTTGAAAGATAGATTCTAAGGGTCTTGACAGAAGTGAGCATTAGGCCCTATCCAGCAAGGTGCAGTTCAGTAGTTAAAAAAAAAAGTTAGATCCTGCACTTAGTCAGGAAAATACTGATGCACAGGTACAGAATAGGCAGTACCTGGCTCAACAGTAGAACCTGTGAGAGGGCTCTAGGTGTCCTAGTAGATCACTACTTAACTATGATCCCGCAGTACGCTGTAGCTGCCAAAAAAAGCCAGCACAGTCCTAGGCTGCATCAACAGGGGGATAGCATCAAGATCATGAGAAGTGATATTACTGCTTTATAGTGTGCACTAATAAGGCAACACTTGGAACACTGCATCCACCATGATACATAAAAAGATGCTGAGGCCCTAGAAAGAGTGCAAAGAAAAGCCACAAAGATGATAATGGATCTGGAGACTAAACCATTATGATGAACATCTAAGGATACTACGTTTGTACTGTATAATCTAACGAAGAGAAGCCTTAAGAGTGACATGACAGCTGTCTTCCAATACTGTGAAAGGGTGTCACAGGGAAGAGGGGTTTAATTTATTCTATAAAGCACTTGAAGTCATGATAAGAAACAATGGGTGAAAGCTCATCAGAGGGAGATCCAACCTGGGATAAATTAGGATAAATTTCCTAATAGTGAGGACAATTAATCTATGGAACAGCTTGCCTCCCAGAGTTATGAGTGTTCCATTGTTGGAGGTTTTCAAGAAAAGATTGGACAATCATTTAGATGGGATAGAATAATGACTTCTGCTTTGGGTAGTGGATGGACTAGAAGACCTCCAAGATGTCTTCCATCCTATGATGCTACGATTTTAAGACCAGGTATCTGATTTCTCCTGGCCACAGAAGTGGGATCTAGGATCCTGATGGGAGAAGCACTTTTCCGTAGTCTTAATCAGTCTGTAGGAGCTCTGCAGATACAAGTTTTGGCTATTTTATTATCAAGATGTATGATAGACAATATGTACATTAAAACAAGTTGAGAGAACATGGGAAAATATTTTAAAATAAATAATAACAGAATAAATAATAACCAATGTGGTCTACCTCCATCATGGGCTGGGAGGTAACAAAGCCTGCATTATGAGAATGTGTCCAAGAACGTATCCAAGCTGTAATGGCAATCAGACAATATTTTTGTACATATGTCATAAGATCCACATATGTTGCAATTGACAGTCTAGCAGCCACATTTACCTCAACTGCAACTTCTGCACAAGGTAGCCAAAATATCTAACATCCTCATAAAATCTGGCAATCTTGGGTTAATGATTTTCTCCAAAATCATAATTTCTCCCGAATACATAACAGGAAAGATTTGCCTCAGGCTGCTTTAAAACTAATTCTACAATTTTCCAGATATCATCTATTTATTAATTAAATGTATTTATTCATTAAATTTATGTGTCTCCCATCTCAATGTTGGAGCAACTCTAGGTGGCTTTAGGTTTAGACTACAAATCCAAGATTATACAGGTGTTACTGTTGAATCAATTTGAGAAAAGTGTCATTCTTAGATATTTCATTTCCTTTTTCCTTTGTAGAATCATCAGTTTATCTTCCATTGGATTTGAAGTTATCAATTTGATACTAAATATAGTAAAGTCATGCATGGTATTAGTAATAACAAATTAGCTTGCTTTTGATAAAAGCCAATGAGCCCACCTGAATATATTAATATACCATATATTTGGGATGAGGGGAGCCTCTCCTAACAGTCCAATGACTCGTGTAGAGTTTTTCTTAATTATTTAGTCTTCCAGATGATCCACAAAATCAATAAACTGTAATAAATATATTGAAGCCAACTCCTTAAAAGTAAGCAAAGTCCAAACAATTCCATTTGGACTTATTTGGTTTTCTCTTCATCATCATTCTGTGATATCTTGTTGAGTCAAGAGCAGAGCCTTATGAATCTGTTCCCCCCAAAAAGTCTGGGAATATTCTCTCAGGCTTTTTACTTGCCATTGCCTTTTGCTCACTTGCTGCCTTTTAAGGCTGCAAAATTCCATTTAAACAATATTGTGCTCTCCTCTTGCCTCCTGCTTACCATCTCATCTCTCTTCAAGTTCCAAAACATACAGTAAGTAGTTTACTGATTCTCCTTCTTGTTAACATATATCAGTAGTTAGTAGTTGAACCAGAGAAGACAATTCAATGTAGGTTGGGCATACTTTCCTGCTGTTTAATGGTTAAATGTGGAGGAAAGCTCTTGAACACAGCTGAATGGAAACCCACTAAATAAAGTGCATTCTAATATAAGTATTATTGCTTTTATTGATGAAAGTTCTAACACTGTAGAAATTTGCTGATTGTTCTCCAGTTCCTTTCCAAAAGCAATGGAAGTGACCGATCAGATGACATATTATTGTTATTTACATAATGTGCAAGGTGATTTATGTTTGAACTCAAATTAAGAGCACGTGATTTTACATCTCATTATTACAGTAAGAAAAAACTAGAAGCGTAGATACAACTGATTATATCCAAATTGCCTCAAAATTTCATTTTGGTTCCCCAACATGTTTCAAACAAGGGCTCAGTCTGCAATACTTTCCAAGGACTTATTTTTACAATCTGCCAATGAATGTGGAAAAAGAATTTGAATCCTGGAAACATGTGTCAGACAATTATTTTTAAAAAATCATTATAACTACATTTAAAAATCCTTGAATGCCTAAACATTTCAGAAAAACTATTGGGAATTATGTATTCCTGTTGCTCTTAAATAAAGCCTGTTGCAATAATTTTCAAAAACAATGGTTAACCTAATTTGCCTAGAATTAAACTAAAATAGGAGCACTTCATCAATGTGCTCTCAAAAAAAATTAAAATTTGATATGGAGGAAAAACATTAAACAAATTATCTGTTATATGCTTTTTTTTTCTTTATTATCTGCAGGAAGAAAAAAAATATCTACTTTAGGGTACAATCCAGCCCTGTCTCATATTTTTATATTCTCTGTTAAAGTTTACAACAATATGTACTTAATGGAACTTAAGAAGTTATATGCTTCTGTATCAAATATGAAATATTTTCTCCTATATTCAGTCTTGTTCTGGATAGAAGCATTTTTTAAATATAAATGATACTCCAAATCATATTGGAGAATTTCTTCAATTTCTTCCCTAATGATTTCTATCTCCTTCACTCATTATTTCTGAAGTAGCAACTTTAAAAATAGCCAGTAAATAAAACATTAAAAAACTGTGTCAAGCTTCAAGCAACAATAAACAGAAAGTTAATTAGAATCCCAAGACAGATTCATTCCACAGCATGTCCTCTTCTGTAGTTGCATTGATTTCATGTTTCTTTCTCTCCTTCTTGTGTCTTTTGCTTTTCTTTTCAGAAGAACACTCTTTACTTCCCTTTACTTTACTGTGCTTTGATTTTGACCCACCTATTGAATCTATATGATTCTTTTTCTTTTTCTTCTTACCATCTTTTTCCAACTCTGTATCTTGATTGTCTCCTGCTCTTTTAAGAGTTGAACGATCTCCTGCTCCCTCTTGTGGCCGTTCTTTTTTGGCTCTGGATTTCTTTGGCAGCTTACAGCTTCCCTTGTCAGCATTAGAGCTATTCTTTGAAAACAAAGACTTGTAGCTATCAGTAGATTCGGCCGATAGTGGTTTATAGCTGTCATTTCTGTAGATAGTCAACTGAGGCACTTGCTTTTCAGAATCACTGTCTGTGCTGTACGTACATACATTTTCTAACTTTACTGGGTATTTTTGCACTGGTGGATGTGGTGATCTGCTTCCAACAGAATATGAAAATGTGTCCATTTCTGGAAAAAAGGTGGAATGCTGATTTGATTCATAAACATTTCTTGAAAGAAAACCTTGGTCAGATGCAAAGGTCTCCTCATGACCATTAATAGGTTCACACATTTTTTGCTCATGCTTTCTAAAATTAATGTTTGGTTCCAGTCCTCTTGCTTTTTGTACTTTGATATAATCTGCCAATTCATCTTGGAATGAACTGTTTGTATTATTGGAATTCTTCATCAGAGAAGTGGCAATCATATTTTCTCTAAAACAAATAATAAATAAAGTATGAGAATGGTTTTAATGCTTCCTTGGTATCATTAACCTCACTCTTGAGGCTCATGTAGTACAATTCTATAACAGGACTTAATTCTTCACCTTTCCTAATTTAGTGCCCTCTAGATAAGTTATCTGTTAATTTTAGAAATTTCACCTTTATTATTTTTACAAATTACTCAAGCCAGCAAAAAACATCCATTACACCTTCCCCCTCCTCCTTTCTTCATCTCTTTGAGGTAAGCTGGACTAAAAGAGAAAATGACCTGTCAGCTGGCTTACATGGGTAAGATGGAACTTGAGCTCACATTCTTCTGCTTTCTAACCTGGCTTTTTAACCAATAGACCAAACTGGCTTTCTATATGCTGTACTATATGCTAGATGGAAAATTTGGGAGTAATTGTCTATCATATGCTTAAATAGAAATCAACTTCTGGTGATTTCAAGGACATGTAAAAAGTATGTAACTTTCCTGGCAATAGTATTAAGTTTGTCATTGCCTTCTTCCTTGATGGTTTCCCTCCCCCAATATTAATCAAACCTGATCACGTGTAGCTTAATTTTTCAAGATATTGAAAAATGAATCTTTCGCTTTGCAGAACATTCATACCTCTAGAAATAAGCAATTTACCTGACTATGGGAGATACATTCCCTGCATATATGTTTTTTAAATGTACAAACACAAACACACATACTCTTCCAGCATTCATTTGTTTGAATTTATTAGATGCTCAATTTCAATGGACTCTCGAGCAATTTTTCCTGTTGCCTTTGTTGTACTTATTATTTTGGACAACTGTAAGCCAAGCTGATTGTTTTGCCTCACAAATGTGTCCATTGTGAGACTCTTACTGCATCATGAGTGGAGGGTAGGTCTGAGTATCAGCTATATAAAATATCAAGAGGGGATGTACATATGCCCTGCAAACCTCCAAATATTATTACACTACATCACAGTTAGTAATAAGAATTCTACTCCAAAATATTTAGAGACCCAGAGATTTCTTACCTGAGTTACCCTTTGAAGAGCAAAGGAAAAAAAATCCTTAGAAAACATTTTTCCTAATGTTAGTGCTATGGAAAATGTGCTATGGAAAAAAAAACCTCAACAGAAAATCAGTTGCATCCAGCCTTCAAGGCAAAGAAGAAACCACATTTCAAGACCAAAGGAACATTACTTGACCTCTAGTGATAAAGTTAATTTGAAGTGAACTTTGTTCACATTCTTTCTCTGCAATTCTAACCATCAATTTTTGTTTTGCTCAGTACCCACATACTCATACTGTATTCCTGAAGTCTCAATCACTGATGGAGGGCCAGGAAAACACTTACTTAATCTGATGCTTATTTCCTTGCATGTGTGACTGGTACATCTCTATGGATGTGAGGCTGATACTGCATGTTGTGCATACATAGTTGCCCACGCCAAGTGCTGCAAAAAATAAAAACAAAAAACAAAAAGAGCTAAAGGTTAAAGAAAATGCAGTAAAAATGATGCCTTTTCTCCCAAACAACAGACATCTTATGAGAAATCTTTGTAAACTTGTTCTACCATGGGCCGTGATTTAGATTCAGAATCTAATTCTGACAATGCTGCTCCAGATGAGCTTGTGCATTGTTAACTTCAAGAATCATCAAGTCATGATGCATCTGAGGCTGATCAATGATAGGCACCTCCTGATCAGCTGGAGCAGTCAGATGATGAGGCATGACACCCAAGCCCAGATTTTCATAAATGCAATGGCAAGCAGAGCAATGCAACCTCCATGAGGCTTCTCACTGGGTCTGCAAGGCCTAAGTAATCGTTATCAAGTGCTTGCAGATAGATTTATGTACCTGCCTTTTTAAAAAAAAATTAATTTATATGCCACCCTTCCCTGGAGACTCGGGGCGGCTTACAATGCATTAAACAATAGCCTTCATACTTTTGTATATACCTGCTTAGTAGGGCTTTCCTCCCCCCTCCCAAGCGGTGTTCTATTTTATACAAAGTCAGCTTATTGCCCCCACAATCCGGGTCTTCATTTTACCTACTTCGAAAGGATGGAAGGCTGAGTCAACCTTGAGCCTGGTGAGATTTGAACTTGCAATAATTGCAGGCAGCTGGTGTCACTTTAACACCACTTAAGCTGCTGCGCCACCAGGCCTTGCCTTCAGTCTTCATTCTTTTCAAAATTCAAGCCTGTGATTCTTGTTCCTATGTTTCCCTGTTTTTTAATCTTTAAACTTCTGGACTTCCTGATTTGGCTTTTTGACTTCTGGAATGAATTTGGACCATTCTTTTTATATTTGAACTCCAAATGGAAATAGTCAGACAAGCATTCTTTGCAAAAATCTTGATTCATGATCTTATCTATTATTATTTGCCTGGTTGTAATAAAAAATATTTAGCAACTTTGATGTGTCTGAAAATGTGCCTGTCACGATCAAATTGTTATTGTAATAGAAAACTCTGATTGAAGGTAGGCAACAATATACTGGATTTTAAGAAAAGTACAGAGAAACAGCCAAAGCAAATAAGGAATTCCCTTCACAAGAGTCACTGGGCTCTGAAAAGAAGATGACTAACTAGGGTGAGCATATGGAAGGAAAAAGTTGATGGTATACCTTGGTTCTGAGCCATGCTCACCTGATATAAAGGGGAATATTCATTTTGATGCTGCTTACCATTGGGTTTGGACTCCAGTGGGATAGCTTGAGTTCCAATCTCAGCCACCAATTTCTTACGTAATTCATTTCTTTTGTGCTTTTTGCCTACATAGTGTTGATGAGCCATAAATGAGTTATTGAAAGGTGCAGAGCAGAGTTTGCAATATTTATCCGGATCATCAAAATCTAAAGCAGTTCTACAGGATGAATATGGGTCCTCAGAATCAACATCCTGTTGCAAGTTCTTTTCGAGAGATGCCTCTGGCAGAATTGGAATTGCAGAGGAATCTGTGAAAAAGGGCCATGCAGAAAGATTAGTCTCCTTGTGAAAAACAATCAGAACAAAAAGTATTAACCTGTCAGAATTGGAAACAGACTTTTTAAGGAACCATTAGACTGCCTCTAAGAAAATATACTGTAGCTATCTTTTTAGGTCTGTAAGTTATTCAGGTAAATTACTGATTCTTTCCTTTCTCACTGCATTGTTATGAAATTACAAGAGGAAAAGAAAGAAGAGAAATATATAAGAGTAACAAAATAAAGACATTTAATGTGCTTTGTTCTTCAGCTGCATTGGTATATGATTAAAGCAATCCATGCTTCATCTAAAGTAGCTGACAAAAAAGAGAATGCCTTAATTATTAGATCTTTACCATGTTCTGACTGAACATCCTGTATGGGCTGGGTCTGATCTGACAACTGCTTCAGTTTCTTGGCATGAATCTTTCCCAAATAGTGTGATTGAGCAACAACTGGAGATGTGAAGACCATGTTGCAAAGTTTGCAATACATATTTTTGTCCATATTTGGATTCTCCTGAAATGAAAGTGGAAAGTCATTTAATTTATTATAATAATAGACATTGGCTGAACTTTTAAGATGTCAAATTCTACTTTGAATAAAAATCTAAAATAAAGCATCTCTGGATAATTTGGTTAACCAGCTTCTGCTTGAAGACACTCAACAAAGTTAGGCACCACTTCTATTTGTCCACAAATAAATTTACTATGGTCTTCCATTTTTTCCCTCTCACTCATGATGTTCAAGAGACAAAGAATGGCTGGTTGCAGGATGGAATTAAAAACATATTTTAAATAAGAAAATGATACTATTTTCTTTTTAACCATTAGCTAGCTTTATCATGGGAACATGTGTTGACCTATGAAAAAGCTGAATTGAGCTACAAGGCACAAATCCTGTGTCCAATGGTGGGATTCAGCTGGTTCACACCTATTCGCGAGAACTGGTTGTTAACTTTCTAAGCAGTTCCGAGAACTGGTTGTTGGAAGAAATCTCCTTTTGGTTTTTTTCACTTTACAGGGCTAATCCTATAAGAAAGGCAGGAAGGAAACATTCTGGTGTTGTTGGTAGCCTAATTTTTATTGCCCTGCTTACAGAAATTGCCTCTCCAGTTAACCCTTATTAATTTGTAACAGCTAAAGGTTTTTGGCAGTACGCCTAGACTTACTGTCGCCTGAGCTTCTCTGGAGTTGTTTTTTTTCATTTGATGTACTTTGCTTTGTTTTATTAGGGGCTTGACTTTCTTAAACGGGAAGGGTTTGCTTTATGCTTTTTACACTGCTGTTGGGAGGAAATACTCCCCTCTTGGATTTCTTCCAGCTGGGACGTTCTTCCATCAAGAGATGGAGATGAAGAGATAATTGAATAACAAAGCAGAGCTGCCAGAACATCCCAGCTGGAAGAAAGAAAGAAGAAAGAAGAAGCTTTAAATGGCAAGGAACCAAGATGAGTGACATTTAGCGAGGCTCATTCAAATGTGAGTTTATATACCCTTTCTGAGTTTTGGTCTAAAACTGGTTTTTGGTGAAGTTTAATTCTGTGCTTGCTGACGTTTAATCCTATGTTTATTTTTTTTTATTTAAAAGTTTTATAAAAATACAAATATATAAAAAAAAAACACACACACACACCCATCCCTCCCCTCAACCCCCCTTCCCCTCCCCCCCAACTTCCCAGAGTAAAATATAGGGTTTTTTAAAAAAGGAAAAAAGTACAGTAATCATCAACATTAATCTATCAAATTTCTAGTTAACAAACACCGCCTAAAATCTTAACTCCAATTTAATAAAAAATACATTTCTATAATTCTTCTTCATTCATACGCGATTTGATGTCTTCTTATATGATATTTATTCCGAATGTAATCAATGCATTTTCTCCACTCCCGAATGAATTTTCCTTGTGTATGATCTTTCAAATATGCCAAGATTTTAGCCATCTCAGCTAAGTTCATTACTTTTATAATCCATTCTTCTACAGTGGGCATAGAGTCTTTCTTCCAGTATTGCATAATCCTATGTTTATTGATGGGATAAATTATCCCTATTCAGCTTTGTTTGGAAGGAAAAAGATTAATCTCTGTTCCTGAAAAGAAGCAGGGTTGAGAAATCTGGTAGTTGATTAAGAAGCAACAATACTGTGTTTGCTCTTTTGCTACATTCTAGTCCTAATTGCACTCTTTGTAGTTAGGCTTATCTCAAGTGTTTACACTTGAGCTTGCCTGGGGTGGCAATGAGCTCTGGCAATGAGCCAGACAAGGCTTATGTTTTAGTTTTAAAAGAATTTAAACTGTTGTGTTTTAATTATTTGTATTGTGTTTGATTTTTTTCCTGCCTCATGGTTTCTTTTTCTATCTGGGAAGGGGGGTCTTCCTTCACTGCTTTAGTGGTTCCTGGCACTGTCCTTTTGGGATGTACTTCCAAGATGCAGATGCAAGCTTGGCACTGATATTTTTACTGCCTTTCTGGGGGCATGTGATCTTTCCTCAAATCTGGATAATTTCCTTAGGATAGTTTGTGAGGTGAGTGAGACCAGCTGGTATCTGACCTCTCTGCTAAAGCATTTCATTTTATGAACAAGAGTTGTCTGCTAATAGTTATCATTGCATTTTAACTATTTTAATTCCTCAAGGTGCTCTGGCACCCTACCCGATTTGTTTTTTTAATTTTTTAAAAATTAAATTGCATAATACAATACAATACATGATCAGTTAGACAGACTGAATACAGATTGAATACATTCTTAACTTATTATATCTCTTATTTTACTCCCTTATTTAGGTATCTAAGTTATTCCTTTTCCTTTCTTTATTTTATCTTCTAACCATTTATACCATAGTTCCCACACCGTATAATATTCTGATTCCTCTTTCTCTTCAATCTCATATGTTAATTTACACATCTCAGTGCATTATAAGATTTTCCAAATTAAATGTTCTTCCGGTGGTATTCCTTTTTCTTTCCAATATTTGCGTATGTTATTCTGCCTGTTGTAATAATGTGTATAATCAAGTATCTTTTTCTCTTCTCGTATGTCCTCTTCAGAACTGCCAGGAGAAAGGTTTCAGGTGCCAAATCTATATTTTCTTTGATTACTTCCTGGATCCAAATTCGAATCTTTTTCCAATGTTTGACTGCTTCGGGGCATGTCCACCACATATGAAAGAAGGTACCCTGTTTGTGGTTGCATTTCCAACAATTTGGTCTCAGATTTGGATAAATTTTGGCTAATCTTGAGGGGGCTAAGTGCCATCTGTACAGCATTTTATACTGATATTCTTTAAATGTTACTGCTCTTGTCAATTTATAGTTCCTATTCCAAATTATTTCCCAATCAGCCAAATTTATATTATGCCCTATGTTTTTTGCCCATACAATCATTTGTCCCTTTACCACCTCCTCAGCTCTATCATATTCTAATAAATAATTGTATAATTTGGATAGTATTTTATTTTCTGTGCCCATCAATTATTTGCCAAATCTGTTTGATCCCATCTCTATACCAAATTCCTTCCTATCTTTTTGATACCTAGATTTGATCTGTAGATACGGCCACCAGTCAATTTAGATGCCCTGTTCTTTGAGTAATTCATTTGTTTTGAAATTTCCGCAACTATCTAAAATATCCTTGTTCCTGTACATTTTATCTATTGCTAGTGCGTTGGGATATATCATGGCATCCATTACTGAAAGCCAGTTTGGAATCTTCATGTGTTGTTTTTGCCCAATTTCCTTCTATGTTTGTAATAGCGCATCCCGTAGCCTATGTCGGTGAAAGTATGATTTTCCCCTTTTTTCTTTGTCCCATAAATATGCATGCCAGCCTCTCTGTAGGTCGTGTCCTTCTAAAGTCAAAATTCTTTTGTTTTCTAAAGTGATCCATTCCTTTATCCAAACTAAATTGGCTGCTTTATGGTAAATTTCCCATGCTGGGAGTCCAAAACATTCCCTGCTTCTATTGTCCTGTAATGATTTTAGTGAAATTCTGGATCCCCCCCCCCCAAACAAATTTCCTAGTAATTTTATTTAATTCTGTAAAAAAAAATTAATCTAAATTTACCGGCGTAGTTTGAAATAGGTATAATAATTTAGGCAGAATGTTCATCTTTATTGAGGCTATCTGGCCTACGAGTGATAATTGTAGGTTCCCCCATCTTTCTAAATCTTGTTTGATTTTCCTAATCAGAGGTATGTAATTGTCCTCTTTCAGGGCTGAACATCTTGACATTATCCATATTCCTAAGTATTTTATTTTTTTAACAATTTGTAAGTCCATTATCTTCTCCACTTCTTCCTTTTGTCTCTCTGTCAAATTCTTTACCAACATCTTTGTTTTTTCTTTGTTCAACTTAAATCCAGACATCTCCCCATATCTGCCTAATTCATCGAAGATTTTTTTGCCAGACTCCAATGGCTCTTCCACAGTCAACACTACATCATCGGCAAATGCCTGCATCTTATATTCCTCATTCCTAATCTTCAGCCCTTTTATTTCCTTGTTTTTTCTAATCCTGCTTAACAATACTTCTAAGGCCATAATAAATAATAATGGTGATAGGGGGCATCCATGTCTTACCCCCTTCTTTACCTAGAATGGTTTAGTCATATCTCCATTTAATATTATATTTGGCCTTTGTTTATTGAAAATTGTTTTTATCATTTTCTCAAAGTTCATTCCAAATTTCATTATTTTAATTTGTTCAATCATAAAATCCCAATTTAAATTATCGAACGATTTTTGGGCATCTAAAAAGTCTAGGGCCATTTGCTTTTTGGGATGAGCCTCGTAGTATTCTACGAGTATTCTAGAGTGTCAATGACTATTCTTAAGTTGTTTCTTATTTGTCAGCCGGGGAGGAAACCGTTCTGATCTTTGTGTATTAGGGCATTTAATATTGTTTTCAATCTTTCCGCCACTCATTAAAATTTTATAATCTGAATTTAAAAGTGAAATTGGCCTATAATTTTTTATTTGTTTTGGGTCAGTACCTTCTTTTGGTAGTAATGTGATGTATGCTTCCCTCCACGAATCAGGTATTTTGGCATCCAGTAGAGCTTCATTATAAATCTCCAATAATTTTGGTAGTGGTATATCTTCCAATTTTTTGTATAATTCTCCTGGGAGCCCATCTGGACCTAGTGATTTGTTATTTTTTAGTCTGGAAGTTGCCCTCTTTAATTCTTCCATCATAACCTCTCTATTTAACATTTTCCTTTCCTCTTCTCCTATCAATACAGGTTCATCTTCTGAGAGGTGCTGGACAATACTTTCTCTAAAACTTCTGCTTTGTAGAGTTCCATGTAGTATTCACGAGCAATTTCGAGCTTGGCTTCTTCTTTATTTTGCAGCTCTCCCTTCTTATCTTCCAATTGGTGGATATTCCATTTCTCGTTTTCTTTCTTTAATTTATACAACAATCATCTGCCCGATTTGTTGGCGTTTTCAAAGTAGTATTGCTTTGATTGTTTAATTTTGTAAGCCAATTCCTCCTGTTCTAAAATGTTCAATTTATTTCTTAACGTTATCCAATTCTCTTTTGTCACTTGTCTCCCGGATTTTGTTGCATCTCTTTTTCCATTTCTTCCTGGAGGATATCTTGCGTCTTCTGGTTTTTTTTTTTTGTTCTTATATACGTTATACGATATTATCCCTATTAAATATGCCTTCATTGTGTCCCATACATTGACTTGGGATGTTTCTTGATTTTCATTTTCTTTAAAGAATATTTTTGGTTCTCCCCTAATTTTAACTATGAAATCTTTGTCTCTCAGGAGTTTTGTATTAAATCTCCATCTCCTCCTTTTTTTCCTCCGTGGGGCCCTCCGCCTAATTTCTAGGGGGTTGTGATCTGTCCATGTATTGGGTGTAATTTCTGCAGTATCGATTTCTAATCCCAAATGTTTGGTGACCCACATCATGTCTATTCTGAACCAGGATATTTGCAGATTCGAGTAAAAGGTAAATTTTAGATGTAGGGTCCACTAAATATCTATTAAGTTCATTTCCTCCACTAAGTCAAAAAACGGTTTGGGTAGAGCCTTCCTTTTTTCCCCCCTTTGCTGCTCCTATAATCTTTGTCATGGTCTACAATCCCATTAAAATCACCCACAATACAAATTTTGCTATGTTCCATTTTACAAATTTTACTTATTTGTTCATGAGGTTTTTTATAATAATTCCCCTGGTTTTTGTTTGGGGCATATTTGGCTATCAATAATATTGATAGATCGCCTCTTTTTATTTCAATCATTAACATCGTCCCTTTTGAGTCAGCATATTTTTTTCTGCGATTATCCCTCCCTTAACGTATATTACTACCCCCACTTTTTTTCCCCGCTAACGAAGTGAAGGCCTTCCCTAATTTATTATATTCTAAATATCTTTCATCCTGCTTATGTATGTGAACTTCTTGAAGGCATATAATGTCTTGCGCGATTACTAAGCTGTTGATCTTGATTTTCTTGCCTAGCCATGTAATTATCATGCCTTCCGGCAGACTCCATCTAAATAAAATATTTCTCTTTGTTAATTGCATGGCTAGAAATCGATAGTCCCTTCTTAATTCCCTAAACCTTCTGGGAACTTGTTTCAACATTATTACTTCCTTCCCCTTATATATCATCAGTTCTTCCCTCGTGACATTATACAGTATGTCTCTGACTTTATTCCTAGCAAACCTGATATGGACTTCCCTTGGCAGCTTGTTCCTTCTCGCGTAATTGGTCTGCACTCGGTAAACTTCATCCAGCTCCCTTATTATCTTGTTGCAGGGCTTCCGCGATCATCTCTGCCATCACTTGCCCCAGATCTTCCTCTTTGTCTTCCGCTATATTTTGAAAGCACAAGTAGAAAGCCATCCAATCCATCTCTAGTTGGATGATTGATTCCTCTAATTCTCTATTTTGCGCCATCAACTGGTCCACTGATTTGAGCTTTTTCTCGTTCTGTTCCACCCTTGTTTCCACTTTCTTTATCTTTTATTCATTATCATGGATCGATTCTTGTATCTCATTCATCTTACAATCTAGAGCTTGTATGTCTGTCTTCAACTCATTGTGATTGTTAGACATTTTCTCTTGCATTTTCATCATTGTTTCTTGAATTAATGTCAGGGTGAATTGCATAGCTTGCATTGTCGGAATAACCAGGGATTTTTCTGCTTTAAATAATCCTGCTGTTGATCTTTGGATTGCAGGAGAAGTCTTGGTGATTGTAGGATTAGAGATGTCTTCTTTCCTGTTTTCAGTACTGTTGAAGCAAGACTTGTCATATTTTTCAGGATTTTCTTTTGGTCTCTCACTATCCTGTCAATGTTCCTCCAGATTAACATCCACTGGTATTACCTGTTCTACTTGCTTCCCTTCGCTATCATTGTTACACTTTTTAATATCATGTTAGACGATCTTAATATCAGTCAATAATAGTTAATCAGTTTGCTTATAGCTATAAATGTATATAAATATAGTAAAAATAAATATAGATATAAATATAGTTTAGTTATAAATATAGTTAATATGTCTAATTCAATTCATTAATGTATACAATTGATCTTAATTTGCTACTATCTAATTTCTAATTGGTTAACAATCAACTACTAACTTATATCACAAATATGTTCTACTTATTTACTGGATGATAATTAATTAATACTCTATCAACCAAAAGGAAAAAAAGAGAAAAGAAAAAGGAGGGGCAATACAAGTCACCAAGGGGTATCAAAGTAGAAATGAAATGCTTTGTCCTTAAAAGCTAAATTCAATATTCTTTTACAGTGCTTTGTTAGTGAAAGTCACCGTTGTTTAAACTTTCAAAGTCCTCTTAACCTCAATCTTCTCCACTCTAAAAAATCAGTTTCTCAGCTTTATCCAAGTTAGTTACAGGTCCACATAAAACGTTTTTTCCAGTATTTCTCAGTTCTCAGTTCTTTTAATTTATTAATCCATTAATCTCCCTTCTATTTCTTTCTGTCAGTTCCTTGCATTGGCCACACTTCCTGCTTCCTTCCTCTTCAATCACCGTCTAGAGGTTCAGTCTGACATTCCATTAAGTCTCTTCTTGACAGCAGCGTTTTTTTCCTTTCTGCTTTGTTGCTACTTACAGCATCCCGCCAGTCTTTCTCTTTACGCCGTAACACCTATAAAGTGGTCCTGTTATCCTCCTGTACCAACCCATGAGTTCTCCGCTTTTTCAGTCTGTCTCCTTCCTTCCAGTTGCCTCTCGGTTCCTTTCTGTGAGCCCTTTCATCCGATGCAATCGATCTCATTCTCTTCCTGATCTAAGTCTCTACAGTCTCTATGGTTAACAGGGCAGTTAAAAATCCCCTCGTCTCACACTGTCTCCTCTGATCTTCTTCTTTGCTTCCCATCTCTTTGCTGGCTTATTGTGGCCTCGGGTCCACCATTAAATGACAGACACACTCGTGTTAGGTTCAACAGAGGTGTCCGGTCGAGTGAGAAGTGCTTGCTCCGCTCACCTGACTCCCTCTCTCATTCGCAAAGCTCTCCAGGCTTTGCGCCCCTCAAGCTCTCCCAAAATATGGTGAAAAAAGGGGCAGGGGAGCAGAGCTCGCTCTCCTGTCACCCTGTCGCCATGGATCGCCAGCTAGAAGACCCTCCAGCTTGCAGGTATTTCTAATCTAATGATTGATATTTAGGGCAGCTTTTTGCAAGCAAAGAAGCTTTTTGTATTTTTGTACAGGTAATCCTTCACTTATAACAGTTCATTTAGTGATCATTCAAAGTTACAATGGCACTGAAAAAAGTGACTTATGACCATTTTTCACACATGACTGTTGCAGCTTCCCCACGGTCATGAGAAGCCGGGTGAGGTGAAGTGTCCCTTGACGTGAATGATGTCAAATTTGCCCCCCCCCCAATTACATGATCACCCAGCCACGCCTACCCAGCTGGTCATTGGAGCAGAGAACTGGTTGTTAAATTATTTGAATCCCACCACTGTCTGCGTCCCATATGTAACCATCCTACTGTTGTAAATGGGATAACTTTACCTGGAAATTCATATGCAGCCTGTCCTTTTGTTCATTATGCATTTGTAAATAAAGCCGTACTTTTTGTGCATGCCTTTTGCCCTGAAAAGCAAAAGTATCAATTTTATGTCAAAGCAAACCTTCAAAAATATGTAAAAACAATTTTATAAAGATACATATCATGTAGGAGTAGAGCCTTTAAGATGAAATTTTGGTACCCAATGATTTAGAGCTAGATTGGGTGACTGCCGGGTGCTGTAGTGGAGGCTTTTAATAGAAGCATAGCTATGGCAACATATTTTACTGAATTTCTAATTACAAAATTACTTGTCAGGTTATAATGGAGGGTTGTGGACCATCTGATGTGCAAAGTTAAGGGTTATTTTATGCTTAGCACATATTGGGATTAATCAGCGGCACCTGTTGGTCTTCCTGTTCTAAGGGGCTCCCAGTCAGAAGAGGGGATCAAACTATTCTCCAAAGCACCTGAGGGCAGGACAAGAAGCAAACAATGGAAACTAATCAAGGAGAGAAGCAAACTAGAACAAAGGAGAAATTTCTTGACAGCGAGAACAATGAATCAGTGGAATGAATTGCCTTCAGAAGTTGTGAATGCTCCAACACTGGAAGTTTTTAAGAAGAGATTGGACAACCATTTGTCTGAAATGGCAGGGTTTCCTGCTTGAGAAGGGGATTGGACTAGAAGAACTCCAAGGTCCCTTCTAATTTTGTTATTCTGTTATATTATTAACTAGCTGAAAACAGAGTTGTCCGGGTATTTATTTATTTATCACTGGCTCCCCCCCCCACCTCTCTCTCTCTCTCCCCCTCCTTTGTAACTCTCTCTATATGTCTGTCTCTCCCCCTCTCTATCTCCCCCCTCTCTTTGTATCTGTCTCTGTCTCTCTCCCCCTCTCTGTATCTCTCTGTGTGTCTCTCTCTGCCCCCTCTCTGTGTCTCTCTCTACATCTCTTGCCCCCCCTTTCTGATTCTGATATGAGGCATCGGGCAGCCCATGCGGCACTCTTGCAGGGCCTTGCTCAGCAGTGAACTTTAACATGCTTCACAATGGAGGAGATGGGATCCCCTCCTCCTCCTGGAGCCCATTACGAGATGGAGCAACAATGCAATCCTGCCCCACTCGCCCCTAGCAACAAGATGTGGCTTACAGCACTGCGCCCGATGTGGTGGGAGGGCTGCCTTAAGCGCAAATGTGGAATGAAGGCAAGAACAGGGTTGCTTCGCTCCTGTACTAAAGCTCTGGTCATCACCTTGCCGTGTCCACACACATGCCCCCCCAGCTCTTTGGCTAAGCGTGGTGTGCATGAGCTCAAGCTTGAAGGGACAGGAGGTGAAGGCTGCTTTGAGCATAAATGTGATGCGAAGGCAACTATAGAGCCACTTGGCTCCTGCACTAAGACTCTGGAGGCCCTCCTTCTGCTTTTGCGACCCTTGGCCAGCTGTAGTAGGGCCAGGAAGGTGCACCATTTTCATGGCAACTCCACTGTGCTATACAGTAGAAGCTATTTTAAGGCAGTACAGTAGAAGTCATTTTAAGGCACAACAGGCTGTTTCTTAACAGAACACACACTCTGAGAGGTGTTAGTGGTGTCTTACCCCCCCCCCCCCCCCACAGTATTTGTTTCCAGGGAGTAAGTTATCTGTGTACCATGTTTGGTTGAAATTGCTCAAGGCGTTCCAGAGTTATGCTGGAATATACACACACACATCCATTTTTATATAGAGATTTTTGAGATTTTAAACTGTAAACCAACCTCAGTACTCAGTACTGTGAGTGTAGCAAAAGAGAGAAATATTAATTTTTGAATTTTAAAAATAAGCAGATTTGTTTTTCGTTACAGATTTTCAGACAACACTTAGGGTTCAACTGATAAATTTTAGAGAAAGAATGTTTCAGAGGCTGGTTCCATGTGATATCTAACAACTGGTTTAAACTTCATGGTTTTATTCTGGTATTTTTATTCCCTTAGTTTGCCACTGGACAAACTAAGGGAATAAATAAATACAGGTAGTCTTCAACTTACAATAGTTCATTTAGTGACCGTTCAAAGTTATAACAGCTTTGAAAGAAGGAACTTATAACTGGTTTTCATATTTACTTATATTCCCATGGTCACGTGATCAAAATTCAGACACTTGGCAACTGACTCATATTTATGACAGTTGCTGTGTTCTGGAGTCATGTGACCACTTTGCAACCTTCTAACAAAGTCAATGGGGAAGCCAGATTCACTTAACAACTGTGTCACTATCTTAACAACTGCACTGATTCACTTAACAACTATTACAAGAAAGGTTGTGAAATGGGGCAAAATTCATTTAACAAATGTCTCATTTAGCAACAGAAATTTGGAGTCTCAGTTGTGGTCGTAAGTTGAGGACTACCTGTATCAGGTATGTTAAAAAAATTATTTATGTGAGGCATTAAAAATATTCCAGATTAAAGGTTTCTAAATCAAAGGCCAGCTTGATGAGATCTGTTGGGTAATGAAATGACTGCCAGCAGCTTTTTGTTTAATGGGTATCACAGTTCTTCAATGTGGGCTTTTTTTTTTAAGAACACCTGATTTGTTTAAACAAGTATCTTAGTCAGTAAAAGGAGAATCCTCCATATTTGGGGAAACATGGGGTCACAAAATCTCATTTCCATGTTCTGTATTAAAGCTTACCTCATAGTGTGCTATTCGTTGCGATTCAAACTGCAGTATAGCCCCACAAACTTTACAGTAAGTGTCTGTGCAAAGTTCTTTTCTTGTCATCTCATCAAAAATATCTAAAACGAATGATTATGGATATAATTGGTAACTAGAACAATGAGGGTGTCTTATTAGAAAGCTTAAATACAGGATGGTGCAATTTATCCCCAAGAGATATAGGGGTAACCTCTATATCCTTTCCGTTGAATGCTTTTATTGCTGATGTTTTTCCACATTCTTTAAAACAAACCAAGTGAGAATTGTGTCCTGGATGTGTTCTTTTTAGGAGGAGAAAAGTATTGGCTAATAACAGTTGTGCTGCTCTTTTTCCTGGGGTGACAGTATGGCACTAAGGAGAAGCATGTGTAGAAGGCAGCCTGCCTCTTTTGCTCTTCTTCTACTGCAATATAAAACATCTCAAACCTTATATGAAAGTAATAATAATCACAAATATTTCATAATTCTTTGAAGGAGAAATAAAACAAAACAACAGCTTAGTTTGCCTCTAAAAAAACATCCATCAAGCTCAATTTCATGCCTAAAGAAACTGGAAAAAAAAAAGCAAGGCAGAATTAAGGAAGCCAATACTTTTGAAAAAATAATGAAAATAACATTGCATTATTTTGCTGCAAGCTCTGCCTTTCTATATTGGTATGTATCACAGTGCATGAACAAAAGTAATGGGGCTTGCAGTGCAATGTCATATAATTGCTTTCATTATTTGACTTCCTTGATTTGCCACCTTCCCAACCCTAATTAATTTTGAAGTAATTTATACATTGCACTTCAATCCGTTAATGATGATGTCAAAATCATTATGCACTGATGGCAAATTCCATCAACTTTGGAATTTGAAGTGACATATAGTCCATATTAAAGCAGTTCACTTAACCAAACTTCAAAAAGAGAAAAAAAGGGGAGCCATGGTACAACTAGAAGCTAAGACATAGAACTATGATAAGAGATAGTCATGCAGTGACCCAATTCCTAGAATGTTCACATGGTGAAGTTTCATACTACTCAAGTCCCACAGCAAGCACTTGTTCTACAATTTATCATTGTTTTGGGCTCTCATCAATTACTTCTTAATATCTCTTTCTCTCATAGAGTAATTTCTGGTCATACTCCAGTTCCAGGGATCAAACCAGAATCTGGGATTCTGCTTACTGTATGTATTTAATTTGTGCCTGTAAAAAATAACTCTGTTCTGCCACAAGCACCTTTTATTATTTTGCACTCCAAAATAATTTGCACTTCACTCCAGCTTTTTTAATTTCTTCCAAACTATCAATAGCTCTACACGTATGACGAACAGTAGCGATCCCAGGACACTCTGCAGAGGCAAACTTTACTGGGTATCCTCTACTGGAAAACACGACTGCTGAATACTTAGTCTGTGAGAGCAACTGAAAAAGTAAGGGCTTTTTACCTTAACATTTCTTAACTTCTATCTTTCCTGTTTTCACCAGTTGAAGAAGCTGCTTCATGTGTGCTCTCATATACTGCAAAGAATCTTCAGAGTACTTGCATAAACCCCTCAAAGAAGGGTGAAATCTAAATTTTTTCCCTACCGGTTCTGTGGGCATGGCTTGGTGGGCATGACAGGGGAAGGATACTGCAAAATCCCCATTCTCCTCTCATTCCTGCGGGAAGGATATTGCAAAATTTCCATTCCCACCCCACTCTGTGGCCAGCCAGAGGTGGTATTTGCTGGTTCTCCAAACTATTCAAAATTTCCACTACTGGTTCTCCAGAACCTGTCAGAACCTGCTGGATTTCACCCCTGCCTCAAAGTACAGCTATAGCAAATTCTAAGTAGAAAATTAAACTTCTGAATCAAAAATATGACAGTAAATGAAAGCTCTCACCTCCATAATAATAGTTTAAATAAATTAATAACCCATTTTAGAAAAGTGATTTTTTTTAGAAGGCAGAACTAAATGGTATGGTGGTGGTGGATGAAATGCTTATTTCCTTTCCTCTTCTTTAAATACCCAACTTTCTAAATGTGCAACAAAAAGTCCAGATAGATAGAAATGTTTTCAAAGTATGAGATCTGTTTCATATTGATAAAACTCTTTCACAGAAAGGTTAGCAATAGAACTTTAATGATTACAACACAACTATGGGTTGTTATTATTCCTATCTTTTAATTTCAAGGGAGCTTGCATCATTCATTTTAGCCTCACACAGCCATGTGAGGTAGGTTAAGACTATGCTATGATAGTGTGTTAAATAATGACTTATGACCAAGTCAGGTGTTCCATTAGTCTGAAGCTCAGCTAGTGCATTTGAGCCAATTACCTCCTCTCAGGCTAACATAGCTCAAAGTTCCTTGAGATTCTAGAGCAGGGGTGTCAAACTCACGTTATCACGTCATGTGATATATTGGGAATTTACCCTCTTTGCTAAACCAGAGGTGGGTGTGAACAGCAAGTGACGTACCTGGCCCGTGGTCCATAAGTTTGACACCCCTGTTCTACAGAATATGCAACATGTATATAGTATGTAATGAAATGTTATATGTTTATTTTATATCCTACCTATGTAAAAAACTATGGGAAATTGATATAAAATAGAATACCCAATAGTAAACATAGCCTTATATTTAAAACATCAAATCTCTAAGAAAACATTAAAACTGATTGCATATTGGGTATTAATAAAATTTTAAAACATCTAGATATTTTGGGATAAAGGCATTGGGATTTTGGGAGTTGTGATTGTAACCATATGATTGAAGTCCTACCTCTTTTTAATATGCATTGACACCTGTTAGAGAAGGGCTGAAAAGAGATTTAAATAAAGTTTGGAGATATTTGTTAATTCACCAGAAAGGAATGGTTATGTTCTAATTGATAGAGTCTTAACACTAATTCAGTTTGTACCCAGAGACCATCATCCATGTTCCTAATAACATTGTCTTAGTTGAAAGACATCATAATATTTCAAACTTGGCATGTTAACATCCCCCATACCTTATGCATTTAAATTCTACACAGTTTATCAAATTAGTGAATAGCAAAAAGATAGAAACTACTATCTTCTGCCCCAGAAAGATTTGTTCCTAGAACTTCCTCCTGATACACAGGAGATGCTGGAACTGTTTTGTAATGACTTCTCTTTTCTGTAATGAAACTTCTGTTCAGACATTTTTATATTCTTGTATGCCTGGTTAATTAGTTTCAGTTTAGCCTGCTACATAAATCCTGAGAGTATGTACCATAGCAGTTGGTATACTTCAAAAATGATTCAGAATTTATGTTTGGGACCTTGTGTGAGCACTGCATCCCAACTGCTATTCATTAAAATAGCATGGTTTATTCATTTAAAATATTTTATGTTTTATTGTCTTTTAGTTCATCTTAAAAAAGTTTCTCTGGGTGCCTAACAAAGAATACATGAAACCATTTTAATAAAAAATCTAAATAAAAAACAATGTAAAATACAATAAAGAATACTCATAGCATCCAATGGGGTTGAAGCACCTCATATATTGGGCTTCAGTAATGTCCTGGCAATAATGCCTGAGAAAAATGCCAATGGGGGAAGGCCATCAGGCTCTTACAGGAAAAGCTGTTTCAATTTGAGATTAACTTCTGAACTCTTTATAGCATAAAATTTATTTAACTCAAAATACTGGGGTATCTATTTGAATATATATCTATGTTTAAATGATTAATTACAGAAGTACATTTCCATGAAGTCATTATTTCATAGGGCAATATCCTGTGATCTCAGGATATTAACTCAGAAGTTTAGGATCCCTCTTTGGATCTATCCAGAGAACTACATGGAGGAAATCTAAGGTTACATTCTGTTTGACACTTCCTTCCTAATTGCTAGATTTTTTTTTTAGTGGAAGAAATATGTACAAGGAACATCTTGCAGATATTAAGTCAATCAATAGGGTATTAAAGTCTTGGATCATAGATAATTATATCCTGAATGTGAGCAATATTTAGACAATCTCACAAGGAAAGGAAAGGGAAAAAACAATTTCTCTGTCCCCCGTGAAGCTGAAAATTTTGGTTTTTTTCTCCAACACTGGAACTAGCTTCCCTGACATTCCCCCCTGACATTTTTTTTTTTTTGGTGCTTAGGACTCCTAACATTGTAAGCCCTGATATAGCTAACTGTATTTTAAATACTGCATGGACACAGCATAAATGTAGTCAGACATAGATGTCATTATGTACAACATGGAGTGGATATTTACTAAAATATTGGAAGAGTATTACAGCATAATTTTAATACCAATGGGTAAATACTATTAGGGATTGTGTAAAACAAGCAAAATATATATTTTCAGATATGTATTTCAGAATATCCACATCTTTGGATACCTTTTCCTAGATAATGCATAGGATTTCAATTGGGATTATTTAATGGCAAATTTAATATTCTGAGTACATTTCCCATTGTTGTCAGACAAATTTGTGCAGTATTTAATAAGTATTGAAAAACTTTTCAACAAATTTGAAATCTTTGGCCAGCATATTTTTGAATTCATTGCTTTGGATCCTCAAATATTTGGAGAGGCAAAATATTTTATGTCACTTTAAACATCCACAGCCATACTGGTGATAAGCCAAGATACATTATGTAATGTGTGTAAACATTATTATTTTTTACCTTTCTGTTTAAGCACATTCATTAAAGATTTTTTAAAAGAAATATTAACTTCAAGTAATTCAAATAAATGAGAGTGGATGTTATGCCCTATGGAATCCAACATTTTAATATAAAAGTATATCTCAAAGGATATTTCAGGTAGATGCTCTGGTAAGCATATTATGCAAATATTTTGCTGATTTATCCAATGTGAAGGATAGTCTGTACGCACAAATATAATGTACTAAGTGCTTAAAAAATGTTAACATTCACTATAGGAAGAAAAGTTCATTGTATTGACACTGATAACAAGTGTAAGTGACAGAAAATAAGATTAACATGTCTCTAGTAAGACAATATATTCTATATTCTGCTATAATGGGATAATGAAATCTTAAATATGGTAAATATGATTTGTAACTAGAAGTCATTAAATTGTGTTACTTCACTAGTATTTACTACGTTCCTGTGTATAATAAAAAAACAACAGGTGGAGGCCCTTAATGAACCAGCACTCATTCAACAACCATTCAAATTTACAATGGCATTGAACAAGTGGTACTTACGACCAGTCCTTGCAATTAAAATAATAGCATCTCCCTGGTCATTTGCAACCTTCTTTGGTGGCTTTCTACAAGTAAAGTCAACAGGGAAACTGGAAGGTCAAATTTGGAAACCCTCACTTAACAATGGCATGGGATTAATTTAAGGATACTCTTGTGAAATTGCACTTCATTACTGCATCACTTAGTAACAGAAATTCCAGTCCTAATTATCATTAATAAGGGAGAATTATCTGTATGACAGACATGACTACACTATTAATTCAATTTTTTAAATAGGAAAATTAGTGATACATCATACATGTATTTTATGCACATTGCTTCTTGTATTTATGGAGGCACATTTGTTTACCTCACATAACGTTTTTTCAAATACATCATCATGCTGTAAAAGCTGTTACATTTTGTAAAATCCATTTAAAAGATAGCATGCCATCAGAGGTATTATACTATGCTACATGCAGTTCAAGGCTTGTAATTTGGTAAAAGCCACAGTAGATTGCAGAATGGATAAAAGCCAACATTTATAAAAAATAGATGAGATTTGTATTTGGCAGCTCTTATGGATAATCTAGATTTTAAAAAATCTTAATTTCATAAAATTGTGTATGTTGAAGTAGTTGTTTTCTTAAAACTATTATTTATTAGTTGTATTTATTGATCGCCTATCTAGCAATGGATAGGTCACCTACAATAATACAGTCTATCAGGTGCAATTGTTTTGTACGTTAAAAAGATTATGAAGAAAAATCTCATACTTCAAGTTATTTGATTGATTAAATTATAGTTGGTTTGAATGACTGATTATACTTGAGCTGCACATAAAAAAGCAAGAAAAAGTTGGAATAAATTTTAGCTGTAAATCCCAATTTGGATTATATTTAGGGACAAAGTCACACAATGTTTATCTGTTCTGCAGAGTCGGCTCATAAAATGCTATTGGTTGAGGTTTTTTGTTCTGCAAATACAGAACTGTTTTGTTCTGTTGTATCCCATATTAGCATATATGACACTGCTGAAGGATTGTTTATGCATACCAGTGGTGGGTTGCCACCAGTTCAGACCGGTTCTATAGAACTGGTAGTAAAACTGGTGGGAGGCTCCACCCACTAACCTGGACATCAAAAGTGATCTGCGCATGCACAGAAGAGCGTGTGCGTGCACGGACACTATGCAAACTGGTTTAAAGGTTAAGTAGAACCCACCCCTGCTGCATAGCAATATGTAAGTAGCACATATTTCTACTTGTTTTCCATATATTAATCCCATAAACATTCCAGAACTTGTGAATATCTGGAGCAAAATTAATATAGCCAACGCTGAAGACTGAATTTAGATAAGACAAGACAAGCATTAAGCATAGAGAAATCTATTGATGCAGAGAGGATTAAACTATTGTTGGACGACACTGAATTCTCTTCTGAACTTTGTAACATAAGGTAACTTCTGGAATCAATTTTGTGAAAATATAGGTAGTGGCCATCAGCAAAGACCCTTCATTGATTTTGTGCAGTACTTAAGTTATCCTTGAAATGTAGCAAAGAAATCATTTTTTAACTAGCAAAGGTAATTAACTTTTGCTTAAAGTGTAAATTTAAATACATCTTTTTTTCTTGGTTATTCAACCATGTCCAGAGCAATCCTAGGATGCAGTTGCTTATTCTCTGGGCCCATTCTGACAGGATAAAATTCTTTTCCCTCAATCTGATGAACTATTTCTTTCCATAGTTGCAATGATTTCCCCAATCTACTCATACTCTAATTCTTCCCATTGTGCCTTTTTTCTCCCCAATCTGACATCACAGTGGGATATGAAAAAATATGAAAGGCTGGAGAGAAATTTAATCAGATTTTAATCCACAAGGTTGAGTTCATCCTTTTACCTCAGATGTAAAAATGTGATGCCTCCAATGGATTCTGGAAAGTCACTGTAGGTATTCTAGGACTGTAGCCTAAATCTTCTTGATTTAAATCAACCCCCCTGCAAGTCTCATAAATTATGGCTTCCAAGAAATGATGCTGCAAGCTCGTTTCCCCCCCTTTCCTATTTAACTTCTACATAAAATAACTGGGTGGAGTGATATATCACCAACACGTTAATCATATCCAGCTTTATCTCCTTTGTTTCCACTCAAAATAAGACTGAGTGGTCTTCAGCATTTGGATCTTCTGGTTACAAGGTTCTTCCATCTCTGGTTCTGGATAGGGTGCTACTTCATGTATCTTTTGGGGGTCCTCCTAGACTCACAGGCAGTCATGGTTAGGGCTTTTGCATATCTATGGGTCAAAAGCCAGTTGTACTTATTCCTGAACTGGGGTGCTTTGCTTACTGTCACTCATGCCCTTTGGACCTATTGTCAGAATTACTGCAATATGCTGTATGTGGGGCTACTCTTCAAAATTATTCAGAAACTTTGTTTGAAGTAAAATGCAGCTGCACATATAGTAAGTAGTGTCAGATATTTGACATATGAAATACCACATTTGGCTGCCAATATGTGTAATTCAAAGTGGTGGTTGTCACCTTTAAAGCCCTTCATGGCTTGGGACCAAGTTAATTGAGAAACCATCTTGTCTCAGCTGTTTCTACCAGTCCAATTCAGTACAGCAGATGGGACATACTACAGCTTCTGACAACCAAGGAATATCAGCTAGTGGGGACCATGATACATATGTACTTAGCTGTAGTTTCTACTCTCTGGAACATTCTCCCTTCAGAGATTGAGATGATTTTGTTCCTGTTGGTCTTTTGTAAGGCTGTGAAAATATAGTTATTAGCCCAGGCCTGGGGTCCTAAATGCATTAAGGGCCCAGTTACTTGGCTATTTTAACATGCAGGGTAATAGTTTATCCAGCAACCGTGTGTATTTATGTATGTGTGTATATTTTTGTGATATATGCTACATAATATTGAGATGGGCAGCTATAGAAATTTAAAAAATAAATGCAATCTTATCACTATACTCACTTAACATCTCACCAATACGTTTTTATAAACAAGTATGATTGCAATCTGAATCTCTTTTTAAAAGCAAAACATTCTAGAAGGGCATTATAGTTTTGGGTTTTCTATGACCAACTTCTCATCATTGTTATTATTTCAATTTTAATGCCATTCGAGTCCAACAAATTTGTCCAAATTGCAAAAATAATAGGATTAAAATAATATAATACAATGTCTTAATACTATGGTAACTAAAACTAGAAATGACACAGAGACACTGATTCAATGTGTCTAGACAAACCTATAGTTTTAAAAGTATTCTGTATCCAGCACTTCTTCTAAATAGGAAGGTTCTTTTCACTGATCCAATATGACACTAACAAGTTTCTTTCTGAACTTTTTGTTGGGGAAAAAATATTTTTAATTTTCACATCCCAAGTTTCTTCTAAAGAGCTCAAGGTGACATTTATGGAAAATACTCCTTGCTTTTTCTCAGTCGAGGATGATTGTAAGTTAGGCTAAGCTGAAAGAAAAGTGACTGATCCAATGCCACTCTAGGCTTCATGAATAAGGTAGTATGGATGTGGCTCTCCTTGGACCTAGGCTAAAATTTTAATGATAAGACTGTACTGACTTTACTATCAACCAGTTGAACAAAATTAAAGAAATTCCTAGAGGTCAGATTGTTTCTTTGGCGATTAACGGTACAAACAAGATGTTTCAAATCAACAACGTCTGCAGTTTATTTACTCTGCTTTAATTAGTAACAAATAGAGATTTGAATTACATTTTAACTCCTTAAGTAGAACAAAACAATTCCTACAAAAATCAGTGGCAAAATGTTTGGTAGGTTCGCACATATATTACCACTGATTACATTCAGTTATTCTCTTTTTTCTCTGATTCAGCTGTGATGGTGGAAATAACGTGGTGGTGGTGCTTCTGGACTAAGTAATAGATTTATTGATTTATTTAGAAAATGTATTACACTTAAGTCTAAGATGACTGCTGGTGTACGTAAGAGCAATAATACTAGCAATGTAATAAATTAAAATGATCAGTAACAAGTTATCAACATAAATCCTTAATTTATCATTCTCTAAAGATCATACTTCACCTTGACTAAGCTATTCCAAAGGAAGGAAGCCCTCACAAGAAGGCTGATTTAATCCTCCATCCTTCCCTCCGATCACACCTTCCTGAGATATTTTCTGTTTGTTAGATAATTTTATTCTCCAATCCATCTGGCATGGATTGGAGAATATCTATTGCACTGCTTTCAGCAGTTAAAAGCAGGCTATCAGCAATTGCAGCTATTACAGAGATTTAACTAAAAACCTGTATTATTATTTTGTGATTCTATTTTTACACTTATGTCCTGGCTATTTTTTGGACTGAGATGGATTAGATAAATAAAATGGCTACCATGGAAAGGTCAATCCAAATGAGATAAAGTGTTAGACTATAAGTGTTAGAAATAAGGGATGGATTTCTTTTGAAGCATTCCCTTTTCAAACATTTGATTTAAAGGAATTTTTAAAATATGGAAAATAGCAGGGAGCTGAGCAGATGCCAAGGAAATCCTGGAACACAATGTTGGATACCCCTGCATTAGAATTTCTCCACATATTATTGGTGGCAATTTGTGCACTGCAAGAAGGTTCCAGGATCATGCTTTAAAGCCAACAGTATAATGGGGATGAAGGATTTGATTTTATGTATCTTTCTTTAAGTTAAGTAATAAAAAGAAATGTCAAACTTCCAGGAAACTTGATTTCTATTAACTTTTCAAGCTCAACTGTTGCATATCTCTACCCTGCCTGTCTCAAGAGATTGAAAATAATGAAAAAGGCACATGTATACTTTAGTTGAAAAACTGTCCACTTCAGACAATCATGCATTTCAACAAATACATTTGTAAGAAACATTAACTGCATTAAACAGATGAGTTATAAGAGATTTTGCCCTGTTAAAAAAACATACATTTTCTTCTAAACTTTACTTGTGCCTATGTGGCAGACTTCATAGAATTTTGTTCATCTGAAGCCAGTTATCAAGCTAATACCTTCTATTTTATTTCTTTTTTGTAAGTCCCATAGTCCATTGGCACCAGCTATGGATGGAACAGCTGCCAAATTGAAGCCTTTAACTTCTGGAAGACTTAGACTCTCAGGTAAGAACTCTCTTCTTGAGACTATAGTGATCTAATTACAAATCAGACAACCCCAGTTAGATGTGCCAGTCGTATTCCAGCTGTCTGGGAGATGATGAGAATTGTAGCAACCTAATGAAATTGGAGAACACTAGCTCAGAGAAGAATGCTTTATGACATACAAAATCTATGACAAGTCATTCCAATAATATAGAAATGTCTAGAAGCAGCATACAAACTAGTTGCATGGTTTATGTGAAGTCAAGCAGTTTCTCTTATTGTTAAGTGAAGAAAAACATTTTACTATTTCTGAACTAGGATCATTTTTAGGACATGTACTATGGCTATAGAACAACTTCATATAGAAAAGCAAACTGGAGTTTGCACAGAAAATCAGTTGGACTGTGACATAAATGACTCCTTCAATTTTTTATCGTCTATGATTTATGAAGTTTTCTTTCATTTCCATTTCCACTGACTTTATAGCTACCTGCAAGACTAGGAACGTCTTTATAATTAATGCGCTCACATTTCCAATATTGCAGGAAATGTTATTGCATATTTCTTTAATTTGGATTCAATCACATTCTCATAAAATTAACCTTTAAAAACTGTGTTTGCATCTCTCTGTATGTATGTGCATGTAAGAAAAATAAGCAATAAAATACAGTGCCTAGAAAGGGGCCTAATGCTGTTTTCATAACGAACTGGATAGTTTAGAGATTAGCAGTGAACTTTGAAAATGATAACCAGCCTCCCCACCCTCAATCAGAATCTGCTCACTGACACTGTATTTTTGGAAGGTTCACATAATTGCACAAGATATAGTAATCTTGTACATGTTGTCAATATTTCTCTAACAGTAGTCAGATGTAGAAAAGTTATTATTTCTGGACACAAAGCATTTAAAGAGTGTTATTATATGGGAAGTGCTTATATGACCATATTTTTTCTATGTGACACGTTTTCATTGTCATATAGAAAATATATGAATTATACGTATATGAAATATCCATCCTAAATTTTAGGACAGCTTTGTGGAATATGATGCAGCATGTTCAAACTCACTAGAGGTATATTTCAAATTAATTTCATGTGGGCAATAGAAGTAAAGTTATTAATGAGAAAGGTGATTATACTTCATACAAAAAAAGACATGTTTACTGAAAAATCTGATACATAAATAAATGCATACATATATTTCATTCATTCATTCATTCATTCATTCATTCATTCATTCATTCATTCATTCATTCATTCATTCATTCATTCATTCTCAGAGAGGTCTGCCACAATTTTCCTTCTTCATTCATGCTTCCAGTAAAACTATCCTTGGTGAAAGGGAAAAAATGATTGCCACTAATGGGAAAGTGAAACTGCAGCTGAGGAAGAGAAACTAGCTTGAAAAGAAATACCGTATTTTCTGGCGTATAAGACGACTGGGCTTATAAGACGACCCTCCTCAGAGCCATTTAAGAATCGTCAGAGCCTTTCGGGCTGGTCTGCCTGGTTACAGGAGAATGAGACCCGGCGTATAAGACGACCCCCGACTTTTGAGAAGATTTTTGTGTGTTAGAAAGTAGTCTTATACGCAGGAAAATACAGTACTTTATTACATTGCCAAATACTAAATAATATGAAGAGTGGTAAATAACTGCTACAAACAATTATGGTAAGGGCCATGGGCCAGATTCAGCCCATGGGATGCTTAGATCTAGCCCGCGGGGTCGCTCTAGAAGCAGCAAAGGACCGACTTCCAGTTCTCTGCCAGCAAAAATGGAGTGTGGGCCCCAATTTTGGGCGCAACAGCCTCCTCAGCCCTCTGCCAGTGAAAATGGAGCTCAGAGAGGTTGCATGCAGGTCTTCTGGGCTCAGTTTTCACTGGCAGAGAGCTGCAGGCCATTGCAGCTGAAAATGGGGACTAAGGGGGCTGCACGTGCCCTCCCCAAGTTCATTTTCACTGGCAGAGGGCTGCAGGAGGCCGTCACAGCCAAAAATAGGGCCCAGGGGAGCCATGTGTGGCCTCCCCAAGCTCCGTTTTCACTAGCAGAGAGCTGCAGGAGGCCCGGCTCCGTTTTTGCTGACAGAGGGCTAGCAAAACAAACTAAAAGTAAAACAAAAGGATCAATGTTTCCCCTTTTCCATTTGTGCATTCAGGAAGGGACAGGAAAGGAGAAAGGGAAAGAGTAAAGACAAAGAAAAAGAAAAAGAAGGGAAGAGAGCATGGAAAGAAAAATAAGGAAAGAGGGGAATGAAGAGGGAAAAAGAAGAAAAGGAATGAAGGAATGGAGATTATAATGAGTGAGGGAAAGTCTGAGGGAAGTCTTGCCTTAGCAATTGGCCACTACAGATGCCAACGACACGAGTGATGTAGAGATGGCCACGCCCACCCTGGCCACACCTCCCCTCCCCAGTTCAAAAACAACCATGATGAGGCCCTCAATGAAATCAAGTTTGACACCCCTGAATTAGGGTAAAGATAAGCATTAGTGCTAGAAGCAGAGCAAGCAAATTCAATGTTAATCTTATAGATTGACTAAGTTAGTGATCAATAAATACAATTTGTAAACTTCTGAAGACAAGAAGACAAACTGATTGAAGAACAATCCAGCCTTCTTACTCAAAGTACAAATGAAAAGAATTTAAATTATCATAGTTTAATAACTGCCTGGAGAAGTCTATAATGCTGCCAAAGGTGGAAGAAAAGGACAAATGACAGCAAGGCAGATAGTCTCAATTACAGAAATGATAGACTAATGATATACAGTACTGGAAGGACCAGGTTTGGGAGGGATCATTAGAAAAAACCTCTCTGGTTGCCAAGGACAGCTACCAACCTAATGGCACATAATCACAGAAGTTTAGAAAATAAAATTTAAAATTTAAATAAAGCTTATGTGGGGGCATTAATACTTTTTCAATCTGCTCAAAGTATTTTATTCATTCATTTTATTCACTATAATCAAAACTAAGAATCACAGTCAAGCAGCTTACCACACATTCAGTAAATCAGTTATGCAATGTATAGGTTTGCAATTTACATGTATTTATTGATTTTTAGACTGTTTTTATATAATATTGGCTTTGGTTCTCATACATTTTAAGGCTTGGGGGAAAGTGATTGCCTTGGTGCCTCATAAATACTATACCACACGTCTTATACTAACCTTAAAAAAGCATTTTATGAACCAGAAAACTTTGCTATTTTTATGGTTGTAGCAGATTAAAGCAACACTCTCTTCAAAGTGATTGTGCACTAAAATAGGTATTGTCCATTTTTAAGACTCCTAGAGCAAGTCTTAAACCTTTTATCATTTCTGATTTTTGTTTTTGAACAGAAAGGGCTTTGTGACAATTGCAAACCTAGCCCAAATGCAACATACTGAAACAGTTGGGCCTCCCAGTCTAAGAGTACAGAAAGTTCCACATGGGAGCTGATCACAGAATATATGATGTATGTTTTTCTTGTGCTTACTACTTGGACCAGATTGTCTATAGTCAACTAGCAGAAAAATAAACGACTGCTGAATTCTAGTAGCTGAGAAAGATAAATACTACATATACAGCTTGGATTACTACTGTGGTCTCTTGCCGTTACCAATGATGGCAGGGCTGATGAGAATTTAAATTCAAAACTTCTGGAGTGTACTAGGTTGCTTAATCCAAAAGTAGGAAATCCTAATTAATGTTTTACCTCTACAATGAATTCATATGTATCTAAAGCAAATTTGTCAGTGTAGTGTAGAGACAGTGCCATACTGTATTGTCTCCTTAACATTTAACTTACAGATACTGGTAGAGTACTGTATAAAAACATAATACGAAGTGTGCTGAGCATGCCAAAACATTTCACTCATGCTATTATCTCAAATATAACTTTCTAAATTAAATTTTTTTGATGTTTTTATATCATTATACATTAATACCTTTCTTGGTAACATAAAGATTCTTCTAGATACTCTAAATTATCACCACTCTATTTTTTGAAGGGAGAATTATGCTTTCATACAAAGTAGCAACTAACAAGATTTTACACAGTTCTACACAGGGCAATGTTTATAATATTCTAGAAAAGAATGAAAATCTGATTTTGGGTTTTGCCAATTAGACTGCTAGATCTTTATAGAATGGCTTGTTCATATATTATGAAAAAGCAAAAAGTTGTGATTTGATGTTAATGCCTTATTTTACTGTAACAAGAGTGGGAAGCCAATGCTTTTCTTCCCCCTTATCTTTCCTCATTTCTATTTCCCTTTATCCCTCCCACTGCTTTTCTATTTATTTTGTATTTTATAATACTTTATAATTCAATAAAAAATAACTTATAAAATATTCTAGATTAATATTTTCAGATATGTCCATATTATTTGCTATAAGAATAGCAAATCAAAGATTTATTGCATATGATTTTCATCGGTAGATTTTCATAGTTTAGTTTCAAACTATCAAGAAAATATGAAGATTTTTGTTTCCTGAATAGTAGCCAGCTATTCCTGCAGGTAATCCACTATCCAAACTGAAAATAATTCTAAAACCATTTTTATTACCTGTATGTGTATATATATATATATATATATGGTCCAAAGGGTGGAAATAAAGAAAAACGTACCTAATTGAACATGCTTGGACTTATTTAAAACAACTCTTCCTTTGTGCCGAGTTACTTTCTAAAACTGTGTACACTTTAATAATGATTCAGAAACAAGTGCTTTGAACCTCACACCAGCATCACACCTCTCATTCATGAAGTATTTTTTCAGCTTTCTTCATAAGACAAAATAGTTGATTGTTTCAAATTAACGAGACTCTTAAAAAATGATAGTTTTCAGTTTCACATTCTGAAAAAAGATGGGCCCCTTTAATGAACAAAAAGGACCTGAGAATCAGTTCTGAGGTGTTCTCAAACCTACTAAATTGTTTGAAAAGAACTGTTTAAAAACAATCAGAATCAAAATATCCACAGAATGCAATGAAATCTACTCTCAGATAAATATTTAAAAGTGCAAGATAGATCATCATCTTGCTCCACTTTAGGAATAAGGAATTCATCTTAAAAAAGATAAATATAAAATTTATTGGAGTGACAAGATTGTATGACCCTCCCTCTAACTTCATTAAATTGTTTTAAATACTATTTCAAAAAAAATCATAATGTAAATATCTTTGTGAATATTGTTATAGTGTAAATAAAAATGTGTGACATCTTACATACATTTAGATTTTAAATGTTCCACTCTTATGATGATTCAAATTCTGTCTACAAATCTACCGAAGTGGCATATTTTCAATTTAATGACTGATGACTTAATAATTCTTCATCTTCCAAGACCAGTTTATCGCCACAGATCACCCGTCAAGGTAGGGCACAGTTCATTGGAATAAGCAATATTTTGCATGCATGCATACATCTATTATACTGATATCTCTAGTTAAAATGATTTGGCTCTCAAGGCTAGGAAATACTTTGGGAAAGTACTATATGAATCATTGAATTAGATGAACCAACAATAAGCAGCTTTATATGGCAAAAAGCTCTTCTTACTCAAAAACCTCAAATTGTATTATGTTCCTCTGCATGTCTTGTGTGCATTTGCTAAGATTTAAAGTTCCACTCACTAGTAATGTCTCCTTTGAAATGCTAAGTTTAGGAGGACTGTTAAGAAAGAAATCTCTCACATCCCTAAGAAGTTCCTAGCCTGTTTTCTCTTCTAGGGAAGTCAGCTTTTTTCTGAAATACACTGTTTTTCATCAGAGGTAAAAAATGAGCAATTTCTAGACCCACAAAGGAATCCAGTGCATAATGGTTACTAAGGTCTCACCAAAAAAATCTACTTACTTTGTTAATTGTACTGTCAAGACTCCTTCATATAACCTTTATTCAATTCCATTCTACCCGATAGTGATGAAAGCTTATTTTCAGATTATGACTCCTTTATTATATTTTATTGTGGTTTGGATGCAAGTCATTTTGAGTGTTCCTTATAATATGGAATGTTTATTTCCTTTATGCAATTCCAATACATTCTAGGCTGCCATTGGCCAGCTTACAATACTTAAAACTAAGGGTTGTGCCTTAGGATACTGTGTATGTACTTGGGCAAAAAATCATTAAACACTTTTCTTCAAAGGAAGGGTAACAAGCAGCCCATTGGAGATGAAAGGCAATAAAACAGCAAATGGGAAGTAGCAATCCTTCTTTCCTCCTGTCAAGAAAGAAAGAAAAAGGACAGGAAGCATAAAAAAGGACTATAGCTTCTACTGCTTTTTTCCTGACTTTTCAAAGCTGTCAGTGCAGAGAAGATGAGGCAGATATACCATCTGAATCACTGGCTGCTCTCCTAGGCAATGAAACATAAAGGAAGGATGGAGAACCTCCAGATGTTACTGGGCTACAACTTCCAACAGAACATGAAGTACAGCAACATCTGATGAGTCAAATTTCCTATTGCCACTGAGGAGTGGGCAGAGTACATACCTGCCAACAGTCTCACTCACGTGTGCTTCTCCTCTGAATGGCATTGTGGCAAATGGAGATACCTTCCTCTGGTAGTCTTTTTTCATGAATGACGTAGGGCAGGGGTGTTAAACTGGCAGCTCGCAGGCCGGATGTGCCATGCGCAGCCCATGCCCACCCCAGCTCCGCGAATGGGAAAAACGTCGTAAAACGTTGTGAAACGTCGCGTGACGGCAACATGACGTGGAGAGTTTGATACCCATGACGTAAGGGATTACACTAGGTTAACAAATAACTTTTAATAGCCTGCCATTCAAAGGAAGTAGGAGAAATGGGTGATTTGCTGCTCTTTTTCTAACCAACCCTCTGTAACATGTCAACTAACAAAAGGACAAATAAACAGAAAAGAGGTCTAGCTCAATCTCTAGATCCAATTTTCTCCATCAATACATGTGCGTATAGCAGGGGATGGTGGCAGCAAAATAGTGGATGTCAAAAATCGGAAGAGAAATCAGGACCCTAATCTTTTGCTACTTCCAACTTCTGTTGTAGGCAGAAGAAAAATAAGGCTGGCTTGTTATGGGATTAGCTTTCCTCAAAACAGGCTGCTTTTCATTCCAAATAGGAATGGCGGCCTTTCCCCTCGTATTCTCAACAGGTTGTCTATCCTGGGCTCTGCAAGCTCCCAGAAGCACCTGCCTCTGATTGGAAAGCCTGGGCCAGGAGAGCGGAGCATCGGAACAGTTGCTGCCTCCCAACGGACCTGCTCTTCCACACAGCACCCCCCCCCCGCCGCTCTCACTGGCCGACAGGCACGTGACTCCCTTGCACCCTCTTTCGCTCCTCCGAGGACAAGGCACCTCCAATCGTCCTCTTCCCTCGGCCCCCCCCTCCCCCACGAGCCCCGACGCCCCCACTCCAACTGAGGCCGTCGCCCGTTTCTTAGGCGTCACTTCCTTTGCGCTCCCCCCTCCCCACCCCCCTGCAGCTCCAGGATCTGCCCGCTCCCTTGCGGCCGGCCGGCCAGCCGCCTTGCCTGCCACTCTCACTCACCTGCTCTCTGGCCGCGGGGGGGTGGCGGCAGCGGGGGGGAGGGGACATCCCCTCCCCCCTCTGCCTTCTCCCTCCCCGCAGCAGCAACAACAACAACAGCAGCAGCAGCAGCAGCAGGAGGTGCCGCCGCCGCCGCCGCCGCCATAACTGGGGAAGCGGAGCAGAGGAAGCCCCGACCACTCCCCGCGGGGAAATCCTCGCGGGAACGTGGGGGCGGAGCAACGGCGTCCCGGAAGCATAATGTAAAGCTGCGGAAGTTGCGCTTTTTCCGACATTGCCCTTCGAAAATGCGCCGTTGACGGAGTCGCTCAAATCCCCCCTCCCCCTCCCGTCTTCCGTGGAGTATTAGTGATTGCGTTGGATACTCCCCCATAAGCAAACGATCTGGTAGCAAACAACAACACAAGCAGAAAATAACACTCCCACCAGCACTGACAGGGCAAATCACTGGATATAAACAGAACAAAGCCCATTCACTCCCTTCTAGCACTGAAGAAGTTTCCTAATCGGGTATCGAAACATCTGCAAGCAAAGGACCAAACTCGAGAGCCCCAGGGACTCCTCAATAAAATACAATTTAAAACTGATCTTTATGAGAAGTGATGCCTTGGATTAGTATTACTTGTATAGGAAGATTCTCAGTCATCCAGGTTATAGTTATCCCAAAGTTGCTTTTTTGAAAAGGCAACGACTTCTGGTTTTTTTTTTGGAAGATGTTTCGCTTTTCATCCCAAAAGCTTCTTCATTTCTGAACTAGATGAAAAGCGAAACGGTTTCAAGGAAAAACAAGATCCAATTGCCTTTTGAGGGGGAAAAAAACTTTTGGGAAGTATTATTTGTAATCATGATATTTCTCAAATATTTTTTGAATGAGGTTTTTAAAAGTTAGTTTAAAGATCCACTACAGTTATGATCTGTATTTTGTGTATCCAATTTTTGGGTTAAAAAGTTTTGAAGGCTGGTTCCCGAATCCCTACTTTACCTTAAATATTTTGTTTGAATTTTGTTTGCATCTAATGTTTTACCACAAGATGGCACTATGATTTCACAGACTTTTGACCACGCTATCATGATCATGGCACAAATATAACCTGGCAACATCATTTTTTTACCAGTCCCCATAATGTTGCCTTCATCTTGTCTCCAATGGAGAAGTATTTTCTATTGGTTATATCCGTGATGACGAACCTATATCATGTGTGCCGGAGGCAGCACACACAGCCCTCTCTGTGGGCATGCGCACCATTGCCAGCTACTCTACTGGTTTCCCGCGTGCACATGAATGCTGGCCAGCTGGTCTTCGCAGGCACTGAAGTGTCTGAAAACAGCACCCAAAATAGCCAAAATACAGGCCGCTTTTCAAGCTGTTTTTCAGGCCATTTTCAGTCTGCTTTTTGGGCCGTTTTCTGGGCTGTTTTCAGTCTGTTTTTCAGGCCAAACTGGCCTGGAAATTTCTTGAAACCAGCCCTGAAAATGGCCCTAAAAACAGCCAAAAAACAGGCATGTGTGCACGGGCTTCGGATTTCTGATGCTCTGGTGCACATACATGCGCACATATGCACGCAAGTTCCGATTTGGGCACTCAGTGCTGAAAAGGTTCACTATCACTGGGCTATATCCATTGGCTGCCAGCACTGACATTCCCTTGAGTATTATCAGTTCAATATATTTTGGAACTTGGTGAATTGGTGAGAATTCTATATGTGATTAGCACTCCTTGAAAATTCTATACCTGTGTAAGATTGATGATCAATCTTATCAGGCTTGCACAGATAAAAGGTGTTGGAAGAAATATCCGTCTGGTTCAGTTCCAAAAAGAACTGGAGAAACGGAGGCTGATTGGAAAGAGGGTTTAATGGTAAACAAAACCACCAAGCTCATGATCCTGGTGCATGAAGTGGCTGGGCAATAACAAAGCAGCACAGACAGGCTAGTGACAATAGCTCTTTATTGTATGGTAAGACTTCAGCAACTCGATGCTGGCAGCAGCCCTCTTTATATACAGTTTGGGTGCTGGCCAGTAACCAATCAGAAACAACCCCTAGTTTGAAATTCCCGCTCTAAACAGCAACAACATAACACCGCAGCTGACCACAAGGAGTTGAGAGAGAGTGGCTTTTACCTTCTCTTGGGCTTTACACTTGAACTTCCTGTTCCTGTGCAAAAACATGTATTGGCTGTTGTAGGGGTCATAGCTAACTTTGTAGGTTGTCTGAGCTCCCAGGTTTGGTTGAAGCTTGCTGAGTGATGCTTAGATTGCACCATGCGGTGAGCTCTGCTGCTAGATGGGTTAATCCTATGATGTCCTGGAGAGTCATGTCTTAATCCCATTACCCTGGAGCTGGAGGTCTTTTGTCTTGTAGTCCCGCTGGGGCTATTAAGAGCATGTTTCCAAGAGCATGTTTTCTGCTTTAAGGAAATATAATGCCTTTCTGCCTTTTTAAATATTTCTCAAAATACTTCATTCTTCTAGGAGGGGAGTGGGTGCTAACTTTGTACAAAGGGGAGTACTATTTAAATGTCAAAATTCACCTCCACATTGCAAACAAGTCCAACACAAATTTGTGTACATAAACTCAGAATTCAGTTTTAAGAAATTGCTTAACTATAGATCAAGCCATCTGTCAAAACCATTTGCTAATCATATCAGTGGTTTCATGTAAGCCAGTGATGTCTAGAAATGGGCAGGTACATAAAGGCAGAGCACTGAACCAATAGGTATGCTTAAGATTCCCTATATCTGTGATGGTGAACCTATGGCATGCATGCCACAGGTGGCACGCTTAGCTACATCAGTGGGCACACGAGCTCAAGTCCGGTGTGCATGTGCGCGCCGGCTAGCTGATTTTCAGGCCTTCTGGGCCCACCAGAAGTAGGGAAACAGGCTGCTTCCAGCCTCTGGAGGACCTCGGGACTGGTAGGGAAGGCCCTTTTTTCTCTCTCCCCAGCCTCCAGAGCATTTCTAGGAGTCTGTGGAGGGCAAAAATGGAGGCCCTCAGGTGGACTGGAAGTTGGCAGAAGGGCTATTTTCATCCTCTGGAGGGCCTCTGGGGGGGGGGGAAGGCTATTTTTGCACTCCCCAGACTCCTAGAAAGGCTGGGACAGCAAAAAATGGGACTTCCAGTCCCACCGGAAGTTGGCAAATGGGCCATTTTTGGCCTCTGGAAGTCCTCCATGGGGTGGGGAAGGCCGTTTTCGCCCTCCTCAGAGTCCCAGAAAGGTTCTGGAGGCTGGGGAGAGCAAAAAACAGACCCACCATGCCAGGAGGGTCACTCACACATGCGCGGGGGCAGGGCGCATGGAATTATGGGTGTGGATGCACGTGTGTGTGACCCTCCCTCTTGCTCCTGGCAAGCGATGGCAAAAAGATTAGCTATCACTGCCCTATATACATAAAATTAGGACATCAATTTTCAAGTTTGAAAAGAGGCTATGGATGCAGAAAGAGGGGGGATTTCAGTGGGGATATGCCCTTACTTCCAAATTTTATGCTCATACAGTTTTCTGCTAGCTAAAGGATGATATCCCGCATATTAATTGAACTGTACAGAAAAACTCAAAAACTAAGTAAAATAGAATAAATTGCAGGAGAAAAGGAAATGTGACAGAGAATCTGATTGCCAAATAATCTCCCAAAACATAAACACTTTAGAGAAATAAAGATCAGATTGAGAGATGAAAAGATAAATAAATAAACTTTTGGATACTTTAAAACAATTTGAAATTATTTCTTAATTGTTTCTGCCAATATATTTTGTTCTGTAAGGATTCTATATGTTCAATGCATATATGACTAGGCACATTATTATAGAAAAAAAAATTGCCACTGTGCATAGTTTTTAATCTTTGCCTGCACTGGCTTGAATTCCTGATATCTTAAAGCAAGTCTGTATATGAAAATGACAAAGGAATGACGTGTCACATACCCTAAAGCAAAGGAAGTTCAACCCTTGGCCTTTTTAATCACCAAAGTAAAAGGGTTCTGATATAATCAGTCTGGAAGATAAAAAGGGGATAGACTTCCTGTGGCAAATTGAAATGCTACTTTACTCCTCTGTCTTCATTTAGGACAAATCAAAATGGCACAAAATGGGTTTTTACAGTATGCAAGGGGGCCACTATTTATCTCATTGATGCATTTGGCACCACCTTGAAGCCTTGCATGGCAGTTCGTTTAGTTGAAAAAGGCTTCTCTTCCGTGCAGAGGCATTTTCTAGTACTTATAGTGAGTGACTGGAAATGCTGAGAAAAGTTTCTATGCATGTATAGAAATCTCCCCTAGCTATTGGTGCTGCTTGAGGATGCTGCCAAAATGAGGCACAACTGCTTTGCCTTTAGAGGTGGGGTATGCCTCTCAAAGTGTCTCCAAACGGATAATTCACAGTGCATCCAAGGGATCAAGAAAGTTAATAGTTAAGGTATCTGTAGTCATTTGATTGAAATCCTGTTCCTTTTTTATTTTTGTCATGCATGCAATGCATTTTCAAAAAGGGGTGGCTTTCAATCAACAGTACCTTTACTTTTTTTTTTAACTTTCCCCCAGAGACCTGCAACTTTGTTTATACTATTTTAATCTAGTGGCCCTCAAGTGAGGTACAGTTCCTGGATATAGATAATAGCAAGAAACAAACAAAATAATACACTAAGCAGTAAACAACGATCAATTATATACTGCAATCTGGCAACAGCTCACTCTGAGTAACCTAGAAAAAACAAGCCTTGACAAAATTAAAAGATTAGACTAGGGGTCTCTCTTGTCTGACAGTGTGTGTGTGTGTGTGTGTGTGTGTGTGTGTGTGTGTGTGTGTGTCCGTGTGCATGCGTTGTTCTAGGAGACCCCCTGGAGAGAAACTTACCTTTATGTTATCACCCATCAGGAAGTAAGACTAGCACTAGTAGTCTTCTTATCCAATAGTATTTACCTGGAATTGCCATCTCAAAGATATGCAGGCCTAACCACATCAGACACACAGTGATATCCAGCACCTTGAATAATCTTTGGATAGAGACCAGTGGTAAATGCAGCTTTTATAAGAGCAATATTGGTATTGACCAGGATGTTCCTCGATATATAAGAATAAAAACAGTGCCCTGCCTTTAGTTATAAAGGACTTTCTCAATATCTGGAAATATTATTTTATCAGATTCAAACTTCCTAATTTTACTAAAAAACATTCTGCCTGGAACTGCCTATATTCTTAAATATAACCCTGATAAATCTTAGAATCTTGGTTAGGACTTGAATTATTACGTTTCCACCAGTCTTAGTCTGTCAGTCTAATTACAGATTACCTGCGCATAATAAACAACAAAGCCAGGGGCGGTATTCTCTGTCAGATATTGCCTGTATGTGATGCACCAGAGACTAGGAGGGGTTAAGTCTTTACAGACATCACATGTGACTATATCAGCCAATGAACTCTCTTATTGGACTCTTACCCAGAGATCCCTTGGATATCTTCATCTCTCTCTCTCTCATCTATCAGCAAGACAACAAGTGAAGTTCTCTCTCCTCTCAACTTCTGAGTAATACAGTTAGGGTAAATGCAACAGGACACCCTGTTCATGCATGTATATATTTTGTAAATATTAAAACAATCTTTTTTGAACCTGAAGCTGTATTGACCAAATAACTTCTCATAGAACCAAATGAGCACGACCATCAATATATATATATATATATATATCTGACAAATGGTAGCAGAGGATGGTTAAATATTGCTCAGGTCTATGAATTTTTTTTTGTAAATTTTACAATCATAGAACAATTTTTCCTAACATGGAATCCTTGAACCTGAATGAATTATCTTCACAAGAGATTGATGCATTAACCATATCCTTAACCAAACAGCACCAATCATTATTGAAAAGACTAAAAAAACTTTCTGTTGAAGCTATGCAGCAAGTACAAACCTCTTCACGAAAGGACCCATTTTTTTTTCTCCTCTTCACCAGAACACTGAAACAACAGACCTGGTAAGCGACAATTTTTTGCTTCAACCCATGGATATCCAGACTGAGTTTTTAAACAGCCATTTTATTAAAATTCCTCCCTCCCCACCCATTGACTTTATTACTTCCAATATGGCTTCCACCTTCCCTGAAAGCATGGCTTCTAAAATGGCCGCTCTCACACTCCAACCATGCGGCCCACAAAATGGCCGACAATTTATATGACCACACTTTAAACAAAATGAAGTCTACCACTTCTTACCTTTGCTACTGATTCTCAAATGTGAGCACACTCTTTGCATGCACAAAGTGTCCAAAATGGGCTGTGTTGACATCCGGGTGAGTGGGCAGAGCCTCCCGCAACCACCGCTACTGATTCGCCCAAACCAGATAGAACCAGCTGAATACTACCACTGAACAAAGCCTTAACAATTGCTGATAAGAAAGACAATGAATGTATAATGGATATTGCCATACTTGGAAGCAGCAAAATAGAAAAAAAAGAATTGGAGACAATCACAAAATACAAAGACCTGCAAATAGAAATAGAGTGATTGTGGCAAAGGAAAGAAAAATAGTACCAATAGTTACAGGCTCTGTGGGAGCAATTCCAAAACATTTGGAGCAGAAGTGGGTTTCAGCAGGTTGTGACCAGTTCTGGAGAACCTGTAATGGAAATTTTGAGTAGTTCGGAGAACTGATAATAAAAATTCTGACTAACCCTGCCCCCATCTATTCTCTGCCTCTCAAGTCCCAGCTGATTGGGAGGAAATGGGGATTTTGCAGTAACCTTACCCTGGGTTGGGGAGGGAATGGAGAGTTTACAGTATCCTTCCCCTGAAGTAGGGTGGGAATGGAGATTTTACAGTATCTTTCTCCTGCCACACCCACCAAGCCATGCCCACCAAGCCATGCCATGCCCAACAAGCCACAGAACCTGTAATAAAATTTTTTGAAACCCACCACTGATTTGGAGCATCACTTGAACACCCTTGGCATTGATAAAATCACTACCAGTCAATTGCAAAAGGTAGCTTTATTTGGAACAGTTTACATCTTGCAATGTAAACATCATGAAATAACAACATATGCTTGCCTCAAGTCCTTAGGAGGAACTTGAAAGGTGAATAAAAATGCGAAATCCAAACGTCTGACTGACTGTGCAACCAACCATAATATGATAACATATAATCAGCACATTGATAACAGGTAGCACCAAATTTGCAAATGTTCCTTCATAGTATTTCATAAAGTATTAAGTAACAGAGGAGACAAAATGTACCTTATAAGATTCTCCACTGGACAATTCTTAAGTGTTTCTGAAACTTTTAAAAAATGATAGAAAGAACCCCAAAGAACTTAGTTTGTATGAATTATAGTTATTTATATTTACTGTATTAAAAATTAAAATTCATATTTTTACCATTTACTGCTACCATTTCTCATTATTGTTTGATGGAATTTTAATATTGAATTATTTTTCAGTATTATTTTTTAGACCACTAAAAGGTTTTTGGGAGAACAGGTTTTTGGGAGAACACACTTAAAAAAACCCCTGCTCTATCTCATCTTCTAATTGTGGTCAGAGGAATAGCAGTAGAATCATCACCCATATCTTCCAACCCCCAGATTTCTGAAACATTCCATTTGTGAAAGATACTGTGATCAATGAGGTCACAATGAGGTCCCTTTTCTCTTTCCTGATAGACAACAGAGTAAGTTATCATCCATAACTGGTCTAGCTACTCTTCCAACCCCTTCAGATCCATACTGGGAATAAATTAATGCAACTCTAACACCTATCCAATTAGTCTACTCAACCAGAGTAAAGAAGGAACGCCACTGTCATTCTCTGAAAGAGTACTTCTTTTAGAGACAATGGTGAAATATTATTCCTGACCTATTCCATATATTCTCCAACCCTGGAACCAACCACTCCAGGAGCAAAGTTGGCTTCTTTTTAAAGGGTGGGGCATGGCTAATTTGCAAGAATCCTCTACAGTGAAATCCAGCAAAAAGCCAGGGAATTTATGGATAATGGATGCTTTCAGCATTTCTGGAAGAGGATAACAGGTACAGAAGATCAGGCCAAGAATGATATTGGCATCAGTAACTTATTCTGTATTTTAAAGGGATATTTACCATAGCTATAAGAGCTAGGAATAAGATATTAAGTAGTCAAATTATATTTTCCTTTTCTTTCTGATGGTATAAAATAATTTCAATAAGTTATATTGAAATTATTGTTATCCATCCTTCAGCATTGAGAGTGAGTCCTAAAACAAATACAAACTTAGCAGGTACAGGAAGGAAATAGATTTCTGTATTGTAATTTGGTAAGCATGGAGAGTTGATTCATTTTTACCATAGGTAATTGCCTATTGAATTTATTGTTAATATTATCTGTTTTCTAGTACTTCACATAAAAAGTTTGAATTCTTCATTAGAAAGTTCATGTAAATTATTTAACAGTGAAAGTTAAATAATTTGGTGAGCTATATAACTCACTGATTAAAGATTGTCTGTAATTTATAAGATGGCGTTCTATTATCTATTGTATGGCCAGAATAAGATGAGAGGGCCATAGTAAGGTGTTAAGCTATGGTAGAAAGAGTTTAATATAGCAACTATTAGATTAACCAATTTTATTAAAAGCTACTACAATCTATCAAATGGATGGAGGGGTTAAAAAGATATAGGATTTAAACTGACCCAAAGGAGAGCAAAGGAATGAAAACAGAGTGGTTATGCAGATGTAGATATATGAAATTACCATATTAATTATAATGTGCTAATAGTCCATTGCCTTTATGGAGACCTTTTGAGATAGACTGAAATCTTTTTTATGTGAGTTCAGTAATCTCTTGCTTAATTGTGCTTTAAATTCTAATTTTTACAAAATGGCAATTTTGAAATATGCCATATAAAGTGCCTGGGAAGTTTAAAATGGTGTGATATTACTTTTTCTTTTTTTATTCTTGATGGCAAATCTGAATCTATTAATTCTTTTGTATAAAGTTTGGTCTTCTTGTCCTACATAGAATTCACAGAGGAATTGCTGAGAAACAATGCTACATATCACATTAGATACAGTGATTACATGTCCTTTATTATAAAGGACAATTCTTTATTCCAGAAAACTGTCTTTAGATTTATTTATTTTTCAAAAAGATGGGAAGAGTCAAGATGGCAAAGGGTGCATATACATTGTTTGTGTGCAACTAATTTTTTTATTTTAATTTATTTTGTTTTTCTTATATATTTTACATATTTTAATGTAAATTGGGAATACACAAACTAAGCAGGTTGCTATATATACATATACATATACATATACATATACATATACATATACATATACATATACATATACATATACATATACATATACATATACATATACATATACATATACATATACATATATGTTTTCTGAGGTTTTCGCGGCTGTTTATGTGTAGGTCTTTGGTTATTTGAGTGTTCTCCCGCATCCAATTCTATGCGGTAGAACATCCGAATAACCAAAGACCTACATATATATATATATGTGTGTGTGTGTGTGTTTGTGTGTGTGTGTGTGTACAGGTAATATCTTGCGTTTCTTCCCGTGTAATTGTAAACATATCTTTAGAAGGATAGCAGCAACGTTTCAATGAAATCACATTCATCATCTTCAGGCTGGTGTTCCCGGCTTCGTGCTTCCAGGAGCAATGTGAGATCGCAGCTGTCTCTTCCTTTTAACTGCTAGGGGGGTGTGAGCTGATTGGGTTGGAACTTAGCTGTGTTCTGATCGGGTGGAGGTGTGTTCTGATTGGTTAGGGGCTTGGCTGTGCTCTGATTGGATAGGGGGGTTGGTTGTGCTCTGATTGGCTGGGGGTGTGTTCTATTTGGGTTGGGGTTTGGTTGTGCTCAGCTTAGTCTGAGTTGCAGGGGGATTTGAGCTGGTGAGCTGCATTGTTGTTGTTTGACTTCGTGTTTGTGGCCGTGAGAGCTCTTCATGGTGGGTGTCAGTCTGCTTCATGTATGGATTGGAGGGGTTTAAAGTGGCTAATGATGCAGCTGCGGTCTGGCTTCTGGTCCTTGGTTGTGCCTCATTATCAGTGTGGGTTTGAGTTTTTAATACATATATATTAAAAGACAGGGAACATTGGGATACAAAAAAAGCTATTGTTTTATCTTAAGTCAACTCTGCCGCTGCCAACCTTATCTGGTAGACAAGGAGGCAGTGGAATGATTATCCTCTAAAGCAGGGGTGTCAAACTGAATTTCATTGAGGGCTGCATCAGGGTTGTGTTTGACTTTGGGGGGGCAGGGAGGGTGTGGCCAGAGTGGGCATGGCCAGTTCAACATCACTTGTGTCGCATCTTCATTTTTTTGCTCAGCTTTAAATTCTACTATAGATCTCTTGTGATTATGATATTATATTTACTCCCACAAACATCTACATATTATTCCCCTGACATATAAGTGAATTTAGAGTAAACCCTGTTAGAGCTAAATTCAAAAACTCCCAAGTTAAATTGCTTTGGGAGATTTTAATACAAGCTTGGGCAAGATCATATTAGTAATCAAAATATTCCCAAAGAATGCTATATCCTATTACCTTTATCTTACTTTAGAGAAAAAAGCACTTCCAGTGAACAATGGTTAAATCTGGTATATAAAGGTAATTCCATAGCTTAGGGGGCAAAGTCCAAAATTTTGTTTACTTTCCATAGAAAGAAATCAGTTTGGTACTTTAGACTATATATGTTTCTCTAATAATAATGTGAGGGATGCAATGGCTAGCGGCTAAGACGCTGAGCTTATCGATCGAAAGATTGGCAGTTCAGTGGCCCAAATCCCCAGTGTCGCATAATGGGGTGAGCTCCTGTTACTTGTCCCAGCTTCTGCCAACCTAGCAATTTGAAAGCACATAAAAAATGCAAGTAGAAAAATAGGGACCACCTTTGGTGGGAAGGTAACAGCACCTTTGGCGTTTAGTCATGCCAGTCACATGACCATGGATAGCTCTGGCTCTTCAGCTTGGAAACAGAGATGAGCATCGCCCCCTAGAGTCAGGAACGACTAGCACATATGCACGAAGGGAACCTTTACCTTTAATAATAATGTATCCCGTTTCTCAGATTTCCATATTTATGTAAGGGAAAATAGTGACTACTAACCAGTTACTATGAATTTCTGGGGCATTTAGAGAGCCCACACCACAACTGAAAGATGAGTTTGACTTCAACTAGAGGTCCATGAGTATAGAAGGATAAAATGGGCCAGAGAGGACATGTGGGGTTTGACTGAATGTATGAAATTTGATTAAGCCTTGACTGGTAAACACAGTTATCTCACCTTGCACAGATGTCAGTTCTGTACTTACAGCCTATGAAAACATAGATGCAGGACTAAGAAAATTCTTAGCTGAAAAAGTCCTTCCTAGGAGGTCGCTGATAAAGGCCCTCATTGGTTTGATTCAGAGTCTGAATAAAAGATTAAGGCTAGCTATGTAGTGGCTCAGTGGCTAAGACACTGAGTTTGCCGATCGAAAGTTGGCAGTTCAGCGGTTCGAATCCCTAGTGCTGTGTAATGAGGTGAGTTCCCGTTACTTGTCCCAGCTTCTGCTAACCTAGCAGTTCGAAAGCACGTAAAAAATGCAAGTAGAAAAATAGGGACCACCTTTGGTGGGAAGGTAACAGTGTTCCGTGCACCTTTGGTGTTTAGTCATGCTGGTCACATGATCATGGAGACATCTTGGACAGTGCTGGCTCTTCAGCTTTGAAACGGAGATGAGCACCACCCCCCTAGAGTCAGGAATGACTAGCACATATGTGCGAGGGGAACCTTTACCTTTACTTATGTATTTAGCATAGCATAATAATCATGTTACCTTGCTAGCAGACAAAAATAGAAGAAAACTGTCAAGTGCAAGAAGTCTCACCACTTGTTCTCTCTTTTGTTAAATTTACAGTTAGCATCCAAAAATCCAAATCCAGCCTTTTTCTGGCACTATTATGGGAATGTAGGTTCTCCCTGAATACTGGCCATATGGGGGGAATATTATTCACTGCCTCAAGCTGCAGAGGACTAGAGGACCCACAAAATGATCAACAGGAGGCTGTTGCTCCACTTCACCATGGTCTCCAATGATCGAACAGGAGACTAGAGACTCAAAGCCCAACAAGGCTCTTCACCCCCTCCCCTAAATTATTTAAGTGTCACATTGATTGGTGGACTCCTTCACTTGCCAATTTATTTACCTATATAAATAATTCCTTCCAAACCCCAGCTAGTTTGAAGTTCTCTATTGTGGTTCCCATTTACATAAATCAAAGCATGATAAGGTGATAAGGCTGATCCTTCAAATTATAGACTGATTAGCATAACCAACAACATAGCAAAATTGAATGCTAAATAATTTTTATATAAGATTGAGGGTAAGTTTATTACCATACTAAGAACTCCTCCTCTCTTTCTAATTGATTGCCTTTGAAATATTCAAATGTACTTTTGGATATAAATGTTGAATATGAATAATTACAATTATTTCTATGTGTGTATACACACACACACACACACACACACACACACGTACTGAGGATGTTATCTAGTTAGGGTAATGAAACATTTGCAACAAAAACATTTCAACCATAAGCTACAAATATTCTCTTTTATTGGAATAATTACAGTATTTATATTTTTTTTGTAATATCATAAATACATTAGTTTCTTTTCTTTTTACTTTTTTGATTTGATATTTTTCATAGCTTAGATTTTGTTTTCAATTTTGTAATTTAATAATTTTTGGTTTGATATTTTGTTTCTTCAATTAAACACATTCAAAATAACAAATTATAATGGAAGTACTCTTAAACTAGTTCTAAATGAAGCCAGTAACTACAAAGTATAATTTTAAATATCAAATATAGGATAATATTATGCATCTTTTCCCCAGAAAACCCACAGTGATTTTTTTTTGAAATGCCCTCTTAATGGCAAGATTTAATGGTAAGGGCAACTGTAAATATCATTGTGGAGTTCTATCGTATAGAAGACACCATCTTGAATGTGGTGACTCTAGTATTCACCAATTTTGATGGGGATCCGCAAATAGGACTACTAAAACTTACTTTTAAAAAGGGCAGGGGTTTACTGTATATCATTATAGTTGGTAACCTGAAGCCATATCGTTTAGGCTTTTAAACATCAAAATCAATACTTTGAATTTAAACCAGAAAAGCATTGGCACACCAGTATAATGGGTATAAAACTGATGCATTGTGATTGTTATGTCTAACCCCAGTAGCAAAAATTTAAATAGCTGTATCCTCTACCAGCTGAAACTTCTGAGTCATCTTTAAAGGCATCCTTGGTACAAGGAAATACTTCTTACAAATAGTCTTTCTCACAGACAGAGCCTTTTGTTAACAGTTCTTTCCCAGCTCCCTTAAGATATCCTTATTTTAGGACTCCAGATAGGTACTTGATAAAAACTACCCAAACATCAATTGGTGATGAAAGAACAAAGCAACTCATCCAGGTGCAAAAGGGTGGAATTCTATGTCTCATGTGCAAAGGATGCAAATATTCATGTTTTGGCTGCTCCTGAATATAATTATTCTCCTCTCTATAGAGAAAAGCACCAGGTTCCACACAGGGAAACAGATTAATTATCTGTTGTGCAGGAGGTAGGAGTTGTTGCTCAGGGCACCTGAAAGGCAAATAAGTTTCCACCATGGAGTGAAACACACAAATGTTGTATTGTTTTTTTTATATAAAAAGTTTTAAAATTTTTTTAGACATACACACATACAAACATACAATGTATTTTCTTTGAACAGAGTATTTGGCAGGCAGAGTTTTTAAACAACGTTAAGTCATTTCAATTGAGTTTCATGTAATTTTTAAAAAGACCATTTCAATTAAGTTTACAGTTTCTATAGTACCTTTTTGTCATATTCATTTCTCATCTATTTTTAAAAAGCCAATATTACCCTTCATTCTCACCTCTAATCTTAATCTTAATCAAATTCAGTCTTTCCCTTCTATTTTATATTTTGCCCCTTCCCATTGTCATCTATTTGTATATCTATCCTCACCTTGATTCATTGTGTAATGTTACAGTAGTTTAATTCTTATAATAATAATAAATTCGCTTATTTTATATCATGAAAATATGAATCCAACATTTTAGTATGTCACAATTAATCATTTCTACTTTCTTCACATTATAAAATTAAAGAATTAAAAATATTTCAACATTACAATTTCCCTAATTAACTTTAAAAAAATTTCTAGCTGTTATCCATTTCAATTGTTACAATTTAAACTTATTCATACTTCTTAAAAGAAAAAAAAGAAAAACACAATACAAATATTCCAATTGTTATTCATTTCATTTTGCAATCATATAGTTTCCCATTTTTATACTACAATTCATATTTCAACATTACAATTTATTGTAATACTAATTATTTCAATTGTTACAGTTTATTATTCATTTCATTTTTGCAATCATATGGTTTTCTCTTTCATTTCTTTTTCTCCGTTCCCATTTTTATTTTTACCTTTTTCTTTCCCCTTTTTTCTTTTGTATTTTGAAATCTTGAGCTCTCCTCTTTTGCCCTAAATTTCCCATTGTTTTCCATCTCTTTTTTCCTTTTCTTACTTCTCCAGTATTTATCCCACTGTTTATCCCAGTGTAATCATTCTGTGATTCACAAATCTGAACTCTTCTATTTTGTCCTGTATTTCCTGTCATTTCCCAGCCTTTTTCTCTCTCTTTTTCCTTTTCATTGTTATTCCCAGTGTAATATTTTTTGTGTTTTTTCTATTCCTCCCTTCTCTCGTTCTCCCGTTCTATCTCTTTCTGCCTTTTCTGTTTTTTCTATTGTTAATCCCAATGTAATCTCTAAAAACCTCCTTTTTATTATTACTATCCATATATTCAATTAATTTTCCAAAATTAATCTCATTGTCTTTATCTTCTTTTTTGTTTTTAGTCTCTGTGTCTTGCTTCTCTGTCTTTGTTTCCTCTCAGTTTTTGGATCCTCAAGTTTCAATTCTCCTTGAAACATTGTAATTATTTTTATTTCCACTTTCCATGATGAATACATCATTTCCATCATTTCTCTAATTTCCTGCGCCATTTTATTCTTTCTGTATTAGTATTGTTCCAGATTTAAAAGTTCCATTGTTTCCCCGCTTTTTTTTAATCCAAAGTCAGTCCGCTTACAGACAAAGCAATCCTTCCCAAAAGTTCTCATGGCCAGCACTGATATGATTCAAAGCTTTCCAAAACAAAAATTTCAAACTGAAGTACACTTTTTTCTCCTGAAGATGTCTCTCTAGAATCCACAATTCTCTTAACTGTTTAACAGAGTGTCCATTTTGTATCAATCTTTGTTAACAATCTAGCTTCTTTTTTGCTTCTTTTTAACTTAGAAAATACTAAATCAATTTTATAATCCAGTCCAAATTAAACAATACTTTTTTTAAAGGTATAAAGTACTGCTGTTGCAGGGCTTAATATCCAATTGTCTTTTGTTTTATTTTTCTCAGTTTTCAACAAGAATGGATCTATTTACAGTTGGTCCAGAACGCAACCGCGCGAGCTGTTGTGGGTGCACCTAGATACATCCACATTACACCAATTCTCCGTGAGCTGCACTGGCTCCCTATTGGTCTCCGGTCACAATTCAAGGTGTTGGTTATTACTTTTAAAGCCCTACATGGCTCAGGGCCAGGTTATCTTCGAGACCTCCTTCTGCCACATAGCTCCCAGTAACTGGTAAGATCCCACAGAGTTGGTCTCCTCCGGGTCCTGTCAGCTAAACAATGCCAGCTGGCGGGCCTATGGGGAAGGTCTTCTCTGTGGCTGCCCCGGCTCTCTGGAACCAGTTACCTCCTGAGGTCTGGACCGTTCCCACCTTATTGGCCTTCCGAAAAGCGGTGAAGACCTGGCTTTTCCGGCAGGCCTGGCACCGTTGATTTCACTCTTGCGATCTGGCGAGATCCAGCCATGAATGGCGGTTTGTCAGTCCAACAAAACTAAACCCAATTTTTATCATCCAATCTAACATCTTATTCTAACATTTAAGTTTTTACTATGTAGTCACCCTAATTCTTAAACCTCAAATCCAAACAGCACTTTATAGTATTCATTTATCATTTTAAATAATAATTATTTCATGTATTTTCTGTACTTCAAAGACCCAAATCAAATCAATATTTCTTTTAAAACACATCTAATAACCAATACAAAATATTTCATTCTTCTCTAAAGACATTTTAACCCAATGTTGTATTATTGAAGGTCAGTCTCTGAATAGCAACTACTAATATTTCTGACAGAACCTTCTTACTCTGAAAAATTAGAGCTCTACCAAATGAAATAATTGAGTGTAGCCAGAGTTCCATTATGTCTTCCTACCAGGGAAAGTTAAATAATATATATCCTGACATATATTTCTAAATAAGTATCATATTATTAAAAAAAGACAAGCAACAATTGGAGGCCAGATAGCAGTAATTCTCTAGTGCTGGGTGAACATTTATTCATTATTACTCAGCGGTGTACTTACATCCACTACAGTCCACTAGGAGAAGGGCGGTATATAAATTTAATTTAATAATAATAATTTAATCTGGTTCTCTACAAAGTATCTTCTGACAGATTCAAGGACAAAAATGACCCCTATAAGTAGCCCAATGCAAATAGCCAGTTATAGTAATAGCCAATGTGAACCTAACAATCTTTCTCTAGGACTGAATAGCTAATGATTACAGAGAGAGACAGCTGCACATATGGAGAAATCTGGACAAATGCATTTCAATGAAATCACAGATTTGCTCTTATATTTTATTCATTACTGAATTCAAACTCAACCCTTCCAAGACTGAGTGGCTGTGGTTCCCGGCATCCCGATATAGTCAGATGACTCCATCTCTGACTATTGGGGGTGAGTCTTTGGCCCCCTCAGAGAGGGCTCGCAATCTGGGAGTCCTCCTGGATACGCAGCTATCCTTGGAGGATCATCTGATGGCTGTGGCCAGGGGAACCTTTTGTCAGGTTCGCCTGATACGCCAGTTGCGGCCCTTTCTTGATCGGGATTCCCTGTGCACAATCACTCATGCCCTCATCACCTCGCACCTGGACTACTGCAACACTCTCTACATGGGGCTCCCCTTGCGGAACATCCGAAGGTTCCAACTGATCCAGAATGCAGCCGCACGGGTAGTTACGGGAGCTGCTTGGCACTCCCATACAACACCTCTCCTGTGTGAGCTGCAATGGCTCCCAGTGGTCTTCCGGGTGCGCTTCAAGGTGTTGGTTATCACCTTTAAAGCGCTCCATGGCATAGGACCTAGTTATCTTCGAGACCGCCTGCTGCTACCAATGACCTCCCCCTGACCTGTGCGCTCCCACAGATAGGGCCTCCTCGGGATGCCATCAGCCAAACAATGTAGGCTGGTGACCCCCAGGGGGAGGGCCTTCTCTGTGCGGGGCACCTATCCTCTGGAACCAACTGCCCCCAGAGATAAGGAGAATCCAAGACCTCGATACCTTCCGCCGTGCCCTTAAAACTCTCTTTTTTCAGCAAGCCGGACTGGCTTAACACTTTGAAATGTTTTAATTGGTTTGTTACTGTTTTTTAATTACAGGACCAAATTTACATATATCTTTTTAATCGTATTTTAATGTTTGTACTCTATGTTTTTACTTGGCTGTACACCGCCCTGAGTCCCCAGGGAGAAGGGCGGAATATAAATATAAATATAAATATAAATATAAATATAAATATAAATATAAATATAAATATAAATATAAATATAAATATAAATATAAATATAAATATAAATATAAATATAAATATAAATATAAATATAAATATAAATATAAATATAAATATAAATATAAATATAAATATAAATATAAAGTCTGGCAGGATGCAGAACTTCCCTTGGACTTTTGGGGATATTTAAATAGCAGTCTCATAATACCCTACAGGAAGCTATTGCAGGGCCTCAATGGAAAAGTTTCACTGGTGGATTGAACACTGTAAATCAGCCAGGGCATGTTCTATGATCTCTGTAGCTGCCTAAATTCTAATGAGAAGCCTGATGTAGAGGTAAGGAGTTGGATTGGCAGGGTTGCCAGGTTCTAGTCCTTCCTTAGCCACAGAAGCTCATTAGGTGAGTCAAGCCAATCATTGTCAGCCCAACCTACCTTGCTGTGAGGGGAAATGGAAAAAGTGATTACTGTGTATGCTATCTTTTGCTCCTGGGTGAAAGCAGGATACAATTCTAATAAATAAATATGCTCTATCTAAATAGTAGTGTGGATAAGAAGAATACTTGTAGAGGTGATGTGGCTTTGCTAACAGTAAAGCTTCCTGTAACAATTGTGGACCTGTCATCTTTATAACACAATGTTCAGCTGGTTTATTTACATAAGATTTATAATTATTTCTAGTTATTATTTGATAGTTTATTGGTTTATAGTTTATAGTTCTTATTGGTTCTTATTTATAGTTCTTTATAGTTCTTATTGTTTTCGGTACAGAGCTAGTATAATGACTGCACCATAAAATATATGTGTAAAAATATTAAGGTAGACTTTTCTTCCCCCAATATAAATGAAGGACTTATTTAGGAAGGGATTGGGAATACAATTCTGGCCTAGTGTCTTCTTGTTTAATTTAAAATGTGTGTCTTTTGTAGCTGGCTGATTATAGCAAACGACTGGATAGAAGCCTGAAGTCTGTTTACCTCTACTGTACTAAGACATGTGATAGTGTGATCAGAATATCATGAACTTCACTTAAAGATGGCTAGTGAATACAAAGAGAACTGTAGCAAAAAAAGAAAGAAAGAAAGAAAGAAAGAAAGAAAGAAAGAAAGAAAGAAAGAAAGAAAGAAAGAAAGAAAGAAAAAAGAAAAAACCTCAGCCTGCCTCCTATGTAATGGTGGAACTAGTACAGGAAACAGGTGTGCTTCTGTGAACCAAGCCTTCCTATCTTGCATCATTATTATCACTCAGTTTAGTATTACAGTCATGCTTAGAAGTAAACCTGCCACACTCTTCCCCAGAGCATTTTTCCAGAATGCGGAAAGGACTCTGGAAGTTCCACCCATGTAATAAACTTGGAGTTTATTACAACTCTGTGAAGACTAAGCAGTGGGGAACGTGATCATAAAGCAGCAGTATTAACAAATTACAAGTCATATCCTTACGGAAACTATATTTCTCACATCATTTTATTGCCATCAAAACACTGGTATTATAGATAAGCTGTGCTTGCTAAAGTCTCACCCTTGAATGGTGTACTAAAGGCTTAATGACAGTATTAAGGTTGAGTTCATCCTAAGTACAATATTGCTAGAAATCCATATAATTTATATTTATATAACTCAAACTTGCATTGAACTTAACCAAATGACATGGCCTACTACCACCAATAGCCTCCCACTGGCCAGTACACTCCCATAGAGAGGGGCTCCTCCAGATGCCGTCAGCCAAACAATCTCGACTGGCGGCCCCTAAGGGGAGAGCTTTCTCTGTGGGGGCACCTACTATCTGCAATGAGCTCCCCCCCCCCCGGAGATACGGAGGATCCCGGATCTGCGCACCTTCCGCCGCGCTCTCAAGATCTTTTTATTTCACCAGGTGGGCCTGGCCTAATCTTATCCCTTTTAATTATGCAAATTTTAATTGGTTTTAAATGATTAGGGTGTTTTAATTTGTCTGGGTCAAATTGTTTAATTTGATTTTATTCTGTTTTTAAAATTTTGTTATTTATGTATTTTTACCATTTGGCTGTTCACCGCCCTGAGTCCTTCGGGAGTGGGGCGGTATACAAATCAAATAAAGATAAAGATAAAGATAAAGAAAACTGGGTGTACTGGGTCATTAAACTAATATGTAGCTCAGGGTTGAACTGTGGAGTCCTTGGTACTCTCTGAGTTTGGATGTTTGCTTACAGACATTTCATTACCCAACTAATTAATATCGTAAGTGCTAGTGACAGTGGGATTTTCTCCCTGTTTATGTACAATAGCTTGCCCTGCTAGTGTTGGTGAAAGTGTGGTTTTGCTCCTTGGTAGTTCCTTGATGAGGGTATATGTTTTCTACTTGATTGTGTCTGTTGTTAATCGATAGCTGTGATGGCGAACCTATGGCACGTGTGCCCGGGGTGCCATGCAGAGCCATCTTTCCAGGCACACGAGCTGTCATCCAACTCACCTGCAGCTGTGCATGCACGCGCACTCCGGTGTGCATGCACGCAATTCCGGAGACCCAGCTGGTCTTCAGAGCTCTCCAGTGCATTCACACATGTTTGTGCATGCATGTGCGAGTATCTGTGTACAGTGCACACATGTGCAGATGGCGTTCATATGCATGCACTGCGTGTATGAAAGCTGTACGCATGCATAGATGGTGCAATTGCACACACAGCGCACGGGGGAGCCATGCGAAAGCGTGCACATGTGCAGATGGTGAGGTTATCTTGCCAGGTATGGGGTAACTGGACAGGTAACAGGTAAGCGCGTACCTGTTGGCACTTGGTGAGTAAAAGGTTTGCCACCACTGATCTATAGCAATAGCACTTAGACTTATATACCGCTTCACAGTGCTTTACAGCTCCCTCAAAGTGGTTTACGGAGTTACAGGTTGCTGACCCTTGACCCGGCCCAAAGAAGACAATTACTTTGTCTTGAAATATATTTTTTTGCCATGCAGTATTCTTCTCAACCTCTGGAGTCCATGTATTTCATTTCCAGTTGAAGCCATGTATATTCAATTTCCCTTATCTTGTTTCATGTAGGTAAGTAAGTCTAGTGTCTTGTTCATGGAGTTATGTTTATTCCCCTCTCTTTATCTTCTCAGGAGGTTGTTCTTTTTGGCAAGCCACACAACAAATGTAGAGAAAATTCACAGACAAATGCATGATAGATGGAATTAAAGATTGGTTATTTGCACACCAACATTTCTACCCCCCACTTTCTTTTTCATTTGTGGAGCAGAGTGAAGAGATTTTTGTGAAATCATAATCAGAGGTCAAGACTGGTGGACAGACACTACATTTGTTGCTTAGTTGATATTCTTTGCAAACACTGAAATGCCCAAAATATAATGCCTGCCCATGATTATAGTTATATTAATTATGTTCTTGATCTGAACAGGCAAAAACGATCTTGAGGTCTTCTCATCTCATTTAAATACATGTGATAAAGGTTTGCACTCAGTACTTAGTAACAACAATAGTTTTAGTGGTCTGGATTAAAAGAAGAATCAGCCTTGTTAGTACTTTGATGGAGACCTCCAGAAATTTACTGTTGTAGGGGAAACTGGGAAGTCAAGAGCTATCCCTGAAGAAGAGAGCAGCAATCCCTTGCTACAGTGGGGCCAAAAAAGCAACCCAAACATATCCATAAAATTACCAGGTGTTAAACTCAACTTGGAGAAGATTGTAATGTAAAGCCCTGTGATGGACTGGGGTTCTGGAAACACTCCCAAAATCAAAAATGATTCCTTGGGGATGATTTATGCTGAAACCATGGAGGGAACATTTTTTGGATGTGCATGTGTGCAGGGATCCCAAAGGAAAGGAGGGTTGGCAGAAAATCTCCCCTCCCCAACTTTTCCTGTCAATCCTCCTTTCCTTGGGGATGATTTATATTGAAGCCATGTGCATGTGTGCAGAGCTGGAGGGGCTGATGAGCACAGGGAGGAATCTGGTTTAGGTGAGTAGGGTGGAGCAGGGAGGCAGAATTGTGGGCACTTCTCGGATCTTGTTGGCCACTTCATTCATCACAGTTTGATTTTGCTTCAGATATGGGAAAGAGAGAAAGATCGGAAGCTCCTGCACAATGGGTAGGCAAGTGAAGAACATTCTTTCAGAAAGTGATCTGCAAGTGGGGGAGGGGGGATTTTCCTGCCTATCCTACTTTCCTTGGGATGATTTGTGTGAGAACAAAGCAAACCCATTCGGTCTAACTGCATATCTACATGCCAGTGGAAAGTGGGTTGGGTGAGCTATAGCCTAGGTGGGCAGGAGCTCTGTGGCAGCCCTGCAGTGGAACAGACAAATGGAGGAGGGAGGAGAAAAGAGGTAGATCTTTGTTATGTAGAATAGACTGGCCCAGACCTTAATGGCCCATTAACAAAGATGGGGGGGCTGAGTTTCTGCCTCTCTTTTAGGGGAAATATTCTGTCCTTTTAGTATTTCCTAAAATACTTCATTTTCTAGGAGAGGGGTGGGTTTTAACTTCCTATATCTGCACTGATTAAAGTCTTCACAGCTAAGGCTTGAGCCCAGCTCCTTTTTGGAACTCAGTTGGGCCCCTAGAGCTTATTTCTTCCTTTGGAAAGATTCCAGTCTAAATTTCTGAGAATTTAGCACTTTTCACACTGCATTTTGAATTTATCTGTTCCCCATGAAGCTAACCTTCTCAAAAGTGAAACTTCTGCCTGGTTTACATCTTCTCCCACTGGCTTAAGACCCCTTTCTTTCCAATAGTTCTGACTCATATGATGACTAACAGCTTCCAGTGTTCCTGGAGCTAGGCAATGCAAGCTTAATTTCAACTTTATGTCTGTTCATGGCTAACCATTTTCTTGATGGATTACAAATGTGCTGTAACTGATCTCAGACAGTGGGCCTGGATAGGACTAAGCCGACTTCTTAGTCCTGTCCAGATCTCCTTGAGCTACTCTGTACATCTTCTCCAACCAGCCAGTCAAATAACAATCCCTTAATTCAGAAGGGCCTTTTCCTTATCCAGATTCAATGTCCTTCCAATAGCCATTACTGAAGGAAGATACAGCAAGTTTGAACAGAAACTGTATCCATGCAGTGGTGGAATAATTGAACTGATGCCATATTGAGACCCAAATACATATTACATTCCACTGCCCTCTCTATACTTGAACATGCCAGGAATTATTATTCCCACTTTTTATTAAATACTCTGGCACCCTGGTCATTTCAATTGTTTTTGTTTCAAAATGGTCTCACCTATTCCAAAGTAAAAAGCACAACATACTTTTGCTGGGAGAAAGACCAAAAAATCTGTAGGGCATTACAGGTAGTCCTTGATTAATGACCACAATTGAGCCCAATTGCTAAGCAAGGCGTTCGTTAAGTGAGTTTTGCCCCATTTTAGATCTTTCTTGCTACTGTTGTTAAGTGAATCACTGCACTTGTTAAATTAGTAATGCAGTTGTTAAGTGAATCTGGCTTTCCCAGATTAACTTTACCTGTTAGAAGATCGCAAAAAGTGATCATAGTGTCACCCGGGACACTGCAACCGTCATAAATATGAGTCAGTTGCCAAGTATCTAAATTTTGATCACATGATCTTGGGGATTTTGTAATGGTCGTAAATGAGAAAAACAATTTTATGTCATTTTTTTCAGTGCCGTATAACTTCAAACAGTCAATAAATGACCTGTTGTAAGTCAAGGACTATCTGTACTTTGGATCAGAATAAGTAACTTGACCAGCAGGAACACATACACCTCTCTTTATTATTACTGGACATATGTTTACTAACAGCCTAATAGTATGGCAGAAGATTATATATCAGTATAGGGAAGGAATCCACGCCTGTGTAGCGTAGAGGGCTAATGCCTCCTACTAAAGGCAGCAATTAACACCAGCTGCCTGTAATTTCTGTGAGTTCAATCCTCGCCAGGCTCAAGGTCGACTCAGCCTTCCATCCTTTCTAAGGTGGGTAAATTGAGGACCCAGTTTGTTGGGGGCAATAAGCTGACTTTGTATAAAATATACAAAAGTATGAAGGCTATTGCTTAACACATTGTAAGCCGCCCTGAGTCTCCGGAGAAGGGCGGCATATAAATCAAATAAAAATAAAAATAAAATAAATAAAATAAATAACAAATTAACGTCACTTGTGAAGGCCAAGCTAAATTGGACATAGAGAGCAGTAGATTGTGATATTTTAAACATGGAATTATATGGTTTCGTTTACTGTATTTTAAGTGCCACGAATACGTATTAGATCTGATGGTTGAAGCAATTAGTCATCTGCTTATTAGGTAAGGACTAGCCACTAGCATGGGAGGTACCTTACGTAAGGTAAGCCACTAGCATGGGAGGTACCAATGCATACTGAAGTGGTGAGCCACTAGAATGGGAGGTCTGTTGGCTCTGTTCCTTCGAGAGGAATAAGACAATGAAATCATAAGAGGGGAACTGGAGTTCATGTTGCTGCTATCAGCTGTTTCCTGGCAACTTCAACTCATAACTGCAATTCTTAGTAATTTGGAGTCCAGAATCATTACTGTCAGTTATTCTGTACTACTTTCTGTGGGAATATTAAACTGGGGAAATGCTGACAAAAATGGGACCTTTGTGCATATGTGAAGAAGAAGCAATCTGGAGAAGCACACTAGCATCCACTTACATAAAATGTAGCATAAAACAGTTGTTTTATTAGCCCTACAATCCCTTCTTTATGCTTATTTCTTTCTTTTTTCTGCTCTCCACTCCACATCAAAGTGCCTATCTATTTAGCTGGCCTGGGAAAAATAATCAAAATGTATTTATTTTCTAAGGAGGCACCTGGAAGATACAGTATGCTTCCCAGGCATTTCTCTCCATAGCTTGGCTCCACCTAGTTTCACTTCTTCCAAAAGTTCAAAGGTGGCGGGAGATGGATTAAAAAAATAAAAAAGAGGTGATCACTGAAAAAGAGATGCAAGACGGACTCTTAAAAGAATGGGCAAAAAGCATTTCAAAAAGTGTTTAATCAATGACTTCAGAGTCATGCTCTTGGATATGCTCAGGATTGAATTGCCAAAGGAAAAGGGGTGGGGGGAGGAAAGGAAGAAGAAAAAATACCCTACTGCTAATTTGTATGGCTCTTGACAGCAAGATATAATGTCTTATGGTTTGGCCTACGAAGACAGCCTTACTTAATTCTGGCCTTATTTAATAAATCCTTGCATGGAGCCCTGCAGGTCAACGTATATTCTCCACTGAACATTTTTTATCTTATTAAGACATTCTTTAACACTTGGTTCATGGTTTGTAACAATAGGGTGGATTTTTTTTTAATGCCAGGCAAGATTCTAGTTTCCAGAAGCCATCCAAACTATCTAATGACTTTACCTGCTAGTTAATGCTATCATTTAATGCTACACCTATAAAGCCAATTGCTTTATTTATTTTCAAGGTGTGGGTTAAAAGCTCAAAGATTCAAAGCAAACATTTAACATCCACCAGGAAAAGTATTTTACTTACTTATTCAAATAAGAATGCATACAATATTTACCAACACTTAAGAGAGAAATGAAACGTCTTTGAGCTCTGGAATGTGCATGATAAGCTGAACTAATAAGAATATGTTTGCAAAAACTCTTTTTAAAAAGTAGTGTTGTAACATTTATGTCAAAGCATTATGCACAGGAGATCTTTTAACATTTTTGTTACAGTTTGGAAATATTCGGAGCTGGACAGCATATTCTTTCCTTATTTCCAGTGGCAATTTAGCAATATTCGTTTAAATTTTCCATTACTTACTGTTTTTTGTTTGCTAGAAGAACTTAGTAAATGGGCCATATGCATAGACATGTAGACAGTATTCTGCAATATTTTAACATTCACTAAGATGATCAAGGAAAAAAATTCAAATGAGCTAAAATGGAACTGATACAAAAATCAGCATGACATTTAAAATCAAATTTAAAACAATTACTTATAGACTTATTATCTATGTGCTATTGCCTATATATGGCAATACTGTTAAAACTTATAAAAGAAAAAGACACTTTAGAATAAACTAAAAGAAAACGACAAACACCTATATACACAATCCTATAATACAACATCATTATTTCAAATACTGAAGTTGTGTTAAAAAGTCCCTGCACTGTGAAGAATCAAAAGTGGTTTTACTGCTAGGTGCACCTTTCCTTAAAAAAACAACAACAAGACACCTGTTTAAATTTCTAAGGAAATCTATATCTATATATGTAGGTCTTTGGTTATTCGGGTCTTCTCCCGCGTAGAATTGGAAGTATCGTGGTGACGTTTCGACGAAGTCTCATTCGTCATCTTCAGGCTGGTGTTCTCAGCTTCGTTCTTCCAGGAGCGAAGCCAAGAACACCAGCCTGAAGATGACGAACGAGACTTCGTCGAAACGTCGCCAAGATACTTCCAATTCTACACGGGAGAAGACCCGAATAACCAAAGACCTACATACAAACACCCGTGAAAACCTCAGAAAACAAATATATATATGTGTGTGTGTGTGTGTGTGTGTGTGTGTGTGTTTATATGTAGGTCTTTTGTTATTCGGGTCTTCTCCCGCTTAAAATTGGAAGTGTCTTGGCGACGTTTCGACGAAGTCTCATTCGTCATCTTCAGGCTGGTGTTCTTGGCTTCGTGCTTCCAGGAGCAATGTGAGATCGCAGTTGTTTCTTCCTTTTAACTGCTAGTGGGGGTGTGAGCTGATTGGTTAGGGGCTTGGCTGTGCTCTGATTGGATGGGGGTTGGTTATACTCTGATTGGCTGGGGGTGTGTTCTGTTTGGGAGGGGTCTTGGTTGTGCTCGGCTTAGTCTGAGTTGCAGGGGGATTTGAGCTGGTGAGCTGCATTGTTGTTGTTTGGCTTCGTGTTTGTGGCCATGCCAGTTCTTCATGGTGGGTGTCAGTCTGCTTCATGTATGGATTGGAAGGGTTTAAAGTGACTAATGATGCAGCTGCGGTCTGGCTTCTGGTCCTTGGTCGTGCCTCATTATCAATGTTGGTTTGAGTCTGCTTTCTGCATGGATGTGTGGTGGTGACATCCTGTGTGGCTCTCGGGAGCGTGGGTCTGGTGTCATTCGTCGTGTTAGGGACTCGTTTGTCAATAAGGGTGGGTTTCCAAATGGCTGGTAGGTGGGAGGTATCGTCTCGTTTGTTCGTGCTGTGTGGGTGTTTTTCTATCTTGATGGCTCTCTGATTATTCTGTTGTTAAAGTGTTCAGTTTTGGCAATGGTTCTGGTCTTTTTAAAGTCAATTTCATGACCTGTGGCTTTAAGGTGTTGGACCAGGGAAGAAGTTGGTTCCTCTTTTCTGACTGAGTTCTTGTGTTCTTCAATGCATGCACTTATTCTTCTGTTGGTTTGTCCGATGTATGTGGTGGGGCAGGCGGTGCATGGGATTTCATATACTCCTTGATTTTCTAACTCAATTTTGTCTTTGGGGTTCCTTAGGCTGGTGGATATTTTTCAGTTTGTGCAGTTTGTCCAATCCATACATGAAGCAGACTGACACCCACCATGAAGATCTGGCACAGCCACAAACACGAAGCCAAACAACAACAACGCAGCTCACCAGCTCAAATCCCCCTGCAACTCAGACTAAGCCGAGCACAACCAAGCCCCCACCGAAACAGAACACACCCCCAGCCACTCAGAGCACAACCAACCCCCCATCCAATCAGAGCACAGCCAAGTCCCTAACCAATCAGAACACACCTCCACCCAATCAGAACACAGCCAAGCTCCCACCCAATCAGCTCCCACCCCCACTAGCAGTTAAAAGGAAGAAACAACTGTGATCTCACACTGCTCCGGGAAGCACGAAGCTGAGAACACCAGCCTGAAGATAATGAATGAAACTTTGTCAAAACGTCGCCAAGACACTTCCAATTTTACGCGGGAGAAGACCCGAATAACCAAAGACCTACATATATGTGTGTGTGTGTGTGTGTGTGTGTGTGTGTGTGTGTGTTTCTTTAAGCCAGGTTTTTCCTACGTAGCCAGGATGTTTCTGCAAACCCTGATTGAGTGAAATCACATTCACTACTTTCTGGGGTTTCCCCCCCTTTTTTTCATTCTGGCAGCAAGCAGATTTTGTGCTTGCCCATTTGGAGACATGGAGACTTATATAGCTATTTCAGGCTCATTAGCCATCTTTAGTAAGCCACACCTACATCTCATGTATCTTCCCTGTAAAAGGTACAATATCTATTTTCTTAGTTTTTGTAGCTTGTGGCCAGAATGAAAAGAAAGGCTTCTGGCTTGCTGCCAGAAAAACACACATAAAGAGTAGCCTACTCTTTGCTGCGTATCTAAGCTGCATTTGAAAAGGCAGGGAACAAGAAAGCTGGTTGGTTTGCTGAAATTATGATCTTACCTTGGTTGTTTTTTTTTATGGAAAGTTGTATTTTCTGTAGTTTAAAATGAGAGGTAAAAAGCAGAAGAAAAACAAATTGTTAAATGATTATGGTTGAATGACAATATTATGTACATGGACCATTAAAAATGAATGACCAAAGCAAAGCATAACACCATATGGAGGGATCAAAATACAAGAATCTGTTCCCACATGGCCAACTAGGTGCATATGTTTTTCACTTATACACATCAGTTGATGCTGTTGAAAACTAGAAGGAAAGGTCTGTATAACAGCATGGATAGAATGCCTTTTTGAGCCATGAAGTTGGCTAATCTCTATCTAACATTGTCCAAATAGATAGCTATCACTGTCTCTTGTGTTAGTAAACCCCATAGCTTAATTTAGTGTTTCTTGGCCTTAGCAACTTTAGCATATGTGGTCTTCAACTCCTAGAATTTCCTAGCCAGCATGGTAACACACTTTAAGGTTGCCAAGGTTGAGAAACACTTTCAACACCTGAAAGAAAATCTTTCTTGAATTGAGCCAATGACTACATGGGAACATTGCTGCTTGGGCTTAATCGTATTTTCAAGTAGCTAATCAGGACCAACATTAAAATGTTGCACAGTTTTGACAGATGACTGAACGAAGCATTATCACTGGTAATGGGCTTATACAGGTGGGAGCAAAACTGTTTCTGATACCTCTTCCATATGCCAGTTGAAACTCTGTGAGGTTTTAAATCTGTTGACTTAGCTCTTTTATATTATTGAATTTTTTGTTCTTCATTTTGTCTTACTGTTGTAAGATGCCTTGAGGCCCTCTGGTGACGAAATGCAGAATAATTATTTTAAAATCTATCAGGAAGTTTTTAGTTACAATGACTACCTCTCTTTCTCTCTAAAAACCAGGAGCTGCTTCAAGATGTTTCAGCATAGAAAGTTTATAATAGGCATATATTTTATTTGCACAACACTTTAGAGCAAAGCTCCAGAAGTCTTTTGACTAATCATCATGTTTTACATGTTAAGAGCTGCTGTAAGTATTGCCAGCCAGCCAGGAAGGATATATTGTGGAGATAGTCCATTCACAAAAAGAGTTCATAGCAGATCTAGCCAGTCACACACTGGTGAGACTGCACCCTGTCTACTCTTTTGTCAACCATTGCTCTCCTTTGCAATGCTCTGGACAAATTGAAAATGCTTCCAACAAAGAGTACTGCAGTTACTTCTAGCTTTGTTTTATAAAAATGCCATGTGGATTTGAGAGGCATTCCTGGAAATAGAAGTAATTTTGGAGACTAACGTTTTGTTTTTCAGTATGTTAAACAGCCATTTCATTTCATTGATTGTTCATTGACTTTTAAAATGTACAAAAAGGGGCAAAGGATCTGGCAGTTGACTTGAGTAGGGTCCTCAGGTTGGGAAAGAACTTCCTCCAGATCAGTGGTGGGTTGCCCCCGGTTCGCATCGGTTCTATAGAACTGGTTCTATAGTAAAACCAGTGGGAGACTCCGCCCACCGACCCTGACGTTATCAGAATGTTTCTGTGTATGCACAGAAGTTTCTACGCATGCGCAAAAGAGCGCACGTGCACATGTGCGCGGCTCCATTGCGAACTGTTAGTAAAGGTAAATAGAACCCTCCCCTGCTCCAGATGAATGTTGTTTATTTTTCTTGTCAGGAATTTTCCCAGGCTTGTAGGGGTATGTTATATTTTCTTTTTCTTTTTTTATTGAAAAAGTTTTACAATACAAATTTTATCATTTCTCCCCCCGACTTCCCCCCAACCCCCTCTCACCCCCCCAACGCCCAATCCCATATCCCCCCCATCCCCCCCTTGGCTTCCACTACAAATTAAAAAAAAAATTTTTCTTTACCTTCACACAAATGTTAAACTAGAAAAAGTACATTAAAATCTGAAGAGTAATATAACAAATAAACCTATAAGTAATAAAGTTTTCTTAAAACTAATAATATTATAGTAAAAAACTAGTAATAGTGATATTTACCTCATTTATCAACCATCAGTACTCATTTATCAATCAATTCAACTCTTATAATATTTAAACCCAGATAAAAAATGTCAAACATTTCTCTAATCTAATATTAATAATTATTTACCTGTCTCCCCCTTATTATATAATAATAAAATATAATATATAGCGTCTCTCTTCATAGTTTTTATAAACTTCATATTCCAGCTGCCCCCATCAGCAAAAAAACATCAAACATTTCTCTAATCTAATATTAATAATTATTTACCTAAGTCAATCCCCCTTATTATATAATAATAAAATATAATATATAATATGTAACAATTATATCAAATAATTTTCTATCTCAATAATCCAAATTTTAGTCTTCTCTTCATCTTGATTGAAGTTGAGTATACTATCTTCCAACATAGTTTTTATAAAGTTCATATTCCAGCTGCCCCCATCAGCAAAAAACATCTCTCCATCTAGAAATCCCCCCGAGTGACTTTGTATTTGTAACCACAAAGGTATTTTGTAATCCTCTAGGTAGAACGTTCAACCTCGCTACTGCTTACCAAATAATAATAATAAAAAAAAAACAGATGCAGCTCTTCCCAATTTTTAAATAGGGACTACAAGCTGCATTCCCAGATGTTCCTTTAAAACTCTTTCAAATCCTGCCGACCTTTCCACTTCCTTCCTTCGGGCTTCCGACATGTTTTCATCTTTATTTTCTTCATCTAGATGATTAGTTCCAAAAAGCTATAATAGGGTAACCACCGATCCTCTGCAGACACTCGTACTGCAGCGATCTGTTTACCTTTCTCAAAATGTTAAATCCAACTCAGGATGAGTTTTGCAAAAATTTTATAGTCCATTTTCGTATATAAATCAAATATAATCAAGATTGTCTTTTAAACTATTTCAGTTAGTAAAATATTTGCCATCCTTTCTGTAGAGAATTCAATCCATTCATAAATGTTCTTTAAGTTTCACAAAGCGAGTCGAGCAATTGACGAAGTTTCTGTTGCACAACAGTGGTTTTCAGTTTAGTTCCTCCCTTGGCTTCTGCTTTCTGTTGCTTGCCATTATCCCCCTTTTCCTCTTGTGAAGTACTGGGCCTCTGCTGCTTCAGCTTTAATAAAATTTGCTTCTCATCTCAAGTTATGTGTTTATCTTTTGGTTCTTGCTTCGACAGTTCAAGGTCCAGTACCACCTCTCTTGAATTTCTGGGGTGCTTTATTTTCAGGTCTGGAAGATCCATAATAAAATCATCTGAAAAACCACCTACTGCTCCTTTTTCTTCTAATGCACTTTGAATTTCTAATTCCATGGGTATGTTATATTTTCCATTCACCAATAGATGGCACCCTCACCTTAGGTTTCAGCATTGTTTCAAGTCTGATAAATTGATTAATCCAATTTTAGTTTAATGTATGGAAACAAAGTCAGCTATTCAAGTAGATAGTTCCAGAATTTTATAATGCCTTTCCAAAACCATGTCTACCTAGTTTAAAAATCCAATTCTCTATGCTTTAAAAGATCTTTAGCTTTCCCTCCCTTAGTTCCTTTCTTTCAGGTCCAAGATTTTTCTCTCTATGGTTATTTGCCGCTTTAAGAAATAGTTCTACGGGTCTCTTTTCCTCAATTTTCTTCTTCTTTTTTCTTTTAAAGTTAGGGTCTAAATAAAAAAAGAAATCTTCTCACCCAGCTCTATTCACTGTTCATCTACACCACTCCTGCACATTTCTTTGTTGCCTTGGCTGTTCCAACTTCTCTTCTCTTCAAGGGTGAGAGGGAAGAAGCCATGGGTCAAGCAGGAGAGTTGTGGCTCTCTGTGACCTGCAGGGTGCTCCTCTTTTCTTAACCACCCCTACAGGATGGCTTTAGCTGCTTTCAGAGCCTTCCAACAGGGAGAACTTGACATGGGAGCGTGGAGACCTGCTCCTCATGTCCCATCTTGCCACAACATAACCAGAAGTCTAATTCATCACAACATTCATCTGGAGGACTGTGATGATACTTACTGTTCTATAACAATTTACTTTATGATTACTGGAGAGTCTATTGTGAGAATAAAGAAGACTCTTAAGTAAAGTAAAGTGACTTTTGATTTGTGGAAAGTTGCCTGGATTATTTAAATGGAACTGATTAATAATCCTGAGATGTAAAGAACTATAATTATTGAACTTTCTGAGGAGCAAGATTGGACTTGAATATATTGTTTTTGGACTATTGGGTAAGAGAATTTACTAAAATAAGACAAGATGCTCCACCAGGGGGAAATGAGTGAAATTTCAAAGGAAATGATATTGATGTTTCAAAGCATTAGGGATGTGATGGTGAACCTATGGCACACATGCCATTGGTGGCACGTGTAGAGCTGCCCCACACACCCCGCACCAGCTTACCTCAGGGCCCTTGCAGCCAGGCCATCCATACCCCTGAGATAAGCCAGTGCAGAGCATGTAGGAAAAGCTCCACCACCCTTCAGCTGTGGCATCAATGCATTGCTCGGTCTCCTGGTCCATGAGCAAGCAGAAGAAGTGGGCCTGCTGGATGGGACTGCCGGAGCCACCACCGCAAGTCAAGGCAGGTGTTGGGGTACAGGTGGCTTGGTTGCGGGGGCCCTAAGGTAAGTCAGTTTGGGGCAGCTCCATCCCTCTCTGACTTGTGGCGGTGGCACTGGCATACCATGTGACCTCCTGCCCCATCATGAGCAAGCAGAAGAAGTGGTACATTTGTACATGGGGGGTACACCCCCCCCTCAAATAAGTGTGCTAGTGCTTATTTTTGGGCCCAAAATAAAACAAGACCCAGTCTTATTTTTGGGGTAACATAATTACATCAATATGATAATTAAAAAGATGGTTGTGTGGACATCAGAGAGCAAGGGTGGGGTGGACTTTGCTGTGATATAACAAATCTGTAATCCAGATTACACAGCTAGCTTGATACTATAATTTAAAGTCGGTTTAGCTAATCCAATTCATTATTTTGCATTTTGTAGAATCCTCAGTGTTTTATTTGACCAAAGGAAATTAGTTATTTATCTTTTCTATTCATTTTCTATTTCTTTCTTTGCCTTAATTTTAATATAATTTGTAATAGAAATTTAATCATTTCTAAGACATTCATTTTTACTTTTGATATTCTTAGCCAAGATAAATTTAACTTTTCACATTTTAACATAACTACCATTATATTTTTCTAGGTCTGTAAAGGATTTTTCCATTAAAAAAAATATTTTTAGTTAGGTAAATTCCCAGGTACATGATGGTTTTACACTGATGTTAAAGATAATAGCAAATGCTGCATTCCTTCTTTTTATATATATTTTATTGAAGAAGAATTTTACACAGACTTAAAAAAAATCCTACAGAAATGTAAACAGAAAAATAGAAAAAAATGTAAAAGAAGATGAAAGAAGTGAGAGACAGCAAAACATAAAGAAAAAGGAAAGAAAAGCTATGTAAAGAAATGTCTTTCAATCATCTTTGTAGCAGTTGTAGACATAACAGTGTCATCTCTACTCATCCAAATTGCATATTTTAGGACCCTTCTTCCCATAAACAACCTGTTTAAAATAGTATATATCAGTTCATTTTTATCTATTTTCAGTAAAGGACCATAAAATGTTTCTAGTCTTTTATAAATATAATTATTGTTCCATTTATAATCAAACAAGCTAGTTCAACCATTTCTACATACGGTCCCATCTTCATATTGTCTTGTGCCTTTTTCTTTTTCTTTTCATTTTTTAATTAATAACAGAAAAGAAAAAAGGAGCAAAACTCAAAGATATGACAGAGAAATGCCACATTGTCAAAGAAAAGGAAAAAAGAAGAAAAGTGCTTTAACAAAAAAATGAAAGAAATATAGCAGTAAAAGTATACTATGATATCATTATGACAACATTTACAATTATATATATATATTTGTCTAATACAAATATTATTCAAGTACATATATATTTCTTATATAATTACATTTTAACCTACTGTATTCTATATAAATGAGTCCCATATATTATTACCTTGTTTCCCTGAAAATAAGACCCTGTCTTATATTTTTTTGAACCCTGAAATAAGCACTTGGCCTTATTGCCATGTGCTCAAAAGCCTGATTGGGCTTATTATCAAGGGATGTCTTATTTTGGGGAAAACAGGGTTTACTTATCTACTCAGAGTCTATATCTATGGCAATCCTCTCACAACTGGCAGATGCAACCAGTTATTCAATCCATTGAGTAAAAGAAGCCACACCAATGCTGCAATATCATTGTCATATCATCTTTTTGTCCATAATAAGGGCACAGAGAATCCGTTTACATTGCCTGTTTGTCAGGTTCCAAATGCTACATAAAGAACATTGTGTTTTGAAAATGTTAGCTTTTGTTCCAGAATCAAATTTATGTAATCCACTTTCCCCCCAGTTTTGAGAAATAAATATAGGACATTGTGGAAACAGACGTTTTAAAGAAGCATTCTTATTATTATATGTCCAACAATGTGCTGTTTCTGACAATGTTATCTGTACAAATGCATTGAAGTCCAATAAATTCAATAAAAATATTATTTTTTATTTTATAAATTGTAATTGAGGTCTATTGACACTTCTGCTATAAAAGTTAAGATTTTCTCCCACTGTCTATAGAAACCTCCAATACTTTATTTCACTCATTTCTTAACACCTGCATATCAAAATCATTGACTGATAACAAATTTCTATAAAAAGTAATAGTAGGTTTTATAAGTTTTAACAAATTGTTCTAGTATCTTAGATGTCTCTAAAACCGAAAATGCTGCTGATCCAAACAATTTTGTTAACAAATGTAATTGCAAATAATGCCACTGGGTTATATCAAGTAGATGATATTTATTTCTTAACATAGAGCATGTTAAAATTTCATCTTCATCATGTATCGGTTGGTCCAAACTCAATATTTCTTCTTCTATTCAGAATAACAGTTGGAAGGGACCTAGTTGAACCCCATGCTCAGGCAGAAAACCCTATACCCGTGATGGCGAACCTATGGCACGCGTGTCAGAGATGGTATGCAGCACCCTCTCTACGGCACGTGAGCCATCACTGCAGTTCAGCTCCACTGCACATGCACATGTGCCTCCCACTGGCCAACTGGTTTTTGGGTCTCTGCCATGCATACGCAGGGCGCTGTGCACATGTAGAGAGTGTGTGCATGCATGGGGGGTGGGGCACATGCACGTGCATTGCATTTTGGAGGTTTGGGCATGTGTGCACATTTACGCATTCATACTCACATTTTGGGCACTCAGTCCAGAAAAGATTAGCCATCCCTGCCCTATACCATTTCAGACAAATGGTTGTCCAATTTCTTCTTTAAAACATTAGTGTTGCAACACCCACAACTTCTGAAGCAAGTCATTCCACTGTCAGGAAACTTTCTTCTAACACTCTTCTAACTGTCAGGAAATTTCTCCTTCATTTTAGTTTGGTTCTCTCCTTAACTAGTTTCCATTTGTTGCTTCTTGACCTATCTTCAGGTGTTTTGGAGAATAGGATGATTCCCTCTTCTTTATGGCAATCCCTTAGATTTTGTAACATTGATATCGTCACCCCGAGTCGTACTTTTCATTATACATACCCAATTCCTGCCACTGTTCTTTGTATGATTTAGTCTCTAGTTGCCTAATCAGCTTTGTTGATCTTCTCTGCACTCTTTCTAGAATCTCAACATCTTTTTTATATATTGCAGTATTCCAAGTGTGGTCTCACCAAGACATTATAAACTGGTATTAACCCTTAATGTGATTCTTTTTTCCCCATATTACCATCGGCATCAAATCAATATGACATGGGAAAAATAGTCAAATCTTTTGTTAGACATTATGTCCATAATTTTCTAGCAGACTAACTTTAGACTAACTTTAGACTTAGCTTTAGTATATTTAGATCCTAATACTATGCATCCAACCAAAGGTGTTATATATGTATATTTCAAAGTTATCCAAATTGGAAAATTAGTGCCAATTATTGGCTTCCAGTATTTAATATTTGATGGTAGGTAAGCATGATGTTGAGCTTTTAAATTTGGAAAATCAAATCCTCCCTCAGATTAGATTAAAAGTGCATAAATATTATTTTGTGACCATAATTACCAATCTAGAATTGATAAATTTGAATATTAATTTGTAAATAAGATCTGAAGAGATGGTCTACGAAGCAATTGTGTCAACTATGATTGAAGTTAAGTAGTTACATTTCTAGATTTCTTCCTGTTTGACTACCTTAGATGAGGTAGTAGTTTAATTAAAAGCACCCAATTTCTTTCCACCCAATTCCCATGAATGAATTGACTTGGACAAACTGAGATAGTAGACAGAAAAATATTCCTGACTAAGGAATGTACTATGAATAAAAACTCTGGGTTAAAAAAAAACACAATCCTGAAAGATTTTTGAATAGTTAGCAATGTAAATGCTGAGGAAAATAAATCTCTAAAAACATTTGTGTGTATAACTATGGCATAATATAAGCAATGAACTGTTTTATATCCAAACAAATTTACAATAAAAATAGGATAAAATATGTATAGCAACCAAAATAATTACAAAATAAGTAAAATACATATTAATAACAGCTTCCAATAGCATATTTCAACAATCAATCCTTCATCAGTGATATTTTAGTACATTATATATATGATGTATATACTATACATATTTCCTTTTTCTTTATAATATTATCTTTGCAGATAACATTCTCTGCCACACTGCGTGTTTGTGCATGTTTATCTTGATTACATGATTGATTTCCTTCTTTTCTGCTTTGTTCAGCAGTTACAAAATTTGCAGTGCAATTTGCAAACAAAATACGAATATAAGAAATTTAACAATTAGGACTTACCTAATTATACCTTACTTAATCACTAAGACTGGTTCACTATCAAGCCATGGTAAGAATGACCAGTGCCATTTTTTTAGAACATCATATGAATCCTGCATTTGAACTAACAATAACTTCTCAACACTTTTTAAGGCTAGACATACTGTAGTTTGGATGAGATGTAAACAAAACACAGATAACTGAATACCACTAAAGAAGAACTGTAGATGCATTAATGTTAATTATTTGAAAATTGGCACATTCATAACTTGTAAATCCAGAGACAGTTGAAGATCAAAGAGTTCTCTTTCAGATTGTGAATGAATTTGATTTTTCAGGAGGATGGCAACATAATCCAAAATAAACAAGACCCCAACTTCAGAGTCTAATGTCCTTGTTATCAAATATCCATCCATTTTTTTCTGGATTGAATTTTAATTTGTTGTTTCATCATCCAGCCCATAATGAAGCAACTTTTAAGAATATGCATTTCTCCCTTGGAATTAGGTGCTAAGGAAGAAAATATTAGAGCTGGATTTAGTCAAGATATAGAGGAAAAACTATTCCAAATTCCAGCTAATATTTCCTAGTCATTTCATACAGATGTTCAATAGCACAAAGGAGAAAATGGATGGAGTCATAAGGGACAGTAAAGATTAGCAATTCAGGTATTGAACAATTCTCTCTCTCATCAACCTTTTGAACATAGACTGATAGGAAATATCAGAGCTGATAAAATGGTGCTCTAAGGCCAATTCTGCCAGATGATTAGTATCTTGGTTGAAGGTATTAAAAGCTGAGAGAGATTCAGAAAAATTATTGAGGGCCTTTCCTCCACCCTATCCAATTTTACCTCTTGATCATCCACAATGGTGACCAAAGTAGTTTCAGTGTCATATTCTTGAAATAGATTCTGAAAGTCAGCACCTTTCTGGTATATCTGATATGATGAGGCTAACAATTTCGCAATTACATTTCCCAGAAACTAATCTATAATTGTACAAATCTTCTGCATGAAGCAAGAATTTCTTCAGTAAAGTTCTTACTACTGCTTCCTTTAAGAACATATCTATCAGTCCCCAAAGTTAAACCAGACCAAGAAAAAAAAATCACCTCTCCAACAAGACTATGACTAATTTTATTCAGATTAACTACAGTGTAGGAACAGAATTTTGCAAGTTAGTTTATGCTTACCTTTTTATCTTTTTATACTCATATGAATTGTAGAAGGATCTGCCTGAGCCTTTCCCAAATATTTTCTGCTTGTTATGCACTTAATATTTGCTTTCCCCTTCATGGCTTTGGTAATGAATCTCACCTATTTCTATCAGGATAATAGTCTTAACTTTCTGCAAAATGCTTCTTTTAAAGAGGCATTAATCACTTTCTTTAATTATGGAACCAATCTCTTCTTGGCCAAAATAAACAGCTAAGAGATGTAGAAATCAACCCTCACAAACCCCAAAGAATCTAAAATACCATAAACAACAGAACAAGTTTGAGTCTACCAAAATTCTGGAATCCAAACTGAAGTGATACAATCTGTTTTGGCCATTTTCCTCCACTTTCACTTAATGTCCCATTCTGCTTTATCACTCATAGTTTTCTTGTAAACTATGTCAAGAAATTAGATTCTACAAGAGAAAAGAGGGCACTTAAGAGAAATGGTGGTAACTGCCCAAGCTGTTGTGCTCCACAGATTAGCCATAATATCTGTTATATTGCAAAGATTGGATGCTAAGAGACAATATCAATTTGATAGTAATGTTTGTAAGTGATTTGTGTGAGAATATGTGGGTACTAGTTAACAGTCCTCAGTTAGATGAGTTGACTCCTTTCCCTAGGAGCTTTTTCTACGTTTTGTGATTTCTCTGTCATTATTTGCAATCATAGAGATCTTAGAAACTATGTATCTCATAATATCATTGCACAAATGATATATGGTTCATATGATATCATTTGTCTTCCTTGCTGTCTCCTTTTGTGGATGTCCAGGTTTGCAAAAAATGGTTTACATTTCACATAAATTGTAGAGCACTTTGAGACTACTGAGTTAATATATAGTTTAGTAGTACACTGTGAAATATTGCAATTGTATGAATAGGCAATTCTTTGCTGTGTTTCCTTTTCAGAAATATATTTGCTAGATTTAGTAAAGCAAGTTGATTAAAAAAAATGTAAGCACTTACAGTTCATGCAGGCTTATGATTGTGACTTACATATAGAATAGCCCATGGTATTGCTTCAGATGTAACAAATTAACAAGTCTGATTAGTTTATTCTCCTCGTTTGGCAGTAGGACTGAAGCATATACCGATGCCAAATGTATACTGTAACCAAGCCTAATTAATGAAGAAGAATATATTTATTGTATTTGTCACATAAATTGATGCAGGTTGTTATGATACAAATTCCTTGCTTTTTGCTGACTGAAATTACGGTGGCAATGATTTGAAGATGATGGTACTTAAATTGTAAATTTAGATGCAGTCCTTCTAGGGCTTGAATTCCTCTGGATACTTTTTCATGATTATAAATAGATCTAAATTTGTTATTAGAATGAATTCAATTAAGGGTGGGTGGAGATCATATGTGCACTCTCTAGCTCTATAATGAAGCTCCGTCATCTTTAAAGACTTTGTAGGAGCTGCCAGAAAGACTCTATAATGATAGGGCAACTATCAGGACTTTATGAAAAGCAGTAAGTACATTTCCCCCAGATTTTCTGTTTTTTTAAATCTATGTAATGTATTTAATTATGAAATGTATAAGTTACTTGAATTGAATACTGTGGACAGCTTATAAATCATAACATTCAGTAGTTCACAGATACTCGGATAACCAAGATAATCAGCATTAGTATAAGCCTAAATCATACAAAAAGCAGATACCTCTCCCCCACCCCAATATTGCTTCAGTTAACTGACTTCTGGAATAAGAAACAGGAAAATTAACATCATATTTTTTTGATTTTCCACACAGGTGGGCACAGGTGCTATGGAGGAGAAAGTCCTGCAGGTAAGGTAACAAGCCATAAAGAGGTTTATTGATCACAACAATGCAGTCCCCATTATATTCTACAATCTGCTACATTCTGAACCATTCAAAACTTCTCTGAGTTTGCGGGTTGGCTTCCAAACGTTTCATTACCAGGCTAGGTAACATCTTCAGTGGAGTTTAGGGGATTAAACCAGGGGTGAAATCCAGCTGGTTCTGACATGTTCTGGAGAACCAGTAGCAGAAATTTTTGAGTAGTTTGGAGAACCGGCAAATACCACCTCTGGCTGGCCCTAGAGTGGGATGGGAATGGAGATTTTGCAATCTCCTTCCGCCAGGAGTGGGGAGGGAATGGGGATTTTGCAGTATCCTTCCCCTGGAGTGGGGTGGGAATGGAGATTTTGCAGTATCCTTCTGCTATGCCCACCAAACCATCCCCACCAAGCCACACCCACAGCACTGGTAGTAAAAAAATTTAGATTTCACCACTGGATTAAACTCTGCTGAAGATGTTACCTGGCCTGATAACGAAACATTCAGAAACCAACCCAGAAGCTTGGAGAACGAACCTTCACCCTCATTCTGAACCATCTTTCCGAATAGTCTTCAAAGGAGCCTCAAGTAGAATGGAATTTGCAACAGATAACTGCTATTTTGTTTACTAAATCACTTAAAATCTTATTACATGCTTCTTTAGTTCTTTCATGTTTAATTAATAAAGTTAACTAAAGTTAATAAAGTTGGAAGTACAGATGAATCTGGTAGCTATGTAAGCAAATGTAAGCAATGGTAGCAAATGTAAAAAAAAGAGATAGAATGCATGCATGGGTGTGTGTGAATCTCAAGAGTAATTGATGGAGCTCTCTTTTATTAATTCTTAAAGTATTTCAAATCTTCTAATAGGCTATTATTGAACATTTAACCATGTACTTTGCTGTCCAGGTGAGCATTTGCTTCATTTAATATAATATATATTAATCCATGAAATAGTAAGTCTCCTTTTCAGGTGTTGCTTTGGTTATTACTTTGCAACCAAGTAGATCGTTTCTCAACCTCAGATCTCCATTTATTATTCAGAAAGAACTAGACAATCCTAACGAAGGGCTATTGTAAAAATTAGCAGAGTAAACATAGGAAGTATTTCAAAGACTCTAAAATGTTATGTATTAGATTTTGTAATGGCATAACATTACATAACATTTGTAATGGCAACCTGAAACCACTATACTTCAGGGAATGTATTATGGCTATCCCTAGAACCAGCCAAATGCTGACCAGGCCTAGTTCTACTTGGAAATCATTCAGTTGACTAAATTTTGGCACAGATGTGAATGTGAAAAAAGAACCATATCCCCTTAAAAATTTAAGGAGATTTTGTGAATTTCTATGAATTATTAGGAGCATTGACCAAAATAATAACATTTTCACAACTGTATCTAAGATTTACAAATTAAATTCTGAAGTTACATGTACCAACATTATTTTATCACAAAATACTGTTCTATGCTCTGTCTTAATATATTTATCATTTTGGAGAAAAGAAAATAATTTTCAATATATTGCAACTAATAAGAGCTTAAAGATTATGATGGCGGCAGAAAATTATTAATAAAAGACAACTATCTATTTATCTTTTATAAATATATCTCCTATTTGTAAAAATTAATTAATATTTGGAAGGGAATCAAAATAGGCCTTCGAATTCATTGCTATCAAATTGCACAACAGATTGTGGCTGGAGACATTTATTCTAAAACATTATAAAGGACCTTGGCCAAAACAAGTAAGAACTTTGCACAAAGAACGTTGTTTATTGCCTTCCTCAATTCTAATGATAAAATGTTATATTGTATACTCCTTGATTACAAAGGTATATCTTAGCATATATATTATAAAATGCACATCATAACAATATATTATTGCATTATACAGTGTTGAAAATTATGAAATTGTGGAACTAATACTCCAAAAGTGACAGAATATTTGAATATATAATAGTTTATAAATAAGAAAAAGCAGAACAATTCATTTGGAAAGGATCCTTTGTTGTTAAGATTCAGTTATATAGCAGGGTAATTCTTCCAGGTTAGTCTGTTATGTGCACACATGAACATAAGATGGCAGCATTTCAAAAAAAGTACTAAGATATAAAATAGAAAATGATCTTTCATTTTATTCACTTTGCTCATTTCGTTACTTTATTTTAATTTAACTGAAATCATTATAAAAACTAATTTTATCAAGACAAACAAGTAATTAAATCAATCAGGATTTTATACTTTATGAAATGCAGCTGGGTTAGCAGTGAGCAGTGTAAAAAACTTGCCTAAAATTAATAAAATGAAAGAGAAGGAAGGAGATGCCGTGTTTCTCCCACACAGAAAAAATTCATAGGAAGGAAGGAAGGAAGGAAGGAAGGAAGAAAGAAACTATAGCTTATCAAGTCAGCCCTGATGCTGCACAGATTCTTTTCCTTCTTTGGGTTTTAAAATGTTGTTTTTTGAAAAATATATTTTATAATAACTTGGTAATAGAAAAACATTATATATCTATATAATAACATTAACAATCTGACTAAAGGAGGAGAATAAGGGAGGGCTGGTCTATTATATAATTATCAGACAGTATCTCAGTGCTGTCTTTTAGTCCAGCCCTTGTCAGCCTCTGATGGGATTTCTACACTACATCGCCTGCATGATCTTGTCTGGTCATGGCGTGTCCTCTGCTTGATTTTCCCCTCAGGTGTTCTGCTGCCTCAGGCATTCTCTCATCTTTGGGTGCCATACATTCTACTGTTTGATATTTTATTTGTTGACCTTAGGGTTATAATAAATTAATTGATTGACTGAGTTGTAGAAATATTCTCTTATTCACAGCACTTCAACTTCTTTAACAAAAATTCATTCTTCATGGCATATTATCCCATTATCTTTTAACTGTATTTTCCTAATATTTTTCATCCATTTCCCCATCTTTAATAACCATCCAGGGACATGGTGGCTTAGTGACTAAGACGCTGAGCTTGTTGATCGAAACGTCAGTAGTTCAGCGGTTTGAATCCCTAGTGCCACGTAGCGGGGTGAGTTCCCGTTACTTGTCCCAGTTTCTGCCAACGTAGCAGTTCGAAAGCACATAAAAATGCAAGTAGAAAAATAGGGACCATCTTTGGTGGGAAGGTAACAGCGTTCCATGAGCTTTTGACGTTTAGTCATGCTGACCACATAACAACGGAGACATCTTCGGGCAGTGCTGGCTCTTCGGCTTAGAAACGGAGATGAGCATTGCCCCCTAGAGTCAGGAACAACTAGCACATATGTGCGAGGGAAATCTTTACCTTTGTCCATCTCCTTAGTCCAGCTTTTCCCCATTTATTAGAATTTGTAAACATTCCTTTTCTCTACCAAATACAGCTACCTTGGTTTTAATACATTAATTTTCTTTTAAATCTATGTTCCTTGTTGCGTCACACAAATTAGCTAACTTTTGTAGGAAATTGTTGGACATCACAGACAAATTCATGGCGCCATCTCCAGTAAATGTATACAGATAGTGTCGTATTGTCACAACCAACACATATATAATGGCTCCATAAGCTTTTCTTATTTATTAATAATAAATGCATGAAGCAGCCAAGAAAACATCACCCATTCTTGAATCCCTGTACAATGCTGAACCACTGGCTAAAAATTAAATTTTTCCTTACCAATGCTTTACTTTAATCACAGTACTCAATTTTTGGGCAGTGTTAAAGCCATCTGATTCAGGATTAACTCCCTATCGTCAGATAATTATAATAATAAAACTTTCATTTCCTAAGAAGAGATCTCAAGGCAAGGCAAACTCACTAATGCATCAAAAATGAATATTTTGAAAATTAAAGACATCTTAACTTCCATGCAGTATAACCAATAAAGACATTATACATTCTAACAGATAGCGTTCACTTACAATTAATCTTCTTGGATTTTCTTTAACTAGAGGTTTCAATCTTAATTCTTTTTCCATATTTATATAATGTATAAAGAGGCTTCCCAACTGTGCTATGAATCCACTGAAATCTTTTACTGTATTACAAAAATCACAATGGTTCAGTTTACAGTTCAACTACCCTGTTTCCCCAAAAATACTGATAATAAACCCAATCTGGCTTTTGAGCACATGCATTAAAATAAGCTTCCCCCCTGACAATAAGCCCTCCCCGAAAATATTTAAACACAGAGCTGGAAATCAGGTAAGACTGCAAGGGGAGCCCAATCTTGCTCCATGTGCCCCAAAATAATAAGACCTCCCCCAAAATAAGGCCAAGTGCTTATTTCGGGGTTAAAAAAATATAAGACAGGGTCTTATTTTCAGGGAAATATAGTAGTTTCACTCCAGTTAAGGAAAATAAAATGTTGCAGCTGTGAAAAGCAAAAAGAGCCAAGCCAAACACCCCACTCACTATTCCTGGGACAGAAGCCCTGAAAAATTAATTATTTCCCTTTACATATATTCAAACAATTGACTTTTAAAAAGTATTTCCCAGATATTGTAGCTCCACTTTTTCTTTTGAATAAATTATTCCATTACTTGTTTGAAAGTGATAGTCACATCCCTTCCACGACCTCCTAATCATGAGATCATTCTGAAAATTTCATGACCACCCCACCCCCACCCTTTTCAGCTCCTTTAGAAAATCAATTTTCCCTAATTTGTCCTAATTCTCTATTCTTTCGGATCTTCCCTTTACTCTTTCCCTTTTCTGCTTCTCTACATACATAGCAACTTTGACATATGTCTGCTTTACAAACAGGGTGTTTTTCAGAGGACCCATCTATTTGTCCTCCAAGATCACCTCCAGGATGCCTGGCTAACCATGCTTCAGGACCTGTGCTTCTCTTCACATCATTTCCATCACGTAGCTACTTATTTATTTATTACATTTCTACCTGCTGCAGCGATGATACTGTTCAGCTGATTCACAGTTAAGCGGAGTTTTTTCTATCTTCTCTTGATACAGGTCTTGCTATTTGTATACAGTTTCTGGTGCTTCTGCACAATGCAGTCAGGGGTCTGAATTTGAACTCCTGCATTGCCTGGAGCTCCCTCTCTTTCAGTCACTGGGTGCTGCTCTACATGGCTGTTTTGCCTAGTGTTGCCAAACTGATATCACTCCTGGATAGTGGTTGCTCACACAAGATTTGGGCAGTGGTTTCCAAAACAGAGGCTACATTTTATGCAGCTACCATATTAACATGTGTTCATCATTCTTGTGAAACGGCACTAGATGTTTAGATCTAAATTTGTTGACTGAGGAGGTAAGACAATCTATTCTGGATGTTACACCTCTTCTTGAGTTTTCAAAATTTCATTTCTGAATAAAATACAATTATTCAGAAAAATATCTGCTAATTTGATTCTCAAAGGTCTCATAATGTTTCTATAGTGGACAAATACCTCTTTGTGTGTGTGTGTGTAGGAAAAAAGGAAGGGATTTTTGCCATGACCCATGCATGATGAGATGAGATGATATCGGCCTTGAGGACTAGCAGCAAGGAGGGTCATTGATTGTCCAACTTGGCAGTAGCTTGGAGGTAATGAAGACTAACACTGAGTAGTTGACATGTTTGCTCTGAATGTAGTTCAATGAATATCAATATAGAAATGCAAATTACAAGCATCAAAACTAATCCGTGTGCATTTAGCCCTGTGCCCTAAAGCCTGGGAAAATGAATGAGTTAGTCAGTTGGAAGGTGGGCCCAACCTAATTTATTCTCCTACATTAATTTCTTGTCCTTAAACATCAAAGAATCTTGGTCATTTCCTTAAGAAGTGGAAGATATTTGCTTCTTTCCCACAAAAACTCTGCATCAGATTAAAAGTAGCTCAGAGTTCTGTGATCTCACAATGTCAGTCAACCGTAAATGCTGAGCCAAATTATTTCTGATTCAGTAGCAGGATATTTGCTGGCTGCAGCTTTGGGAAGTTTGTGAGCAGTAGTCCAAAGCCCTATATATTTATAGGCTACCATGGAGTTCAGTGGGGAACCTTGGATCAGTCACTATTTCTCTGTCCATCCAGTTTTACAGAAATGTAAGACTGGACGGGCAGAAAAGTTGCTATGAAGTTAAGCCTACCTCATGGGGCTTTGATGTAATGAGATATACTGTACTTATATATACTTCCTGGAAGTTCTAGGGAAAAATCAGAATATAACGATAACAATAAGCAAACACATAGATGTCCAAAGATTTTGCTCAAGAAGAATGAGTATAATTTAGCCTGTTTGGGTTTCTTCTGAAATGATAAAATTTGCTTTTGTAAATGTGGACTTCTGGAAGCCTGGATATACCATAAGTGTGAGCCAATACCCAATTATTTGAACAAGAATGAATTTCATATATTAATCGTGGTATGATTAAAATCTTCAGCAGTCTTCATGCTTGCTTCTCAATCTGTCCAAATACTGGAACTGGAACCTTCAGAAAGTATCAAGAATTCTCAGAATCAACGATTCCCACTAACCCCCTCCAATTACAGAATGTAATTTATAGATAGGGAAAAGAAATGGCTATGTCTATTCTATTTATTAATGTGTCTATCATCCAGCTTTTGGACCAAGTATATTAAAGCGCATGAAGAAGTCACACCAAATTAAAAGCTGAGGTATCATTAAACTACAGAAAGCAAAACTAATCCCAATCAAAACCATGAGATGGGTAAAGCAGAAAAGCTCGGCAAGGATGGGTCTTTGTTCCCTGGTCTGCATTTCAGGAGCATGTTCTCTCAGATAGTCCTTTCCCCCCCCCCCATGTGAAAATAGCATCTTTAAATTAAGTTTGATTAATGATGGACTTCATGGATATCCTGCTGTAGGTGTTTTGGCAACACCTGTTTGCCATTGACTTCTAATTTCTTTCTCCACCTTCCAGTCTCATCTACAGGTATATTGTTCTACTGTTGTTTCTCATCCAAATCCTGTTCAGGATTAGCTTTTCTGAATCATCTGCTTTTACCTTTGAAGTGAGCTAGTCTGGGTTTGTGCCCTTATTTTGAGGTCAACTTGCTCAGGAATGTCCTTCTCAGATGGCACTTGCTTGGAAAGTCAAAAGCCTCAACTCTGACGCCCAAGAAATCGGTTTCTTACAGATTTACTTCAAGTGATTCCATCAGGGCTTTACATTCTTGAGATGTGTTGGTAAACAGTCATCTCTGTGTGAATAGAGACAACCTATTCATCTCCCTTCCTCTTAGGAGTGGCAGTAATTCTGAGCAGAGTTGTTGGGAACAGTGGTAGTAAAAATATCCATTTTTCTGGTGCCTCTGCTCAATGTTGGCTATATATTGCCTTTGCAGGTGAGCAATCTTTACCCAATTTTCTTAAGAGATAAAGAGCTTATCGAAAAATAGATAGCTCTATTCATAGGCAAAGCAAATACTGCAGGAAATCCATTCAAGGCAGGATATTTTGAAATTCCCTGCAGCAAAGTCTCAACAAAGGCAGACTGATAGGATTAGCCCTCACTCAAGATCCAAAACAGGACGAAAGTCATTAAACCACAATAGGAATTGCCAATACTCTTTCAGAACACAGCCCCTTCATTGCATTACCCCAAACTTCAACCAAACCTAGGAGCTAAAACAAACACCTAGGATTTATACTTTTCCTATAAAGCTAGCTATGACCCCTACATAATCCCTACATGATCCCATGAGAGTCTGATAAAAGCCAATAGAATACATGTTCTTGCACAGGAACAGGAAGCTCAAGTACAAAGCTCAAGAGAAGGTATAAAAACCCTCCACTTGCAACTCCATGTGGTCAGCTGCACAAGAACCATGTGGTTGGTGGTTCTGTTCATCATTAAACCTTCTTTCCAATCAGCCTCCATGTTTTCAGTGTCTTTCTCCCAGCTTGGAACTGAACCAGATGGGTATTTCTTCCCACACTGTCAAAACAGCCATTCACTCTCTGTGGTTGGCAATGGAAAAGGGACAGCATTCTGTGGCAAGTCATGAAGTGGGAGATAGGGGAGCTATCTTCTTTCTTCTTTTTCAGAAAATAATTTGAATAAATTGTTAATCAAGTAAAACATAAGAAAAAATAGAGATAATAAAAATAGTAAACATTGAGAAGAGGAATTAGAAAAGAAATTTAAAAAGAAAGAAAAGAAAAAGAAAGATTATAAAAAAGTGGTTTCTATTTTTCTTGTCCGTGGTCATAGATACATTTATATTCTGCTACATTCTCTAAGGTTATATCATAATTTTCTTCTTTCCATAAACAATCCTTCCTAATCTTCAAACCCATCAATCATAAATTCATTTTTATTTTTTCAGGAAAACATCCATAAGGTTTTCCAAATTTGCAGACAACACCAACTAGCAGAAATAGCCAACACTCCGGAAGATAGGCTTAAGATACAGAAGGATCTTGACAGACTTGAACATTGAATGCTATCTAACAAAATGAAATTCAATGGTAAAAAAAGTAAGATTCTACATTTAGGCAAGAAAAACAAAATGCACAGGTACAGTATATGTGGTACCTCGCTCAAGAGTAGCAATTGTAAGAGGGATCTTGGCGTCCTAGTGGACAACCATTTAAATATGAACCAGCAGTGTGCAGCAGTGGGAACTTACTTTAAGCAAACAAGTTAATTTTGCCATATCTAATTCACAGTCAGAAGCCTATCCCTTTCTGAAGGCCTATCCCTCTGATTCTGTGTTGGGAAATAGCAGCAATCATTACATTCATCCATGTATTCCTCTAGTGGCGGAAGAAAGCTATTCCTATTAGCATGCTTTATACTTGGGCAAAAAGAAAAAAAGGCCAACTGCATAGATATAGAATAGGTGGAACCTGGCTCAAGAGCAGTAACTTAAATATGAGCCAGCAGTATGCTGCAGATACAAAAAAGCCAATAAAGTCCTAGGTGCGTTAACTGAGGGATAGTATCAAAATCACGTGAAGTGTTAGTATCACTTTATAATGCCTTGATAAGACCACACTAGGAAGATGCATCCAGTTTTAGTTGCCACAATATAAAAAAAGATATTGAAACTCTAGGAAGAGTGCAGAGAAGAGCAACAAAGATTAGGAGGTTGGAAGCTAAAACAGATGAAGAATGGTTGCAGAAATTGGATATGTCTAGTCAAGTGAAAAAAGGAACTAGAAGTGACATGATAGTAGTGTTTCAATATTTGAGGGACTGCCATAAAGACGAGGGGGTCAACTTATTATCCAAAGGACCTGAAGGCAGTACAGGAAGCAGTGGATGGAAACTAATCAAGGAAAGAACATCCTAAAACTAAAGAGAAATTTCATCATAGTAAGAGCAATTAACCAGTGGAATACTTGCTTCCAGAAGTTGTGAATGCTCCAATACTGGAGTTTTAAAGAAGAGATTGAACAGCCATTTATCTGAAATGGTGTAGGACCTCCAGCCTATACATCTGTTATTCTATTAATCTGTGATTCTGTATAATTCTGTGACTCTATTAATCATCTGCTGGGAGGAAGAAGATGATAAGAGACAGCAATTTGCAAGAGGAATTAACATCTAAAGAACATAGCAGATGACATAATTGAAGGCTCCATGCTTTCCATGAGCAAAACATATTGTGGATTTCTTTATGTTTTCTGAGTTTGGTAGCTTGTTTGCAGATGTTTAATTACTTAACTGGGGACATCATCAGTGTGAGGTGATCTCAGAGAGCACCAATAGCTTCACAATTCAACCCTGAGCTATAGATATTTTCTTCTGCCAAAAGTATATTATTTTTGTCACATTAACTGATAGACGTATATAAGTTTTTTTCTACTGGTTCATTGACACAATGGAGAATTGAATATACCCCACTTGCCATATAATCTAATGCTGTTAAGGAATTACTTGTTCTACAGTTTGGCACAGAATAAAGTTAGATAATAGGCCTAAAATCCAGAGTCAGAAAAAGACTAGAAAAAAAATTAACACAACCATGAATCAACAAATATAAATACAGCTGCTAAAAATAAGGAAGAGGACCAAAGCAACTTATTATAATTATTTTTTGTTTGGAATGGGAATGATATTGTGGGTAGAAATCAGTGGTGGGTTGCCCCCGGTTTGCACCAATTCTCTAGAACCGGTACTAAAACTGGTGGGAGGCTCCGTCCATTGACCCCGACGTCATCAAGCTCATGGGCAGAAGAGTGCATGTGGCCCCACTGCGACCCGGTAGTAAAGGTAAGTAGAATTACTTTAGCAATTACTTGTTCAGAGCCTTGGTGACGCAGCAGACTAAAGTGCTGTTAAATAGCACCATCTGCATGCAATTACTGCAAGTTCGAATCTCACCAGGCTCAAGGTTGATTCCGCCTTCCATCCTTTTGAGGTAGGTAAAATGAGGACCCGGATTGTGGGGGCAATAAATTGACTTTGTATAAAAAAGAACACTGCTTAGGGGGGGCTGAAAGCCCTACTAAGCAGGTATTTAGAAAAGTATGAAGGCTATTGCTTAGTGCATTGTAAGCTACCCTGAGTCTCCGGAGAAGGGCGGCATATAAATAGAACAAATAAATAAATAAACTCAACCCCTGGTAGAAATATCCATCAGGTTCAGTTCCAAGCCAAGAGAAAGACACTGGAAAGATGGAGATTATTGGAAAGATGGTTTATTGATGAAGCAGAACCACATGAATTTGTGGTTCTGGACAGCTGACAAAATGTTGAGGGGGGGGCATGGCCCCGTTGCAAACCGGTAGTAAAGGTAAGTAGAACCCACCCCTGCTTCAAAGCCCTACATGGCTTTGGACCAGGCTATCTGAAGGATTATATTTTTCAGTCACATCTACCCAACCCATCAGAGCAGAGAGGCAAGGAATGTTGCAGGTCCTTTCTCCTAAGAGGTACATCTGGTGGGCCCCAGAAAAGGGGAATGAACCAGTCACCAAGGACACCTAGCCTGGGAACAGATTGAGAAACTATATTGAGTGGCGCCAAACTTTCAAGAGGTCCCCAAAACATCTAAGTGGTCTGGCATTGGACACTGATGGACTGGACAAAGTGGGGAGAGTCATGGAAAGGGGAAAAGTGTAACCTTTGCACTGGAATATTCAGATCTTCCTTTTGGTGCAGTCACTAATCCTTAATAAAGGAACCTATCACTTCAACCAAATGGAGTTGGGTCTTTGTTTCCTAGGGACCTGAGTCGGGCAGATCTGACACATTTGATCTTGCCAAGATTTAGGTTCAGTCATTGTTCCCTGTCCAGCTCTTAACAACCTCCAAGAACTGCTGGAGGGAGGTCATGGTATTGCTTAATTCACCATGTACATATAGCTGGGTGTCCTCCATATGTCAACGATATTTCTGTCTACAGTGGACTCTTTGTTACAAGAGAAAAAACACCTCCCACCTCCCCCCCCCCAAACCCCAAAAATACAAATAACAACTGGTCAGTTTGGGAAAGATGAAAGAGGATGGAGCTCATGGAAATTCCTGCCAGCATGAAAGAAACTCACCTCTCAAGCCATGTAGCTCAATTAGTAGTTTTACAATTTCTGCTTTAGATAAGTGAGCTGAAAGGACACTGGCTTGGTTGCCAATGGGTTACTTAGGAACCCAGAGTACAGAGCTGCTATGGTAACAAGTACCATACTCAAAGTACCATTTGGGTAAACTTTATGTGACCAACTTTGGATTGGAGCATGCATATGCTTGTAGAAATTACTTTTATTCTTCTTAAAATCAGTCAGCCAGCCAGTCAGTCAGTTAATCTGTCCATCCATCCATGCATCCATCCATCCGTGTATGTTTCAAGGAAACTGTTCTTTTCTGACCTGAAAGCAAAACCTGCTTAAGTATAATAATCCAAGGAAGTCAACACCTCAAGTATTCACAAGCAAAAAAGGGATATATTGTTTATAGTGCAGCATGGGTATGTGTTCCTACTGGCTCTTCCTACTTTCCCAGGCATTCTTCTGGAGTCAAGTTGCAACACAGGTTAATCAGGATCCAAAGTATGATCCAGAAAAAGAATCTGCTTGTTAGTGGTGAGGCCTCAGGCAATCAATAGGATTCATGGATGAAACAAATGAAATATCAGTCTTCATGGAGCCATTCATTATATTTTGCCAAGAGAGAAGACAGTCACAGAAACTGGATGGCTCCATTAAGACAGATGTATTGATGAAATATTAGACAAATTAATTTTGAAACAAAGAGGCTTGAAAAAGATGCAGGTGATCCAGAAACAAAAATCACCTAACAATTTTTAGTGGTTTGAAGTGAGCTATGCAATTCACTGATTTTTGTATACATAGTTAAGAGAATTTGAACTATGTTCACATGATGAACAAGTAATTGCTAAAATTATACATTTTAACAATTTCAATAAAACTTTATATCTTTTATTGAAATTTGAGATGGAAGAACAAGTGAAAGTCTTTATGATAAAACGAGCCAAGAAATGTTGATATAATATATTGATGGAACAACGGGAAACATGACTACAAGTTTGAAATTCACATTATATTACAACTTAAAAGAGATTTCTTATAAAATGATTTACCATTGGTACATGACTTCAGAAAAAAAATGTCTTTTCCTGTTAATTTATATATAAATAACTGCCATTAAATGAATGAAATGATTTGTTAATATTAAAATGTTCAAGGCAATAAAACAGAACTACATATTTAGATTTTGTTGCTTTATTTTTAATAATAAAATATCCTATAACACCCCCACCCCAAAAAGAGTGGCTTACTGAATAAAAAAAAAAATCTGACAATTAAAGTGATCTAAACATTTCAACAAGGATGGCTCTGTGGCTAAGACACTGAGCTTGTCAATAGAAAAGTTGGCAGTTCAACTGTTCAAATTCCTAGTGCCGTGTAACAGGGTGAGCTCCCATTACTTGTCCCAGCTTCTGCCAACCTAGCAGTTCAAAAGCATGTAAAAAAATGCAAGTAGAAAAATAGGGACTATCTTTGGTGGGAAGGTAACGGTGTTTAGTCAAGCCGGCCACATGACCATGGAGACATCTTCAGACAGCACTGGCTCTTCGGCTTTGAAGCAGAGATGAGCACCACCCCCTAGAGTTGGGAATGACTATTAAATACTGTATGTGCGAGGGGAACCTTTACCTTTACCTTTAAACATTTCAATGAAAAGAAGAGGGGAAAAAATACCCCACAATTTTTTTCCTGGAGATTATGTAAAAGTATTTCTTTGCCATGCCCCAAGTTTGGTAGAGCAAAAACTCTAAATGACAAATTCCAGGCTTTAGGACTATGTTTCAAAATCATAATCATAATTTTTACAATAATAATTTTTCTCAAAATTATATTGATCTGTTATTTGAAATCAAAATGTAGCTTGTCATGACCAGATCGTATGAGTTTAAAAAACTACCAATATAAAATTTTTAAGGTGCAACCCTTTTTAAGCATTCTTATTACAGTGATTAAAATAAATCAAACATGACTAAACAAAGAAGTAATTAAATTGAATAAGAATTGCAGAATGATAGAATTTTATCTTTAAATAAGTCTCTTATTTCTGTAAGGCTACCTTGATTTCAGCCTGTTTATCTGAAGTTTTGTAACATCCTGTCCTTCCTATATTCTTTCATTAAATTAAATTTTAAATGTTCATTTAATTTACAGGTTTCGATATTTTGCATATGTATTCTATATGCAAAGAAAGAACACAGCTTTGATTTTGAGTACCATGTCTTGTTTTTAAATTGATAGGCCACTTATCAAATACCAGAGCTTGACCCTTAGAGGGTCAAAGTGTGAGTTCTCTGACGAACCCCTTTTGCAGAAGTGCAGGTCTTAATCTACTCCTGTTCCTGAATACCCATTCCAGGTCCCACCAACACACTGCTCCCTGCACATTGGCACTGTGATAGTTTGCTTGTTTGGTCAACATTGGAATATTTGGGAAAGGTTTTTTTAATTATTATTATTTGTACATCTGCAAATTCTCAAGCTAATCCTCTCCCCTTGTGTTGATAGCACCATGCAATGGTCACTGTGAGAACTGTCTTGTTTATATTGGCCATGTCTATTATTTCTTTCCTACTCTGAATCCCCATGCTTTCCTAATAATACTTTGCATGCTGTAATAATGGAAACACCCATTTACCGGAATCCCTAAAATGGGTTTTGTAATGTACTCAAACTTCTGTTGAAGATGAAGAGTGCTTTCATAAATGTTGGATAAGTCATGAAGATGTTTTGTTGCCAGCATGCATGAATTGACTCGTTCTTTGGACAACCAATATGAGAGCCTTTTCCATATAGCTCCATAACTGGAAGGTATTTCTGTGAGTAGTGGAAGGATGATGACATCACAAGACAATATCTGGTTTATAGCAAACAAATTCATTTGCTGTGTGGAGTAGAAAAGTTTGAATTCTGTTGAAGCGCTTTGAAAGGAGACACATAGTTTCAGGAGGCAGTTTTGTTTCCCTGAAGGCAAGGGTCATTTTTGGTCTAAAGATTAAAAATATACATCCTGTGAGTATCTGGAGATGCCTTCCTTTGTGACAGATTCATAAGCGTGAGACTAGTTTATCTAGCCCCGTGATGGCAAACCTATGGCATGTGTGCCACAGGTGGCATGCAGAGCCATATCTGTGGGCACGCGAGCGTTGCCCTAGGTCAGCTCCAGTGCGCATGCGCGTGCTGGCCAGCTAATTTTCGGGCCTTCTGGGCCCACTGGAAGTCAGGAAACAGGCCGTTTCCGGCCTCCAGAGGGCCTCCAGGGAAGGCTGTTTTTGCCCTCCCCAGGCTCCAAGGAAGCCTCTGGATCCTTGTGAGGGCAAAAAATGGGCCTACCGGGCCTACTGGGAGCCTTTTTACCATCATGTGCCAAAAGCGGGGGGAGTGGGGAGTCACGTGCACATGTGCAGGGTGCGGGGGGGGGCAATGAATTATGGGTGTGGGCACACACATGTGTGAATCCCCCCTCAAGACCCCCGCTTTTGGCACGCGACAGCAAAAAGGTTAGCCATCACTGGTCTAGCCTATTAACAACAGTAATCAGTGTGAAATGGGATGTTGAGTTTTCATATGAATGAGGAGGTTTTAATGGCAGAAGATTACAAGAAAAATTATGACCAAAACCAGTTGTCTGGCAGGGTTCTGGTGAAAGGTAAAAAAACAACATATTTTGAAAACCCTGCTCCTCAGACAGTATGCCCAACAATAATGTAAAAGCAGCACTGTTAATAACGATCTTTTCATTAAAACAAAACAACAACACAAAACAACTGTTATGAGAAGTAGGTATTTTATTGTTTTTGTTCTTTTAATCATTCAGTCATGTCTGAATCTTGATGACTTTATAGGCAAGTGCTCTCCATGCTATCCTGTCAAGTACAGCTTCCTTCAGTTGTCCGATGAATTTGCACGCATGACATGGCCAAATTAAATTAGACGTAGTTTTGCAATTTTGACTTCTAATGATGTGTCTAGTAAACTGGGTATAAAAGTGTTTAAATTAATATTTCTTGAATTTATGGTAAATGTGTGATCTTTAAAATATCACAGTGAATGTGTGTCTTCAGCTCAGCCATGCAAAGGAAATTCTAGATACTTTATGAAGTGGCTGGGGAATAACGAGCAGCACAGGCAAGGTAGAGGCAACAGCTCTTTTATTTACAGTGAGACTTCAGCAAAAGAACACAAGCAGCAGCACTCCTTATATACATTTCAGTGCTGCCTGCTAACCAATCACAACACTCTTACATTTTGAATTTTCCGCTCAAAATAGTAACAACATAATACTTTACATTAAAAACTGAGATTGGTAGATCAATATTTGGATAGAATATTTTCTCTGTTCTTCATTCTGTTTTCAAAGCACTTGCATCAGTTAAAGCACTGATAGCTAAAATGTATTTTTTCTTAAAGACATCTGGTATTTTTAAGACCTTCTAATTAGCATACTGCCCGCCCCCCCGCCCCCACCCCCCGCCCCCCCAATTCTAAAACAACAAAAATCCAGCCCCTGGAAGTTCTGCTTAGCTATTTTTTCCATCCTGTTTCTCAGGTTAAAATGACTGCTAAGTATTTTTTAGTGTTACTAGAAATCCATATCAAATAGACCTACATTTTTAATAAAAGTTTAATTAGTATGCAAAGAATTTAAAAACGATTTTAAAATATATAAAAAGCAAAGATCAACTGCTGAAGGGATAGCAGCAGAAGGGGCTCTTATAAGAAACATAATTATTGAGGTATAGGCAGATTTGCAGGTAATGATCCCAGCTTACTATGTAGATCAAATGGGAAACATGGCCAGATAAGCTTCTTTATTATCAAGATACATTAACAGAATCTTGCAAGTCTAAGAGTACAATTCTCCCACTGTCACTTTTATTGCCTGATAATAGGGAGGCTCCCTCCTGAGCTTCTGCTCACGATGCAACTGAGGGATATGTGCCGTCTCATTTGACCATTCTCAAGGCAGCATCTCTTTGCCCAAGTTTTTCAAGATCATTCTCATATGCCATAGACATAAAATCAACACCATTATCAGAGCATGTACAGTATATGAGGACCCGGTTTGTGGGGGCAATAAACTGACTTGGTATAAAAAAGAACACCGCTGGGGGGTTGGCAAAAGCCCTACTAAGCAGGTATATACAAAAGTATGAAGGCTATTGCTTAATGCATTGTAAGCCGCCCTGAGTCTCCGGAGAAGGCGGCATATAAATCGAACCAATAAATAAATAAATAAATAAAAATAAGTAAATATCATGTCTATTTATTTAGATATGATAAGAAATAAACTCTATGATAAAATAGATGCAAAAGCTAAACAAAAAACAGTTGTGACACAACAATGGGAAGAATTATGAACTAAATCTATAAAATTTACACTATATTATAACTTAAGGAAAAATTGGAACAAAATATATTGTATATATTGTATTCAATTCTATCATTATCCAAGGTAGACTATCATACAGTAGTAAGTGCTAAAAATGTCATGAAACAGCAGGAACATTTTACTCAAAGATGGTAAAATCTTTGGAAAGATTTAGTACAATGTAGATAATGTTGCAAAGGTGGCTTTTCAAGAAGCAGCTGGACTGTCTGGCTTTTCTTTGAAGACGTTTCACTTCTTATCCGAGAAGCTTCTTCAGTTCTTTCTCCTGGAGCTGAAGAAGCTTCTTGGATGAGAAGCAAAATGTCTTCAAAGAAAAACCAGAAAGTCTTGTTGCCTCTTGAAAAAGCACCTTTGGGACAGATGTGTTATTCAGCAGGTTCTGACCAATTCTGGAAAATGAGTAGCAGAAATTTTCAGTAGTCTGGAGAACCAGTAAATACAACCTCTGACTGGCCCCTCCCCCATCAATTCTCTGCCTCCCTAGTCCCAGCTGATCGAGAGGAAATGGGGATTTTGCAGGAACCTTCCCCTGGAGTGGGGTGGGAATGGAGATTTTACAGTATCCTTCCCCTACCATGCCCACCAAGCCACGCCCACAGAACCGGTAGTAAAAAAATTTGAATCCCACCACCGCATTGGGACAACCATGACCTGGATGACTGAGAATCTCCATAGACATTTAGCAATGCAGAAAATGGTTTCTTGTTTGTCACAGATCACCCCAATCATTATCTCTGATCTGCCCTGAAACAAATACTCTCATTTGGTTCTTAACAATGAAACCTTTCCTTAGGTTTTTTTATTGGGAACTTCCCCAATGATTGCACCTCACTTCCAAAATTTGTAAATCTCTGTTGTAAATATCTCTGCAGCATCCATTGTTGAAAAGTTCTTAAAAATACAGCATTCCTCTTGCCAACTCCAGCCCGCCATCTCAGAATTTCTTGTATTCTTATATTCGTATTCCTTTCAATCTTTTTTAGCAGATCTATATTTTGTCAATATTTTAATATTTGAAGAGGAGACATATATTTGTGGAGCATCAGCTAGCCAATATTTATTGACATGGATAGCTGAGTATGATCTTCTGAATCATACCCAAAGAAAGGATAGTTTGGACTTATGAAAGCATCCAATTGGCAATGGATTGTGGGGGTAATAATAATAATAATAATAATAATAATAATAATAATAATAATAATAATAATAATAATAATAATAATAATAATAATAATAATAATTTTTATTTTATTTCTATACCCCATTCTCCTGAAGGACTCAGGGCGGTGTACAGCCTATTAAAAACACAAAAACAGACATCAATGAAAAATAATTAAAATTAATAATTTCGGCTCAGCTGACTTTGTATAAAAAAGAACACCGCTGGGGGGCGGGGGGGCAAAAGCCATCCTAAGCAGGTATATACAAAAGTATGAAGACTATTGCTTAACGTATTGTAAGCCACCCTGAGTCTCTGGAGAAGGGCGGCATATAAATTGAACCAATAAATAAATGGTAGAACACAAGAAGACTGGACCAGATGGATCTATGGGCTGAATCTTCCCACAGGACTTTTCTTTGCTCTTCACACAGCAGTGCACTGGTGATGCCACATCGATGGAAATGAATTGTGTCTAGGGAGCTTTAACTAAAAGCCAGATTTCTGGAGGGCTTATTAAGGCTTTCTGGGCATGATGTACCTGAATTTTTGTAAAATATGAACAGGAAGATGTAATTGTACCAGTCCTGTTTGGAAACTTTTCAGAAGCACTAGCTGATTCATAAATGGAAAAGAAATTTGAGTAGAAAGGCAGTTCCAGCAATAACAATGTACTGAACTATTACATGAAGCAAAAACAGAGATAAACATTAAGATAGTGAAGCACTTCAAATTCAATGGGGATGAAGTAGAATGCTCATCTAATTTCAGACAACTGAAAGTAGTCTCTTTCTAAAATTTCTGCAAGAAAAGTTAAGATACAGGATGTGAGCTTCCTAAGGAATTAATGTGGATGATGATGATGAGAAATGAGGGGTCCTTTTATCTTTGTTCCTATTCAATTGGTGAAATATTTAATGGCCTCTTCAGAGTAAGAAAAGGAGACGAATCCTACCTGTTTGTTTACTAAAACTTTCAATTAGCATACATTACAGGGAAAATGTCAAGCAAAGTTAAACAACTATGAATGCTTTTTTAGCCTGGTTTAATAACAGCCATCATAGTGAGTATCTTTCTTTCTTTTTTCTTTTTATTAATTACAAAATGTGCCCAGTGATATTTCAGGAACAAACAGAATTATCTGATTAGTAATTTTATTTGTAAGAAGAAAATTATAGTTAACTTTTAAATAAAATAATGGTATAAGAAAGAAGGAGGATAATTGATCTAAATCAGGAGGGTCCAATCTTGGCAACTTTAAGACCTATGGACTTCAAGGTCCAGAATTCTCTAGTCAGCCATGCTGGCTAGGGAATTCTGGGAGTTGAAGTCCACAACTCTTAAAATTTTAAAGATTTGGCACCCCTGATCTAAATATTGCTAATTTGATGGTTTATCCTTATTCTACTTATAGGCAGCACATACCAGAATCATCTAGTGTTTGTATATGTAATGAAGTTAAGCCTCCATTGTGCTGACTATAGTCTATTCTTTTTGCTAAAGGGTTAATGGCTGGGTGTGTATTCATATCCTAGGTGGTAACAATGCCTAAAAGCAGGCCCATTCTTTTGTTCTCTTTAATGATTCATTCCTTTAGAGTGTGGTAATAGTCATGCACATTTTTGCTTTTAAGGAGAAACAGAGAATTGGAAAGAGCTTATTAAAATTCTTTGGTGCTTCTCAGAAAAAAGAGAACAAATGGAGGCATATAGCTTTAGTTCACCAACAGCATTCATTATACCTTATAGGAAGTTAGTAGCCACCCCTTTCCTAGAGGAATGAAATATTTTGGGAAATATTAAAAAGGCAGAATATTATGTTTTCCTGGATGAGAAATGGAGAAGCATGCTTTAAAGACAAAGCAGCTCCCACCTTCCAGCTCCACCCTTTGTAAATGGGCCAGACGCAGAAACTCAATCTTTGTCAATGCACCATCATCTGCAACACAATAGGACCCATCTAGCAACAGAAACTCACCACATGGCACCTAGGAAGATTACATCAGCCAGCAAGGCTAGCTAAGATCCCCACCCCCTGGGAGTCTGACAACAAATCAGGATACTCTTTCTGGGCACCAGGAAGTTCAAAACCAGAGAGGGCATAAAACCCGGGGACTCACTACGTCTCGCCCCTTTTCTGTTCAGGAACTCAAACCATGTGATCCTGTCCACCATTAAACCATCTTTCCAAGCAGTCTCCATGTTTCCAGTGTCTTTTTCCCCACTTGGAGCTGAACCCAGAAGGATATTTCTTCCTACCATCTGAATATAATATATTGTGTGTCTATCTTTCTATCTTTCTGAACTATCCATTTTTATATCTCTTCACATACCATTCACTTTTGTTCTTTAAAATTTTCACCTTTATTTTAAAGGATTTAATCAATTCCATTCAACCACAACTTTTTTTTTATTTTCTCTTTTTATATTTCTTCTTATATTTGTGTTGCAATTTGATCCCCATTTCTTCCTTTCTACATGAATTAACCACCTCACTGCATTTTTTTTGTATTAGTCCCTCATATCCACAACCAGCATCTTCCCAACAGCTGTGACAAAAAATTGTAGAGCTACCATTGTGGTTGTATTGGAGGGCTAGGTTCTAACTAATGTGTACTCTGGAAAAGCAGTAAAATAAGTGACAGATGGAGAGATTTGAACACTCTGTTGCCCAGTGCCCATAGATATACCTGCATATAGTAAAAGAAACAAGAAAAGGCACAATCCTCCACTATAAAAGAGCTTTTGGTCCCAAAATGACAAGGAAATGATTAATTTCAAGAACTTTCACTGAACTTCTTTAATGGGGGGAGGGAAGTCATAAGGGAAGGAGAGGGGAGTCATAATTAACTTGTATCTAGAAGCTGGCAGATGTGATAAGGCAAGCATTTCCATCAATGATAAAATGGATTGCCATCTTGGGTGCAGAATTGCAGCAATCAAAAAGAGAAGCATCTTTTTTTGTAGCACTAATGAGCCGGAGCACAAAAATACATTAAACTCAGCTCTCCAGACAGATGTCATAAAATCAATCAGGGTCATAGAATACTCATTTAGGAGTTCTATAACTATGTCTTTGTGATAATCCAATTATTTCTTTACTCAGTCTTTATGGTAATTGAAATCACACATTAATATCAGCTTTCCTCTGTGGGATGTCTTCCAAGTTCCTTTCTTCACTTCTAAATTACTCATGGAATTTACAAGGTATCTTAATTAAATTATTTCTTGGGATTTGGGAAACAATTACACAGGAATTCTGTGGGGGAGGATGCTCCATTTACGTAAATTTTATACTTAATGTATTGTCTTTCATCTCAATTATTTCTTTTCCCTGTTCTTTGTATGCTACCACGGGCTTCTATCGGCAGTAACAAAAACTCCATGTATCTTTACAAATCTAGAACAAATCTAGAATCAGGACTAGCAAATCACCCATGCATATGCTGGTGACAAAAAGCAGTCTATATCAACTGTCAAATCAGAAGCCAGGCCAGTAGAAAATATGTGAAAAAAGAAGAATATAAAAACGCAAGTGCAGTCTGGGAATCAAGGAGGACCACTTAAACAATTTAATATGAATGAGAATATACGTGACATTTGGCCATAGGCTGGTGAAATGAAAATGATTCTGGCAAGCCAATGACAGCATGTGCCACAGAGAATTTTATACAGCATGCCTTCTTTTGTTTTGTTGTCTGGTAAATATCTCCCTTTTCCCAGGACTTCAAGCTTATTTTTTTAAAAAAAGAAAACACTCTTTAACCTGAATATTATTTATCTGTTCTTTGTTGCTGGTTTATTCATCCCAGTGACACTAAGAGCTTTTCCTGATGATTATTTTATCTCAGCCTTAGGAAAGGGTGCACCCTACTGATTTTATACTGTTGTTATCATGTTAGGACAAGAAGCAATGGATGGAAACTAATCAAGGAGGGAAACAATCTAGGAGAAATTTCATGATACTGAGAGCAATCAACCAAATGTAACGGCTTATTTTCAAGTTGTGGGTGCCCCATCACTGGAGGTTTTTAAGAACAAATTAGACAACCGTGATTCCAGAACAGCATAGGATCTCCTGCTTGTCCAGAAGGTTGGACCAGAAGATCTCCAAAGTCCCTTCCAACTCTGAAATTCCGTTATTCTATTAATTCCAAAATTTTTGTAACTTATGTTAGATATTTAAATTGGCATCAGAAATATTTGCCAGGAATTCTTTCTTTTTAGGACATTTCTTATATTAAAGCATTATTTTAAATTCTAAAGAATTAGGACGCTTTCATAGATCTTCTCTAACCTGTTGTCCGTTTCTAAGAACACTTCCTTAGAACATAAATATGATGGATGTTGGTTTTTTTTAAAAAAAATATGTTTAAAGTAAAGGTAAAAGTTTCCTCTGTCCAGTCATTTCTGGCTCTAAGATGTGGTGGTCATCTCTATTTCTTAGCTGCGGGAGCCAGGTTTGTCTGAAACTACTTCCATGATCATGTAGCCAGCAAGGTGCACAGAATGCTGTTACTTTCCCACTGAAGTGGTACTTAATTATCTACTCCATTTGCATGCCTTTGAACTGCTAGGTGGGTAGAAGCTGAGGCAACTGAACTGCTAGGTGAGTAGAAGCTGAGGAGCTTATCTCGTCATATGGTGCTCAGGTCTCAAACCCAGGAAGCTAGATTTCCAGCTGACAAATTCAATGACTTCAGTGCTGAGCCATCATGCCCCCTTGAAAGTATGTTTACCTGTCTAGAAAAAAAAATAGTTCTTCATTTAAGTGATTTGTGGAATCATCCAGGTTTACCAAATACATTTTCACCGCTATCTGTGCTTTTCAGCTACATTGCCTGGCAATTTTGCTTTGTATGAAAGTTGGTGTCAGTTCTAATGTAGTCTGATTTTTCAACAGGGTTTTTAATCCAGTCTGAGCAATAAGCATCTAATGAATCTGGCTGAAGACCACAAAAATTTTGCTGCTATGAATTTTTTATTCTAATTGTGATTCATTCCCTCTTTAAAATAAAGTTCTTACCAAACCACTCCTACAAGAAAAATTGGATGGTGAAGACCTTGCGGGCTGAGAACCGGGGCAAAGAAGATCAAAGTTCAAGAGGCAAAGCTTGAAAGTTCAGGAAACAGCTTTGACTCCTCCAGATAAATCTGGTAACATGCTTCCGTGTCCCTGATAGACCTGTCTCTATACTGAATCTGCTGAAAGAAAACATGGGTGCATTTCTTTTTGTTAGCCGCCTGATGGTAATCTGGAGTATTTTGCACATGGTTGCACTCATGTGCCTCTTTTAGCAAATTAATAATGCTTTGCTATCTTGAAGCTCATCCCAACATTCCTTTATCCATGGCATGAATATGTTCCAGCCATTTTTATCTGACATATCTCTCTGATGTTGCCTGAGTCTTATCTTCAACTCATACCTAAAATAGGTTAAAATTGTTGTTAGCTGTTGCAATTCTAATGCAAGTTTTTCCTGTTTTTTCAAAATAATGTTTGCTATTGAAATTATTTAGCATGTTTAATCAATTCATTGAAACCATATTACAAGCCACTGGCTCAGACTTCATTAAAAATACAATATGTACCTTAATACAAATTAAAATACAGAATGCATGATTTAAAAAAGGCTTGTAGTTGGGCGTAGCCTACTTTATTATCAAAAAATTCTAAGTCTATACAATTTGCAACACTAAGAGTTGATATTTTTATTTGCAGAAAGAATTCATTGCAAAAAGAATACATAGAATTCTTCTGTCTGATCTGGAAATGGGTGAAGATGTTTCAATAACTCACCATAGGTTTTAGGCAAAAATGATAGTAGAGCAATATATAATCCCATGCCAATAGTTTTTCCATTTATATAGGGAATGGGTCTTTTTAGCACATCAGATTTCACAGTATTTTCTCTCCAACACTGCTGATGGCATGATATCAAACTATGATAATCTCTCTATGATCTTTAAAGTTTGTTGGTTTTAAGATTTTTTAGGAGAAGGAGAATGTGATGGGATATGATGTACCAGCACTTAGGCTGAAAGCTTGCTTAATCAATGTAGCCCAATTCTTGTTTTGGTTGTTATAAATCCTGCTTCCACCAACAGAAACATTCTATAGCTGTACCTTTTGGTGTTTTATTTATTTCGGGAAGGAGTTGTCATTTTGCCTCCGTATATGCCTTTGCACTATCTCCGTCAGATACTTCTGGGTGCTGTTAGTGCTATCCAGGATAAAGCTTGTTCACATTGCTTCTGCCTCTGTGACCTAGTAATTGAGCTATTTCAGGACATTAGCTTTGTACTCTTTCCTTCATCCCTCTCTGAGGTACTCACGCTGATTTATCCAATCCTGCCCAAAATACATTAAGAAGAGTGATTGGTGGCTGGTTTTCACACAAAGCAGGTGACACTCATGGAAAGGGTAACAAATCCAGGAGAATTCACCAACTGCTTTCCTTAATTGGTCCTACATTAAAACTAGAGTAGTAGTATTATGGAGTTCAACAGGACAATGCAACTTATTTTAGCTTTTTTTTCTGCATTGCAGCACAGCATAGCAGACATAACCTATGTCTTCAGACTAACATAGCTCGTTTTGAGAGCACATTTCCTTGATACACATCTTTGAGTGTGAATCTGCAGTTAATCCTGGGATCTTCTACCCTAAATTTTGAGCCTGCTATTTCTATAGAGAAAGAAGGTGCCTATAAGAGTTCTTGATCTGAGTCCACATTGCAAACTGACATAAAGCAAAAAATGAAAATATCCGCTTTTATAGCTGAGACCCAGCCTGTTCTCCTAATATTTTATCTACCACATTATTACTGCTTGCAAAACCTAAGATATATTATTTTCAACCCTGCCCAGTTACAAGTACTTTAGAAGCCTGGACTTCTAAATGTGATGTACATGATTGTGCCATCAGATTATCTAAGAAGCTCAAATGCAATTTAAACTGACATGGTGAAGTTGTTGCATATCCTGCCTATAATAGTGTCCCTATGTGGTACTTACGCTCTGCCTTGCAGTTCTTTATTTTTACAGATGTCATTAAGATTGCACTGCTGGAATCCAACTTTACTTCATTTATGTCAGATAATCCTAAAACACCCCAAGTAAGCATGCTGCTCACGAAGTAGTTGAATGTAATTGTCATCGTATCTTTTCCAGGAGACCTAATGATGATAGCTATTTCTATCTAGAATTCAACAAATAAAAGAACATCAACCTGTTCTTAATTGGAAACATAAAAATTAATAAATTATTTTAAGACTAGGTAAGAATCCACTGATGAGACTATGATGACTTTTTTTAAAAAAAATAACAAGTTACTAAGCAGGTTCCTCAGGAATTTGTTATGAGACCCATCTTATACAATATTTTAATTAATGGTCCTGGCATCAAAGACTGAAGGGTGTTAATGAAATTTCTTGCTGCCACAAAGCTGGCACATACCAGAAGATCTTTATACTGCTATACAGGAGGAACTGGATAACCTTCTAGCCTTCTCTACCGGAAATGAGATTGAACGAAACTAGCAAGACAAGAAGAGAGATAATATAGCAATAGCACCTAGACTTATATATCATTTCACAGTGCTTTTTAGCCCTCTCTAAGCAGTTTACAGAGTCAGCATATTGCCCCCAACAGTCTGATTGTCCTCATTTTACTGACAGATGGAAGGCTGAATCAACTTTGAGCAGGCCAGAATTGAAAGAATTAAACTCCTAGCAGTGTGAGCAGAGTTAGGCTGCAATATTGCATTCTAACCACTGTGCCATCGCGTCTCTCTCTCTCTCTCTTTCTCTCTCGCTCTCTGTGTCTATATGTGTATATATATGTGTGTGTGTATCAAAATTCCAATATTATTGTATGAAAATGTTGCGGGGTAGATGATGGGAAATGAGAATTCCTTGTTGAAGTCTATCATGTCAAGTCATGTCATGTGATTCGTTGGGAAAGAAAATTAATATTACTGTAAGTTATGTTGGGCAAAGAATTACCAGCAGTATTAGTAATACTATTTTAATCCTATAGACTCCTTTAAAACAAGCAACTTCTCGAAAGATAACTTTCTGAAGGAATGAGAGAAGAAGCTGTTTTATTCATTGTTGTTTTATAATTATATAAATCTTTTCAGCTGAAATATGGGGATAAAGTGTCTTAAATAAATAAAAAACAGCTAAATATAATGAGCAGAAAAGAGAGAAGGTTAGAGCTTTTTCTTAGCAGAAGAACAATGAAAGAAACAGTTTGTTTCACAAGGACTTTAGTAAGATGAACAACAGAGAAACAAAAAAAAAAAAGAAGAAATGTTAAAGAAGTTCAGAGCATTTTCAGAACCAGTGACCTATTGTGGATGTGTGAGACTCTCACATTTCACCTTCACTGAGGCACTGTAAATCATTTCACAGCCATAACTGACAGCCAGTAAATGACCAGAAGCCTCTTCTGAGAATTAGCTAGTCAAAGCTTGTAGGGAACAACTCTGAAAAAAGGGAACCATAGTAATGTATCCCTTTCCCTTTAAAAAGTGAGGGGGGTGCATTTGTGACACAAAGGAGGCATCAAAGGAGCGTTTCACAGAAATATTTCATGAAGTGAAGGAACATTTCAAAGCTTTGCTTTGTGCAACCAAAGCAAAGAATTGTACCATTGGAAGAAACTATTTGGACTGCTTGGGGCAACCTGCCACTAAAATAACCCAGACTGATGTCTGTTCAACCTTGGCTTAAATGTGTCCAGTGAGGAGGACTAACCAACTACCTCAGGAATTGGTCCCATTGTAAATTGCTCTTACCTATTGGAGGTCTTTGTTAATGATCAGTTTAAATTAGAGGAGTTCGTTTTCCTCTAACTTGAAAATATATTTCATGTTCACCATCTGGGGGACAACTGATAATAATCTTCATCTTTTGCTACATGGCACACCTTCAAATACTTAAAAAACATCAATTTATATCCCCTCCATATTCCTTTCCAAGTTTCCTCAGTCTTTCCTCATAAAACCTAATGTCCATCTCAAGGGATTTCTCTTTGCACCTATTCAAGATTTTTCTGGATCTTTCTGAAATGGTACAGTCAAGAACTGGAAATAATAAGAATATACAAACTGAAGCATGAGTTATTATTTACTGTGTTTTAGAAACTATACTTCTATTAATGTATTCAAAACTGCATTAACACCCATATCATACTACTTAGATTCAGCATGGGATCAACTTTAGCCTGAAAATAACGTTTCTCATCTTAAGATTGATTTTATTTTATTCTTTGAGGTGAAAAACTTTACATTTGTTAAAATTCATTATGTTATTTTTAGAATATGCTGCTAACATATTAACCAATATCATTTTAAATTAACTAGCCAATTCAGTTCTAAGCCACCTGTAGATTTCATTATTTTATCTTAAATAATTAATGACAGTGCTGAAGAGTATTGAGACAAAGACTGAGCTATATGCTATAACATTTTGATACCTCACTCCAATCTGACGGGGAACCATTAAAATTCATGAGTATAGATTTAAATATGAATTACCAAGACTATCACAGAGCCATTCAGTTGACATCTATCTGATTCTTACTTAATTAATTTGCTTATCGGAATGCCGCATAGTACTTTCTCAAGTGTTTTTAGAAGTCAAATTTTGTACTTCCATAGCATTCAAACAAATCTATTATGGAAATTGAAAAAGAAAAATGAAACAAGATTAGAAACAATATGAAGAAAGATGCATTGTCAGCAAATCTATTCTTTCTATAATTACTTCATTGATTTCAAAATATCTGTATCAATACAGTTGTGTTTGCTCTCAAATCTTTCCAGATAGCAATACAAAACTGATTGATAAGTACTTCCAGCTTTTCCTTTCAGAAAATAAGGACATTTGACCTCCTTGGAGTATCACCTGTTCTGCATGATTTTTCACCCATTCTGAAGAATTGATAGAAATAAACCCATCAATGTCCTTTCACCATCTGAGGCATTGATTTTTTTCAACAAAATGGCTATTTCATAGAACATAAAATAATAGGGTTTGAGGAGACCTTGGAAGCAGAAGCTCAAGTAGGAGACTCTATACCAGTGATGGCTAACCTTTTTGCCATCATGTGCCATGAGAGGGGGGGCGGGAGATGTTTGCGCACACGCGTGTCCACACCCATAATTCTATGCGACCTGCCCTGCGCATGCATGCGCAACCTCCTCGCCTCCCATCCTCCGCTCCTGGCCTGCAATGGCCTGGTTGGCCTGTTTTTCTTTCTCACCTGGCTCCACATCCTCTCTATGCATTTGGGAAGGGCGAAAGCAGTCTTTCTCACTCCCTCAGAAACCCTCCGGAGGCCTGAAATGGCCCATTTCCCAACTCCTGGTGGGACAGGAAGGAGGAGTCTCTGGAGGCTGTGGACAGCAAAAAACATCACTGTTTCATTACTTCTGGTGGGCCCAGAAGGCCTGAAAATCAGCTGGCCGGCACTTGCATGCACATCAGAGCTGAGCTGGTGTGCCCACTGATATGGCTACGCATGCCACCTGTGGTACGCATGCCATAGATTCGCCATCATGGCCCTATACTATTCTGGATAAATGGCTGTCCTTGAAAACCTCCAGTGATGGAATACCCACAACTTCTGATGTTTCTTTAAAGATCTTCCATTCATTACTTCTTGTTCTGCCCTCAAGTACTTTGGGGAATAGTACTTTCTCTGTGACATCCCTTCAAGTACTAGAAGACTGCCATTGTAATCTTTAGTCCTTCTCTCATTAAACTAGACATATCTAGTTCCCTCAATTGTCCATTGTATTGACAATTAGCCTCCAATCCACTAATCATATTTGTTGCTTTTTTCTGCACACCTTATAGAGTGTCATCTTTTTTTTTTACATTGTGGTAACCATAACTGGATCCAGTAATCTAAATGTTTCACCAGTGTAATATAAAGTACTGGTAGTACTATCACTTCACTTCACTATTGCACTGTTGATGCAGCCTATGTACTGCTGGCTCATACTTAAGTGTAGGTCTATTAGACACCTAGATCTCTCTATAGTTACTACTGTTGATCCAAATACCTTACTTTTCTCATCTTTGAACTGCATCTTGTTGGATAGGGCCCAATGCTCAAATCTGTCAAGATTCTTCAGAATGTTAAATCTATCATCTAAAGTGTTAATTATTCCCCCATCCCACCCCCATATTGATGTTGTCTGCAAATGTGATGATTTCCCCTTCTATCTCCTCATCTAGATCATTTAAGTTGTTGAAGACTACTGGGCCTAAGATAGAACCTTGAGGTACCCCACTGCATGCTTCCCTCCATGCAGATGACATTCCATTGAGGACAACATGCTGAGTCCAGGTGGTCAACCGACTGCAAATTCATCTGGTGGTGGTACTGTCTATTCCAATTGTTCTATCTTACCAAGAAGTAGGCTGTGGTCTACTTTGTCAAATGCCTTATTGAAGTCCCTTATTAAAGCTTTAAATGCTACTGATGAAAATACTTATAATTAAGAATGAAAGGTAACCTAGGGACAGGGGAAATTTATTGTGGCTGATTTGATGAGAGGAGATAAAAATCTTTCTGGAATGAAATTAAAAAATTACTGAGATGGGGGAAAAAACCTCATTCAGCTCCTTATTTTAATATGAAACTGAAAGTGTTGGGATTAATTACCTCTGTTTTTGTTTTTGTTTTTCTCAAAAAGAATCCTTCTTCCCACATTCTTATGAAATAAAAGTACATTTTTTATGAAATGTAGGAAGCAGTTGCCTAGAAGTAAAGGTCCACTGGGCCAATATTCATTTCTTATGTGAGCCAACCAGCCTAATCTTCTCCTTTGATCCTGTCTTGCATTTCCCCAGGCATTTATTTATGGAATGTCTTAATTACTATATGCTAACAACATTTTTGCCCACAAAAAATATTAATGCAATGGATTTCTATTCAAGATACCAGTTTCTCCAGCTGGCATGCAATATAAAATAAATGTGGCATATATTTTTTTTAATCATGACACTGGTTTCAAAGCTCAGTCAATACAATTTTCTGTCTCTGATTGAATGTTAAAAAACTAGTTCTACAAGTCTGTAGGCAACTGCACTGCAAACCAGGGAAAGACAATAGTGGGGGGGATGACAATAGACCAGTGCAAAACAAACAAACAAACAAACAAAAATCACTAATATCTCCTAAGCGAGTTTTGGAATACTAGGCTGCCTTCGTGCAGTTGCATGGAAATCCTTGGCTGATAATTTAGTGTTTGATTTATAATATCATATTATGAAGCAAGATTTAGATTAAATGTGAACGAGAGTAGAATTGTTGATGTCATGGAAACTATAGCTTCCTTTTGTTAAAACCATTTTGCAGAAGGATTCTAAGTCTATCTACAGTCCCCTGGTTGGGATCTGGCCAAGAAATTGTTGGGTTGTGTTTTAACTTGTAAGACAAAGTTCATTCCCAGAAGGCTACATTATCAGAAGTATAGGTCTTCAGAGAAAGCATGTTTCTTTCTGTTGTGGCCTAGATCATGCTGTGCTATTAAACTTGTACAAAAGTCTGGGCAGAATATGGTCCTCGCATTGGAACAAGAGTGAATAGTCTGACTGCCATTTTACAGGGTTTGTAGTGTGTTCTCAATAGAACCTACTTAATGAACTGAAGAAACGAAGAAATGCTAGGTAAATCTCCACACCCTTCAGATGTTTCCAGATGTGCACACTAAAAATAAATGTTTTTTCTTAGAGCAGAAAAGAAAGACAGCAAAGTGAGAGACTGAAGTTAATGGAGATCAGTTAAAATACAGGATTCTTTTTCAAAGTCTGACTTTGTATGTGGTAGATAAATGCAAGGAATGGATAACAATATTAGACTGTATTTTTACACATCTACATGTATCCTTGGAAATACCCAGTGAGGCACCATGAATATGTTTCTTTACATTTGTAAATATTAATGGTTGTGTTTTAAACTATTCAGTAACATCCACACATTATTATTGCAATCTTTAGTCAGTGCCTTTTAGCTTATGGTTTAATTAAGTGACTTTATTTTAACGAAGTCTTTAAAAATTATAGCTCAAATTTGGTGTTTTGATATTTTACAATTAGTTTGCAACATCCATCCCTTTTCTTGGTTCTGCTTCTGTGATGCCTACCCTCCATCCTATTTGCTTCCCTGGGCACCAGTTCAATAATCTTCGAATTCCAATAATTCTGGAATTCACTTTTGAAAAAGTAAGAAAATGATACTTTGCAGTACTATTCATCTTAGATCAGCTGATTCACTTGTTGGAAATGTACCGGAGAAAGAATTATCCTGTTGTTATTAAGAGTAAAAACATTCATTTCATTAGACAATCTGCCAAGATTAGCATCAGAAAATCCATTATCTTAAAATCAATGGCCTTCTGGAAAGCAAATGAGCTATGATTTTCAGCCTTAAATGGGCTTCTACCACAACAAGGCCACTCTTTCTATGAGGGAGACAACCTCCAGCCAATGACATGATGTGTCCAAAACAAGCTGAAGGAGGATGACAACTATTAATTTGAAATGCTATTTGTGGCTTTCTTGAGAAAAAGTTGTTGACACACTGTAATTGGCAGCTCACATTCTGTTTTTCCTGTTCTACTTGCTCTTTTAAGAAAGGGTTGGTGCCCCATAGTACAGTATCATTCCGATGAGACGCAGGGTGAGCCAACCAAGCAAGACTACAAGTATCAGAATAATAGCTCTGGGGAAGTTTCACCATAGTTACTGTCCATCTGAAATTTTAAATGCTTCACAATACCGGCGGTTCCCAGTCTTTGGTTTCTGAGTGCACACTCTCTTCCATAAGCTCTATTACAATGCGTAAGAACTATACAAAAAAAAAAAAACCTATTGTTTTTACCGAGATTGGGAAGGAAACAATGCCAGAAATTATTGTGCCATAGTCATTCCATGCCATAGTTCTTAAGTTACTTTCATTCATTCAGAGATTGTTTGAAGTTTCAATGGCATTGAAAGAAGGAACATACGACCAGTCCTCAAAATTCTGGCCATTACAGCATCCCTGTAGTCATTTGAACAAACTTTGGTGCTTGACAGTCCCAAGGTCATGTGATTGCTGTTGCCAACCTTCTTCACTGGCTTCCCCCAAAGTCAGGAAAGGTTAGAGGTTGCTCCAGTATATCTCCCCCCACAGGCTTCCTTTGCTTGTATGAACTGCACCCTCTTTGCTTGCTTGCACCTATCAGCATCATGCCACTGCTTCCCTTCACTCACTCACTCACTCATTCACTCTCACCCCACATCTCCTTTCTCCAGCTTCCTTGAGCTCACAACACACACCACTTGCCCTTTTCCCGGCACACATGCCACATGCACCCCCACACCCTCTTTCCTTGGCCTCCCAAGCTTATGTTTTGGCACCATCCCAACTCACATACAGCCTGCACCAGGCATCCTGAAACCTCCCCCATCCTATGACATTGCTGTGTTCCTTACCTGGATTTCCCTATTCTTTCCATTTAAAGACTTGCGTGTCTTGAGGTTACAACTGGGATAGCCTGGTTTGTTGTTGGTAAGCAACATGATCACGTGATGTTGCACTTTCTAACCATATTGCTCAACGATGGCTAGCCCAGTTCCAAGTGCCATGGTAACTTAAGGAATACATTTACTCAGAGAATTTGGAATTCCTCCTTTAAAGTGATTTTGAAATCTTGGCAAAATTAGTGAGAAAGTTAAGGAAATAGAAATGTTTTGGCTATTTGTGAAGTCTTAATGTAGTTAGGGTTTTCTATTTCTCCCATCAATGGCTTTTAAACAAAGATTTCCATTTATTAATACTAACTATCTAAACAGAGGACTCTGTTACAAAGCATAAAGACATGAAAATAATGATATGCGCATCATGTCATTACACAGGCCATGCTTGTTCTCTCACACCTGATGCAAGTACATCAGTGATGTCACTTGCACAATGTCACCAGGCAAGGTATAGTTTCCCCCCTTCTCTCTTATATATGCTTATATTACACATATAAACTGATTTATTTTTTCCTATGCCTGGAATCTGAATAGAGCAGAGAAATATGGTGGTAAGATAGGCAACCCTACCACCTTCTGCAAATCAACAGTCTCAAGTGACACATTTGTGGTGGATGAACTGATATGAAAATTAATAATTTGTGCTGATTGTGTTAATGGGAAGTGCTGCTTTGGGAAAGTGCAAATGCAAAGAGCACTGGGACCAAGTAACAATATAAATTACAACTGGAGATTAGAAATAGTAAATAAGAATGAATGGGAAAACGTCACAAAATGGATAATGTTTGTAAAATAATATATAATTATAATATTATGTGTGAAGGATTATATACAGAAATAAGGAATAAAGGAACTATAAAGACAAGTATAATTAAAGAAGAGCAGGGGAATAATGTAAATAATAGAAGAATATTGTTACGAAACTGTTGTAAAAAGGAAATATATGTTTTATGTCTCTGTTTGTCATGTTTTGTCTTCTAAAAAACAATAAAAAGATTTAATAAGAAACAACAATATAAATTACAACTCAGTTTTTTATTTGTGTAGAAAAATTATAAAATAAATAAGTCATTGAGTTGTGTGAATATATTAAATAAGAATCACATTTACAGAAATAGAAAACTCTATACTTACATATTTACATTAAAAAAATCTAAAAACTATTTTTATCTTACATACAAGCTATTGTCAACTAACATAAAGCTATGTAGATTATTCTGATATAAGTCCAATTACATTTCATAGTTTACCTAAATATGTGCATAGAACTATAACTTGATTTAAAGGTGCCTGTTTGTGAAAACCATTTATATCTGTAGAGAAAACATTGAAGCTAATAATATTGCAAACTGAATTCAAGATGTTTTATCTTGCTCTTTAATACTCTTTAAAGGAAAATCCCTGGAAGTTGATAGTACAGTAATATGTTCATGTTGATCTTTATTTTGTTTAATAAATATTGTATCTCTGTTTTATACACACACACACACACACACACACACACACACAGAGTTTCATTATTTGTTCTTATATGGTATAAGATGCTCAATTTTGGCAAAAGCTTGGCTCAGAGCAATACTTATTCATCCCAGAGAAAATGGGGGAGAAGCAGTTCTCACTAGTTAGTTTTTGTTTGTTATGAAATCTGAAATCTGATAGAATTTCTTAGTTGGAAAAGGTATTATTAATGGCCATAAGCTTTCGTCAGCTGCAGTTCACTCAATCAAATGTACTGGTGTAGGATTTAATTCAGAGCTAAGTGGAGGGGGGCAGAGGGAAGAAGACCAGTTGGCTATACAGATGCTGATTATGTGTTAAATTACTAGTATATTGATATGATAATAGATACCATATCTTGTTCCAGGGGGAACAAGCATGAGAAAACAACAAGAACAAGAACAACAACAACAATGCATTTGTTTCAAATAAAGTCTTTACATTAACCAAACTCACAATTCTTATTGCTGAAATACTAGGTCATTCCCCCACCTTAAAACATTAAAGGGAAAACTGAACTCTCTGGAATAATTATGTTGCAGATGTTACGGACAAGACTAATCTCAGGAAACAAAGCCACCAACAAATAACTCTGTTGGTTGATAATTTTGCAAACTGATTGCATCTCCCCAAACACATGTTTTAAAACCAGAGCAGCAACTTGGAAGCTGCTCCAATTGCTTATGTACTTTCCAATGAGACAAAACTGCATTCAACACTGGCACTTCTTGCCTGGCACATTTTCATCGAGCAAGCGGGAATCCTCCAGATGACAAAGTTGGAGGCGTGGGAGAAACGAGGCACACCCTGTACCGTTTGTCCCGGTTAGGAGTCATTGAGCTCTTTAAGCAGCGTGAGAGACTTACTCAAAGCCAGCTCCATTTCTGCCTTTCACCTTCATGGGTGTGTGTGGAACACAGCAAAGAATACAATCACAAATGCCTTTCAAATTCATGGTTTCTCACATATTCTCTCAATCAGTTCATCTCTGCCAAAGGTAACATGTGCAAAAAAGAAGTATGTGGGGCAGCGGCCATTCGGTATTCTCCTACAACTGAGCAACACTGGCTGGTGTGCTGGCTCGGGTGTGAAATCAAAACTGTTCATTCCTGCCTGTGCGGTTGCATGCTGGCTATTGCCAGGAAAAAAAGGATCACCCTCCTTGCAGCACACCTCGGGCTTGGTGGCAAATAAAGTTTCAGGTTAACTGCCTTGATTTCTTGATTTGGATTTTTCAGAGATGCCTCCGTGAATTAGTATGTGCTTCAGCAACAGCTTCTTTTATTATCTGGAAGAGGAAAGCATGGCATTAGCAGATGGGAATTTGCTTTCTGGAAAGCTGAACAAAGGAGGCAGACACTACTAAACTGAGATTTTGTTAAAAGATCTTTGGGGACAATTCAAAGATTTGGGTGACTATACAAGGATTGCAGTGGTTGTTGCTGGAGGTTACCGAGTAACAATATAAATTTACAACAACTCAACTTTTTCCCTATAAAAAATTATCAAATTATCAAGTCACTCAGCTGTACAAACATACTGTATTCAATAGAAAGCACATTTTCTTGGTCTGTTGTCTGGATGTTTGGGTGGTTTAGGGGTGGAGAATTGTTTGGGTAGTTTAGGGGTGGAGAACTGTGGTGGGTGGGAGTGTGTTTGGGGATTGTTATGTATGTTAGACCTGGTCTTTGGGTGTTAAGTGAATTTCGTTGTATGGGTATACTGTGTATACACGTACAATGACAATAAAGTTATTTATTTATTTATGATAATAGAATTTTCTGTGCTTACATATTGACAGGTAACAAAATATGATATTTATCTTACAATTTCCGGTGTATGTTATTCTGAATATTTATCACAATATTTATCTGAAAATATGCATCGAGCTATAACTTGAATTATGAAAGTGATTTATTTCTGAACTGATCTAATTTCTGGCCATCCAACTCAACCAAGAACCTTTTGCAAAAATTGCCAGAATTCCAGTTGGCAGAAAAGGCAATTCTTGGATGTAGTCAGGAAGGTAGAAAGTTGGGGTGTTTTTTTAGCCTCAGGAGAGTTGTATATTTGATGACTGACCAAGTATCTCTGCAATTATAGTGCCTGACTCTGTAGCTTCTACATTTTTTTCAGGAAATGCTCTACATTACACATACAGCAAAGACCTATTCAAAAATGTGCAACACCTCTTATCAAGCTCATCTCCAAGAAGACGGAATTATTGATAAGGATCCTAGGGAAGTACAGAAGAGGTAGTCCTCCACTTACAACTTAGTGATTGCTGGTATAATTTGAAGTAATGGCACTGAAAAAAGTGATGTGATAGTTTTCCACACCTATGACCATTGCAGCACCCCCACAATCACATGGTCAAAATTCAGACATTGGCAACTGACTCATATTTACCACGGTTGCAAAGACCTGGGGTCATGGGATCCCCTTTTGTGAGCTTCTGAACAGCAAAGCCAATGGGAAAGCCAAATTCACCTAACCACCATGTTTTTTTAAATTTGATTTATATGCTGCCCTTCTCCAGAGACTCAGGGCAGCTTACAATGCGTTAAGCAATAGCCTTCATACTTTTGTGTATTTATACAAAGTCAGCTTATTGCCCCCACAAACTGGGTCCTTAATTTACCCACCTTAGAAAGGATGGAAGGCTGAGTCGACCTTCCTATAACATATTAACTTATGTTAATAAGTTAACAACTGCAATAATTCATTTAAGAACTGTGGCAAGGAAGGTTGTAAAATGGGCAAAACGAGCCTGAGTAGCGTAGGGGAGTAATGCCTCCTACAAAGGCAGCATTTAAGATCCAGCTGCTGCAATTACTTGCGAGTTCAATCCCAGGCAGGCTCAAGGTCAACTCAGCCTTCCATCCTTTATAAGGTGGGTAAATTGAGGACCCAGTTTGTTGGGGGCAATAAGCTGACTTTGTATAAATATAAATATACAAAAGTATGAAGGCTATTGCTTAACGCACTGTAAGCCGCCCTGAGTCTCCGGAGAAGGGCGGCATATAAATCAAATTAAAAAAAAAAAACTTCACTACTGTCTCACTTAGCAACAGAAATTTTGGGTTCATTTGTGGTTCTAATTCAAGGACTACCTATAATAAAAAGAGTATATTTCTATTTGTTTCAAATGTGAAATATATCAGTGTTATTAAAAAGAAAATAGGTTGACACTAAAAGATAATGACTTCCTTAAATGGATTGGATGAGTTTTAAAAAGATTTCTGTTACTAGCATATACTATAACACAAATTTATTATTTATTTTTTTATTTTGTCGCATTTCTATGCCGCCCCACTCCCAAGGAACTCTGGGCAGCTTACAACAGAGAATAAAACAAAGAATAAAAGCCTCATAATATGATAAGAGTATTGATAAAGAAAAAACAAATAGTTATAAACTTTTGGAGTTGGAAGAATAGCATAAGATATAGTTTTAAAAAAATCCTTACCTTCATTTTTTTTTAGATATTACTACTGGGAATTCCATTTCTCCTTTCCTCTATTTCATTATAGTTAGTGTATTTTTTTCTTACCCTGAATAATAAAAACATGCATCTCCATCACTTTGTGGAATTATTTTGCTTTTAATTTGTTCAAGCATAAGTACAAAATGACTTTAAATTATAGGCATGATACAGAAAAACTGTGGCATATCAGGTTCCTTGCCCCATTTAATTTTCTTCAGTTGTGAGTAGCCAAACAGCCATGGCACAAAGCTTTTGAATGAGCAAACCTCATCTAACCATGCAACTACTGTTACTTATTACAACAGTCTGTCAACATTTCAAAAGTGCTTCAAAGCCTAACAGTTTAGGGGCATCTATTTTGAATATAAAAAAGTTTGGCATGTTTAATAATTAAAAGATACAGTAGATCATTCTTTCTTTAAGAAACCCCAAACAAACCAGACATTAAATTTGCAAGAATTAAAATAGAAAAAAGTTTCAGAACTTCTGCATAAATAGAATAGTATGTCCAATTGGGGGGACGGGGGTGCAGTTTTCTAACTATGGCCCTGTAATTTAGGTTTCAAATGATCAATAGGTCCTGAAAAAGCCTTGCAATGACACAACTCTATCACTTGAAAACATTTTTGTTTTCAAAATATTTCACAATTTTGAGACTTCAAGAAATTTACGGGAATGGAAGCATTTTATTTCTGCAGAACCTTACATCCCCATCCCCATCTTTAGCATTTTTACCTTAAAGTCAAACTTTGGAGCAAAATTTGTTATTACACTCTTGGAAAGTTGGGCTGATGATGGGGACCTTCAGCAACACAGAAACAAAACTTTCAAACTATAACAACCGGTTTACATCGGAATCCAAATCAAAATTATTTATTAAATGTTAAGAAAGGCAATGTATTACATGCATAATATTGTCCCAAGGCGAGCATTTAGATGATGATTACTATTATTATTATTATGGATAAGCAACTCTATTTAAGGAATTCAGGACAGGGATAGGGTGGAGACTGCTGCGTATAGTATAAATTGCTATAAAATAGGCTGCAGTTTGAGCAAAGTATTAATACAAAGGATTGAGAAAAGTAGACGGCTGGGGAAAGGAAGTGTTACAGGTTCAGTGCAGTATAGTTCTGGCCTTAGGATCAGAATTGTGCAGGAGTAGAAATGATAGGGACCAAATCTTTTCCATTGCAATTGTCACCAGATGAATGTTTAATTGAAGTGATTTCATCTGACTTATAGGTTGCAAGTATCATTGTGTGTGTCTATGTGTACAAACACACAGTGCTCATAGTTCTGCACTGTGGAAACTTAGTTTATATGGTCCTTGATACGAAACCTACATGACCTCACAAGAAGTAGATCAGTTATTTAGACTTTACATAATGGTGAGATAGAGAACCTGGCCAATGTGCTAGTAGATACCAGCTAAAACATTATTTCTCAGGAGTGAAACTTAAAGCAATAAGCATCTTATTTGCTAATGGTCCCAAACATGAAGCTCAATTAAATAAGATTAAATAGTGCTGAAATTTCACTTTTCTCCTGCCATTGAATTCTATTACAGGACTATTTTTCCACAGCAAAACACAACAGCCAAAAACAACAGCCTTAATTTGTTAATTATTTGAAAACCATACTTGGCAATAGTTAGAAGTCACCAATATACCATTTATTGTACCTCAATTAGCCTTGACTGATACATTTACTTCATAGTATTAGATCCAAACTGAGTCATAGCTAGAGTAAACACTCTGAAATAATTAAACTTAAATGTTAAGTTTCATCAATTTCAAGCTTAATATATCTCATAAAATCAAAAGGATACATTAGTTGTTTCCATTGCTCATTTTTTACAGACGTAATGAGATCATCACCTGTCAAATATAGTTTAATCACCAAGATTATGGTATGCTGAATTTTAATCTGTCCATACTGGTCTGTCCGCTTACACTATTCATTATTTTATGATGTTCTAAATGGCTTTCAGAGGTAAATTGAGGTAAATACTGCTCTACAAAATTGGCTCAATGTATTATTCCATATAATTAAAGTTAAGGATACAGAAATACAAATGAATTCAGTTTCACATTTGCCAATTTACATTTTTGTATCCTATTTCTAAGTCAACCTGAATATGTACTTTGATGTATGTTTTCTCTAAAATACTATTTTTTGTGAAAGGTTTCTTAATATATACGTTATAGCATATACTTTTCACTTGAGTGCACTGTAATATTCACAAAATGGAGTCACCAGTGTATGAATATAGTTACCATATTTCATAAATGTATAAATAGAAAGTATCAACTAGCATTAAAATAAGAAGCAAATTTCGTTTTTATTTTGGGGCACCATAAATCCTAATTCTGGCAAGCAATTTTATAAAACTGTTGCTAAAAACATTGTTGAGTATATTAAGTATCACAGATATCTATCAGTCTTTTTTGCCACTATCTTATTGTACTTTTCTTGGTTTACTAAGGGATTTAAATAACTTGACTTACTGTTCAATGATGACAATTACAATGATGGCGAAACTGATTATCGCGAAGAAAATTGATACTATCACAACTTCTATTTTTAAGACGCTTGTTTCATCATTGGTTCTTTTTGTCTTCAAAAACTGTTCCACGCAACGTTCGCCAAAGTAATCTGGGTGGCATCTGAAGGCAAATCATGAAAATGCATAATTAGAATAGCATCACTGCTATTCAAAAACATATATAGAACACTGAAATAATATTCAAAGTATCTTTAGATACATTCACTGTATTCTGCTGCTTAATTCCCTCTGTGTTCATTTCAAATTCAAACAATAGTTTGAATTCTTGATAATTTGGGTAGAAAGCACCAGAAAAGGCAACTTCATTTTCATATGAGGCCATAATGCAACAACTCTACACTCTTTTATATATATAGTAGGACATTTTAATTGAATCAGGGATACAGGTAGTCCTTGACTTATAACTGGCCACTTAATGGACATTTGAAATTATGATGGGCCCAGAATAAGAGTTTTATAGCCACTTTGAGCCATTGTAAAATGTCATGCTACACACACACGCACACACACACACACACAGAAACACTAGCATTTTGAGTTTTTGGCAACTGGTTTGCCTTTACAAACCATTGCAGCATTGCATGATTACCAGTATGTGACTATGATTTGTAACTTTGTTTCTAGTTTCTGGAAAAAATGTCCATTCGGAAGAGTACGTTTGCACTTACGACCATGATGTTCGCTTACTGATCATGGATTCACTTAATGACTACAGTGATTTGTTTAACAATCACTGCAAAAATGTTGCAAAATCAGGTCCAGTCACGTGGGTGCATCGGCTTACAACCGTAATGACTTACGACTGGAAATCCTGTCCCAATTGCAGTCGTAAGTCGAGGACTACCTGTAATAATGTAACAAAAGGAGCATTTCAGCCTACAGAATAGTGCATGAAGCATAAATGTCAGTCATTTGTCTGAGCAAAGATAAATGAATCTCCAGATTCCTGTAGTTTGATTGCAGCTCACTCAGTGATAAACTTCATTAGTTGCACTGTCATAAACCATAGATTATAGCCACAAATGCCTGCTGCACATATCAAACACCAACCAAAAAAATTACACCTTGTGAATTCTATCCAGATTAATGGAAGATATATGCATACATGCAATATAGTGGCCAGGGCCAGGACCACTATATTAATTTTTTCTTATGCTTCTAGAACACTGGTGGGTAGAGAATTAATATTTTTTTTGCAGATCCATATATTCATCTATTAATAATTCTGTGAGAGAATAATACTTTCAAGTGCCATGAATGGCAACAAATTAGCTATCAAAATAGAGATACTAACAATTTTATCAACATTTATAATTTAACTTACATGCAAACAGGTATTAGAAACTGTTCAATGTATCTACATTCACCATGAACACAAAAACCTTTAAATTTTCCTTCGCATGGAGTTTTAGTTTTCCTTTTCGTTTTCTTCTCGGTTCCTTTTCTTTTGGGTTTGTTAGGGTTCTTTTTTCCACCATCTAAATTTGTTGGATTCTTAATGGGTGGTTTCTCTGGAAAACAAGTATTAATTATATTTAACTTCTGCAGAGAGACAGTTTGCTGTTGTGATCAAAATGCTAAGAACTAAGAGTTCTTCTGAAACTCTAAGAAAAGAGGGACTGGTTTATAGCAATCCTTAGGCACAGAAACCACCTGAGTGACCTTGAGTCTTTCGGCCCAGCAGAGCAGAAATCTGGCTAATAAACAAAACTCTTATTGCAAAAATACACTGATAGCTTCACTGTAAAAACTAAGGTGTGCAAAAACAAGTGGAACTTGCATAAGGGAAACACGCTAAGAAAAAAAACAACCTACATTGGCGTCTAACTTTGCTGCAGCAAGCTCACTGGAAGTCTTTGACTCTAATCCACTAGCCTTATTATATAGGTAACACAAAGAAAAGGACTTGGATTGGCTGAGACATGGAAGAAAGATTTTAATTTCAGATTCCTGTTGTTCTAATCAGAATACTACTTTGATTGCAAGTACAATTATGAAGCAAAGAGATGTCATAATGGCGACCAAGCATATATACACAAGAAATATACAATGGCTATGTTCACCTGAAGTGGTTATTTGTCATGGAAATCCTAAATTTTAGTTGATTCCTGGATTTACTTTAAACAGGTTTACATTAATTTGCTATTAATGAACATTAACCCCTTTATTTTATGCAAACACTGTAACCTAGTAAAGGTAGTTGTCCACCCTCATCTACAAAGTCACAACTTGAAGCTCCTCTACGATGTTTATCTTAAATCTAGTGAGTCAGTGTGATTGGGGATGGCAATCTCCCCAGGGGTGAAATCTACTTACCTTCACTATCGGTTCGGAAGTGCACGCACCGTACACGCACACTCTCTCCACTCACATATGTGCATCACATGTGCAGACCCTCTGAGCATGCACAAAACAGTAAAAAACAGGTTACTTCCTTGTTAAAACCAGGAAGTAATGATGACCAGGTGGGCGGGCGGAGCCTCATGCTGCCGTCGCTACTGGTTCTCTGAACCACCCACCGCCATCGCTACTGGTTTAGCCAAACTTGCCCGAACCGGTAGCATTTCATCCCTGAATCTCCCCCTTCTTATTGGTTTTCTTCCTCATGATCCTGGAGCAAGATCAGCAGTGACAATGGTTTGTGCAAAGCTCACAGAATAGCAGGAATTTCCAGAAGAAAACGAATGTGGATTTTCATTACCAAAATGATTTCTGATGAATGAAGATATATTAACTGGGTTAAGCATATTGTGCAACTACAGCTAATATGTTTGTGCCAGCAACTCTAGTGCAACAAGAAAACAACATGCAGTTTTCTAAAATTGACTAAAGTCAATTTGCTATTCTCGGCAGTGAAATCTTCTGATGCAGAGACATCATGTCCCCATATTTAGAAACAAGGGCTAGCTACATATCTGAACAAAAATAAGAAGAATTCATTGATGATCTTGATAAAGGTAAATATTTATGTAAAATTTTGGTATGATGCAATTATTTTACATTTTAAGAATTTCAAAATCAGTAAAGAGAAACAGGGTTTTTAATAACTTCTGCCTTTCTAAATGCAATTAAAGAAAGTCAGTGTGCAAAACATTTTAATGTAATCAGTCTTTTCTTATTCAAAACTAATAATATAAACATTACTGCTCAGCAAAAGATAAATTAAATAAAGTTCTCTTAGAAGTTTAACAATTCTAATGAGGTGTGGTAATATGGTTAACCCCAAAGATATTTGCATTTCAGAGGGGTTTAAAAGATCAGAGTAGATAATTATGTGGTTTTAGACAGGGTTTCACAAGGATCTGCCAATTCAAAAATGCATATTGTGGGATTGAGAGTATGATTTGCAATGGATTTCTCATTTCTAATCAGCATAAAACAGTCTGAATGAATTATTTGTCTCTCCCTGACATGACTCCACTTACAGGTGGGGTGTAGTCAATTCTCTAGCTCAAAGGTGATTTGAAACCCTAATGAAACAAATTCTGTTTTTTGTTTAAGAGCCTTTAACTTCAAATCTTTATCGCCAACTCACATTCACATGCAGCAGAAATTTAGCATTTAGATGATTTTTTGTTATTATATATTGATAAGACATGCAAACTTTTTTCTTCCCATTTGGCATTTCCCATCAGCAGGAGTGGTCAAACCAACAAGGTCTTACCACAAGGGACAAGCAATCTGGGGGCCTCCTGTTATTTTGGACTGAAAATCTCAAAGAGGCCCCCCCTGGCCAATGGCAACCTGGGGATATCAGATTGTCTCCTCTAGCTTATCATGTAGCCAAAACAGGTTCTCATGTTTTATTATTTACAACCAAGAACATGCAACCCTTGTCTTGGAATAGGAATATTAAGTCAAAAACCTTAGTGAGTTTTTACCTCGGTTATTTTAACCCAGCTTCCCACATCTAATATCCTCAAGATGTATTAAATTATAACACCAGTGTAACTACTGGGGAATGAGGGAAACTTGCTGTTATTCATCTGGAGGGCATATAGCAGAGAAGGCTGATTTAGCCCTTTCTGTAATAGGAACACCTAAACAAGAGTAAAAGACTTAGGAACTCATGAATGATACACCAGAATTCTCCCTCATTACATATGAGCATAATCACAAAGTTGTAAGCCAAAATCCATTTTCCCCAAGTGATCCAAGCTAAAACGGAATTATTTTTTTCTTGTTTTATCTTCATAGCAGCCCTTTATGTTATATCAGACTGAGAGAGCATGATTGGTCCGATATGCGTCAAAAATGTATTCAGTGGAGGAGGCATTTTCTTATTTGCAGTTTGTCAGGATCAGGTCTAGCAACCCAAGAGCTTCCTTCTGACCATTCAGCCTCTGCTTATTATGCTCTAGCCTAGCTCAAAAACCTACACGGTTGTGCCAAATCTTGTTCTAGAAAAGAATTCGTTTTTCTGTTTGAATTTCCACATCAACAAAGTCTGAAAACACCATAATTCCTCATAACCTCTTTCTGGGAAGGCAGTCAACTAACCTGTGATCAGATGTACATCTTGGGAAGAACTTGAGTTATCCTGGTTTGCTTAATTGCTATCCAGAGGGATAAACATTAATATATAACAGGCCAGTAAGCAGTATATCTGATTAGCAAAGTATTGCGTACTTCATATATAGAGTTAGGGCTAAGTGATGCATTAAATGAATATTGAGAAAAGGCCATGAGACAAACAAGAAAATTCAAGCATCAGACAGCAAAGGTTAAATGCAACATTCTATTAAGCATACAATTCCACAATGTAATTTTACTTAAGCCTGATTAATTTCAATTAAGTACAAAGAAATTTGCATGCATATTCTGCATTAATAGCCCCTTTGCCAACACATTTATAATTTCTGAAGCATCCAACTAAATCTACTTACTCTGCAATTTGATTTAACTGTTTAATTCAGTAACCATATTCAAGCAAACATATTTCAATTTAAAGAGACATTCAGCTCCTTCTTTTACTTAAATAATTGAACATCATAGAAACATCTATCTTTAAGTAAGTAGAGCTTCCCAATGGGACTGAACTGAGGAACTACAGGAATTGTTTCTAAGTAAGCCCAAATATTAGCTAATCAGATAAAGTTGACTTTTGCATAAGAAGAACTTCCAAAATATTTAATTCTGACATTTTTAAATTAGTCGCCCTACAGAAACCTTTATATATTATGTAGCAAGTTATCAGAATGGATCATAAAACAACATGCTGAATATTATTTTGAAATAGCAGGGTCTTGCAATCTAAGAAATTGGGTTTATGCTATGCAATTAAAATAACAAAACCAAAGGTGGAGAGATCAGATTTAAGATTTGAGCTACTTTGATCCTACTTGGTGACATTTGTATCTCTTGTCCTAAGTACTGTATGGATTAACCTGATAAGAAATTCTCATATATGCCATTGTGATATTTGACGTGATGTCTCGCTGCCTGGAGGCCGTGCGGGTCTGGATGGGGAGAAATAAGCTCAGACTCAACCCTTCCAAGACTGAGTGGCTGTGGTTCCCGGCGTTGTGATATAGTCAGCTGGTGCCATCGCTGACTATTTTGCCCCCCTCAGAGAGGGCTCGCAATCTGGGCGTCCTCCTGGACTCACGGCTGTCTTTAGAAAAGCATATGACGGCCGTGGCCAGGGGGGCTTTTTATCAGGTCCGCCTGATCCGCCAGTTGCGGCCCTTTCTAGATCGCGACGCCCTATGCACGGTCACTCACATCCTTGTCTCCTCTCGATTGTTCTCTACATGGGGCTCCGTTGAAAAACACCCGGAGGCTCCAGCTGCTCCAGAATGCAGCTGCGCGGGTGGTTATGGGCGCAACCCGTTGTGCCCCTGTGACCCCCTTTCTGCGTGAGCTGCACTGGCTCCCAGTGGTCTTCCGGGTGCGATTCAAGGTGTTGGTTACCGCCTTTAAAGCGCTCCATGGCATCAGACCAGGTTACCTTCGAGACCGTCTCCTGCTACCAGTAGCCTCCCACCGGCCAGTCCGCTCCCACAGAGAGGGCTCCTCAGGGTGCAATCGGCCAAATTATGTCAGCTGGCGACACCCAGGGGGAGGGCCTTCTTTGTGGGAGCTCCTACTCTCTGGAATGAACTGCCCCCAGAGTTACGTAAGATCACTGACCTCTGTGTATTCCGCTGTACCCTCAAAACCTTTTTGTTCTGCCAGGCCGGGCTATCAATGTGAAGATTTTTAAATTGGTTTTAATCTGGGATTTTTAAATTTGGGGTTTTATATTGAGTCAAATTATTTAATGTTTTTAATTTTTAAATTGTTGTTTGTCTTGTGCTTTTAATTAGGCTGTGCACCATCCCAAGTCCTTCGGGAGAGGTATAGAAATAATAATAATAATAATAATAATAATAATAATAATAATAATAATAATAATAATAATAATAATAATAATAATAATAATAATTTATAGTTTGTATTTCTTAACTACAAATCTCCCTCAGAGAAGGATTCTGGGTGGTGTACAATATGATCAATAAAATTAAACATTAAAGTCAGGAATAATTTAGGATTAAAGATTTTAAAATTATAAACACATTATAAAAATTTCAGAATGTGAAGAATTCCAAGATGGTGGATTAACAGTTGTTAATACAGGTATTGTGGGGGGAGAGAGAGGTGGGTTCTCATGGGGCCAGTCAATCCCATGAGGCCCTTGTGCCATCCCTCATGCAAGGCTACACAGTCACATTTTGGCCCCTTTATGTTATGATAATTAAGATTCATATAGTTTTTCTCTTGCATTTTGTTGACAAATACTTATTGGCAACATTAATATTTTTATCCATAGCTGCTTAGGCTAGAGATGTACATTAATCCTAAAGAATTCTGACAGTTCTTGCTGCCTTTTCCTTTATTCATATTCACGGGTATCCTAAGCATGACTGAGGAATAATAATGATGCTTATGGCATTCACCAAGTGAATGCACAGCAAATAACATAGTGAGCCGTGGTCATCTATGGTTTGCCACTTCCTCCCTTTTTGGTTGATATCTCAAAAATCTTGGTACTAATTGATACTTCCTGTTCCTTTTATAGTATTTGTGATCAACACTGAACATCTGTGAATAGAATAGGGGTAAAGCCAGTGGTGGGATTCAAATAATTTAACAACCAGTTCTCTGACCTAATGATTTCTTCCAACAACCAGTTCACCAAACTGCTTAGAAAGTTAACAACTGGTTCTTCCGAAGTGGTGCAAACTGGCTGAATGCCACCACTGGGTAAAGCTAATGTTTCCCTTTGTTACTAAAGCAGAGGTAAAAAATAAAGATAAAGTAGTTGGAAATGCTACTCCAGGACCAGCTCAGCTAAGACTACTGTAGCACAACCAACATAAATATGCAATTAATAACTCAAATGATTTATAAGAAAAATACTTAATTTCATTCAATTAGAAAAGAAAAATATTTATGAACCAAATACTTTGGAAGTTCAATACATTGCATTAGGAAATATGAGTATATATTAATGACAGTACATTATATTCATATTCCCAAGAAATAATATTTAATTGAATTTCTGATTTTCTAAATTCTGATAAACTTATCCAATCTGATTATAATATTTAAATCCTAATATTCTCATCAAAATTTTGCAATTCACATTATCTATCAATAGGTTACAGATACATTTTAAGAGAAAATATGCCTAAAATGTCAATTTCATTATGAATATCAGTTCTTTCTTAGTAGTATTCATTGCAAATGAATACCCAAATGAAGTAGAATGGAATGGCTGATACTAAACTACTTCAAAAATCCTATAAATAAAAAAAGGTTAATTTCCTCTAATATTATATTAATCATAATATTAATATTATGATAATTGTTTAACGACAAGCATGTGACTATTGATTTAATTAGAGAGAAAAAAAGAAAGTATTGTTCATAAAGACTCCATAGAGCGTATATAAGTCTATTGAATACAATACCTTCTTAGACATATTCATTTTCTGGGATCCTTGGCACTCTCTGAGCTCGGTTACTTTCTTGCAGATATTTCATTACCAAACTAGGTAACATCATCAGTGCTCTGAGGAGTATGAAGTGCTCTGAGTTACCTAGTTTGGTAATGAAACATCTGAAAGAAAACCACAAAGTTCAGAGAGCATCAAGGACTCTACTGTTCAACCCTGAGCTATAAATATTCTCTTCCATGATACATCCATTTTTATCTAGTTAAAGTCTTTAGATTGCATGGATAAAAATAAAGAAAGAATAGGATTCTATAATGAGTATATTCTAAGAAAGCCCCTGTCTTCTTAGGAGTGACAAAGCAACAGCTCTTTGCAAAAATTGCATCATTATACCAGCCTCCTCTCAGGTGCCTCGGTCCCAAATGAGAGGAACATCATGGGCAAGCACTCCATATTTTAACCTACCTCTTCCTGCATCATTCATGGGGAACTGAGATTCTCTCACTTCCTTCACATTATCTTCAGCCTCTTCAGCCTCAACTCCTGATGATAACCGATCAGTGGAAGATATGTTGAACGTGTTCAAGTTGGGCATGTTTTCCTCATCTTTTGTCATGTTTAACTCTGATCCAGTAGCATGCTGGTAAACTGTGGAAGACAAATGAAAGAAATGGATACCATTCTTACTAGTCAGGCAAAACCGGCAGAGAGGTGTTTATCTGAAAATTACACTTGGCAGCTGTTGCACATGTAGTTACCCTTATTCCCATAGTGAGTCATTCAAAAAACAGCTCTCAGTTTTTCTAATGTGAATTTGTTTAGATTGCCCCAGAACCTTAAAACTGCCTGGCCAACTTCCAAGTTATTGCATTCCATTAACCAGAATCTTAGCAAGTGTTCTTTAAGAAATATTGATCTCTTACAGTGCGTACAAGCCACTACACAATGGATTTTGATCAAACAATTGACAAAGAAAAATACCCAGTCACTCTAATTTAAAGTTTGCAACATATTTTCTCCTTTCCTAAAATCATAAGCAGTTATTCAATATTTAAAATTCCTCTAGCAAAGGAATTTAAAACCTGAAGACTAAGAATCACTTTGAATTAAGCTCCATTCAGCATTATGGGGTGTAAACAATGCTTCTTAATTCAAATCCTGCTTCAGACAATTTGCTCTCATCACCCTGACCCCTCTAAAGTAGTGGAAAATAATGAGTGCCTCCTTTTGTGATTTAATTAAACAAGAAACATCCACAGCAAAAATATTGTTATGTCAAGACCTACAAGAATATAAGGAAGCTTAGGCAGGCTCAAATCAAAAGACAGCCGAGTTGTAACTCTGCACTCAGCAAAAAGATCTCCAGTTTTGTGGCTTAGCCAAGCTTTTCTTAGGAGGGTTCTTGTACGGTAAGGAGAGAAAGAGGAGGTACGGAAGTACGGGAAATAAAACAGAGATAAACTTATTCTAAATAACAAATACAGCAACCAAATTTTAGGGATAGTTTCAATGAAGCTCCTATCGTATATACGCTACTTTCAAATACCCAAAACGACAAAGTCAAACTGAAAAGCGGGAAAGAGAGAAGGAGCTAGAGGAAAACGCAGAAAGTACCCCCGCCACTGCGCCTCAGCCTTTCAGGCGCCTCCTATTTCCAAACAGCAGTGTAATTCCAGCATAACTTTCAAAAAAATGAGAAAAACGGGGCCCAATTCAGAAAATTGCAGCGAGCTACGACCCTAAATGCCAGCAACGCACCATTCTCCAAATTCCCAGGTCGAGCGCCCTTGGTGCGGCCGCCGAAACTTCGCGCCCCCTCTGCCCCGCCTCTCGGAGGGTCCATCGCTCGCCCGCCCACTCACCTGAACTCCGGAGCAGCGGGAGGAGAAGGAGGAAAAAGAGTGGGGCACGCATTGAGGGGAAAGGAGCGTCCTCGGGGACGGTTTGCTATTAAAGAGTGAGCGAAAAGCGCGTTGAAGCCGTTGAGGAGGACTCCCTTGGTGCCTGGAGAGTGTTACGCTCGGAGCGGCGGCAAGACACTCCATACCCATTGAGCGAGGGATATATATGCAGTGCCGCCGCCACCACTGAGAGGCCGGCAGTCAGGCAGGGCGGTCAGATGAAGCTCGACGTCAGCCGGGTGGGGAAGGGAACAGGTGCGCCTTGGGTCGGGAGACATCACCCAGTTGCGTGTAGCGCAAAGAGCAAGCAGATCGCGGAGGCGGACCGGTAGCGGCATGATAGAAAGCCGTCGGATGAGTCAGCCAGGGTCACGCTCTTTACTTGTAGTCCCCAATGGCTGTAGACGTCTCCTCAGGTATATAGATGCGGAAGATCGGTTAGTTGAGAACCAGGTGGGGTCACCTAGGCCGGTCGGATTGTGTGCCTCGAGCTGCCCCAAAGGGAGCTGAAGGATAAAGCCCTCCAGTAGCCCTTTCATGTTCAGAATGGACTGCATGGGACTTGGGGAGGTTCCAGCCACATTTTCCTTTTCAGGCGTTTTCCCTCTAGCATTATGGAAGCTGTTTTCAAACATGGCAACCTTAAGATGCATAGACTTCACCTCCCAGAATTCCCCAGGCAGCCTGCAGCCCTGCAACTGAAGAAGCCATCTGAAATGATTAAAAAAGGGGAAGGAAGAAATTCCCCATCTTCACATTATTTCCCTGTGGGAGGCAGCTGCACAATAGCAATAGCATTTAAACTTATATAGGGCTTCACAGTGCTTTACAGCCCTCTCTAAGCCCTCTCTTGTTTACAGAGTCAGCATATTGTCCACAACAATCTGGATCCTCATTTTACCACCTCAGAAGGATGGAAGCCTGAGTCAAACTTCAGCCTGGTGAGATTTGAACTTGCCAAATTGCAGCTAGCTGGCAGTTAGCAGAAGTAGCCTAACCACTGCACCACTGCGACTCTTAGTTGAGGATCACACCACACTTTTCATCATCCACTACATACTAGCGTAGGCTATGTTCTGAGTTGCATTTAACCATGATACAAATATTACTTAGTAACATCATTGGCTGCCTTGTCAGGACATTGCCCTCATCTCTCCAGTCTATGAATGAGACAGGCTTCAATAACCTTTACCTGGCCCAAGGATAGCCACAAGAGAGAGTTAAAAATGGCCTAATTGCAGCTATCAGTTTGATTTTTGTGCCTCCCCATAAGGCTATCCCTGGCTGCAACATTAAAGTAAAATTTTCCCCATATTATGACACTATCCAAAGGCTGCATAAAATGTTGCATAAAATCCAAACGCAGCATGATGGTGCATAAAATGTATCAGATTTTGTCATACATGAGCGTGAGAAATATCTGGGCACTACAGGTACTGGAAAGAGGCAACTGAGATGGCAATTGGCAATGGGGGCAGCAAATTTCATTGTGGTATATTTGCAATCCTGACAGGCTCAGGATTGGCTCAGCCTTCCATCCTTCTGAGGCTGATAAAATGAGGAGCCAGATTGTTGGGAGCAACATACTGACTCTAAACCATTTAGTGTTGTAAAGCACCTTAAAGTGGTATATAAGTGTTATTGCTATTTTCTTCCAGTTCTGTAGGCAGAAGTGCATCGTGATAAAGGAAAATGACCCATAGTGTTAGTATTTGAAGCATAAGCAGTTTAGCATTTATAGTTTACAAATGACTGTAATAGCTTTTGATGCTAGTGACACATATATATCACGCAAAGAATGGCCCTAAAGTTGGATGTAATTGCCTAAATACAGTGCATTCAGAATTTCAGAATGTATTCAAAAAATTCACTTTTGTCAATTTTGTTATGCTGCAGCCTGATTCTACAGTTGTTGAAATTCAATTGTTTCTCATTAATGTATATTCAGTACCCCATAATGACAAAGTGCAAACAGGATTTTAGAAATGTCTGTAAATTTATTAAAAAGAAAAAACTGAAATATCACATTGGCATAAGTATTCAGACCCTTCACTCAGTACTTTGTTGAAGCACCTTCGGCAGCAATTACAGCTTCAAGTCTATTTAGGTATGACACAACAAGCTTTGCACACATAGATTGGGGGATTTCTGCCATCCTTCCTTGCAAATCCTCTCAAGCTCAGTCAGGTTGGATGGTGACTGTTGGTGGACAGTCATTTTCAGGTCCCTCCAGCGATGTTCAATAGGATTCAAGTAAGGGCTCTGGCTAGGCCACTCTAGAACATTCAGATAGTTGTCCCTAAACCACTCCTGTGTTAAACCACTCCTGGTGGTGTGCTTAGAATTATTGTCATGTTGGAAAGTGAACCACTCTCCCAGTTCCTGCTGCTCAAAAACACCCCCACAGCATGATGCTGCCACCACCATGCTTCACTGTTAGGATGATATTGGGCAGGTGATGAGCGGTGCCTGGTTTCTTCCAGACTTAACACTTAGAATTGAAGCCAAACGGTTCAATCTTTGTTTCATCAGTCAGAGAATCTTGTTCCTCACAGTCTAAGAGTCCTTCAGGTGCTTTTTTTTCGAACTCCAAGCAGGCTTTCATGTGTTATACAATGAGGAGAAGGTTCTGTCTAGCAACTCTGGCATAAAGCCCAGATTGGTGGAGGGCTGCAGTGATGGTTGTCCTTCTGGAACTCTGTCTCATCTCCACATAGGATCTCTGGAGCTCAGCCAGAATGAGCATTGGGTTCTGGATTACCTCTCCTACTAAGGCCCTTCTCCCTCAATTGCGGTAGTAGTTTTCACTTACCTCCGCTACCGGTTCGGAACTGTGAGTGCTCACACGTGGTACTTCTGCTCATGCACAGAACCTTCTGTGCATGCGCAAAGCATCCATGATGATGTCTGGGCGGGTGGGCAGAGTCTCCTGCTGCCACCGCTATCAGTTCACCCGAACTGGTAGAAACCCACGATTGCCCTTCTCCCTCAATTGCTCAGTTTGACCAGGCGACCAGCTCCTGGTTGTGGAAAACTTCTTCCATTTGAGAATTATGGAGGTCACTGTGCTGTTAGGAAGCTTCAGTGCAGCAGAAATTTTATTGGAGCCTTCCCTAGGTCTGTGCCTTGCAATAATCCTATTTCTGAGGTCTGCAGGCAGTTCCTTTGTCCTCATGGCTTTTGTTCTGCTGCAGTATGCATTATCCTGTTTGAGGCCTTACATAAATCATTAAATCATGTCCAATCAGTTTAATTTACCACATGTCAATTCCAGTCAAGGTGTAGAAACATGTCAGCAACAATTAAGAGAAATGGGAGGCACTGTGCTAAATTTCAGTTGTTGCGGCAAAGTGTCTGAATATTTAACCAATGCGATATTTCAGTTTTTTTCTTTTTAATAAATTTACAAACATTTTTAAAATTCTGTTTTCGCTTTGTCATTATGAGATACTGAGTGAGATTAATGAGGGGGAAAGAATTTCAACAACTGTAGAATCAGGCTGCAGCATGACAAAAGTGAAGGGGGTCTGAATACCTTCTGAATGCACTACAGCTGCTTCCAGTGTTACAGGCCTGTACTTTGACTACTGAAAGATTTATTTAGTTTATTTAGTTCTACCACTCAGGGTTCTTAGCAGTTTCTTCTTAGCTGTCCTGACTCCTCAATTCTTACACATTTTGATTCAAAAATAAGCACCACTTAATATCATTTCTTAGACATATGAAACAAAACATGTGTGTTCTGTGTGTGCATATATGCATGTGTGTAAAAATTGTTGAGTGAAAATAATGGACATCTATACAGGTAATCCTTGAGTTACAGTTTCTTCTGCCTGTTCAAAGTTACAGTATTAACACACACATTTAGATTTCGACTTAGACTTCAACTAGGCCCTTGTAAATAAGATAGTGACCTCACTATCTTAGTTCTTTCTTGAGTCTGGATTTTTGAGTCCAATCTTCAGTGAGCAGAAAATCTGTAGCACTTTGTCACAGGTTCCTTTATGTATACACAAGTTAGTGAGCTCCAAAATTCCAAGAGAGCCAATCCAATCGCACCAGGCCTCTGGGCAACACACCCATGAGTATTCAAAGGCTAGTACTCACAGTTTACTATACCACTCTCCCCCTATTCTACTACTTTTGTTCTTCCACTACTTCTCTTTGTGAGCCTCATTTCTGGAGAAAAGTAAATCTTCTATTTGTCTAGGCCAGTGATGGCAAACCTTTTTGGCACCGAGTGCCCAAACCGGAACGTGGCCGGCTGGCCAGCATGTGCATGCCTGTTTTGTGGCTGTTTTTGGGGCCATTTTCCAGCCATTTTTCAGGCTGTTTCCAAACAGGTTTTTTGAGCAGTTTTTGGCCTGAAAATGACCTATTGTGGCTGTTTGGGGGGCTGTTTTCAGGTCTTTTTCAGGCTGTTTTTGGACTATTTTGAGGCTGTTTTCAGGCCCAAACCAGGCCAGAAAATGGCATGAAATGCGGCCTGAAAACAGCCCCAAAACACCTCAGAAAATATCCACAAAACAGGCTGAAAATGGCATGGAAAACGCCCCAAAAATGGCCTGTTTTTTGGCCATTTTCTGGCACTCTGGCACCCGCAATGACCAGCTGGCCCCACACCAGAAACCAGAAGAGCAGCTGGCAATGGCCAGCATGCCCACAGAGATGGCTCTGCTTGCCACCTCTGGCACACGTTCCATAGGTTCACCATCTCGGGTCTAGGCTGTTGCAGGCTGTTTAAGTTTCCCCAAACTAACACAAATCATCTTCCCTCACATTAAGACCAGGCAACTCCCAGCTGCCTCTCTACCCAGCTTTTATAGACACACATTGCTGGGCCGGTTAGGGAGAGGTCTTAAAAAGGCAGGGCAGCCTAGCCATTTTGCAGGCAGTCTGACTTCTCATAATCCCTTAAACTGGTCCCTGGCTTTTGTCGCCAAATAACTCCCTTTAGTTTGTTTGGATGCCTGGTGACTATGTAGATATAAAGTCCATTCCAAAAAGAAAGCCCTATTGTTTTGCTCTTTTCTTCATCTTTCCTTGAGGTTAATGAGAATGGCCACAGACACTTGGTGCATGAGAATGGCTTTCATTTCTTTCCTAGCAGGGAAAGATTTGTTTTGGTAATCCTAGAAAGTCCAGCCAAAATACACCGATTAATCAAGAGCTTCCCTTTTATAAGGTACCTTTCTCTGTTCCATTCCTCCTATGTCATTTTCCTCCAAATCTAGATTTCCACACTTTCTTGACTGCTAAATGGAAACATTGAATTTGAGAAAGGGAGGGGTCAAAGATTTTGGATTAATTGATATGATATTTGTCATTGTGTGTGTTTTGAATTTTCAAAGCAGCATTAATCTTGTGTCAAAGTAGGCACTAATATGCTGTATTTATTTATCAAGTTTAACCTATTACTTTTCAGCCTAGGGCTTTGACATAGTCAAATAAATGTAAAATAAAATAAAATAAAATGACAGCCTTTGTTTGGTCAGATCCTGGTCAGTTAAATAGGTAGCTAAGAACAAATGGAGTGCAAAGTAAGCAGAGTATATCTTTCATGCACAATTTGCCAAGGTTATGGCAACAGAGGATGGCTAGTTGCAATCTAGATACATTAAATTAGGGTGAATTAGATCCAAATAAAACAAAGGAATTGTGAATTGTAAAATGGCTTCAATTTTGTTAAATCAAGGAAATATAAATAGTGATTTTGAGTATTCTTCATATGATAATCATATGTTTCTGTTTTTGTTCAAGTTTCAACTATATTCGGGAGTGTCCTAATTCTTAAATACGTTTACTAGCTGTCAAGCAGCTATGGCCAAGTTGTTACTGTAAAACATCTCCATATAAAATGTTTACTCTAGGTTGGCATTCTTACAGTACAGTTCTTTGATGTAAGAATTCTTTCTAAGGGGTATTGTCAAATATTTGGTGATTGAGGCAAGCAGCCGGGATGACGGGACATCCCCGCCTCATTCCCCTTCGGAATTGAACAATAGAAACTGCTGATTATTAACCTTCACCATACGGTTTTATAATAACTTGTTCCAGGACAACAACTGGCACATAGCTCCTTTTTAATAATTTTACTATTCCATTGTCAAAATCTTTCAGAAAATCATATCATGATCAGCTGCAAACTCTTGACTACAGTAAGTAAAAAGTGTTGATGACTTATCTTTAGTGATGCCTGGATATCTATCTAACTTTGTTCAGACTAATATCATTAATGATAGAATAGCATTTAAAACAATAAACTTTAACTCTTCAGAGATTGGAAATATTCGGCTTTGAAATATGAACCTTTCCCGAGTATATTCTTACTTCTATTGTGGATAAAACCACTGACTTCCTCCAGTGAAACTGCAGAACAGTTTCCTGCAATTTCTGATAGCTCCTTCATTCATTCACAAGCCCACACTTGTTCCTGGATGTACAATGTTTGCTCTACAAAATGTACAGAAAAAATATTTGTGGAGGTCACCTGTGTCTTAATTAAGATTCTCTAGATGAATGATAAAATATATCCAATATTTTTGTTATGATTATTACATGTCCTTCCAATTCCCATTGGAAATAAGCTTCTTTCCTAGGTGTGTATCTCAGCATCAGCAAAGTTTGATAAAGATTACCAAAGATTAACTGTGAGATTTTTGATCACATAAAATTTGTTCATTTTTGTTGGTGTTCCTAAAACTGAAAATGCTTATGATCAAATTTAAATGTCAATAGATTTATATTTGAAAATATTACCAGTAGATAGGAAAAGGCAAATACAATTTGTTCTTGAACATAGGAAATAGTAAAAGTAATTAGTCTACAAGCAATCCCAGCATGTATTCAAATTTTCCATACTTTTTAAAAAATCAATTTTAAAGGCTGCTTAGCTCATAATGCAGATTTAGCATAAAAAATATATCAAAATCTAGTTTTTCAGAAATTCAAGATCAGTCTGGTCACTTGGGATTATATAACAAACCATGGTTAAAAAGACCTGGCTCCTGTAATTGAATGGAGCCACTGTTCTCAATGATAGATTCCAGAAAATTATTACCTAATTCTTTTACTGCAAACATTCCTATGCAGCTTATATAATTTCGTATGACATGCAGTGTTATGATAGGAGAAATAGCTTATTGTATCCTAATTGTGAGAAAGATCTTGAAAGATTTAATTATATTCAAGAGTATATTAAAGCTCGGGTTGGTTGTATTGTTTGGGTGACTGAAGTAACCATTTTGGGGGGACTACTTAATATTATTTGCAATAAATTAAATTTGCATTTAATTATTTTTCCCATAGTTTTTCCTTGCTGGGGTCATCAGATATACTAGGAAGCACACAGTTAAGAGTCTTTACCTGACTAGTTGGCTCAGTGGCTAAGACACTGAGCTTGTCGATCGGAAAGGTTGGCAGTTCGAATCCCTAGTACAGATTTCCCACAAGAGCAGGGGGTTGGACTAGATGACCTCCAAGGTCCCTTCCAATTCTGTTACTGTTATCTGCAATAGTGGCCAAAATTGTGGAAAGAATCTAATTTAGGGAAAATTCAGAGAAATGGGTGACTGGAAATGATGGAATCACAAATGGGGCTAGGTCTTAAAAACCTCTTTCCTCCACTGCTGTTTTTGCTTTTTGTCCTTTGTTTTTTCTATTCCTGAAGTATTTTCTGCTTATCCAAAGTAAATGGTGATATGAATCACAGAAAGGAACTGTGAAATGTACCACCCGTGAACTTGCTGGTGACCTTAGATAAGCCAAATGGTTCCAGATCTCCATCTGAAATATAAGGAATATGCTATTCCACTATTGTAAAGGATTGTTTTGAGCAGGGTGGATAAAAATCGATGATTTAAAAAAAAATAATTTAAAAAATCAGATTTTAAATTTTTTTTAATCGGATAAGCTCAGCGTCTTAGCCACTGAGCCACCATGTCCCACAACCATCATAAATGTGTGTTAATTGCCAAGTGTCTGAATTTTGATCACCTAACTATGGGGATGCTGCAATGGCCATAAAAGTGAAAAAAATGGTCATAACCCACTTTTTTTTCAAATGGTCACTAAATGAACAATTGTAAGTAGAGGACCACCTGCATTTGGATTGTATTCTGCTATATTGTAGATATTCTGAAAGGAATATAGCCTTGATGCCAAACTATTTAATATTTTGTATAAAAATGAAGTTATTAATTATTCGCTTTATTCTTGGAATGTATAAAATGAAAGGAAATGAAACAAGTGCATACAGATAATGTTTGTTTGAACTTGTGGATGAGAACTGAAGGTCCTCAGGGTGTGGCACATGATTGACCTGGCATTCAAACTTAACTTATCCTTCCTCAGTGTTCCAGTTAAAGGCAAATGAGATAGAAGAAACTTACTAAACTATGATTCAGAATCAGAGTTTTTCTATTTATTTTTTTTATTTTAAAAAACAAACTTTATTGAAGTTAAAAGATAAAAACTGTACAAAGTATTCACAACCATAAAATTACATAAGACAATAGAAATCACAACATACAAACTAAATATATATAAATCTTTGTATACGTGTATATAGACAGTAACTTATTACTTCTGTTATCTTAATGACGGTGCCTATTTGTTGCTTTCAATTTCTTACTGAATTTTACCTTTACCCTTTTTTCTTTTGGTTATCCATTCATACCATCTATTCCATACCTTAAAAATTTTTGAGTCTTCCTTGTCTTTTAGTTTAGTTTAACTTATCCATTTCTGCACATGTATAAGTTTTTCGAATTACTTGCTGCTCTGTTGGCACTTGATCTGTTTTCCAAAATTGTGCTAATGCCAATCTGGCTGCCGTAATTATATGTAATATTAGGTATTTTATTTCTTTTCTTTTTTTTTTAAATTTTAAAACCAACTTTATTTAATATAAACAGATAAAAGATTACACAAGGAAAAAGAAATTATAAAACAGTCTTAACTCTAAAAACGAAGTACAATTCGATATTACTTATATTCTAATATTAATAAGCAAAATTTATCTATCTATGATATTTAAATATATAACCATATATATACAATTATCTTAGCTTGCTATTGACGGTGTAAATTTATTAGCTTTGATTTCTTGACATATTTGACATCTGTTTTTTTTCCCCTTGTTTATCAATCCATTCATACCATCTATTCCAAATTTGATAATAGTGTGAGTCTTCCTTGTTACTTAATTTTAAAGTTAATCTATCCATTTCTGCACACCTATATATTTTTTGATTTATTTGTTCTTCTGTTGGCACCTGTTCTAGTTTCCAAGATTGGGCTAAGGTTAGTCTTGCTCCCGTAATTATGTGTAGTGTAATATATTTTATTTCTTTTTTACTTCTTTTTTAAGTATGCCTAATAAAAAGATTTCGGGTTTTAGGTCTACCTTTTCTTCTGTTATTTCTGTTATCCATTTTCCAATTTTCATCCAAAATTTTTTTATTTTTGGGCAGAGCCACCAAAGATGATAAAATGTTCCCAGGAATTGTCTACACGTCGGATTACAATTTGGATACATTTTTGCTAATCTGGCTGGGGCCAGGTGCCACCTATACCACATCTTGTAGTGATTTTCTTTGAATGTAACTGCCTTTGTTATTTTACAATTGTTTTTCCAAATCATTTCCCATTCTTCTAATTTTATACTCCTTCCAATATTCCTGGCCCAGGCTATCATTTAGCCTTTGACTATGTTTTCTGCCAAATCGAATTCAAGTAAATATTTGTAAATCTTTGAAATTAATTTTCCCTCTTTAGTTTCTAGTAGTTTGTCTAATTGGTTGGGCTTCATCTCGACTCCTCCATCTTCGCTATCTTTTTTATATCTACTTTGTATTAACAAATACGGCCACCAGTCTATTTTTATGCCCATGTCCCTAAGTTCTTGTCGGGATTTAAATCTCCCATTTATATCTAAAATTTCTTTATGTCTTATAATTTTTTGCGTGATTACTGTATTGGGATACATTATATTTGGGTGTGTTGTTGCCTCTAGTGTGGATAACCATCCCGGGACTTTTATGTAGTGCTTACGTTTGATTTCCATCCATGTAGTAATTAAAGAGTTTCTTATTATATGGTTTATATGTTTTATTTCCTATGTTCCATAAATAAGCGTGCCAGCCTTTTAATAGATCATGCCCTTCCAATTTCAGTACTCTTTGGTTATCTAAATTGACCCAATCCTTGATCCATATTATACTTGCAGCTCTGTAGTATTTTTCCCAGGCTGGTAGGTCAAAGCCTCCTCTTGATCTATCATCTTGTAATGTTTTTAAATTTATCCTTGATTTTTTTCCCTCCCATATAAATTTTACTATTAATTTATTCAAATTTGTGGGAAAAAAAATTTCTAATTTAATCGGGATGGTTTGAAACAGGTAGAGGATCCTTGGGAGTATGTTCATCTTTATCGCTGCTATTCGTCCTAATAACGATAACTTTAAATTCCCCCATCTCTTTAAGTCTTTTTTAATTTGTTGTATTAATTCTCCATAATTATTGTCTTAATTATTAATTCTCCATAATTATTGTCTTTAATTCTATATTTCTAGTTGTCAAATTTATGCCTAGGTATTTTATCTTTTTTACTACTTGTAGTCCTGATTGTTGTTCCAATTTTCCTATTTGTTTTGTGTTTAAATTTTTGGTTAGAATTTTGGTTTTATTTTTATTAATTTTTAACCCTGCCACCTTGCCAAATTTCTCAATTTCCTCCATCAATTTTATTTGTGTTTCCAATGGGTCTTCTATGCAGAATACAAGGTCGTCAGCAAAGGCTTGGACCTTGTATTCTTCTCCTTTTACTTTAAGTCCTTTTATATTTTTGTTTAATCTAATTCTCCTGAGCAAATTTTCTAAGGTTAATATAAAAAGCAGGGGCGAGAATGGGCATCCTTGTCTTACTCTTCTACCTATTTCAAAATATTTTGTTAATTCCCCATTAACTAACAGTCTTGCCCTCTGATTTGTATATATTGTAGATATTATCTTTCCAAATTTCTCACCAAAATCCATATTTTTTATTTGTTGTGTCATAAATTCCCAATTGACTCGATCAAATGCTTTTTGTGCATCCAGAAAAACAAGGGCTGCTTGTTTCTCTGGATGCACTTCGTAGTATTCTATTATGTTTATCACAATTCTTAGATTGTTTTTAATCTGTCTTGTCGGTAAGAATCTGTTTTGATCTGAATGAATTTTGTTATTTAATATTATTTTTAATCTATTTGCTATTAAATTCATAAAAATTTTATAATCCGTATTTAATAATGAAATCGGCCTATAATTACTAATTTGTGTTGTGTCTGTTCCTTCCTTGTGGATTAATGAAATGTATGCCTCTTTCCAAGATTCTGATATTTTTGCTTCTTTTAATGCCTCATTGTATACCTCTATTAATATCCCATTTAATGATTTTCCTAGTTCTTTATATAGTTCTATTGGTAGTCCGTCTGTACCTGGGGTTTTATTGTTTTTTTGTTTCCTAATGGTTTCCTGTAATTCTTCCATTGTAATCTCCCTATTTAACATCTTTTTTTCCTCCTCCGTTAATATGGGCATTTGCTCCTCTTTTAAGTATTGATTTATTTCTTCTATTTCTACCTTTTCTTGCTTATATAGATTTTGAAAGAAGTTAATTGCTATCTCTTTCTTTTTTTCTGGGCTCTGATGTAATTTCCCTTCATTATCTTGCAGTTGATGAATTATTCTTTTTTCCCTTTTCTTTCTTAATTTGTATGCCATCCACCTTCCTGGTTTATTTGCTTGTTCGAATTGATTTTGTTTTATGAATTTTAATGCATTGACATATTTTTCTTGTTCCAGTATATTTAGTTTGTGTTTGGCAGCCGCCCAATTAGTTCTCATCTGTTCATCTCCTGGTCTTTCCTGTAATTTCTCTTCACAATTTTTAATCTCACTGTAAATTTTATTATATTCTTTTTCCCTCTCTTTTTTCTTTTTGCTCTTGTAAGCTAATGTTATTCCTCTGATATATGCTTTTGTTGTGTCCCACAAATTTTGTAAAGATGTTTGGCTTTTATTATTTTCTTTGAAGAACCATTTCAGTTCTTCCTCTATTCTTTTAATATATTCTTTTTCTTTCACTATTTGCGTATTCATCATCCATCTGCCTTTACTTTTTCTCCATCCTCTCCATTCTATTATTAGTGGATTATGGTCCGCCCATTCATTTGCCCCTATTTCTATTGATTGAATTTCTTGTATTAGGGTTTTGGTAGCCCATAGCATATCAATCCTTGACCAAGATTTATGGGGATTGGAGTAATATGTATATTGTTCCTTTTTAGGATTATATAATCTCCAAATATCTACTAGATTTAATTCTTCTATGAGGGATAAGAATGTTTTCGGAATCAAAATTTTCTTTTTTTTTTTTATTCTGGGTACTTCTATAATCTTTTTAGTATCTATAATGGCATTAAAATCGCCCAGTAAGCATACATTCTCAATATTTTGTTCTATTATGCTTTCGTGTAGGTTTTGATAAAATTCTTTTTGTTGACCGTTTGGTGCATATATCCCAACTAATAGCACATTTTTACCTTTAAGATTAACTTCAATCATTACAATTCTTCCTAAATTATCTACATATTTCAGTTTACTTTCTATTTCTTCTTTGACATAAACTGCTATTCCTTTTTTCTTCTTGTCGGCTAGTGATATATATAATTTCCCTAGTTTTTTACATTGTAAATATTTTTCTTCATATTTTCTTATGTGAATTTCTTGAAGGCATATTATGTCTGCTTTTTGTTTGATTAGTTTTCTAAATGTTTGATTTCTTTTAACAGGGGAGTTAAGTCCGTTTATATTTATTGATATGATTTTCAAATTTTTATCCATTTTTAGGATTTAGTCCTTTTTCTTTTTGTTCCTTTACTTCTTGTCCTTTTTTTTTTGCTTGTTCTTGTGCTCTTGTTGTTACTCCTTTTTCCTCTTTTTCCTGGATTTCCCCTTCCTCCTCTTTTTCCTTCTCTTTGTTGTTCTCTTCACGTATGATTCTTTGATCTTCTCTTCTCGGTGTTGTTTCTCCTCGACTCCTCACCTCTATCCTCTATTCCTTCTTGCTCCATGATCTGATCATATAGGTTTTGAGCTTTTTCTATCATATCCACTTTTATCTTCCTCCCCTTCCATGTAACTAACACTCCTTCACTCCTTATTTCTTTTCTAATATTTTCTTTAATCATACCTAATAAAAAAATTTCTGGTTCTAATTCTATTTCTTCTGCTCTTATTTCTGATATCCAAATTTTTATTTTCTTCCAGTATTTCTTGATTTTTGGGCAAAGCCACCAGACATGAAAGAATGTGTCTTGAGCTTGTTTACATCTCCAACACGCTGGATTTAGATTTTCACTAACCTCTTCACTAACCTCAAAGGGGCCAGATACCATCTATACCACATTTTATACTGATTCTCCTTATACGCTTCTGATTTCATCATGCTATAATTGGTTTCCCATACTTTTTCCCATTCTTCTAGCTGTATGTTACATCCAGTATTTCTTGCCCATGCTATCATTTGTCCTTTAACCAATTCTTCTGCTAAGTCCAATTCTAATAAATATTTATAAATTTTTGAGATTAATTTTTCTTCCTTGGTTTCCAATAATTTATTTAATCGATTCAGTTTTGGTTCTATTTCTCCTTCCTCTTGGTCTTTTCTATATCTTGTTTTTATTTGTAAGTAGGGCCACCAATCTATTAATATTCCTTGTTCTTTAAGTTCTTCCTGTGTTCAATAATCCCTGTGAATCCAATATATCCTTATGTCTTATTATCTTTTGCTTTGTTAATGTGTAGGGGTGCATTATCGCCTCTATTGTCGATAACCATCCAGGAACTTTCATATAATGTTTATTCTTAATTTCTTGCCATGTACCAATTAATGAATTTCTAATAATATGATTATTAAAATGTTTATATGTTTTGCTCCTCGTACTCCATAAAAAGGCGTGCCACCCCTTCATTAAATCATGTCCTTCTAGTTTTAATAATCTTTGATTTTCCAGGCTCACCCATTCTCTAATCCATGTAAGACTTGTTGCTTTATAATATTTTTCCCATGCCGGTAATCCAAATCCATCTCTAATTCTGTTTTCTTCTAAGATACTTAATTTAATTCTTGGTTTTTTTCCCCTCCCACATGAATTTTGTTGTTATTTTATCCAGGTTTTTTTTAAAAAAACTTATCCAATGTTATCGGGATTGTTTGAAATAGATAAAGGTGTCTTGGGAGTATATTTGACTTTATCGCTGCAAGCCTCTCTAATAGAGATAGTTTCAATTTCCCCCATTTTTCTAAGTCTTCATTTATTTGTGGGACTAATGTTCCATAGTTATTATCCTTTATAGTTGCACCTGTGGCTGTCAGATTTATCCCTAGGTACTTCATCTTTTTTACTACTTGTAGTGCTGATTCGTTCCCTAATTTTTCTACTTGTTTTGCTACTATATTTTTTGTTATCATCTTCGTCTTCTCTTTATTAATTTTTAAGCCTGCTACTTTTCCAAATTCCTCTATCTCTTTTATTAATTTTGATGTTGTTGTTAATGGATCTTCTATGAAGAATACAAGGTCGTCCGCAAATCCTTGAACCTTGTATTCTTCTCCTTTTACTTTTAGTCCTTTTATTTCTTTATTTGACCTAATTCTTATAAGTAAATTTTCCAGTGTCAAGATAAAAAGTAAAGGTGAAAGTGGGCATCCTTGCTGTACTCCTTTATTTATTCCAAAAAATTTAGTGGTGTCTCCATTTACCAATATGCTTGCCTTTTGTTTGGTATATATTACAGTTATCATTTTTTCAAATCTCTCCCCAAATTTCATATTTTTTATTTGATGAATCATGAATTGCCAATTAACCTGATCGAATGCTTTTTGTGCATCCAGAAATATCAGCGCTACCTGTCTTTCTGGATGCAACTCGTAATATTCTAATACATTGATTACCGTTCTTATATTGTTTTTTATTTGTCTTGTAGGTAAGAAATCATTCTGATCTGGATGTATTCTACAGTTCAATATTTTTTTCATTCTGTTTGCTATTATGTTCATAAAGATTTTGTAGTCCGTATTTAATAAGGAGATCAGTCTGTAATTCTTTATTTGTGTTGTATCTACCCCTTCCTTTGGTATCAGTGAGATATATGCTTCCCTCCATGAGTCTGGTAGCTTTGCCTCTATCAATGCCTCATTATATGTCTCTAATAGTATCCAATTCAAATGGTCACTAAATGAACTATTGTAAGTAGAGGACCACCTGCATTTGGATCGTATTCTGCTATATTGTAGATATTCTGAAAGGAATATAGCCTTGATGGCAAACTATTTAATATTTTGTATAAAAATGAAGTTATTAATTATTCACTTTATTCTTGGAATGTATAAAATGAAAGGAAATGAAACTAGTGCATACAAATAATGTTTGTTTGAACTTGTAGATGAGAACTGAAGGTCCTCAGGGTGTGGCACATGATTGACCTGGCATTCAAACATAACTTATCCTTCCTCAGTGTTCCAGTTAAAGGCAAATGAGATAGAAGAAACTTACTAAACTATGATTCAGAATCAGAGATTTTCTAAATATTATCGTTAGACTTTCATCTAATTTTCTATATCTTCCTTCATTAGTCCATGCTCCTAATTTTCAATGACATAGGGCCTATTAACCCAATCTTAGCAGCACCAGTGCTGAGGAAGTATGTTATAGGGAAGATGATATAGTCTTAAGCATTCACCATTCTGTTTAAGAATTAGAGTGAATGATATACCCAAACTTTCTGAATATTGTAGGCGTAATAGGATCATATGATTGCTGGAAACTTTCAGGTATGGAATCAAGAAAACCTCATAGAGCATATTGCCTTATCTCATGTTTGAAACAGGCTTTGATAAGATCTTATTATATCTGGCTATTTTTTAAAATTGTGTAGGTATTAAAGGTAAATGAAAAGATGTTACAGATAAGTACCAGTAGCTGACATACTCAACATCACTGTCTTAATGTCCAACTAAATAAGGTACGCTGAAGATGAAGGAGAAGCATTTGGCCCAGTGGAAAAAGAAATATCTCAAGAACCATTTAGGAGGGAGAACAAGGAATCTCTGAAAGAGACATTGGTGCTAACTAATCAAAATTCAAAGAAAAGTTAGCAAAAGAGAGCAAGAAAGGGTGTTTTACTTAGCGCAAATAAGCACAATACCAGGGCAGAGAAGAAAAAGGAAATTATTAAAGTTTGGAGAAGATACTTCTAGAACACCAGAAAACTGTGCAGCTTCTTCAGACTTTTCCCTACCACCTATGCCAATATGGGATGGGAGAAGAGAACCAATCCACTCCCTTGAAGCCTTTTCTGTTTTCATAGAAGATAATAGGGAAGAATATTAACTTGCAATTTTCTCACCAACTCTTTGCAATGGGTATTAAAAAGTTACCAAGATATGATATTTTCAATCAAGATTTTTATAGGCAGTTGAATTCAATTTTTTATGAACTTGCAGAATTAATCTAATGGCAATGTTTGCTATGACAGCTAATCTTCACTATCTACTGTTCAAAAAGCTGCAAAAGCATGACAGCATCAATAAAGCAGAAACTGAAGTCATAAAAGCAGTGTGAGATATTTTGATTTCACTGTTAAAACAAGCTCTGTGTCTTATCCAAACTTCATATCTTATTATAAAGTAAAATACTGGAAATGCAAGTAGGAAATAAATTGCAATAACTTTTAAAGGGAAACACCCATTTGGCTGGGAGACAACAAGGAAATCCCAAGCCTGAGAGCTATATTAGGAAGTTGAATAAATATCCCAGAAGAAAGCAAAGGGAAACAACTTCAACCTTTTTGTCTAGAAAATTGCATGGACAGATTATTGCAGCTACTGTACCAGAAATTGAATGTAGCTTGAGCTAAGTTTTATCTTTAAGGCATTATTGTGAAAGCACATCTAAGCAATTTAAGAGAAAATTGGCAGCATTCATGTGAAAAATTGACCGAGTGATTGAAGCCCAATAATGATAATATGGGTTATACTGTTCACTCAGTTTTGAAGGCTGTGGTTGGTAGCTTAGCTCTGTACTGTGGTCATTTTTATTTATTCAGATGAACAGCTGCTGTCCATGGTTTCAGGCAAAGAAAGGTGTTTCTCTTTTGACCTTTCAGATTTGGGTCAATTTAGGGTAGCTGTAGTATGTACAGAATCAGCAACCTATATGGTCAAAACTGGAATTCTGAACCATGGCCACTCTTCCATTCAGTCTGATGATACATCCATATCTTGCAACATGACAGTAATGTCTTTAATCCAGTGGAAACTAATCTTCATGTGCTTACAACTTCTGATACCTTGACTCATGTACAGAGGTGGGATTCAGCCAGTTTGCACGACTTCGGGAGAACTGGTTGTTAACTTACTTGAATTCCACCATTGCTCATGTAGCTCAGATGGTGGAAGGCTTCCTCATCCTTGGAACTTCATTTAAATGATCCTCAACTGAAGTATTGTTTCAACTGAAGTATTGTCCTGTTCAATGAGGAACAGGACTTTCTATTTCTCAATTAAATATTAAACATTAATATTTAAAGCACTAGATTGGACAGTCAGCCACTATCATCTCAGACTGTTGGTCTTCCATAAAATATTGATGTTAATTTTTAGAAAATGTTACATATTTTGTTTCTTAAAAACTTTGATAGAAAATAATAGCAGTTAGGAAGTATACTAAACATTGCATAGTATAACACACCATTATGTTTCTTTTCTTTTCTTTTCTCACCTAGTCTTTTTAGTAGAACAGGAAGCCTGCAACTTTATTTTAAAATAAATCTGTTTTTAAATGATCCAGTTTTAACTTACATTTTTGTCCCAGCCCAAACAAGCTGACTCAGAAAACAATCCTGCTCTTTATTTTCAGAATAAAGCAAAAACTTTCTATAACTTTTTGATTGTACTCTACAGAATACCTATCTTTATGAATGAAGCTGCAGTTTGCTGGTCATAGTTTCTTAAAAAGAACCACAAGATAAGTGCTTTTATATCAGCAATTTTCTGCAATGATTCCACCAAATAAATGAAATTAGGATCTGCACTTATATATACTATATATACAGTATGCTCTTCATAAAGCAGAGCCAAGCAAATTGTGCCTTTACCTAGTTTTCTATGAGATGCTGGCGAGTTCAGAAATTGCACTAGGGATCTTGTAAGCTTTGTCCAGTTTATGTGGAAAACACAACATATGTGAAAAATTAGTTTATCTTACCTCATTTATGACATGTTTCACCATTCTCTATGATGAAGGGATTACTACTGATAACAGAAACAAATGCAGTAATGTTGTATTATACAATAAAAAAGTGGCAAGAACTGTTGTTTTCTTGGTCAAACCATATAGTATGATGTCTTTAGATTAGAAAATAGTTGGTAGGAGGGGAATTTTTTATATAACAAGCTTCCTAATACATGGGGAGCCCATGGTCTGATGTTATGCACAGCCATGCGACTACAGCCCTGGCTTTTTGTTAGATGCATAGCACATATGCTGTATAGATAGTCCTTGACTTATGACTTATGACCCCAATTGGGAGAAGAATTTCTGTTGCTAAGAAAAACGGCTGTTAACTGAATCATGCCCAATTTTGTAACTTTTTTGCCATAGTTATGTAAATCATTGGTAATTAAGTGAATCACATGGCCATTAAATGAATCCAGTTCACCCCATTGATTTTTCTTGACACAAGACAGCAGGAAAGGTTACAAATGGAGATCACATGACCCTGGGATGCTGCAACTATCATTGGTTGCCAAGCATATTAATTTTGAGCATGTGACTGTGAGGATGCTGCAATGGTTATAAGAGTATTGTAAATGCAAGTTGCTGCCCTTGTGATATTTTTGAACATCCTTCCAGAGATCTCCTGCCCAGTGCCATATGCTTTATCCAGTTTGTACCTGTGACCTGTTTTGTTCTGTTTTTAATGGAAAAAGAAAGATGGGGAAACTCTATTGTTGCCATGAGACTTTCAAACCATTTTTGTTGCATCCAGTGGTGGGTTCTAAATTTTTTTACTACGGGTTCTGTGGGTGTGGCTTATTTTGTGGGTGTGGTTTGATGGGCATGTGACAATTATTTAGGATTTAGCAGAGATACTGGTCTACCAGGCTTTTAACTGCTTGCAGAGCTGTACCAATCTACCCATTTATTTTGCAAGCACTGATCTACCCATTTATTTTTGCAGGCACCGGTCTATTTATTTGTTTTCTTTTAACACTGATCAGCTATAGTGTGGCCCTTTGAAGCCCCAGGGCAAGAGTTTAAACAGTTTTTTTCCCTCCAGCCATCAGCTGGGACTCAGGAGGCAGCAATAGATTGGGGGTGGGGCCAAATAAAAGGTAAGAATAACGCAGGGGTGGGGGGGCGCAGGGTGTGGGGGGGCAGAACTGGTGCTGTCATATGGTCACCACTACCGGCTCGGGAGAACCGGGCCAAACCGGGAGGAACCCACCACTGATTGCATCCCCTGGAGTCCCTTTAAGTGCTAAGTCATGTTCCAGAAGTATATTTGCTGTACTGAAGTAGAAAAATTGGGGAAATAATCATGTAAATGATTAGATGAGTTTAGTACAGTTTTAGAAGCACTCCCAATCTGTCTCTTTAAAAACTTGAAGAAAAAGATTAACAAACCATAAATCCCTTAAGTTATGCTTACTACATTACTGCTTAATATCATTGCTTCAGCCACAAAGAGTTGTCCTCCCTGAATTATTAATTAATTGATTGATTAATTAAACATATATGACTGCCCAAGTCACACATTTGATTCCTGGAAGCTTATAATCAACAAAATATCCAAAGCCTACAATTCCCCCACCGATAGCGGCAACAAATACAGTCATATCAACTACTTGATTGATTAAGTCACCAAGTCTGCAGATGGAATCAAATCTTCGCAGCCTTCTGGAAAAGTAACAAGATAAGGAACAATCTTATCTCTAGAGCAATGATATTCCATAGGGAGGGAGTTATCATTGAGAAGGCCCTTTTGAGGCGGGGGCAACAGATATATTTCCTTCTAAATAGAATATGCAACATGCCCTGTCTTCTCATTCTGATGAATCAAGTAGATGTAACTAAGGAAAGGCATTCCTTCAAATAACCCTTGTAGACAATGCTACCGGTTTGCCCCGGATCGGGTGAACTGGTGGCGGGAGGCTCCACCCACCCACATAGATGTCTCTGCACATGTGCAGAAGCGTCGCACAAGTGCCCAAGCGCCCACCAGCAAACCGGTAGCGATGGGATGTGAAACCCACTACTGCTTGTAGGGCTTTAAAGATGATACTGTAGCCAGTACCTTTAATTGCACCCAGAAATAGATCAGTAACCAATGCTGCTCCCCCAAAAGGGGTGACATGTACAAACCTGGGCTTGTGTAAAATGGGGGATCATTGCATTTTAAGGCAACCAAAGTTTCTACACAGTCTTCAAGGACAGACCCATTATAATTTGTCTTTTCTCATGTACGGTATAATAAAGATGTACGTAGGAAGGCTTTATTTTAAAACGGATATAGAGATAGATAGATAGATAGATAGATAGATAGATAGATAGATAGATAGATAGATAGATAGATAGATAGATAGATAGATAGATATAAAAGTTCCTTTGGAATAGCGATTTAGAACCGTTATAAAATATCAAAATGTTGTAAAAATGTAACCAGATAGAGGAATAACACATAAAAGAATTGATTCTGATTTTTCAGACATCATAACTCTTAAATTTCCTAGTGTGGGAAGTCAGGTTATATTAGTGACCCAACCCTGAGCTCATACAAAAGTGCTTTTCTTAGTCTGGATGGCTGTCTTGAAATTCTCCATCTGAATTACTAAACTTTTGGCTTTTAGCCAGCCTATGTCTTGGATGTCTACTAACCTGATCTCTAGCCTGAGTACATGACATTGAGAAATATATTGAAAAACCTTCTGAATGTGACCTATTGTTGCAAAAATCTCAACAAGTAAGTGATTCCTAGTGATTGCCACATATAATAATGGTTCTGTTTCATTGATCAATCAATATCTAAAAGGAAGTACCGGGTATTAGAATTCTACTTTCTCATCTCTCTAACAAGTTCTTTCCCCCAAATAACTTTCAAATACAAGTAATCCTTGATTTACAACCATCCATTTAATGACCGTTCAAAATTATAAAGGCCCTGAAAAAAGTGACTTATGACCAATTCTCACATTTACTATTGTTACAGCATTCCCATGATCATGGGAATTCAGATGTTGGGCAACTGGCATGTATTTATGACGGTTGCAGTGTCCCGGGCTCATGTGATCACCTTTTGCAACCTTCTGACAAGCAAAGTCAGTGGAGAAACCAGATTTACTTAACAACCAGGTTACCAATTTCACAACTGCAGTGATTCACTTAACAACTATGACAAGAAAGGTCATTAAATGAGGCAAAATTAACTTAACTGTCTGGCTTAGCAATGGAAATGTTGGGCTCAATTGTGGTCTTAAGTCAAGGGCTATTTTTTAATCAAAAAACAAAATTCATATTCTGCATCTTTGCCAGCTATTTAATATCTAATATAAATTAGTTCAATTGATAGTTTTTAACTTTTTTATTCCTGGGACTGGATCGAAATTCATATTGAAAATATTTTGAGAGACTTTGCGATATCCCCATAATGGGGGTTGGTGCACAGTTGTACCAGTTGTATTCAATAAAGATTAATTAATTTAGAAATATTTCTTCCTAACTGGAAGAATTTGATATAGTTGAAATAGATGGTTTTAAATGTCATAAATTTATATTGTGTGCATAAGACACAGTATAACCAGATATAGGAAATTATTTATTTGTTAGATTTGCATCAATCAGATTACTATTGGTTACTTATATCATCCACAGTGTTAAAACAACAGTTAAATAATTTTAGTAAGTAAAAAATGAAAATTCAAAAAATATACATATAATAAAACATATGAATTGCAGAAATTAAAATGCATAATTCTTTTTAAAATGGTGACTGCAATAACAAATGTTCTTCTAAATAAATTGAACAATTTAAGAACTCTCAAGAGAGGATAATTCCACAGGCTAGAAACAGCAAAAACAAAAAAAAAACATTGTGCCCTTTGTCCACTGTATGCGGACTGGTGATCAGAGCTAATACTTCCACTTGTTACTCTGAAAAACTCCACTCATGATGACAGTGAGGTATCCTTATTAAACAACTAATAGCCAATTATTTCAAAAGCAGAAGAAACATTTATTCATAGCCTTAGCTTGTAGAAATCCTTTAGTCATTTTTATGAAATGTTAACTTTATAGGATTTCTTCCTTCTATATATGTACGTACTAATACACTTGTTACATGTATTAATGGTGTGTTGTATTTTTTAAATGTTGTGACTCTAATATGATCTTGCCATGAAAACAGCATTTACTTATAAATCATAGATAAAAATCTATCTCCTAATAACATGTGGAAATTTGACCCAATTCCTTGAAAATCCTCTTTGTACTGTATATTCTCTGTATTAAAAAAGCCATCTGGAACATTAATAAAGAATACACCTCGACAACTGCTGCTGCAAGCCAATGGTAGATTTATCATTTCAGTCCTGTATAATAATTGAAACTAATATTTTTTTCTTTGTAGCAGTTTGCCTGGAAATTGCTGGAAAACAAGTGTCGATCCTTTGGTTGTGAAAGGAATTGAATGGCTGGATTGTCAGCCGAGTGTGACATTACATGCTGAGATATAGATAGATAGAGAGAAAGAGAGACTGGCCCAAATTGGCTTTCACACCTGAGGTGGGATTAGAATTCAAGTCAAGTTTTCTAGCTAACCATTGGACCAAACTAGCTCTCATAATAACTTCATAATAATTTACTTCAATAGATTTCAAAAGATCCAGAATGTTGCCAAAAATATGTATGAGCCAGTGATGGGTTTCAATTTTTTTAAACTACCGGTTCTGTGACTGTGGCTTGGTGGGCATGGTGTGACTTGGTGGGCGTGGCTTGATGGGTGCAGCAGGGGAAGGATACTGTAAAATTGCCATTCCCACCCCACTCCAGGGAATGGTTATTGCAAAATCCTCATTTCCTCCTGAACAGCTGGGACTTGGGAGGCAGAGAATAGATGGGGGCAGGGCCAGTCAGAATTTTTACTACCGGTTCTCTGAACTACCCAAAATTTCCACTACCGGTTCTTCAGAACTGGTCAGAACCTGCTGAATCCCATCTCTGGTGTGAGCCCTGTAATTACTGTAATGTTAACACTCCTATGAGTTTCAGATCAATTCGTAACAATAATAGGACATGCCAAAATAATATGAATTTATTTTTCAACTACCAAGATTATATGTTCAACAAGATAATTACAACTAGTTTTTGCTAGTATTTTTCTGATATGATCAATAAAAAAATAAAACATTGTTATTGATTTAAATGCATTTTGAGATCAAGATAGTTTTGTAAAATGCGTACTACTGTAATGAATTCAAAGGCATTTTAAACATTTCAGCTTATTATTCCAAAGGTCACATTAATTATTAAAAATCAGATGGATGTAGTTTTAATTCTGAAAAGAAGGGGCTGGGGTGTTCTGTGTTTGTGGGTTGATACTGTAGTACACACCCAGGAATGTGCTGATGACCTGGAAGATCAAGAATGTTACTTTTCCACTTTTTAAATCTATGTAGTCATCCATGTGGTTTTCCTAGTCTTACCTTTATTTGGCTTGTATATTTGAATTGTAGGGGTTACAACACAGATGAAATCCATTCTACTTCATTACAACTGTCTACAATGCTTGAAGAATTCAATTTCAGAATAAACTCAGCAATTTTTTACAGACACCCTTGTTGTTTGCATAGTCAAACCCAACCATACTTGCAAACTTTGACTGTGGCAAAAAGGATTCTTTTTATGTGACAGAATGAATGTTTGAGGAATGTAGCTGGACTAACCAGAAGTCTGGAGCTGATTTCAAGACGCTTTGCTGCCTGCCAAGCTGTCACTCTATGTGATTACAATGCTAGGCACCTTACTATGGATTGGTATAGGCACTCCACCCCCATCAGTCCATTTGATTCAAGTTTATATACAGAAAATATTGGACAGTGTGACTTGCCAGAGTTATCAGTAATAATGCATCCTTTGGATTTGTGCTACTTCAATTTTTGGGCTTGTCAAACTTTTAAACTTTCAATTTTCAGATATTAGGGGTGTTTAAAAGTTGTGAAATGTCTTGGGGTTAGTAAAGATACTTTGGTTACTTTAATATAATTTAGATGTGCTCCATAAGTAACTACATAAATGTCATGATTTTTTAAAAGATTTTGTTTGTTTCATAGGATTATAATCTTTTGGGCTGTCTATATTGTTCTGGAAATTATGAAAGCTATCTCTAATGGTACTGTTACAGGTAAGGTGGCAAGGTAATTATGTTTCCTTAGCCATTTATCTCTTCAAGTACACTAGCATTATCTGAAAGAAATTCCTAATCTAATTGTTTGGTTTATGCAAAATCACAAAATAATATTATATTATTTATTTATTATATTATTATGTTTGGTGTAGTTTTTCATGAATGAAATGTCATGCATTCTTTAAAAGCCAAGCTTACACTAGTTCTTTTTCTCCTCTCCTGGACACCACTCCATTCCCCACCACCACCTCTTAATATATAAAGCAGGAGTCCCCAACACCCAGGCTGTGGACCTGCACCAGGCAGTGGCATGCCAGCAACCGGGCTGCGCAAACAAGCGAAGCCCCATCCGTCAGATGCAGGCAGCAGACAAAACCATGAGAGATGAATAACATCTCTCCATGTAACTGGTCCCTGATGCCCAAAAGGTTTGAGAGCCACTGATCTAGAGGCAGTTCAGTCAAGAACTCTAGCTGAGATTAGTGATGATGGTGGAAAATTGATATCTTGGACCCTGTACAAGTTGGGACAATTTCTCTCTGCTTTAGGCACTTGTGTTATCTTTGCCAATTGTTGTGTGTCATGTGACTTTCTCATTGAATGCAACTGTCCATCCTCAGCCAGTCTGCATAACAGAATGTCACCAGAGTAGTACAAGGGAGAAGAAGCAAAAGGACAAGGAATATATCAAGGCACCTGGTCTACCCCAGCATGTGGGAGGGAGCATACTGCATCTCTTTCATCTTTCAGCTCCAATTCAGGAGCCCTCAAGCAGTTGCATTCACGACAAACCATTTTATATCAAATTTATATTTCGCTGATAAAGAAATAAAGGGAGACTAGTATAGATCTATTTCAAGCTATTTAGCTCTCATCAGCTAGCCATACCCTTATTTGGATTTGAACTTGGCTGCCTGCATGTTAGGCAGTTGTATTAACCTCTGAGCCACAAGTTCTCCTTCCTTCATCAGCTTGAGCCAGGGGAGAGATTAAGTGTTTTTCTATCAAGGCACCTCGTCTATCCCAGCATGTGGGAGGGAGCATACTGCATCCCTTTATACTGCATCCCTAAATTTATATATTTACATATTGCTAAAGGGAGTGGTGAAATCTAAAATGTGTTACTACTGGTTCTGTGGGTCTGGCTTGTGGGGGGGGGGAGGTAATGTGACTGGGTGGGCATGGACATTTTTTTTTACTTTTAAAAGCATTTTTTCTACAACCTCTTTGAAAAAATGCTTTCAAAAGGCTCTGACGATCCCAGCTGAGCGCGGAATCATCAGAGGCTTTTTTAAAAAAAACTTTTAAAAGCATTTTTTCGGCCAAAGAGGTTATAGAAAAAATGCTTTTAAAAGTTAAAAAAAAGCCTCTGATGATTGTGCGGCTCAGCTGGGTAGCGGGGCAGGGATTTTTGCTACCTGTTCTCCAAACCTACCCGCCTCCATTGCTACCGGATCAGGTGATCCAGTCTGAACCGAGAGCATTTCACCCCTGGCTAAAGGTGGATGTATTGGCATATTAGAATCTCCAGATGACCACTGATGGAGTGTAATGATGTAATGGTGCTAATGTTGTTTGTACATCACAGAGAGGTTGACCAAGGTTCCAGCTCTGAAAACTAATGATCTGTATAAGATCAAATCATATGTCTTAATGTAGCCCAATATTTCTAGGAGGTGAGGGGCACCGAGACTAAAAGGTGCTGCTTTCCTATGGCAGTGAAAATGCTGAGGAAATGCCTGTGTATGAAAAGGTGAAACTACTGAAAAAGGAATTATTCCACAGGGTGTTCTCTTTAACTTTCATATTGAACCCCTTTTCATATTTAGCCTTCGTTTGTTTTTTGTGTGGGAAGTTCATTGGGATTTCATGATGACACTACAGATAGTGACCAAAATTGGGATCATTGATTCCACTGTGGCTTTTAAGCAAGTCATCATATGGCTATGAGTTGTGATTTTACTGTTAGCTTCTACATTGATTCTCTTGTCAGAGCCCTCTCTGTGGGCACACATGCTGTTGCCAGTTGCTCTTTTGGTTTCTGGTGTGCACATGCATACTGGCTAGCTGGTTTTTGGGTTTCTGGTGCGACACACAAACGCTTATGCGCACGCTTGCCCGTACGCATTCCAATTTGGGCACTTGGTGCCGAAAAGGTTCGCCATCACTGATCTAGATGATGCAGAGGAATGCTGAAGGAATGTCTTGTCTTAGAATGCAAATAGTTGCAAATCAACTACTCTAGAAAAGTATAATTCAACACCGCTTTGACTATTCCTGAACTTGGCAATTGCTAATTGTTGGGGTTTTTTTAATTACTGAAACATCCTTCAGAATATTCTTTTTCTTTTCCTAATTATTATTTCTTTCAGAATTACTGGAAATGGAATTCTGGCTTAATTTTAACACACTGAACTTGTTTACTCAAGGAAGGTTAAACTAAGTAAAAATTCTTTCCTCTCTACCGGTTGCCAAAACTAATTTTGGGCACTGGTTTTTCAGATATGTAGATTTACTAAAACAAAGCCTGGAACAAAACATAATGATTCACACATCTTAGGGGAGGCTCTCCCCCCTACTCCACACTCCACCTCCTGAAAGAATTAAATACCATAAATAAAGAAAGTCATTTCAGGAATTTTCTGCTGCTATTGCTGACATGTTTGTTTGAAGCCTCCTTGGAAATTATATTGTTTGCCAGGAACACCTGATATTGCTGTTACTTTTGTGATGTCAGCAACTTTGAAATATTTTTGCCACAGCACTGCGACATTTTCCATAAGGGGAGGTACTGAATTCTGGAGTTTCTGCTCAGAATAAAGCCAGACAATTGATTTAATCTGAAATATTTAACCTCCTGTTTAATAAAATACATCCTGTGTGTCTCAGGGATTACAAGCAGTACAAAAGCATCACTGGGGAATTATAGCCTTTGAATTTATGGTAACTGAAAGGCAACCAAATAAGGAATCTTGCTGTTGTTGAACAGCTCAGATGAACATTGGAATGATCATTTTTAGACAGCTGTCAGTCTTTGAATATTCCATTATGTTTGGCCAATTTCAGATAATTCGGAGAGGAGAGCTGCATAGTTTACAAATAAATCATCAAAAAAATTGTTAAAAATGACTGCTAAACATGCTAATCCCCCAAATGTGAGTGATGGACAAAAGAAACAAAATAAAACCATGTGTCAGATTATTAGACTTCAAGCCAAATGATCTTCTTTAACTAGTTTGAGAGAATATTTGAATTCTTTCATTTAAGAGATATATAATTGTTTTAATTCACATGTTCTATGTTCAGGCTCAAAAAATTCTTTGTTTTTGTTTTCTTGTCTGGTACTGTAGCAGCCTCTAGTGGAGGAGGGCATGCCAACTTCATTGTTGTTTTTCAGACACAATCGGTAGTGGCAAATATGATTGTGAGTTTATCAAATCTCTCTATTGTAAGTAAGGTCTTGTGCAGAATAAAATCTATTTTGCTTTCCAATCCTCTGAGAATAAAAGAAGCCTCCATTTACTGCAAACTGAAGTCCTTCAAAGAATAATGGGACACAAATTGAGATCTAGTTTGATCTATCAGTTCACGGTGATACAGAACATTATCCATATCATCAGAGCTGATCTTCTGAATTGAAAAGGCAATAGATTCTCTATCATACGATAGCTCAAATATGTGAACAGGCTGGAATAGGCTTATTCACACATTTTACAAAGCAAGCATTTGGAGATTTCACTGGATCAAGGGCCAAACTAGCAAAAGGAAGTGGATAACCATATAAAATTAGAAAGTAGATGGGAAACTAAAATGAAATTAAGTGATTTCATTTTCAATCTTAGTGCTTGTCATGAATTATTGAAGAAATAAGTACTAACACCTGCTTTCTTATGTTGACCTCCATACCTCAAGTGTCAATTGATAAAGTATGTGTGACAAGAAAAAAAAAACTTTTACAGACATCTCCCATTCCATTCCAAATTTCATATGTAATGGAGAACGCAGAATAAAGAATACAGGAATCTACCACTTTTGGGGATGGGGTGGTTCATAAAGGGAGCTGTATGTGTCCCGTGGACTGCAATTTGTGCATTTCAGTATAATATGATCATCTATATTATTCACAGAGTGCAGTGGGATTTCTGGCGATAGATTAGTTCCTTTAGCAGCGAGACACCTTCCTTTAATCTAAAGAAAAGAGAGATGGTCCAAGTGTAAGACATCTAGAGCAATGACACTCAGGAACAAAAATCCCTTGAAGTCCTACTAGTTTTATCCCCCTCCCCGCCCCAAAACAGCTCAACTCTGAGACTAATCGATTTGATTTAAAATAAAATATAATAAATATATAATAAAATAAAATAAAATAATTATTTTTTTATTTGGCAGCAGTCAAAAAAGCCAATAAAATCCTTCATTGCATAAACAAAGGCATAAAATCAAAAATATGGAGAGCATTAGTTCCGCTTTGTAAAACCTTAGTAAGACCACACCCAGAAAGCTGCATCCAGTTTTGGTCACCACATTACAAAAAAGATGTTGAAGCTTTGGAAAAAGCAACTAAGATGATTAAAGGCCTGGAGATAAAAACATATGAAGAACGGTTGCAGGAATTGGGAATTGCTAGTCTAGAGAAAAGAAGGACATGAAAGTAGTGTTCCAATATCTCAGGGGCTGCCACAAAGAAGAGGGGGTCAACTTATTTTCCAAAGCACTAGAGGGCAGGACAAGAAACAATGGATGGAAACTAATCAAGGAGAGAAGCAACCTGGAATTAAGGAGAAACTTCCTAACAATGAGAACAATTAACCAGTGGAACAGCTTGTCTTCAGAAGTTGTGGGTGCTTCATCACTGGAAGTTTTTAAGAAGAGACTGGACAGCCACTTGTCTGAAATGATATAGGCTTTCCTGCTTGAGCATGGGGTTGGATTAGAAGACCTCCAAAGTCCCTTCCAGCTCTATTCTGAATTGAATTGAAAAAATAAAACGAAGTAATAAAACAAAAACCTTCCTGAAAGAATAACCCTAGAATCAGATGAACCACCAATCCAACATCCACTCATCCATCCTGAGTGGAGGTATCCAAAGATCCAGTTTTTGCAGGGGCCTACCCTCCAAATTTAGGGCAGCCTCGCCCGTTTGAGACCCAGATGGCTAAGTTGAACTCCCCGTCCTGCAAACTATGGGGAAGGGCAAAAGATACCCCCACCACCCCTTTGACAATCCAACCCCTAATTTCATTTGAACAGCGCCTGGTGGCACAAAAGACACAATTTTATTTTGCAGTGAGATTTTCTGTGGAATCACAGAAAATCAGTTTCTCTGCACTTTGGATCAGGCTTGGGGGGGGGGCGGTAACCAGGCCGGATGGGGATGACGAATTCCACACAGCCTGGAAATGTGGAAAACCCCCCTCAGTTCCTTCCTTTGGGCTGGTGGCTGCAGAAACAAGTGCAGTGTGGGGCTGAGGCCAGGCAGTGGATTCTGCTTCAACTCTCCTGCATAACTCATGCCAGGGCAAATCTGAAACAGTTCAGCTATGGGCAAATGGTGGGCATGCTGAGGCAAGGTGGAGCCCAGCGTCCTCCCTTTTGTTCCATTTAATCTTAGGCAAACACAACTATCTTAAAGCCACTCTCTTGGTATACTTTCTTTATATTAGGATCTCGAGTTAACTTTGAATGGTTCCCTTCCCATATATTTAATTATACTTCCAGTATTTTCAGAGCAGTTTTTCTCAACCTAAGCAACTCTAAGATGTGTGAACGTCAGCTTCCAGAATTCTCTAGTCCATGTTCTGTTATGCTTCTTTGTCTTTGTATCCTTCAAAGCACCAGAGTGGTTTTTATTTCTTCCCTATACATTGTTATGAAGTCACATTAGTGGTGGGTTGTCCCCGGTTCGTACCGGTTCTATAGAACCGGTAGTAAAACTGGCAGGAGGCTCCGCCCACCGACCCCAACATCATCAAAACGCTTCTGCGTATGTGCAGAAGCTTCTCTACTTGCACGTGGCCCAACTACAAATCAGTAGTAAGGGTAGGTAGAACCCACCCGAGTCACATGTTTAAATCACATAGATTTCATAGCCACTTCTTTGCTGGTATCACTCAACTCTATCTCTACATTCCATTATCTCATTCAATTACCTTTCTCCAGCTGCCTCTTGAATCTTGTTATTGCTTCATATGCATATGCAAGACTAAATTTCCAATTGAAATTTCTTTCCAAACTAGCTTTTTCTCATTCTGTTTAACTGCAGTGTCACTATCTAACACAGACATGTCAAACTCAAGAGCCATGAGCCAGATCCAGCCTATGATGTGTTTAGATCAGTGATGGATTGCTACCAGTTCACACTGGATCGGGCAAACCGGTAGCAGTGGCAGTGGTAGGCTTTGCCGTGCACGAATGTGCGAACTGGTAGTAACGGGATTTGGAATCTGCCCCTGGTTTAGATCTGGCCCGCAAGCAGACTAGTAGGTGATTGAGTAGTTACCTCCTCACTTCTTCATGTGTCTTGTCAGTGGCATTGTAAGCCGCCCTGAGTCTCCGGAGAAGGGCGGCATATAAATTGAACCAATAAATAAGTGGCAGCAGCGCTAGCAGAGAACGGGGTGGCAGGAGCCTCTCCAACGTGGGTCAACAAACCAGCATCCTTACCATGCATGATTAGAAATGGGGATTCCTTTTCGAGAAAGGCCAGCCTCCCTCGTGCAGGACTGGGGAGTGCTGCTCTCCTGCTTCCTCCTCTTGCTCTCCAGAGATCTGTCAAGGCAGAAGTTGGACTCAGAAGAAACTGCTTCCTGCAATCTTTCTCCTCTACGCTTCCAAATGCAGCAGCATCGTCCTTCACCTCCTGCTTTGCCAGAGTGGGCACTGGACAGGGAAATGCCAAGGATGTTTGGGATTGGGAGAAGAACTTGTCCTTTGGCGTACACTTATACACTTACCTTCCAAGCTTGGAAACTTATCCACATCTGAGCTAGCAAACTGCCAATCATGCTTGGGTTTGGGGAGAAAGCCCTTTCCTTCCTTTGTGACTAAAAGTCCCCCAACATGGAATGCAGTGTTCGTGTCTGTGTCTGTGACCACTCAGCCACACCTATCCAGCCATGCCCACCTGGCCACTGTGAGTCATCATAGTTTTACATGCAAGTGGCCCTTTTATGGCAACCATAATGCTAATGCGGCCCTCAATGAAATTGAGTTTGACACCCCTGATCTAACCCATTGAAATTTATTTATTTCCTTATTTTTATTGTATTATCTGTATTTAGAACACTGCCTATTTTTAAGATAATTTAAGATGCTGATTTTTTATTTTGGGTAACTTTGATGGAAATTCTATTGCATCTTTTAAAGAAAGCTTTGTTTTTTGTGTTTTCTTTAGTTGTGCTGTTGAACTTTTATAGATATCCAATTCTTTCAAAGACTGGGTAAGCAAAAAATATTTTAATGAACAAATAAATAAGTGCACAAGTTTACAATATGTCACTTTCTGTTCTTATTTCTAAGGAAACAGGTAATTAGAATGATTAGGAAGATTTCATCTTTATAACAAATAAAGATTCCGTCTAATCTTTTCCAATTAAAACCTTTCTTCCAATAAAGAAAGCATCAACATTTAGTATTTTGTAGTGCATTAAATATAACCATGATAAAATAAATTTTACATGCATTCACATGTAACAGTTTGCATTAAATATAACCATGATAAAATAAATTTTACATGCATTCACATGTAACAGTTCACAGGTATGAATGGAAGACATAATTGAATTACATTATGAAAACATTCCATAGATATAGCATTGAATAAAAAATAAAATACAAATATAAATGACATTTATAAAAAATAGTGCTTTGACCTCTGCATATATTCTTCTCTGATCAAAATGAAATCCTTTCACTTATAAATATTAATAAAATATTTGTTTATATTATTAAATAAACAGATTCTAAATGAATCTTTATTTCACACATGAAGAAGATTTTGTTCTTTTTCAGTATCTGTAGCAACCTCTTTATAGTTTTTGTTTGTAGCAAGTCTCTCCTTCTTGTTTAGATACCTGTGAGAAAAAAGAACATCTTTAGAAGAACATAAAATAAGTGGAATCTATTGCAGGTCATGAAATTATCTTCTTTTATTTCTTCAATGTACAACTTAGATTCTAAGGTACTTTAAAAGATATTACATTAAGTTCAAAAAACAAAGGCAATGGTGTAGATATGTCAATGAGATTCCTTCATTTTTCCCTGTTCTATGATTTTTGCTTTTTCCATAATTCTCTTTCTCTTATTCTCTAATTGAAGGATTTCAAAAGTTACATTTTAGCACATTAAGGCATGAAGGCATATGCTGTAACATTTTGAATTTATGAATTCATTTTGAATATCAAAGTCCGTTTTCACACCTTGCACAGATGCTGTACTTGAATTTTACAAAAGGACATATTTAAAAACAGTAAAAAATTATTCATATGTAGTGATTTGAATAAGGTCCAGAAATGGAAACAAAATTATTAATACCATCATGACATTCTGCAAATGAGATCAGATTAGACTCTTAAAATGCATTTTAAAAAGCCGATTTGCTTCTGTCCCTTTGACAGCTTTTTGATATGCAGAAATTTTTCAGATAAAATGTTCTTCATTCCCTATCTCAGATCCTTATTTATGTGTTTGTGTGTTTGCTAAATTCCCTTTGAAGAGTTTGGGGTGTATATACCTGAAAATACAAAAAGAAATGCAACAGCCTAGCTTTGTATTTGATTACTATGAAATAGAAGATGTGGGATGATTACAATCCCATCTCCAGAAGTGTTGCTTACCTTCGGTAAAAGTATATTAATAATAAAATGGCACTGAAGAAAAATAGGCACACAAGGATAGTAAATGCCAAGTATTCATTGCTCAAGGGTTTCTTGACCGTATTCAGATTTGAATGGCTACATCGTTCCCCAATCCAACCCTCCTTACACCTAAGAGAGATAGGAAAAGTCAACATTAGAAATACTGGGTTTTTTTAGTATCAAAGAAATTGCAAGCTGAGACCACAGTCAACAATGAAGCATTATTCCAAAGTATCCACCAAAGTACTACATTATAGTAACTTCCCTTTAAGAGAGAATCCGAAGGACTGAACTTCTGGGAAAGGGAACAGATTTATTGGTGTTCTCAATAAATTATGATCCCCAAAATTCTTTTAAGACATAGTTTGTCAAACTTTCTCATTTCACATCACCCCTAGCGGTTCCTTAACTGCTGTCTGGCACGCTGGGGCACAAAGCTCATTAGTCATTCTGTTTATCCTATGTGGCTCTTGCAAATTCACTCTGATTGCAAAGTACTGTGATGCAGTTTGGGAACTGCAGCTTCAAGCAATGTCAGAATAGTTAAAATGAAATGAAACACTTGAAATGTAGAGGTACCAGTACTGTTTAGCCTTTCCAATCTAATGCCCTCAGGACTTATTGGACTACAACTGCTATCAATCCCCCTCTAGCAAAAACATATCCATATAAGCTGTCAGTGGTGAAATCACAATTTTTTTTACTACCGGTTCTGTGGGTGTGGCTTTGTGGGCATGGCAGGGGAAGGATACTGTAATATCCCATTCCCTCCCCATTCCTGGGTGAAGGATATTGCAAAATCTCCATTCCCACCCCACTCGGAGGCCAGCCAGAGGTGGTATTTGCCAATTTTCCGAACTGCTCAAAATTTCTGCCTCGGGTTCTCTAGAACCTGTCAGGAACTGCTGGATTTCACCCCTGCAAGCTATGGATAAGAGTTTTAATCTCATTAATCTAAAACATACTAGGTTGTGAAGGCTGTTTTCATATATATGCATTATGAACACATAAATGAATGAGCTGTTGATAGCCTTGGTTGATGATTATATGGTATCTAGTTACTAAAAACTCTTAGTGACAACACAGATTTTCTCTAGAAAAGCCCCTCTCCTACTTGATCTTTCAGTCTTCTAACAGTATATATCCATTGTTGCTGTAACTGAATCCATCCACCTTGCTGCATGTTATTTTCTTTTCTTCCATTTTTCCTAATAGTATAGACTTCTCCAGGTTTCCCTAGAACGTACGTATCTGAAGTATGACTATTTGAACCTTATCATTTGTACCTTGTGAAGATTGTTTGATTATCCATTTACTTGGATAATACTTTACTGTCCATGGTCTTTTTGGACATGTGTTGCGACATCTGGAAAAATGTGGCATACTTTACATAATCCTCAAAGATTGAAGGCAAATGAGGTCCAGGCAGAAGAAAAACATCATGGCTTCAAAATCTAAGGGACTGGTTTGAACAAAACTCAGCCGCACTTTTTCGTGCAGCTATTGACAAAAATAGGATCATTAACATGATTGCCAGCATTCGATGTCGGATATGGCACAAGAAGAAGAATCCATGGTCTTCTACAACACCAATGTTCAAACGAATCCATATTCTTTTTATTTTGCTTCTTCAAAGAAAAATTTTCTCTTCCACAGTGTGTCACAGGGAAACCACATTGCCTCCATTATTCTGATCTTTGTCAGTATGGATATAGTCCAGTATCTGAATCTTTTCCAAGCTTTCATGGCTAACTCCATCAAGTGTAGTCTGTGGCATATTTCTTGATTGCTTTACTCTTGATAAGAATAAAAGACAGAAGCTATCAATATCTTTATTATCAATTTTAAGGCTGCTTGAAGAACCTTTCAACATTAATTTGGTCTTCTTTATCTTTAATTTTAATCCTAGTTTCTTTGTGTACCTTGACTTTCATTACTAGAACTTACATGTCATTTGTATTTTCAATTGTCAGAATAGTTCTCAGTCTCTTTCTCCAATTTTAAAACAGTGCTCTTCTTCTTCTTTCAAAAACAAAAAACAAAAATCCGAGGTGATGACAATTTAGCAGCTCCTGAAACAAGCTCTTAACATGTGACTCACTTCCCTGCCCTTGGCTGAATCCTTACAGCTTAAAATGACATCCAGAGACAAGAAAAAAAAATTCAAGTCCAGTTCCAGTAATGATTCTCAGGGCCATATGTCTAATAAAGCTTTAGTCTTTTTCAATATCCAGAAATACTATCTAATATAAGCAGCTGTAAAAAAAAATTTCTAAATCAAAAGGGCAAGCAATGTTAGAATCCATGTACAAAGATAGATTTTCTCCCCCAACTAGCAAGATAAAGCACAACAAAACAGAGAACTGTGGCTATTTTTGAAGTATTCTAGGATTCTTGTTGTTTCTATCTTGCTAGTTGGGGTTAGTGTTAGGATTAGAAGTGTTAAAAAAATCAGATTGCGCAGAGAAGATAAGAGTGAATAGAGAAAATCTGTATGGACGCTAAGAGTCAATGCCAATTCAATGACTCATAATCATTAATCAAAATTATTGACAATTTCAAAGGTTTCTATACTTTCTATGTAATAATTAGTTCAAGCAGGGAGATAAAAGACCAATAGCAAGCTAGAATGTGATCAAAACTTTCAAAACTAATTATGTTCCAGTTTCTGTTTAACAGCAAGTTTCTAGAGAGGTACGGAGGTAAGAAAAACAGTTCCTGAATTTCTGTGTCTTCAAAGTAAAGGAACAGGAGCAGCAGTTTTAAAGAAAAGTGAGCTTACTTAAAAAGATAAACATTATCATCATTATTTATTATTATCACCATCATTTCCACACTTTACTTCACAGCATCCCTTTTACCTGCAGTAATATCGGTCCAAACTCTCTGCGTATCTACAAATTCCATTGAAACAGTAACTTCGCCATTCTGGCTTGCATTCTGTCTCTCTCCCCACTTGAGTTATAGGTACAACAGTTCCTGTTTGAATGACAGCAAACATGTGCATAAATAAAAGCTAACCTGCATTATCGTCTGTGAAGACATGGCTTTCTTCAAGGATCAAAGACATGTAGCTGGCGTGTCTACTGGAGTCTAAAAAGCTGTGGTGTCAACCATCTGGGACAAAATGGATCCCTCCTTTAACTTGGTGAGATGCATCTTCTGCATGTTTACTTTGGTCTTCCTAAACTCTAAAGTCAATTTATTTTTCACGTTAAGGATAAAACTTTCTCTTCCTTAACGTGGATTGGCAGAAGGCCAAGGTATAGTGGATAAGAACTTTAGAATTAGATCTGGGGAAATCCAGGCTCAGCTGGGAATATATATAGCCCAGATTGATGCTTTTTCTCAATCTAATTTATTTCATAGGATTGTAACAAAGATAAAAAGGTAGGTTTAAAAAAAATATAAAATATTTTTCTTCTATTTCAAGATGTCTCTTTTTAAAAGAAAATCAAAATGGTATTATTAGAAAAAGCATAATTAAGTACTTGTCAGAAAGATAAGATGTTGGCTTATTAAAAATTGTTTTGAGTGCATTTAAAAAAACTTTTTCTTTCAATATCTGGATATTATAAGGGCTTCCAGATTTCATGTGGTCATTTCATACTGTTTGCCATTTAGAGCACAATGCATCAGAAGTATTTCCTGAAAAGTCTATTGAAAAATGGAATGGAATGGAAACTGATTAAGAGTTCACAAAAGTTTCTATAGGTGCCTTTAAGCAGTTTACAGTTTAAAAAAATGTGTATTTAGTGTCATCCATCTGTATCCCTGGCACTTTACAGTGGAACATATAACAGAAACAAGACTCAGAAACAAATCTTATTTCCAAAGAAATACAGTTTTAATTTTTACAGAAAGGAGATGTGACTATGATGAGCGCAAAAGTGTCAAGAAGCAGAAGAAATGCCGACTGTTAAGGATACTGGGAGTACTCATTTATTTTATTCATTATCTGGAAAATATGCTGATATTTTACTGAATACTAGAGAATAATCTGACTTACCTACAGTAGTTACACAGTTTTCAGTCTTATTAACTCCACATAACGGAATTACTGTTGTACTAAGAGTGGTTTGAATTAGGTGCCATCCTAAAAAAAAAACCAAAACACAGCTTTAAGAGAAATAGACACTTCCAGAAAAAGTTTCCATGTCATCATGGAAAGTTTCTATTGTGTCATGTCAGTGAACAGTTCACTGTTCATGCCACTTTACTTTACTTCAAAGGCTGACATAACAGAATGTGCCATCTACAAATTACCAGCCACTACTGACACACAGTAAGCCTAATTTAAGGAAAATCTCAAGTTAAAGAAGGAGTTACCCCATTTCTAGACTTATAATCAAATTTATGAAGACTTGTGGAAGACAATAGAGGTGATGGTGCAAACAAGGAGAATATCACATTCTTGAACACTGAGAAGAAAAGCTACTGATTCAACCATGCAATTAAAATTTTGAATGCATCTCCTTGGCCTCAGTAATTCTAAACTATGTAGTTTCAAAGTTCAAGGTGCAGCTGAAACTGTTCAAAACTATAGCCAGAAGGCAGTTTCTATGAAGAATTCTGTTGCCTAAACACTGTCTTTCATGAACAGACTATGCAGAACAAAGTTTTTCAATTTATGCCAGGATGGTGGCTCATAATTGCTATCAGATGTAGCAAAAATATTCCCAGTAGTTGTATAATATGTTTAGCAGCACTCCTTTTATCATCAAGTTTCCCTTTTCCTACTCCCTACATTCAAGTGTTGGGTCAGAATGTTGCGTAATGGATAAAATTAAGATGGTGGCGAATCATCTTGTTTTTTTACTCCTATCCTGGAGTAAAACAACAACAACAAACTAAGCACCTCCTGCTGTGATGGGTTTGGCAGATGAAGAAAGACCTGATCTATAATTAGGAGTTGAAATTAGTGGCTGTATTTCTTTGAGAAAGACTCAGAATTTTCTCAAAGTGCAGAAAATATGCAGACAGTGAATGTCAAACCAAAGTAATTATTGAGCCACTGAACAACTTAGTTAACAAATCTTTTAATCAAGGAGTAGAAGTGTTGATTTAAGCAATTTGCACTTCTAATACCTGAACACAATTCTTGGTAATTTTATCACTTCCTTAATTTATGTTGTACTGAGGAACACATTTTAAAATTGAACTTGAATAGCAAAGGATCACAATATTGCTGAAATTTCTATGACTGATGAGTTAAATTAGTAAAGATATTATCTTGAGAGCTATCATTCAATTTTAATTAAAATTAAAAAAACTTGCATTGGTCCTTCTGTATTTAATAAGTTTATTATCAAAGTTAGAAATGAATAATTATGTTCTGGAAGCTGTATTCTGAACTATTGAATATTGTATGAGGTGCCAGGTTCTTTAGGTTGTAAATACTTGGCTTAACATAATGTGTGAACACAACCTCTGACTTTTGGACTGGATAAACTCAACTTTTAACACTAAACCATATTCAGCAAAGCTTAAACAGCAATAGCACTTAGACTTAAATACCGCTTTACAGTGCTTTACAGCACTCTCTAAGCAGTTTACAGAGTCAGCATATTGTTCCCAACAATTTGGGTCCTCATTTTATCCACCTTGGAAGGATGGAAGGCTGAGTCAACCTTGAAGCCTGGTAAGATTCGATCTAACATTTGCAGGCAGCCAGCAGGCAGCAGAAGTAGTCTGCAGTACTGCATCTAACCACTGCGCCACCGTGGTCCATCTTAAACTTAAATATCAATTGAAGCATAGGTATATTGCTGGCTAAGAATGTCAACTGTGATCCTAAGAAAATGACAGACCTTGATTCTGTCACTTATGATTTGATGTCCAGAACTGCACATAACTGGAGGTAGCTCAGAAGCTTTCATTGATACAGGTACTAGGATGTATAGTATACTGATTGACTGTTCTGATCTTATTAAACCAATTATGCATTAACTACAAAGGGTATCAGCTTATTTATGGTCCAATCCAAAGTGATATCATAGACCTGTATAGGGTCTTTAATAGTTAGGGCCAAATTAAATTATGGCGAACAAGTATATGAATTTGAATATGAATTTGAATTTCCCAAGCGACCATGGAGATCCTACATGAGTGACTGCAAGGAAGAATAGAGGTTAACAGAAATGAGATACAGGGTCTTTGGCAGGGGCTAATTCTTATCTGCAGGATCTAGGATAATCTTATCTCCAAATTTTCTCTTAGATGTTACTCCCAAAGAGTGACATGAGGCTTAGTTATTCTGACTTTCTCATCTAAATCTCCCCATGCTAGTCCCTTCAGGCCATGAAAACGCTTTTACAGAGCAAAGTAGGACTTGAAAGGAACTGCTGTCAGATTTGGTATCAAGTTCTGGATGACCATTAGATGGAAATAAAGACTCACCATTTGCTGCCATCTAGAAATTATATGGAATTCTGCATTCTAGTCCTATTCAAGGAGAAGCTATTAACCAAATGAGAGTTTAACTTTAATCCCTTCCAAATTTAATCATGTTTATAGCTAAACTTTCTCCCCAGATAACTACTTATCAGAAGGCTAACCTAGTTTTAATTTCATGACAAGTCCTGAAGAGAATTGGGAAATGAGGGTTTCTTTTGATATTTTCAATCTTTCAAGTCTACTCAAGGAAAAGGGATGACTGAATTAATTAAGCTGGTATTTAAATTCATGAACTGAATTCTCCTCATGGAAAATGGCTATTGTGCAATTTGGTGATCAGTCTCTCTCTCTCTCTCTCTCTCTCTCTCTCTCTCTCTCTCTTTTTCTCTCTCTCTCTTTCTCTCTCTCTCTCCAGCCCCCCCCCAAACAATATAATCTATCATTTCTTCTTTTGGAGAGGCTTTTGAGACTTTAGAAAGCATGCAGAGAAGAGCAAAAAGATGATGAGGGAATGAAGGCTAAAACATATAAAGAACAGTTGCAGGAACTGGGTATGTCTAGTTTGATGAAAAGAAGGACAAGAGAAGTGGGACATAAGAGCAATGTTCCAATATCTCAGGTGCTGCCACAAAGAAGAGGGAGTTAAGCTATTCTCCAAAGCACCTGAGGGTAGAACAAGAAGCAAAGGGTAGAAACTAATCAAAGAGAGAAGCAACTTAGAACTAAGGTGAAATTTCCTGACAGTTAGAATAATTAATCAGTGGAACAACTTGCCTGCAGAAGTTGTGAATGCTCCAACATTGGGAATTTTTAAGATATTGGATAACCATTTGTCTGAAGTGGTGTAGGGTTTCCTGCCTAGGGGTTGGACTAGAAGACCTCCAAGGTCCCTTCCAACTCTGTTATTCTAGATTGGGGAAGACAGACCAGCCACATGAAAGTTAATATCTATCCATGCTTTAACTTTTGAGGCAAAGAGGTCTTGAAATGGTATGAACTTATCCCTGCAGTCTCCAAAAATTCATCATTAAAAAAATTAAATTTGGTTGAAGCATATAATCTTTTTCTGGGTAAAGTCTGTAAAATACAGCCTCTGGATCCTCAGGGATATGTTTCTCTTCCTTGCGCCCAGCCAGAAGTAGCCATCCTATCACCCCCCAAAACAATGATGCTATAAAGCTAGCATTTTTTTCTACTTCTGTAACAAAATCATTGGGCATCTGCAGCAAGAAATTCTTACAACGGAATAACCAATAAGCACTCTTAGGACATGGAACCACAACGCAACTTTGGCTTAGCAACATCTCTACTTGCCACATTCCCAAGGCATTAGCTGTGTACTGTTCCCAATTTGTGACTCAGACAGCTTTAACTGTACCAGTGTTAAAGGAGGGTTTTCCTTTTTCCTATTGCCTTTAAGACGTTACCTAGTCATTTTGGTGAGGAGTTAACTCAGGGGTCTCCAACCTTGGCAACTTTAAGACTTGTGGACTTCAACTTCTAGAATTCCACAGCCAGCTTAGCTGGCTGTGGAATTCTGGAAATTGAAGTCTACAAGTCTTAAAGTTGCCAAGGTTGGAGATCCCTGAGGTAAGTGACTGGCAATGACTAGCAAAAGAGGCAATAAAGACATGATAGGATCGAAAGCAGTGTAAACTATCATGCCTTTCGTTTTGCACCGGGCGGGAGCATTCACGTCGTTGGTCAGCGGCTGGAGCGAAAAGAAGGAATGGCAGCTTACCCAAGAAAAGCAAGGCGCCTCCGAGGTTCTGAGAGATGCAACTAGCCATTTATCCACCGTCACGGAGCAGGCTGTCTTTGATGTCGGGGTGTTTTTTACGCGATGTAAAGGACTAACGCCCGGTTTCTGCTTGCCGTCGAAGGAGAGCTACTCTTCTACTACGCTCGGCGCACCTTCTTATTTTATAGCCTCCGGATCCGGGGGCGGGCGGGGGCCGGGCTCAGCCAAGCTTATGCAAAGCGTTTGAAATTCCCCGCTGACGAAATCACAGCTGGAGGTGTCTTTCCACAGAGGGGTGAAGGCAGGGCTGCTCCCTTCACCTGCTTCGCTCTAAAGGCAGAAAGGAAGGAGGGAGGGAGCGCGGCCCTCTCAAATTCGACCGCAGAGTCGTCCGCGGAACCTTCACAGCTTCTGTTGGGAAATAGGTGAATCTGGGCCTGATTCTGGTTTCCTGTTAAGTTGGATTCCAGTGGAATCTCCTCTCGAGGAAGCCTTTCATTCAATGGTTTGGTCCCAAGAGCTCCAGAGAAGGCATGGCTTGGCTCCAGGATGTCTGCAGGCGGAGTCGTCATAGGTAGAGCTGGACTAGCAAATGCAGGTGCAAGGGCAGGTTATTTTTTCTCACCTCCCCCCACTCCGCGATTGCAGCGGCGGATCCATAGGCGGGGGAAGTAAGAGGGAGGAAGCGGAAGGGCTGGCTCCCATTTAAGGATTGGTTTGCTGTTTGCTTGCTTCAATCCCTGTTGTGATGAGGTTGGCAAATAGAGAAATAATACCCAGATTAGATAATCTGAATAGGTATAAATCGGGAGTGACGTGAGTCCTCAAGCAGCTGTGAAAATGACCTTTCAGCTCTCAGTTGAAACATCTGAATGTTGGCAATGCAATAGAGATGGCAAAAAAGGCCATTTAATGGTCAGATCCAAAATACCCAATTCTACTTTGTTACATGTAATGCTAATCCAGGTTTCATAGAAGTCTAGATTTGCACATTATTAAGGTTAGTGAATGGACTCGTACTTCTCAGTAAACCAGAAAGAAGCAAAACACATTAGTCTCAAAGGTGCTTTTTCAGGATCCAACTGGACTATCTTGTTTGTTTTTGAAGATGTTTTGCTTCTCACCCAAGAAACTTCTTCAGCTTTGACAGGATAGTAGGGAATAGAAGGATTTATATTCTTTGCAGACAGCTGGTAATTTGTATCCTTTTAGAGGGTCCTTGAAGCACTTAGAGGTCCTCAGAGTCACCTGAGTAGTGCACCTGGTTCTTGTAGTCTGCAATTTTTTCTCTGGAAATGCATTCCTATTCCCACATCATTCAAAGGGTGTTCATCCCAAATTGTATAGCTAAATGTCTGTAGAGATTCTCAGTCATCGTGGTTGTCCTGGTGCTTTTTCAGGAGGCAACTGGACTTTCTTGATTTTTCTTTGAAGATTCTCATCCAAGAAACTTCTTCAGCTCTGACACGATAGTGGGGAATGGAAAGTCCAGTTGCCTCCTGAAAAAGCACCTTTGACCTGGATGACCGAGAATCTCTACATATAATGCACATTAGATATTCTCCTTGATTTATGCCCAGAATTGAGCCCAAAATATCAAGATGGTTGTTAAAAGTGTTTTGTCCCATTTTCTGACCTTTCTTGCCACAGCTGTTATGGGAATCACTGCAGCTGTTAGTAACAAGAAGAAAGGTCAGAAAATGGGATACTGCACAATGGGATACAGAAAAGTGGGATACTGCAACAGTCATAAATACAACAGTCATAAATACAAGCCAGTTGTTAAGCATCCAGATTTTGATCATGTGACCACAGGGATGCTATAACAGTCCTAAGTGCGAAAAATATTCATGTCACATTTTTCAGTGCCATTGTAACTTCAAATGATCACTACAGGTATGGTAGTAATCATGAAGAGTACCTGTACAGTTTAGTATTAAAGACCAATATACCTGGATATATTACACTATCTTGTATTTATGATAATTACTTGGGATTAGGAAAACAAAAGTCTCTCAATAGTATAATTCTCCCTCTCTTGTTTTTTCAACTGCCTTTTTCAATGAACTTTGTATTAATTCTTCTAGGTTTCCTAAGCTCAGTTTTTGAGTGATAGTTTAACTAAAATGAAGCCATTTACCTAAATAAAGTATCTTCATGAAAATTTTTGCTTTATTTATTCAATAAAGGGGGAAAACAATAACAGGAAAATGGGAAAATGGGAAAAAGACAAAAATTGTATGCTGTATACTGAAAACAAATTATTAAGATATAAGGATTTATGCACTGATTATAGACAATGGATTAGATAAATTTATAAGAGATTGGAAGTTATTTGTGGATTTTCTCTGTATACAATACAGTAACTGATTGGTAACAGAGGAATTTGAAGATTAGTTTTATCTTTGGGGTTATCTGTTGATTGTTTAATTTGATATACACACATGCACACATGCAGACACAGACAGACACCAAACAGAGATTGGGTAATTTGATTGTTAGACAAATATATTTTCACATCAGGGACAAAGTTTTATGTAATATGGTATTTTCATCAATATAATGTAGTTAGGTAAGTTTATAACAAGTTTGTAACTTGTTATGTGAGGTGAAGAGAATACATCAGATTTTTAATATATTTGTTAGCATTCAACCAAGGTTTAATATATTTTGTATTCAGTGTTATTGTCAATGATGTATTCATTTTTTGTTCTTTTTTTTCCTACATATTCTTTTTCTTTCTTTTTCTTGTTTTTCTTTCTTTGTTGGCATCGGATGGTTGTTAGTTTGCTTCCTAATTTTTTGTTTTGTGTTTTAGCTTTGGAAATAAAAAAAAAATGAAGAAGGATATAAGGATTTATGTTTGAATTTTTAACTGGTCTTTGAGTGTTTCTCAAAGAATTGATTTACAAATATTGAACTGTGTGTTCAATAGCTGAGTTCTACTAAACATTTTAAGCTTTAATTCCTTACCCATAAAATATGAGCCTCTGCTGAATGCTTTTTTTCCAGATCCAGTTTTAGAATTTAGTGAAATTTAATGAAAAACAGAAATCTAAGAGATTTAAACTTGTACATGCAGGTTTATGAGATAGAAATGCAATGAATGACTGGCCTCTAGTCAGTAGCATATTTGAATGTTGCAAGCTGAGGAAATCTGATCTATCCTATAACTCTAAATAGTTTGACAAAGTCCCTGTCTCCAGGGATTTCTGTGTGTTTGTGCATGTATGTGAAAAATCTGAGCCAACTTTCCAAAGTGATCTGTTCATTGGCCTTCCACAGAATTAATACTAGCAATTCTTGCAGCTAAATTCAGGGTTAGTGTTAAGGCTAGGGATGTCAAACTCGCTTTCATTGAAGGCCGCATCAGGGTTGTGTTTGATCTCCAGGGTGGGCACAACCAGGGTGGGTGCGGCCAGTTTGGTATCATTCGTGTCAGGTGCACCTGTGGTGGCCAAGTGCTAAGGCAGGACTTCCCTTAGAGTCCTAGACCCTCCCTCCCTCTATTATAACTTCCTTCCTTCCTTCCTTCCTTCCTTCCTTCCTTCCTTCCTTCCTTCCTTCTTCCTTCCTTCCTTCCTTCCTTCCTTCCTTCCTTCCTTCCCCTCTTTCCTTTTTCCTTCCTTGCTCTCTTCCCATCTTCCCATCTCTTTCTTTGTCTTTCCTTTTTCCCTTACTCCTTTCTTGTCCTTTCTTGGATGCTCAAATGCGAAAGAGGAAACATTTCTCCTATTGTTTTGTTTTGTTTCCTTTTAGTTTGTTTTGCTAGCCCTCTGCCAGCAAAAATGGAGGTCCGGGAGGTTGTGTGCATCCCCCCCAGGCCCTGTTTTCGCTTACAGAGGGCTGCGGAAGGCCGTTGTGGCTGAAAATGGGGCCTGGGGGCACACATGGCCTCCACAAGCTCTGTTTTTGCTGACAGAGGGCTGCATGAGGCCATCATGGCAGAAAACAGGGCCCAGGGGACTGCATGTGGCTCTCCTGAGCTCAATTTTTGCTGGCAGAGGCACCACGGGCCAATCCTTCACTGTTTCCAGGATGGCCCTGTGGACCAGATCTATGCAACCCATGGGCCAGATCCGACCTGCGGGCCTTGAATTTGACACCCCTGGTCTAGGCTTTGGTTTGACCAAGGAAGAGATTTACAACTAGTCCTCAAATATCACCATGATGGAGCCTGCCAATTATGGTCATAACTCATGCCAGTAAATCGGGCCACTAACCTGATTTTACAACCTTTTTGGTGGTGATTGATAATTAACCACTGGAGTTGTTAAGTCAACTTAAGGATCTGGGAGGACGGGGGTGGTGGACCCTACCTGATCCAGCCCTTTTTTGCCAAGAGGCTCCTAATCTTGTCAATGAACTGTAGAGCTCAAATATCTCAGTAGACTTTATAGCTGCCTTTGTCATGTGGACCAAAGCCTAATGTTTTAATTGAAAGAATAATTTTAAGCTCTGTGATTAGTCATTAAAAAAAATCTGTAGTCAACCATTTCACAGAATGATATCACCAAGTTTGATTCCAGTTCTTACATTAAGATAGGGGAAGGCATTTCTTTAATGCTTGCGCTAAATCAACCTGAGGAATCAATGATCTGAAAAGAGCTATTTGTGGAATGTCCTGTGTCAGGTGAAGGGAAACCTAGTTCCTTGGTAACCTTACCAATAACCTTTTGTGCCATTTAGCATACCTGAAAAAGAATGTAGTGATTGCTGCCAGAGTGGCACTGGCTAAGGCACTGTGGTATGGTTAGAAGAACATTTCTTCTGTTCGTATCAATGAAGCATCTCTACTCAAAAGAAGAAAGAAGTGCATTCCAAAGTGACAGGTAGGGTTAAATTACACCCACCCCATGCATTTACCTCTGAGAGAGCAAACCTTGGAAAGAATTAATAACCAACAACACTGGTGTTGTCTAGGAGGAGGAAATTGACAGAATTATAGAAGGCAGACATAAAAAAACTCCCTCTCTACCACTATCACCACCTGCAGTGAAAGCTATAGAATCAATCAATAGTGTCTGTGTGTGATTATTTATTGAGAATATTACCCCCTTGTTTTGCAAAAAAACTTGAAATTAATATAACTAATGTATAGAATAGAAAACTACTGGAGTGTGCATGCATATGTATGTGTAAAAGATGCATGCACACGCATGAGCGCACATAAACCATCAAAAATTATGTGTAAGAATCCGAATAAAGACCATTATCATGAAATTCAAATATAGGCATTGTCTTGCAGGCACGACCCTTACATCTGCTGAAAAAGAAATTCTGGTCTCATATCCTTGAAGAAGTGGATTATATGTTTTACCAGATAAAACTTTGCACAATCATCCTGCATCACTCACAGCTTTTGGAGAGGACTAGATTTTAATGTCTTTCATTGCTAGTCTGCTTTTTTCATATTGTATTTTCTTTTCATAAAAATACTTCATTAAGCAGGAAAAGATGGAATGTCTGCTTTATTGATAGCAGCAGGAGTTTTCCTCCTGGAAACACCCAGAAAGAAGGATGATCCTGACTACCTTGATAGGATTCATTAAAATCCTATCCTGGGCCCAACATACTGTTCTACCTGTAAATATTTGAGGTTTTGATTCTAGCATATATTTGGTCCTGAAAATGTTGTGATTACTTGCTGTCTTAAAGAAGCAGGATAGGAAGAATAATCTCTTAATATATAATTTTTATAAAAGAAATTTTTAAAACAATATAAACCAATTCTCTGGAAAGTGCTCTAATGCTAGGAACGATGGAAGGAAAGAGAGGACAGCTAACAGCAAATTACAGTAGTGATAACTGTTAGGTGTAGATCATCATGAAGAAAATCTGCAGCAATTTGTCCAGGCAGTCACAAAAAGCCTACACTGGCTTGAAGCTCCTTCCTCCCCACAAAACCTGATTGGCTATGAAGATAAATTTACCACAAAAACAAAAGCTTCATTGACTGTAGGCTTTTTCTGAGTTTAATTCAAATTTTGTACTTTATCCGAGAGAAATTGGCCATCTCTGTCACCCAGGCCTAAACAAAAAATTAGATTATTCACATCATAATCTGAGGTTTCTTCCTTGGTATTCCACCAGCAAATAATTGAAGAAGGAATACATTTAACTTATAACACTTTATTTATATAACACCAAATTTAATCACAAAGTCTCTCTCAGCTTTTTCTGACTCGTTTTACTGGAGAGGCTAAAACTTAAATTTGGGCTAAGAAAACACAATTGCTATATTCATATATATATATGTCTAAACAAATAACTCATATTATGACTTTACTTAATGGTTTGGTTTGCACAATATCCCAAAACAATGGTTGAGTTCTCAGAACACACTGAATCACAAATTATTCAGCTTCATTTCACCCTAGTCTACTGTGTTGTGGGAACCTAGTCATTATTTAGAATAGAATAGAATAGAATAGAATAGAATAGAATAGAATAGAATAGAATAGAATAGAATAGAATAGAATAGAATAACAGAATTGGAAGGGACCTTGGAGGTCTTCTAGTCCAACCCCCTGCCCAGGCAGGAAACTCTACACCAGTTCAGACAAATGATTAAGCATCATTTTCTTAAAAATTTCTAGTGTTGAGGCATTCACAATTTCTGCAGGCAAGTTGTTCCACTTATTAATTATTCTAACTGTTAGGAAATTTCACCTTAGTTCTAAGTTGCTTCTCTCTTTGATTTGTTTCCACCCTTTGCTTCTTGTTCTACCCTCAGGTGCTTTGGAGAATAGCTCCAAAGCAACTCCCTCTTCTTTGTGGCAGCACCTGAGATATTGGAACATTGCTATCATGTCCCACTTCTCTTGTCCTTCTTTTCATCAAACTAGACACACCCAGTTCCTGCAACTGTTCTTTATATGTTTTAGCCTTCAGTCCCCTAATTATTTTTGTTGCTCTTCTCTGCACTCTTTCTACAGCAAGGGTCTGCAACCTTAAACACTCAAAGAGCCATTTGGACCTGTTTCCCACAGGAAAAAAAAAACCACCACTTCCTGTGCCTGACTATTTCTTGAGTGGCCAGAAAACTAGCATATGTAGTTGAATTAAACATTCTGTTTTCTTCTGAAACTTTTCTTTTCTTGGATTTATCCATGGTTGGCCTACTGGGAGTTGAAAAGCTCAATAAATCGCATGTCGGCGGGTGTCGTACATTGGCATTTATGACACATATTTTGAATGAAAGGTAGCCGCAGCAGAGGGGTGAAAGAACCACATGCGGCTTCAGACCCGCAGGTTGCTGACCCCTGTTCTAGAGTCTCAACAACTTTTTTACATTGTGGCAACCAAAACTGAATGCAGTATTCCAAGTATTCCAGTATTCCAAATCCCCCCCGCGTCGAAGTACCTTAAAGGGACACAGCAGTCCAGCTGCCTTCCGAGCAGCTCCAATGTGACGCCGTCCCTCCTGCGCAGCAGGCCATTCTCCTGGCCGGCTCTGGCAATGGAGTGTGGCCGCGCATGTGCAATGACAGACAATGGGGTGCATGTGCACAGTCGGCAAAAGACAGGGCAGCCATGGTGGTGATGGGACTTCAGACTCTTTTTTGGCTTGTAGTTTTCTGTGCAAGAAGCCTGCCTTTTTTTCAGCACAAGAAGCCTCTTTGCCAGCCAGAACCGAGCTGGCAGCAGTGGCTAGAGATTTCTCGTACCAAAAAAGAGGCGGCGGTTACAGACTTCTTGCACTGAAAACTACCAAAAATTACAGGCTGAAAAAGAGGCCTGAAGAAGTCCCGTTGCTGCCAACGCTGTTGCTGCCATGTTCTTTACGCCAGCCACACACGCGCACCCCATTGCCTGCCAGTACCTTTCACAACCAGACCAGTCAGGAGAATGGCCTGCTGCGCCAGAGGGACGGCATTGCAGCGGAGCTGCTCGGAAGACAGCCGAAAACTACCAGTGGCTGGAGGCTTGCCGGCCAAGCCTCACCAGGGACCTCCACCAGGCACAGACAAAATTGAGCGAGGTGCAGGGTGAGTGGGCGGCATGCGGGGAGAGGCCCCGGGGAAGGTCAGAGCCATGGGATGGCACGTTCATTCCCCGACCCAGCCAAGGTGAACAACAAGTGGGTGGAGGCTCCAGGGCAAGGCTGCAGCTAGGGAATGGTGCATTCCCCAACGTGGCCAAGATGAACGATGAGTGGGTAGAGGCTCCAACTGGGGCTTGGGGAATGGCGCCTCCCTGAGCCCCAATCCAAGGCAAAGGGAAAGTAGGCAGCATGCTTACCTTTAATGAGCAAAATGGGTGAGGCGCGGAGGCGAGGTAATTAGCTGGGCCATGTGGTGAATGCAACGTATATAGGGCAGGGTGGGGGTGGGGCAGGGCAAGTGGGTGGGTGGGTGGGTGTGAGCGGCGACCAGACGGGCAGGGCCAGGATCAGCGGCCCTGCCCGTCTGGTTTGGCGAACCAGTTAAAATTTCCACTACAGGTTCGTGTGAACTAGTCCAAACTGGCTGAATACCGCCTCTGATCATAAGGTATCCAAATATTATGTCCCATATTTCCCACAACTAGAAATTTTTAAATTGCATACTTGTAGCATAAGTACATAAGTAGACTTCTTTCATTATTTAGTAGAAACAAATTCTATTAATAAAGGAATAACTAGTCGGTGGGAGATTTGGAGGAGCTGAAATTGCTGTTCACTTCTTGCATTATCCCTAGCAGTCAGTGGTGGGTTGCCGCCGGTTCACACGAACCGGGCACTGGTTCTATAGAACCGGTAGTAAAGCTGGCAGGAGGCTCCGCCCACCAACCCCGACGTCATCAGAACGCTTCTGCGTATGTGCGGAAGCTTCTGCACTTATGCACGGCCCCGCTGCAAACTGGAGTAAAGGTAAGTAGAACCGACCCCTGCTAGAATTTAGAATGAAAATAAAAATATTGGACCCTGTTTCCACACAATTACTTTGTACTGTATTTTCCAATTATTTAAAAAAGTTATCATGTGATAACTTTTCCTACAAACTGTCCATGTTGACTATTTTGATAGCCTCTCTGAATTTGCAGAAAGGATCCTCTGAGAAGGGTGGATTTGCAGTATTAAAAAAGAAGACAGAGAATGGTGATTTAATTACTGATCTATATACTCTGCTAATTGTCTGAGGCCTGGGGTCCCCACTTGTACCACCCAGAGGGCCAATATATGCCTGTACATACCTCGTTAGTTTCTTGGCAATTTATCTACTTCACCTGTATTTATATATTCTTCAAAATATGTTTAAATTTTTTTAAAAAATGGGAAGCTGACTTGCCACAAAGCAAAACACCATCCTCCAGAAAAACCATATATTTCTTTATTTATATTCCATCATTATTTGTATAAGTATTTCAAAACAGCAAACATTCAAAATATCCCTTCTCCTCCTATTTTCCCCACCACAGTCCTGTGAGGTAGGCTGGGCTGAGAGAAAGAATGACTGGCCCAAATTCAGCCAGTCAGTTGTTAACTCACTGAGCCATTTCTGACCTTTCATGCAATGTGAAAAAGAGAGCTATCTGCAGGAAGTGTTTTGATTAGAAGTGTGTCCACCTGTCTTGAAAAAGCAGGAAAATTATAAGCATAGGATTGTGCATTACTATAGTGGACAGGGATCAGGGGTGAAATGATCCCGGTTCGGACCGGATCACCTGATCTGGTAGCGATGGAGGTGGGTGGTTCGGAGAACCTGTAGCAAAAATCCCTGCCTCCCCCAACATGCCCAGCTGAGCCGCACAATCATCAGAGGCTTTTTTTTTAACTTTAAAAAGCATTTTTTCTACAACCTCTTTGGCCGAAAAAAAGCTTTTAAAAGTAAAAAAAAAAGCCTCTGATGATTGTGTGGCTCAACTGAGATCATCAAAGGCTTTTAAAAGAAAAAAAACCCTTTTTTTTCTTTTAAATGCCTCTGACGATCCAAGCTGAGCTGCCTGATTGACAGAGACTTTTTTTCTTTTAAATGCCTCTAACGATCAGGCAACTCAGCTTGGATCAATCCAGGCATTTAAAAAAAAAAAGGAGGGGGGTATCTTTTAAATGCCTCTGACGATCCAAGCTGAGTTGCCTAATCATCAGAGGCATTTAAAAGAAAAAAAGTCTCTGCTGATCAGGCAACTCAGCTGGGATCGTCAGAGCCTTTTGAAAGATTTTTTTACAACTTCTTCCCCAAAGAGGTTATAGAAAAATGGTTTTAAAAGTAAAAGAAAAAAAATTGGCCACGCCCATCCAGTCACATTACCCCCCCCCCCCGCCAACCACACCCACAGAACCAGTAGTAACAAATTTTAGATTTTACTCCCCCACCCCCCACCCCCCGCCCATCAGGGATGCATTTGTCTGCAATTCTTTAAACAAAATGTGGCCTTTTCTGGGGAAGAAAGGCAGCTGCATAATCCCAGGAAACTGCATAATCTCAGGGGGAAAAATACACCTGCTTTAAAGAATTACAAACATATGCAGCATTCCTTTCTCTGTGCTCTCCAAAATATATATTTTTTGCATTAAAATCCAAAATGCAGTGGTACAGTACAAGAGGGCAAGTAGGAACACACAATTAAGAAATGTTATTTGAAATAGGTGCTTTGTAAGTTCATCTGTGGCAAGTCTTCCCAGCCACTGTTTTGCAAAAGCATTCACAACAATAAATATGCATCAGAATCCAAATACAGGGTTCCAACTTTAGGTGACATTTATGGCTGATTATTTTGTTTCTACTACTAGTAAAGAAATAAGTGAGGAAATCATCCTGAAGTGGTGTGTGTGTAAAAGGCAGCACTGTTCACTGATCATAACAGCACAAGAACCAAGCACCAGATCCATAGAAGTAAGGATGTACCACACTAGATAGAAGCCAAGGGGTAGATCAGTGTCTCTCAGCTGAAAGATGTATGGATTTTAACTCCCAGAATTCTCCAGCCAGACATCAAGGACTTCCCACAGAAGATCGTGGAGAATAATAAAGCTAAGAATCTGGGGGAGTTCCGGATCCAGAAGACAGGCAGGCATTAGATAATCAACCAGATATTGCAGTAGTAGACAAATGGAGGCCAGGCAAGTGGGGCAAGGCAAGGCACCCCTCGACATGAGTGATGTCGAATTAGGGTTAGGTTAGGGCCCAACTGTGTTATGTTTTTGTAAGGCCCTAAAATCCAGGGTATGTTGCTGGGGTGCTGAATATGTAAAGGACCCTGCTTCTTGGCTGCATTGCTAACTGGCACAGTACCTGGGTTGGTATGTATACTTATTTTGTATGTTTCTATTGTTTTAAATGTTTTCAATATTTAATTGTAATATTTTTTTTAATTGTAAGCTGTCCATTGTAAGCTGTCCATTGACTGAGATGGATGGCTATAGAAATTGAATGAATGAATGGCTCACAAATAGCCTGCAGCCATTGTTTTCTAGCAGCAAAGAACGTAGAATTATAAAATGGAGTTTTCTTGTTGGTGATTCATGCTACTTATTTCCAGTCTAAAGAAGGTCAAGAGAGAAGGCAGAATATAGTGTGTTCTTACATGTTTTTATGATATCAGCACATATTATTGAAGGGAGGATGTTGTCTGAATTTTAGGAAATGCAGACAATTAGCGTCAAGAGTTCTAGCTGATGGGTTTGAGTGAGTAATATACTGCTTGTCAGTTCATGTTCACAGGATATTATATGGCCCATATGTTCTCAGAGGGATATTAGCCTATAGCGGTGATAGCTAACTTTTTTCATCGCATGTCAGGAAGTGGGGTGGGAGGTTCACGCACAAGCATGCCCACACCCATAATTCTATGCGCCTTGCCCTGCGCATGCGCACACGACCTCCCTCCCCCCGCTCCTGGCATGCGATTTCCCGGTAGGCCTGTTTTTCTGTCTCACCTGGCTCCAGATCCTCTCTATGCATCTGGGGAGGGTGAAAACAGCCTTCCCCATCCCACCCCCAGGCCCTCTGGAGGCAGAAAACAGCCTGTTTCCCTACTTCCGGTGGCCCCAGAATTAGCTGGCTGGAGCGTGCATGCGTGCCCTAGCTGAGCTGGTGTGCCAGGTGACATGGCTCCGTGTGCCACTTGTGGCACATGTGCCATAGGTTCGCCATTATAGGCCTATAGTAATGCTGAGATATTTTCTGGAGCAGATTTTTGCTTTAGTACTGCCATTAAAGGAGTTTTCAGCTTTCCGACCTGAGTTTTTGAACTTAGTCTGAAGGGTGGATCTGCTTTGTTATATTAATTGCAGGAGATTTTTTTTTTGGTTAATATTTCATTGTGCTAAACAAAGAGATGTGAAATTATTGTGAAACCAGTTATTCATACATGAATTTTCCCATCCTACTTGTAGGACAGGATCATTCACTGATCTCTTACTCTATAATTAAATTCTTTTGTAGACTCTTGTTTGTTATTGCTAGGGAAACAATTTTTCCCTAGCAATAGGGAAAAGTATTGGCATCTACTTAATATTAAGACAACTGAAGCAATTCATTGGAATTCCTCCTTTCTTATTTTTAATATAATAAGTAGCAAGAATCATTCTATATAAACACTGATTTCCATTAACTTGCCATTTTCTTAAGTCTTGACTAGTGTTTCTAACACAGCTTTTGTCAACCATCCAAACTTGGTCAGTTAGAAAAAAAAGACTCTCAGGCCCATGGTTAGCCCAAGGTATACTTTACTAAAGCCAAGTAGTTATAGAAGAAGTGAAACTGGATCTGAGATTTTTGTGGACAGAGCAGATGGTTCACTTTCCTTTGTTCCTGTCCACCTCCCTGTTATAAAAGAGTGTCCAATTAGGTGCTAACAAATTATTTGGGTAAACAGTCCTTGCCTTTGTGCAGTGAGTGGTTCTGCATTCCTTGGCTTGACTTTGGAACGGGCTGGCAATTCTCACTGGATGGTATGATGCTTAGTTTTGATTCCTCATGCTAACCGTCCCTCTTATGCCACCCCACCAATCCCTTCCCCCGTTGCTATGGCAGGCTGGCAGCAAGCAAGGCATAGCATTGCTGAATGGCAGCTTTGACAAGCTGCCCCTTCTGGAAAAGACCAGCCCTGCAGGGAAGAGAAGGAAAGTGTTAGGTTTTTGACAGAATGATGATTTAGGCTCAGCATGGTATTTGTCACGAAATTGGCGCAAGAGATAGAGCAAGTGCATGAAATGAGCATCAATACATTCAGTGTCTGAAGAGGGAGGGGAAGTCTTTCCATAAAACCAAATATTGTAGTTTGCCTCTATGAAGGCAGGAGTTAAGAATCCTTGACTTCAAAATTGTTTCCCTTCAATTAATATAGGGGGAAGTTGGCAATTTCATTGTGGGGCACGGGGCACTGCCACCTTCAGAAGGCTGCATTGGAGGATTGGGTGGATATGTTTAAAAAATTTTTGCAATTTCAGTTCCACATTCACTGGGTTTAGAACTCTGATGATGGAGAAAGGTCCGATGTATTTTCGCCTCAACTTTTTGCAAGGCTGCCTGGATTCCAGAAACTTGGTGGAAAGGTATACGTTATCTCCAACTTTGAATTCTTTTTGATGAGCCCTCTTTTTATCTGCATATTTATGGTAAGCCTCGCTTGCCTCTTCTAGCACTTTACAGATAACCGGCCAGGTATTTTGCAAAGTTTTCACCCAGTTGGCTAAGGAAGTATGCTGCAGAGGTAAGGGTGTATGTTGGGGAAGCTCTGGCACAGGAGCGAAGTCCAGGGCAGTAGCCATTCGGAATGATGCATACCCTGTGCTGCTCTGGATAGCGTTGAGAAGAATTCTAAGAGAATTTCGTCCTTATTCTAAGAAACAACACTTAGAGATCAATTAGTACAAAAGCCAAGATAGCAATACTTACTAAAAGACCAAAGAGGCATAGTGTTTGGGTATTCAGTTGATTGAAATACTATCATTAAATAATTAAATAAAGATTTAATGAATATTATTAGGAAGTAACAATAAAATGTAAGGAAGTTCTAGAAGTGGAAATAAGATTTAGAAATATAAACATGTTTGAACTATATTTTTAAGAGTGAGTATTTGGGGTAAGAATTGTGAAATGTATTATGAGGTATTAATTGAATTAAGATTTAAGGTGGATTAATAGAAGGGTAATTGCTTTGATTAAGTTAATATGAGTTAGCTTTTTATAAGATGGTAATAGTTGAGATATGTGATAAGTGTTATGGCAAAAATAGAATATATGAAATTTTGTTAAAGATGAACAAAAAGTTGAACAAATTTATGACCGGATCAATGCTCTGTTCTGAAAAGATGTATTGCATGTTTATTTGTGTGTTTTAAATTTTTTTTAAACAAAACTTCCCCCCCAAAAAACAAACCCCAACCTCCAATGTGGAAATATCCACAACTGTTGAAGGCAAGCTGTTCCACTGACTAATTGTTCTAACTCTCAGGAATGTTAGCCTTAATTTAGTTTGAATCTCCCTTTGATAAATTTCCATCCATTATTTCTTGTCCTGTCTTCAGGTGCTTTGGAAAAGCCTCTCAAATATTGAAAGACTGCTACTATTCACTCCTAGCCCCTATATTGTTATTTATCATATTGTTTCAGTTTCTTTTCCACTCTAGAGAAGTTCAAATCACCTGGACAGTATGATGGATTACATCAACAGTTTGTAGAACAGATAAATTCTTAAGGGAAGTGTATTGCCTTCCAGAGAGACTTAAATATTTGATAGAGAGATTTACCAAAATAATCAAGCCCATCAATTATTATAGCAATAGCACTTGGACCTATATATCATCCTATAGTGCTTTAAGCATTCTCTGGATAGTTTACAATATCTGCATATTGCCCCCGACAATCTGGGTCCTCGTTTTACCAACTCAGAAGCATTGGAAAGCTCAGTTAACCTTGAGCCCTGTCAGGATTGAACTCCAGGCTTTGGACAGAGTTTGCCTGCAATACTGCATTTTAACCACTGTGTCACTGTGTTCTCATTCCTTTCTCCTCTTTCATATTGGTATGAATTACAATTAAGAGCTTGAAAACAATTTCAATAGATTATGAGCAACTAGGCTGATTAGTCAAAGAGTTAAAAGCACAGGTGCTGACCAGAAGGATATAAAAGGAACAGACCCAACAAAAGAGGAAAGAGTTGCATTGTATGCAAGGAATTACTACATCTCTACAGGATTACAATGCTAGGGATGAAAGTCTTATTGAAAGTATTTGGGTAAATATTATAGGAAAAAGGAATGGTTTTGTTTTAGGCTTATACTACAGGCCACCTACCTAACCAGATGAAATAGAGGAACTCTTTATTAATTTATTAATTTATTTATTTAGCGTATGGCTGGTCACACACAGTATTAAAACACTTCATTTTTATAGGTTAAAACAATTAAAACAATAAAAAAGCAGTAAGAAAACCTAAAAGGAAAACAGAAATAACATTTCAGAGTTTAATGTTGAGATCCAGTTTAATGTTTAATGTGGAGATCCAGTCAGTAGGTGCCGTGTTATGCAGAGGAAGTCCCTAGAATCTCTGGATATCTTCTGTTAGAGCATTCCCTCACTATATGCTGGATAGTCTGTCGAGGGGCCCCGCAATCACATTGTGCTGAAGGTGTCTTTCTCCATTTATACAAGGAGTCGGCACACACCCCATGAGTCATTCTAATTCTGTTATATGTCACCCATATGTGTCGGGGTAGGTTAAATCCTGGAGGTATTCTATTAGGATTAATATGCTCAGAGATATCTTGGGGGAATAGCTACTCCACGCTTCCATCCGCTTTTGTGTGGTGTTCTGATGATCGGCCATCAACTTAAGCGCTGTCAAGAGTGGTGGATTTCTTGACTTTAATCGGCATCTTAAGAGATCAGGAATGTATCCATGTATGGGTAGAGAGGAATTTAACAGGATCTTACTATACTCCCGAATGAGAGCTTCTTGTCGTCATAAGTGCGGGGGAAGTATTTGCTAATACTTCCCCGCTAATCAGTTTGCTAATCAGTTAGCTGAAGTGAGCAAGAAACAACATCAAGATAGTAATGGGAGACTCTGGCATCAACTGGGAGACAAACTCAGCATCTAGTGGAAGATCAAAGAAGGTTCCTGATGTGTTTACCTGATAACTTCATCATATAAAAGATAGACCTCCAATTAACTTTGAGCCAGCAGTGTGCTGCAGCTGCCAAAAAAATGCAGTCTAAACTGCATCGACAGAGGGATAACATCAAGACAATGAAATGATAATACTGTCTTACACCACACTGCTGAGACCACACTTGGAATACTGCATCCAATTCTGGTCACCACAATACAAAAACAGTTGTTAATATCCTGCAATGTGTTTTGAAAAGCAACAAAGATGACAAAAGGTCTGGAGGCTAAATCATATGACAAACGGTTGAGGGAACTAGGGATGTGTAGCATATTATTTATGCATCAATTCACAAATGAAAGATCTAATCCAGCCTTCCATCCTTTTGAGGTAGATAAAACGAGGACCCGGATTGTGGGGGCAATAAGCTGACTTTGTATAAAAAAAGAACACCGCTTGGGGGGGGATTGGGGGGGGGCAAAGCCCTACTAAGCAGGTATATACAAAAAGTATGAAGGCTATTGCTTAACGCATTGTAAGTCGCCCTGAGTCTCCGGAGAAGGGCAGCATATAAATTGAACTAATAAATAAATAAAATTACTTACTGTATTGCAAATTATGTCAGGAACCTAGAACTAGATTCATTGTCTCTTTCTTAATCCAATTGAAGCAGTCTATTTTAGGAGAAAAATACATTTTTTTGTTGGTTGATGTACTGTGTTTCCCCAAAAATAAAACTCTGTCTTATATTTTTTTGAACCCTGAAACAAGCACCTGGCCTCAAAAGCCCAAATGGGCTTATTATCAGGGGATGTCGTATTTTGGGGGAAACAGGGTAAATAAATATTTACCAAGCAAGTTGCATTGTTTGCAATGGTCACTAGGAACATATAAAAAAGTTGTTGACAGATAATTCTGCTAATGTTAGAAAGGATGAATTGAACTGATATGTACTGTTTCCATTTTAAAAAAAGTTTAAAAGTTAAGTCCTTGCAAATATAAATGTTTGTTGGTTGAAACAAAAGACATTGTGCATAGAAATTGGAATGTGCAGGAACAAACAGACATCCATAACAATAGTGATATTTAAGGCAAAATCCACAGCTTCATTTCAAATAACAGATACAGAATAAATATGAATAGTTTAGTCATTGGCTGTAGGGATAGTGGAGATTATGGGAACAGCATCTTTCGAACCAACATACTTTCCTTTCATTCCAAGGGAGAAAAATATGTTAGCATGGCTGTCAGTCCTAAAATCCTTGTCTTCCTTGAGAGTATCCTGCACCATTTTCTGCATGAACAGCAATGCTAACAGTCTCCTTGCTTGAAACATAGTAAAAAGCCAGCCAATATATTATACCAATATATCTTCCTTCCATCTCTGTGTGGGAAGAAAGCATGTTGCTGTGACCCTGTATAGAATTTACATCTGGTCTGGAGGAGATTGCTGCTTAGTCACCAGGGTGTTATCTAAATTAGGCAACAACCAGGCCTGATTGTTATTCATTGTATGAGCCTTCTGAATGAGAAATATCAAAGTAGCTAATAATCAGAACATCCCAGCAACTGAAACCCAACCCCTTTTACATCCATGCACTGGGTGTGATGCATATTAAAAAGAGGCAGGCTTTGATTGCTTAGTTATGCCCAACATTTTGAACTGAGTGACGAACATTGTGAATGTCCTTGGCCATGAATTACTAATATTTCAGATAGAATTAATATTTCTCATCATCTTGATATAATACATTTACGAATAAGAAAACTGTAGAGTGAGGGAAACTTTGAACAGAAAGATTTTTTTAAAAAATTAAGACAAGGAACCTATTTTTAGATGCCATTTGGAAAAAGACTCAAAGTCTTTTGGAGACAGTTACAGTCACAGTTCTCCTCCATGACACCAGCATGCCAAAATTGTGTTTACTGTGCTATTCTTTGTTGTTTATTTGTTTGTTCCTTTATTTAATGGATATATAGCCAATTGGCAGATTGTAAGCCTGTTAATATGGTTGGCTAATATAACCTGAGAAACCAGAACAGCAAAAGCAAGTTTAAAAAAAACCAGTACAAAAAAGAGAACCTAACCAGTCAATCCACAATCATTTAGTTTCCAACCTCTGCATGTGTTATTGTGCGTATTTGTATTGCTTGCAGTACTTGGGTTCCAAAAAAGATCCCTACAATAGAATGAGGACTAGAAACTTTACCGTCAAGATTTGATAAGTGGAATTGGGAAGATGCCCTATTATAGATTAATTGAGATATTTAGTTAGGATTTTGTTTTAGGTTGTTAATGTGATCAGCCTCACAACAATTTTACAACAGTAAATACCATTTATATTACATAAGAAAGCCCACTGGAAGAGTGATGACAGCACTGGTGAAATAAACTATTAGGAATTCCGCATGACTAAGAGGTAATTTTCCTTGGGGACTGGTTTCACCGCTTTGGCTTTCACTATACCTGTGACAACTCTTTAGCTGTTATTTCTCACCATACTTTCTGATTTTTTCTGTTTGACTTTTTTTCCAGGGATTTCTGAAACTGATCTCTGAGCATCTAAAATACAGGTAGTCCTTGCTTACCAACTACTTATTCATCAACAATTCAAAGTTACAACATCATGGAAAAATGAGATGACTAGCCTGCAGTTGTTGCAGCATCCTGCAGTCACAATTGGCAACTTTCATAATTTGTTTCTGACAACCAAAGTCAATGGGGAAGCCAGCAGGAAATCATAATTTGTGGCTATGGGACATCATACCTAATGACCATACTGCTTAGTGATTAAATTGCTGGTCCCTATTATGGTTGATAAACGAGAACTACTTGTACATGATAAAGCAAGTCTATAACTCCTACTTCATTAAGGGCCTTTATGTCACCTCAAAAAAGAATGAAATTCCTAAGCTCTTCTATCATAAGAATCCTGCTGCGCTTATCTGTGGTCACTGTTTATGTATCCATAACTTAATCTATTTCATCATGAAACATGATTAGATGTTCAGAAAAATGGTCACATTCAAATCCAAATCTGCAATACCTATATTTTTTTTATTTTGCATCATCTCAGACTCAAAGAATAGTGGGCAAATGATCCTGCTCTATATACAAGAGACCAGATAGAGACAGCTAACTCTCTAGCTGCTGTAGAAACATTTTCTACAATATCAAAGGTTCAGTGAGTGGTTGCACTCAGGAGCATAAAATAATATGCCATAATTACAAGAGTCATTTTGGAAATTCTGTTAAAGATTGCCACTTTGTCAGGCATGAAAAACGAGGTAATGGACCCTCACGCTCACAGCGTTAAGGGCTTTGTAGTCAAGTTCTCAGGGGAATCTGTTTGGGTCTGGCTTCTTTGGTACCAAAAAAAAAAAAAAAAAGCTATTTGCTGGTTTTTGCAGGTTAAAGTCAACATAAGAATTCAAAACTAACACTTCTTTAGCTAACATGGTATTCTATCTTTTAGTGGATATTTTATCCCTCTGAACCAGGTCTACAGCATAATCACGGTTTCTAGTTGGGGGAAAAAACTGCTACTTCTTCATCTCCAAATACATCTGTGAAATCTGCATTTCACTTTTTGGGACTGTTTTATCAGTTGGTGCAGAGACTGCTGTTTGGACATGGTGAAGTTGGAAAGTTGTGGCAGTAAAAATGTTCCTGCCTCCCATTTTATTGGATTTGGGAAGCTTCAGCTGCTTTGATCCCAAGACAATTGTAAAATAAATGTGTCTCATGATATACAGGTTAACAGTTCAGTGTGCTGGGCTACTGATATCTGAAGTGGGGTTGTGGCATGTGTAATTGGGCGCACTTTCAAAAGTTGACTGTCTTTCATTTCTATTTTCATGGGTGTATCCAGAATGACTGTAAGGCTCTGTAAGTTTGACTATTACAAAGTCTATAGTATTGGTATTACCCGAGTCCACTAATGCTGTAATCCATTCTTCCCGCCCATGAGGTAGCTGTAACCACTCTTAGATCCCCAAAGTGGCCCTTAAAGTTGACTGTGAAGTTCTGGTAATTATGCATAATCAGATCATTGCCTCTGATGATTGGAAGTGCCCATTGAGCCACTGAGGTTGTCAATAGACTCAATATGAAGGAGACTTATGACCGGTCATTCAGGAATTCTGTCACAAAACCAGCTCACATTGCATTATGAAGATTTTCTGACAAAATTCTGACTTCATTGCAACACAAGCTATATTACCTTAGCTGCTGTGGGTGCCAGGACACCAGTGATGCCAGCTGTGCTAAATTCTGCATCTGTTGTATTAGCTGGAGCACCATTGCTGTCAAATTACACCCTTCATTCTCTACACCATCTTGACGGTACAGGATAGCATCCATTGTTGCTTGGTTAGCTGTTGTTCCTGCTTGTGGGTCAGATGCCATGCCAGTTGCTTTCATTGTTTTAAATTTTTTGTTGAATTGAGACGATTAATGTCAGATGCAAAATACTAAATCCATGCACAAAGGTGCAAATTAACTGGTTTATTGCTAAAAGTTTATAAACAGAAATCTCAACTGATGATCAGCACCTTGTTAAAACTGGATAAAGGTCAAACAGCATTCAGGGAGCAGTTGGACTTAATTTGCTTGTGATTATGTAATGATTCTATTCTGATGCCACTTTTAACTGCTCCCCCTGGCTCTGCCAGTCCTTCTCCTACTGATTTATTTCTGTTTATCTGATATGATGTCCAATCCCCCATTTGGGAGGGTTAGTGAATACATTTTGAATATTAAGACAATGATTTAGGCAATCTTACAATATGATTGCCATAACAAATTACAAAATCTTCATATGCCAAAAATAAAAGTAGTTATCTCCAGCCATCTTTTTAAGTTTCCCAGGATGGTATCTGTCATGCCAGTTTATTTCTATCTTTGTCTTTTGCAACTCCCTTTGTGGACTTAACCTCCAAATCAGGCTTAGCATTGCAAATTCTCATCACTTTTCTCTTATAATAATTCTTCTAAGTGAGACCAAGAAATATATTTGAGACTGCAAGATTGCTCAGGGTTGAACTATGGAATTGTTAATGTTCTCTGAGCTTGTTTTCTTGCACACATCTTCACTGTGCAAAATTTTAATATATTTTTTGCATCTGTTTTTGATATTCTTTGAATTTGTTTACTATACTTCCATTGGCATCCTTTAGCATACCTATTAAAGGTGACCTCCTTTTGAATTGGGAGATCTTTTGAAGGATTGTCCTTATTTTTTTGTTTTGTTTTTATAGATGTTGTAATATTGCTTCTTGTCCCTTGTGTAATTGCTCTTTAAAACTCACTGTTTGCTTCTTTCCTGGATTTTTGTGTTTTTTGACTGGTTTCCTTCTTGACAAATTTGACAGGCAGAAAGGCAGGTAGGTAGGCTTCTCATGCATATATGTACGTAGGTAATCCTTGCTTAATGACCATTTTTTCAGTAACTGTTTGAAGTTAAGGCGGTGCTGAACAAAGGGATTTACAACCAGTCCCAAAAGATATAACTGTTGAAATCACATGGTCAAAATTCCAGCTCTTGGCATCTTGCCTGCCTTTATCACTGCAGAGGCATTTCTACTTCCCTGCCAGCCTATTTTCCCCTTATCTAAGGTCTTTTGGGCCCCACCACCCTATGTTTTACTGCCCCAACTGACTTTCACTGCATTCTTGCTCCGGCTGTTTACAAAGTATGCTTAGTCTTCACACTCTGGCCACACAAGATTTTCTTCTCCAGGTCATGCATGGTGGTTTCTTGATATGACCAGAGGATCATGCCCTTATGTGGCCATCAGTAGCCTCATGAAGAGCGGGGGTAGACATGCCTTGACGGCTGGGGCAAGAAAATGGAAAGGTCAGCTGGAAGTGCAGAGTGGCAGAGGCCTTAAGAGCACAGGGTGGCGAGGGCAACTATGACTAAGAATGGGTCACCGCTGCAATATGCTGCTAGGCTGAGGCACCTGAGGCTTCCATGCTTGCTGTGGCTGATAGGCTTCTTCCAATTCCAAAGTCATGGCATGCCAAGAAGCCCCTGAGTTGCAGCATGGTAAACAATGCCAGAGCTGCACAGTTACGGGCTGTTTGCCATTCAACATGCAAGGCAGGGTACAGGACAGCCAAAAAGGCAGAAACTGGATGGAATTGAAGGGGGGTGGGGGACATTCCTTTATCTTGGGAGGACTGAGGCTCAGGATGGGAGGAACCAAGTTTGAATGGCTTGGATTGGGGTCCTTGGTTAACAGCTGGTTAACAATAGTGCTGAGATTGCTGCTGCTAAGCAATGCAATTGCATAATGTTGCACTTTTTACAATTATATCACTTAGCGACAGAAAATCCAGTTCCAATTACCCTCATAACTCAAGGATTAACTACAGACACATTCTCACACACATCCACCACTACGCCGCATACACATATCAAATGTCAGACCCCCATATGCCAATCACTATCTTTTTTTCCCCAAAGAAAATGTTACTATACTTAGAAAGGTTTAAAAGCCATGTATTAAATGAATTAAAAAATATTTAGAAGAAAATGGCAACCAATCTGAACATTTAATGCAATCTGTAAACTCTCTATATAATTTTTAACATACATTTCAATAAAAGATAAGCATACCTTATTGTACTTGTCCATGCCTATGTCTATAGGCAATTATAGGGTGCAACTAACATTAGGTTTTCAAGACACTAATTATTGTGGCCATAGTCATTTTTCCAATGCTGAAGTACTAACTAATGTCTTGCACTAATAAGGATGTAGAGAATCCATATCTTTTATCCATCTGTCAATTTTCATACAATAGATATATATGGTTTAAAAGAATGAGTATATTATAAAATTAAACTTAATTAATTAAAAATTAATTAAATATTAAAGTTTCAAAATAAAATTAATTTATGTAACTTTATCTTTTTAGAGTGTAGTTGTTTTAGAACATTGCAAAAATATTTTAATGAAGTGTTATTCTCGTTGCATATCAAAAAATTCAGTGATTTATTCATACTTTTTATGCAAATGTAATGAAATCCAAAATAAATCTAAAATATTTTTATTTTATAAACCATAATCTAAGATCTAATGAAGTTTTGTAATTGAGATTTAAACATTTTTCTATTGTTTAGGCAAAATTGGGATCTTCAGTCTCTTATTGTGTTCAATCTCTAAAGTTTGCATATCATTTTATTGATAACAGATGTTTATAAAAGCTGCCTCTGGATTTTTTTGGTCTCCTAGGATGAAATGAATTCAGAGATCTCTGAGCCTGGAAATGCCTTTGATCCAAATGCATGCTGTAATTTTAAATACTGCCAATGGGGGGCAACTGATAAATCCCATTTATCTTTTAACATCAAAAATAATAAAAGCTCATTGTTATCATCAGTAGTTGTTCTAATATAATCAGTAATTTTTATACGTAATTAACCCAAAGTTCCCTTGTGTTGTTTGGGACTACTCCTGAATTAGCTCAACTCCTGAGTTAGCTCCTTCTTCATCGCATCATTACTCTACATCCACTGCATTTCTTCTGTTTTATTGGGCAGACTCCAAGTAGGGAGAAGGTGATGCTTTTTAAGGGAGGAGAAATATCCATTAATCTGAGGTACTGACTTCATTGTTTCCCCATGATTTATGGAGAAGCTATTTTGATGTGAGAATATAATTTAGGTAGCAAGGTGATACAATCCAAAAAAGGATACAAACTTTGATTCAAATCTTTGTTGATGAGTGTAAGCTCCACTGAAAGTAATAATAATAATAAAAAAAGAAAAGCAAACTCCAACTGGAAACTACATTTTTTTTTTACCTTGGTGCTCAAAGTGGGCCATATCCACAAAAAGAGGCAATTTTTCTCTTCTAGGCCCTGCAACCCAGTCAGATTGCATCTTGGATTATGTGAGTCATGGATATTGTTAAGTCTGGCATCTTCAGCTTACTTCACAAGTCACCGGCATCCTGCCATAAAATGCAAGGGGTGGTGGGAGATTGGGCAGGCAGAAGGGGGACAGGGAACTAGAGGTGCCAATCTGGAATAGATTGCCAGATCAAGGATAGAGCTGTGAGAATGGAATGCAAAATGCCACTGGAGAGGTGCCAAACCTCAAAGCCGTGCCCAAAACTTCTAATTCGAATATCATTGGACACTGACAGACTGGGGGGGGGGCAAGGAAAGGAGGGAAACTACAGGCTTTGCTTGTATTCCAATCCAGCTTCACTTATGCTGTAACTGCTTGACTTTAGTAAAAGTAAATCTTTCACTTCAACCATGATATTGAAGCTTTCTTGCCTAAATGCTCAAGTTGAGACAAGCCTGATAGGTATAATAATAATAATAAATTTATTGTCATTGTACGTGTATACACAGTATACCCATACAACGAAATTCACTTAACACCCAAAGACCAGGTCCAACACACATAACAATGGGTGGAAATTCATATGGAAATTTATTTTCCACTGGGCTGCAGAGTTTTCCAGCTACTTTGAAATTCTCAAGCACTCGTAGGTGGCAGTATCAAAGTATGCAGTAGATAAACTGCCTTTGCCCTATACATCAGAGAGATCTTATAAATGGAGAAGCACTTCCATTAACTCACTATGGGAATGTCCATAACAATTGATAACAGCAAATTAGGACTAGGATTGGCCATTGATGTCCTGCCCAAATAGGGATGATATTAGAGAGATACATAAGAAAATGGAACAATAGAAATGGGTGAATTCAATCAGTCTCACAGTGGCAAAATCTCATTCCATTTCTTTGGAATGAGAAAGAGACCAAATTTCTAGGCACCCTAAATGACAGCAACCTAGAGTAAGTCATGCAACCAACAAGGCAAGATTACTGAATGAAATCTTAGTAGATTTAGTGGTGTTCAGAATCTTGTTCAAGACACCAATGGAGGACAATTATCATAATGTTACTACCTTCAAATTGCACATAACCCCAAAATGGCCACATTCCATTTCAAAAGAGCAATTTAAAAAAATGGATAGGTTCAAAGAAAGAAGAAATGCTATTTAGGAGATTATTCAGAACTACAGGAATAGAATTTCTATTAGAATGTAGATTTCAGGTCAAGAAAGAAATCATCAGTTTGGATCAATTAAGTTCTTCAGATATAGAAGAGAACAGATCAGGCAAGACATTTTCCTTTAAAAAATGAAAGGTTTTCCCCAAACCAGAGAGTTTTCCCCAAATACTGGCAAAAGATTTATATGCACATGGCAAAAAGCAGTCAGATAAACTACAAAAACTTTTAATATATTTTGCTAGCAAGGAGACTGTTGGGCCATTGAACTTTGCCATAGACATATTGTTTGCTTCAAAGAGAACCTTTTAAGAAATTAGGTTACATTTGCCTTACGCACTATCATTAGGCAATTGAGCACATCCCCCCCCTTACAACACTATTACTAATATTGGAAATTTATATGCAGTCCACAAGATCCTAAATAAAAAGAACATGTGCGAGTTGGAAATAATGTATAAACAGGATGTTAGGAAAATATAAATATCCTGTTAGCATATTTTCCGAGATAATTTGCAGAATCAAAACAAGCTTTTTGTAAATATTTTTGTGAACTAGGTTAAAATCGCCCAGAAAAAAAGTCCATCTTTAAATCATTTCCTCCATTTCAAAGGTTAACTTGCATGTTAGCAGTAAACTAGAATGTTAAATCTCCCTCTTTCTCACTTAATAATATATTCCATTGTTGCTTAAGTATGTAGGTCAGATTTCCCTCCTCCCCTCATCCCATGATAAAGATCAAGGCTACTTTTCATCTCAGTGGAGCTGCAAAATTGATTCCTTGACTGGTATTCTTTATACATGCCCCATCTACCCAAGAGTAGCTCTGTTTCACCTTTCTGTTTCCCATAGTAAGGAAACCTTTGAAAAGGAGACGGACATCCACCTAGCTTTTGCACCTAGAGGACTAGGATAGGTTTAGGATAGGACAGGGAACAAGGAAATCTTTTCAGACAGAATCCTATCATCTCTAGCATTCTAGAGCAAGAAGCTTTGGATTATAAGGCTGGAAGCAATTTCATTCCCACTTACATGGCTACAGGTGCCATTATAGGAGGGAACCTCCTTACAGAGTAGTCGGTGTAAAATTGCTATTTAGAAGCAAAGAGGGTTGCTCAAAAGTGAATTAATAATGTGCAGTGTAAAAAAGCTATTTTCCTGTTCCAATATAAGACGTGAAAAACAAGTTTGGCAAGTTTTCAATAAAACTGTTTTGGAACATGGAGGAAGCCGCCTTCTTGCGGGACCGCCTTCTGCCACCGATAGCCTCCCACCGGCCAGTACGCTCCCACAGAGAGGGACTCCTCAGGGTGCCATCAGCCAGACAATGTCGGCTGGCGACACCCAGGGGGAGAGCTTTCTCTGTGGCAGCACCAGCCCTCTGGAACGATTTGCCCCCAGAGATCGGTACGATACCTGATCTCCGGGCTTTTCGCCGTGCCCTAAAAACTTTTTTATTTTGTCAAGCTGGGCTGGCGTAACCCCTCCCCTCTTTTTAAGTCTAAAGTTTTATGGGTTTTAAATTTTAATTGTCTATTGGTTATTTAAATTTGTTGGGCCAAAATTATTTAATTCTTTTATTAATATTTTAAATTTTGTATTGGAGTGCTTTTATTCTTGGCTGTACACAGCCCTGAGTCCATTAGGAGAAGGGCGGTATATAAATTTAATTAATAATAATAATAATAATAATAATAATAATAATAATAATAATAATAATAATAATAATAATAATAAAGCCAGCTGTGAAAGGTATCTATTGGCTAGGATAAGTATTATAAATCACTAACATAATTGTCGTTGTTGTTTATGTCTATATTTCACCTTTTCTCCAAGAGCTCAAGATGGCCTCATTTTATTCTCCAAACAGCAATTTTTGAAGTTGGCTAAGCTGAGATGGAATGACTAGCCCAAGGCATTCAGAGAATTTCCATGGCTAACATTTGCCCTAGTCCAATGGCATACATCAGTATATCACATTTGCAAAGGGAAATTTAGAAAATGAGTGTTGAATTATAAATTGGAATTAAATATATCTTCTATTATTCAAGTATGCTTGTGCTTTGGTAAGACCAAACAGAAGTATTCGTAGATTCATCCTTGAGGCTTACAGCAACAATAATACAAATAAAGGTGGATGGCCTGTGAAGGGGTGAGGGGATCATGGCTGGATTTGTATCAGACTCACTGGTGTTTCTTAGTCATGTCCCGAGTGATCAGGGCTGGGTTTCAATTTTTTTTACTACCGGTTCTGTGGGTGTGGCTTGGTGGGCATGGCAAGGCTTGGTGGGTGTGGCTTGGGCATGGCAGGGGAAGTTTACTGCAAAATCCCAATTTCTTCCCAATCAGCTGGGACTTGGGAGGCAGAGAATATATGGGGGCTGGGCCAGTCAGAATTTTTAGTACCAGTTCTCCAGAACTGGTCAGAACCTGCTAAAACCCACCTCTGCCACTAACATTTAACCACATACCAGCCATGTCATTGCCATGGTTTTCTGCCTCCTCCCTATAACTTTGTCTTCATCTCTCTATCATCTCCAATGAGAGAGGCACAATTCCATGGTGGCAAAGTGGTTAGAATGCAGCATTGCAGGCTAATTCTGCTGAATTTGATTCTCACCGGCTCAAGATTAACTCAGCCTTCCATCCTTCTGAGGTCAGTAAAATGAGGAGCCAGGTTGTTGCGGGCAATTTGCTGACTCTAAACCGGTTACAGAAGGCTATAAAGCACTGTGAAGTGGTATATAAGTCTAAGTGTTATTGCTATGGCTATCCTTCCTTAGCTGCACAAGTGTTGCAAGAATATTTTTCCTCTTATTCTGACACCATCTGAGGGCAGCTCAAGGAGTGTAAAACCTGTTAACCTTTGTCACACATTCCCCTGGAAAGAAGTCAGGTGACAGCAGCAATTGGAGGCACAAAAGGGATTGGCCATGATCATGTTTGCGTATGTTCTGCCAGTTTGAGGATGGGTGGGGAATGATCTAATTCAGAACGGGGGGATGTTAGGTACATGGCCAGGAAACAGTCCCATTATGGGATCACCTCTAATAATAATTCAAATATAAGATTGTCCATTCAAGTACAAAGTCTGCCTATAAAGTCATATTGAATTAACCACTATTTCGTTAATGATTGTAGAACTTTTTATGTAAGTATGTCACTTTTATTATTTTTACAAATAACTCAAAGCAGGGAACATATCTAATACCCCTTACTCCTTCAATTGTCCCCACAACAACAACCCTGTGAGTTTTGGGCTGAGTTTAGAGACAGTGACTGACCCAAAGTCACTCAGCTGGCTTTCATGGTTAAGGCAGGACTTGAAATCATGGCTTTCCTGCTTTCTAGCCTGTTCCTTAACCACTAGATCAAATTTATAAGTTTAAATCCCAGCTTTTATTTATACAAATGGAATAATTTAATTTCTTTAACGCATAACTATTTTGGGAAAATATAAATCAAATAAAACAAATAAAATCAGCAGCTAAAATGTCAATCACATAAATAAAACTATAATAGTAGCTCTTTAACAGCAGGCTTGGTTAAACAAACTAGACTGTTCTTATTATGTGAAGAAGTAAGACTTCTTATTTAACAAAATCCCACTTTATGCCTATTCCTTACTAACCTCTTCTTTTTTTGCATTCCACTTATACATCATTGGCATCATATCAGGTACAGATGATATTTTTAAAGAACCAACTAAATTGTTTAAATTGCCTTAGGTACAATGGCTCTTGTTTGGGACATGATAGAAGTTCAGCAGTTATTATTTTCAATGTTTTTACTGTTACTACGCAGGGGTAGTCTTCAAAAATTTTAGCAAGGGGATCTCTGGGTACTGGGTGGGCGTGGCCATGGTGGGCATGATCTAGTCAGCCCCCTGCACCATGGCGAGGGGAGAGTTTAGCCCTATCTGGGCTCCGGAGGTTTTCCTTAACCCTCCAGGAGAGGGGAAATGGCCACCCCAGGCTCCGGAGGCCGGAAATGGGCCTGTTTCCAGCCTTCCCGAACTTCCGGTAAGCCCGTTTTTCACCCTCCCCAAGCCTCCCCACGCACCCTGCACTTACCTGCATCCAAAACAGGCTGTGTGGGACTCCTGGGAGGGGCGGGGCAGCCAGGAGTGGGATTTGGGGGTTCTCTGAACTGCACATAATCTTAGCTTGAGGTTCTCCCGAACCCCTGTGAACCCACAGCAGCCCACCCGTTACTACCAGGTATAGGGATCTGTAGTTTTTAATTTTTATTTTTTAGTCTCACATGGAAAAAAAAAATCTTGGCTTTGAAAATGCCATTTGCTATCCTGCTGCAGGAAACAATATATATGGGATTGGTCCTGCAGTTTGTGATAACAATATATGCTCTTTGTTTAGGCTGACCCAAGGTAGGGTTGGTCTGAAGAATACTCAGATAAGTCAGCACCTTAGAAACAAAAGATAGCAGGCTAGGCTAGGAAATGGAACCCTTCCCCATCCACTCACCCCCTCAAAAAAAACACAGTCAAATAACTCCCATACAGTTGCCAAGAAGTTGGCAGTTGACAGGCCTGTTTCCGTGTGAGTCACCAACAATCAGTTTGATGATGAATTTGCTTTATACTCTCTTAATGGCCTTAGAGGGCTTTAGGGGAAAAGGAAACACTGTAATTGTTATTCTGTATGCAAAGCAAGTATTTTAAATTCAGAATGTAGCTGGAAGGAACCTAGGAGATCTTCTAATCTAACTCCCTGCTCAAGCAGGAGTCTGTATATCATTTCACACAAGTTGCTGCCCACTTCTTAAAAACCTCCAGTGATAAAGCACCCAGAACACCTCAAGGCAAGCTGTTCCACTGGTTAATTGTTCTCACTGTTAGGAAGTTTCTCCTTAATCCCAGGCTGCTTCTCTTCTTGATTAGTTTCCATCCATTGTTTCTTGTCCTGTCCATGGATACTTTGGAAAATAAGCTGACTGCCCCCCCCCCTTTATGGCAGACTTTCAAATACTGGAATACTGCCATGATGTCACCCCTGGTTCTTCTTTTCTCTAGATTAGCGAAATCCAATTCATGCAACAGTTTTTCAGATGTTTTAGTCTCCAGGCCTTTAATCATTTTAGTTGCTTTTCTCTGCACTTTTCCAATATCTCATTTTGTAATGTGGTGACCAAAACTGGATGCAGTATTCCATGTGTGGCCCTACAATACTATTTCATTGTATTTATAGTTTACTGTCTCATGTTTATTAAGTTTTGATGTAAATGCTTCTTATTCCACTAATAGGTAGTTTCCAGTCACTACATGGTTACCAATAAAGATGTGAATAACATCATTGGGGTTTAATGGCCACAATATTCTGGATCCTTTAAAATAGATGTTTGTTCCTATGTTTGGGTGACTTTGGTTTTCTCCTACAAATATAGAGAATGGCATCATCCATGCCTCTGTAGCTTTCTAATAAACAATTTTTCTGAGAAACAAGCAAAGAACTAAAGGGAGAGGGGAACAGTCATTCAAAAAGGCAAACCAAAAATCCCTATCTAAAGCAATAGCTTTATTCAGGAATGATTTGGTAACTTTAAATAAATTTTCCACATAGTGTATAAGGATTCATAGAACCGTGCAAAGTTTTAAAGTGTATATCTTCAAAATATATTACTTAATTTGAAGATTATGCAAAACAGAGATAACAGAAATTAAATTAAAATTACAGTTCATCAGAAAAGGTGCCACTTAATCCAACAAGTAAATCAACAAATCAAATAAAAATGAATATGGTCTTTGACAGAAATAGAATGTTTGCCAAACCAAGGAACACAAATTGGCAAAAGATAATGGAAACATTCTTTATTTACTAAATAAAGAATGCAAAGAAAGGTTTATTTGGAGTTAAAGGACCTCAGAATTTTTGCGACCAATCAAAACACTTTTAAATATAGTTAGGATGAAAAATCAGCCAGGAAGACAGTTGATATGGTAGGCAACAGAGTCATTGAAGATGATCTCACCAGCAGAGAGGATTGGTGAAGTTTCTGCTTTTGGCAGATCCATTTTTCATCTTATTCTGGAATGAATAACAGCTACTTAACTTTTGGAGAAAGCAGGTATGCGTGACATACGTGACTGTATGCTAACAGCAGCCAACACTCTCCATCCATTTTTTTTTCAGGTTCCAAGTCAAAAAAATCATTTAAAAAAAAATTCTGGTGACTCAAGCCATGGTTTCTACTTTGTACTCTGTGCTTTAATCCCCTGTAAATAAATTTCTCTACTCCAGTTGGTTATTGTTCCCTATAATGGGAAGTTTACTGACCTCCACTGCCTGGAATAGTACAAATTTAGACTTCCTGTGCTTTCTTACAAATTCAATTATGGTCATTATAACTATGGACCCATTTTGAATTTTGTTTATTGACTATGAGAATTCGACAAGAATTCTGCCAGTTTCCCTCTCTAGCCCATGTAACAAGAAAAATGTAATATTTCCCTGCTGCAGTTAAAGAGCACATACTGATGGCCTGAATGGATTTTTTAGGCAGAAAATCTGAAGAACTGAAGCCAAGATCTTTGGCAAGAAGGAATCTGACACATGTCCACCCCACTGTCCTACAGACTGTGCAATTGAGATTGTGGGGTTAAATTGCCAAAGCCAAAACTATATTCAATGACACCTAGGGAGATGGAGGACAGTCATAGAATTTTTTTTAACCAGGGCTTCATTCAACCAGCTAAATCGGTAGTCCCTGTGCTTTTCAAAGAAAAGAAAGATGGGTTTCTTAGGCTGTGCGTCAACTATATATGCTAAACTATATATGCTTGGTGAATATGTACCCCTCCCTCTAATGAAGGACATGTTGGGCCACCTTGAAAAGAGGAAGATTTTCACAAAGTTGGACTTGAGGGAGGCTCACTACCAAGTGAAAATTAAGGAGGATGAATGGAAGACGGCATTGAAGTGCCCTCTGGGTTGCTACCAGTTCCAGGTAATGCTGTTTGAGTTACAGAGGGCCCCAGAGGTGTTCTTGCAGCTAATAAATGAAGTCCTGCATGAGCACTTTTACAAGGGGGTCCTTGTGTATCTGAACAATATACTGATCTATAAGAAAACCAAAGAGGAGGATGTAGAATTGATTAGAGCAGGGGTCACAACCTTTCAGGCCTCAGGGACCATTAAATTCATAATTTTAAATTCTGCAGACCACTAATATGAATCCAGTACAGTGCTCGCTGAAGTGCCTGGACTTCCAGTGACGGGATGGGGTCCTTCAAGCACTTAGCTTGGCTGTCTGTTTCTGCAACCTTAAGACACTCAAAGAGCCATTTGGAACCATTTCCCACAGAAAACAGAACACCGGGATCTCTCTCTCTCTCAACTCTCTTTCTATCATTTCTTTCTCTTCAGTATCTCTCTCTCTCTCCTCTCTCTCTCTCCCTCTCTCCCTCTCCCTTCTCTCTCACTTTCTCTATCTCTCTGTTTGTATCTCTTTTTCTCTCTCTCTGTCTCTCTCATCTCTCATCTCTCTCTTTCTCTCTCTCTCCTCCCTCTGTCTCTCTCTCACTCTCATCTCTCCTCAAACCCAGGGATTTGAGTGGCCAGGATGCCTGCAGGATCCCTGACTTCCGAGGCAGGTGAGGCCCAAAGAGGAGACACTGCACAGGAGCCCATTTCTCATGTTGGCCATGTGGGAGTTGCCCACGCAGAAGCCGTGCCTTGGGGCGCCACCCTGAGCAGGTGCTGAGCTGGAGGCAAGAGAGTGTCAGTCCTCTTACCCGGTTTCCTTCTGCTGTTTCTCATCAAGTGTGTGTGTGTGTGTGTGTGTGTGTGTGTGTGTGTGTGTGTGTGTGAGAGAGAGAGAGAGAGAGAGAGAGAGAGAGAGAGAGAGAGAGAGAGAGAGAGAGAGAGAGGCGGCAGAGAGGAAACCTTTTCAAACAGCTTTGCCTGCAATTCTTGTTACTTCCCTCCATTGTTTCTCTCTCTCTCTCTCTCTCTTTCTCTCTCCCACACACACAGACATTTGATTGCTTGAAGGAGACGGGCTGGGCTTTGCTTCTATTGTAAGCACACACATCCCACAATCTTCCACAATTGCCTGTCCTTTTCTCAAGCAACAGTAGGGTAGAGGTGAAGAGAGGGGAGCCAATTCTGATGGGCCACATGGCTTTCTCCTCATTGTAGCAGCAACCTAAGCAACACCTGAGCTCCAAGCCTGGCAGAGTGCAAACTGTGCTTGCTGCCTGCTCCACAACCATAAGGTGAGCTGCGGAACCAAGGGGCTCTCGCCTGGCACCCTGGTCAGGGCTGGGCCAGCAAGATTGTGCTGGAAACATCTCCAGGCATCCGGAGAGACAGAAGTCCCAGCCTTCGCTGGATCAGCTGATCTGTGGGCCGTGGTTAAGAAGCCCAGCAGCCATCAGGTGACCAGGGAAGGGAAGGGCTGCTTCTTGTGCTAGCCATGCCCACCCTCTTCATTAGGGCTTATTTTGGGGGTAGGGCATATTTTTGGGGAAACGTGGTAACTATAGCCCGTCCCCCCCAAAATCAAGCTAGGGCTTATTTTTGGGGTAGGTTGTGTTTTCGGGGAAACATGACCTACATAGAACATAGAACATAGAATAACTATATTATTCTATGTTCTAACTATTGAACAGGCATACTTCCAAAATAGCAAAAGCTGTACATAAATAGTAAGCACAATTGACTTTCAATGTTCACAATAAATTTTAATGAAAGAATCTAATGCTATGACGGGATATACTAAATTTATACATATTTAGCAGACTTTTAATTCTGCTCATGCTGGGAAATCTTGATTCTGATCTCACAATGCAGGAGAAACCTGTGTGTGAGCTGAAAATATTAGCCACCCATTAGCTTACGGGAAGGAACAATTTTATTGGATGTTTAAAAGAGATACTTGAACAGACAAATAACTGGGTTAAAGTAATATTTATTTACTTTAGGCAGGGAAAAGAGATGTACTAGGGGGACATTAGTACACACAGGTGTACTTTGGTAGTTTACTCATAATTACTTCTGATTGGGGTAAATAACTTTTAGTTACATTTTTTAAAAGAAGTTATATCATGAAGGTAGTGGGGAGAAAGTGGAACTGCTTAATTCATTATTTGTATTTTTGTTGACTTAAAAAGAAAAAAAAAACCAGTCCAACCTATCAAAAGCAGCACCATAGAAGACAGACTAAGAATGCAAATCAAAACACGCAAGTCAAAATATGCAAGAAAATAGTAAGAGAATACCTATCCACTCTAGATGAGCTCAAATCACTAGGACCAGATGGATTACATTCCAGGGTTCTGAAGGAGATGGCAGATGTGATTTCAGAAGCACTGTACAAAATCTTTCCAAACTCCTGGTACACCAGGGAAATGCCACAGAACTGGAAAAGAGCTGATGTGGTTTCAATGTACAAAAGAGGGGGAGGAAACTAAAGAACAATCAGCCTGACATCAATATCTGGTAAAATCTTGGAAAAAATAACCAAGCAGTGCATTTGTGAGTACCTAGAAGCAAGCAAGATGATTACTGGAAGCCAGCATGGGTTTGTCAAAAACTGATCAGTCCAGACAAACAGTATTATCTTTCAATAAAGAAGAATATTTGTAGCTCAATACTGATACTCTCTGAGCTTGTGTGTTTTCTTGCAGACATTTCATTACACAAACTTGGTAACGTAATTACCCAAACTGCTTACCGAGTTTGGGTAATAAAATGTCTGTAAGAAAACACACAAGCTCAAAGGGTATCAAGGACCCCTACTGCCTTCTTTGACAAATTGACTACATCAGTGGATACCTTACTTAAACTTCAATAAGGCATTTGACAAAATAGACAACAGCCAATTTCATGGTAAGAACAATATGAGATAGAACTCATCATTACTAGATGGTGGTTGACTAACCATACTTAATATGAGGTCCTTAATGGAACTACATCTACATGGAGGGAAGCACACAGTGGGTTACCTCAAGGTTCCATCTTTGTCCCTGTACTCTTCAATATCATCATAAATGATGTAGATGAGAGGATAGAAGAGAAGCTTATCAAATTTGCAAAAGACACCAAGCTAGGGGAATAGTTTATACTTTAGAAGATACACTCAGGATTCAGAAGGATCTTGACATACTTCAACACTGGGCCCTATCTAACAAAATGCAATTCAGTGGTAAGAAAAATAAGGTCCTACACATAGGCAACAAAAACCAAATGCACAGATATAGAATAGGTGATACCTGGATCAATATTAGTAACTATGAGTGGGATCTAGGTGTCCTAGTAGACTACCTTAAATATAAGCCAGCAGTGTGCTGCAGCTGCCAAAAAAGCCAATACAGTCCTAGGTTGCATCAGCAGAAGGATAGCATCAAGAACATATGAACACTGCATCAAGTTCTGGTCAGCACAATACAAAAAACATGTTGAGATCCTAGAAAGAATGCAGAGAAGAGCAACATAAAATATTTGTAGATTAAATGATATGATGAACGATTGAAAAAACTAGATATGTCTACTCTAATGAGAAGGACTAGGGCAATATGATAGCAGTCTTCTAGTACTTAAGAGGCTGTCACAGAGAACAATGGATCAATTTATTCTCCAAAGCACCTGAGTACAGGAGAAGAAGTAACACATAGAAGATCATTAAAGAGAGAACCAACCTAGAATTTAGGAGAAACTTCCTGACGCTAACACTAATCCTAACCTTTTGTGATCTTCTGACAAGCAAAGTTAATGAGAAGCCAAATTCACTTAATAACCATTAATGATAGCAGTTATTCACTTAACAACTGTGACAAGAAAGGTCATAAAACGAGCCAAAACTAACAAATGTCTTGTTTAGCAAAGGAAATGTTGGGCTCAGTTGTGGTCATAAGTCAAGAATTATTACCTGTATTTAATGTTAGTACTATTTGGACATTTGCCTAGATTTTGTTTGCTTTGTTTCTATGGATTTGATACAATGGACGCAGAAACAGGATTCTATATATTTGTGTGAGAAGAGGCAAGGAGAAGTGTACCTTCCTTTGTTTATTGAGTTGTCTAAATATAGATGATCAGAACTTTCACATTCCAATCAGGACAGGATATGGTTTCTAGATGTACTAAAACATTGTTGGAATGTTGCTGGGTGAATTTTGCTCAAGTCTTGGATCAAAAAAACAAGTAATGCAGATTAACCTAGGAATTAATCAATGTCATTTAAATAGAATGCACCGGGTTATTAAATTAATAATAGTATAACTGTACTACTTGCAATTATATTTACAAAAATGGCAACATATGTTTTATTTGATTGCATTTTTTTAAAAAAAAATCCGCTAGCAAGTTGTTTCTTAAATTTCTCCAGCAGTGTGCAAGATAATCTCAATGTAATTTTATGAGTCTCATGGGTAACTATAAAGAGGGAACTATGATCTTTATACAGTATGTTAACTGTAAAGGAATGAGAAACTCAAATGCCCTCAGGAAGGAATGTAAAGAATTGAGGGTACAAAGGTTGTCTACCTTTCTGTTAGAAATCAAAGAAAGATACAACACTAACTTTTCTCACGAATGAAGGCAAACATAGACTTTTCTGTTTAAATGGTGCCTGGAAAGCATGAAGCAAGTAAGAGCACAATCTTAACAGCCACACAGAATGACAAAGTTCACTCTGAAGATAAAAGTCATATTTCTACTTCTCTGCCAAAGAAAGGCACTTGCTAACGATGAATAAACAAAGTAGAAAATAAATGACTAAAAATAGTTTTAAAGCACAATTAAAAACCAATGACTAAAGCATCACCCACCCACCCAAACTCGTCAGCAAACTCAACATGCTTGCCAAAAGCCTATCTGAATAAAATATTACTCCTCTTGGCAGAAGATAAGAGTTCACTTGGAATCTAGAAATCAGCCACCAACTAAATGTCCTTTTGCAGTGCAAATGAACATGGTCCAGTACAGAAGAAAAGGGTCTCTAGAATAGATCTTAAATCCCAGCCTGGTTATAAAGGACAAGGTATTTTAAATAACCACAGGCTCTCATTAGCTAGTAGTTTAATATTGTTTCAAAATTTTAAATTATGCACATAGAAAAGTAGTATATAAAGCACAGATAGTTGTATTTTTATATCTGTACAACTCTTAGAATTAAACTCACAAGTTTTATTATTGGAAATCGAGACGTAGAAGTACTTTATGGGTGCTAACTGAATCAGCTTAATAGCTTTGCTATTATTATTATTATTATTATTGCTTGGGTTACATACTTTCTGAATTTTGTGCTGTAGTTTTTGACTTTGAAGAAAATTAAACACTTTCAATGTTAACTTACAATTAACATTCTGTATAAAGATCATAGTTTCCTCTTTATAGTTGCCCATGAGACTCATAAAATTATGTTGAGATTATCTTGCACACTGCTGGAGAAATTATCCTGGCTCAAGTAACTCAATTCATCAAGGTGGTTTTCGCCTAATATACAGCAGCATAGGCTAATAAAATATAATATCTAAATATGAATAAATAAGGTAGTTTTTTCATATGTATGAGTGAATGTAATTTTAATAAACTAATATGGAGAGGGAAAAGTCACATAGCTGGATGTTTTAAAATCATTTTAAGAAGAATGGGATTAAGTTTATAAGTAAGCTTTACGAGGGATAAATTTGGCATGCTTCTAATGTTCTAACATTTTTTTTCCAAATTTCATCCCATTCTGATAAAACCATAAAAGGTACAGTCTCATATTTATTCTCACACCCACACACTCAAACACCCTTGCTACATAATGGGAGGGTGGAAAAAAGATTTCCCAAACAGAGTTTGAGAATTAGGAATTATTGGCATGAGTGAGGTCTAGATCGACAGTCAATTCCTGAAAATTTAGTAATAATTTATTTGCTAAACTTTTGTAATCTGAGATAGATGTTCCTCATTCCAATAATAAAATTGCTTGCTTCATTTAATAAAGGACTATTTTTGTTTAGGTTATACCTCATTCAAGGATTGTGATTCACTTTAGGAAAAATACGTTTTTCTAAACGGAGTATTTATTTTTATCCCACCTTTATTATTTTTTATAAGTAACTCAAGATAGTGAAAACACCCAATATTCCTTCCTTCTATTTTTGCGACAGCAAGAGTCCTGTAAGGTTGAATGGGTGACTGTCCCAAGGTCATTCAGCCAGCTTTCATGCTAAAGTGGGATTAGAACTCAAAACTCACAGACTCCTGATTTCTAGCCTAGAGTCTTAACCACTGGGACAAACTGACTCTCAAATATTAAATGAAGTAAAGAAATATTCATTTTTCTCTAATAGTTTTATCTAGCAGCCTCCAAATCCAAAGTACAGTTAGTTAGGTAAATTGGATTTGTAAATTCCCCTCGCTCCTTGACCATCACTGAATACCCCACTAACCTGGCCAGTGATGAACTATTTAATGAGGTAGTCATAAACTGAAGGATGAGATAGCTTACTCAGTGGAAGGGAAGAGATTTGAGGCTTTTCAGGAAATAAGAATTATTTGGTTTTGGCTTGAAAAGAAGCTGAACTTCACAGTTTAGAGGAAATTAGTTACGCTTTTTTGTTTTTTTGAGTTGAAGTTAAATTAAGTCAAAGTTGGTTCATTCCTCTGTAGGATCAGGTTATGCTGCAATTATGGAAAAGAAATAACACCCATCTACCAAGGGTTCACTAATCACCCAACCAGCTTTGTATGAAATCAAATCAATACCAAATTGAAACCAATTGGGAATTGTCTATATGTTTAATTTATTGTTTGGAAGAATGAGCAGAATGGGGGTATGATTAACTAGATTTGACTCATTATCTGTTAATGGAAATTGTTTGAAAATGATTAGTGAAATACTGTTTTTTGAAAGTTTATTGTATTATTCAGTTGGGTGACTTGAGCCAATCACCCTTTCAACCCAATCCACCTCACAGGTTTGTTGTTGTGGGGAAAATAGGGGGAGGAAGGTCAGGGAATAAGTTTGCCACCTTGAGTTATTTGTAAAAAATAATATAGGCGGGAAATAAGTAAAATAAATAAGTAAACTTATTTGAATTCATATAGAGATATTTTCGTTTCCAGCCAGAGTTAACATAATTTACAAAATCTTATATTTTACCTGTCTGTTTGTATCCTGAAGTTTAAATCCAACCCAGTAGTCATTGGTAGTGTCAACCCCGGAGCATCTTCAGGGTTGCCACAGTGGGACTAGCTGGAGTTATGGGAAAAGGAAGGGGGAGTAGAGATAACTGAGGGAAATATGTAGCCAAAATAACATTCTTTCTTCTAGGAACCAAGGACACTCTCACCAGCAACTGGAGGGGCATGGATGGGAGGCATCCAGGATGGGGAGAGAAACCTGATTGGGGCATGTGATGGTTGTGTGTAATGTGAGGAAAAACTTTGGACTTGAACTAGGTGGGGAAAACCCAGGAGACGTCAGATTCGTGCCAATATGACATGCCTAATAAATCTATACTTTGAGGAACCCTGCCTTGGAATTTTGATTTCCTATGAGCTGTTACTTGGAACCCTGACAGCTAGAACTCCAAATGTTCACTTAATATACTTTGGTTGCCTAGCCAACTGAAGCAGCCGTTCACGTGCTTTAGCAGAGTTTTCAGAACCGCACTAATTACTGTTCGAGTACTGGGACTAGTCTGTTAGTTTAGAATGTAATAAACTGAAATTTATGACTATTCTTATCAATATGGTTACAATTTTAGTGCTCTCTGTTTCTTATCTTTTGGTCTTAATACATACCCTTCCCAAGTTGTTCAGTCTCTCCTATTAGTCATCTAGCTCTAAAAAGCAAGACTTCCATAGACTTTCAAAGGCTCTTAGTAAATTATACACAGGAACATTCTGATGGAAACCATCAGAGGCTCACAAAGGACAGATTGAGCCAAAGAAGGCATAGAGAAGAGTGAAAAGGAGTGTTGTCTCAAAATGAAGGGAAAAGGTAAAGCACGGATGGGGCAAGGATGAAGCCCCACAAATACCTATCTTTTCATCTTACACTATTGACAAATTAGATTTGGGATATCTAATCCCAAATCTAATTTGGGATAACATCTCACAATATCCCAAGATCTAATCTTGGGATATTGTGAGATGTTGATGCCAGTAACCTATTTTTATAATTATGAATCTACCAGAGAACATATTTTATGTTGTACTACTTCAATTACCAAACTTTCTACCCAGCAATGTGCATTGTCTACTCTTTTCAGTGGGAAGAGGGTCCTCAGTGCCCCAGGATAGGCCTTTTAATGAAAAGATTAAACTCCTCAAACCTCAATACTCTATGTCAGGCACGTTGTATCATGTCTAGTTTGGCCCTCAGTTCCTGTTGCTCCTAGGTAGGCCCAGCATGAGTGATAAGGGATTTCAATGATGCAAGAAGGAATCCAAATCTGTTAGGGGGAAAAAAAGGGTGGGGCAGGATATAATGTATCCATATAAGGCATTGCAATCATTGCTAAAGTCTAAAGTAAGAAACATTACTCCTTCCAACTGAGCAAGCATATGATTTTTTTCACTCTTCCCAATACAATCAAATCTTGGAAACATCTGAAATAGATTTTATTTGCTTTTTATCTGATTTTTCATGCTTAAGGAAGGACTAGAACGCAGTCTCCTTGTTCCTAACCAGCACCTTAACCATTACATGACTCTTGATGGTATTTTAATTCTGTGACCAAGGCAGAACCTCCTAATTGGATGACCAGATTCGCAAATTGAATCTTGAATGGATCACTGCTGAGACCCCATTTTGGCATCAAGTCAGTTAAAAGGCACTTGATTGCTGCACTGGCATCTGCCATTCTGCCCACCAACAGGATAAATTACCAAAAACAGAAATGGAACCATTTCTGTTATTGGAAGAGAGGTTGGCAAAATACAGTTTAAATAAAAATGGCAAGATCATGCTGGGGACTGCAGAGAAAATGATCAGAAAGAAAATCCTTAATATGTGCCTATGGAAAAAAACAGTTACATTGTCAAATACTGCCAGCTGCTCAACTTTCAAACCCTTCTGCCTTTTCTTTCCCAATCACATGTATTATTGAGATTTTGGAAGGAATACCAGAAACCACATTTTACATGCTTTCTCTCTTTATTGTCTCCTTGCCACGAGGCTGCACACTTGGAATTTCAGATATCCAGAGTCCATGTCCCGAGGCTTGTGGCTAGGTAACAATAAAAGATTTTTTAAAAATCCATGAAATATGCCCTTTGTGTTTGGTCTGCTGGCTGTATGATTAGGAGGGGTATAAACGTGTTCAATCAAGCTTGTTCCTTTACCTTAGAGGATGCTGATGAGTGGCCATGCATTTTTACTATGAGAGACAAATCAACTCAATTGCTTTTCTTAACAATTTAACTTTTTTCCCCTAGAACAAATTTCTAACTTTACTCTATTGCTTGTTTTATTCTTCCTTTCTTTTTTACCAGGCAAAAAGTTACTCTGAAATGTCTTGATTTCTGCCAGAGCTTTGCTTTGAGGAACCTATATATAATGAATGCACGCCTCCTCACAATAAATGAGTTGTGGGCTGTTTGACTGATCCGCCTGAAGGCCAGACTAGGAATAATGGATGGAAATTGACCAAGAGAAATTCAACCTAGAAATAAGAAGAAATTTTCTGACAGTGAGAACAATCAACCAATGGAACAGCTTGCTTTCGGAAGTTGTGGGAGCTTCATCACTGGAGGCTTTCAGGAAGAGATTGAACTACCATTTGTCAGGGTCTTCTGGTTTGGCAAGGGGTTGGACTAGATGACCTACAAGGTCCCTTCCAACTCTGTTAATCTAATCTAAAAAGTTTTAATGATTCTGCATTCTTGAGTTGGAAAAGCATTTAGTATGCATACATGAAAGCTGAGAATTCTGCATGCTGTAAAGGTAGTCCTCAACTTACAACAGTTAATTTTGTGACTGATTGAAGTTACAGTGATACCAAAAAAAGAGAGAGAGACGTATGACCATTTATCACACTTACGGCTGTAGCAGCATCCTGATGGTCACATGATCAAAATTCAGACGCTTGGCAATTGATTCATATTTATGACAGTTGCAGTGTCCCAGGGTCATGTGATCACCTTGTGCGACCTTCTGACAAGCAAAGAGAATGGAGAAGCCACATTCACTTAACAACCATGTTACTAACTTAACAACTGCAGTTATTACTAACTTAACTCTATTGGAGCCTCTGCCAATCAAAGTAGAAAATACTCTACTGCAAGATCAAAACCTCATAAAACTGTAAGATCTTTCAGCAGTATTCTCTGCAAAAGTAATTTAAGGTGGATGAGAAGAATTGGTGGTATTTCTTCATAATAAACTATGTGCTACAGTAACAGTAACAGAGTTGGAAGGGACCTTGGAGGTCATCTAGTCCAACCCCCTGCTCACGCAGAGGACCTGTACTAGGGATTCGAACCACCAAACTGCCAACCTTTCTGATCGACAAGCTCAGTGTCTTAGCCACTGAGCCACCTAGTCAGGCTGGGAAGATGTGGTCTAGCCCTGCAGAAGCTGATGCAATATGAGTGAAATGACATTCTAGCCAACAAAAAATATTGTGCATATATAATTTCCAAAGGTGCTTTTTCAAGAGGTAACCGGACTCATCCAAGAAGCAAAATATCTTCAAAGAAAAACCAGAAAGTCCAGATGCCTCTTGAAAAAGCACCTTTGGGACAACCATGACTGGATGACTGAGAATCTCCATACACATCTGCATATATAAGGTATTGGCAAGCATATCACATTGATTTCAGACTGTAATCACAAGAGAATGGAAGAAACATTTTCTGAAAATGAAGAAAACTGTATTGGAAGAAATATCGTTTTGAACCTAGGTGATTTCCCAACTTGCCTAAATTGAGTTTTCTAGAATCGCACAACTATTGTTGTACCAAATTAACAGCAATGAAAATATGAAATGACATACAGTACAACCTAATGAGAAAAAGATAGACAGAGACAGAGCGAGGGAGGGAAAGTCACATGGTCAAAATTCAGATGCTTTATTTCCTTTTTGCACAGACCCAATACAGTTTCAGGACGGAGGCAAAGAGAAGATAGATATGGCATTTCTAGAGAAGCATGGTCTTTCTAGGATTTTTTTTCACTGGCTACAACCAGGAAGGAACAGTTAATGCTCCAGTAAGATTTATCAATCTTGATCATCTTAAGATGTATAGACTTCAAGTCCGGGCAAACATGGGAATCAAATCCTATTGGCTGGGGAGTTCTGTGAGTTGAAGTCCATAAAATTTAAAGTTGCCAAGATTTTTGGCAGTAGGGTTGATTTGGAGAAATGGTTTTGTGTTAAAACTACCTTTGTCTAAGACAATGTTTTCATATAACATGTTATGCAGATCTTTAACTATAATAAAGATTTGATTTGCTTAGTTAAGCATATACTGTAAGAATGAGACTACTAGGTATCATCATTCCTAGTACTGCTGACGTTGATTCTACTGGCTAATAGTCACCTCTAGTGTTACATTCTGTTCACTATAACCCATATTTTTATTTAAAATCCTGACTTAGCCAGGAAAAGCCCAGCACAGCAATAAGTATCTAGCACTATTTGCTGATGAAATTGTGATAATGAATGACTTAGCTAGGGCTGAGGAAATATATAAATAGCTGATAGATTACACAGTTATCAATTGCACAAATCTGGATCAAATATCAGCCACTGTTTAGAACCAGGCGAGTATCTTTTTAATGGTGTCATGAATCACCTGCCAATAAACCTAAAGGTTGTTTAATCCATTATTGGTTATTGCACATTTGGATTGCTAAAATATGTATGACCGCTAGAGGGCTGCAAAAGGATACAGTAAGTCCCGTTGTAGAGCCAGTCCCTCTAGTGGTTAAGGTGTCAGGCCAGAAACTATGAGATCATGAGTTCTAGTGCCACTAGCCACTAAGTCTAGTCATTCTTCATTCTCTTTCAGCCCTAGGAATGAGGGAAGTGCAAACTGCATCAGAAATATTGCCAAGAAAACGGCAAGACCTTGTCACCAGGTGTACAAACAAATAAAACCTGACTTTGGTTTTGAAGAAACTAAAACAGTTATTTGCTTCCATCTAGTGGCCATCAAGTAGGATGTCCCAAAGGTGCTTTTTCAAAAGGCAGCTGGACTTCCCCCTCCCATCAAGTAGGATGATGTGTTAACTCATTTCTCCCCAGCATGTCCCCAGCAAAACCAGCTTTAAAATGATATTTGTGTCTTAGCATCACCAATATCACATTCAGTATCTCTGAATGATCCCATTTTTCTTTATCGGATAGAGAGTCCTCTAAAACCTCGGTCCGCAAATCTACCAACATTAGAGACACCATATCTGGGTTGCTAATGTAAGAATAACCATTAGGTGAGGGTTTTGTGCACCTCTTTGCTGCTATTTACTCATTGTTTGGATGTTTTCAGCCCAGATCTGATATCGCTATTTAATTTCAATGTTTCTTCACAGCTTTCCATATATAGATTCTGCATAAGACATTTAACAGGACAATTGCTTATCATACATACAATACGTACATACATTCCATTTTCTTTTATCAATAATTCTCAGACATCTACAGTGCATATCTAATAATACTTAAAATCAAGTTTAATTGATAATCGTAGGTCAAGTATGACTTTTTTATTGGATCTTCTTTCACTTCTGGAATCAATCCGTTCCCCGCAACCCCGATTTTTTTAAAATGAGATTACTTACCAAAGGTCCTTAATAGGTGGATATAAGATTGTTTTGTAAATATAGCTTTATAGATCTGTTCCTACTGTAAGAACCTACATGCTATTTTATGAAAGTGAATCAAAGGGATTTTGAAATTTAATCAATTTAATCAATTATATTAAGCTCTTCTATCACTTGATATATTTGATTTGAATCAACAGTACTGATATATAGAAAAATAAGTATTGATATAATTTCTTTGTATTACAGTAACACATCAAATAATTGAGAAAAAATATTCCATTTTATTAATTTTCCAAAAGTGTTAGTTACCTAAAGCCTAAATTAATCTTTAAGTAAAATCACAAATATTTGGATCCTTAACCATTTTTTAAAATAAAAGGAGAGCAAATCTACCTTTTAGTAAAACATACATCCTCTTTTCTAACTTTTTCTGTTTTGGCCATTTGTATCATTAAGATGTCAATACCTACCAGTGAAAAAGAACTGCTCATTTTACACTAATATGGACATTTCAGCATAACTATTCCAATTTTTAAAAAAGAAATCTATTATCTTGCAATATGGTCAGACGTTTAAAAAATTTTCTCTTAGCTCTGGGCATAGTTGTACCTCTAAGGACACAGTTCTAAGAATGAAAATTGATCTATGAAAACAGTGGCATTACAAACCAAATGCAAATGGTTTAGATAGAAATACATGAAGAATGAGAAGTCTGTGTGTTTAAGGATCTTGTGGAAATTTGAAATTAAAGACAAAATGCAATGAGATAATTATTATAAAAGTCCCATATTAATAAAGTTTCTATAGCTATGGATTATGGCAAAGAATTCATCAGGAGACAAATTTATATAAATAAGTCATATAATGTATTGGAGCCATGTTTGTAATTTGTATTGCTACTACATATTTAAACTTCCTGGAAGCTAAGCAGGGTAAGCACAGAGGAGTTGGGTGTGACTATTTGGGAATTCCAAACACAGCCTACAAAAAAAATAAATGAAAAAAAAACACTTCCATAATAATGTCAAGAAAATTATAGCAGACAACAAGAAGTCGGGTTCGGTCCGAGTGTGCCTTTCCCTCTTACATGCCTCCTGGTTTTAGCCTGTTGTAGCGAGACAGTTTCATCCATGATAGCTGAAATATCATTATTGATTTCCTCCATATGGGAATGTTTCTCTCCTCTAAGGAACAATGTTAGTTAAACCATGGAAATATGCTTTGAAGTCCAAATATTTTATATCTAAAAAATAACTTCATTCTTACTTAAAACAAGTTCAAGCCTGCAATATTACAGGACTACAATATTATTGCATGAAATTATCACATCCCAACTCAGAATTTATAATCTGGCATATTGTCTATCATTATTTACAGATTTTTTTCACTATTCCAAGTCTGTCTAAGTGCAGGAAAATGATAAATAAGCTTTACTAAGAGCCTCCAACTCAACTCTTAAAAATTCTAATGACACGTATTCCATTTATTAGTTCATTTATTAAATTTATCTGCCATTATCTTGCCGTAAGGCTACTCTAGGCAGCTTACTATAATAGAAAGAAAAATGAAGAGCATGTAAACAGCAATAAAATAATAGAACAATAAAGTAAACAATGACAAAGAAACAAAGAGAATAAATACATCAATGTGGTAACTAAGAAAAGGGAGAGGATTTTAAACGTGTTTGTTTATATTTTTTATATGAAGAAAACCAATTTAGCTCTATTCTAGCAACTGAATAAAAAAGTGTAGCTCCGTGGCTAGCTGGGCTCCGAATAACATATGATCAGACATTTTACAACATGCTTTATTTGCAACAATCACAGGTTATCTTATCTAAATATTCATTCTGACTGTAACACTAATCAAACCTTATTGTATCTCCTAGATAGAATCTCATTTGTTCTGCATAAGGGAATTATGCTTCAAGTGAGTTAAGTAGAGTTAACTTACTTGGTCAATATCTAGTTTTCAGCTGTGAAAAATCAACTCGAGGTAGATGAAAACTGCTTGAAAACAAAAATCATTTCCTTTGGATAACATTTTCCTTTTTATATAAATATACATCTGAGAATTGGATCAAAAGCCTCTTAAAATTTGTACACAATTTATTTAATTTTTTGCAATTGTGAACATATTATATTTATCAACAACAAAAACCATGTTTCCAGAGATAAACTCCTGATTCATGTCTGTTAAGCAGTTCTTAGCATTCACAGTATCACAGTTCTTAGCATTCATTTGAGTGTCCCCACACCCCTGTGCATAATTGATTATGAGCCCTTTATTATTGTCTGCTAGAGTTGGATTATACTGTATATCTGAAACTCAGACCCAAGTTTTGGTTTCACTTCAAATCCAGTTGATAACATACCTTTGAAAAACAGCACAACTCCAACAGGAACCGAACATTTAGACAGGGATTATGCATAGAAGTTACATCAATTCAAACCTTAAATAAGTCAAATCAGTTCATTGCAAGTATACAGTTTTGTAACAGATTTGGAAATAAATCTTTTAATAATCTAACATAATTAAACACATTTTAATAAATAAATTTGTAACAAAAATAAATGTTTATATAACTATAGAATTACTTCAATTTATACATTTTAGTAAATCAATTTCTTTGCAGCAATTAAGGTATTCTTCAGGAGCATGGCAACTGTCATTGGTCCTACCCCTCCTGGGACAGGGGTGATAAAACTAGCTTTCTTCTTTACTTCTGATATTTATAAAAAAAAGAGAGAGAGAGAGAGGAAAAACTGTGTAAAAAACATGTATTAAAATATGTGTATATTCAAATGCAATTGACCCCCAACAATGGAAAACAATTTTTATAGGTTGTTTTTGGGGAGCATCTAGAGCTAGCTGAATAGTAGGGTTTTTTTAAAAAGACACATAAATCCAAAACACTGGTTTTCCAGTTCCAGCATAGTTCTTGTTACAAAGAGTCTCAAATAAAATAGGAATTAATAGAAACCAGCTGAAATTATATTAAGCTGTAAATCAGCGCAAGCTTGATTCAGACACATCAGTGTTCCTTTATCAAAATGCAAGGTTTCTCCCATCTGCTGAATAGTTGTTTATTAATCCCAGGCTTAATGCACACAGGTTTATATTCATGTTACCATGTGTAATCTGTTTTCAGCAGCATCCACAGGAGGCATCAAACAAGCAACATGGTGATTCCCAGCATCATAAGTCCTACCGCTTTTGTATTAAAAAATAGGCCAAGGCTCAATTATAACATCACAATCACCATCTTGCCTGTTTTAACATCCCTTACGGATGTCATTGCCTCTTTCTATTTTATTCATTTGTTATTCATATGCCCAGAAATTGGTTCAATACTTTTTTTAACCACTGATTTATAATATCTGAAATAAATTACAGCTTCTGTTTCTTCATTGACACTGGAAACAATTTCTTATTTGCTGAGTTTCCTGAAACTAAAGCTATAATTACTTATTATAAAAATTGCAGAAAATGAGGAATTTTCATTAAATTTCAAAAAGCATTGCTCCAATCCAAATTTAAAAAAAAAAACCAAAAGAACAAATGCAGTAGGGTTGATGAAGTATAGGGTAAAAATACAGCCATTGCCATTTTCATTAAGCACCAACGGAATTGATGGAATGACACAATTTTTTAAAATATAGTTTCTATCACTTGGGTTATTCTTCCTTCAATAAACATAATCAGGCCATCTCCCCAAACTTCTGGATCCTTAAACAACAGCTCTCATGGCTTCCTCAACTACATTCATAAGGTGGGGGTGGGGAACTCAGATCAATAATGAAGGAAAAAGGCTCACAAAGAGGTTGGAAAATCTCCAACCTGTAATTCTAATTATGTCATTAAAAATTGATCTGACAGATAACGTTGTAATTGGGCTCAAATTAGACTTTATCCAAATTAGACATTTCTCTGACACCAAGGAAATTTGACCACCCAGCATGTTTAGGAACTCAAGCATCTATTTTATATTGTATTATCTTTTTTTTCTAAATGCAACTTGGCATGGTGCTTCATATTTAATTTCAGAGAATTTGTCTCAAGAGTTCTAAGAAACTGTCTTGCTCTATTTAAGAAATTTACCCTGGGAGAATAGTATTATCATTTTTCAACTCCCTCAGAAATTTCAGTACTTTCAACTTCCAAAAGAAATGAAATTCATCCTTAATAAACAGAATCCTCTGCACAAGAAGATCTTAAACCTAAACTGGATTTACCATTCCAAAAATAGTCTAATAAGAGCATTGTTTTGTTTTTCGAACTAAAGATTTTGCAAACATAAGGCACATTTAACATTCTGTGGTAATAACTTCCGGATTATTTTGCCCAAATAATAAATTTAATAGAAATGACTTTCAATTATATATTTTATTTTCATAGCTACAAATTTTGAGTATAACGTCTAAATACAGGTAATTTAGTATAGAATGTTTATGTACTATATATGAGAACCATAACCTATATTATTTATTTATCAAATGTATATGCTGCCAATCTCACTGATAAAACTACTCTGGGTACCTAGGATATCATAAAATTTATACAGGTAATTATTATTATTATTATTATTATTTATTAGATTTATAAACTGCCCTACTCCTGGGGGACTCAGGGCGGTGTACAGCCATAAATAAAACATTTCAATACAAAAGTTTAAAATAGAATAAAACGAATTAAATAATTTGGCTGATAATTAAAACCCCAATAATTTAAAACAAATTAAAATTCATAATTAAAAGGAGAAAATGAAGCGCACTCGGAAGACCACCGGGAGCCAGTGAAGCTCGCGCAGGAGGGGTGTTACATGGGAGCGCCATGTCGCTCCCATAACCACCCGCGCGGCCGCACTCTGCGCCAGTTGGAGCCTCCGAGTGCTCCTCAAGGGGAGCCCCATGTAGAGAGCGTTACAATAGTCCAGACGGGAGGTGACAAGGGTGTGAGTGACTGTGTGTAAAGAGTCCCGATCTAGAAAGGGACGCAACTGGCGAATCAGGCGAACCTGATGAAAAATCCTCCCAGTCACGGCCGGGAGTCCAGGAGGATGCCCAAGTTGCGAGCCCCTTCCGTGACGGCCAATGATTCACCCCCAATAGTCAGCGATGGCATCAGCTGACTATATCGGGACGTCGGAAACCACAGCCACTCGGTCTTGGATGGGTTGAACCTGAGCCTGTTCCTCCCCATCCAGATCCATACGGCCTCCAGGCACCGGGACATCACCTCAAGGGCATCGTTGGGGTGGTCTGGGGTGGTCTGGGTTGGAGATGTACAGCTGAGTGTCATCAGCGTACTGATGGTACTTCACCACAAAACCACGGATGATCTCACCCAGCGGCTTCACATAAATGTTGAACAGAAGGGGCGAGAGGACCGATCCTTGTGGCACCCCGCATATAAGGGGCCTCGGGGTCGACCTCTGCCCCCCTGTCAACACAGACTGCGACCGGTCGGAGAGGAAGGAGGAGAACCACTGTAATACAGTGCCTCCCACCCCCAACTCTACCAACCGGTGCAGCATGATACCATGGTCGATGGTATCAAAAGCCGCTGAGAGATCTAACAGGACCAGGACAGAGGAGCACCCCCTGTCCCGAGCCCTCCAGAGATCGTCAACCAACGCGACCAATGCCGTTTCAGTGCTGTACCCAGGCCTGAAGCCCGACTGGAACGGATCCAGATATGTCGTTTCCTCCAGGTGCTGGGGGAGCTGTCACGCAACCACACTCTCAACAACCTTTGCCACAAAGCGAAGGTTGGAGACTGGACGGTAATTAGCCAATACTGCCGGGTCCAGGGAGGGCCTCTTGAGAAGAGGTCTCACCACCGCCTCTTTCAAGGCGGCGGGAAAGACACCCTCACCCAATGAAGCCCTTATAATCCCCTGGAGCCAGCCTCGTGTCACCTCCCGGGAAGCCAGCACTAACCAGGAGGGGCATGGGTCCAACAAACATGTGGTTGCGTTCAGTCCACCCAGAATCCTGTCCACGTCCTCAGGGGTCACAGGATCAAACTCATCCCAGATAACATTCTCAGGACCTGCCCCTGTCATCCCCGCTGGATCTACCCAGTTGGAGTCCAGCTCATCCCGAATCTGAGTGATTTTATCATGCAGATACTGAACAAAATCCTCGGCTCTTCCCTCCAAGGGGTCCTCCCGCGCTTCCTGGTGGAGCAGGGAGTGGGTCATCCTAATCAGGGCGGCCGGGCGGTTATCTGATGATGCAATAAGAGCAGCAAAATGAGCACACTTTGCTGCTTTTATCACCACTAGGTAATTCTTAATATGAGATCTTACTAGTGTCCGGTCAGATTCAGCATGGCTAGTCCTCCAACTACTCTCTAGGCGTCTTTTCCGGCGCTTCGTCTCCCTGAGCTCCTCGGTAAACCAAGGAGCCAGGTAAGATCAGCACCGGGTCAACTTACAATAGTTTATTTAGCGACCATTCGAAGTTACAACAGCACTGAAAAAAGTAACTGATGGCCATTTTTCACACTTACAACCATTGCAGCATGGTCACATGATCAAAATTCAGATGCTTGGCAACTAACTCATATTTATGATGATTGCAGTGTCCTGGAATCAAAGTCAATGAGGAAGCCAGATTCCCAACTGTGGCAAGAAAGATTGTAAAATGGAGCAGAACCAGGGATGAAATGTAAAAATGTTTGCTACAGGTTCTATGGGCGTGGCTTGATGATCAAGTGACATGGGTGGTGTGGCCAACTTGACGTCACTCACTGTTAGAGCCAGGAGCTGCACATTTTGAAGGACATTCTGCCCTTCTGAAGCCCCCAAGGCTTTGAGTTTCCCTCTGCCACCCAAGCAAACATCGGAGCCTTCTCTTGTCCCATTCTCCATCCCGGAGGGCTGTGCATCCCCCCCCCAATCCTCTGTATAAACCGCCTGCCCCGTTTCTGCAAAGGCAGAGCCCCCCATGTAGGGCAATCTAAAGAGAGGAGGGAGATGCTGCAGAAAAGGCAGCCTTCCATCCGAACCTCCCTTGCTGGTTCCGCGGGGTTTGGGGCTCCAAAGCAGTCTGCTGGATTCCCACCCAGCCACCTGCCTGCCGGCACTTCTTTAGGAACCAGGCCCACGGAGTCTGGCGCTCCAGGGAAGGAGACTCAGCCACGGTGCATTTGAGAGGGGTGGAAGCCACCGGCGGGGTGGCAAAGGGGGTGGGGCAGGCCCAGCCATGCCACCGTAGAGCCCGCAGCACTTTCTCTTCATCATGGGCAGTGGCACGGGTGGATGCAGCCCCAGCCAAGGCTGCCCTGGCTGAGCGATCACACCTCTGCAGCAACAGACATGTCGGGGCCGCCTTCCCTGCCTTCATGCGTTGCGTGTGGAAGGGATTGCCGCTGCCGCTCTTGCCACACTCCCATTCCTCTTGGCTGCAGAGTGTAGATGTCCATCCGCCCGCCCGCCCGAAGCAACCCCGCCGCCATTTGCTTTTGTTTCACGGCAGGAGAAGGAAGAAAGCAAAACGCTGCTACCTTTCGCTTTCTTCCTTCTCCCACCGCAAAATGAAAGCGAACGGCAGTGGGATTGCATCAGGCAGGCGGACGTCTGCATTTCACCCCTGAGCAAAACTCACTTAACAAATGTCTCAATTAGCCACAGAGATTTTGGGCTCAACTGTGGTTGTAAATTGAGGACTACCTGTATATCATTAAATATCAGATTATCTAAGAGAAGTCTTCTAAATTAAGAACTATTAATTTGGGTAATTAAATGTAATTAATGGAGACAATGTATAGAAGCAATGTCTTGATTCCAAAGTAAATTATAAAATATAGGAGACTGGAGACTAAAGCATATGAAGAATAGTTGCAGGAACTGGGTATGTCTAGTTTAATGAAAAAAAGGACTAGGGGAGACATGACAGCAGTGTTCCAATATCTCAGGGGCTGCCACAAAGAAGAGGGAGTCAAGCTATTCTCCAAACCACCTGAGAGTAGGACAAGAAGCAATGGGTGGAAACTAATCAAGGAGAGAAGCAACTTAGAACTAAGGTGTAATTTTCTGACAGCTAGAATAATTAATCAGTGGAACAACTTGCCTGCAGAAGTTGTAAATGCTCCAACATTGGGAATTTTTAAGATGTTGGATAACCATTTGTCTGAAGTGGTGTAGGGTTTCCTGCCTAGGGGTTGGACTAGAAGACCTCCAAGGTCCCTTCCAACTCTGTTATTCTATTCTATTCTATTCTATTCTATTCTATTCTATTCTATTCTATTCTATTCTATTCTATTCTATTCTATTCTATTCTATTCTATTCTATTCTATTCTATTCTATTCTATTCTATTCTATTCTATTCTATTCTATTCTATTCTATTCTATTCTATTCTATTCTATATGTTGATAAACAGACATGGGAACCTTTATGTACAGGTTGAAAGCTTAGACCAGGGGTGGGGAACTATGGCCCTTTTATGACTTGTGGACTACAACTCCCAGAATTCCTGAGTGATGCATGCTGGTTCAGGTATTCTGGGAGTTGAAGTGGGTGGCACTCCCGGTTTAGACTTATGAAAGATGGGGGAGGGGCAGAACTTTCAACTAAATTTTAATTATATAAAATTTTAATTTTAATTATTAATGTTAAGCATTTGCTTAATTTCATCCTCTGGAAATAAAGCTCAAGACTGATTATTTATTTCTTTAATTAAAAAATATTTTGCATTTCTAAGAACATAGGAATTTGGCTTACCATCAAAGTCCACATCTCCTACCAACTTTGTCTTTCCAGTGACAGGATCATGAATATGGTTAATACCAACATCAATCACTGCGGCTCCTCTTTTAATCATATCAGAAGTAATTAACTTTGGAATACCTGAAACCATCAATGAAATTAAGTTTACAGAACCAGAGAAAAGTGTTTTTCAGGAAATACTATATATATATATATATATATATATATATATATGTTGGTCTTTGGTTATTCGGGTCTTCTCCTGCATAAAATTGAAAGTGTCTTGGCAACGTTTCGACGAAGTCCCATTCGTCATCTTCAGGCTGGTGTTCTCGGCCGAGAACACTAGCCTGAAGATGACGAATGAGACTTCGTCGAAACGTTGCCAAGACACTTCCAATTTTACGCGGGAGAAGACCCGAATAACCAAAGACCTACATACAAACACCCGCGAAAACCTCAGAAAACACACACACACACACACAATAAATTACACACACACACACGCAACAATACATTTGTACAATACTTTGTATTGCAGTGTGCACAAATAAAGCAAGACAAATTTCAGAAACCATATGAAACAACTATTTTTCACCAATGTATCACTTGTTGGATCATTACTTCAGCATTACTGTATTTACTTATCTAACACTTGCACACCTTCCACGATCCTAATTACACTACATCTCTTGTATCCTATATAATCCATGCTACACCACTATGCAACCTCCCTGATCTGCATGGTACCACTTGTGCACCCTTACAAACTTATCTGGACCTGCACAATGCGTCTCACACTCCCCTCAAACATTCCCCAACTGATATAGTAGATCTAATGTACCTCTATGTCTCACCAATGAGGAGAGTGTATTGGAGGTCAGGAATGTGCACGGGATGCAGTGTATGTCAGGAAGGATTTGCAAGAGGTGCAGCATGGGTCAGGAAGGGTGTGTGGAGGTGCACAAGAAGTGCAGCACAGATTGGGAAGGACACACAGAGATGAAAGATGGGTTGGAAACAATGCATAGGTGGCAGAGGTGTTCATAAGAGGAGAGGAGAAGAAATGTGGGGAGGGAGACTTACCAACAACTTGCAACCTTCCCTGTTAGCTCTTCCATTGCTGATGCTCTCTGCCAACTTCCCTTAAACAAAGACTCCAGAACCTAGATGGTCATAAGATTGAGCAGGTCTCCTGTTTCTGGGAATAGTCCTTCATTTTGCCAGCAGTAGGCAGCCCCATGGGAAATAAGTTTCTGAAGAAGCACAGAAGAGCTCACCTACCATCCTTACATTCCTCAAGATAAGAAGTGGCCACTACATACCTGTAGCACTCAAAGCTAAGCCCAATTTCTGAATGATGTCCAGCTGAGGCCCCTTTTTCAATTTTCAATCCAAATTTTGAAGAATGGCTTTTTGAATCTCACAATGTGTTTCTAATGCCAGCCTGGGACTAGACAAAGGCCTCATCGAAGTAGAGGATGGATGACCATACTCAACTACTGGCTCAGACTATCTATTTTTCCCCTTGGCATTGTTGTCCCATTAACCATGAGGATGATTTTCAGTCCACATTGAAACAGGCAATGGAAAACTAAAACTTGATCTTTAGATTTTTCTCCAGGTCTTTTACTCAGCAGTGAGTATGATCAGGCCAATGTACTCATTAAATAGTGTCTTACAAACACAGAGCACCAATTGGATCTAACCAGATCCGATCTTTATTGCCAGGGAGCCTAAGTATTTTGCCTCCTGTATGACACACTTAACAAAACCCAGAGTAGCTAAACACCAGAATTGTGGCATGATGTCATGAAGCATTGGAATGACAATCAGGTGGCCATGGCTGAGTGTTGCAATGAACCGGCACTGAAGCAGCAACAACACAACAGCTTTCACATTTTTAATATCCATGGGTGTAACAGGTCCTGGCATTTTATAGATTAACCCATTTGAGATACTTTTGTTCCAAATTTATTGCCTTATGAAGGTTACAGGCAGACAGGTATAACACATCTAGCAATGTATAGATAGTAATAAATCCTCTGCAAAAGCATTCTGCTACGTCAGCTCTGCCAAGTTGAGATACTTTCTGAACTTTGAAACATAGAAAATTATTTCTATCCTGAATACTTATGGGGGGATTTTATTTATTACATTTGTAAATCCATCTAATTCAACGTGAATGCTGGGTGGCAGACAGTAACTATCAGATACACGAAGTCTGAAATATTCTTGAGAATCTCATCACCTAAGATAGCCCAAACCATGTAAGAAAAAATGGGATTTTAGGAACTTTTTTTGAATGAAATCAGGATGGTGAGTAGAAGGCAGAAGCAATGACAGAGAAAAGTTTTCTGGGTCCTACTAAAAGATATTTTCAATGGGACCTGGAGCATGCTAACACTGTCAAATTGAACAAGATAGGCAGATGTCAACTAGATCCTGGAAACATCTCACGGTAGAAGCCTATTTTTTAAAAAATTATTCATCAATGTATTGATGCTATAAAATAGGTTTTTGCAATCTTATTTTTATAGCACAAGATTTTTGTTAACTGTTTCAAAATGACTGGACAATACCAAATTTTGAAGGACTGACATAAGAAATTAAAAAGAGGATTAAAGAATTACAAAGTTACAAAGTTATAAAGTTATAAAGAACCAGAAAAAATACTGCATACTCCAAATATTTATAATTTGCAAAAATGTCATACTATTAATTTTTCACATTAGGTAAAATAACTGTGTACTGAATATGAAAGAGTAACTGATTAAATAATATTAAGTGAAACAGAATCTAAATGAAGAGAGAATAGTGATGCTGGCTAATTATGGAGAATGGTTAGCTGCATATAGCTGTAATACAGTTGTATGTATCTGAACAAAAAAAAAAATAGTGGCACCTGTCCATTTATCACAAATTAAAAAGATTGTTCAAAAGTTTTACTGAGATACATTTTGAAAATTCTGCATCTAATTAGAAAGACCCAGGTTGGGAGATGGTATATATGCACGTATGTGCTTAACAACTAATTCCCACAACCCTGTCAAATAATTTACTAAGACTGGATTACTATTATTCTTCTCTTCTCTTCCTTACTATTATCTATCTCTTCCCACTTATTACTATAACCATGTTGCTTGTATCTTTCAATTACAGTATATTGTTTTTATTTGTTTCCTAGTTCAATTTGACAGCTTATTAGTAACTTTGACTATCACTAAGTATTGTATCTTTTTATTCTTGATGAATGTATTTTCTTCTTTTTATGTACCCTGAAAGCATATACACCTAAGACAAATTCCTTGTTTGTCCAATCACACTTGGCCAATAAAGAATTCTATTCTTTATATATGTACATATATTGTATACTATTTGTATGGAATATAAAGAATCATAAAAAGCATATTAAACAATTTATAATTTGTACAATTTGATATGCACATTTGTAATTACAAACATTTACAATAAACAGGCTCACCTAGGACTGATTAGATTAAGACAATTCCACATATTATGTCCCCCCCTGTAGCACCTGACTATTCCTGAAGGTGACTTTAAACAATCCAGTCTAGACTGCAATGGTTTGACAACAGGTTTGGTCTACAAATTCTGACTGGCTATTCCCCTTCTTTGAGCACTTTCATCTATGTAGGAAAGGCAAATATCTGTGGCCGGCCTCAGAGTGGGTGGATATCCTGGTGCCTGATTAAGGGATTTTCGCACTAGTCTTATTTTACTTTGCTTTCCCAGATGCACTAGTCCTCACTAGTCCTTCCTCGCTAGTCCTAATTCTTTTAATTTGCTTTCCAGATGTTTTCATACATGCATGCCTTCACAACTCTTTCCCATATTTCATTAATGTCAAAAGTAATGAAATCCCTTTCTTTTGTTCTTTCTTTTCTTCCATTGTTCCATTGTCACTGTAATTCTGGAAGAATGAAAGCAAGGGAAACAGATTGTTCCTTCATTTTTATCTTCTACCATGGATCCAAGGAAACTTTGCAGCAAGGAACACTTATGGTTTGTGCTTCATATAATTAAAATGGCATGTATTGAAATTTCATTTCAATGTACCTAATTGCAATAAATTTTAGGGGAAAAATAAAACAAAAGAAAGGGAAGTTTTGCAGTACTTTGAGAAAGCAATGAGAAAGCAAGGGGAACATGCTTCACCAAGCCTGGATATAAGCAAAAAGGGTACCCACAGAGAGACATAAGTGTTAAATGAAGTTATGAGCTTCTATAAGAGATAGGAAAACACAGAAAGAGGCAAGTTCATTGGCTTAATGGACTACAACTTTGTTTTAAAAATGGCAGCTGTCAACCACTAGAGCATATAGAAATCTGGCAGTTCAGTACAAAGCAGCTATTATTGGGCTGCTTGGAAATAGCAGGTAGGAGGGCCAATTGTGATGGGGCTAGGAGAGGATGGAGGATGACTATATTAGTTTCTGAACTCAAGAACTGGAGGATGATCCATACCAGTGACTGGAGCAAGGACAAAGTATAGATCTGCCCTGAAATTAAAATCTCCCCACTCAGTAATAAAGTTCCCCACTTAATATGACCAGTTCTCATTTAAATTTTCTTCACAGGATCGTTCTTAAGATAAATTTGAGTGGTGAGAGATAAACTCCATAAATTACCTGGAGCACCAGAAAGGAAAATGAGATCTGAATTCTATAAATAAACACATAAATAAAAATAATCATATGGGAGAGAATTCTAGAAGTTCTGATCCAACATTACTGGAGAACCATAGGCCGGGAAGGACTCATATCAGTGGTGGGTTGCCCCCGGTTCAGACCAGTTCACAAGAACTGGTAGTAAAACCGGTGGGAGGCTCCACCCACCAACCCAGATGTCATCAGGAAGTTTCTGCACACACGGCCCCATTGCGAATCGGTAGTAAAGGTAAGTAGAACCCACCCTTGACTCATAGCTATCATGATAAAAAGAAGAAAAATCCAGAAGAGACTGATACAATACAGTTCTTGGTTAAGAATGCATGAAGGAGCCTTCTAAAGATGAAGACTGAATGACAGGTACCATAAGTGAAAACAGAGAGGAATAATAACAGATATACTGAACAGGGCTTTGGAGTCGGAATCGGAGTCAAGGAGTCGGAGGAAATTTTGGGTACCTGGAGTCGGAGTTGGAGTTGGCAAACAATGCACCAACTACGACTCCTACTAAATTTAGATTGGAATTTTAAAAAAAGCAAGTTTAAATGTCCCAATTCTCCCGATTCCACAGCCTTGATGCTGAATGAGAGGGTTTTCAGGCAAGAAGGAAGCATACCTAACTTCCATTCTTGAACTGAAAAGAAGAAAGCAACAGCAGTTGTAGAAGAGTGCCACAGAGATTAAAAAAGGCAAATGGTTCTCATCAGACAAGTGCCAAAAGTTGAGACTGGCAGAACTGAAAACAAAGCCAGATCCTCAATTTAGGCAAGAGAATTAGAGGTCTGTGAAGGAGAAATCAGGATCAGGGAGAAAGGAGGGAGGGGGAATAATTGTAGATTTTGGCATTTGCATTATATTTGCATGCCAAAAATTCTCAGACATAATTAAGTGAAAAGCAAGCCTGAGGATAACCTTTTTCTATAAAGATATTGGTGTATCTAGCCGATTACAAACATACTAATTTTGAAATATGCTTCTTTTTCCTTAAAGGTAATAGAAACAGTATCTTAATCTAAATAAAACTTAGTGATTTAGAAAAACAAATAAAAATTTCACTCAGTCATACACTTGTGACTTGTTTTTATCATCTACCGTAGTATGGGAATGGCATATTTGTCCATGCAAGACTATTACGGACCTTTATATGAATGTCAACGAATCAAGCTGGAAATTTAGGGGGGGGGGCAATATTAATTCTCATGCAACCAACATTAGCTCATTAAGTAATATATTGAGGTGCATGGATATTTTGCATGACTGTGTGCAAGGATTTGTGTTTCTGATGTAGTTTATAGGGCTTTTTCTTTCAAAAGAGTTTTGTCAAATTGCCAATTTAAAAAAAAAATCAAAACAAAAGCAAACCAAGAAACACTAAAGAATAGTAAATTGAGGTTGAAGTTTGGCTGTAAATGCTCCACAGCCATTGTAGATAATATAAATAGCATTAATTGTAATTGCATACTACTACGTCTTTAAAATCTACATTGATTTTCACATTATTTTAGCTAATTTTGTTTTAGCAAAACACATTAAATTTCGAATTACAGAAACAGCACAGTACTGATGTTTAATTCCATTGAATGACTTTTAAAAATTGATAATGCTCCTCACCTGCAGCAACTATCACAATATCCGCAAGCTGTGTATGGATCATCAGCTGATCTTTCGGTGTATATCTATGAGTTATTGTCACAGTAGCATCACCTGTTACATATATAAGTAAAAAAGGCAGAGTGGAGAAAAGTCAGAGTTCAGTGCATAAAGATGGAGTTTTGTATTTCTAAACAAAACATTAGTTTTCCCACGTTATTTTTAATGCAATATTATTGATTAAAAAAAAGTTTTTAGTCTTTTAAATAAGTGCAAAACAGAATATAATCCCACCCCTCCAATCTTAAGAATTCTGGAAGAAAGATAAAAAGAAAAAGGCTATCACTAGCTTATCATTTATCAGCAGTAACAACGGGATATTTATTTATTTATAAAATAAATTTATCCCCAAAGAAAATCTTATTTTTGATTAAGTAAAACTGATTTTACTGCATACACAATAAGGAATGAGGTCTTTTTTTATATATATAGCTCTTTCCCTTCTCTCCCTGTTAAGGTTTCCAATAGAATAATGTAAAATGTTCTTCAACCTACCTCCAGGCCTTTCATGTTCCCCATCAGTATGTAAAAGCATTGAAATGGGCATTCCAACATTTTTTGATCTTCCAACTACAACAACATTTCGTCCAAATGTTTGTATTCCTTTAAAAAAACAATAATAATTAAAAACATATGGAAGCTTGTGAAATTAAATCTTTCGTTTCCCCATTGAGAAAAGACCTGAGTACAAATTAATTTCCTTTTTTACCACAGAATTATGATAAGAGTGATGGATTTAGGTTTTTACAGTTTTTATTGTTACAAAAGGTTTAATATGATCTTTTGAAGACAATAATTTACAAATAATAACCACAATAGTCAACTGCAATTTTATTTTGTTCATCTTTAAATTATTATTTTAAATTTACTTTATATAAAAAACAAAATATAATCACTGAGGAGAAGATGGACACCATAACAAAGGACTAAGAAGAATAAGCTGTGTTACTATGCCCAGGATAATTCAGGAAAGTTTATTCTATATTTGCTGCTGAGTCTTCATTTTCAAAAGAGCATCTATATAACTGAACTGCCATTCCATTATTATTTCCGGAATTTAAAATCACAAAGATAGAAAGCATGTGTGCAAACGAAAACTGAACACTTCATTAGAAGAACTTAGAAGAAATACTTCACTGCCATAAATTTCTATCTGGAGCAAATTCTCTACCCATAAATACAATAGCATCTTCCCTTGCTTCCAGATGAGCTATAATCTCCCCCAAAAAACCCAGCACGCACACACACACACATAGAGAACTCCTTTCCCTTTTTTAAAAAAAAGTCTATATAGCTTGCTCCATTGTCTTCTGTAATGGTTTCTTCTAAAAGTTAGTAGAAAGACTGTAAGTATTCAATAACAATATGTAACCGTATTCTTTGTTTCATGCAGGAAATGGCATCCCTAACGTAAATCTACCAATTCTGGTAGTCTGGCAGAAAAGGCATGTTAAGAGTCCTGCCATTAAGGAACATCATCTGACAGAACCCAAGAAAAGAGCTGTCAGTATTTCACGCTGCATTTACTCTAATGTTGACATAAGAAGAAGAAGAAGCGGAGGCATCTGGAAAGAGACATTTGACCCTTCACCTACTTATTTTCACTGGAGAGAATATCACCTAGGAGATGGGATGGGAGGGGGAAAATTCCTTTGAGGGGAGCAGTAGATTAGGGGCAGAGTGACGGGGAAGATGGCCAATGCGTATAGAGAAGTGGGGAAAGGAAAGGAGGGTTTGCCTGAGGAAGTCAGACTTGGCTGCAATGAGTCAGAGATAGAACGTGCATGCTTAATAATTAGAGTTTTTTTTCCAAAGCTTTGTTTGAAATGCAATTTATTCAAGATGACTTCGAAACCTGACAAGAGCCTTGTTTGCTGTGGCTCCTGCTCTTTGGAACAACTCCTGTCCTCCTCAGGTTAGATTAACAATCACTCTGCTGGCTTTCTGGAAGGCTCATAAGAAACATCATCATGAGATATCAAACCTGTTGATTAATTGCATTGTTAATAGTTAATTATATTCTTCGGCAAACTACTGGTAGTTTTGTTTTAATAAACTGTTTAATGGGGTTGGTCGGGCCAAAAACTATCAAAAACCACAGGCAAAAAAAAAGAGGTCTCAAGTCCTGTCGCTGCTGTCACTGCCGTGCTCTCTGCACCAGCTGTGCACGCGCACCTCATTGCTTGCCAGTGATGCTCGTGGTCAGACCAGGCCAGGAGAATGGCCTGCTGCGCCGGAGAGATGGCTGGAGACTTCTCGCGAAAGCTGGCAGAGCCTCGCCGAGTACCCCTCACCAAGATGCAGACGAAGGTGAGCGAGATGGAGGGCAAGCGGGCAACATGTGGGTTGGGGAAGGCCAGAGCCAGGGAATGGCGTGTTCCCCAATCTGGGCCAAGGTGAATGGTGAGTGGGCAGCATGCTTATCTTTAGTGAGCAGAGTAGGCGAGGCGCGGAGGCAAGGCCAAGCAAGGCAATTAACTGGGCCACATGGCAAAGGCAACATATAAAGGCGGGGTGGGTGTGGGTGGGGCGAACAGGCAGGTGGAGTGAGCGGCGACCAGGTGGGCGGTGGCAGGGCCAGCCAGAGGTGGTATTTGCCAGTTCAGCAAACCAGTTAAAATTTCAGTTACCGGTTTGCCTGAACCGGTCTGAACCAGCTGAATACCGCCTCTGAGGCTGTCCAATGAAAACAGCAACAAGTAAAAAAGAACAGGAAGACCTATTCAATTTATATTGATTTTTCTAACAATAGAGTTCCATCAGGCAATTGAAAGGAGAATAAAAGTGCAAGAATAAAAGTTTAGATTGATAGAAACATGATCAGGGAATATCTAACAATTCTGAATGAGTTTAATTTTCCAAGACTGCAGTCTAGATACGATAGTATTAGTGTCAACTAGTGAAGCTTTCCTGACCAGCTCCCGAGTTGCCATAGGCAGGGAGCTAGAAATCGTGCCTCACAGCTGCACCGAGGAATTCACACCTCAGTCAAAACAAAACACATCCTAGCCAGCCAAAGTCAAGGCCATCTCCACGGAGATCCACAATGGCTGGAATGAATTCTACAACCTGCAAAATTGCTCCATTGGGGAATGTGACTGGTGACATACCTGGGGGGCAGGGGGGGGGGAATAGGATCAGAGGCAAGGCACAAATTGGATGAAGTCAGAGATGGCTTTACTTGGTTCATGCTGACATGGTGCTCCTGATAAACAACTAGAATTTTTTTTTTGAAAGATGGCTTGAGGTTCCTGCTTTTATTAGGGCACTGGTCAGAACCCTGATAGCACTGATCAAATTTTAAAGGAAACCTATTTTAACACTGAAACTATTTGAAAATATGGTGCACTGGTATTTTATAGTTTAAACTTATACTTCTTTTTCTCAGAGAAATTTCCAGAATGCATTTAACCCCCATTTCCTTAAAACACTTGATTCAGTTACCAGTTCTCTTTATTATTTCCCAAACTGCAGCAGCAGTGGCAGGTATAATGGAGGGCTGGTCGAGGCACAATCGCCCAATATTGAAAATATGGAATCCATCCACATCCTTTTCAGGAGCAACACTGTTGCACACAGTCCTTTCATCAATGTGATCTGGAAAAAAAGAATTTTTCTACATTTAGTTCTAACTTTAAAATACAGTTAGCCTAATAGTTGTTATTTATCTTGTTCAATGTATTGTACCAGTTTTTAAAGGTAAATGTAAATATATAAGGAAGTAATTTCATATGAAGCGTTAAGCGTCTATAATGGGGCTCCTGATTTTGATTCCACTGGTCACATCTTAATTTAATCCAGTGGGGATGGGTGGAAAATATGCATTTAATTTCACTCAATAAAAAAATGCCACCTGCGAGAAGCCATTTCCCCTGTAATAGTCAAACTTTTCCACAGGACATGTTAGAAATTCCTTCTTTCTCCATCAAAGAGGATGCTTCTGATTTTCTGGTATGTAGGAAAAAGTTCTTCTATTCACAAGAATTTCTGAATCAAAATACATGGCAAATGTTCTGTTTTTTCTCGAGAGAAAAACAATTTTAAACTGCATTAATAAAGTATAAGCAATCTAGTGTTATTCTTTGAAAAATGTAATTTTCAATGTGTGTGTGTGTGTGTGTGTGTGTGTGTGTGTGAGAGAGAGAGAGATTTGTGTGGCACTGTTAACTAAAAGAGGAAAAGTGCTGTTCTGCTTGTTTTTGCCCATCTCTCCGGGAAAGGGAATAACTATAGATGCAATGTACTGTATCTATAGTGATAGGGCTCCGCTGACTATTGAAACAAATCCTACTTCATCCTAGTCAAATGGGATAAAAGAATTGGAAGGGACATTGAAAGTCTTCTAGTCCAACCTCCTGCTCGAGCAGGAGACCCTATACCATTTCAGACAAGTGGCTGTCCAGTTTCTTCTTAAAAGCTTCCAGTGATGGCGCACTACAACTTCTGAAGGCAATTCGTTCCACTGATTAATTGCTATCACCATTAGGACGTTTCTCCTTAGTTCTAGGTTGGCTCTCTCCTTGATTGGTTTCCATCCATTGTTTCTTGTCTTGCCTTCTGGTGCTTGGAAAATCTTTATGGTAGCCCTTCAAATATTGGAACAATGCCATCATATCTCTCCTGGTATTTTTTTCATTAGTTTAGAGACATACCCAATTCTTGTAGCTGTTCTTCATAGGTTTTAGCCTTTAGCCCCCTAACCGTCCTTATTGCTCTTCTCTGCCCTCTTCCATTGAATCAATATTTTTTTTTTATTTTGTGATGACTAAAATTGGATGCAGTATTCCAAATGTTGTCTTACTAAGGCTTTGTAAAGCGATAGTACTATTTCACGTGTTCCTGATTCTATCCCTCTGTTAATGCAGCCTAGGATTGCATTGGAGTTTTGTCTACTGTTGCACATCATTGGCTCGTATTTAAGTGATTGTCCACTAGGATTCCAAGATGTCTGTTACAGTTACTGGTATTGATCACATCAAGATCCCTCTCACATACTGTTATTATCATGATTTCTTTTGATATGGATCATGTGCTTTGAATTCTATTTTTAGGATGCACTAGTTTAAAAACACAACACACAATTCAAATTACTCATTTCTAATAAGTTAATTGATAGTAAGAGATTCTGTGCTTCTAGGGCCAATAAAGGTGACCTCAAAAAATTCATTTTTAGAAATGTGTTAAATCATTGCAAATCTGATTTCAGACCAATTTCCCATCCTTATTATTCTGGAACGCTAAAATGACACCCTCAATTAATGTGAAGCACAATGAAATCTTTCTCTCCATTTTTTGAATTTGCTAATGCCTAGAACATGTTGCAAGATTGCAAGAGCTCCTTTCTGTATTACAATAATTCAAATGTATATATTTATGATGAAAACATACTACAAAGACCAGGATTGGTTCTTATAATTGGTGGAACAGTTTGTTTCAAAAATTGTGTATACTCCATTAATATAAGTTTGTGCAATGTAATTGTATAATCAATATTTGAAAGTAGCATCTATGCCAGCTATAATTTGGTGACAAATTATAGAAAGAGGGAAAGAGGGACAAAATGAATTTAATTTTTAACTGAGTATAATGTTTAAAATAATGTTTAAAAGATACAATTATAAGATCTCTTCTTAAGAAGCCTGCTTTAAATCCATTGGCTATAAATCAATCTTTAATCTTCTGGAGACAGATGAATATAAGTTTCTCTATAGATATTTTTAGACAGATTATTGTATCTTGAAACATTTCAAATTGTCTTATTGAGGGAAATGGAGCTAAGACTTGGTTGGCTTGCTGGATGATGACTGAGGATTAGCATAGGGAATTGGTAGTTCCTCAGCAAGTTTCGATACCACTGACAATCACATCTTCCTTCTGGATCACATGGGAAGTTTGGTAATATATGTTCCTGCTTTATAGTGATCCCATTTCTATTTCTTAGAAAGGTTTCAGATGTTATTTGGAAGCAGTTGCAATTCTGATGTTGTAGAGGGACTGGTACCAGGAATGCTAGGCACTTCCTGCAGTATGAATGGATTAAAAGCCTCAACATCCTCAAACAAGCTCAGAAAACTCACAGGAAATGGTGTGAATGGAGAAAAGACTGGACTTGGAGAGAAGAGAAGACTTTGTGGAAAATGAAAGTTTTACTTGGGTGAGTTCAGCTGAGACATGTAGCTATCAGGACTCTCTTTGTTCTCTTTTTGCTTTCCTCCCCTCCACCCTCCAAAAATTCCTCAATAAAAACCGATAAATACTAAATTGAAATCACCTTGAGTTGCTTTGTTGCTTAGTTGTTTTTTGCAATTTAAAAAGAGACCTTTTTCACTTATAATCTACCCTTCCACTTGTTATGCTGAAGAGACAAGCATTATAGCAGTTGGATTTATCTTTCAACCTCTTGTTTTATACCAACTGCAAATTTATGCCTATACATTTCCTCTTCTTATGAACTGAATGGTTCTCTGATTTTCAGATTACTGTACATTTTATTTATTTTTATTTTTTAGACATTAGCTGTAAAGTAACACTGCAAATTTTTGAGAAAAGTAAACTGTGTTTACACTAACAAAGCAAGGCTTTGCTCACATTAATTACAAAGCAAAGTTGCAATTTTTTGAGGATTGTAAACTATGAACAGAGGAGACAAAGAAGAAATCTAATTTGCCCTTCTCCATAGTACATAAGTATTATTTCAACGTTAAGTACAAGAGGGAGCAAAAGGCTAATCTGAGAAAAAGATTCAATTTTTAACAGACGGCTATGTGATTTAGGGCAAAAAAACTAATTTTTATCAGAAGGCTGTTTGCTTCCTTATATTGAAGTGTAATTTCAACATTAAGCACAAGAGGGAGCAAAAGACTAATTTTTATCAAAAAGCTTTTTTAAAAAATCAGAAACAATATTGCAGAATTAACTCTTTGACACAGATACAGTAGTGACCAAAATTGTGGAAACCTTTTGGGAAAAGTGTATTTTTGAGGTCTGATGGCTAATAACACCGCTTTTTTTGGAGTTTCAAGATAATCATATTCCACTGCTTGGAATGGCCTTAACTCAATTGAAAATCTATGGAGCTGACTAAAGAAACGTGTTAGTCAGAAGCAACTCAGCAATAAAACTCAGTTAATATAAGCAATCATTCAAACTTGTTTTCACATCATAATAGCTGCAGAACTAAAAGACTCCCACTCGATGGGAAGACATTGTAAGGCTGTAATTCATGCTAAAGGTTTCCCAAACTAAATATTAACTGACATGGTAATAATATCTCATTTTTTCTACGTTTTACTTTTTTTCTTTATGACTGCTATTCTACAGTAATAGCAAATCCTTCATAAAAGTTATTGCACTACATTCTTTCCATTGATTTATAATTTTATGGCACTACTCCAAACAAAAAAGTGGTGTTATTAGTTAGTTTTAGAAAATACACTTTTCCCAAAAGGTTTCCACAATTTTGAACACTACCATAAGATTGTTTTATAAAGATTTTATAAAGATTGTTTTATAAAGATTTTATAAAGATTGTTTTATAAAGATTTTATAAAGATTGTTTTATAAAGATTTTATAAAGATTGTTTTATAAAGATTCAGTTTGCCTGCTTCTTATGGAGTTACAAACAATGTCACAAAAGAAAAACGATAATATTACTGGATGCATTTGAAGAAAAACTGAAGAATCTAAGCTAGCCACTCTGAAACCAGTCATTCCAAGACTCATTGGTGAACGTAATGAACTCCTAGTAAAAGCAGAAGTCTGTATCCAAACCAAACACAAACAAAGAAGAAATAACTATCAAGAAACAGGAAAGGCAATGGTAGCATGTCATTCAAAGTTTAAAAAAATGCTGTTCCTGCCATTTCGTACCGGAAGAAAACATGCAGACTCATGGAGAAGTTTGTTTGCCAAGTGGTCCAGTGACTGGAAATAAAACAGCTTAGACTCACACACCCACACACACTCTATAAAATAAAGGCATGGATGGGTTAATGATCTATGACTCACTACTCAAAGGAACAGAACCATCTGTAAATCAAACTATAATGGTGGTGTGTTGTCTCCCAGGATTAAAGGATTAAAGATGTGACAGAGAGGCTTACTATAATAATCAGGCTCACCAATAATTATCCCATAATTATGCAATTATGACCCTGAGAACAATTTCAAGAGACTATGGACAAAAAAGCAAGACATTTGGAAGCACAGGTAATGTTTTCATCTTCAACGGAAGATCAACACTGTTAGGAAATGGTCATTGCATAACTACTTGGCCAGGTAATATATAAGCCAACATTATATGTTCACAGTATGAATATGTAGACTATAACTTTAAGAGTATTGCTGACTCATTCTGCATCCTGATTGGATGAGCTCTGTAGCAACTGTATTTAAGAAGAGTTTATTGTGGTCAGTGTGGACATTACACCATATTGTTACCTGCTGTTATCTTTGGTCTCTTTACATGGTCAATTTGATCATGGTTTATTTATTACTGCTTTTATGAACTGTTTATATTGTTCCTGAATGATTCATGTCTTGTTCTACGATCCGGTAAGAAGTTTTGTATCTCTGGATTGATTATTCATGGCTAAGACTTGGATTGGTAAAAGGACTATGATTTTGCTTTGCTCTATAAGTAAAATACTTTAAAAACCAGTTTGTATGCAGTTTATTCACAACTACTCTCAGCACCGTTTCCGTGTGCAAACACTCTACGCTCTGCTTCATAACTGTTCCTGGTTATCTTACAACTATATCCTTAACAAACACCCAACAAGAGATTGAAGGATTCTAGAAGTAAACCACTGGCTCAAGAGATGGTGCCAATGAAAGAACTTTGGATTTTGTACCATAGTTTACATTACCTATAGGAAGGACTTCTGGCAAGATGGGCTGCATCCCATAAGAACTAGGAAAAATGTTACAGCAAATAATTGGCTTGGATCATCCAAATGGCTTTAAAGAAAGCTGGAAGGGGAGGAAGACCAATCTTTAAGCATAATCCTCAAGACAACCAATCAGACAATGAGAAAGGGAGTGGTGAAAAGGACTGGGAACTTAGGTATAAAATGGGAGACGTAGAAAACAAATGGAAGATCAGCCATAAAAGGCTCAGGTGCCTATACACTAATGCTCAGAGTGTGGGTAACAAATAGGGAGAACCTGAAGTTTGAATATATAAGGATAGGTATGATATTATTGCTATTACTGAAACTTAATGGGAGGGAATCCATGATTGGAACATACTGCTAGAAGGATATAAATTGTTCAAAAGAAGCAGAACCAACTCAACATATGGTTCTAGTAAAACAATTACTAGACCTCTACAGAAATACAGAATACTAGAGATGAAAACCTTCTTAAAAGTATTTGGGTAAATATTAGAGGAAAAAGAAATAACGTTGCCATAGACATGTCCTACAGACATGTACTATTAAGGATGGAGACAATAGAACAATCCTTTGCTAATCAGTTGGCTGAAGTGTGCAGGAAACAGTCCATTGTAGCAATGGGGGACTTTAACTACCTGACATCAATTGGGAAACAAACTCTGCAAGTAGTGAGAGATCGAATTGGTTCCTGATATGCCTAGCTGACAACTTTGTCACCCACAAAGGGGTGACCAAACAATCAGCTTCTCTGGACTTAATCCTAACTAATTGTGATGAAATGATCACAGGAGTAGAAATTTGAGGGATGTTAGGGCAAGGAGTTCATACCAGAATTCACCATAATAAGGGCAGAGTCAGACCAGTGTTTTAGATGCTAAGAGTTCTGATTTTAATAAAATAAGAGAGAAATTAGGAAGGAATCCATGAATGGCAATCCTAGAAGGAAAAACAATTCAGGATGCATGAGAAACTCTAAAAATTGAAATACTAAAGGCCCAAACAAAAGCAATATCAGAGGAAGAAAAACAAAAAAACCCAGATGAGATCAACATGGTTGCACAAGAGGTCTCTGACAAGCTGAGGGACAAAAAAGTATAAAAAATGGAAACGGACATGTAACTAGAACAGAATACCAGCAAGTAGCCTGAATCTGCAGGAATGGAGTCATAAAGGTTAAAGTTCAGAATGAAGATTTGCAACAAATATCAAAAATAAGGAAAAAAAGTTTCTTTCAATGGGAAAGGAATAAAAAAAAATTCAAGGAAATGATAGGTCCACTAGTGGTAGAAAATTGCAAGAAGGTAATAGGGAGCAAAGAGAAAGTACAACTGCTTAACTCCTTGTTTGCACCTGTCTTTATGCAAAAGAAAAAAAAATAGCCCAACTTACCAAAAACAGCATAGAGAGAAAACAGAACAGGAATGTTGGTGAAAATAGATAAGAAATTGGTAGAAGAATACCTATTCACTTTAGAAGAGTGACCAGATGGATTACATCCCAGGGTACTGAAGGAACTAGCAGATGGAACCACTGAACAAAATCTTTCAGAACTCTGGCATGCAGGGAAACTACCAGAGGATTGGAAAAGAGCTGATACGGTTTCAGTCTTCAAGATGGAAAAAAAGTGGATCCAGGAAACAACAAACATTCAGTTCGATATCAATACTTGTGAAAATTGTAGAAAAGATAATCAAGCAGCAGATTTGTGAGCATCTAAAAATGAACCTGACATGTGTTTGTTAAAAACAAATCACACCAGACAAACCTTATTGCTTCCTTTGATAAAGTGATTAAATTAATGAATCAGGGAAATGCTGCAGATATAGCTTACTTGGATTTCAGTGAGACATTTGATAAAAAAAGACTTCTATCCTACTTCTTAGAGGGATAGAACAACGTGGGATAGACAGTACCACCACCAGAAAGATCTGCAGTTGGCTGAACAACTGCACCCAGCACATAGTCCTCAATGAAATTACATCTACATGGTGGGAAGCATGCAGTGGAGCACTTCAGCGTTCTCTCTTAGGCCCAGTGAACTTCAACATTTTCATAAATGATATAGAAGAGAAGATAGAAGGGGAACTCATCAAATTTGCAGCCAATACCAAATGGGGGTGGGGGGGGATTGCCAATGCTTTGGAAGATAAAGATTCAGAAGCATCTTGACTTGTATCAATGCTCAAGTCTGTCAAGATCCTTCTGAATCTTTATCTTCCAAAGCACTGGCAATTCCCCTGCACCCCACCCCTCTCAAGCTTGGTATTGGCTGCAAATTTGATTAGTTCCTCAAGGTCCTGTTCTGAGGCAAATACACAGATACAGAACAGGCAGTACCTGGATCAACAATTGTAACTGTGAGAGGGATTTAATATTCTAGTGGAATATCACTTAAGTATGAGCCAGAAGTTTGCTACAGCAGCCAAACAAGCTAATGCAATCCTTGGTTGCATCAACAGAGGGATAGTATCAAAATCACATGAAATTATAGTATGAGTTTATGTTGCACTGGTGAGAGCACACTTGGAACACTGAATCCAGTTCTGATCAGTATGATACAAAAAAGATGCTGCGTTCTAGAAAGATGGCAAAGAAGACCAATAAAGATGATCAGGAGTCTAGAGACTAAACCATATGATGAACAGTTACGGGAACAGTTAGTATGTCTAGTCCAGGTGTCATCAACCTACGGCTCTGGAGCCGCATACTGCTCTTTGGGCCCTCTGCTGTGGCTCCCTGTTAGGTGATATCACCACTGGCTGGGCCCGTCCCTTGCCCTCCCCTCCCATCACACCTCGCCTGGCCTGAAAAGAGACAGAGAGATAAAGACAGAGGGGGAGAAAGAGAGACATAGAGAGACACAGAGTGGGAGTCATGTGACTGGTGAAAGTGAGTGATGTCGAGTTGGCCACACCCACCCAGGTTTTGTGGCTCCCGGTGTTTTCTTTTCTGTAGGAAATGGGTCCAAATGGCTCTTTTGAGTGTTTAAGGTTGCAGACCCCTGGCCTAGAATAACAAAAAGGATTAGAGGTGAAATGATAGAAGCTATTTACCAGTATTTGAGAGACTATCACAGAGAAGAGAGGGTCAACTTATTCTCCAAAGCACTTGAGGGCAGGACAAGAAGTAAATGGTGTAAGCTTATTAAAGAGACCTCCAACCTGGAAGGAAAAAGAAATTTCCTGACACGAAGAACAATTAATCAATGGTGCAGCTTGCCTTTTACAATTTGAGTGCTCCATCACCGGAGGTCCTCAATAAAAGATTGGCCAGCCATTGGTCCAGGATGGAATAGTCTCCTACTTCTCAGGTTCCTTCCAGCCCTGATTCTATGAAATGGACAATTGCATGACATAAATCAGTTCTCCAATTCTGTGCATTTCAATATCTACATGATATTGCTAAATATTAGGAATTTTAAGATGAGGGTTACCAATATACTGATGACACTCAAATTATTTTTCTACACCCCTACCAGATAATGACTGATAATGGAGTGGCTCTCCAAATGCCCATGTGCAATTGGGAATGAAAAATTATTTTATGTACAATAACTACAGCAAGACTCCTATATGCAAGAAGGTGGAAGTACTTGCAGTATCTAGAATGAATGGTTAGACTGATGGCAAAACTGGCAGAATGGCAAAACTTTGATTAAAGAAAAGAAAAGCAGTTTTATTTCTACCATACTTAGAAGCCAATTTTGGACTTTTTGAGAAAAAATGAGAGAAATAAAAATTTGATTTTGGGATTTGATGATTGGAATTATATGGAATTACATAAGTAATATAGACAATTGTTAATTTTAGACTATGTGCTGGATTTCTATGTACATTTGTACCAAAGAAAGTTGGAAGCCATTCTTTTTGTCTTTACTTTTTTCTTTCTTCTCTTCCCACTTTTTTCTTGATTTTTGTCTGGTTATTTCTTTTCTATTTTTTTTTTTTTGCTTGTTTAGTTTTTATTCATGCTTCTGAAATTTAATAAAATCATATTTTAAGAAAAGGAATAAAGGATTAAATGTGCTGAAATAAGGCAAAATGAAATTGCTTTTTGTGAGATTTCATAATTTCAGGAGATAGTAGATCTACCCATTGCAAATGTGGTTGTACAAACCCAAGGCAGAACGTAGAGATACATTCTTTTTCCATGCTGCAGCAACAGCCAGAGCAGCCATTTAACGAATGGTTCAATGAATGTTTCAATAGCATCCTTTTCTGGAAGATGATCTTAGAACAGAGCTACCAGCACTGATAACCTCTAGGCTTAACTCTTGCATGTACTCTGTGTGGTGCAATTTTTGGATCTATCCAGAAAGTCTGGACTTGAGAAGAGTTCAGAATATTTCTATATTAAGAGTAGTACCATACATTGGCTGCCAGTTTCTTTCCAAAAATGCTGGTTATTGCCACAAAAGCACAATATGGCCTTAAATAAAAGTTATTTGGAAAGACTTTCTTCTTTATGATTCTCTCAGCTTCATTCATGGCAATTTAAAGCTGAACTTTCTCTGGAGCTACTGCTAATTTTGGGGACATTTTTGGAAAGAACAGAACTAATCTCTTGCCACCTGCAGTAATGTTCTACTGGTAAAATATATGGCGGTTTGGTAATCAGATTTCAGCTACGCCTGTAAAGGACTAAAGATTGTAATAGAAATAACAAATATTTAGAAAAAAATCATTAGAAAAATAATATTAGTAAAGATAACAATCACCTAAGGAAATTGATTATTCATAAATCCAGAGGAACCAGAACAGAGGTACTAGTTTAACTGCATTTTTCTCATATATTCTCAGTCATTTTATTTTCTGACTCCATATGAAACAGAATTCATTACCTGGCAAAGGTAACTGGACTAATATGCCACTGACTCTTGAATTCTTGTTTAATTTGCCAGTGAGATCTAAAAGGTCTTCTTGAGAAATTTCCTTGGGCCTCAGTATTATTTCACTACAAATGCCTAAAACAATCCACAAAAGAAATATACACTGGTTAATTATCTAGGACATATGTAGGCAAATTGGAACTGTTGAATCTCTTTTCTGAAACCCAATTTACCGAAAATTAAAGAAATGGTTTTCCTAGGACACCTTATAAACTTGCCTGTGAAATTGAAACAGCTTGAATTGTGATGTCATGACATGTTTAAAATGTTGACATCATTGCAATCCTGATTGGGTGCCTTTTTGAGAAATACATGAATTTAGACATGAGTAAATGGGTCAGGCTACTTGAGAGACCATCTAATTCCACTGGGATTGGCCGGTCCTACCCATTCTGGCAGAGGAAGCATACTGCAGGTCCTTCAGCCTGATTATTCTGGCTGGGTCCAGGAGAAGGGGCTTCTCTGCCATTGCACCTGACCTGTGAAACATCTTGCCCCCCACCCCCGGTGTGACCTTCCAGAAGATCCTAAAGACCTGTCTCTGTTTGATAGCTTGGGGCTCCAATGGGGGAGCATCACAGTGAATGTGGTTGATCAATTAACAACAGATCCACCTCCTGCTCCTCCCTTCCCCATTTTTTAATTGGGCCATAGTGCTTGGCTTTTGTATTAACTTACTTATGATTTTAGTTTATATGGTTTTTATTTTTTATTATTATTGTAAACAGCCCAAAGTTACTTTGAGATAAGATGGGCAGGCTATAAATTTTATTAATAAATAAATAAATAATAAAATAGGCATCATACTGTAATGGTACATAGGAATGACTTTGGGAGACCTGCAGAGAGATGTCTAGGTCACAGATAATGGACAGAAAAAGAGGCTTAGAAAGGAAACCCCCCACCCCGCCCCAATTCTCAAGTGGCAAAGGAGATGGCACAAGTTTTAAACTTGCAAGATTCTATTAATGTAGCCTTACAATAAAGTAGAATAAGCTCCACTGGGCCATGTTTCCTGTCTATCAGCCTTGATAAGGCTGATATCAATCTTTCCTACCTCACTCAAACCTTATGAAAATATTGTCCCTGAATAGGTCTGTTGGCTCTCCTGGTTTGCATCACTGCCACATCCACTGAAGCCTCACTTCAAAAAAAAATAAATTGTACACAAGTAAAATATTGTATATATTATAAATAACCTGGGTTGGCAATGTACAAACTTTTTTTTATATAAAAAAGTCATACCTACGGCTGCTGCTGCTTTTACTTTATTTCTTACATAAGTATGACTAGCTGGGTTTTCGCCTACTAAAACAACAGTGAGATGAGGTCTCTTGTGGCCAAGGGTAAGCCATGTTTCAATATCTCTTTGTATTTCCTCACAGACTTGTGCAGCCAGCCTTCTCCCTGAGATAATAGTTGCTTCATTCCTATAAGAGATAAAACGAAAACTTTAAAGAGAATCTGCCTAAACTTTTACAGCCAAGGAAATTTCAATATAGCACGTCATACTTTGAAACATATAAAGCAGTGGTGAAATCCAATTTTTTTTATATACCAGTTCTGTGGGCATGGCTTGGTGGGCATGGTGTGGCTTGGTGGGCGTGGCAGGAGAGGATACTGCAAAATCTCCATTCCCACCCCACTGCAGGGGAAGGATACTGCAAAATCCCCATTCCCTCCCCACTCCTGGGGGAAAGATATTGCAAAATCTGCATTGCCACCTCACTCTGGGGCCAGGCAGGGGTGATATTTGCCGATTCTCCAAACTACTCAAAATTTCCACTACTGGTTCTCCAAAACCTGTCAGAACCTGATGGATTTCACCCCTGATATAAAGTATGTTTTATTGCAGCACATTTAGTTGTTGGACAATTCATGTGAACATATAATATTTGAGGGGAAACTGAAACAAGACTTTTGGAATGGCAAATTCCTCTCCTACATCTTCTGAAGATTTCCTCTTAAGTTTTCAGGGCAGAGATTAGCAACCCGCAGCTCTGGAGCTGCATGTGGCTCTCTGTTGCTGGTTGGCGCCACAATTGATAAGGCTTTTGGTTAGAACAGGAAAAAGGACACCACACTACGACACTTTATGGTGAGGGAACTGGACTTCCGGACTTCCGGTTGGCTCCAGAATTGAACGGTTAGGACTTTTGTGGCTCTTTGAGGATTTAAGGTTGCTGACCCCTGAGCTAGGGCTTCATTCTGGCCTATTTCAGAAGTGCCTAGCAAACTATAGGTTAATGTAACATCCCTGACTGAAATGAGTCCTTTTTCATAGATAAAATTATTAGCATAGCAATAAAATGCTTTGAAAATAATTTTCATAAATATTTTATGAACATTTCTTGCAAATATTGTATTCTACTAATATCCACAAAATAAAAGTAGGAGGGAAAGGAAATGGGATGTGGGAGTTGGGAGTTGGAAAGAGCAGTCTGTTACCATTGTAGTAGAGTTGATATGTTGAGGGATAGTATTCAGCAGAACATGGTACTAATAAAAGTAGTCAATTTAATAAAGTGTTAAAGGCAGTCTCAGAAAAGTGAAGCAGAGAATGTATTTGTGCTTAAAGAAGAGAGTACAGCATTGGTTCAAATCTCACTTGCTGATTAAACCTTGTAATGCAGTTCAAAAAAAAAAACAGCAGGAGAATATGTTCTATGACTAAAAGGCTGAGTGCCATTGGAGCAAAGAATCCATCAAATTTTGAGGATGTCAGAGGACGAGAAATACTATCAAAACTAAACAAATTTTATTATGAATAAGGCAGGATGTTTAATCATTATTTATTGAACAAGCCATAATACCCAGGTTCTAAGGTATTACTTCATAACAGATAGACACTTAACCTAAAAGAATTAAGCCACATTATGACTTACTAGCCCTACAGAGACTTAATTTATTATGGGCTTTTGATACTTGATACTCTTTGAGCTTGGCTGTTTGCTTGCAGACATTTTATTACCCAATTAGACAGCATAATCAGTGTTAGTCAATGCATGGTTTGCTTTCATTTATATATAGTGGCATGCCCTCCACTCTGGACAGGACATCAATCCTGCTTATTACCCAGCTAACAAGCAGAAAATAATACCCTAATCAAGAAACAACCAAGAAGAAAACCATAACCTCCTCAACACTAGCAGGACAAGCATCTTATGCAAATAGGGAGCAAACCATACATTCATTAGCACTGATGCTGCTACATAGTTAGATAATGAAACATCTGGAAACAACAACCAAGTTCAGAGTACCAAGAACTCCACAATTCAACCCCAAGTTATGAATATTCTGTTCCACTGGATCCTCTCATTGATGAATTAATTTAAAATTTTCATCACATTAAAAAAGCCTAATCAGAATTTAAATCAAAATTCTAATTTATCTTATATTTCCTTCCAACTATATATGATAATGCTACTTAAATCTGCCACACATCTGCCATCCCTAATCATTTACAATTATCATTGAAACTTAAATATGTATGTATGGGTACAGATTCTGTTTCATAATACTCGTGTTGTTTCCTAATTCTTTTTATTAACAACAATCTTTATTGTCATTGTACATATATACAACCAAATTGATTTAGCCTCTACTGCTGCAATCCATAACAAAATACAAAACAACATGAATAACATAGAAAATGGTCCTTATACAAGTAATTAGGGAGAAACCAGTCATATGTTTCCATGTATGCATAGTGATTTTAATTTGTATTTAGGAGTCTGACAGCCCATTGGATAAAAGCTGTTTTTAAACCTGTTTGTCCAGCTGGCTATACTTCTGTATCTTCTGCCCAAAGGTAAAAGTGAGAAAAAACACTTTTTATTTTAATCTTGCTATTATGATGATTTTAAAAATATTTCTGTTGATGTAGCTCAGGGGTGTCAAACTCAATTTCATTGAGGGACATATCAGGGCTGTGGTTGACCTCGGGTGGCCAACTGGGTGGGTGTGGCCAGCTTGATGCCACTCCCCAAATTGCTGGCATGTTTCCTCTTCACATTGGATAGACTGGGATGGAGCCACGCTGGCCCGATGTTTCCTCTTTGCATTGGCCCACAGGGCCACAGGATGGCCCTGTGGGCTGGATCTGACCACATCGCGGATCGCTTCTGGCCCTTGGAACTTGTGTTTGACACCCCTGATGTAGATTATCTTAGCTACTATTAATTAATATAATTAATTGAATTTATTTTACAACATTTCTTTTAAAAAATACTGAGGGATTCTTCACCCTCAATTTTATACTCAGAATATAATTTACTACATATCTGCAAGAGGTAACTCTTCACAGTTGCAGCTGTGAATGCAGTGACCAGCAGCCATGGTCTATATCATCATATGGAAAACAATATAACCAGTTGCCAGGAACCAATTCTTTTAAATGATGTTGTGCAAGGGGATGATGGATAGCAATCTTATTCAGAATGCCGCCAGAATGTATATATTAAATGTATAATATGTGGATTGTGGCAGCACTCTGAATAAGATTGCTGAGGTTATACATTCAGCTAGTTTACTTGTATGAAAACCCAATATCTTTCAGTTTTGCAAGCATTATTAATTTTAGTTTTATTAATTTATATATATATTAAAGTAAATTTTGAATTCCTTCTCATATACAAAAAGAAAACTATTTCCGGATGTAATCCTCTACATATATGAAATAAGCAATCAAGCAATATAGAAAAAACACACTCTTCCATGAAAATCACAACATGTTGACAAGTTCACATTTATTAATAGGTTTGTTGCTACTCTTAATGTAATCAAAATTAACATATCAAGAGAGTTTTTGGCTATTTCTATAATGCAACTTTTAAAATGTGAAATGCAAATGCTGATAATTATTTAAAGGGAGAGATTTTTGTCTAAACAAATTAAAATACTTAAGAAGCTGTGGTATCATGTTTATTGAAACTAGAATTTTATGAGTAAAATATCTTTGGAAAAATACCTTTTATTATCTAAATTTATTACTTAACAGCATCCCTTTGATTCATAAAGTAAATGAGTTTAAGGGGCATGGGGGAAGCAGAGAAGCCTGAATTCCGAAGATGGAATCTCTTCTCTCTGATGCTCCTAGAAGAGAAAAGAGAAACCAATAAGCATAGGCACACTGCCTTGGGTTTTCCCCAGCGATGTCCCTTAACTCATCTTCATAACTGGTTGACAGAAATTCTGCCTTGGAAAGCTGCAGCAGCTCTGAATCTACTGAATACACCAAAACAGGAGTAGTTTTCATGTTTATTTAGCTGCTCCAACTGGCAAAAAGACTCAAGAACAAGCTATCAAATAGTGGTGGCATCGGTCAATTGTAAGGGCTTTTAAAGCTAGAATGAACAAATCTTACTTAGCATGACATCGTAATAGCAATTTCAAAACAGGCCTGCATGAGATGACCAATATTAATTAGCTGAACTGTGATACCAAAAATCAGGAGAAGTCTGGTAGCACCTTTTCTGATATTTTTCTAATATACAGTATTTCATTGAAAGGCATAAGGTTTTATGAAATGCAACTCACTTCAACAGATGCATAGACTGAGCTGCATGCCAGTTCAGTAGTACTCTCAGGCCTTCCCCTTCTGAGGCAACCCATGTTTCGCTTAACAATCTACACAGTCACTTCATGACCACAATGGAGAGTGGGGATTGCAATTGTTAAATGAAATGATTGTGTGGACACTTTCCTTAACTACCACCACAATTTGCAAGTCATAAGTAAGGACTACCTGTATCACATTGGAGGAAGAGTATGTAAAGATGCCTCTAATCCTATGTTTGTACTTGTTAGGTCTGTGATTATGCTGTTGGCAAAATAGATATCTGCATATGTTACAGGGAAAGTAGACATCTGCAATTGTTGTAGAGTCTATTTTCCATATTAACATCAGTGTCATGTGAGAATCTGCTTCAAATTGGGTAGTTGACTTATCGTAAGGGTCTATCAGCCAGTGCCTGAGAAAGTTTTGATTTTGATTTTTTTTAAGGAGTCTGTGGTCTTTCAGATATAGAAGCATTCAATATGGAAGCATTTGAGCCCAGCGCTGGGAAAGCACAATGAATGTATCTTTAACATTTTTCCCGTGTAAATGTTTATTTTTATTCAGAATGCAAAGCTCCTTTCATTCTGTACTCTTATAGTGTTCCCCCAAAATAAGACATCCCCTGATAATAAGCCCAATCGGGCCTTTGAGCCCCTGGCAATAAGGCCAAGTGCTTATTTCAGAGTTCAAAATAAAATATAAGACAGGGTCTTATTTTCGGGAAAATGTGGTACATATTATTGGATGTCTAATTTTTCATGAGGTAACTGGACAGATGAATTTTCCTAATCCAATCAACTTTTACTTTAAAGTTTCTTTGTTGTGCAAAGCATAAAGTAAACAAAAAAAAAAAAAAGTAAAAAAGCCTTTGTTCCAGTTTCCTTTTTCTTAGGGAATACTTTTTAATTGAAAGTTTTTTTTGTTTTTTTTAAATTTGATTTATATGCTGCCCTTCTCCGGAGACTCAGGGCGGCTTACAATGTGTTAAGCAAATAAAATGTAAATTAAATGATTTTTCTTGTCTCGGTTGCTTAATTGGGATCCAGCACACCAAGGCATGAACCTTGAAGCTGTATTTGGCCATCAGTGGAAAGTGTATGTATTCTAAGATAACATTTTGTTCTCTGCACCAATTCCACTCATTTTTGCCTTTTTCTTTCCCAATTGAATATACCTCTGAACAAAGTTTTAGTCACCATACAGCTAATTCACTATGTTTGTATCTTCTAAAAATTGATTCACATGGGCCCTAGGGGCATTGTATGATATATACAAGTAGTCCTTGAGATACGGAAGATGATAATAGATGCCGCAAAATTATATATGATCATGTTTTAAAGTTACAATGGCTATAGCAATTCTGTCGTTATTCATTTGCTAGAAGTAAAATCCAGTCCGGTTCCAAGCCGGGAAAAAGATGCTGAAATAAAATGGAAGTAGTCTGCAGGAAAGAAGATCTCTGTTTATTTGGTAGCCAGAAACTAGTGACAGCAGCAGGTTTCCGGGGTAGATGGCAAAATGGGGTTGAGAGTACGTGGGGTTTTATACATTTTGGGGGGCTTTGTGATTGAGATGCCTGTTCCTGTGTAAGAATGTGTCTTTTAATGTTTTAATGGCTGTTGCCAGATTCCTATGGGATCATGTAGAAGTCATGGCTGGCTCCACAGTCAAAAGGGGAAATGCAAATACCAGCTGTTTGTCTACGCCAGTGGTTCTCAACCTTCTTAATGCCGCGATCCTTTAATACAGTTCCTCATGTTGTGGTGACCCCCACCCATAAAATTATTTCTACAACCATTGAAAATATGTTTTCCAATGGACTTAGGCAATTCTTGTGAAAGGGTCGTTTGACTCCCAAAGGGGTCGCGACCCACAGGTTGAGAACCACTAGTCTATGCTAATCTTGCCAGTTTTGGCTTGCCTAATTGTGCTGCTTATTTGGACTCTCCTTGCTTATGAATAGATTGGCCCAGTCTTTCTGAATGGATACAAAATCTCCATTCTTAAAGACCAGCCTCTTCAAGTTTCTACTTGAGGTTGTTTTCCTATGGCAGGAAGACTGGGGCTGTTTTCTGTTCAGATTTTTTCTCCTCTTCTCCTTTAGGGGAAATATTCTGTTCTGCCTCTTTTTAATATTAAGAATAAATAATATTTTAATCTGGGAAGGGGGCCTTCCTACACACCCTTAAGAGTGACTGATCATAGGACCCTGCAGGACCCACCATCTCTCTTCCCTCATCCTACTCTGCTGGGACACTGCAGCGCTTTGGTTTGCTCCTATCTCACCTTTTCAAATCTCATGTTTAGGAAGAAATGCAAACCATGTGTCCTTGGATTACAAGGCAGCGACTTGAAGGTAGCTGCCCTCTTTTGTTCACCTACTGGTGGACAAGGAGAAAATGGCAGCTGCCATATAAACTGCTTTGTTTTTCTGCTTTAACAAGGCCTTCATAGCCACTACAGAAGCTTCTGAATACTGCAGGAAGCTTCTGCAGCATACTGCATACCTTGTTAAGGCAGTAAACCTAAAGCAGTTTGTCCCCAGGCTAGATGGTGATAACCTGAACACAGCCACCATTTTATCTCTGCCTACTAGTGGTGGGGACAAAATGGTGGTAGCCAGACAAACTGCTTCATTTTGCTGCCTTAACAAGGTCTGCATAGGGATGCAAAAGCTTCTGAATGCTGCAGAAAAGCTTCTGCGTGCCTTATTAAGGCAGCAGAATGAATCAGTTTGTCCCTGGGCCAAACTGTGGTGTAGTAGTGAAAGAAATGTGGCCACCATTTTGTGTGTGAGACAAAATGGCGGCCACTTCTGAAACTGCACCATGTGGCTGTGCAAAGAAGCAATCCACTCAAGAGCTCTAGAAGGCCTTGGAGTTCTTCAAAAGGTTACAAGGAGGGTGTTTAGCCTGATTAGGTAGGAATCAGCATCCCATGCTATGCTTCAAAACCTAACCTTTTGTTTAACAATTCTTTGGGGAGAGAGGGATTGGGGGAAGTCATTAGGTGAGACACTTCACCTAATGACAGGCAGGTGCCTTTATGGTTATATCTCAAGAACCTGTGAATATGCTTTAACCTACTGGTCTCCATATAGTACTAGTTTTTCATTTTTTCATTTTGTTTTCAGAATTTAGAAAACCTGGAAGAAGCCAAGGGAATCCTGCTGGGCACACTGACATCTACAATCATCATGGGGATTTGGGAACTGCTGTTATGTATCCATTGAACAGAATTTTTTTTTAATTCTGTCATCATCATAATTGTCTCAAACAATAAGAAGCTTCAGTGCAGATTTTGCTTGTATTTAATTATTGACAATTGATAACAATAACAAATTATTAATAACAAATTATTAAGTTAGCATATTGTTCAGCAAACACTTTTGCAAGCCACCATTTTAAAAATATAAACATACAGAAGAATTTAGAAGTATAACTCACAAACAAAAAAAAATATGTATAGATGTAAAACTATCTACCTCTTCTTTTATTTCTACTGAAATGTTTTTAGAAAATTTGAAATAGCATCTTTTCTATTCTTTACTTAGTTAAATCACTACATAAATTCTAATCTTTAATGTATACAAAAAAAATATGTAATGGACAAGCCACATATTTCCATCTCTAAGCCCTGTTACATTCCAAAGTCTAATATTTTCCTCATTCAACCAGGACTCAACTGATTACAGATAACACCAGGACGAAAAGTAAACACATTTCTCTGCCATTGATTTCTGGAAAATTATTGCCTATAAAATTCAGAGATTTTTTTAGGTGGATTAAGAATTTCTAATGATTAGAGATCATAAAATTATATTTGTTAGTTTGAGTGATTTATATATATCCTGCCCTCCATTCAGGGTTCAAATCTATCTTTCTATGTATCTATTCATCATGTCTGTCTGCCTGCCTATCATCCATGTAAAATCATTAAAAAGACTCCAGAAGATCTACTAGAACTTTAGTTTATTGATATAGGTTATAGTGGCAGAATGGCATATAATGTAAGATATTCTGCTACTATAGTTCATACTGTCCTTCTTTGAAGTTGGTCAGATTAGAAAACAGACTCCAGAAAAACTACTATAAACTTTTTTATTGCTATAGACCTTATACCAATAAAGAACGGTTCCAGTAATTCTTCTGGAGTCTGTTTTATAGCGTGGTCAACTTCAAAGAAGAACAATACTAGTGCTCCCTCCTCTCTCTCTTCCCCACAATCACCTTATTAGACTGGGTTTAGAAAATGACAACTCTAAGCTCACCCAGTGAACTTGCAAGGCTGAATTCAACCAGGATCTCTTATCTATTTTGTTTTTACCCTTTTTCTTCAAAACAGTGCTATCTTATCTGGATAACAATTGTCAATCAGCAAGATCAGTATCTTGTATCCTTCATGGTTAGGAATGATACAAATTGCCCTCTAGCACACCTATTATGCTAAAGAATCTTTTTTTAAATCCCAGATATTTGTAGGTATGTGCATATGAATTAAACATTTAAGCCACACAAAACACAGCAATAATATGTGTTAGAGTTTCAGTGGTGGGATTCAGCCAGTTCGCACCACTTTGGGAGAACGAGTTGTTAACTTTCTGAACAGTTTGGCAAACTGGTTGTTGAAAGCAATCATTAGGGCAGAGAATCGGTTGTTAAATTACTTGAATCCCACCACTGCAGAGTTCCCATACTCGCAAATGAAGGTAAATATACACGTCCCAGGATAAACTTGAAAAATCCAATCTGAGTTGGTCATCAGGGCCAAAGGTTTATTCTTCCAAGCTTTAGGGCTTGTCCTGGAGCCCATCATCAGTTCCCATACTCCTTTCCCCTCACAAAGATGTACCTTGTATGTATTAGAGGGGGGATACAAAAAGTTAAATTGTTCCTATGTCACTTCTGCTGCTTTAAAGTGTAAATTTATATTTTTAGCATAAACATTGATCTAGGTGAAAAGCCAATGAGGGTTTTAATATATCTGAATGTACAAATTTTTTCAAGCCACATTCCTTCTTTATTTTACGGCATATCATTCTTCCAAAATAATTTTAACACTGTAATACAAACATGATTAAAATATACTACATATAAAAAGCATAGACACCCAAAGACATGTAGAATTATCTCAAATGGCTCCCTAGTAAAATTATTACAAGCCAAATAAATGCAGCATTATAGATGTCTCAGTTTCATTAAAAAGCTGTCCCAAACCTATTTAAACATAAATACCACAATTTTATTCTGCTGAATATCTGGGAGGGAAATGCATTTCTTCATAATGGCCTTCTTTAGATATCATAAGGAAAGAATTCTTCTTGGGAACAATATAAAATTGTTTCCAAGGGGGGGATGGGACACAGTTTCAGATATTGTCTTATTAGAAAGTGAATGAGGAACAAAGCAGAAATACTTAAACAGAAGATGCCAGCAAACTGCTTATTGATGGTGCCAAATTTCTGAATGGCCTTGATAGATAAATCGATCTTTGTAATGATCAATCAATCAAGAAGCTTAACTCATGCAGTTAAGATCCATGCAATCTTTGTTCTTCCCATTTAGTCAATTATCTGTTACATAGGGATAGCTTTGATGTCACATCTGAACATGGAACTCAAGAAAAGAAAAGATCACAAATCCACTTGTGGGTAAATTACAAATAGTTTCTTAAATGCAATGCAGCACAGTCCTAAGGTTGATATAAAAAGCAAATATCCATTTATGCTTTGTTTGCCATCTGATTTGAGCAATGAAGCAGGAATGTCAAGACTGGCCAAAAACTTTTGAACTGAGATGTCTTTAAAAAGAAAAATAAATCATAGGGTGGCTTTGAAAATCTTCATTCCTATTATAATAGAGTAACCGATTATCTCCTCCAGAAGAGTACTAGTAAACTGTTAATGATTATGTTTATGATTACACGTAGTCTTGACTTACAACCATTTAGTGATTGAAATTACAATGGCACTGAAAAAATTAAACATTTTTCACATTTATGACCATATCAGCATCTCCATGGCCACGTGACCAAAATTCAGAAGCTTGGCAACTGGCATATATTTATGATAGCTGCAGGGTCCCTGTGTCATGTGATCATCTTTTGCAATCTTTTGACAAGCAAAGTCAAAGGGGAAGCTGGGGCCACTTAACAACTTATCAATTGTAGTGATTCACTTAAGAACTGTGATAAGAAAGGTCATAAAATGGGACAAATTTCTCTTATCGTGCTTAGCCATGGAAATTTTGGGCTTGATTGTGATCAAAAGTCGAGGACTATCTTGTATTCCAGCCCTGACAGAAAATAATATCTGACCATCTACCTCAGTTTTTCAAAGTTCCCAAACAGCAAAAGATTAAGGTACCAAGCTAGAAAGTAAGTGACTACCCATCTTAGCCATGAAAGTCAGCTGGGTGACCTTGGGCCAGTCTCTCTCTCTCTCAGCCCAACTTACCTCACAGAATTGTTGTAGGGAAAACTATAGGAGATGACCAGGCTTAGCTCAAGTGTGTCATCAGCCTTGACTCCCTGTGCACCCACAAGAAATCTAAGTCCAGCCTATCTTGAATTCAATTGACTCTTATCTGCCGGCAATTTGCTTTGACCATTAGTAGTTCAAATTCTTGTAGAGAGTGCTAGCATGCCTTAAACTTGTTTGCATTTGAACCACCTTGCTTCCTGATTTCCTGTGTCTGACAAAAATAGGAAGAATTATTATGTTCACTGTCTTGTTTTTAAAAATAATGAAGCAGGATACAAATAAATAAAATAAACAAACTATGGGTTGTTCTACCTGCCTAATAATCTAGAGAGTAAAGAAAGGCTCAGCCCTCTAACTTTGCTCTACTCTACTTTTGGTGGCTTAGAAACATTTGTCTATGTGTTCTTGCAAATATTTGATTAATGAAAAATTATGAATTTAGACAGAAAGCTGCAACACTAAGCACAGAACAGCACAAATGAAGATTATACAGCTTTAAAAAAACAATCTAATAAGTCATTATGTGGCATCCCATGGGAGTGTAAATCTATTGGGGATGCTCATTTATAAACCTGCAGTCATGGACAAATCAAATATTGTGAATGCATCTTCCTTTAGATAATGTATAATCCATCCTTCTCAAAAAAGAAAGGAAAATTCGCTAACTAATAACAATTATCACCATGATGAGTTTCAAACAAAAAACCCAGTTAGACATAACATAAATGAAGGAATGTGGTTACAAAATCAGGGGCATACACGAAACTGGATATCTAACTATCCACCGCTGAAATATCTTTCTCATGACAAATTGTAGAACCTATACACTTGACATAAGAAGGAAGATGCAATGACGATTAGTTGTCACTAACAAGTGATGAAGTCACGTTTCTTCATCTCTTCTGCTCCAATTTAATTCCAAAACCTAGAGATTAGGGATTCACGCGGCTTAATGAGCTGGATAGCGAGTAAATAAACAGCCTAAAAATACAAAGCTGAACCTGTGGCGGAAATGTCTTCGCCACTCATGGGCTATGACTCTCCTTGAAGTCGTTGCAAGAGGTCTAGCTTCCCCACCCCACCCCCCCCCTCTCTCTCCCAGGCCTTTTGGAGCGAAGCGCGCTTTTCGCGCATAAGACCCACGCTGGTTCCCAAGCATTTCCGTTCTGGAGGCGTTCAGACGCACGGATCCCTACCGGGTTGAACCTCCAGTCACACTTTCATGGACGGAGAGAAGCCTGCAACTGAGTTACCTTGGCAGTGCTTCCTTCGGTTCCTTTACTCCTTTTCTGCTTTCCCTCCCGCTCTACAAGCGCAAAGACACAGCTTCCAAGCGTTGCTCTTTTGCAGCCTAGAACAGGGGAAGGCTTAACGCTCCCTGACTACCAACCGACACTTCGCATTTCCTACCTGCTGTCATTGCTGAGGCAACTGCCCCACCTGCAATTCTTAGTGGTGTTTCTTACGCCCGGCAAGAGGAAGAAGCCTCCCCGCCGCCTCCCCCGTAGCAGCAGGAGACGGCTGGGGACGCCTCTCGCCGCCATAGCGAGGTCCCTGGGTGCTCTACCACGCTGGCTGCCTTTGAATCGGCCCCGCCTTCTTCCTGCGCCGGTCCGAGATGGCTGCGGAGATGCTCTGCCTGCGCCGCCAGAGGCAATTATTTTTGAGAACTGACCTTCGGTATCCTTTGGGGAAGGAAAGAGAATCTTTTCCTAGAGAATGGAAGACTGAACCCTGCAGCCCATGAGCAAAGAGCTTTTTTAGGAGGAGCAATGAGGACCAATCACGGAGGCCCCTGTCTCAAAAAGATAGTTTAATACTAGTACAAATTATTAATTGATAAGAGGATTGCCCTTCAAGGCAGGCACATCATACATTATAGCATAATATCAAGAAAGGCTGCCTCTCATCCACCTGGGATACATCGTTTTTGTGGCAGATTAAAGCTACCATATTTGGCTTGCAGTCTCCTTTTGCCCCCACCCTAGTAGCTGCTTCATGGCAGCAAAGACATATTGAAAACTCTATTGCTTTGTGTACATTGTGACCTTGCCACTCAAACATAGGAACCTCATACATGGACTCCTGTTTACTAGGCTGTGTATTCTAATGGACAAAATTGGTGTAGTCTATGGATTCAATTAACATTTTCTCCCTAGATCTTAAATCAAACCAAATCTTTATTATGCCCAGCAGAGGGAAACAAGTAAAGGTAGTTGTGGTTTGCCATCACAATAACAACCTTGTGAAGTGAGCTGGGCTGAGAAAAAAAAATGACTGGCCGAAAATCATCCAGCTGGCTATCATGCTAATACAAAAGTAGAGCTCCATCTCCTGGTTTTTAGCCCAGTGCCTAACCACTAGACCAAACTGGCTCTCATTTGCTGTTACCCTGAATTTCCTTTCTCCTAGTCCAGTACTTCAACCATTACGCTATATCTGTGCTCTTCAAATACAAATAAAGCAGGTAAAACTGAAAAATGTGGCTAAAGAAAAAAGACATTATTATGAATTTTTAGACTGCAGGAGACTTATAAAGAGGAAAGAATTGGAATGGTGGAAAAATACCTTCAGAAAGTGGTCATGTAGGAGAAGGAACAATTAAAAGCCATGCTCTCTTCCAAATAGATGAACATTATATTGGATTCCTTTTAAGAGGAGCAATGAATCTCCTGAACCATCATCACAAGGACATGTATCTGATGCTGGGAATGATTTTTGTAGCATCCCAAGAGGATAGCAGCAGGAAATGCATCCTGCCTCACCAATGTGAAGGTCTGGTGAACTTTCAGGACTGTGGTAAGTGAAAGGTAAGAGGCTGGTATATATTCCTTTAAGAAATCCCCGCTGGCTGTGAACTTAGATTGATTTGTAATTATCTCTGTCCATCCACCTTTTCTATTCTAACCTAAACTTTTCATTTGAATGGTCTTTTAAATATGCTGAAATTTTTGCCATTTCTGCTAAGTTCATTACTTTTAATGTCCATTCTTCAATAAATGGTAGACCTTCTTTCTTCCAATACTGCGCCACCAGAAGTCTTGCTGCAGTTATTAAATTCAACATCAGCTTAGTTTCTATTACCGTGCAGTTTTGTACAATACCTAACAAAAACAGCTATGGAGTAAATTTTATCCATTTTTTCAGAACATTCTGTATAATCCACCGTATTTTTATCCAAAATGCTTTAACTTTTTTACATGTCCACCAGATATGAAAATAAGTAGTATCAACATCACATCTCCAACATTTAAATTGCAAGGTCTATCTGAGGAGCCTCAGATAGCTCAACCGGTTGAATAGCCTGTTATTAACATCCAGCTGTCTGCAATTACACCAGTTCGAGGCTCAAGGTTGACTCAGCTTTCCATCCTTTCTAAGGTAGGTAAATTGGGGACATCCTTTCTAAGGTAGGTAGTGGGGGCAATAAGCTGACTTTGTATAACAAATATACAAAAGTATGAAAGCTATTGCTTAACGCCTTGTAAGCCGCCCTGAGTCTCTGGAGAAGGGCGGCATATAAATCTAATTAAAAAAAAAAAAGGTAGGATACATACAAGCTAATTTTTTTGGATCCATATGCCATCTATAAAACATTTTATAAAAATTCTCTCGTAGATTTTGTGCTTGTGTAAATTTTACATTTCTAACCCAGATCGTTTCCCAAGTTTCCATCATTACTGGTTCTTCAAAATTTTGTGCCCATTTTATCATGCAATCCTTAACTAATTCTGTCTCTGAATCAATTTCTATCAGTATGTTATACAGTCTTTTTACATGCATTGGCCTCTGATCTCTGATCTGTTGTATCAAATGCTCTTCACTTTGTGCTATACCAATTTTTTGATCTTTTTTCCACCTATTCTGTACATACTGGAACCATGTTTGAATTACCTTTTCCTCTCTTAATATATTCAAAGACTTTAACTGTAATACATTCTTTTCTATAATCAGTAATTCTTTATAAGTAATTATATCCTGTCATTGCTCTATACTTATATTCTCTATAGCGTTTCTGGGAACTGTCCACAAAGGTATCTTATCATTTAATTTATATTGATATTTTTTCCAGACATGCAAAAAAGCATTCCTTAATATATGGCTTTTAAAAGTCCTGCCCACCTTTTTATCATAAATCAAATAAGCATGCCAGCCGTATATCAAGTCATAACCCTCAATATTCAATATCTTTTCTTCTGTTAGGTTAATCCAATCATTGATAGCCGATAAGACAGCTGCTTCATAATACAGTTTAAGATTTGGCATTTTCAAGCCTCCTCTTTCACTTGTATCTTGCATTATTTTTAACTTGACTCTTGGTTTCTTTCCAGCTCAAATAAACTTGTTAATACCTTTCTGCCATTCTTCCATGTTTGCATCTTTTTTAAGTACTGGTATCATTTGAAAAAGAAATAAAAACTTTGGCAAAACACTCATTTTAACTGCTGCAATCCTTACTAGCAATGACAATTGTAATTTTTTCCACTTCTCTAATTCTGCCTGTATTTTATGCCATAGCATTTCATAATTATATTTATATAACTTCCCGTTTGATGTTGCAATATAAACTCCTAAGCCTTTAACCTTCTTCACTATCTCACAGCCAGTTACTCTCTCCAACTCTTCTCTTTCTTTTATAGTCATATTCTTGGTTAACATCTTTGTTTTCCCTACATTTATTTTAAATCCTGAAACTTGACCATATTGCCTAACTATATCCATTAAACTTATAGCTGATTTTACTGGTTGGGTTAAAGTTACAACCACATCATCTGCAAATGCTCGTACTCTATAATCTTGTTGTCTGATCTTAATACCCTGTAAATTATCTGCCCCCCCTATTTTATTCAACAACACTTCCAAGATCAAAACAAACAGCAATGGTGACAGGGGACATCCCTGACTTGTTCCTTTTTCAATTTTAAATGTTTCAGTTAAATTTCCATTCACTATTATTTGTGCTGTTTGTTTCTGATATATTGCTTGAATTGATTTTATAAAATATTCCCCTAATTGCATCTTTTGAACTACCTTCTCTAAAAATTGCCAATTCAATCGATCAAATGCCTTCTCTGCATCCAAAAACATGAGCACTGCAGGGACCTGGTTGTTCCTTCCCAAATATTCCAGTATATTAACTGTTTGCCTTACATTGCCTTTCATTTGTCTACCTTGTATAAACCCAGTTTGATCATTGTTAATCGTACATTGCATAACTGACATTAACCTATTTGCTAAAATTTTTGCAAAAATCTTATAATCTATATTAAGTAAAGATATAGGTCCGTAATTTTTTGGCTGAGTATGATCCTGATCTTCTTTCGGAATCAAAGATATAAAGGCTGTTCTCCAAGATGGTGGTACCTCTCCTCCCATTTGTATTTTAACAAACAACTCCTTAAGCAGTTCCACCATTTTAAGTTGGAGATTTTTATAATATACCGATGTCAAACCATCTTTTCCAGGAGCCTTTCCACTTTTCAGTTAATTAATTGCAAGGAGAATTTCCTCTGTAATTATCATTGAGTTCAATCTTCCTCTTTGTTCATCATTAATTATAGGGATATTCTCCTTCTGCAAGAATCTATCTGTATCACTACCCTGTATATTATGACCAACATAAAGCTTCGTATAAAAATCTAAAAAGGCTTTTTTAATCATGCTCTGTTGGTATATCTCTCTACCTTTATATTGTATTTTTTCTACTGTACATGATTTTTGTTTCTTCCTTGACATATACACTAACCATCTGCCTGGTTTATTTGCATTGCAAAAAGTATTATGCTTAGCATATTGCAAATTTGTTGCCACCTGGTCTTACATCAACATATTGAACTGCCCTCTCAATATTGTAATAGCCTCTTTTATATTCTTACAATCTGCTTTCCTTATTAGTGCCTGTTCCTTCTTTTTTATTTCCTCCTCCATTCCCTCCATTTTTCCCCCCTGTTTTTGCCTGTGTACATTGTTTAAATTTATTAACACTCCCCTCATATATGCTTTACTTGCATCCCAAACCATTTCCATGGACGTGCCCTTATGCATATTTAATTCAAAAAACTCCTTCATTAATTTTTTACATTCATTCACATTTGCCTCATATCGAAACAAATTCTCGTTCAACCTCCAAGACCTCCTGGATTTTTCTCCAACCTCTAGTTCCATCCATACCGGGTTGTGATCTGATAATGTTCTTGGACAAATCTTGGTTTTCTTAACCCTAGAAAGAAAATCATTAGTAATTAGAACAAAATCAATTCTAGAAAAAGATTGGTGTCTGTCAGAAAAAAAAGTAAAATCTTGTTCATCAAAATTTCTTTTGTGCCATATATCTCTCAGTTCCATGTCATCCACCATGTCAAAAAAGGATTGGGGGAGTTTAGTCCATGTATGCGAGTTTGGCACAATTTTCATGTCCTTCATAGTATCAATTACCTCATTCCAATCACCCATCAGTATACATGATGTATAATCCATTTGTACTAGCCTTGTATGCAAAAATTTATAAAATTTCTCTTGTTGATTTGGTGCATATGTTCCCATTAAAAGGACTTTCTTCCCTTCTATTAATAATTCAATTGCTATATACTTTCCTTGTATATCTGCTTCAATTAATTTGACCGTTAAGTCCTTTCTAATATATATAACTATTCCATTTTTCTTCTCGGGTGCAGCTGCTACAAAATGTGTTCCCAATCTAGCATTTATCAAATATTTTGATCATTTGTCCTTATATGAGTTTCTTGCAAACAAATTACATCATTTTTAAATTGTTTCAAATAATGAAATGTCTTTCTCCTCTTTTGTGGTGAATTTAATCCATTGACATTCCAGGTCAAAAATTTAATTGCCATTTTTGGCTCCTGAAAGCTTCTGGAGAACCTTCTGAAAATCCTGATGGAATTTTTTCTTAGGTCTAGCTCCTCCCACAACTTCTGTATTGGTAGATACCATTTCTTGGGTTATCATCTGTTGTTTCTTTAGTTCTTCTTTACCTTTAGTTGCCACCTGAGTCTGTCTTTGGTCTTTGGGTTCTTTCATTTTTTTGAATAAATCCAATAATTGTACATCCTCTGTAATTCACAACAATTGTTCTTGGGTAGTCAGTGCACCCCCTTGAGCTTGAGCCTGCGTTGTTTCTTCTTCCCCTTTTCTAGCCTCTTCAGCATCTTTCCTTCTTCTAGCCTGTGGAGATGGGGGCTTTCCAGCCTGTAACACGGTAGTATAAAAATCTCTTGCTTTCCAAACTGAATTGAGACGATATCTTTCACCAAGATAGTTCACCACTAGTCCAGTTGGTGCCTTCCATCTGTACTGTAATTGACGTTTTCTAAGCTCATCCACTAAAAAAGCATAGTCCTTTCTGGATCTCAGCATTTTCAGGGGAATCTCCTTCATTATTGTGACCTCCTGTCCTGCCACTAGTCTGAGAGCACCAGCGCCATCTTTATTAACTTTCTCTAGCTTCTTGAAGGAAGTAACAGTTTTGGAATTAAAGTTGTAATACTTGCAGTTATTGCCAGTTCTTCTGTCTTTGCTCTGCCTGTGTCCAGTCAAAACATTGAACTCATTAGGCTAGTAGGGGTGGTCGCGGCGCCTTGTTCTGTCAGTGACAGAAGCTTGCCCAGGTCCGGAGCTTCTATGGATGTTTGGGGAGCTGTCTCCCTCTTCACCCCAGGATTAATCCTGGGGAGATTTCGGGAGCTCTACCCACGCCTATTTACTCACTTTCCCCTCTTTGCCAGAGGGGAAAGTTCCGAGCCGCTGGAACAGCTGATTTTCGCTGTTCCGGTGGCTTTTACGGATCCCGGGGGTCGGAGCTCCGGAAAAAGCTGCTGCGGCGCTGGTGGTGCCACCAGAAGTCTCCCTTATACTAGAATTTTTAATTGTATATTTACTGAGCATTTTTATTTGTTCTGGTCTCTGTCTAAGACTGTAATAAACTGATTGATTGATAAAAAGGCTTTCCATATTACTGACCTTCTCTTGCATTTATTGTAATAGCACTAGCAATAGCACTTCGACTTAGATACCACTTTACAGTGCTTTACAGCCCTCTTTAAGCATTTTGTAGAGTCAGCATATTGCACCCAACAATCTGCGTCCTCATTTTACCCACCTTGGAAGGATGGAAGGCTGAGTCAACCATGAGTCTGGTGAGATTCGAACTGCCAAATTGTAAACAGCCAGCAGAAGTAGCCTGCAGTACTACATTCTAACCACTGCACCATCATGGCTCCATAATGCTCTGGCAAAGATTTGGCCAATCCCCAGTACACCAGAATGGATCAATTATCAAGAAATAATTATTTTCAACAACTTGGCACGTCTGACTTGATGCTATTTTGGAATTGTAGAAAATTGGAATTCCCCAAATATGATTGCTCTATTGCATTCAATAAGAGTGGAGTTTTGCTCTCCTTTCTAGCTGGAATCTTGGAGAGGGAAATATATTTATAGAATAGATGTGTGGGAGGGATGATTATGAAAAGATGCGGGAGAAAAACTAAAATTCTCCGGGTCGAGGTCAGTTCCTTGTAACTTTATGATCTTATCCTGGAAGTTTAATTGGCAATAATACAGAAATTATTTATCATCATTTTCTTCTGATGACTCACTGATCTCCCAGTTAGTATAGCCAGAGCACTGGGATTTGTGGCAGCAACTTCACTGGGAGGTGTTTACATAGACAAATCAAAAGCCTAAGGAAATCTGGATGTTTTAAGAATGTAAACTGTCAGAAAGCATAAACCAAGAGAACTTTGTGGGTTTTTTGCTGGCAAGCGATTTATTTATGTCTTGTTTTTATTACTTTGAGCACTAATTTTTCAAATGGTAATTTCATTAAAAGTTACAGTTAAAAATAACACAGACTAGAATAATAAATGTATAAAAAGAAATTAATTAATAGCTTCTTAATGTGTAGTTTAATTCATAGACTGAGTTTATACATTATGCACTAAGCCAAAGCAGTTTGGTTTACAGCTTAATACAATGGTTTTCAAACAGCACAATACCGTCTAAAGTAATATGAATTTGTGTGCACCTTCCCAATATGATTAAAATAATTGTTTTATTTAAGTTAAAATTGTGCAAGAAATGTACTGTTTCTAATTGTTAAATAGTTATCTGTATACTCAATAGTAGTAGAATTGGACAACTTTATGAAATAAAACATTTTCATTAGAAAAATGAAAATGAAAATTGAAGTAGTTTTCATTAGAAAACTGTACTTCAATGGAAATTGCTTACTTTTGCATCATTCCTGAGATCTGCATTTCATTTTAAAGACAGGCAGATTCTGTTTTAAATCAGTTTCTCTTTTACTATCTTAAAATACTGCAGCTTGGAAATTGCCATCCCAGATTGTAGTTTCTGTAACTGTTATTGTTGTTTCTCCTACCTTCTTCCTTTCCTTTCCTTTCCTTTCCTTTCCTTTCCTTTCCTTTCCTTTCCTTTCCTTTCCTTTCCTTTCCTTTCCTTTCCTTTCCTTTCCTTTCCTTTCCTTTCCTTTCCTTTCCTTTTATTGTATTTTTATACCGCCCTTCTCCCGAAGGACTCAGGGCAGTGTGCAGTCATAATAAAACAGTAACAACACAAAAATTAAAAACCATTAAAATAATTCAATAATTTGGCCATAATTAAAACCCCAAAACTACAAGCCATTTAAAAAATCAGACCGGCTTGATGAAATAATAGGGTCTTCAGAGCACGATAGAAGGCACGGAGGTCGGGAAACCTTTGTATATCCAGGGGCAGTTCGTTCCATAAGGCAGGGGCCCCCGCAGAGAAGGCCCTCCCCCTGGGGGTCACCAGTTGACATTGTTTAGCCAACAGCACCCAGAAAAGGCTCTCTCTGTGAGAGCGTATCGGTCGGTGGGAGGCAATTGGTGGCAGAAGGCGGTCCTGCAGATATCCAGGTCCTAAGCCATGGAGCGCTTTGAAGGTGGTAACCAACACCTTGAAACACACCTGGAAGACCACCAGGAGCCAGTGCAGCTCACACAAAAGAGGTGTTACATGGGAACAATGTGTCGCCCCCATAATCACTTGCGCGGACGTATTCTGGACCAGTTGGAGCCTCCGGGTGCTCCTCAAGGTGAGCCCCATGTAGAGAGCATTATAGTAGTCCAGACGGAAGGTAACGAGGGTGTGAGTGACTGTGCACAAGGCGTTCCAGTCCAGAAAGGGACGCAACTGGGAAATCAGGCAAACCTGATAAAAAGCCCCCCTGGCCACAGCCATCATATGATCGTCTAAAGACAGCCATGTGTCCAGGAGAATGCCCATGTTGCGAGCCCTCTCTGGGAGGGGGGGCAAGATCTCATCCCCAATAGCCAGCAATGGCAGCAGCTGGCTATACCGGGGTGCCGGAAACCACAGCCACTCGGTCTTGGAGGGGTTGAGTCTAAGCCTGTTTCTCCCCATCCAAATCCGCACGACCTCCAGGCATTGGGACATCATGTCAAGGGCATCATTGGGGTGGTCCGGGGTGGAAATGTACAGCTGTATGTCGGCATACAGTTGACACTTCACCCCGAAATGACAGATGAGCTCACTCAGCGGCTTCACATAAATGTTGAACAGGAGGGGCGAGGACCCACAAGTAAGGCGCCTCGAGGTCAACCTCTATGCCCCTGTCAACACAGACTGTGTACGGTCAGAGAGGAAGGAGGAGAACCACCGTATCGCGGTGCTCCCCACTCCTAACGCCTCTAGCCGACACAGCATGATACCATGATTGATGGTATCAAAAGCCACTGAGAGATCTAGGAGGACCAGGACAGAGGAGCAACCCCTGTCCCAAGCCCTCCAGAGATCATCAACCAATGCAACCAATGCCGTTTCCATACTGTATTCCGTCCTGAAGCCCAACTGGCACGGATCTAGATAAACAGCTTCATCCAGGTATGGAGGAAGTTGTCGCGCCACCATACTCTCAAAACCTTCACCACGAAGCGGCGATTGGAGACTGGACGATAATTAGCTAGTACAACCGAGTCCAGGTAAGGCTTCTTGAGTAGGGGCCTCACCACCGCCTCTTTCAAGGTGGATGGGAAGACATCCTCACTCAAAGAAGAGTTAATAATCCCCTGAAACCAGCCTCGTGTGACCTCCCGAGAGGCCAGCAACAACCAGGTTCATGAACTAACTGGGTCAGGTCCATGGCCGTCATGGAAGCCATGAATTCCCGAGCTGCTTCCTATATTTCACTGATGGATGGCAGGTTGAAATCCCCCATGACCATAAGTCTGGGGGGATCCAGACATATCCACCGCCACCCTGGTTATTATGTCGAGCAGCTCGGGCAGGGCTGCTGCTACGTGGCAGGGAGTCAGGTACGCAGTCAGCAAACCCATCTGCACCCCATGACCCCACTTCACAAGGAGGGACTCAGAACTGGCTATCTGAGGAACACTGGCCTCCCTCGGACCAAGACTTTCCTTAATAATCACCGCTACCCCCCCCCGCCCCTCCCCTGGGCCCTCGGCTGATGAAATGCATGGAAGCCTGGTGGGCACATTGCAATGAGGGGAACCCCCCCCCCTCCTGGCCCCGCCAGGTTTCCGTAATCCCTGCCAAGTCCGCACCCCCCTCCTGAACTAAGTCATAAATGAGGGGGGCTTTATTCATTGCAGACCTAACATTGCACAACATCAGTAGAAGGCTCGGGCCCTGAGATTCTGCACAACCTGGGATACAAGAAGCACCTTGGGGGCCGGAGCATGCCACCGCTCACAAATAGCGAGTACGTACTCCCCAAACATGATAATGCACCCTATGCCCGCCATATCTTCCCCTCCTACCCACAATACTGATAGAACGACCCTTCACCTCGTCCCCCGGCATCCTATCTAAACTCTCTCCCCCTCTCCTCCTGCCATGACCATCAGATTCACTCTGCTGCCCTGAGGCTCTGTAGACCCCCCCAGGTCCATTCTTATGCACAACCACCCCCTCCCCTGAACCCACTAAAAACTTTATAAAAGCCCTCTTCTTTTCTTCCTCCATCACAATTCCTGCTCCTAAAGGTCCTCTAAGGTAGTGACTTTCATTCTGTATCTCACAAACCCCCTGAGAATTGTGACCCACACTTGGGGAAACAATAGTTTAGGGCCATCATGGCAAACCTGTGGCAAGCATGCCAGGGGTAGCATGCAGAGCCCTCTCTGTGGGCACGTGTATGTCACCAGCTGCTTTTCTGGGTTCCAGGGTTCCAGTGCGGACTCCAGTTTTGGTACTCGGTACCGAAAAGGTTAGCCATCACCAGTTTAGAGCAATGTTAAATCTTTGGCTTATTCAGCAAATTATGGTAAACAAGCCAGGGATTTTGCAAATGTGTCAAGATAAAACCGGCAAAGTCATCTAATTTCTTTTTTTAACCACTAGATGTCAACAGATGATTAAATAATGTGGGAATTACAAAATAAAGTTCTCATTTGGATATCTTAAGAGCAAACATGTTCAGAAATAATAATGTTTTCATCACACAGATATATTTCAGTGAAGTTCACAGTTTTTGTATGATTGAGAATACAGCATGTCTCTGCAGCAATTAATACTGCTTGACTTTTTCTGGCTTCTGTATGAATTTTAAAAAAACGTTTCTAAAGCACTTTTGAATCATTTTTGAAGTGTGTGCTTTCTTAATAAAAAAGCTTTTGATTCCAGAATGTTCCAAAAAGCTGGGCTAGTTCTGATAATGTTATTCTATCTGTGTTCTTTTGGAATATTTAAAAAATGAGCCAGATAACATCCATAGCTCACAGCTGCTCAACTCGTTTAGTTAGAACCCAGTTGGCCCCATAATTTACCAAGGAGCTGGGTGTGATAAAAGAGATGGAGATGATTCAAGCATCAGAAGCGGAAAACTGAACCTGCCTGGACATGTCAGAAAGCCAATTTACTGGCTTCTGAAGTGACAGGAGTGCAAAGAAGAAGACAGTCTTCCTACCGTGTTTATTTCAGGAAGCTTCTATCATGCAGAGCTTTTTCATTGGTAAAATGCCTTTGGCTTCTAAATATGATTCACCAAAAGATCAAAGATCAAATCCCACAGAGATACTTTCACATACTTTTTTGTTTGTTACATTATATGGCTTTGTTCTAATGAATGCCATTGTGCAGAGTTTAATCACAAAATGTCAGATCATCTCACTTGTCAGTGGTTTTACCTATTTATATCACTTTGGCACACCTGTTTTAAGGAGGTTAATGGGTTACCATTATTCCAAGCAGTTTCACTTATAGACAAAGATACAACTTCCTGGGACAAATGAATGTCTACTTGCAATAATTTTAAAGAGATAATTATTTGCCTACTGATTTTTCAAACTAATTGTTCATGGAGAATTTTTATGGAGAATTTGACTAATTTTAGACATTATCTAACTTCCCCTGTCTGGAAAGGGTGATAATGACAAAATAATTTTCAAATGGAATAATGATACACTATTTCAAAACATCAAATTTTATTCACTTTACAAAGAATTTTCATTACAGTATATGGCGTTATATGTTTAATATTCAGCTTTTTATCTTTGCCCTCTAGAGATACGGAATTCTGCTCTTTGTTACAGTGATATATGTCTGTGATTATACGTAATTAATTTATGATCTCTGTAGCAAGAATCATCCTTGCTTAATCCAGTTTAATAAATCTGCATCTAGACTGTATTGCTTTGCCTCATCGTAAGTAAGAATGCACTTAAGAGATATTCAAACTAGCTTGGAATTTATGGTAACTTGGATCTAAAATGCACATCAGGTTGTCCCTAAGCTTTCATTACCTAGTACATTTTAGTAACATCCAAACAAGGATGTTCCATAACAGGTATCCATAAATGTAGTTCTTTCTTCTTTGTGCTTGTTCATCTGAAATTTTGCAGAAAACTTATGTAAGGATGCTTTTATATTGTCTGCATTTTTATATAAAAGGCTCACAAAAACTTAGTTGGAAAAATTATCATTTTTTAACATTCTCAAGGATTAACTAATAATATACTAAAATAGAATAAAAAGAATGTATTTATAAATTTATATTCAAGGTAGCAATTTCAAAAAGGCCTCTTTATGAGTGAATGAAATCAGTTTCTCTCCAAATTTAACAATTTTCTAAAGCTTTTCTCTATTTTCTTCTTGCAATTCAAACAGAAATTTACCGGTATGTGAATGCAAAAAATGAAGTCAACTCTGCTTTGGTTCCAAGCTTAAATATTGTTGGAATCTTCCCTTTTAAAATACAGTGCTGCTGGTTTTGAGACAAATATTATTTCTTTGTTCAACCCAAACTTGTATTTTTATAGATTAATTCAAGAGATACTAAAGGGAATATGGCTCTAAACTATTATTTTCTTTACTTCATCAAATTTTATATGCAGCAATGAAATATAAACTGTTTTAAAAAAGAAACTAAGAAATGTTTAATGTAAGTTATAAAAGGCTTATAACATGGAAAGGGATAAATAAGAATTTAAAAAAAGATATATTTCCTAATAAACATTTTTATTTGGATTAAAAATAAATGAATTCTCATTATCTACTGTGATCCTTTGTTCTGGAGATGCCCCCCCCCCCAAAATTAGAAACAAATCTTAGTAAATAATATTGCATGCTTCTTTGTTTCTTCAGTTGTTTCCTAAAGAAATATCATTTTGAATGCAGAATAATTATTTAAGTCAAAGATTGTCAGGCAATTTTATTTTGTGATAATGGCTCTCATATCCATCCAGAATCTATCCTTCTATCTATTATCTCCTATAGTTAGATAGATGGTAATGATGGGACAAGAATGGAAAGTGGGGAATATGCAAAGAGTTGCCCATTTGGTAAATTGATAGTAGTGGGAATTGTCACTATTTTATCTCCATGTACATTTCAGGAATCTTGAGACAAAAGAAAGAGAGCATTGAAAAATTCCACTATCATTATTCCATATGTCCTCTCATATTAGTAAAGTATTTTGAAAATTGAAGGGCGTTTTTATTCTGCACATCTCGTGGGGATGGGATCATACCTTCTTGTCTTTAGATTTTATTAATAAACTTTTTAAAAAAATGCTTAATAGCTCATAATTCTGAATGAATTTTGTGGAATGTTATCTTGTATGAGTGTCATAAGACTGCTTACTATGTATATCTCCTGTCAATGCTATATAAGTTGCTGACCACAGCAAATAAATTTAATTTGAGTGGTGTCTGTTCAGAACTTATATAACATTTTGTTTCCAGAAAAAATACACCTTCATTTAACTTATTCATAGTGGCACCAAATCCTATATTGTTTTTCAGGAGTGATTCAACACAGAAAGCTACCAGATTAAATGTTTTGTTGACTTCTCTGGTTTCAACACTTTTGCTGCTATTGGCCCAGTCTTTCCAGTAAATGAGCTTAACATCTGACTAGAAGGTAAAATCCCATGGTTGCACCATAGAATGTTTCACTCCACACGTGCTGCAATTCACATGAAATTATGTTGAAACAATGAGTATATGGTCTAATAAAGGGGCAGATGTATGCTTCTAAACAAGGAAACTTCTCTGTGATTTTAGAGCACTGTCAGCATTTGTTCTGACTTACTTAACTGTTGGCACGAAAGCAATATTCTTTAATCAATTTTCATGGGATTTCACTGCAGAACCTCTCATTGGGTTCAGAACTCAGCATCCAAGATATGCTACTAATGCACTGGGTTTTAAGAGACTAAATTTGTATAACTGTCATGAGGAAAGACAAAATCTGAATACATTTTAGCTTTCAGATACAAGGACTGCATATGCATGGGAATTATGCATACAAGTGTGATACTGTTCCCAACCAGTTCTGAAATCACCTCTTGTTCCTTTCTGTGTGATAGTCCTCTGTTTTGCAATTTCCATATAAGTAGCTGCTGAAATCAAGCTGAAATAAAAAATTGATTATAATTGTTCAGTATTTGCTGATTGTTATTTCCAATTACATTTTCATTTTCTTGGGGGGGGGGGGTTAATACAAAATGTTTGGAATTGTGATAGATTCTGTATTGCTGCACCTTCATTTCATCTCACCAATATATTTGTGGGTTTGCAAAGCCAGCAGAACGCAAAGATTAAAAGTTTATACCAAGATTATGTTTGCAGTGAAGTAATTTTCACAATAGAATGTCCATCATTGCACTCTGAAGCATTCATATGTAACAAGTCAAAAAAAATCTTAGTAGTGTTGGAAAAAAATATCCATCTGGTTCAGTTCCAAGCTGAGAGAAAAGCATTGGAGACAAAATGGAGGCTGGAGGCTGATTGGAAAGAGGGTCCATTTATTGATGAAGCAGAAGCACATGGGTGATTCTGGGCAGCTGACCACATGGCATTGAGAGTGGGTGGCTTTTTTACCTTCTCTTGGGATTTGCACTTGAGCTTCCTGTTCCTGTGCAAGAAAGTATATTGGCTGTTGTAGGAGATATGTAGGGGTCATAGCTGGCTCTGTAGGTTGAGCTCCCAGGTTTGGTTGAAGTTTGCTGCATTATGCAATGTCTTTAGGAGATTGTGCAATGTAGTGGTAGAGGGTAGTGGGTTAATACTATTATATCCTGAAGGGTCATTCTTAATCCCATCACCCTGGAGCTGAAGGTCTTTTGTTTTGTAGATATCTGCTGAGGGCTATTAAGAAAGATGGGGCTGCTTTCTCCCTCTAAAACACGTTTCTCAATTTCTCATTCAGGGAAATATAGTACTCTGCCTTTTAAATATTTCTCAAAATATTTCATTCTTCTAGGACTGAAATGGGTGCTAACTTTCTACAATAGCTTGATTCTGCTAATAAAACAACATATGTTATTTTTATGGCATTTTTTTTTTGGCAGTAAATGCAAGATGGGATGGTGGGAGGTTAAAATACTCAATTGTGTCACTGCAGATTGGAGTCAGTGAGTTCTTTTCATTTTTATTTGTGGAAATTCCCCAGTGAAGTAATCCAGGTTGCATTAAACCTTTCACTGTGTGTGGTAGTATTATTCAGAATGCAGGGCTTTGATTTGAAGTAAAACAGACCCCAGACTGTCAGCTAAATCTTTTTATTCCCCCCCCCCCCCCACCTTCTGCCTTCCCCTACTTGGAAATTCTAGGTGGCTTCTCCCAGAATACTTTATAATAACCATGTTATCTGGGAATTTGGTCTAGAGAGGGTTGTGATTGGGTGCTTCTACATTTTAATAGTTAATCATTCTTTTAAGCCCAATCATTCTGCAGCTGGTGTAGTATCCACATCAGGGGTGGGTTCTACTTACCTTTACTACCCATTTGCAATGGGGCTGTGTGCTTCTGTGCATGCATAATAATAAGATCATAATTTATGACTTTTGGGTGGGTGGGTGGAGCCTCCCACTGATTTTACTACCGGTTCTATAAAACCGGACATAACTGGGAGCAATCCATCACTGATCCACATGCATGCATCCACAGGGTTAGGGAAACTGATTTTCAGAAGTAATCCCCATACTTATCCAAAATCACTTAAGAAAAACAAAACAATCAACAAACCCAAGAGGCAGGTTTTCCAAAAAATAATGCAGGGAGAACCAATGAATAATTAAATCAGACAATCATAGTTTAGTTAGCAGATAAACTAAATTTGATATTTGCTAGCACTGTTTATTAAAATAGTACCTTAGTACAATATGTGACAGTTGATGGTGAAGAAAAGCTGCCAGCCTAAATAGTACAAAAGTCATTTAATATTATTAATTTTATACGAATCTCAGAAAGTATGATGGATTTTAAAGAATTTGAAGAAGCTACTAAATTTCATAAGGAAATGCAGTGTTCCTGAGCGTGTTCCTTGTGACATTTTCCATTGGGCAAAGAGTTTGTCAGCATTTTGAAAAATAGTATGAAAATTTACTCATAAGTATGACATGATATGAACGTTACTTTTTAATTATATATAGAAATTGAAAGATTTTTCTAATGAGACAGAACTGATAATATTTTCTTGTATCCATGAGAATTGGCAATGGATTTTGAAGAGATAATGAATGATTTTGCAAAAAAAAAAGAAAAAAAGCTGAAATGAAAGTTTTTAAATAAATTAGTTTGTTTATGAAATGTTTATAGTAAACATATTATGGATTTATTTATAAAATGTATGTTATATTACTATTAATAATAAAAATAATATAAAACAAAGCATCAAGATAATCTCCACAATTCATAGCAGAGATGGGAACTATGGCCCCTTTATGACTTTTGGATTTCAACTCCAAAGAGCATGGCTGGCTCAGTAATTTTAGGAGTTGAAGTATACAAGTCGTAAAGGGGCTATAGTTCCCACCTCTGATCCTTAGGCTTCATACAACTCTCCCTCAGGATGGATGTTATGTTGAAAAGTAAAAAGAAAAGGAAGTATTTTAAGGATGAGGTAGAGAAGCCATAGTGTGGGATACTATCGAAGGTGGGCTGCTACCAGTAGCACTGGTTCTCCCGAACTGGATGTTAATTTTCTGCGCAGTTCGGAGGACTGGTTGTTGGAAGAAATCGTTTCCCACTTTACAGGGCTAATCCTGCAAGGAACGCAGGAAGGAAATATTCTGATATGCCTGTACTTCTAGCCTAATCCTTATCTTAATTGCCCTGCTGCTTTAAGTGTTTTTAGAAACTGCCTCTGGGTTAAGCTTGTTACATTGTAAGCTTTATGCCCAGACTTTCTATCTATAGACTGACCTTCTCCGGAGTTTTTGGTGAGGCTTGACATAGTTAAAGGGTTGTTTTAAGCTTTTTGGAGTATACTTCCAACATGGCTGGAACAGGTATTTATAGAATGGTTGGCATAGCCTAGAAAAAATGGCTGAGAGGCATTCTGTCTGAATTTTTTACTGCCTTTCTGGGCGTATGTGATCTTTCCTTAAATCTGTGTCTTTGCCAGCACTGCCAAAGGGGCAGTAGCAGCAAGCCATTTGTACTGGCAAAGAGGCGGCAGTGGCAGGTCAGTATCTTGGGGCGGAGTTGTGCCCAGCTTCACTAACAAAGGCCGGAAGTAGCTCCCATCATGTTTCGGCTTCCAGGTTGGTGCAGGCGGCTTTCCAGGCCCAAAACAGGATGCGGGGCCTGGAAAGCCGCCTGAATCAATCTGGAAGCCCAAATGGGGAAAGAGGGGACACGTGTGCGAGGATGTGTGCATGCACAGGGCAGTCACTAAATTAACTGTTGTAAATCAAGGACTCCTGTACAAAAATACAAAAAGCTTCTTTGCTTTCAAAAAGCTGCCTTAAATACCAGTCTAGATTATAAATGGGGGAATACACACTGAAGATCCGTCATGGAAAGCTAAACCATTCTATATTCCTTTTTCTTAGCAATACCTGCAACCCGGAGTTACAGATCAGGCGGGTTGCCAGAGCACATTGAGGAATTAAATTGGTTAAAATACAAGGATAACTATCATCAGCCAAATTACTCTTACTCATAAAGTGAAACCCTTTAGCAGAGAGGTAATTTATGCCAGTGATGGGTTTCACTTACCTTTGCTACCAGTTTGCTTGCGTGCATCATTTCTGCACATGCACAGATTTTATTTGATGATGTCTGGGCAGGTGGGCGGAGCCTCCCGCCACCGCCTCTAACTTGTCCAAACCAGGGGGAAACCGGTAGCAGCCCATCACTGATTTAAGGGTGGGCATATTTGGGCTACAAAATGCAGACCTAAAGAGACAAATAAACAAATTAACATCTTGAGTGAGGGCTAATCCCATTCTGCCTTTGTTCAGACCTTGTTGCAGGGAAGCTAATTCATTTTTGCCTATGAATATAGCTATCTATCACTTTATCTCTTAGGTGCTGACATCTTCTGTGGGCTATTAAGGAAGGTGGGGGCTGCTTTCTCTCTCTAAGAAAACATGTTTCTCCATTTCTCGTTCAGGGAAAAATAATCTTCCTTTTTAATATTTCTCAAAATATTTCATTCTTCTAAGAGAGGGGTGGGTGCTAACTTTCTTCTTCTTTTTCTGCCTCTGAAAACCTCCAAAACAGAGCTTCAGAAAAAAAGCCTCTGAAACTTCTTTTCAGAGGCTTTTTTCCTAAAGTTCTGTGATGAAGACTTTTTCTGAAACTTCATTTCTGGCGCTTTTTTCCTGAAGCCTTGTTCGGAGGTTTTTTTTCCTGATGCTTCGTTTCTGATGCTTTTTTCAGTCTCTGAAACCTCTGTTTGAGAGGCTGGGTGGGTCTACATTTGGAGTATAAGATGCACCCAGATTTTCACCCTTTTGGGGGGGAGAAAAAGGTGTGTCTTATACTCTGAAAAATAGTTTCTACTTTGCTGGCAGAAGTAAGATGGATAAATTCCATTTCAGGAAATTTGGTCAGAGAAAGGGTTAAATTAAATGCTAATGGGTGGAGAAAAGCAAATCTCCAGAAATCAAATCTTGAGCAGCCAATCAAATTATTAGATGTTCTCCTCTCAGATATTTGTTGTTTGTCTTTTACAAGGAGGCAGACCGTCTCCATTTTGTCTGGATCATTTTTGTTTGTTTGTTTGTTTGTTTTGTTCCTCCAAGCCTGGCTGGAAACCAAGTAAGAGCAATGCTTCAGCCAGTGGCAACAAATCTTGAGCTACAATTTCTGAAATTAATTGTAGCATTGATTTATGTTTTGTTTTGTTTTGTTTTATGGATTGAGAGTTTAGCTGAGGTTCTGGTGTGTTTGCCTATATAAGATCCCAAAAGCAACAGACCAAAATCAACCCCTTCAGAAAGGAGTTATTCATTCCTTCTTCCTTTTCTTCTCCCTTTTCTTCTAGATTTCTGTGTAATATAAATATTAAGATACTTCATGTCAAAATATTTGGAAAGAAATTTAGTCCTTAGCTTACACTTTCTGATTAGGTCAGACTGGAATAAGAAGAAGTTATTTACTTCTTCCTAGAAAAACCAGTTAGCAGAGATTAAAGTGATTAATAAGCAACATACTTGGTCTGTTTTCCTCCAATCTGTAGAGAGGGTAAGTAAGGTTGTAGCGTGAACCTTAGGCTAGGAAACTTCCTTGTAAGAAATACGGATGCCTAAGCCACACATCCATAATGTCTTCCTTCTTGACTCATGAGACAGTTTGGCAATATATAGTAAGTGCATTTGTCCCTTCTTGCAAAATGGGCCTTATGCTGTTTAAGTCCTAAGAAGACATGGCTAGCTGATTGGATCCTAAGCAGGAGGACTCTACCCTGCACTGTTGCATTTCAGGCCCTAAAGATACTCAGTTTTGATGTCAGAATTCCTAGGTTTTGCAGGAATAGCTTTTTATTACTACCGGATTACTCAAACTGGTAATTTTTAATCACTACTGGTTTGCCTGCATGAGAGCCTGAACGAGAGCGAACCGGTAGCATTTCAACCCTGACTATCACTGTGTAAGAAGTAGTAGCTTTCCCATCTGTCTTCAGTGACTCACTATCCTTGTCAAGGTAAAGCAGAGTCCAGTGACACAGCACTGAGTGAATGGGCCTGCTCAGTCTAATTTTGTGACTGAAGAGCCAAGGATATCAGGAAGGAATCTTTAAGACTGAGGTTTCAAACTCGATTTCATTGAAGTTTGCATTAGGGTTGTGTTTGACCTCAGGGGGCCAGGGTGGGTATGGCCAGGTAGGCATGGCCACTCAATGTCACTTGTGTTGGGGGCAACTGTGGTTCCTTGCTAGCTCCATTCTTGGCTACAATGGCTTCCTGCAATCCTCTGCCAGGGAAAACAGTGTTCAAGAGAGCCGTGTGCAGCCCACCCAATCTCCATTTTCACTGGGACAGGCATTGTGGGCCGGTCCTTCATTGTTTCCAGGATAGCCCCACAGGCAAGATCTAAGCACTCTGTGGGCCGCATCTGGCCCCCAGGCCCTGCTTCAGGGGTGTCAAACTCAATCCCTTAAGGATTCATCTGAAATTTCAGCATAGAAAAGGATTAGCTCACAAATGGTTTTTTGAGTATTACTAGGGTTTTCTTTTTAGGTTGGTTGGGCTTTTGTTATGATGTGAGGAGTTTCATAGCAAAGGCCTTTTGCCAAGAGGAGCTTTCGTAATTCCTTCTTCTATGCAAGACTGCAGAAATATGTAGGGTTGGGGACATACTTTTGGAGCCCCCCCCCCCTTCATCTAGAGATAGAAATTTACCTTATGCTAGCTAATATTTTCACTATACTATTTTATCCTAACTGTAATTCTCTCTCTCCCTCCCTCCCTCCCTGTCAAATTTATACAGTGTAGCATTCTACTTCTTTCAAAAAGTGGTTCTGGGTTGTGTACTGCAATTAATTAAAATGATAAATATATCAAAGTCATTATTAAAATTTTAAAAATACAATGGACAAGAGAAAGTGAATATTAACCACAGTGATAGAGTCACCTTAAGATTTCCCCAGTCCTCTCAATTGTAGTTATGTGCCCTGAGCTTCACAACTCAGTGTTTTGGTTATAATGGTCCAATACAATAATCACACTACCATTATTTAATTTTTAATTTAAGACCAAATTCTCATGCCAAGATCTAAAAATTACCCACTTTTTCAAAAAAATTAACTTTAGTTCTGAAATCTAAAGGAAAAAAGCCATTAAAAATGAACTTATTAATGGAATTCATATTTGCATAATTCTTTCATTTCTGGAATTCCTGAAAGGTCTTCTAGGTTAGAGAGGTTAGTTCCAAGTCACTTCCTACACCTTAGCAATTTTTCACTTAGGTTGTGAAGCTGATAGAGAATATTCATAGCCTTCTGTGCAGACTATGGATTTTCCCAGATTGCAAAACAGCTATAAGGTCAAACAGCCAGGGTCATTGCAGTGCTGCAGTGCTGCATCTTATACCTGCACAATCTCTGCCATCACAATTGTGCTTAGCTCTCCTTGATCAATTTCCGTCCGTTGTTCCTTGTTTGGTTTTTGGGTATTTTGGAAAATAGGTTGTCCCCCTCCTCTCTATGACAGCTCCTCAAATATTGGAATACTGGTATCATGTTGTCACCCCTGGCCCTTTTCTCCACAGACTAGCCATACCCAGTGGCTGCAACCATTCTTCATATATTTTAGCCTTCAGCCCCTAATCATCTTTGTTGATCTTCTCTGTTCTCTTTCATAAGTTAGATTTTCTGTTTCCAAAATAGCCTCAAATATCTTCTATCATTTGCTGCTAGATTTATTTTGGTCATAGAGACCTTGATTTTTTTTCACTGAAAATCAATCATTCAATCAAGCATTCCAGGTATTGGGACACAGGTGATCATCCTAATAATGCTATTATGTGGTGAGACATAAAGAAAATCATTATGAATTATGTACTTGAGTCATGACAGAAGTATGCTTGCACCATTTGTGCAATAGCACTGTGATGTATATAAGGACAGTTTTGATGTCATAGCAGCTTCTACTGATACCTATAATCCTAGAACCAATTTTAATAGTTATTCACAGAAATTCATCTCTGTCCTTTAGTCCAAGGCCACTTTGCAAAGAGAGTGAGTTTCTGCATAACTTTTGCGGTTGTGTACTGAGAAATAAGGGTACAGCCACCAAACCACCAGCCTCAATGGTAAACAATAACTCTGCTACTCTGTCTCTTGTGCTATTGCTCAAACAATAATGTGAAAATTTCAGTAATCTAAATATGAAGAGCTATTATTTTTCTAAGGGTAAAGGAATGTTAATTTATTCAACATTTCAAATTGGAGAAAACATAGCAATATAGAAAATAATTACAGATATAATTATAAAAGTAAATCAAATTCTATTCCAAGAGATTGGTCTCAAAATATCTATATAGGTGAATTAGTAGCCTGGCCAAATAGACTTGAATGGGATTAGTGATTCAATATTTAGTGCATTGATCTATGCCAGTCAAGTAATTCAGCTAGTGAAATCTATTGTTTGTTTACTGAGGGTTTGAGGATGTTCTGAGAGAAAATAGACAAAATATTTTACAGTGTAATTTGGTAGTAACATTGCAGCCCACACATGAAAATGGAAATAATTGTAATTCATTATCAAAAGTCCCACAGTCTTAGGTTGCTACAAAAGCCAATAAGTCTGTCCTCCCTTCTTTTTTATGAGGAGTGAAAAACAATATACTATATACACTAGGAGTTCATTGAAAAGGTTTAGCAAAATGTCTTGTTTTCATTCCTTAACTTTGGATTCTAGGATGTGGTTATGTTGCTTTCATAAACAATGGCACTGTGGGAAGTTGCCACATTGGAATGCAATAGAGGATAATGCGGTTAACAGAAACAGGGGAAAGGAGCATACAACATTAGGCGATTTGGTTTTGGGAACATTTTTTTCTGATATTTTTAGCAATTATAGTATGTAGTTATGGATAGAGTAGCATGGTTCAGGAATTGTAAAAGGTAAGCATGCCTCATGATTCTTGTTGAGCTTGATGTTGAGCTTTTAAAATTAACAAGGGTTTAGAAATAATGTCTCAGACCTCGCAACGCTCCCAGGAACTCCAAATAAATCTCGCTGCAGTCAGAAGACGATTACTTAGGTTAGGCTTTATTTCGTTCTCTCTGGTAGCTGCGGAAAATGCTGAGTTCAAGATATGGCTCACACAAAGTCAGCGTTGGGCATTTTCCCCCATCCGCCTCCTTAAATAGCCACACTAAACGCCCCTCCAATCAGCGGCGCTGCAGGCCAAGTAACCCTGATTCATTCGGTTGCGTATTCAATTGGGGAAAATTATAACTCCCTAACGCGTCCGCCTGCAACGTGTCCGCCCGTCTAAACGTTACACACCCCCACCACCATTAGTGAATTCCTTCTTCCCAGGTCAGTAGTTATTCCTCCATTCACTTCATACTCCCAGGTTGGATTTCTTTACTGATCTGGATTTTTTCCTCGCCCTGGAGTGTCGAGCAGAGGTGCTGTCGACATAATGTGGACATGGGTGGGGCAGAAAAAAATCAAATATCTATATCAAGCAATGAGTAAATTTTTCCTGTTATCAATGTAACTACAGGAATGGACAAGAAATTCTCCTGGCTGTTTCAGGGCAATGAAAAAGGTAGGTGAATTAATGAATACTTTTACGATTTACTAATTCAGAAGTCTTATTTTTAAACTTTTAATTGCATGTTTATCTCCTTCTTTCCTCTTTCTCTCTCTCCCTTCCTTTCCTTGTTTTGCACCATCACTGATCTTTTTGAACTTCATTCTCTCTAACCCTTCTTTTTCTTCCTATATCCTAGTCTGTAATCTCTTCTCTTCTCTTCTCTTCTCTTCTCTTCTCTTCTCTTCTCTTCTCTTCTTTCTCCATTATGCTGTCTGAAACCTAATTCTCTATAAAAAACCTAGTAAAAGAGCTGATGGGGTTCCCATCTTCAAAAAGAGGAAAAATGGATGCAAAAAACTACAGACCAATCATCCTGAAAGCAATGGTAGAAAGTATAATCAAGTGACAAATCTGCGAATACCTATAGGCAAGCATAGTTATAACCAGAAGCCAACATGGGTTTGTCAAAAATAGATAAGTCCAATCAAATCTTATTGCATTGTTTGGCAGTGTGATTAAACTAGAAAAATGCTGTGGACATAATTTACTTGGACTTCAGTAAGATCTTTGACAAAGTAAACCACAGTCTACTTCTTGGTAAGATAGAAAAATGTTGAATAGATAGTATTATCACTAGATGGATTCATAACTGACTGACCCTGCACTCAGCATGTAGTCCCTAATAGAACAACATCTGTATGGAGGGAACTATGCCATGAAGTGCCTCAAGGTTCTGTGTTAAGTCCAGTAATCTTCAACATCTTCATAAATGATTTACATAGGGGATAGAAGGGAAACTAATCAAATTTGCAAACTATACCAAGCTGGCAGGAATAGCCAATATTCCAGAAGGAATATTGGCTATTCAAGATCCAGAAAGATTCTGATAGACTTGAACATTGAGCTCTATCCAACAAAATGAAATTCAGTGGTGAGAAAAATCAGATTTTATACTTGGCAAGAAAAACCAAATGCACATGTATAGATTAGGTGGTATTTGGCTCAACAGCATAATTGTGAGAAGTATCTAGGAGTCCTACTGGACAGCCACTTAAATATTAGCCAGTAGTGTGCTGCAGCCTCCAAAAAAGCCAATGCAGTTGTAGGGACCTCTGGAAGTTGTCAAACAGGCCATTTTTGGCCTCTGGAGGACCTCCTGGGGGGTAGGGAAGGCCGTTTTCACACACACCCCGCCAGACTCCTGGAGAGGCCCTGGAGCCAGTTGAGAAAGAAAAACAGGCCATCACATGCCAGGAGCAGTTAGAGTGGGGGAATTGTGCATGTATGCGTGGGGGCAGGATGCATAGAATTATGGGTGTGGGCACACAAGCACGCAATCCCCCCCGCCCCCTCCCTCCTGGCATGCAATGGCAAAAGGTTAGCCATCACTGGACTAGAAGACCTCCAAGGTCCCCTCCAATTCTGTTATTCTATATTCTCATTTGAAACAATAAACTTATTTGTGAATTAACCACTTCCAATTGTGAGTGACATTTTTGCTTCCACAATTGAATTTTCCTTCTGCATACATAGGGAAGCGTGTGCTATGAGATGCTGGGAGTAAAGGAATACTAGAAACATAATTTAAAATTGGAATGGATACTGGAGATCATCAGGTCCAACCTCCTGCCTAGACAGAAATCCAATGCTACAGCATCCCTAACACATGCCATCCAGCCTCTCAATCTGCTCAAACATGTCTAATGAAGGATAGTTTACCATCTCTCAAAGCAGCCTATTCAATTGTTGAACAGCTCTTACTATTAGGAAATGCCTATCTTTTGGAACAACTCTGAAAATTCTGCCCCACCTTCCTCATGTTAATCTTTGAGATGTCTGAAGACATTTATCATGTCTACTGGATGTCTCCTCTTATCAGAGTAAATACATTCAGTGATGTATCTGGTTGTTCTTCATAATTTTTTTCTTCCCAGTTCCTTATCCTCTTGATTACTCTTCTTTGGACACACTCCAATTCAAAAGAGTCCTTTCTAAAATGCGGTGCCCAGACCCACATGTAATATTCTAAATGTAATCTTGATGCTGTATTTCCTTCCAGCTTGATGCAGAATCACTGATGTTATATGATTATTGAAATTTTTATTTATTTATCTAATGGTAGCATGTCTCCAAGTCTCATTTTGAATCATAGAATCTGACATTAGATCTCACCTGCTCCAGTCTCTAGTAGAATCCATTAGAGCAGGGGTGTCAAACTCACATCATCACGTGATGTATCATGACTTTTCCCCCCTTCGCTAAATTGGGGGTGGGGGTGGGCAACGTATGATACCTCTGGCCTGCAGGCCGCAAGTTTGACACCCCTGTACTAGAGTATCACCTACAAATAATCATAGAGTTTCTCTTCTGAAGACATCTCAGGAAGGTCACAACTCACAAATTCATGCAGCAGCCTGTTTTGCTGCTTGGTAGCTCCTATACTCAGAAACCTATTCTGGTTATTTAGCCTGACCCTTCTTCCATGAATAATTTTAACTCTTTGATTCTGGTCATGCCTTCTAGGACAATAGAAAACAAGTCTCCACCCTCTTCTCTATGAGAACCCTTCAGATATATGAAGACTGCTATTATACATTTTGTTAACTTATGTGTCTGCTTGCAAACATGCCAGCAGCATACCCTCCTCATGAGGCATGGCCTGCAGACTCTTTACTATCATAAATTGCTGATTTAGGTTTAACTTATGGTACCCCTTTCAGATCTATTACTGCCAAGCCAAGTCTATCCAAATATATACACATGTTTACATTTTTCCTACTCATTTAGTAATTTTACATTACTCTATTAAATCATATCCTTTTCAGTCTAATTCAGTGTTTAAGACTGCTTAAATGTTTTTGAACCACTCCAAATTTGATGTTATCTGCTAACAAACAAGCGGAGTAATTGATGAGGACTATTTGGATGCAGCCATTCAGCCAACTGAATCTAATAGGAGTAACTTCTGGCTGATATTTTACCATTTTATGAAAGAGAATATCATGAGACACTCTTGCAAAAGCTCCACTGAGTGTATAGCACATCCTTGATCTACGAAGCTAATCAGTTTATAAAATTGATAAGATTAGACTGGCATGATTTCTTCATGAAGACTCAAGCTGACTCCTCTAAATTAAAGCATGCTTGCATAAGTGCTCGTAAACGTGTTGCTTGATAATCTGCTTGCCTGGTATAAATGAGAAGTTGACGGGTTTAAAATTTAGTGGGCCTTTTTTCTCTTTCTAAAGGTGAGGATGAAATATCTATTTCAGTCATCTTTTCTAGTAGAATCATCTGGGAGAAGGCTCGATATACAATAGCTGCTCTCAAAATAGTACATGGGGAACAATATTAGATATAAGTGTTTATTTTTTAAAAGACATTCTACCCTGACATTCAATTATTTTACATTAACTGCAGCTCATTTTTTTTAATTCTAAATTTTTGAATTTTAGTCAGTGCACAACATATATATAATGAGATTGGCTGAGCTCCCTCAGTGCACCCCCCCAACACAAAACAACTCACAGTGAAGACAGAAAATCCCTAACCCATTAAATCATATTAACAACCACCCAGCCTTATTGCACCAGTGTGAACATATTACACGTTGCACCGGCCCTGCAAGTCTATCGTACTATGTAGTTATGATGTTATTTCGTGTTCAGGAGTCTGACAACCCATGGATAAAAACTGTTCTTCAGCCTGTTTGTGTGGCTGGCTATCCTTCTATATCTCCTTTTGGATGGTAGGAGGGTAAAGAAGTGCTGACCAGGGTATGAGTTGTCCCTGAGGATTTTCCTCACTCTTCTAAGGCAGCGAGCCCTAGTGATCTCATCTAGTGGTATCAGGGGACAGCCCACAATGTTTTGTGCTGTGCTCACCACCTTCTGTAATGTCTAACCCGTCAAACTGACATGCCATATCATGATGCAATAAGTGAGGACCCTTTCTATTGTGGACCGGTAAAAGGAGGTCATCAGCTGTTGTTCCACCCTATTTTTATGCAAGACCCTAAGGAAATGGAGTTTCTGTTGGGCCTTCCTGGCCACCTGGATCGTGTTATTTTTCTAGGTGAGGTCTTCGCTGAGATGGACTCCCAGGAATTTAAAGGAGGAAATTCTCTCTAGACAGCTCCCCTCGATGTAAAGCTTGTTAACAATTTCATTAAATTTTTAATATATAAAATAATAATGTATCACATATTATCTTGATGATTCACTTGGTCCAAGAGGCAACATAAAAAAGAATATCATGTAGATAATTGATTAAGATTTTTAAACTGGGCTATTGAACATTGATAAATTAATTACCAGAAATAAATTTCATGCACCAAAGTGATAAAAATAAACCAGCCCCAAGTTGCATATTTTTAAATGTTTAATTTGTACTATGTGGCTTCATTGCAGATATTTTTTTGTATTCCAGAAACAACAAATCCGCCTAGCCTCAAAATAATTTGGCAATACAAGATGCAGTAAAGACCTAAAAAAATACTAAGTGGTTTTAAAACATTGCTTAACATTTCACATAAATGGTCATATTGAAACACTTTCTAAAACATTCATTCAAAATACAAAGTCATCAAATTTTCAAAAAAAAAAAAAACCCACTTATGATTATGAAATATAAAATAAGTATTAGTCAAAACATGGCAATGCTTTTACATGGCTGTTACATTTAGCCTTTAGTAAGCTCCATTGAAATGAATAGGGCCCAAAAAGGCTGGCAAGGAAAGCATAGAGTATCTTTCTACTTACACTTTTTGGTATGCATTTACCGTATTAATAGTTTTATATCCCACTTTTTTTAATAAATTCCACTATGGCTCACAACCTATTATTACATTCAAGAAGGCAATCAACATCCATTCGTTTCAATGTGCAACATAGAAGTAGTCCTTGACTTAAGACCACAGTTGGGACCAGAATTTCTGTTGCTAAGCAAGGCAATTGTTAAGTAAATGCCCAAAATTATTTTTTGCCATGATTAAACAAATCAGTATAATTTTTTAGTGAATCATGTGGTCATTAAATGAATCCAGCTTGTTGGAAATTAGCTGCAAATATTGCAATGGTGATATTGCCAATATTGCCAGGTTATTGCAGCTGTCATAAATAAATGCCACTTGCAAAGCGTCTACATTCAGATCACAAGGCCACGGGGATGGTGCAATGGTCATAAATGTGAGGATCAGTTGTAAGTAACTTTTTTCAGGGTTATAATCTTGAACAATCACTAAACATATGACTATAAATCATGGATTACCAGATTATCATGTAGATTGCATTGAGTATCGTGTTTCTCCCAAAATACGACCTATCCCGAAAGTAAGCCCTCCCGATTTTTTTGAGGTGGGCCTAATATAAGGCCTATCCCAAAAATAAGTCCTAGTGAAGGTGGTGGGAATGGGCAGCCCAGCAGGCAGCCCTTCCCTTCCCCGATCATCTTGGCCCCTTAACTGTGGCCCACAGATCAGTTGATCTAGTGAGGGCTGGGAGTTCTGTCTCTCCGGGTGTCTGGAGATGTTTCTGGCAATGAGGCAGAAAGCCATGCAACCCGTTGGAATCAGAGCCCCCCACCCTGGCCTCTACCCAGCTGCTGCTGTTGCGAAAAGAACAAAAAGGCAGATGATTCTGAAAGATTGTGGGATGTGTGTGCTTACGGTAGAAGCAAAGCGCAGCTTGTCTCTTTTAAGCAATCAAATGTCTGTGTGTGTGTGAGAGAGAGAGAGGCAGAGAGAGAGAGAAAGAGAAACAATGGAGGGGAGTAACAAGAATTGCAGGCAACACTGTTTGAAAGGGTTTTCTTTCATATATCTGATATGAAAAAATTTAGATCGCCAAGAGAGCATGGCACTGGAATTTTAAGTGTATGGAAACTCTGGAAGTTGAAATCCATACATCTTAACATGGTTATGGTCGAGAAATGCTGATCTAGAGAGATAGCAATAAATACATCAACATATGTATGAATAATAAATACAATGAAGTGGAAACGGCTAAAGGAATAATTAAGTCTTTGGGTTGTCGTCTTCTGTCCAATTTTTTTCTTTCTTCCTTCTCTCGCTCTCTCTTCACAGTTGCAGTGTTTATTCTTGCAGCTACATAGCCAAACACTAGTGTTTGTATCACAGGTTACTAATTCGCTGCAAGAGACCAGAAATAATTGAAAACATGAAGAGCAGAAAAAGGCAAAGCTGTCTCAGCCATATACAACTTTTTCTTTCTTGTCCATGTACTTTGTAGTCTCAGTGATAGATTTACTATTTCTGTCTGCAGCAGATCATCTTACTCTAATTATGTTTTGTTAATGGAGATTTTAGGAGCACCAACATGTCTTGTATTTATAGGACTTCTTTTGTTAGGTATAAAATACATTTTTTTGCTGATTACACTGCATTTATATTATAACTGTTGACAGCATTATTAAAATCATCTCTGTGTCTGTGTGTATTCACACATATGTATGAAACATATTGCAATAGAATTTAAACAAAATAATAATTCAGATTTCTAACAACAACAAAAAAGCAATCCTTTATTCAGGTTGCTTAGAAATTTCACTAACGTCAGTAAACAATTATTGCTGGATTATAGCTATACTAGAATGTGGTTTCCGTATGCAGGTCTACTAAATTATCTTTATAAATACCTTTGTAAATCTTTGGATAAGCTTCTGAACCCATGGCATTGTTGTATTCAGGCAGATTTGTTTCCCATCTTTCGTGGTGAGTCTGTGACAATGGAAAGAATAACATTAGTTTCTGACTGAGATCAAACAGCTTGGTTGGCCTAGCCCTAGAGTAGCTAAAATGCAGCAGGCTAGCCCTGGACACTTACATGACTTCAGGCCTAATGCAGTGCGGTCCCTCAGCTATGAAATCCACAGAAGCAATGGACGCTTTGGGAATTCCATGGGAAACAACCTTTACACACTGGCAGCGCAATTCTCTTGCTGTGGAGGAAAAACATCCAGAGACTCACAATGCAATCCTACCCATATATATATATATATATATATATGTATGCAGATATTACAAAATCTGTCTCCTGGCTATACTTTCCAACACATATAATAAGGAGATCCATACCAAATATTTAACTCCAAATATTCTCCCAAGGATAATTGCCTTGACTGAAAAATAAACAACTCCAAATCTACCGATAGTCTCATAAATGAATCCTACACAAGCAAACAAAATATTTTATATGACTGTAAGCATTTGTTCTTATATTAGAACTACAACATCAAGGTTTTCAACCACATACAGGTAGTCCTCGACTTATGACCACAATTGAGGCCCAAATTTTTGTTGCTAAGTAAAAGATTTGTTAAGTGAATTTTGCCCCATTTTTCAATTTTCATGCCAATGTTGTTAAGTGTAACTATTAACTGCAGTTGTTAAATTAATAACAAAATGTTAAGTGAATCTGACTTCCCCATTGACCCTTGCTTGTCAGAAGATCGCAAAAGGTGATCACATGACTCCAGGACACTGCAATCATCAAAAATCTAAGTCATTTGCCAACCATCCAAATTTGAATCATATGACCATGGGGATGCTGCAATGGTCATAAATGTGAAAAATGGTTACTATCCAGACTCCAATTTATCTTCTTTTTTATTTCAACTTTTATAAGTAAAAAATTTCAGACTATTTAAATTCTGGCTTATGCAGTTATTATCTGCATTCTTACGTTTTTCCTTTGATACAGCACCCTTACATATACCTGAGAATAACCTAAGCATAACCTAACCACCATGCCTGAACTGGTAAGAAAATGTGGGAAATTGTCTCCCCATTTTCTCATCTTCTGCACCTTTTCTAGTCCAGTATTTCCAGCTAACCTGGCTACCTTAACAAGAGGTATAATAGTGCTGTATGGTTTTATAAGTAAGAAGCAGAGCAACTTTTTAAAATCATACCTGATATGCTCCACATTTTCTGAAAGTAGTGGTATTTGGATATGAAAAATTAACTATTTTCATGGGGTTTGAGCTACATCATGCTTTTGAATATAACCTAGGCTCCTGTAGGTTATACTACAGACTATCTTAACTTAGCTAGTATAGTATGGATATTTTTTTAACTGCCATAAAAAAAACTCAGCTACTTTGTGAAGAAAGTTTTCATTTGCAAAAAATATTAAAATATACATTATATTGTGTGTGGGCTGCAGTAGGCAAGAATAGACCAGCATAAATACAACAGCATTTATTGACTCAAATGGAACTCTGCAAATGACACGCAAATCCCTTGCACAAAAATTGAACAAGCCCAGGAATGCTTGGAGTTCCCCCTTGGATTTTGGAGTGGGCTGAATTGCCTTTAGCTTTGCTTCAAATGGGTAGATTCTGGCAGGGTTGATGCAGAAACCCAAGGATTCTATGGATTCCACACCAATCTGGCACATTTCCCTCCTGAGTTTTAGGCCTGCATGGTGGAAACATTGGAGTACTGCACGAAGACGTTCCACCAGGACTGTCACTGATTCCCCCATGATCAGAATGTCATCAAAGTACCGGCAGATGCTGGGAATGTTCTTCAGTGTTTGTTCCATAATACTTTGGAACAACCCTGTTCCAAAAGGTTGCTACGCTTACCCCAAACTGCAAGCAGCACACTCGGAATGCACCTCTGTGTGTGACTATTATTTGTGCTCCTGTGGTAGCATCATCTACCAGTAGTTGTTGGTAGGCCTGGGCGATGCCTAGCTTAGTGAAGATTCGGCCTTCCTGGAGCAAGGCGAGGATGTGGCTTACCACTGATACAAGGTGCTGTAGCACCTTGTTTAAACTGCAGTTGTAGTCTGGGCAAATCTGAACATCCCCATTAGGCTTAACTAGGGTCACTATGGGAGTATCTCAATGGCTACAGTCCATGGGTTGGAGCATTCCCTGCTGTACCAGCTTGTGTATTTCTGCATCAGTTTTAGGTTTCAATGCAAAGGGAACCCTGCACGGTTTTAATTGGATTGGAGTTACTGCTGGATCAAGGTTGAGTGCAATGGGTGCCCCTTTGTATTGTCCCAATTCAGTGCTGAATATGTCAGCATATTGTTGGCATACCACTTCTGGATTGGCTATTTGGGTTCAGTGGATGCCTGTTACCCTGATGCTGAGGGCCTTGAACCAGTCCAGTCCTGTGAGACTGGTGTGTGGCCTCTCTATGACAACTATGCTGAGGGAACCTTCAAACTCTTTGAATTGTACTCTAATGATAGTTTTGCCCCTTACAGAAAAACAGTGATTCTGTTTTTTAGCACTAAGCACTATTTAGCACCATTAGCACTAAGGTCAACGATTTGAGTGGAATCTGCGAATGTGGTTTGCGAATGTGGTTGAAAGTTGTGGAGGAGATAATGGACAGTGCCGATCCAGTATCTAGCTCTGTGAAGCATGGGACCCCTTGAAGTTTTAGTAGGAGTCTTATTGTTTCTTTAATGGGGCGTTGGACCCCTGTGCGTTGGATGCTATGCCTTCCTGAACAGTATTCAACTCTGTTCTGCCCCAGGGTCCTTTTTCATTTCAGAGTTTGCATAGCTCTGTGGGGGAGTTGCTTGCTCTGTGGATCCTGACCTTCTGGGTGGCTCTATCTGCATTGATTTCTTTGTTCTCATGGACCTTTTCCGAGCCTTCTGCAGTCTCTTGGTGGATTGCTGGGGGGCTAGTGCGCATTTTTTGTGGCCGGAAAATCTTCATGGACCTCCGGCAGCCTCATCCCCCACAACTTCCTTCAATGCATTTTGAAAAGTCTTCTTCTCCATGGCGAAAAGGCGCTGCTTTAATTTATTACACAGGCCACAAATGAGCCTGCCTCTAAGACAGTCTTCCAGATCAGGGAACTTACATTGGTGCGGAGCTTGGCGAAGGGCTGCTGCAGATTTCCCGGATTTCTGTTCATGTTGCTCGAATGCATGGCAGTGGATGATGTCTAAAAGTTTAGGCTGAAAATGTTCGCTTTTTTCTTGAGGTCTGCGTAGACCACTGTCTCTATGCTTGTCAGTGCTATCATGTTTTCAGTGATATCAAACATGGTTTGTCCGCAGACACATAGTAGGGTTGTCGCCTTCAGACCATTGTCCGTGATCTGGTTAGCCCTGAGATAGTTGTCTACTTGGGAGACATATGAGTTCCACTGATTCGGATGAGTAATATCGAACTCGTTGAGTCTTCCAAGTTTAGCCATTTTGAGAAGGCCCCTGTTAATGCCTGTACTACTGCAGTTGGAGCTGGGCTGCACTTAGGAGTCCTAGGGACGGATCCCTCAGGTATGTCTGTGCCTCCAGTGTGTCTTACTGGCAGGGAGGGTGGGGAGCGTGGTCCTACCAGGGGTCTTTACCTGATCTGACACCCAATGATTTCTCTTAGTTAACAACTGCTCTCTCCTCTGCAGCATCCCACCCTCATCGCCACTATTGTGTGATGGCTGTAGGCAAGAATAGGCCAGCATAGATACAACAGCATTTATTGACTCAACTGGAACTCTGCCAATGACAGGCAAATCCCTGTAATTTATACTCTGGGCCTACAGGGCCTCAGCCAATCATAATACTAGAAAAAGGCCGCCCAGCTATGAATGTTCTAAGTTTCCCTCCAAAACAGTTGAAGTTAACAATCAGAGTCATCTAAGGGTTAGTTTCACTTTAGCAGGACTTAACACAACTATATATATTCAATATTTAACACATAATATACAAAAGTTATCTAGGGTAGTCCAACGGCTTGTGGACATAGACTTGCAATATCTAAGAGTTAGAGCTAATAAAACTTGCTCCCCTCTGATCTTCAGCCAATTTAACAACTACAAACTGAGGATGGCCTCATATTTTTACACTTTAACCATCCCTAAGTATAGAAGAGTCTTCTCCCTTGCTCGTTTCAACGTCTTGCCCTCAGCATTGCTGGATGGACAATTTAAGAGGCTCCTGATAAGTGAGCGGTTACGCCCCTGTGATAGAGCTGAGGTTGAAACTGTGGAGCATGTTCTTTTATACTGCCCTACATATAACACAGGCAGGACTAAATTACTGTCACTCTTAGAAACAGATCTGTCTGATCCAATGATAGTAATTTGACCCTATATTGTTTAGGGGATGGTTCCTCACACATTATTTCTCAGGTTTCTACATTTTTTTAAAGAGTTGTAACTATTAGAGGAAAACGATGTAATTCCTCTCAGCCAAGGCTTCTGGTAGCCAAATGTTTATGATGTTACTTTCCCCATGTTCTTTTGCAATTATATTTGTATTTTGTTCCCAGTTTATTTGTAACCACAAATAAAAGTTATTATTAATGTAAAAAAATATACAAAAGTTAAATATGAAAACAAATAATAAAAGGAGCATTCAGAGTCATTTACCATAGGTATGAAAGGTTGAATAATAGTAGTCAAATGATAGAAATATATGGATTTTGAAATATAAATATAGATTATTTTAATTTGCTTAACAAAATAATTAAAAATATTCATGGAAGAAAAATATTTGGAAAGAATGCTAAAATGCTTTATGTTCTTTAAATTATTTTGTAGAAAGACAAATAGATAAATTCTAATCTAAAAATAATTATGGAATTATTTGAACATGATCTGTTTATTAATGACTTAAATTATAATCTCTTGTCATACTGATGATACATAACTCAACCTTCAAATTATTATAACATGATAGCTTTTTATTAATAAAAGAGTTGTCAATTTTTTTGTAAGTTATTTTGCCATGATAGAAATTAGAATTTACCTTATTTCACTATTGGACAATCTCAGTCAGCTGACACACAAATAATGGACTATTTTTACTTTGTAGTACTTTTTATAATTGTGATATAATTGTGGTATTGCTTGGGATTTTTACAGTGGAAAAACTTATACCAATTTTTGATTGATAAATATATTTGCTGTTTTCATTCAAGCTTATATTTTGCACCTTTAGTTTGAAACTACCTCAATGTGTAAATATGACTGTGAATGTTCTTAAATATTCTTTGAATCCTAAATTCTGTATGTGAAGGTCAATAAGATCCCTGGTTCTACAAAAGTATCACAAGAAAGCAGATGTATTTCACAGAAATGATGAGTTTACAAGAAGAGATTCATCAAGCACAAGATATTTTGTTTTCTGGTGTCATTGTTGTCTAAATAACAAACCGAGAGGATGACCATCTGCCTCAGAAACATCTGCGCTCTCTCTCTCTCTCTCTCTCTCTCTCTCTCTCTCTCTCTCTCTCGTATTGAGATCTTTCAGATGCCTAGTGCTAAGTTTTCTACGTTCTCATATTCGAATTGCACTACCCATGTACCACTACTTTTTCTTCCCATCTGCACTACATGAAAACGGAAAACACTTGAAGTCTGGCGTTGCACAAAACATACCCTAGAGATAGGATGCCCCTACGTTCCCTACAAGGGTTTGTTTCTGCGCGTGTGAGGCTGGGAAGCTGGATTCTGCCTTCTTCAAAGTTCTCTGCGATAGGACTACGAGAAGACGACGTACCTCTAAGTAAGTGAGTAGAGTTGCAGAGAAATCGGCACGGAGCCCGACAAACGAGTGGCCGTGACTGCGTCACCCCCACGCTCTCTAGCAACCTCCCTCGACGGTAGGGAAGGAATCCATAACCACAGTTGTACGATTTTTTACTCCTCAGAAACCCCGCCTGGCTCAAGGGCAGCGACTGCTACCAGCGCAGAGCGCAGAGCTGTCAACTGCCCGTTCGCCTTCTTACCTGCAGCTCGCTGCCTGGGGTCAGAAATCAGTTTACCTTGGATCTGCAAGGCGCTCCCGGCGAGCAGTAGGAAGAGGATAAATACGGAGGTCGTGCGGAAGACTGGGCAGCTCATGTTGGCACAAGATGCTGTAGCGCACTCTGAGCAGCTCCATCCAACCGCCGGGCTTTTATCCCTCTTGGGCTGATCCAAAGGGATAACGACCCAGGCGAGGCAGGGGATTCTTCAGAAGCTGTCAAGACCCACCCCTTGCGAGAGAAAGGGCGGAGAACGATCCCTGAGCCAATTCCTTGAACTCCGGGTTAGGAGCTGAAGAATGGGAAAGGGAGGGGTGTGAGAGGGGAGGAAGGAAGGAAGAAAAGGAAAGGGGGGGGGAGGGAGGGAGGGAGGGGATCATGAACAGGAAGTTATTTTGTCTGGACATTGTTGGAAATGTGTGTCCTCTTTAATCTGCAACTATTAAGAGGAATCAGGAAAGGGATGCTGTTTGGAAAAAGGTACCAAAGATATGGCTGGGCTAGCATCTAATCAGCCTTAGCTGATTTCAAAACGCTCATCAGAGACCGATAGGTTAATTTTTGGAAAGATCACCAGGCATTCCTAACAATGAAAGGTAGACTGAAAAGATGGGGAAAACCCCATAAGAAGACAGTGGCAAACATTTCCCTATTTCTCACAAGCAAACAAACTATATGTAAAGAACTGATGTGGTTTGTATCTTCAAAAAAAGGGAAAAAATGGATTCAGGAAAATGCAACCCAATACATCCTGACATCAATATCTGAAAAGATCCTGGAAAAGATAAGCATCAGATCTGTGAAGCTTTTTTGTTTATTTTAACCATTGTGTCCAACTCTTGGCAACTTTATAGGCAAGTGCTCAAGCAAGCAAAGCCTAGAGGCAATTGTGGGTTTGTCAAAAACAGATCATGCCAGACAATTTTTTAAAAACAAAGTAACTAAATTAATGGACCTGTGAAATGCTATGGATCTAGTATACTTTTTTTTTTTAATTTGATTTATATGCCGCCCTTCTCCGGAGACTCAGGGCGGCTTACAATGCGTTAAGCAATAGCCTTCATACTTTTGTATATTTATACAAAGTCAGCTTATTGCCCTCACAAACTGGGTCCTCAATTTACCCACCTTAGAAAGGATGGAAGGCTGAGTCGACCTTGAGCCTGGCTAGGATTGAACTCAGAAATTACAGACAGCTGGTGTTAATTGCTGCCTTTAGTAGGAGGCATTAGCCCCCTATGCTACACAGGCTACTTGGACTTTAGTAAGGCATTACACAACAACCACAACCTACTTCTTGATAAAATAGAAACGTGAGGTAGACAGCACCAGCACCAGATGGATTCATAAATGACAGACCAATTATGAACTGACTAGCTATCCGACACCTACAGGGAGAGAAGCATGCAGTGGGATACTCTTCAAAAATTTCATAAACAATTTAGGTGAGGGAATGGAAGGTGAATCCATCAAGTATGTAAAGGGCACCAAGCTGAGGGGAATGGATCTAGATGGACTTGAACACTGGGCCCTATCCAACAAATGCAATTCAGTGATGAGAAAAGTGAGGTTCTACACTTAGGCAAGGAAAAGTAAATGCACAGGTATATAATAGGTGGTTGGTGGCTCAAGAGCAGTAATTGTGAGAGGGATCTAGAAGTCTAATGGAAACCACTGTGTGCTGTAGCTGCCAAAAAAGCTAATGCAGTCCTAGGCTGCATCAACAGAGGAATCATATCAAAGTCATAGTATCAGAGTTATTACTACTTTATGCTGCTTTAGTAAGACCACACTTGGAATACCATGTCCAGTTTTGGTCACCATGATATAAAAAAGATGTTGAGGCTACAGGAAGAGTGCAGAGAAGAACAACAAAGATGTTTAGGTGGTCGGACGCTAAAACATATGATGAACAGTTTCAGGAACTGGGTATATTTAGTTTAACGAAGGACTGGGATAACATGATAGCAATCTTCAAATATTTGAGGAGTTGTTACAGAAAAAAATGTCAACCTATTTTCCAAAGCATCTGTGGGCAGGACAAAATGTAATGGATAGAAACTTATCAAGGAGAGATCCAACCTAGAAATAAGGAGAAATTTCCTGACAGTGAGAACATAATCAGTGGAATGCCCTGCCTCCAGAAGTTGTGGTTGCTCCATTACTGGAGGGTTGATTTTTTTTTTGAAGAGATTGGACATCCAGTTGTCCAAATGGTATAGGTTTTCTTGCTTGAGCAGGTGGCTGGACTAGAAGTCCTCCAAGGTCCCTTTCAACTATTATTCTGTATTCTGATTCACTGTTCTATATGGCGTTGACCTTGTAATCTCTAGGCTTGAGCTGGCTCTAAGAAAAGTATATTGTACCCTATAAAAACTATATTTTACCCCAGTCTATCAGCTGAAATGACTGGGATGCAATCCTTTCCTGAAGCTGTTAAGTTTCAGGCCCTTCTTTGTCTTAGCTTCAAGTTGCAATTCAGAATCTGGTTGGGCCAGGTTGTTTTCCTAGGGCCTGATGGGGCAAGATAAAATAATGGAGCTGGAATGGGCCATTTAGAACATTGACTCCAGTACCTGCTTAGTGCACCTATCAATTTTAATCAGAAGAGTATCTACAGTCTTCTCCACTTGAACATATCCAAGTCCATCAGCTTCTGGATAATTTTCTGACTTGCACTCTGGAGTTATAACAGATCTTGACTTTTTTTGTTAAATATTTTGAAGATTTTGGCAAGTGCCAACATGCACACATGCACGCGCACCCACCCACCCACACCCACACACACACACACATACACACACACAGACTATGTGCATAATTATTCATGCCCTTGTCATCTCCCATTGGATTACTGCAAGGTGTTCTACATGGGGCTGCCCTTGAAGAGTATTCTCAGTCCCCTTAGTTGGCATATGTAAGTCTGCTGTTATATGAGCTTCACCGATTGCCAGTTTCTTCCAGATACAATTCAAGATGTGGGTCATTGCCTTTAAAGGCCTTTATGGTAAGGGTCCAAGGTATATGAGGAATTGCCTTATCTTGATGTGACTAATCTGCCCTATTCATTCCAATGGAAAGGGCCTACTTCAGATCCATTGGCCAAAGAATTTCAGCTGGCAGAGTCCAAGAGAAGAGCATTTTCTGCTGTGGCCCCCTTCCTCTGGAATATACTCCCATCGGAGGTGAGGACTACCCCGATACTCCAGAGTCTAAAAACTTGCTTTGCTACATGGAATGGGATCTCAACAGGGATGCTATATTGGGGATGGCTGATGTGATAAAGAAGATTCTCACCTCAGGCTGCCCATCATCTTGATTCTTAAATTTTAGTCTTTTTATTCTAATTTTAATTGTTTTAGCATCTTTTAATTTTTATCATATTGTAAGATACCCAGAGACACGGTATTAGTGAGACCAACAGCATAGAAATTTAGTAAATAAAATAAAATAAATAATATATTGCCATAAATTTCTCTCTAAGTTAAATGTACCCACCGGTCTCTCTACAAACTTTGTTCTTTTTGGTGTACTCTCTGTTTATTCTAATTTTTCAGAATCCTTCTTAGAGGATATGTATTCCATTTGTAATCCATGCAAAATTGAAATTATATTAAAATTTTATAAATTAAAATATTTGTACTTTAGATATCTGTACACATCTGGAAATGTAGTTATTGTGTAATCTTCAACTCGTGTTATTTTGAAATTAGTGCATTTTATTTTCATTCTCAAATTAACAAATTACGGGCCAGATGAAGAAAACTTTTGGGTCTGGTTTGATTTGAGATATTTGGGAATGGGGGTGAAACTGACAATGGTTTTAGTAATTTTCCTTTCTAGTCTCAAAACAGCCCAACTGATCAGCATCCTGCTTCATTTCATATCTCACTTCTTCAGTTCCTATTTTGGAAATCTATTTCTCTCTGTCCCATTCTACATTGCCAAGCTAATTGCCCAGTCCTGACACATATCTGCCTATCCCTTTTCTGGAACTATATCAACCTGAGTGTTTCCCCATGTTTTTGTTCTTAGTTCATTCTGTTTTAGCTCAAGAGTTGCTCAATTGAGATAGAGAAGGAGGGACAGCTTTGATAAGACTCCTGAGTTCAGAATGCCTCCTTCTCCACTGGTGAATGTTTTCTTCTATTGAGGATGAGCAGGAGAGAAACACAGTCACCTGACCAATAATGACCAGCACTTTCAAAGAATAGGACAACATCATTAAACAGAGCATATATAATAAAGTAGGAAGGAACAACTGGTGCCAACTTAAGGATGGATAATATGATGGCCAGCACCTTAATTCAGTCACTGCTTTTCCAACTAAATAATTAAAATTTAGAAGTGTCCTTACTGGGTACATTGCCTGCTCTCAAAATGAATTGTTGGGACAGACTTAAATGGAGACTCATGCGAGTTATACAGTGCATGTTAGGAATCTCCAATCCAAAGAATATTATTTAGATAATGTATTTATTGCACATGTTACGTTTCATTTTTTTCCAATCCGGTAGTTGCAGCACACATTATATTGTTTGTAAAATTGTGTTAGCCATACTAACACCAAATAGGAAACAGGATCAAATAAGCAATTCTGGTTTATTTTAAAGCTGCATGAATGGAATTTTGCAAGTCTGAAAATACAATTCTCCCACCATCTCCTTTACAGCTCAAGAAACTAGGGAGCCTCTTATGAGCCTTTTGTCCTACCAACTATGAGGTTGTGGACTATGCAGTTTCTTGTCTAACTGTTCTGTAGCAACATCTCTTGGCCTTGTCTCCAAAAGTCTTTTCACATACCATTATGGATTACTAGCTTAACCTGTGACACTTGCTTCATGTATGACCCAAAGGGCCATCTAATACTCCTAAATATTTTGAAATACTATTCTTTGGACAAGTGTTAGTATAATATTTCTTAGATGTCGTAAAAAACCAAACAAGCTTATGTCTGCAAATTTACTTCCTGGCAAATATAGCTAATGGGGAAGTGTAGTTGATTCATGAATTTAATTTCCAGCAACTCCTATTTTATGCAAAACAGGGGAAGGGGAGAAACAGGTAATAAATATCAAACGCACTGACTCCAGATAACATCTCACCATTGTTAATCTTCATGCATTTCCCTTTTGACAGTACATGCTTAAAGTATCTCACAATCCCATTTTTTTGAGTAAAACATAACGAAGGAAATTATTTAAAACTGACTTCAATTTATCAGAACAAAAATAACATTCATGCATTTTTTATAAATCCTAAATTGCTCTAATTCCTGTCCAATAGCTGCCACTAGCAACTCGGTGATATATAGCAACTTCTCCAAGGAGATTTTGCCCATTGTTCTGTCAGATAAGCAAAAACCTTAGAAATAACTGCTATATAAGTGAACTAAGCCACATGCTATTCACAGGAAAAGGTGATTATATTCAATGATCAGAAAATCTTGGGATTCAAACAAAATCTTTTACGTAAGAGAGAAACAGTTCCTTTTTTTATCAGAGCCTCAGACAGGATTCCCAGGATTTTGCAGGATTTTGGAGTTAAATGATTGAATTATTAGTACACTCAATAATCTAAATTGTTTGGATAGACTGAAAAAATAGTTACAATATTAACAGCAACAAAATATTAAAATATATTCATATGCAGCAAAGAGGAATGAAGCAAGAAACTTCTACTATGAACCTGGTCTAGTAATAAAAGACTGCTTAGGGAGTACTTTACTAAGGCAGGGGTATCTGCAGGGGGAGTAAAAAATAAATATCCAGATGGGGGATGCAATGTGATGATGACGATGATGACGACGACGATGACGACAACGACGACGATGATGGTATCTATGCAATCGTGTCTAATGCCATGTCTGATTCTACAGACCAGCTCTGTCCATGTTTTCTCATTTTGCCTGGCTTTTTTCGGTTGATTTATGCTCTGGCTGGTGTCAGCTATGATGGTGTCTGGGCACAATGTTTTTGGGAACCTTGTTTCCTTTTACCACTGGCCTTTGAGTCATAAAAGTTCCAGGCATTTATAAATGTAAACCCACATCTAGAGTTCCAGGGAAAAGGAAACTGTTCTGACAGGAGTTGTGTTTGTAAATTCCAGCAACATGAAAAGGTGTAAGCATATCTCTCCATTTGCAAGATTTCTGTCCCAAAATGCTCCTACCCACAATGCCCTTCACCCCTGAAATGGTTATTTATTTATTTGTTTGTTTGTTTATTTATTTATTTATTTATTTATTTATTCATTATTTAATTTTTTATACCGCCCTTCTCCCAAGGGACTCAGGGCAGTGCACAGCCATAGTAAAACCACATATATTGCAAAATTTAAAAACAGTTTAAAACATATTAAATAATTTGGCCCTATATTAAAACTCAAAAACTAAAGCATCCATTCAAATTCCTTATTTAACCAGCGCAGTCTATTAGAACAATAAAGTCTTAAGGGCAGATAGCATTCTACCTGTTAAATTTTCATCAATACAGTAGAAAATAATTTCACCCATTTAGTTGAAAATGTTCTTATAAATATCTAAACATTATGACAATATCATTGTTTTTGCATGCTTTATCTTTGATTTCATATAGACTAGTATGGAAGAGAGAACATTGGTGGGAAAAGGCGGGCATATTTTCAAAATGTTTTCTGTTGCATTGGAATATTTACAGATGCAATTAATTTTCTATTTAATGGTTTGTATTAATTACATAAAGTTTCTTTAATTTCTGTATGTGCATTTTAATTAATCTTTTTTTCCAAAGAACTAACCCTGAAAACAATTAGAGGCCACTATTAAGGCGTGACAGGAAGTAAGATATTCATATATCAAACATATAATAACTCTTTTAATGTCAAAAAGGACAAACCCTTTATGTAATGATGTCATTTCTGTGCATTGCTTGATTGCTTTTTATTTCTAGGAAAACCATATAGTTTGGACCCATCCCAGTGGTGAAATCCAATTTTTTTTACTATTGGTTCTGTAGGCGTGACTTGGTAGGCATGGTGTGACCTGGTGGGCGTTGCTTGGTGGGCATGGTGCAGCTTGGTGGGCATGGCTTGGTGGGCATGGCAGGGGAAAGATACTGCAAAATCTCCATTCCCACCCCACCCTGGGGCCAGTCAGAGGTGGTATTTGCCGTTTCTCTGAACTGCTCAAAATTTTCGCTACTGGTTCTCCAGAACCTGTCATAACCTGCTGGATTTCACCCCTGACCCATCTCCAAAGTAAAGTATTACTGTTAGTGTAGGGGGTGCAGTGATTCAGAGGCTTAATGATGCTGGAACTGCTGGCCAGTTCAAGTCCAACTCTGTGAGACGGAATTAGCTCCCATCACTGGATTCTTAGCTCCTGCCTACACAACAGTTCAAAAGCATGCAACATTGTGGGTAGATAAATGGGTACCACTTCAGTGGGGGAGAAAAATCTAGCTGCATTCATGTGTGCAGAGAGTGGAAGCCGGCACTGAACCTTGCCAGACATGAGGCATCATGACATGAGGCAAGTGAAGTGAGGGCAGCAGAGGAGCCAGCAACCTAAACACCACTAATTAGCTGGTATAAAACTAAATCCTCCCTTGCAGTGCATTAAGATAGGCACATAAGTGCTGAATAGAATGAACTAACATTCTAGGCTGTCTAGAAGGGTTCAACTCAGGGGTGAAATGCTACCAGTTCGGACCAGTTTGGCCGAACCGGTAGTGGTGTTGGTGGGTGGTGTGGAGAATCGGTAGTGATGGCAGCGTAAGGCTCCGCCCACCCACCCGGTCATCGTTACTTCCTGCTTTTAACCTGGAAGTAACCTGTTTTTTACCCTTCTGCACATGTGCAGAGGGTCCAAGCGCTCATGTGATGTGCGGAGCCTGCACTTCCGAACCAGTAAGGAAGGTAAGTAGATTTCACCCCTGGTTCAACCTATTTTCCAAAGCACCAGAAGGCAAGACAAAAAGTAATGGTTGAAAACTAACCAAAGAGAGAAGCAACCTAGAAGTAAGGAGAAATTTCCTGACAGTGAGAACAATCAACCAGAGGAACAGCTTGCCTTCAGACGTTGTGGGTACTCCACCACTGGAGGCTTTTAAAAAGAGACTGGACAGCCATTTGTCTGAAATGCTATAGGGCAAAGGTGAAATCCAGCAGGTTCTGACAGGTTCTGGAGAACTAGTAGCAGAAATTTTGAGTAGTTGGCTGGTCTCAGAGTGGGATGGGAATGGAGATTTTGCAGTATTCTTCCCCTGCTATGCCTACCAAGCCACGCCCACAGAACCAGTAGTAAAAAAATTGAATTTCACCACTGGTATAGGATCTCTGCTTGAGCAGGGAGTTGGACTAGAAGACTTCAAAAATCCCTTCCAATTCTGTTATTCTATTATTTGTGTTATTTCTGTCAGGATTGCATTGTGTGTGTAGCATGTGTAAATTTCCCTGACATTGTACGCCATACACTAAATAAACAAAAATGTTAGTGTATATAATTATGAGATTCAGGAAACCCACAAGACTTAAAAACAGTTTTCAAAATCCTTACTTGATAATATATAAATATTACCATTTATATCCTACCAGGGATAGGAGCCACATACAGTGTCTACATGTTACCATAAATCATAGATAAAAAAAGTGGTACCCATGGTCCATAGAGGTCCATAGACATTTTTCTTGGAATTTTACAAATTGTGCCTCGGGAATTAATTTTTTGAAGATTGTTTTAATTCCATCAAAATGGAATGAGAAATTGGTATGCTGCAAAGTAAAGCACCAGGATCATATCATCTTTCTTTGCTCAAAATGCCTTTTGGCCCTTTGGTATCCTTAGTAAAAAATTGTTGATGCAGGCATCCCAATGCTTTCTTTGAAGTTCTCCCACTTGCCCGGAAGATAAAATATGAAATTGCTCATGGTTTGTTGAGAAGACATTTTGGGGAAGAAAGTGATACAACAAAAACAAAGTAATGCTTTGATATGACAGTGGTTCTGAACCAGGCATGGTACTGTTGTTAAGTACCAATGAGTGTGTATCAGTTATAATTTATTTTTCCATTTACGTATTAAGTATTTCTGAAGATATTCCTCAGAAGACAATCTGTTGTACTTAGAATACAACCAAAGAGCTCCAAAAAACCAAAAAAACTTCAAACAATCTATTTGTCAGTACCGTTCCAAGTAGGGTCAAACTGAAATTAGAGAAGGCCTATATACATAATTATATTTTCCCCCAAAGACAAATGACTCTGGAGGTCTGAATGCTTAGTTCCACTAAGCATCAACTAGGATATGTTTTGCCTGAAATACACTGAAGTTTTGCCTTAACGACACTGAATACTATAGTGAGAAGGTTTAGAGTATATCATTACAAACACATTTAAGCATTCATCCAGCAGTTCAAGTCATCCAATAAAGAATTCTTAGGAAAATAATTTCAGGGACATTGTGCAATCTTCCTTAAACCTCTAGTTCATAGCCCTGTCAAATTGCATTTCACAGTCCTTAAACATAAAAATAGGTCAGGATAATTTGCATTGCGCTGATTGCCAAGCACTAATCTGACTCAGTAGTGAGGTATAATGATTGGCCCTGTTTTTACAGCTTTACTGTAACAATCTGTAAGAGATGTAATTGGTAGATTGTTGAAAGATCAGTAAATTTATATTCAAAAATATTAGAGCCTTGGTGCCGCAGCAGACTAAAGTGCTGTTCAGTAGCACCGGATGCCTGCAATTACTGCAAGTTCGAATCTCACCAGGCTCAAGGTCGACTCAGCCTTCCATCCTTTCGATGTAGGTAAAATGAGTACCCGGATTGTGGGGGCAATAAGCTGACTTTGTATAAAAAAGAACACCACTTAGGGGTGGTCAAAAGCCCCACTAAGCAGGTATATATAAAAGTATGAAGGCTATTGCTTAATGCATTGTAAGCCACCCTGAGTCTCCAGAGAAGGGCGGCATATAAATTGAACCAATAAATAAATAAATAAATAAAAGGGTAGAGGTTGGTAAAGGAGGAAGAGTGTAAGGAGAAGGTGGGGGGAACTTGTACAGGTAGACTTTGCCTTAAACTCATTTGTTTAGTGACTGTTAAAAGTTATAGCTGCGCTATTTTAAATTCATTTTTCTATGCTTATTAAATCTATAAATAATTATTTTAACATCCAACACCTTAAAGGAAAAAACATTTTCTTCCAGATAATGTTTGTATTGAAATATGAAATAAGCAAGCAATGGGAGAAAATTTAGGAGAAAATAAGAGATAAGATACTTGTTGAAATGTTTTTTTTAAAAAAAATTAGCAAAAGATACAGGGGAGAATAGATTGAAAATACTATTAGTGATACACTTTGAAGTAATTTGAAGCTAAATAATTAAATAAGAGATCTTGGAGTGGAGGAAAATATAAAGCAAGATTCTGGTGATCAGTGAAAGAAAAGCTGAGACCCAGCCTGGGAACCAGTTAAAAATAAAAATAGGAGTTAGGAGTGGAGGAAATATGCGCTGGAAAGCAGTTAAAGCAAAACTGTGAACCAGCCAAAATACAGTTAGGAGTGGAGGAAAGCATACGCTGGCTAACAGTTAAAGCAAAACTGTAAACTAGCAAAAAATAAATAGGTAGGCCTGGAGAAGACTATACCTGGAGATCAGTTGAAATAAAGTTGTGAACCAGTTAAAAATAGGGGTAGGACTGGAGGAAAGCATTGCTGGAAGGCAACCATCTGAGTTGTGAACCGGTTTTACATTAGATTTAGGAGGAGTAAAGGAAAAGGTTGGTATGCAGTTAAAATTATACTGTGAACCAGCCAAAATAATTAAGGTAAGGAGTGGAGGAAGTATTGCTGGAAAGCAGCTGATTAAGATGTAAACCAGCTCAAAAATAAACCTAAGAGAAAATGGAAGAGACATTATTGGAGAATAGTAATTGAACTGTGAACCAGTTAAATAAATGGAGAAAGGAATATTGGAAATTATAACTGGGAAATATATATTTAAACCGTGAATCAGTTAAACAGATGGTCTAATAGAATTTGAGAATAAATTTGAAGTATTAAGGTAAAATATTTTGGAAGTAATAAAATATAGAAAGAAATGTTGATTTATTTCAAAATGATTTTAAGAGAGGAGAAAAATATTTTTTTGTCAAGAATTGGATATCTGTTGTCATTTAAGAGAGATAAAACAGTTTTGAGGCAATGGGTTTTAGGATTGAGGAATATATATGAAATATTAATTGTTAAAATGATAAAGATTTAGAACAGTGTTTATTGTTCAGAATTTTGGGTGTTATAGTAGAATGATAAATGTTTAGAATAAGAATTTTGTCTTTTTTAAAATTCTTTTTTCTTCTTCTTAAAGATTTTAAAATTTGGAACCAAATTGATTGAGGGGATGAGAATAATTGTACTTATTTTAAGCCGGACCAAACCACTGCTCTAAAAAGATTTTGTGTTTTATGCTAAAAAAATAAAAAAAAAATTGGAAAAAAATTATAACTGCACTGAAAAAGTTACTTTTTAACACCTACAACCATTGCAGCATTCCTGTGGTCATATGATCAAAATTCAGATGTTTGGCAACTGGCATGTATTTACAAAGGTTAGAATGTCCTGGAGTGATGTGATCACCTTTTGCGACTCTCTGACAAGCAAAGTAATTGGGGAAGCTAGACTTACTTAATAACCTTTTTACTAACTTAACAACTGTAATGATTTACTTAACAATTGTGGCAAAAAAAAGTAATAAAACACAGCAAAACTGTGTTTTGGGCTCAATTTTGGGCTCAATTGTGGTCATAGGAGATCCATCCCACAGGAGATCCATCCCACTATATTGGAATAAGTAAAATGTCAATTATTCCCTTTCAAAGTAAGAACAATAGAAAGCATGTGTTAAGGATACTGTTGTTGTGTTACCAACCAGCAGATTTATTTATTTAGCATACGGCTGGTCACACACAATATTAAAACACTTCATTTTTACAGATTAAAAACAATTAAAACAATAAAAAAGCAGTAAGAAAACCTAAAAGAAAAACAGAAATAACATTTCAAAGTTTAATGTCGAGTTTGGAGATCCAGTCAGTAGCTGCCGTTGTTATGCAGAGGAAGTCCCTAGAGTCTCCTGGATACCTTCTGTTAGGGCATTCCCTCACTATATGCTGGATAGTCTGTCGATGGGCCCCGCAATCACATTGTGCTGAAGGTGTCTTTCCCCATTTATACAGGGAGTCAGCACATACCCCATGAGTTGTTCTAATTCTATTATATGTCACTCATATGTGATGGGGTAGGCTAAATCCTGGAGGTATACTACTAGGACTGATATGCTCGGAGACATCTTGGGAGGAACAGCTACTCCATGCCTCCATCCACTTTTGTGTGGTGTTCTGATGATTGGCCATCAACTTATGCGCTGTCAAGATTGATGGGTTTTTTGACTTTAATCGGCATCTTAGGAGATCAGGAATGTATCCATGTATGGGTAGAGAGGAATTTAACAGGATCTTACTATACTCCCGAATGAGAGCTTCTTGTCATCATAAGTGTGGGGGAGTATGTGACTAAGAACTGGTAACCAGTAACTAGGTGTAGATTTTATGCACCCAGTAATTAGCCTCATTGTATAGTTAAGTTGAACATCAACACGTCCTGTATGTGAGCTGTTTATCCATACAGGTGCACAGTATTCCACTGCAGAGTAGCAAAGCCCGAGGGCTGCACATCGGAGAGTTGGGGCTGAAGCTCCCCAAGTTGTTCCGCATAGTTTTTGTAGGATGTTATTTCTGCTGTTAACCTTGGCAGCCATATTCTGAATATGTTTCTTAAAGGACAGGGTCCTGTCTAAGGTAACCCCAGGTATTTTGGTGTTGCCTCGTATGGGAGCAGTTTGTTATTTAGGTATACATTGAGTTCTCTTTTTGCCAATTTTTTGTTGAGGTGAAAACATGATGTAACTGTTTTACTTACACTTGGGATTAACCTCCATTGGCGGAAATATGTGCTCAAAGTTGTAAGGTCGGCTGTAAGTACGCCTTCTGTAGCTTCGATGTCCTTGTGACTATATGCTAATGCCAGGTCATCAGCATAAGAGAACTTTTTTGATTGCGTGGGTGGTATATCAGAAATGTATAGATTAAATAGAGATGGAGCCAGCATGGAGCCCTGAGGGAGTCCGTTATTCAGGTGTCTTTTCTTACTGATTTTGTCACCCATGATGACTTGAAAGGTCCTTGCTGAAAGCATGTTATTTATTAGGCGGCCCATAGTCCTACAGGGGACAGCATGGAGGAATTTCTTTAATAGGCCCTCCCTCCATACTGTGTTGTATGCTGCTGTGAGATCCACAAATACAACAGATGTTTTCAATTTATTCTGGTAGCTGCTTTCAATATGGCTTGTAAGACTAAGACCAACCAGCAGAGTGTAGAGCACAGAGAAACATTACTGAGAGCTATGAATAAGATACGTGCAAACTGGTTATCAAAAGTTTACTTTATAGTGAAAAAACAATCTCATAGTCTTTTAAACAATCCAAGTCTTTGCCAGTTAAATCAATCCGATGATACAAAAGTCTTCTTACCATACAAACAGTATGGTACAGTAGTTGGTTAGAATAACAAGTTCACTCTGGTACACAAACCACGATGGTAGCAGATCCATCAACGATGATAGCACACAATGATAGCAACTCCACACACAATGGTAGCATATCATCAACTGACTACATTACAGATCTCTTCTTAAATACTTTACAACTAGAGATTATCTAATTACGGCATGACTCAGCATTACAATGATTCAGCAGTAAAACTTAATATAATAAGTTTAATAATACATATCCATGTTAAAGTCACAGAACACATATATTGCCTGGACAACCTGTTAGGCTCACACCATATCCTAACAGCATGGCTTCTATTTTGTTGAAGAGAAGCAGTAGAATCCTGGCGATGCATCTACTTGGAACAGAAATAGCAAAACAATTATTCCCATTTTACAAAGTTTTATTTTGAAAGACAATTCATATATGTTTAATCTTTGGCCTAATAGTCTTCCAAAGTACTGGTAAGACACCTGCAGAATGTCCATGGTATTCACAATATATTTGCAATATTCAGATCAGATACTATAGGTTGATTTGTTTGCACAAACCAAATGTTGAGTCAAAATGACCATGGAAAGGATTACTAGGGATTGAGGGAAGGTCCATTGGCAAATAGGAGTCTGGCAAATGCTAATCCCAGATCATCAAAATTGTATATCAGCACCATAAATACTACATTCAGAAAGAATTTTCAAAAGACAATGGATAATACAACTTTAAAACCAGAACAGCTGGGAGACTTCCGGTTTGATGTTGCAGCGAGACAGTTGGGGAAATAGCGGGCTCTGATGAGCCCCTCTAAAACCCCAGCTGCCAAACCGCCACTGTTGGGTCTTTGGACCGGAACCATCCTGCAGGGATAGGGATGGAAGAGAGGCACCTCAGATGACCAGAGGAACAGGCAAGTTCCTTGGGGGTCAGAGGGAGCTTTCTGAGAGTCGGCGGTGGGGGCAGCAGCCATGGCAGCTGCCACGAAGCTGGGACAAACCAGGCAAGTGATGTGCAGGAAGAAAGCGGAAAAGAGCGATGTCTTTTGAAGCCGGGTGAATGACAACCAACCCAGATTTATAACAACATTTGGAGTAATGGCTTTTTACTTTGTAAGACCTTTGTAAACTTTAAATCAGCGGAGCTAAGGGGCATAGAAGATTTTAAGATGAAATTTTTAAAAGAAAAGAAAAAGATCTGATTGAAAATTGATATCTGAATAGACTAAATTTGAAAAATAAACATTGAGACTTGGTTCAAATTTGAACAATTTTAAATTTGAATTAGACTTTTAAAGAAAAGAAGATAAAGAAGAATTACTACTTTTAAAACACAGAAGAAGGAGAGAATTGGGCTGGAATGTTATATAATTGAAAGAAAATGGCGATTTGCATGACTAAAGGAAATTGTGGATTGTAGAAGGACACCTTCTGATCCAAAAAGAAACATTGTAACTGGCTTCTTGTTTGGGAACGTTGTAAATATTTTGGATAACAACCATGAGATTTTGGAGATGGAGCTGTTTTTTCTTTGTCTGCAAACGATTTGACTTTGTGGAAAAAAAGGGAAAGTATGATGGAACTCTTATAATTGGACTAATTGGCGCAGGAACAAAAGATGTTAAATGGCGCAGGAACAAAAGAAGAAAATTGATGTAATTTGTTTGAAATAGAAGTAAGAAAAAGAACTAAATTGATATATGGAGAATTAAATTGTGAACATTGAAACTGAAATGGAATATATGTTATAGACAAGGAAAGGAGGAATGATATACACACGGCTGGAAAAAAGAAGATAGAAACAATGTGATTACAAATAAAGCAGTGTATAGATGGATAGTAATAAAAAGGAGGTTAATAAAAATGAATATGAATATGAGAAGAATTTGATATAATAAGTTAAAAGCTGAAATAAAGAAAAGAGTAAGAATATGATAGGAATAAAATACATTAACAGAAATTTACTAATTTATATAAGGAAGTGTTTGGAGTAAGAACTAAGCCTCAATGTTAAATGGTTATAAAGATGATAATAATAATGTGATTGAATATTAACAAGTAATGTATTGATGGATGGTAAAATTTAAAAAAAGGGGGGGTGATTATGCTGGGATAAGCAGCAAATCAAAGTGATTATGCTGGGATAGACAGCAAAACATAGAGAATTATACTGGGTATAACAGTAAAATATAAAGAAAATTATGCTGGGTTTGACAGCAAAACAAGATGATTAAACTGGGAATAATAGTAAAGATAAAAATAATTCTGCTGGGATTGACAGCAAGAACGATGATATACTGGGAATAACAGTAAAACCTAAGAAGACTATGCTGTGATTAACAGCCAAAAGAGGATGACTAAGAGGACGATTATATACTGGGGTAAACTTTTAGAAATAAAGATGATCATGCTGGAATAGATACTAATAATATAATAATTACCTTGTGATTAAAAGTGTTAAGCTGAGATAAATAGTAAAATGAAGATCATAAATGCTAACAGTTAAAATACTGCATAAATATTTTGTTGATTTATGTCTTTAAAATATATCCATCCATGTTAAAAGGAAAAGAAATTGAAATGATATTGAATTAAGGATTTTAAGATTAGTGTAATGGGTTTTAAAAAAATTTTCTTTTTTCAGATAGGCTTTAGGACAATAATGTTAGAGAAAATTAAGTTGTGCTATTTGAAATTAAGTTGTGTGGTGGTGAAAATAGAAGGTAATTGATTTGTGCAAAATGATATAAGTTAGGGAAAAAATTCTTTTTTTTCCTTTTTTTTATGGTAATTAATGGGGATTCCGGAAAAGCTTTCGTTAAAGAGGAATTAGTAATTGTGCCTACTTATGACTGGATCAATGGCTCATTCAGAAAAGATTTTTGTATGTTTATGTGTTTTTAAAAAACAAATTAAAAATTGTTCAAAAAAAAAAAAAGAAAAAAAACCAGAACAGCTGAGAATGAATTTAGGTTGCCTGTGCTACTGTCTGGAAATCAGTGGTTGGTTGTCCCCGGTTTGGACCAGTTTGCAAAAATTGGTAGTAAACTGGTGGGAGGCTCCGCCCAGTGACCTGGATGTCATCACAAGTGATCTGCACATGCAGAAGATTCTGCGCATGTGCAAAAGAGTGGGTGCAGGCGCGATGCGAACCGGTAGTAAAGGTAAGTAGAACCCACCCTTGCTAGAAATGATAAATACAGGTAGTTAGGACTACTGCTAACTTTAAACCAGCTATTTAATTACTATTTTTAGTTACGGTGGCCTTATAAAGGTAGTTTTATAGTCCATAAAGCATTTCTTGCCACATTGTGTTCCCCACCATCACATGTCCACATTTCAGGCATTTGGCAACCTATTTCCATTTACAATCTGTTGCCAAGAACTTGTGACCACCATTTGCAATCTTCTTTGCTGTTTTTCCTAGAAAATCATTGAGGAAACTGGCAGGGGAAATTGCAAACTGTTGTTTGCCCAGAGGATTTCCTTTCATCTCTGGGGCCTGGCTAAAAGATATGTCAACCAAGGAGAGCTCACATCCTTCTATGAGGTGCAGAAGTTAAATTTAAATCAAGATCTAAGGTCCCTTTCTGCATCCTATTGAAGAGTTCCTTCTGTGCATGGAGAGGGCTACAAAGCTACTTTTCAGTGGGGCCATCTAGAGGAGTTCCCTTTCATGAATGAAAGAAATATGACATCCTTCTATCTGGGGGTGAAAAAACAAAGCTGAGGTTTTGATTAATTAAGCTTTTGTTCTGTCCCCACCTTCCATGTATGAAGGAGAGCCAACCTCCTTCCTTAGCATGCAGAAATGGACCTTATTCTCTTGCTCACTATGCCTAGAAGGAACAGGAGAATGGTGCTATCCTGCAGAATGGTACCACCTGGTTATAGCAACCTTGACAGAATGGGTGTGGAAGGAAAGTGGAACAATTTATATGCATTGATGGGCCTTGTAGTTGATCGAGGCCTCCTGGCCCATGGCAGCTTTGCATAGTTCATTGAGCCCTGTAGCCAACCAAGGCCTCCAGGGCCTGGTTGGCTGGGGAACAGGTTAAACCCCCCAGGGCCTCCTCCATCCCTAGACATCCCTTTGTTCTGCTTAATGATCTGCCTAATTATTTAACAACCACAACTGGGAGAGCCAGGGTTGCAGTCATTGATCAAATCGGTCATGAGCGTGTCTCCCTTAACCACCATTTTGTACAATGACTTAGATTCCAGTTCCAGTTGTGGTTACAAGTGAGGACTACCTGAACCATAAAAACAATGCCACAATTAATGGACTACGAGGATAAGTTCAAAATGTGTATGAGGATATATATTTATTAAGTTGAATACAGACTTACTGTATTTGTATTTCAAATACAATAGATTATTTAATCTATCACAAATAATTTAGCTCTCATTTAGTATATAACATACATTGATTTCAGTTTATTTGCTGCTTATCGAAAGGAAATGATGTGGATCAGGCCAAGGTTAGAAATTATTCAATGATGGAAAAACCCCCCACCCCCCACCATCAAAACTGCTACAAGGAATGCATTGCTGCAGTTACATAAGATTATCTAAGAACATAATAATAAAAATTTTCAGTCATGAAAAGTGAAGCTAATATTTCTCTTCCCTTCCTCTTTTCTTTGTTTGCAATTGTTCTTACAAATCTAAAGGTAATTTATGATTCTGTTTTTCTGTGATTTTACATACCAAGTTGCCTGCCAGTCCACAAGTATATTTTTTTAATGATTTTAAAAGCAAAGGTGAAATAAATACGTGGCACATTCACATCTTAGTTTATACAGTAAAACAATCACTTGGTGGGATTGTATTATCCCTTCCGTCTACAGCAGTGCCTTGCCCTTGAAAATATCCTAGGAGCTGTTTTAAACTCTGACCTTGAGGTAAGTCTCCCAAGGCACAGACACACCCCACTTTCCCCTCAGTTTCCACCCTAACTGCTTTTTCCAGAGAAAAACTTTGATCTCTTTCTGAAAAGAGGTAAGTCCGTGTTAGATACTGAGTGAAGCCAAAGAAGCAAAGGCTTCACTCAGGTCGGCCGCTGGCGGGAAGAATAGTTTAAAGTGATTGGTCGAGCCACCTGGCAGGTCCTATAAAAGGAGCAGGCTGCCAGGCAAGGGTGTTAGAGTTATACTGTATCCAATAAAGAGCTGAAGTCACATGGTTGCTCTCTGCCTCTTCAATCAACCACTATCTAACAGTCAGAGATCTAAATTTTTCTTTGGAAAAAAGAGTTAGGGTAGAGATTGTGGGAGGGAAGGGGGATACTTCTGAACCTTGGGAGATGTGATAGGACTTGGGAGATGTGATAGGAAAAAGGCTTCGACCACCATTAAGAACTTGCAGTCTGCAGGGCAAAACCTCCAAATGGTGAGTCAGAGCTGTGATGTGGATGTTACTCTGATGATGATAGTTGAGCAGAGCCATGTTGATTTGTTACTATACAACACCCAATGCAAGTCTTCCACACTCAGATTTGTGGGTGCATATCAGGGGTAAAATGCACTTACCTTCGCTACCAGATGAGAAATTTGAATGTGCGCGCCACTTCTGTACAGGCACAGAGCCTTCTGTGCATGCAGGGGGTCAAAAATGGGACATGATGACGTCCCGGTGGGTGAACGGAACCTCCCACTACTGGCCCTACTGACTCGCACAAGCTGGTTAAATCCAGCCAGATTTCACCACTGGTGCATATCTGCCATAATACTTTCTGAGTGGGCTGAGATTTTTAATATAACCAGTTAAAGGTTCCATCTTGGAGAAGGCTGATGTAGATCTACTTTCTTTTTAAAAATAATTTAAATCCAAATGGTCATCATGTTTCCCAGCTAATGAGACAATGAGAATTGCCATTCTCTTAGCCTTGAGAGATAGAAAGCATGCCCAGATTCTACTTTATAAAGTTACATTCACAGAATTTTGCAATCTGAAAGTACTTCTCCCCTCCTACACCTCCAATCCCCCATTATAGCCCCAGAGTAGGGGTGAAATGCTCCCAGTTTGGACTGGATCCAGTAGTGATGGCGGTGGGTTGTTCAGAGAACCAGTAGCAAAAATCCCTGCATGCCTCTCCCCCCACACCCAGCTGAGCCATGCGATTATCAGAAGATGTTTTTTTAACTTTTAAAACCATTTTTTCTACAACCTCTTCAGCCGAAAAAATGCTTTTAAAAGTTAAAAAAAAGCCTCTGATGATCGCACAGCTCAGCTGGGATCATCAGAGGCTTTTAAAAGCATTTTTTCTACAACCTCTTTGGTCAAAGAGGTTGTAGGAAAAAAATGCCTTTAAAAGCCTCTGGTGATCCCAGCTGAGTTGCCTGATCGTCAGAGGCTCCTAAAGCGTTTTTTTCTGCAACCTCTTTGATTAGATTAGATTAGATTAGATTTATTATATTTATATACCGCCCTTCTCTTGAAGGACTCGGGGCAGTGAACAGCCAACAATTAAATTACAGTAAATACAAAAATTTAAAACAGTATTAAAATCCAATTAAATTAGTTTGGCCCATAGTTAAAACCCCTATATTAAAACCCATAATTAGCAATTTAAATTAAAACAATTAAAAGAGTAGGTCAGGCTTTGTTTTGATGAAACAAAAATGTCTTTAGGGCAGTTCGGAAAAACGCACAGATCAGGGATACGGCGTATCTCCAGGGGTAACTTGTTCCGGAGGGTAGGTGCCCTCACAGAGAAAGCTCTTCCCCTGGGGGTCGCCAGCTGACTTTATTTGGCTGATGGCACCCTAAGGAGGCCCTCTCTGTGGGAGCGTACTGGTCGGTGGGAAGCTACCAATGGCAGAAGGCGGTCTTGTAAGTACTTGGGTCCTAAGCCATGGAGCACTCTAAAGGTGGTAACCAATACCTTGAAGCGCACCTAGAAGACCACTGGGAGCCAGTGCAGCTCACACAGGAGAAATGTTAGTACCAAGTCGCCCCCATAACCACCCACGCGGCTGCATTCTAGACCAATTGTAGCCTCTGGGTGCTCCTCAAGGGGAGTCCCATCTAGAGAGCATTGCAGTAGTCCAGGCGGGACATGACGAGGGCGTGAGTGACCGTGCACAAGGCATCCCGATCCAGAAAGGGCCGCATCTGGCGGATCAGACGAACCTGATAAAAAGCCCCCCTGGCCACAGCTGTCATATGTTCTTTCAAAGATAGCTGTGTATCCAGGAGGGCGCCCAAGTTATGAGCCCTCTCTGAGGGGGCCAACGACTTGCCCCCAAAAGTCAGCGATGGTACCAGCTGATTATATCGGGACACCGGAAGCCACAGCCACTCAGTCTTGGATGGGTTGTGCCTGAGCCTGTTTCTCCCCATCCAGATCCGTACAGCCTCCAGGAACTGGGACATCACATCAAGGACATCATTGGGGTGGTCCGGGGTGGAGATGTACCGCTGAGTATCATCAGCGTACAGATGACACTTCACCCCGAAACCACGGATGATCTCACCCAGTGGCTTCACATAAATGTGGAACAAGAGGGGCGAGAGAATCGACCCTTGCGGCACCCCACACACAAGGCGCCTCGAGGTCGATCTCTGCCCCACCCATCAATACGAACTGCAACCGGTCGGAGAGGAAGGAGGAGAACCACCATAGAATGGTGTCCCCCATCCCCAACCCCTCCAATCAGCACAGCATGATACCATGGTCGATGGTATCAAAAGCTGCAGAGAGATCTAATAGGAACAGGACAGAGGAACAACCCCTGTGCCGAGCCTTCAGAGATCATCCACCAACGCGACCAATGCTGTTCCTGTGCTGTGCCCAGGCCAGAAACCCGACTGGGATGGATCTAGAAAAACCGTTTCCTCTAGGTATCTGGGAAACTGTCACGCCACCACACTCTCAACAACCTTCACCACAAAGTGAAGATTGGAGACAGGACGATAATTAGATAATATAGCCGGGTCCAGGGAAGGCTTCTTAAGGAGGGGCCTCACCACCGCCTCCTTCAAGGCAGCAGGGAAGTTACCCTACTTTGGCCAAAGAGGCTGTAGAAAAAATGCTTTTAAAAGTTTTAAAAAATGGCCACGCCCACCAAGTCACATTATCCCCCCAAGCCACGCCCACAGAACCGGTAATAACAAATTTTAGATTTCACCCCTGCCCTAGAGACTATGGAGGACCTCTTCTGAGACATTTGCCATGTGCACATTCCTTCTGCAAGCTAAACTGTCTCTTATTTGACTTTTCCCCTGACTGTGGTTCTTCCCTCTGTCTCCCAAGGTCATTCCCACATACCATTAAACACTACTAATCTTTGCGAAAAAAAATCAGAAGATTCTGTCAGTAGGCCTCAGATTTTGAGGAGAAAAAGCCATCCTTATTGTTCATTAATCATCTTTACAGTACTGATTGGTTCAAAGAGCAACACACTTACTGGTTATAGAACAAAAAATATAGAAGAACAGAGTTGGAAGGGACTTTGGAGGTCTTCTAGTCTGACCCCTTGCTCAAGCATCCTATACTATTCTGGACAAATGTCTGTCCAATCTCTTCTTAAAAACCTCCAGTGATGGAGCATCTACAACTTTTGCTGGCAAGTTATTCCATTAATTATAATTAATTAACAATGTTAATTACTGTTAAATGTTTTTACATTATATGGGAATATGTTATTTGTGGGTCACAATAACCACATTGACATTCATTTCAGTTTCTCTTCTTAAAGCTGATCCTTGAGCATGTGTTGTTATCCACAAATGAGGGAAGAATACATAAGTGTAGACATTCCCAAAAAATAATCAAAATCAATCAATATCTTTATTTTGGCCTCTAGGCAAGGGAACATTACAACAAAAGTACATACATCTATAATTATTAATAAAACTAAAAAGCAGATATGAACTACAATAAAATACATAAAATAAATTAATATTGTATCATTAAGGCAAATATCAGTGGCAATCACAATGATTAGCACTAATATTCAGTCATAGGTAGAATGAACTGAACAAATAGGAGGCACAAAATCAGGCCATGTGAAAAGATAGATCTGACTCCTGGGTGGATAGAAAAAGTGATAGACCACTGATGGCTAACCTTTTTGCCATCACGTGCCAAAAGTGGAGGGGGGGGCTAAATGTGGTCTCTAGCAAGGAAGGTATTTAAAATGGGGTTTAGATACGTTTTCTAAGAATCTTTGTAAAATGAGCAATAAAAGAGCAGTAACTTAGGGTTCATTACATACCCGTAAATGCTGCTAAAGAAGGAAGTTTTTATAATGGTCCAACAGCATTGTGGGGGGTAATGCACCTAAGCTAGCTAAATTGAAGAATTCAGAATTCAGGAGAGATAAGATGGTGGTTTATTAGGGCTTCATTTACTGCATGCTAGGTAAGAGAAGACTGATTCTTTTCTCTATCCTCATGTTTCTTAAATTGGGTGTTGAAGCAAGAAGTAAAGTTTGGTTTTACTATTGTTTCTTTCATCAGACTGAGTGGTTAGAAAGCCTGAATTAACAGTTGTTTAATTCCCCCCCCCACTCCCCGCCTGGGTTCAAATGGCATGCAGTATAAAGGTTATAGCCAGTGGTGGGATTCAAGTAATTTAACAACCAGTTCTCTGCCCTAATGATTTCTTCCAACAACCAATTTGCCAAACTGTTCAGAAAGTTAACAGCTGGTTCTCCTGAAGTGGTGCGAACTGGCTGAATCCCACCACAGATTGTGGTAATTTCCTTAATAACCTGCTTCAAAATAAAGTACAAGCCAGAATTGTAATAAGGACTCTTTGCTTTAATCACCATCTTAATTTGGATGATGTGAGAAGCCAATTATTTTACTGCCACCTAAAATCAATCTGAATTTTTCATCCTAGGTTTCTCTATTGCCACCAAATTATTGTCTGAAATTTTGCAGACTAGAAAAGGTCACCCAGCCTAAATCTGATATGGTTAAATCAGATCCCTCTGTCTCTCCACCAGTAAACATTATAATATTATTACATTTTTCAAAAGGATTCATAAATAAAACAATAGACTAGCATTGAAAACATATTAATTAAAACATTAACATTAATTAACTGTTTATATCTAACAACTATACTGATCACTAAAGTTAATACTGAAGCTATTTTTTCAGCTATTGCATTGTCTTATAATTTAGAGGATCACATTGTAAGATTTAATATATTAAATTTCTTCCAATTGGTAGCAATATAAATTATGTTGCAATAAACATCAAATTGAAAAGTCTTTTAATTTTTCCCCTTGTATCAGTTTAAATAAAAATGTTCAATAAAGATAGTCCTCAACTTACAAAAGTTCATTTAATGACTATTCAAAGGTACAATGGCACTGAAAAAAATGACTTATATTAGTTATGACCTTTCCAGCATCCCATGATCATGTGATCAAAATTCAGATGCTTGTCAACTGGTTTATATTTTTGAGTATTGCTGTGTCCCAAGATCATGTGATCATCTTTTGCAACTTTTTGACAAGAAAAGTAAATGGGGAAGTCAGATCCACTTAACAATCAGGTTACTAACTTATCAACTGCAGTAGTTTCACTTAACAATTGAGGCAAGCAAGGTTGTAAAATGGGGCAAAATTTACTTAACAAATGTCTCACTTAAAATTTTGGGCTCAATTGTGGTCATAAATTGAGTCTACCTATAAACATAAAGCAGGATTAGATTATATTTTGACACAGAGACCATTAGCTTTACATATAATGTTCTGGAAATGAGCAATGACCAGGCATAGTTTATTTACAAAGTTTGCCTTGTCAACAAATGCAAGAAATATATTTCATATATACAAGCTGTACCAGTAGCAGGATAGGGATCGACAGGGGTAGCAAATTTCATGCCATAATAATTTTCTCCTGGCTGAAGAACTGGGAGAGAGAAGTGATAAAGAAAATGCCTTCATCTGATTGTAAAGCAATTTGTAACAAAGACCTGATTTTATGATTTTATTAATTATTAATCAGGGCATTTCTGGAGAATTTGAATTTGAAAAAAAGGTGTTGTGAGGTGAGTAAGATGTACATTTTCTTAGGAAGTGAAAATATTATACAAACATTTATTAAGTTACAATAGATATTGATTTCACTAGAAACAAAGCAGTTCTTTCATTTTAAAATCAGTGCAAAAAAACCCCAACATGAATCACAAATTCATCAGGAAGAACCAGCTTGAAGAAGAAAAGGGGTTTTATTTTTATAAATGGAAGATAGCTTTCTGAAAAATGTAGCCTTTTTATATGGCTTTTATTGATACTTTTCAAAAAGATTAAAAATCCAAGCAAATATAAAGTAATGAAGAAAAAGTGCAAAGAAAAAAGTTTTTTAAAAATTCAAAAATATGAAAAGTGGTTTCCAATATTCTTCACAACAGTTATAAATACAATTATAATCTAACTTTCTCTACATTTATACATTTTATTTTTTCTGAACAAAGTTAAAATACAAAATACAAAACTAAGTCCAAGAAGACGTAAAAGAAAAGAAATACACAAAACACAAAGCAATCAGAACATTTAAAAATGTGCATCAAAACAATAATAATAACATATTATACACATATTATACCCTCTAGTTGAATAGTGATTAATATATTACTACAACATTAGTTGTGAAACAGGCCCTCCCAAATTTTTTAACCTACTAAATCTATTAACAACTTGTTGATCAGTCTTCTATATGTTATATTAGTGACAAAGTATTAAACAGGAAAAACAATAATAATAAAACAGAACAAAATTAAAATTTCAGAATTCTCTTGTCAACAAACTGTTATTATAATCCATTTGAGGGAAATTTATCAGAGTATTTTAACTATCCCAGATCATCCAAAAAGTTATAGATTGTTCTGGGTCAAAAATTCATGTTTGTTTCTTCTCTTGTCATGTGTTGTTTAATTAAATCTGAAGTACATTTATACATGGAAAAAATATCTCCATCTCTCTCTTACACTCTTAACTTTAGGTTGGTTTGTTAAATTGAGCACAAATAATGGATATCTGATAATCGAACTTCTGAATTGTTTTTATAGTAGGCTGCCTCTTCTGTATGAATTCCCTTCTCTGCTGCTGTTTTCCCTTCCTAAAACTTTTATTTCCAAAAGATGTCAGAGGATTAATTTAGTGCTTGGTGAAAAAAAGACTTTGCTGTTGTAAATTAAAGTTAATATTTTGTAATATAACTAGTGTCAATATTTTCTTAGTAAAGTGCAGTATTGGGAATCTTTTTTTTTCTTTTCATGCCCAGTATTCAGCAAACAATTCGTTTAGCTCTTTTTCCAAATTGCACTGAGAAGTCAAGGAATTTATTGACTTGTATAGAGCCAGATTACAGTCATTATCTCCATGATTTGAACTGAATTTTACTAGATGAATCATAACAATCAAAAAGCATTATTACTGGCATTACTGACGTGATGCCATTTACCAGTCGCCATATTTTTTTCTCTGAAAACCTGAAAGATAGCTTGAGTATATATACAAATATACAGTATATTTGTTATACTGCTTAGTAATGGTAAAATAAATAAATGTTTCCAAAGAACATATTACTCATGTTAATCCAATTTTCCTTAGCTTCAATATTGCTGGAACCAAACCTTCTTAGACTATTATCCCTAAAAGCTGTGGGGTCTACTTCCTCCATCTCCTCATCAGAAATTGAGTCTACTAGAGCCATAATGTTTAATAGAGTATGTACTTTTCCTACTTTTAACCTTTTAATATATCTTCTTTATATTATAATACATATAGCATACATATGTATATATCTATGCATTAGTGTTTCTGTGACAAGATCAATACAAGTTGATTAAATAAATAAATAAAAATAGCAATGGTAAGAAAAGATAACTCAGTAATGAAAATCTGTGACAAGATCAATGCAAGCTGATTCTAATATAAGCAATCATACCCAACCTTTTTGCTACCAGGAATTGCCTTGATGGACACAATTTTTCCATGGAATAGGAGGGGAATGGTTTTGCTCACTCATCAGCCGCTAATCTTCAGCTGTATGACCCGGTTCCTAACAGGCCACAGCTCCTCCCAGTCCATTACTTAGAGGTTGGGATCCCTGCCCTAAAGCATCAGTTGATTTTTTAATAGATTTATATAGCTGCCCAATTTACACATAAGTGGCTCTGGACCATTTACAATATTTTTTAAAATCCACTATATAATAAAAAGCCTATTAAAAGCTCATTCACCATCCACCAGCAGTGTTATCACTATCAGATTAGCCACTTGATTTTCCTTCATAGTCCCAGGCCAATTGATAAAACCATGCTTTGGTGGTTTTAATGCAATTTTAATTCAATTAAATAATAATGCAATTTTAAAGACAAACTCTTCCATCCTTATATTTTTGGCCCACTTGTTTAGGTCAGTTTGGCGTCGGAAAGATGAACAAAAATGGCCAATGACTGCTGGAGTTTTGCTGCTACTACGGTCTTTGTGTTAGCAATACATACTTTAAAACAAAGCCTCAACACAGAGCCTCTTGGAGACATCCAAGATCGAAGCATTGGCACCAGCTTGACTTGATTCTTACCAGGCGCTCCAACTTTCCCAATATTACAATCACATGCAGATATCAGGATGCTGATTGCGATACAGACCACGCTGTGGTGTGCAGCAGAATAAAACTGGAAGCAAAGAGATTGCATCACTCGAAGAAGGAAGGAAGACCACGGATTGACATCAACAAGACCCACAATCAGGGCAAAGTGGAGGAATTTGCACTCAAGGAAACTCTCCCAGGCCAAGCTGAAGTAAATGCATCTGAACCATGGGAATATTTCAAGAATGCTGTTTATAACACCGCTTTGTCAGTATTTGGTAAGGAGATCAGAAAGAAGCAGATTGGTTTGAAACCCATTCGGAGGAGTTGATGCCAGCCATCGAGGAAAAAAGGAGCGCTCTAATTGCATATAAAGCCTGTTCCAGTAAGCGCAACCTACAGATTCTGTGAGCTGCTCGTAGCAAAGTCCAACAGACCACCAGGAGCAGCTGCAGCTCCAGATCCAGATAGCAGCTGATAGCAGTCAAGGGGATGTATGATGGCATCAAGCAGGCCTTAGGTCCAATACAGAAGAAATCTGCCCCTCTGAAGTCTGCTACAGTGAAGTTATTCCTGGATAACTTCACCTGTAGCAGACTTCAGAGGGGCAGAGGGGCAGACTTCAGAGGGCCCAAGCACAGCAAATGGCACGCTGGGTGCAGCACTATATTCTGAGTTATATTCCAGAGAAAATGTGGTAACTGAAGAAGCATTAAATAACATTGAGTGCCTGCCTTTCTTGGAGGAGCTTGACAGTGAACCAACTTTAGAAGAGCTAAATGCGGGCCTGGACTCCCTTGCCTCTGGCAAGGCACCCAGGAAAGATAACATTCCTGCTAAAGTTCTGAAGTGCTGCAAAGAGAACATATCCACTGAACTGCATGAAATCTTCTGTCTTTGTTGGAAGGAAGGTGGAGTACCATAGTGATTTCCCCCCCCCCCTTCAGAGACCCATAAAAACACAGCCAGCCGAGGGTTAAGAATCACTTGGCACACTCCACAGTTCTTATCTCAACCTTGGCAGCGATATGCACACCGTCTGCCAAGGACTTTATTAGTTTACACAAACAAGAAAATCACCTACGTAGCTTTGCCGTTCATCTAGCTTCCAAGACTACGAGGTTGCTATGTTTGTTTAGCTTTGTTCGTCACAAACTTCTTGACCCACTGTCCTGTCTTATATAGATAGGCTTCTGGGTGTGGTCCAGTGACTCACTGATCCTGTGATTCCAATCAGTGACTCAGGACTATTTCCTCATACGCCGCAGCTGCAGTACTCTTTTCTCTCGCCTTCTTTGGCGTGCGTCCAGGAATGACGTCTCTCCCTCACTCTCATCTGAGACACCTGTTTCCCCACTACTTGGCTCTCTTTCAGCTGGCACCTGAGACGGTGCCAGAGGGGGGGGGCTGGGAGATCTGGCTGGCTCCTCTTCCTCCTGCTCAGAGCTTCCTTCCTCCAATGGGATAGGCTCAGAGGACGGGGCCACAACACATAGGACATGAAGGATGCAAATATTGTCACACTGTACAAGAACAAAGGTGACAGGGGTGACTATAATAACTATCGTGGCATCTCTCTTCTTAGTGTTGTGGGGAAGCTGTTTGCCCATCTTGTACTGAAGAGGCTCCAGGTCCTTGCAGAAAGAGTCTATCCAGAATCACAGTGTGGATTTCGAGCCAAAATGTCCACTACTGACATGGTATTTCCCCTTAGACAATTGCAGGAGAAATGCAGGGAACAAAGACAGCCACTTTTCATAGCCTTCATAGATCTTATGAAGGCTTTTGACTTGGTTAGCAGAGATGGCCTTTATAAAATTCTCCCCAAGATTGGATGTCCACCTCAGCTCTTCAACATCATCTGGTCCTTTCATGAGGAAATGACAGGCACTGTAGTTTTTGATGGCTTAACTTCAGATTCCTTTGATATTTGAAGTGGAGTGAAGCAGGGCTATATCCTTACACCAACTTTATTCGGGATCTTTTTTGTTGTCATGCTGAAACATGCTTTTGGAACTGCAACAGAGGGTATTTACCTCTGGACCAGATCAGACGGAAAACTCTTTAATCTCTCTAGATTGAGAGAAAAGTCTAAAGTCCAGCTGAAATGCTTATGGAATTTCCTCTTCACTGATGCTGCTGCTGTTACTGCTCACTCTGCTGAAGACCTTCAACAATTTATGGACAGTTTTAGCAAGGCCTGCCAAGACTTTGGACTAACAATCAACCTGAAAAAAACACAAGTCATGGGTGGTCAGGATGTCGATTTACCTCCCTGTATTACAATCTCTGCACAAGAACTGGAGGTTGTCCATGACTTTGTGTACCTCGGCTCAACTATCTCTGACACACACCCTCTCAATAAACATATTGGTAAAGCGGCCACCACATTTTCCAGACTTACAAAGAGAGTATGGCTTAATAAGAAGCTGATAGAACATACAAAGATCCAGGTCTATAGAGCCTGTGTCCTGAGCACACTCTTGTACTGCAGAGTCTTGGACCGTCTACGCATGGCAGGAGAGAAAGTTGAACACCTTTCATAAGTGCTGTCTCCGATGAATTCTTGGCATCACCTGGCAGGACAAAGTTCCAAATAGCACAGTCTTGGAATGTGCTGGAATTTCTACTATGTATACACTATTGAAACAGCAATGTCTACGCTGGCTGGGGCATGTCGTGAGAATGGCTGATGGTTGGATTCCAAAAGATCTCCTGTATGGATAATTAGTGCAGGGAAAGTGCCTCAGGGGGAGACCATAGCTACGATATAAGGATATCTGCAAGATATTCTTATATCTTAAGGCCTAAAGGCCCTGGGAATGGACATTAAGGCCCTGGGAATGGACATAAGGATATCTGCAAGATATCCTTATATCTTAAATCCTAAAGGCCCTGGGAATGGACATTAACAACTGGGAAACCTTGACCTCCAATCGTTCAGCTGGGAAGCTAAAGATGCAGCATGGTCTTCTCCAATTCGAAGAGACATTTGTTCGGCAGACTGAGCAAAGAGGCAGTCCCGGAACCAGCGAAATCTGGGGGCTGGGCAGGGGACAGAATGTATCTGCCCTCAGTGTGGAAGGGATTGCCACTCTCGAATTGGTCTTTTTATTCACACTAGATGCTGTTTTAGGACTTCTTTCCAGAGCACGATACATAGTTTCTTGAGACTGAAGGATGCCAATGACATGAATGGTGGTTTTAATGCAATTTTAATTCAATTAAATAATAATGCAACTTTAAAGACAAACTCTTCCATCCTTATATTTTTGCAAACACTAAAGGATTTTCTTGTTAGCCTCTAACTTTTTAACATTAAAGCAATTCTTTCTTAATCAGATCATTAGTTTTTTCCCCCTGGAATTTCAACTGCTAAGACTTGAAATACAAATTCAGTTTTTAAAGTCTCTTCATTTTAACATCTGCCAATTGAGCCAGCAGAATCTATTGGTATTTCTTATGCTCTTTTTCCTTTCTTTTCTTCCTAAGAGGAATAAAGTAACTTTTTAACAATTGATTAAAATTTTACTAATGTTAATTCCTAAGTATTTGAAAGATATCTATTTCTTCATTTTAACAGGTATGTCAAAGAATATTAGCTGACACTTCTGAAAATTCATTACTAAATTTGATAGGTTCACCAATTTTTGCAACTCCATTCCAATATGAAGAGTGTCTGGGATCTGAATCATGTTGTCAGCAAATAAATTTAATTTATATGTCAGCCAATAAAATAGGAAGTTGGATGCCTGCCATTGTTTGGAGACAGGTAAATTCAGGCAGAATGCTTAGACATCTATTGCTAAAGACATCAACTGTAATGTAATCAAGGTTTGGCACAGATCAAGACCAGAAATCCAATAAAGAAGCAACAAATTCAAGGGAAGTTGAGTCCAGAATTCAAAGCATCATCCAAGATAAACACAACAGAACCAAAGATTGAAAAACTGTTGTTCCCAGTAAGGAAGGCTGATAAAAAGTCCTGCTCTGCCATAACCCAGATGCACAGCAGAGGTACACTATTCCTTAGATTCTACTCTCTTGGCAGCCTATCTAACTGCAGAGTTCAGTCCTCTTTCAAGCATCCTTCTGATTGGATTTGGGTGGGTGAACCTCAGAGTGGGAGAGATTGTCTGGGGCTGCAGACAGGGAGTCCTAGGGATTGCTGGGCTTTCCTCAGTCAGCATGGTATGATTGGTTTCAACATTGCTGAAATCAATCCCTCTAAGACCATTATCCCTAGAAATTTTCGAGTCTACTACCTCCTCCTCATCATGAGAAGATGAGTCACCAGAGCCATAATGTTTAACAGAATATGTTCTTCTCCTATTTATAGCCCTTTAATTTCCTTGTTATCAAGCTATACAATCATTAGTGTTTCTGTGACAAAAATCAATACTTGATTAAATAAATAAATAACAATGGTAATAAAAGGTAACCTGGTAATGAAAAATAGCTACCCAACTCATATACAGTGACTTTATCACTTTCGTGTTCCTTTCATGTAGTTCTCAACTCTATTTCCTCCACCAAAGTTCTATTATAAATAATATTACCACTCATTACAGCTCTAATTTTGTGTATTTGTGCCAGTAAGTTTCAGAAAAAGATTTATTCCCCTCTTACATAATTATTTAGAAGTAGCTTCATATGCCAGTTTAATTTTATCATTTAAAAAATGTTTTGTTGCATTGTATGACTGCAAAAGCCATTTACAGTTTCATGTAACAGGAAATATCCAGTAACAATTTTAAAAGTAGTTGTCATAGCCAAAAACATTTAACCTACTGATGCCTCAATTAATGTAATTTTATTGGTATCTATTTTTATTTTGAAATTTACCAGTAGCTGCTGCATTTTCCACCCTAGGCTTATACTTGAATCAATAGTTTTCCCAGTTTTTTGTGGTAAAATTAGGTGCCTTGGCTTATATTCGGGTTGACTTATACTCGAGAATATATGGTACTTCAATACAGTAAGTCATTCTTCTCCATGTTCTCCCAAATGTCTTCACTGCTATCTTCAAATAGTTCTTTAGATAGTTTTTATCTTTTATTATTTTATTTATTATTATTTATTGTTATCCCTAGTGCCGCGTAATGCTATGAGCTCCCGTTACTTGTCCCAGCTTCTGCCAACCTAGCAGTTCAAAAGCATGTAAAAATGCAAGTAGAAAAATAGGGACCACCTTGGTGGGAAGGTAATAGCATTACATATGCCTTTGGCATTTAGTCATGCCGGCCATATGACCACGGAATTGTCATCAGACAGTGCTGGCTCTTCGGCTAAGAAACCGAGATGAGCACCGCCCTCTAGGAACAATTAGTACCCATGAGCAAGGGGAACCTTTACTTTTATCTTTTTATTTAAAAGTGAATCCAGATTTGCAAGATTCTATTACTCTAACATTATAATAACAGCGGTATTAGCATGCATGACTTTGTTCCCTAGTTTGATCTACCTTAAAGGGTTGACAATTCTGGACTCAATCAACATTCAGATATTGGTCAGAACGTTGTTAGTTTTCTGTTGGCTTCTTCCTTTCAATTTTTTCTTTCTCGTTACTGCTTCAATTCTCTCTTAATCTTCCTTATTCATCTTTTCATTGTAAGTTTCTTCCTGGACATTTCTGCTATTTTTTTAAATCAGTCAGCAAAGATTTTTAGCTAAATGTGACTGGCTAAGATTTAAATAGAGCTTGCTCAAGAGAACAGCAATCTGTTCAGCACACCATCCTCCCCCATAGCTAGCCACTTTCCCTTTTATTAATTATAAATAAAGGCGCTGTTGGAACTAGGCCACTGAAGCCAGGAGCCAAACCATTATTTTTTTGATTGATAGAAGATAAGCAGTTAAAAATGTCAGGTAACACTCTGACCTAGTAAATGATAGAGACTAGGTTATGGTTCACAATCACATTGTGCAAACAGGGAAAATGGCATAATTCAGATTTAACTTTCTCATCCAATTTCTAGAACAAAGTTTTAGAGTGGACCCTTTAAAACAGGCTTTTTTCTAACCATTCGGTCATTGTACCATTTAATACTCCTTGCTCATGGCCACCTGAGATGTATGTGTGAAAGACTTTGCTGATAGTAATCCAAACTAGGGTCTATCTGTAGGGGGCAGTTAAATCTGATAAAGACATGCAGAGGGCTTCCTTGCTTGTTATGGGAGGAAATGCCACAAAATGTCTGCCTTTCAACTCTGTAAGACATGTGCTGCTGACTCCCAGAGATAAGTATTTTCAGGGAATGATTGTAAGAGGTTGCCTGGGTTGTTCGGGTTAACTAGGTTTGGCAAACAAAACAATAGAATCACAACTGGTTGGTGCATCAATATTTTCTTCCTCGCTCTCATTTTTTAAAATTGTTTTTGCTTATCTGGTGCTGGGTTCTGATTATTGGATGCTGGTTAATGAGTATAAGATATACTCAGAGCTATCAATCAATTAAAATGTATTTATGTTCCAAAACTAAACACAATAAAAAGATGGAAAATACAAAACAATACTTAGAAAAAGAAATGGTAAAATCTGTAACAGAATCCTAAAACAGTTAGTAGACAATGATTAACGGCTTGAGGGGAGAACCAGATGACGTCTAGCAGCTAGAACTATTGAGTAGAATTTTGGAACCATCTTAGAAATTTATGAATAGTGATGGCCTCCTGGTCACAAGAATAGTAACAATTGGGTTGCCCTTAGGTGTACAACAGACATTTTAATAGCACATATGAAACAGATTTTATCTCCAGCTTTTGTATGGGAAGCTTATACAGTATATCTACCAACTGATGTCCTAATAGATAGTGCCCTAGCTCAGGCCAAAGAAACTAGTCTTCTACATGGAACATATAAATTGTTAAAGAAATACTTAGGGATAGTTCAGGGAGGGCAAACAATTTTGCTATATTAGGAAAGGAAATGTTGGCTTTGTCGATCTGGATAAAGTAGACTTTCCCAAATACTCTATTCAGCCTGAGTTTTATGAAGTGCCCAAATAGATAGAGCTGGCAGGGTGAGATCGGAATATGTCAAATTGTCATTATCTTCTTAGAGAACCTTTCTAACAAGATGAAATCCACTAAAGACAATCCCCAATAGACTTGCTTTAGCCAGAATCTAAAACAAACTTCATCCGCCCCCCAAAAAACAGCCTAATTCCAGTCACATTAGAGAACTGGAAATCGAAAAAGCAGTTCATAGTAATATTTTCAAGAATTTTGATTGAATTACTTCCTAAACTAGGAAACTTTTTATAAATAACCTTACTGAACATCATACAGCCTTCAAACCCAGAAATTTGGCTTGAAATATTTTAATAGCTGTGGGGACATAATTATTACTGAATTGACATGCAAATTTAGCAGTTACAAGAGATATTTTGGGGGCTTTTATGAGAAGTTCTAATTTGGGTAGACAAGCAAATAGAAGATTTAAAATAGTCACCTAGATACTTAGAGGATTTTGTCTGCTTGATGAATTTGCTGATTGTTAGATTGGCGCTGGAAAGAAATGCGACTCAGCTGCCGTCCGTTCAGCACTCTTTTTTTTTTAAAATTGAATCTTTATTAAATATTTATATTAAGATTAACACAAAATAAACATTGGAAAACAATATAAATGGTGAAATGTAGAAACACATAAACACAAGACTAAAACGAAACGACAAACATGACTAACCGGGAGTTAAGCTCACTCTCCAATTAATAATAACTAGTGTCATCCAAAACAAACATTTCAATAGAGTCAATTTCTACTAACTATCTACAAAAAAGTTAGCCTGTTTTTGTCAAAATTTTAAGAAATCATATAGCCTAATAAATATCTAATTAATCTAAATAGACGATCTTATCACCTAGGTTTCCTAGGTTTAACCTTCTTTTGAGCCAGACAAAGCATTTGTTCCAACTTCTATTATATATTGAATCTTTCTTGTCTTTTAAAATATACGTTAATCTATCCATCTCAGCACATCGGAGAATCTTGTTTATTATCAGATGATCAGGAGGCGTATCTACATCTTTCCACAGTTGGGCAAATGCCATTCTCGCCGCTGTTGAGACATGGACAAATATATACCAATCTTTGTTATCAATGTAGTCTGGTTTTTCCAAGCAAGTAGAGGTCTGGATAAAGGGGAAAGCTCACACCTGTCATTTCCAGCAGCCACTGTTTTATTTTCCTCCAATAGCGTCTAGTTAACGGACAGGTCCACCACTGGTGGAAGAAAGTACCCTTGGCCGACCCACATTTCCAACATCTATCAGAGGACCCTGGGGACATCTTAGCAATTCTGGTGGGGGGGGGGGGGAGATACCAACGGTAGATCATTTTATAAAAGTTTTCTTTGAAAGGGGAAGAAAGGGTCAGTTTCATAGTTTTGTTCCATACATTTTGCCATGCATCAAGCTGAATTGTTGTTCCTATATTTCTCCCCTAGGCAATCATCGTGTCCTTTACAATCTCCTCCGCCATAAAATTGGACAAAGAAAGTTGTAAACGTTGGAGATAAATTTCCTTTGGTCACCTAGGAGAAGCTTGTCAAAAGTTTGTAAATGAAGGGAAATACCAAGTTCCTGTTTATCCCTAGCGAATCTAGTTTGAATTTTCGCATAGGACCACCAATCTATGTCTAATCCTCTAATTTGGAGATCGGCTCTAGGTCTAAGTCTCCCAATTTCATCCAACAAGTCACCATAAACCCAGTTCCTCTTTATTTTGTGCACAGTCGGAAGGGTCACTGCCTCTAACCGAGACACCCATTTAGGAATCTGTGTGTAAACTTGCTTCTTCACCATTTCCCAGACCCTTATTAAAATTCCTCTAATGTAATGATTTGTAAAGTATTTGAATTTTTTGTCTTTTTGAGACCACAAAAAAGAATGCCATCCCTGCTGCAAATCATATCCTTCAATTGTTAGAATGCGCTTTCTTGAGAGAATCACTCAATCTTTTATCCAAACCAGGAATGAAGCTAGGTAATAAAGCTCCCACATTGGGAGCCCCAAGCCACCTCTTGTTTTGTGCTCTTGCAACATTTTTCTCTTTATACGGGGCTTTTTACTCTGCCAAATAAATTTACTTAGAATTTGGTCTAATTTCCTAAAAAAATTTTTTCCCAATCTTGCAGGGGCTGTTTGAAATAAAAAGATCCATTTCGGTAAAACATGGGCTTTTATCGCGACAATTCTACCCAAAAATGAGATCTGAATGCACTGCCATCTCTCCACTTCATTTGCTGTGTCTGTTAATAATTTAGAATAATTGAGTTCTTTAATAGAAGAACATCTGTTTGTAAGCCAAATACCTAAATATTTAAGTTTTTTGACACAGTTAATCCCCATAATATTTTGGATCTGTTCCTTTTGGGCACCGGACAAATTTTTTGTTAACATTTTGGTTTTATCTTTATTAATTTTTAACCCCGCTACCTCCCCATATTCATCTAATTTAGTAAGTAATTTTGGTCCTGTAATAAGGGGATCTTCTAATATGAAAATCAAATCGTCGGCAAATGCTTGGAGTTTATATTCTTCCTCTTTAACTTTTAAGCCCTTAATTTCCGAATCCTGTCTAATCGTCTTAAGAAGTGGTTCAAGTGTTAAAATAAATAGCAGCGGTGAAAGAGGGCATCCTTGTCTGGTATCTTTATAAATCTGTATCTCATCTGATACTGATCCATTAAGCAGTAGCCTTGCCGACTGTTTAGAATAAATGGCTTGTATTGCCCTTGTAAATTGAGGCCCAAAACCCATCACTTGCAATTGTTGTATTATAAAATTCCAGCTGACTCTGTCAAAAGCCTTTTGGGCATCCAAAAAGATCATTACCATTGGTTTATCAGAGTGTGTCTCATAATATTGTAAGGCATTCAATACCACCCTTACGTTATCTCTTAGATGCCTATGAGGTAAGAAACCATTCTGGTCTTGGTGGATAAATTGGGACAGGAACACCCGGAGTCTCTCAGCTAGTATTGTCGCAAAAATCTTATAGTCCACATTCAGGAGCGAGATTGGTCTATAGTTCTGGATCAGAGTTTTGTCTGTTTCGGGTTTTGGGATTAAGGAAATGTAGGCTTCCGTCCAGGACCGGGGTATTTTAGAGTGTAGTAAAACCTCATTAAATAAATCTTTAATATACAAACTAAGTGAGTCAAAGACTCCTTTATAAAATTCACTAGGAATCCCAACCGGTCCCAGAGTTTTGCCATTAGCTTGTTTCTTTATAGCTACTGCTATTTCCCCAACTGTGATTTCTGCATTTAAAATTTCTTTACAGTGATCCGGAATCATCTCCAATTGTAGATTCTGGAGATAGCTCTTTAATTTATCTTCCTGATAAATTTCCTGGCTATATAGGGAGGTATAAAAATCTTGGGCCACCTTTGCTTTTTGCTCTGTAGCACCTACCAAATTTCCCATAGAGTCCTGTAAAAATTCAATCTTTCTAGATTCTGCCTCTTTTCTTAATCTATATGACAACCACTGGCCCAGCTTATTAGCATGCTCAAATTGATTTTGTCGACATTTCTGAATTTTATTCGCCAAATCGTTTTGATCTAGGATAGATAACTCATGCCTAATCAAGTCAATTTTCTCCTTAATCAAATTATTATATGGATTTAAACGCAGCTCTCCTTCAGCTTTCTCCAATTCAGCTATTAACTCAATCCGTTTGGCCTTCTCCTTTCTCCATTTGGTAGCTGTATATTTTATTACCAATCCTCTAACTACTGCTTTAACAGTATCCCAAGTATTTTGAAAGGAAGTATCTTCTCTCTTATTTTCAGTAAAGAAATGATCTAATTCTTTTTTAATCATATTTATAAATCCCTTGTCTTTCATGATCTCAGCCTTCATAAACCATCTCACTCTTCTAGTGGACCCTTTCCATTTTATTACCAGGGGGTGGTGGTCTGCCCATATATTCGTCCCTATTTCAACCGAATTTATGCTTTCTTTCAGTTCTGAGGTTGACCAAACCATATCTATCCTAGACCACGATCTGTGCCTGGGAGAGAAATATGTGAAGTGCTTTTGCATAGGATGGAAATCTCGCCATACGTCTCTTAACCCTATTTCTGTTCTTAGGTTATCCCAAGTTTTAGGGAGTTCCTTCCTATGCCCTTTTTTATATTTAGGAGAACCCTTTCCTGGATCATAATCAATTGAAGTATCAGTAATCGCGTTGAAGTCACCTACTATACATACATGCTCGTAATTTAATTCATTAATTTTCTTATACAAATCTTTAAAGAAACCCATTTGGTTAACGTTAGGGGCATATATATTTACTAACAATACTTTTTTTTGGTCAATACTAATCTCTAACATGAGTATCCTACCCTCTATATCTGCATATATTTGACGTTTCACCAGGCCTCTCTGATCGTAAACAACAACTCCCCTCTTCTTCTGGTCAGCCAAGGATACATACAACTTCCCCAGTTTAGGATAGAGTGGTCTTTCCTTATGTGGGCCTCCTGTAAACATATAATATCATAGTTATCTTTTTGAAGTTTAGCCCAAACCTTTTTCCTCTTAGTGGGAGCATTCAGACCATTGATGTTAACAGAAAACAGGTTAAGCACCTCATCCATACCTCTACTTACCTGCGTTCTTGAGTTTCTGGGATCTAGTCTCGATTTGGAAAATTGTTCCTCCTTCTTCTCCAGATTGGACTGTGCCTTTGTCATGTCCATTATGCTCTGTAGTTGTTGTTTCTTGGGTTACCTCTTCTTGATTCTTACCTAGGTTACCACCTTCACTCTCTTGGTCACTTGAATTAATATAGGCTTCCGCGAAGTCTTACGCTTCCTGTATGGATTCCAATCGTAGCCTCTGTTCTTGCCAGGTAAACATCAAACCTTCCGGTAGAAGCCCAACGATAACGTATCCCTTGCTTCCTCAGCCATGTTGTCAAAAAGTCATATTTCCTCTGAATGTCTCATACATGTCTCGGGAAGCTGGGGCAGTACTGTTAGTCATTTATTTTTATAGGTAAAAGCTTGGTCCCTCGTTTTCCGAAACACTTCATCTCTTAGTGCTGTTCTAGTAAATTGAACATGAATCTCTTTAGGGAGCTTGTTGCGCCGAGCATAGCTGGTATATACTTGGTACACATCGTCAATATCTCTTGAGACTTCTGCGAAATCTCTTCCAGTAATTACTGCAACAATCTCTCCCATTAGTACATCCAAACGCTCACCTTTCTCTTCAGGGACATTCTGAAACCGTAAGAAGTAGCCAGATCGATCCATTTCGAGGAAGATAATCTCTTCCTCCATTTTTTTATTAGCCATGGCTTGCCGGAGTTCGAGCTGCTCCATCCTACATGTCACCTTCTCGGTCTTTATCTCGGAAGCTTGAATCCGTTCCTCATGGTTAGTCAAAGTATTTTGGACCTCATTGGACCTACCTTGTCTCCGTAGTTAACGTTTCTACATTCCTCTTCAGCTCTTCCAAAATTTTAGACGTTGAGTCTTGATTTTTGATCAATGTTTCCTGTATAGACTGGAGAATATCTTGCGTCGATGCTTTTTCCGGAGTAGCCACGTCTTCAGATGATCTTTGTAGTGTCACAGAGGTAGTAACTGGGGATGAGGTTGAAGAGGTCGTGATTGGCTTCTTCTTTAAAGTGGTAGTCATGGTAGCCATTTTGGATATTCCTAAAAAGTCTTTCCAAGCAATCATACAACACCAAATGGTTTCACCACCTATTATCAAAATTCACTCTTGCTTCGCTATATCAAATGTACTAGGGGTAAATTTAGTCACTGATTCCTACTGGGTACTTAATTCCTACTGGCTATCTAAAAGGAATGCTGACGGCGTCGCAGCAGCTGGAGGAGGCAAGGGATTCTTCTCCCGAGCCGATCCTCCGATTGCTGTATCTGGCGGCTTCTTTGAAGCTTCTTTGAAGCCAACATCGAGTGGAAAAGCTTGGTGGAAAAGAGGGGAGCTTTGCCAGCTCCGTGTGGAAAGTGCAGGCTGCACGAAGAGACTGAAGTCCCTCCCCGATGTCGGAGCAGTGAGAGGATGCCTGTTATGGTGCCCCGAGGCTGTGACTAAACTGCTTGAGGAAGTTTATTCATCCAAGCCAAACCAAAAGACTGATTCGGTAATTTGAGACTGTGATTCGATTGGAAGCTGCAAGGTAGTGGAGTTTAAAATCTTTCCTACTCCCAGAGCCTAAACTGAGTGAAGGGGCAGGGAAGTTAGTTGGCAGTTTGAGAAGATTATCAACCTTGGATTATAACTGATTACTGCGATCTGATTTCACTCTGTTTTTACGACTGCTGAATTTTGAATTTTGACTTATTGTTTGGGAATGTGAACCCCCGCAGACTTTAAAAGAAAGAGTGCTGTGGTTCCTTTGATTTTTCTATTTTTGACTTAGTACTAATATTTGCTGCCCTTGAAATACGCCATTTGTATGAGCAATCACTTTTGAACTTACTTTCATGGTGAGAAGATCTGGAGAAGTGGACAAGTTGGTGTTTGCTGTCATCTAGTGACCAAAATTGCTAACTATACCTAGACTTATTATAGTTGGACTTCCCCCCCCCCCACTTTTTCCCCCCCTGTTTTTCCTTTTCTTTCCTATTTCCTTTTAGATAGCCAGTAGGAATTAAGTACCCAGTAGGAATCCGTTCAGCACTCTTTATTGTACAGGAATAGAACTGCCGGCAGCGGCTCCCGAGCCTCCTTATATCCTGCTCGGGCATGCCGGCCAGCCAATGACAGCGATTTAAACTTCCTGCCGGAGGAACTAACCAATCCCTTGGCGGATGTCCTTATAAGGACATAACACCCCTCTCCTCTTAGTCCTCAGTCAATCAAAACTGTGGCCCACGTGGGTTACGTACTCGCGCAGGTAGGCGGGACGAACAGTAGTCCTACTTGACCTGCGCGGAACAGGTTGTTCGACGATGCCGCTCCTGATGGCCCCTGCTCCTGCTGGCTCTCATCTCTGCAGCAAAACCCTTCTGGACTCGGCCGTTGAGAGTGTGGGGCCTCACCTAGCACCTCCGGCTGGAGTGGATGGTCCGTCCCACAGCTGGTGGATCCCTCCGTTGCTGCCGGAACAGGACTGGGTCGGTCCCTGCTCTTCATCCAGGACTCAGGCTGAACCGCTGAATCCTGGTATTCCTCTCTTTGGGTTACGGCGGCTCGTCTCAGGTGGTCCTTGTCGTTGTTGTTGGTGGTGGTGGTGGGGTCCCCCCTGGTTGGGATTCCCCTGGGGCCTTTTGAGGGTGCTCTGGATACCCTGTGGGGCTCTGGTCTGCCCTGCTGGGGTTGTGCAGGACTCCCCCGCTGGGGTGTTGTAGTACTCCCCTGCAGGGCTGTTGTCGGCTGGACTCGGGGTGGTGTTGGCAGTCACCCAGGCTGGGCTGTCGGTGGTCCACCTGGTCGGGCTGTCATGACCCTTCAGCATTGGGGAACCGCTGTTCTGCCCTGTTGTGGAGGTGGAGGTCTCCTCGGCCAGGCTGGCGTTGGTCGACCCCGTCCGCTCACTTTCGGCTCGCCCCCTTGGGATGTCCCTGGTCTACCTGGCTGCCGGGATATCCCATACTTGCTTGGGTGTGGTGGTGGTCGACACTGCCGAGGTGGCATTGGCTCACTGGGTCGGGGTGTTCTCGGTTCCCCTCATTGAGGTTCTGTTGGTCCCATGCTCCGGGGTGGCACGGCTCACCAACCTTGTTGTCCTGGCACCTCGTTCTACTGGGTTGGTCCCGGTCTACTTCATTCTCGTTGGGTTGCTGTTGGTAGTCCCCTTTGCCGTACGGGTGCCGGCCTACCCTACTGGGGGTGGGTAGGCCTACCCCACTGGGGTATGGCAGGACTACCTCATCGTTGTGGTGTTGTTCACAGTCCCCTTCGCCACGAGGGGGCTGGCCTGCCCTGCAGTGGTGTTGTAGTCCTACCTCGTCTGGGTGTGGCAGGACTACCTTGTCTGTGTATGGTAATCCTACCTCGCCAGGGTGTGGCAGGTCTACCGGTCCTGGGTGTGGTAGATCTACCCTGTTGGGGTGAGGCAGTCCTACCTCACCGGGGTGGTTTTCATTCGTGTCTCTCCATTTCTTTCGGAGCTGGTCGATGTGTCTCCTGCATGTCCGGCCGTCGTCCAGTTCCACCTCATACGATCTTGGGCGGTCACCCGTCTGATTCTGCCCTTTAGCCACTTTGGGGAGCCCTGGATGTTAAGCGCGAACACCAGGTCTCCGCAAATGAAGCTTCGCACCGGCGGTGGTTGGATCGGTTTGTCTTTCGGGCTATATAGCAGATGGAGTCTATCTAGCGGTGAGCGGAGTTTCCTTCCCATTAATAGCTCCACCGGGCTTTTCTTTGTAGTGGGGTGGGGGGGTGATGTGTTGTGCTAGTAGGAACTTGTCAATTTGTTCCTGCTAGTCCCCCGGCCCATCCTTGTGAGGGTGTCCTTCGTAAACCGTACCATTTTTTCCGCTTGGCCATTTCCAGCCGGCTTGTATGGAGCGATGAGGGCATGACTTATGCCTTGGCTCTCCAGGAAGTCTTCCATCGCTTTCGAGGTGAGTTGCGGGCCGTTGTCGGATACTAGGATGTCTGGCAATCCATGAGTGGCGAACAGGCGGCAGAGGGCTTTGATGGTGGCTTCTGTTTTTGTGGATGGCATTGCGATGACCTCTAGCCACTTTGAGAAGGCATCGACAATGATGAGGAGGGATTTCCCATTCATGGGCCCGGCGAAATCGATATGGATTCTCGACCAGGGCCCACTGGGTTGCTCCCACTCTGTTGGCTGGGCTTGTGGTGGTGTTGGTCTCGTCTCTTGGCATGGGTCACATCTGGCAATCCACGCCTCTATGTCTTTGTCTAAGGCGGGCCACCAGACTTACTGTGGCACTGGCACCATTGTGGAGGGTCTCTAGGGTTCTTTTCTGTAGGGTGGGAGGGATCATCACCCTGTCACCCCAGAGGAGGCAGCCCTTCAGGGTGGCCAATTCTTGCTGCCTCCGGATGAACGGGGTGAATTCTTCGCCCATCTTTTCTGCCGGCCAGCCCCGCAAAGTACATGACAGCACCTGTCTGAGGGTCTTGTCACTTGCTGTGTGTGATGCCACTGTGGTAGACAACACCGGGCATGTCCGGTCTCCATCTATGTGGTAGAGGCCAAGGGTGGGGGCAGGGTCCTCCACTGGTTCTTGCAGGGGGCATCTGCTGAGGCCGTCAGCGTTGCTGATGTTCCTGCCGGGGCGGTAGATGAGGTTGTAGGCATATCCCGAGAGGAAGATAGCCCAGCGTGTCATCCTGGGTGACATGTAGGGCGGCGTTGGCTTGTCCCCGGCAAGCAGACCCAGATCGGTGACGATCGTGAATGGCCTCCCGTACAGGTATTCATGGAAACATCTGATCCCGGCTACAATTGCGAGGGCTTCCTTATCGAGTTGACTGTAGTTCCGCTCCGCTGAAGACATAATTTTGGAGAAGTAGGCTATGGGGTCTTCAGAGCCGTTGGGGAGCTGGTAGCTGAGGACAGCTCCGACCCCATACGGTGAGACGTCGCACGTCAGGAACAGTGGGAGCAACTCATGATATTGAATGAGGATGTCAGAGGAGAGTAGGGTCTTGACCTTCCAGAACACTGCTTCCTCTTCCTCTTCCCACTTCTAGGGTGCTGCCTTTCCTAGCAGGTGGTGGAGCGGTTCAGCCACAGTGGCTTTCTGTTTCAGAAAGACAGCATAAAAATTTAGCAGTCCCAGAAACACCTGAAGCTCCGATTTAGTTTTGGGGGCTGGAGCTTCATGTATTGCCCTAATTTTGCTTTTGGTGGGGTGGATGCCCTTGCTATTAATTAAATAGCCCAGGAACTCGACCTCCTGGACCCCCATGATGCATTTGTCTCTTCTCACTCATAGGCCCTTCGCCTGGAAGCGCTGCAGGGCAAGCCTGAGCCGCTCCAGTAGTTGAGCTTCCGAGTTTCCAGAGATTAGTACATCGTCAAAGTAAGGTACCGCCCCTGGAATGCCTTGAAGAAGGCGTTCCATCATAGCCTGAAAGATTCCTGGGACGGCACTGACTCCAAACTGGAGACGGTTGCACTTGAATGCCCCTCTATGAGTGAGTATGGTTTGTGCTTCCACAGTCTTTTGGTCAACTGGCAATTGCTGGTAAGCCTGGGCCAGGTCCAGTTTTGCAAAAATTGACCCGCTGCCCAGGGAATGCAACAGATGTTGCACTACTGGCACGGGATATGCGCTCTGTGGAAGTGCCTGGTTGATCGTGCATTTGTAGTCGGCGCAGATGCGCACAGATCCATCATGCTTCATGGGAGTCACAATGGGGGTCTCCCATGCTGCATGATCAATCAGCTCCAAAATGCCCTGGGATATTAGCTTGTCTAATTGTGCGTCTACCTTAGGCCTGAGGGCAAATGGAACCCTGCGGGGCTTAAGCCGAATGGGTGCAATTGTAGGGTCTAAATTGAAAGAGATGGGCTTCCCCATAAATTTACCTAAACTCCCGTTGAAGACGTCCTTGAAGTCCTCCAGGAGTTGGTCGAGTGCGCTAGCCTGAATTTGGTTTATTCTGCCAATTATAAGCCCTAGAGGCTTGAACCATTCCACGCCTAACAGGGTTGGGTGGGCTTCCTGCACGACGGTGATGGGGAGGTTCCCTTTGAAGTCTTTGAATTTGACCCAGATGTTGGTCCAGCCCAGGATGCCAATGGGATGCCCCCCAAAATCCACCTGTCTTGCTTTGAGTGGTTCTAGTTGCTTCCGGGATAGATGCGGCTGAAGTCTTTTCAGCTGGTTCCAGGCAATGATTGAGTAGAGGAGCCAGAGTCTATTTCCATGGGGCATAGAGCCCCTTCCATGTGGACTGTTATATGGAATTTCTCGGAACCTATTCCAGCGGTGTGTGCGATCGTAGTCTGGTAGATCCCTTTGTTCTTGTGGTAGTCATCACTGTCTCGCCGCCGGTACTGGGACCGTTTGGATGATCTCCGGTACTCGCGGTGCATTGCTCTGGCTGGCTCAAAACTCAGCTCTGCTGCCCTGCAGGCTTCGGCAATGTGGCCCTTCCTCCTGCAGCGCCTGCACGTTGCATCCCACCAGCGACATCTGGCACGTGGATGGTCACCATTGCAGCTGGCATAGCGGTCATCCCGTCCGCCATCTTGGAGCTTTTTCCGCCATTGGGGCTTTGTGACTTTGTGCACAGCCATTTCGGGATTGGATTCTGACCCCGTGGAGGCGTCATCTGATGATGGCGGGGAATCCCTGTGGACCTTGTTGATCCCCTTGGATCTCCTCATTGCCGCTGCTGCCCTGTCCGATGATTCAGCAGCTGTGGCTTCCTCGATGACTTATTTTAGGGATACTTTCTTTCAGCTGAGAAGTTTCTTCTGCACCGTGCCATCCCTCATGCCGAAGACAATGCGATCCCGCAGCTGAACGTCTATGTTCTCGAATTCACAGCTGGCCATGATCTTCCTGAGCGCTGAGATGAATTCTTTGAAAGCTTCCCCCTCTTGTTGGTTCCTCTGGTAGAAATCGAAGCGGTTAGCCAGAGGTGTGTTTACTGGGGCGTAATGGTCCTGGAGGATGTCCTGCAGTTCTGATCATGGCATCTGCTCGATGTTCTGCAGCGCCACGAGGTCCATGGCCATTTCCAGGACCTCTGAGCTGCAGTGGGCCAGGAAAAGTGCTCTCTTCCTGCTTTCATCGAGGTTCGTGAAGCCGCTTCCCACCAGGAACTGCCTGAAGCGAACCATGAAAGATTTCCATTTCTCTTGGCTCGGGTTGAAGGGAGCCAGCGAGATCTGTGGACCAGACATGGTTCGAGAGAGGCTCAAGTGATTCAGCTGAGTAACTGCTCTGAAGGTGAGGTGGCAATCGTGCCTGCTGTTCTTTGTCGGTACTTCTCTAGTCCTTCGTCGCCAGTGTTAGATCGGCGCCGGAAAGAAACGTGACTCAGCTGCTGTCCGTTCAGCACTCTTTATTGTACAGAAATAGAACTGCTGGCAGCGGCTCCCGAGCCTCCTTATATCCTGCTCAGGCATGCCGCCCAGCCAATGACAGTGATTTAAACTTCCCGCCAGAGGAACTAACCAATCCCCCGGCAGATGTCCTTATAAGGACATAACACTGATGATGAGCCATCCAATTTCTGAGAGAATACTAGTGCTTTTGTTTTAGACTATAAGCTTCAGTGGAGCTCTCAGAATCTTTGCTCTGCAGATAATCAAATATAATACTCTCTGTCTCGGCCTTGGGGAAGAATTCAGATTGTTGCTGGCGTGTTATCCTTCATGCTGCAAAGTGACATCCAATCATCCCATTGGAGAATTTTGGAGACCTTGAGATTCTTTGTTTTGGGCATCTTTGATCAAAGCCCCCAAACAACACCTCAAACAATGTGAGTGTGGGGCATCTCAGAGTTCATGGGCTCCATGGCAACCACGGACCTGTTCCAAATTATCAAATGCCTGTTACCTATGAGGCAAAATAGTGATTTATTTATTTAGCAAATTTTTATATACACTCATCTCACTGCATGTGATTCTGGGCACTGTACAATTAATGACAATTAAAATAATACAACAAACACTAAAACAATTAAATATAAATTAAAAATCCAGAATCACAGGAAAAGAATAATCTTCCAACACAATACCATTCACCATTCAGGATCCCCATGGGTCCCGAAGATTGTTGGAAAAGTCACATTTTATGGGCTTTTTGAAAGGCTAGTATAGATGGAGCTAACCTCAACTTGAGGGGAATGACATTGCAGATAGCAAGAGCCACAGAGGATAAGGCATGTCTTCTAGATCCCATGAGATATACTTATTTAGCAGACAGGACCTATTTCTTACTCCTCCCACTGGACCTGATGGAATGAATAAATGTAATCAGGAAGAGGTTTCAAAGCTCAAAACCGTCATCTTGAATTACGTTTATCAGACTCACAGCCAAAGTAGTCCACAAAACAGAGATATAATGTGTGCTGTCCTAATGCAGCCCCATGTATAGCACATTACCGTAATCTACTCTGAAAGTGATCAAGGCATACTCAGGACACGTTCAGGAAACAACGCAAACCCCTCCTAGCCATGTCTGCCATCTGTGCTTGAGTAGTAGTTATTAGTCTACAGCATGTGCGCTGGATCTGTTTGCAACAGTAACATCTCATCTAGTACCCAAGACGATAAAATTCCAGATCCAGAAGGCCCCCAATTCTAGAGCCACTCAATATTGGCAGGATTCAATTGAAGGCCTTTGTTCCCCATCTAGATCCTCATAGTCTCCAGACACTGAGACAATACATGAACAGCATTGCTTAATATGTGGATGGAGATGCGTTATATTGTAGAACCCAGGAAGTTTGTTTTCTCTGTTACAGTGTCTGCACTCTGGAATAACAATTTCCCAGAGACCAAGATAATTCCCTTTTTTTAATGATGTTCAAACCCCAACTCCTACCCTCAAAATTATGCTATAGAGCACTGCACACCAAAAGAATTAGACACAAGAACAGTTTTTTCTCCAACGCCATCACTCTGCTAAACAAATAATTCCCTCAACACTGTCAAACAAAGCCTGCATTACTATTACTATTAATTTTCTCATTGTTCCTATAACCCCATCTATTCCTACTTATGACTGTTTGACTGTAACTTGTTGCTGTATCCTTATGATTTATATTGACCGTGGTGAAATCCAAATGATTCATATATCATATATTGAATGATTCATATTCATATATTGAATGATTTCAATATATGATTTATATTGAGGTGAAATCCAAAATTTTTCTCTACTGGTTCTGTGGGCATGGTTTGGGTGGGCGTGGTGTGGCTTGGTGGGCATGGCAGGGGAAAGATACTGCAAAATCTCCATTCCCTCCCCTCCTGGGAGAAGGATATTGCAAAATCTCCATTCCCACCCCACTCTAGAGCCAGCCAGAGGTGGTATTTGCCAGTTCTCCAAACTATCAAAATTTCCGCTACCGGTTCTCCAGAACCTGTTAGAACCTGCTGGATTTCACTCCTGATTGTATCCTAGTATGATTTGATTGCTTATTTGTATGCTATGACTATCATTAAGTGTTGTACCTTATGATTCTTAACAAATGTATCTTTTCTTTTATGTACACTGAGAGCATATGCACCAAAAACAATTCCTTGTGTGTCCAATCACACTTGGCCAATAAAGAATTCTAAGTCTAAGGAACGTATTAAAGACCTAGCTATTTTCTTAGGCTCTTAGGCGAACCCTGCTACTTGAGTTTTCTTTGTATTTATGTTCATCCTCGGGATGTTCATGAAACTTCTTTGTGTTTTGTGTTTTATACTTTTATCTATAAAACATACAAAGTTGTTGGGACTCTGGGCCCCTATAAATTTTATAAGGACAAATTAATAAAAGAATATTACAAGTATAATTGATATTTTAATTTCTTCCATAAAAAGGTTCACAATGAGTTTATTGTGCATAGTGTTGAAATATTTATATTCAGTGCCTCCAGGTGATTGATCCAACATTTCCTTTGTGACTTAACCTCAATCACAATCAGATAACTGAAAACTGAACAGCTTGTGCTCATCTCTCTGACAGCTAGATGAGTTAATTGCAGGTTAAAGCAACTTGTCCATGTATTGTCATGCATTCTCTAGATATGTTTCCCACATATCTACAGTTTACTTTTATGTATTCACAGAATAAGCAAGCCCAACCCAACCCATTGCTTTCCCAATGCATGGCCATTGCGCTTCCCAGAATTTATAACCAAGGGCTGTGCTACCTTTGCATTATTTTGATGTGGAAATTATACATAAATTTCTTGAATATAATGTGAAATACAGGAATTTATCTATCTTGGAATTTGGGAGTTGTTCCCAACACATTTGAAAGATACCAGGTTGAAGAAAACTGGAACAAGCAAGCATTTTGGGAACACAAACGAATGAGATGGAGGGAGCAGATTTATTTCAAACATCTTACAGGAGCACTGCCAATGCCATAATTCTTCAGTTTTGATCATACTGACTCCTAGGACTGAGGAGAATTTGAAAATGGTGGACTCCTTCAAGTATTTGAAATCATTTTCCTGGTGTAAACTTAGCTTTCTATTTGGTCTGTTGGGTATTAGAAATTAATATACTTTACCAAAGCATATTGTAATATTGTAATAAATTCAAATTGTCTAAAGAGAAAAAATTACAGAATTACTAAAATCTAAACTAAAGTGATGTGGGGTGAAGGCTGATAAATAATGCTGCAGTAAAACTGTTTTGGGGAGGGGGGGAAATTGCAGCCATTTTCCTCCAAAAATAAGTGTGAGAATTCTGTTTTAAAAACAGCTTATCAACAACTTCCTTCAAAGCTATATACAGCGGATGGAACATATAAAATTAATCATATATAATTTCAGCTATTCTCATGTCCCTCTCCTCTATGGAAATTCGGAGGAGTGGGACCATTAGCAAGTTTATAATATTTAATGCTTTAATATGGAGGCCCTGAAAGAAATTATCCTACGGGCCTTTTACTCATTCAGTAAGGAACAACTCTGTTTTTCAAATAGATTTCTTAGACAGGTTTGCGTCTTCCAAAACTGGTGTTGCAACTATTGGTAGAGATTAATGAAGTGTTCAAGTTTAGATCTGATACATCTTTTAGTCAATCACATATGAACAGACAGACTGAAACAAACTTGTCTCAACCTGTAGTCTCTTTCATGTCCACTTGAGTAATTTATTATTGGAAAACCATGAATTCCAAATGGCTTAAATATGCATGCCTCTTCCTGAGGTATCACTCATATTTCTACACTGGTTTAAACCATCATCCAGGATGTGTCAGGTGATAAATTTCTGTACAGGAAAAAACTATTGAACCCTGTTGAACTTTTGGTCTTTTGCGGGGCATCCACAAACATGCAGAATCTACAATCAGGCAGAAACAGATAGGCACATGTGCCATGCAAGAGACAGGTTCCATTTTCACATGTCTATAAATGGGTTTTTTCCCCAGATACTACTATAAATGTCCAAAGACATAGAGAATAGAATTGTTGCATGCAGACTGGCTACTGATTTCCCTTCCACACACAATCAGAAAATAAGTGAACAGTGCTTATATGTTTGCCAGTGCACCTGGCCACAAGTCTCTCGAGTATACTCAGTCATCTCTGAAAGAACTAAACCTAAAAACCAAAAGGGGTACAAGGACAATTAACAGGCTAAGAAGTTAATATTCTGAACTTGTGAATGTGTCACTGGCATGCAAGAAGACTGAATTTTAATTTCTTAAAATTAAAATCCATGTCTTTCATTTACATGCATAGCAAATACATTCAACTGGGAGTTGGAAAACTGAACAAAGAGAAGCAACCTAGAACTAAGGAGAAATTTCCTGGTGGTAAAAGCAATCAACTAATGGAACAGCTTGCCTTCAGAAATTGTGGATGCCACAACACTGGAGACTGGACAACCACTTGTCTAAAATGGTATAAAGTCTCCTGCTTGAGCAGCGGGTTGGATAACTCTGTTATTCTGTTAAAGCAGAGACAACAAAACAGACTTTTGTACTGAATACAGTATATTATCCATAGGACAGGCTTACTTTAATTAGAATTAGAATTACAATTTTTTATTTGGACATACAAGGAATTTGTCTTGGTGCAGAGGCTCTCAGTGTACATAAAAGAAAAGATACGTTCATCAAGAATCATAAGGTACAACACTTAATGATAGTCATAGGGTACAAATAAGCAATCTGGAAACAATATCAATATAAATTGTAAGGATACAAGCAACAAAATTACAGTCATACAGTCCTAAGTGGAAGGAGATGGGTGGTGGGAACGATGAGAAGATTAATAGTAGTGCAGACTTAGTAAATAGTTTGGCAGTATTGAGGGAATTATTTGTTTAGCAGAGTGATGGCGTTTGGGAAAAAAATGTTTTTGTGTCTAGTTGATCTGGTATGGAGTGCTCTATAGCATTGTTTTGAGGGTAGGAGTTGAAAACAGTTTATGTCCAGGATGTGAGGGATCGGTAAATATTTTCACAGCCCTCTTTTTGACTCATGCAGTATACAAGTCCTCAATGGAAGGCGGGTTGGTAGCAATTGTGTTTTCTGCAGTTCTAATTATCCTCTGAAGTCTGTGTCTGTCTTGCTGGGTTGCAGAACCAAACCAGACAGTTATGACAGACTCAATAATTTCTCTGTAGAACTGTATCAGCAACTCCTTGGGCAGTCTGAGCTTTCTGATTGGTGCAGAAAGAACATTCTTTATTGTGCTTTTTTGATGAAGTTTTTGATATTAGCTGTCCATTTTAGAACTTGCGATATTGTAGAACCTAGAAATTTGAAGGTCTCTACTGCTGATACAGTGTTGTCTAGTATTGTGAGAGATGGAAGTATAGAAGGGTTTCTCCTAAAGTCTATCACCATTTCTACAGTTTTGAGTGTGTTCAGTTCCATGTTGTTCTGGTCACAACACAACAGAGGTGGGTTGCTCCCGGTTCGCACTGGATCGCAAGAACCGATAGTGAAAAAAATTAATAGTTAAGAGAACCGGTAATAAGATTGGCTGGCCATGCCCCCGAACTGGTTCCCGGCCTAGTCGCGGTTCGCTTACCCCGTCCACTCCCAATCTATTGCTGTCTTCTGAGTCCCAGCTGATGGCTAGAGGGAAAAAATCTATTTAAACTCTTGCCGTGGGGCTTCAAAGGGCAGCCCTACAGCTGATCAGTGTTAAAAGAAAACAAATGAGTAGACCGGTGCATGTGAAAATAGAAAAATCAGCCCCTTTCAGCTTCAGCATAGGTTAATTACCACAAGTTGATTAGCTCGGGTTCCTGACTCTCAGCTGATTTGCTGTCAGCTGTTTTGCTCAGAGCTCTGTAGCTGCAAAGAGAGCTGAAGCAATTTTTTCCCCCCAGGTATGCTGAAAAAGCGAAACTGAAAGTAAAGCAGCATCTTTGCTGCAACCTGACAAAATGAGGCAGAGAGAGATTGCTTTTTCTTTTTCCTCACCAAAAGAGGTAGGTGCAAAACTGCAAACAATGGGAAATTTAGGACAAAAGAGGAGAGTTCAAGATTTTAAAACACAACAGGAAAAAAAGCTCTATTTAACTAGGGAATTGTAATAATTGAGATACTATTAATTGTATATTGTGTTGAAAGCAGAAATGGTTAAGTTGTGGTTTGGAGGAATATATGGGGGAAATTATTTGGTTTGTTATTATTGGTAAATATAATTAATTGATTTGTAAGAAATTGGATTGCATGGAAATAATAGGACTATTCATGTTCATATTGATTAATATACAAAAAAGATAGTTATATAACTAATTGATTTATATTAAAATGTTGAATTTGTATTAAACAACTGTAATATTAATAATTAACCAATGGAGGATGGATATAAAAATAGATGACAATGGGGAGAGGTATAATATAGAATAGAAGGAAAAAATTGAATTTGATTAAGATTAGAGATGAGGATGAAGGGTAATATTGGTTTTTTAAAAAAATAGATGATGAATAAATATGGCAAAAAGGAAATATAGAAATTGTAAATTTAATTGAAATGACTAAACACTGTTTAAATTTGTGAACCGGCCAAATACTCTTTCAAAGAAAATACATTGTATGTTTGTATGTGTGTTTCTAATTATTGCTATTTATTCATATTTGTTCTCTTTTATTCTTTAAAGTTTAACAATTCATTCTTTTTCTTAATATCTTTATATTTGTTTGGGGTTGGCTTTCTTCCCTTTCATCTTTTTTATTGTACAGTAATCTTTCTCCTCAAACCTACCACCTCTCTCTTTTCTTTCCTTCTTACTTTCTCTTCCCCCCTACATCATCTTCTCCTCCCTACTTCCTCTTCCTTTCTCCTTCTCCTCCTCTCTTCCTCCCTCTCTTACCCTCACCCCTACTCTAATTTCTCTTCCCTTCCTTCATTCCTCTCTATTGCTGTATCCTTTTATGCATATGGACTACTCAGAGGGCTGAAAAAGTTATTTTTGACTGGTCGCACTTTTGACCAGTCCTCAAACTTACAACTGTCCTCACATTTTACGTTTTTTGCCCTATCTTATCACCATGGTGAAGAGAAGCAGTTGTGAAATGAGTGACATGGTTGTTAAGAATGCTGCATGGGCATAAATGTGAGGATGGTCATAAGTGTGAGGACCAGTCATAAGTGCGAGGACCTGTCAGAAATGACTTTTTTCAGCCCTCTGAGTAGTCCCTATACACATAGCCATGGCCACCCAGTCACATGACCTCCAAGCCACGCCCACAAAATAAGCCACGCCCACAGAACAGTAGTAAAAATTTTAGAACCCACCCCTGCACCACAAGGCTAGTTGTTCAACCTCCCATCTGTATGCGGATTCATCATTATCTTGAGTGAAACCCATCACTGTTGTGTCATCTGCGAACTTTAGTAGTTCAATAGTTTAACAATGGATCATTAGAGATGGTATACAGAGAGAAGAGAAATGGGGAGAGCACACAGCCTTGGGGGTGCTAATTGTACCGGTATCTGGTGCAATTCTGCTTAGCTTCATCTGCTGCTTCATGTTTGTTAGGAAGCTTATGATCCATTTGCAAGTGTGTTCAGATACCTGTAGCTGATTTAGCTTAGTTAGAAGTGTGTCCAGAATTATGGTATTGAATGCTGAACTAAAGTCTACAAAGAGGACCCTTGTGTAGGTCTTCGGAGATTCAAGATGTTGTAGGATGTAGTGCAGAGCCATATTAACAACATCATCTGTCGATCTATTTGCTTGGTATGTAAATTGCAAGGGGTCTAACAGTGGATCCGTGATGGTTTTCAAGTGGGACAGCACTAGCCTTTCAAAGGTTTTCATGACTACAGATGTTAGAGCAACTGGTCTGTAGTCATTCAGTTCCTTGATGGAGGGCTTCTTCGACATTGGGATAATAGTAGAGCATTTGAAGCAAGAAGGAACATAGCACATCTCTAGTGATTTATTGAAGATGAAGATGGGGGCCAATTGGTCAGCACAGACATTTAAGCAAGAAGGAATTACCTTGTCTGAGCCGGGAGCTTTTCCTGGTTTTTGTCTGTGAAATAGGTCTTGCACTTCCTTTTCTTTGATCACTAGGGGTTGTGAACCCAATGGGATGGGGCACGGGTGAAATGCTCCCGGTTCAGACCAGCTCGGGCTAGTAGGTAGCGATGGCGGCAGGCAGTTTGGAGAACTGGTAGCAAAAATCCCTTCCCCACCTGCCTCCAGCTTGCTTACCTTCACTCTTCGGACCGAATCCTGAGCTGCTGCCTTGCTTCGCTTGCTGTAAGCCCTGCAATCAACAAGCAACTGAATCTCCTTGCCTGTAATCAAGCTCATCAGTGAGCAGCTCTATAAGCCTGCCTGCCAGCCTGCCTTGTCCCTTCAATTGGATAAGTTTTTTTTCTTCTTTGGGAGCTTTAAAAAACATAGTTAATTGGGGTTGTTTTTAGTTGTTCTTTTTTTAGACCTAGCCATTTAAAGTTTAGGAAGTTTTAAATTTAGCTGCTTTTATATAAATAAAATAAAATAATATTTGTGTAGCTTTCTGAGATTTTTGTGTTTCTGTAGTGTTTCACTCTAACTACACAAACACACAAAATCTCACAAAGCTATACGTGGAATTTTGTGTATGTAAAGTGTGAAAGTTGGTTTTTTGGGCTTTTTGTGGCTGTGTGAGGTTCCTGCTTGTTGCAGGGGCCATTTTGGGTCTAGCACAACTGCTTTTACATTGTGGGTCAGCCAGTTGTGTTGTGTTGTGTTTTGTAGGTTAAAAAAGGGCAAAGAAGTGATGTTGACTTGGCCACGCCCACCTGACCAACAAGCCATGCCCACCCAGACACCTGAACCAAGCCACGCCCACTAATTAAGCCACACCCACAGAACCGGTAGCGTAAATTTTTAGATTTCATCCCTGGGATGGGGTCAGTTGTAGGAGGCTTGGCTGTTGTTAGTGTGTCTAAGATGGGGGTTGTGGAGATAGGTGGCTGTAGTTTCCTTTCAAACCTGCAGTAAAACATGTTCAGATCATCTGCCAGTTACTGATTTCCTTCAGCCTGGGAAGGAACTTTGCCATAGCCAGTGATATTTTTAAGAGTTTTCCATGTTTGCTAGTTCATTTGTTGAGAACTGATTTCTTATGTTTTCAGAGTAGCTTCTTTTTGCTGCTTTGATCTCCCTTGTTAATACATTTCTGGCCTGATTATACAGCATTTTATCACCTTTTCTGTAGGCTTCCTCTTTGGAACGACATAACTGCTTAAGTTTAGCTGTGGACCAAGGTTTGTTACTGTATATTCGCAAATTCCTTGGGGGTACACATAGGTCTTCACAGAAGCTGACATATGATGTTATAATCTCTGGGAGTTCATCTAAGTCTGCAGAGGTACTTTCAAAAACATTCCAATCAGTGCAGTCAAGGTAGGCCTGTAGTTTTAACTTTGCCTTCTCCGTCCAGGTCTTCATTGATTTAATTGTTGGTTTTGTGGTTTTAAGTCTTTGCCTGTAAGCAGGTACAAGGTGAATCATGCAATGATCAGAGTATCCCACAGCTGCTTGTGGTAAGGACCGTTAAGCATTTTTTAGTGTTGTGTAGCAATGGTCTAAAATATTCTTGCCTCTAGTGGAACAATTGACATGCTGAAAGTACTTTGGTAGCTCTTTCCTTAAGTTTGCCTTGTTTAGATCTCTCAAAGTAATGGCCAATGAACCAGGGTATTTGGCTTCTACCTCCAGCCAGAGTTCGTAATGCCTTGTTTATACAGGCTTGTAGTGGGATATAAACAGCAATTCGAAGAAATGAGGAAAATTCCTCATCTAATCTGGCAAAATGAAAGTTTTAAAAGAATGTAATCTTTCACTGTTTAAAATAAGCAATCCCAATACTAAATGAGCATCTTTAATTCTGAGATTGAGTATGAATACAGACCCTCCAATGGGTAAGACTAGGTTTGCCAATGGAAACAGAAAGATTTTCCCCATTTGGAAAGGTAAAAGGTATGGTCTTTTACTACTAGAAGAGGAAGCTGTTGGATGAAGGGTGAAAAGAAGAAGGATTAATATTACTCTATAGCCTCGACATTAACTGGATGGCATTTCTGTATCTTAGATTAAGATATGGAACAAGCTATGTAATAGTTTACGGAGTCATGGAGTATTGTCATGGAGTATTGTTTCTAGTCATGGAGTATTGTTTCTTATTCATGCATTAAGTGACAAAAGAACAAGTAGAGTAAGATGTACCTCTCAAGGATACTTGGAAGAATTCATTCTAACTACCTAGGATTTAGAATACAATTGCATGTTGATCACATCTCTTACTTAATTTTTATAAAAATGGTGTGCAAGGTAGTCTGAAGAACCCAAACTTCCACCTTCCAAAGTAGCAGAGAGGTTTGTTACTATGCTGCTATATGCAGATGATGCAGTAATCTCTGAAGGACACCCATAGACTCAAGAAAGTTTTGAACATCATTGTAGAATCATGGAATCATAGGATTGGAAGGGACCTGAGAAGTTTTCAAGTTCAACCCTCTGGTCAAGACAGGAGTCATTGCACCATCCTGGACAAATGATTGTACAATGTTTTCTTCAAAACCTCCATGAAAAAACTCCATTATAAAGAGAGTAAGCAGAAAATCTAAAACTAAAATAATGGCATTCACAAATAGTCTTGAAAAGCATTCCTGAACTATTAACAACAAAGCAGTGGTGGCACAGTGGTTACAATGCAGTATTGCAGGCTAATTCTATTGACTGCCAGAGATTCAATTCCCACTGGCTCAAGACTGACTCAGCCTTCCATCCTTCCAAGGTTGTTAAAATGAAGAGCCAAATTGTTTGGGACAATATGCTGACTGTAAACTGCTTAAAGAGGATTGTAAACCACTTGTGGTTATTTATTGATTTAGCATATGGCTGGTCACACACAGTATTAAAACACTTCATTTTTATAGGTTAAAAACATTTAAAACAATAAAAAAAAAGCAGTAAGAAAACCTAAGAGGAAAACAGAAATAACATTTCAAGAGTTTAATGTCGAGTTTGGAGATTCAGTCAGTAGCTGTTGTTATTATGCGGAGGAAGTCCCTAGAAACTCCTGGATATCTTCTGTTAGAGCATTCCCTCACTATATGTTGGATAGTCTGTTGGTGGGGGAGCTGCAATCACATTGTGCTGAAATTGTCTTTCCCCATTTATACGAGGAATCAGCACGAGTCGTTCTAATTCTGTTATATGTCGCCCATATGTGTCGGGATAGGTTAAATCCTGGAGATATACTATTAGGATTAATATGCTCAAAGATATCTTGGGGGTCATGAAGTGGTACATAAACCTAAGTAATATTGCTATTGCTAATATGCAGTTTTTCTGATACCTATGGATAATCTTCCAGGCTAGTGCAAATAAAAGGGCGAATGCTAACTATGCTTCACAAAATGCACATAGAAGTGTAGCAGTTATTTTAAGTTTTCATCATTCCAGAGAACATTAGTATGTACACCTTGGGTACCCCAATTCCTTTCAATTTTGCAGCACTGCAACTTGTTCAATTGAAAGTTTTAACAGCCATCTCCCAAGTTCCTTGCTGTGTTCCCAGTGCTCTGCTAGGCATGGAGAGAGTAGGGACTAGAACAGTTATGGTGACCCTTTTTGGCAATGAGTGCCAAAAAGGGAGCGTGCATCCGTGGCACCAAGTGTCAAAAAGGGAGTGTGCATCTGTGGCACCAAGTGTCAAAAAGGGAGTGTGCATCCGTGGCACCGAGTGCCGAAAAGGGAGGAATTTGCACTTTTCCGGACCGCGACCAGGAAGAGGAGCTACCCAGGGGGCATTCCCACCCAAAAATGAACTTCTGGTTTCCAATGTGCGCATGTGCGCCAGCCAGCAAGTCTTCTGGTTACTGCCACGTATGCACACATGCTGATCAGCTGGCCGGTGCGCATGCTCACACTGGAAAATGGAAGATCAGCTTTTTCGGTTTCCAGGACTGCCACACGTGCAAAATCCAGCTGATTATCACGTGCACATGCACTCCAGAAACCTAGAAGAGGAATGGGCGATGCTGCGTGTGCCAGGTGACATGGCTTCGTGTGCCACTTCAGGCATGCATGCCATAGGTTTGCCATCATGGGACTAGAATATAGCAAGTTGTATTTACTGGCTGATACTGACACTTTCCCCTATATGCTTAGTTCCACTAACGTTAGAATACAGATTTCAAAGCAGGTGGAAACCAGTAGTTTACAACAAGCGTTAGGCTTTCTCCCATTTACTTATATTTGGGGTTATGAGCAGCAAGGGCCAGATTTAATCAAAAAAAATTTTACTATCTGTTCTGTGGGCGTGTCTTGGTGGGCGTGGTTTGGCTTGGTGCCTGTGTCTTGGTGGGCATGGCAGGGAAAGGATACTGTAAAATCTCCATTCCTATCTCATTCCAGGGAAGAATACTGCAAAATCCCCATTCCCTCTCCACTCCTGGGGGAAAGATACTGCAAAATCTCCATTCCCACCCCACCCTGGGCTCAGTTAGAGGTGGTATTTGCCAGTTCTCTGAACCGCTCAAAATTTCCACTACTGGTTTTCCAGAACCTGTCAGAACGTGATGTATTTCACCCCTGCTCAAATGGATGCTAGTGTTGTGGTCCGCCAGCAGCCTGCAGAGCTAGCAGCAGAGTCAGACAATGAGGAGGCTGAGGAAGAACATGGGCCAGTCCTGGAGGTTGGGGAAGGCCCGGATGAGGGCTCTGCATCAAAGGCAGAGATGGGGCCAGGGCCATCTGGGAGTGATGTGTGGACTCCTTAACCTCCAGAGGCTGACAGCAGAGAAGGCAAGAGCAGCTAAAGCAAAAAGGACAATTTGGGAGTAAGGCCAAGAGATCATTGTCCCCTCCCACAAGGCTTAAAAGACCAGCAACGACACTTGGGCTCTTTGTCAGAAAACAACATTGATAGATTTGTTTCTTGTCTTGCTGCATTTATTTCTTGTCAGCGTCTCCTGCTTCTGAATTTTTGCCAAGAAAAGCCTTTGGCAGTTTGCCACAGTAGATCAAAGTTGGTGATAAGGCTGAAGAATTACGTTATGAAGAATTCGTTTTGAATAAGTTTGGACTATGTTGAGAATGGGTTAATTCTCAGCTGTTCTAATAAAGTCTGTTTGTTTAGAACTGATTGCATCTGATAATATCTACTTGGGCCTGGATCATAACAGCTGGTAATAGCATTCAGTTTCTCATGATAGATATTCTGAGATTCAGTCTGGCAGCAGCTGTGTATATCATTTAGCTTAATATCCTAAATCAGAGAAGGGCTTTCACCTTAGCCCAATATAATGCTTTCCCTTCAGCACTTTTGGCTAGAAGATTAAAAAGGACACCGTATGTATTACAGGTATGTCCTTATGACCCAAGACAGGTTGAAACTATATTCTCCTATGTTGTTAACTTTTATACAGAATCTCAAAATGCTCTAATTACTCCATCCCTGACCAGCAGAACAGGATTCATCAGTATAACCATTTCTCCATTTTGACATCAACCCTGAAACACATGAGGTTGTCAGGATTTGCATGGCAGCATACAAAATTAAAAATAAAAGGAATCCCTGCAGATTTTACTCTGCTAGTCATTACCAATTATAGAGGGCAATGCTCATCTCCATTTCAAGATTCATTGAGCCAATGTTGTCTGAAGTTTCTACAATCATGTGGCCAGCATAACATCATGAAGCATTGTTACCTTCCCACTGAAGTCCATTTAGGGCAGTGTGATGGCTCAGCTGGTTTAAGACCCAAATGTCATACAATGGGGTAAGCTCACATTCTCACCCTAACTCCTGCTAACCTAGCAGTTTGAAAGTGAGTAGATAAGTAGGAATGCAAAATTAGGCAGATAATAATTAAGACAATTGAACCTGCCTAAGTATAGACAGCCATGAATGGCCTAGGTTCAGCATTAAGTGTCGATTACATTTTAATTTATTCTTTTATGCTTTAGTCAATACAGTTATATATTAGCACGTTATGTCAGCTATTGTACTACTATGTATTCCCTTCAGGTTTGGAGGGGTCTGAAAGAGAATTTGCCTTTTAGATAAATTATTGTTTATCTATCAATATTCATTTTTAGATTTATACTGCTATATCAATGTTCTGCAATCTACCCAGATTGCTAAATTTAACCTTTTTTCTTTTGTCATATATGTGTAGTCTGAACAAGCATCTTATCATTTTTTTAATTAAGATTGTCTTTTACCCAAAATTCTTTCTTTGTGATGAAAGATAAAGAAAAGAAAAGATATTGTACAGCTATCCTGCTTATCAATGAATTCTTTGAGCACAGGATACAAAACTAAAGGGAGGCTTCATCAACTGTTTAAACTATTATACTTTTAAAAGACTGTAGGAAGTTAGCACCAACCCCTCTCCTAGGAAAATGAGATATTTTAGGAAATATTAAAAGGGCAGAATATTTCCTCTGAAAGGAAAGCAGAAAAGGGAGCCTTTGCTCCGTTTTGTTGGGCCCACAAAACTGAGTGAAGAAGAAAAAAGAGAGAGAGAGAAGAAACCCCCCTGTTAAAATTCTTCCTTCCCTTTCTGTACCTTAAAGTAACAACCCAAGGTTAGAAGGGAATGTTTTAAGTTCATTTACAGAAAATTTCAGTCTTGAACTTACTGTATGTGTTTAAATGGTTTTACCTGTTCATCTCTTTCCTGAAGCATGTGAATCCAGCTCCCTTTTCTTGTCTGTGATATCCCCATATTGTTATCAGTTTATCTGCTTATTAACTGCAATATTGATGCATTGTTTTTTCCTCAAACCCTGCCTGCAAACTATCTACCCCCCACCCCCATCCTCCAACAATGCTTTTTCTGGGAGGGAAAGGACCTTGTTCTCGTGTCTTTCAGCCATGCACAGATGACTCTGCAACCTGTGGAAGCAGAGCACATGGATCCAGACGCTTCCTCCAGATGAGTCTTCCCATCCATTTGAACCAGGAATTGGGTTTGGATCCAGCTTTCCACTAGAAAGTCATCACAGCAACCAGAGTGGAGAAGGACTTCCCAAACCTGACTGACCAGCCTTACCACTAAGCATGTCACCCAGCAAACATAAAAGAAAGAACCCTGAGATGGACAAGTAAAGACCAAAAGACTCTTTTCAATATCTGGAAATTCATTTTAAGGTTTTCTTTCTTGTATCAATTATATTGTAATCAGCTTAATGTACTCATGTAAGTATTGTATTTGAGAGTGGTTGCCACAGCAAGTTCTGAACACTTTGGATTTCTGTCTGGTGGGAGGGAAATTTGTCCAAAATGTCTGTATTGCCTGTATTTTAGAAGTAGCTGCATACACACACACACACACACACACACACACACACAGAGAGAGAGAGAGAGAGAGAGAGAGAGAGAGAGAGAGAGAGAGAGAGACCATTCAAAATTAGACTGAAATTATCCTCTTCACCTACCTCCTCACAAAGCGTCTCCTTTTTGCTCTGTGGCACTAAGACCCAAACAGTCACTCCCTGCTAATTCCATGGGGCAATTCCCTCACTTGAAGAGATAGCAGAAAAGAGATATCCAAAACCTAAGCCCTGGCTGTGATTCACAAATGATGCTGCCCAGCTGCCCAGGATATGTTGCACTGGTGGTCTCATTAGTAGGAGTCCCAGGACTCATTGTGTGTAATTTTTAAAATACTAAAAAGCCCGGATTGCACAATGGCTAACCTCAATTTGAAGTCACAAATCCTCGATGCACTAAAGTAAGAGCTAGGGCAGGTTCAAGAAGCAACCTTTGAAATGGGCAGCCTGTAATTTAAAGGAAAACCATGGCTATGAAGAATTTCAGGACTTGTGCATTCTTGAAACCTGACTGGAAGCTCACAGAAAGTGATATCTCACATCTGAAATTAATTGGCATAGAAAATTGGATACTGTAAATTTGTTTCAGAACTTTTGCCCTGGCTGCTAAACCTCAGTGGTGTATTAACCATTAAGCAGACGAAGCATGTGCTTAGGGCACCAGGCCCAAAGGGGGCACCACAAAGTTCTATGTAGCCTAAGCTTGGCTTCGTTTATACAGTATGTACAAAGGAGAGGGGGCACCGTCAGTGCTTAGGACCACCAGTGAGCCTTAATGTTCCACTACTCGGCCTTTGTGGTTGGAAGCTCTCCTTTTGGGAGCCACTGAAGAATCCTTTTCTGTTGCCTCTGTCAATGCCTTCCCCTTTGCGTCCAAAAAATTAAAAACACCCATCGAGTCTTCCTGATCTGATCAGTTTTTAATCTTTTGCCAAGAACATGTGTGTCCCACTCACATGGTTTTTTTGGGGGGGGGAGGAGAATTGTAGGAAGTTAGTACCCACTCCTCAAGGTTGATTCAGCCTTCCATCCTTTCTAAGGTAGGTAAAATGAGGACCCAGTTTGTGGGGGCAATAAGCTGACTTTGTATAAATATACAAAAGTATGAAGGCTATTGCTTAATGTATTGTAAGCTGCCCTGAGTCTCCGGAGAAGGGCGGCATATAAATCAATTTTTTTAAAAAACTCCTCTCCTAGGAAAATGAGATATTTTAGGAAATATTAAAAGGGCGGAATATTTCTCCTAAAAGGGAGGCAGAAACTCAGCCCTCCCACCTTTGTCAATGGGCCATTAAGGCCTAGGCCAGTCTATTCTACATAACAAAGATCTACCTCCTTCAGGCAGAGCCATAATAGGAATCCCAAAGCCCTTTCTTTACATCATCACCCAGCAAGTCTCAACCAAACTTGGGACTTAAAAACACAACTTACAAAATTACCCCTGCATGGCCCCATGGGAGTCTGATAACCAATCAGAATACAAGCTCAAATTCAAAAGCCCAGAGTGGGTATAAAACTCAGGCACCCCCTGCCCCCGCATCTCTTCCCTTTTTTCTCTTCACCCAAGATCTTCAAGTCATGGGATCCTACCCACCATTAAAACCATCGCTCCAAACAGCCACCATGTTTCCAGTGTCTTTTTCCCCACTTGGAATTGAACCCAGAAGGATATTTCTTCCAACAATAATTTATTTCATAAATTATTACAATAATTTAATTAATTGCACATTGATTTTACAAAAATATTTTAACAGTATTCAGTAATTGTTCAATAAATATATAAATAAATCTTAAATGACCATTTTATGGATATGAAAGTTCCAGATGCCTCTTCTGAGTAAAGAGTTTTTCACATAAAAATTCACTATAAACACTCTTTTAAATAACTGGTTCCCTCAACATAAACATTATAATTTTAAAATGCTCAGACACATTTTCTAGCATAATAAATAATAATTCACATATGCATATATTAATATATAATAAGGTAGAAACACTCTGAGAATAATGCACATTTGTGAATATAGTGAGTTTCCATCAATGCTCAACACAAGATATAAGATTCTCTGCCTCTTGGCGTCCCAACAATCCCATAAAGTGACTAGATGAAGGCATTTCAGGAGTTTCATGGCCAAACTGGGCTTTCAACCTGGACCTCCTTAGATTGGCACTCTAAACTGATTCTCACAATAGACAGCCCAAGGCTGGCTTTGACTCATCCAAAGCCAGCCTTGCAAACTGATGCAAATCTATAGGTTGCTTTGTGCCCAAGGGTAACAGAAACTATTGCCAATTTGTTTTACTATCATGGCGATATTATGCAACCACCATTGGACTTCCATTTTAACTGCATTTAGTAATGTCTTTTGTTTTCCAAATCTTTACTCCCCATCTTATCTTTGCATTAGAACATTTCCTCTATGCATACGATAGGTACATTTGTAATGATTTTCTCTTAATGCAATTATACAATAAATAATTTTTCAAAATTCTTAATATAAAAGGCTCTTCTTAAAATGTAGGCTTGTTGGAAGTGGCTCAGCTTCTTTTAAGGATTATTCTTAGCCCTGGAGTAAAAGAAATAAAAGAAAAAATAAGAAAAAATGAAGAGTTGTTTAGTTTGAGATAAGCGATATGCCTATAAAAACAAATTTCCAGAAGAAAATATTGATACGCAGTCATGCCAGTCTCTGCTCTGGAATGAATGTTTAGTTTCAGAATCATTCCTTTATTTGTCTAACAGTGAGGCTTATCTCTGGCCAGCTCAATGAACTAAGGAGAAATTTTCTGACTTGAGATCAATCAGTGGAACAACTTGCCTCCAGAAGTTGTGTGTGCTCCATCACTGAAGGCTCTTAAGAAAAAATTGTCCAGAATGGTATAGGTTCTCCTACTTGGGGAGGAGATTGGACTGGAAGACCTCTGAGGTTAAAACCTATGATCTATGTCCTATATTCTAAACACTATCTTTGATAAGACTTCTTTTGAATAAACACATTCAAAAAAATACACGGAAGCCGACAGGCTGACAAAAATCTTGAGAGATCAAAAGGACTCCGTATACTTCCAATGTTGGGACCAATGGTATGCCTGGTTGAATAATAAAACTATAAAAGGTCAAGGATAATGTAGATTTTATCTTTTATATGTAAATTTCGATTGAAGTGCATATATTGTGTAAAGTTCCCATCGCGATCTATATGTGATTACTTATTTTGTTGTATTCAAATAAATAAATAATAAAAACTAAAAAAAAAACACATTCAAAAAAATTGTACTGTAAGATTTTTTTTAAATTAGAGGAAAATAAGTACTTACAGTTTTCTGAATATTTGTGATGATCCTTTTCACCCACATTGCATTGGGGTCCAAGCACGCTTGTCTGCCATCCTTAAGAGTTGCACTGCAACGAATGAAAATCATGATAATCAAGCACTGAGTTTGCAGAAGGTTACTGTCTTTCAGTTTGTCTGTTTATTGGTTTAATCTACAGGGCTTCTATGATTTTCCAGTTATACAAATCACACCAACCATTTGGTTTTAATACACAAGCGCAAAGAATTTCTAGTGCCACTAGCATCTACTGATGCTGACAGTCCACGTGGGAAAATCCAGATCTGTGCACGAGGTTTTCATGGGGCAGTTGGGCCTTAAAGCCAATGACAAATATGAAGTAGCAAAAGTATACTTACATGACCTGAATGGAACTGCAATGTGGCCCACTTTCGATCAAGTTGACACTTGCAATGTGTCCAAGGAAGGCAGGATTAGAATAGGTTTCTATACATTGACACCGAAGTTCAAGCCCTACACTGGCCAAAGTTTTACATAAAAAGAGAAGAAAAAGTACAAAAGTATATTTTCCTTTGGATGTCAACAGACTTCTGAGAATCTGTTTAGCATTTAATTATTAAATAACAGCTTTTTGCTGAAAATCATTTTTCCGTTACAAGCAATTATCCTCCTCCTGACAACAGTAAGCTTACCCTCCCCAGAAAATAGTTTATAGCCTCTCATACAAATCATACAAAGTCTGCCTACCTTCTGTCATTGTTGCAGAAACTAAGAGAAGAGCCAAAACTGCAGCTACAGCCTTGAAGTCCATGACAAGAGAAGAAATAATTTTCTTGGCTGGGATCCTGGAGAGCAGAAGACTGTTTGCTCAAGAAAGCCTGTGTTTGATTGAGCTCCGCCACTTCTCTGGCTTATATACTAATGGACCTTGTCAGAGGAAATTCCCAGGGTTTGTAAAGCACTACCTTAAAATGAGTTATTAGGAGATCTGAAAGCAACTGTTTCCGACTACGATGATGATAGCCTATACTGATTTATTTACTTTCACAGGAGGGTATTCACCCAACTTTTAACTTTGAATTCTTTGGCTTTTCAAAATCAATAACGTTTGCATTTTCTAAGAAGTGCATTGCCTGAAGAGCAATGCATCTCTCTGAACACATGGAAAGCCTGTATCACAAGGTTTGTTATCCACAAGAATCAGTTGAGACTTCTGTACCCATGTTTCAAATATAAATCGTTTGGTTCTGGATTTTTGCATTGTTTTAATATTTTAATTCTTTGTCTATATATCTTTTTATGATCTGTTAGCAACCCAGAGTCACTTTTTCAGGGAGATGGGAGCATATTACTTTAATAAATGAATAAATAAAAATATGATAAGAATTAAAACTGCTGAATGGAAGAACATTTTTCTCAATTAGACATACAAACTATTAACCCACACATCTCTTTTACCACTGCACTTTCTAAGAATCAAATGAGATAATGTCATTTAATTCATGTCGTTGAGACAGTAATTCCTTAAACTTTATTTCAAAATATAAAATCAATATCTTTAACCCAGACATATATATATATCCAATATATATATATATGATATATATATATATATATCATATATATATATATATTGGATTGTATGATAGACCACTGTGAGAGGGTGGTCCGGACATCCCCGCAGTTGGATTGAACGTAGAGACTCCTACCCGCTACCATGAGAGGGTAATGGTGATTCTCCTGACTAACTTGAATCCTTGTTCTTTCGACATTCTTGACTATTATCATAGACTTCGAGCCATGCCTTACCACTCTGTCTATCTCCATTCTGTGCTCAGATATACTCGAGGTCTAAACTTCTTGCCCTGCGAGACTGCCCCCTCTCATAGGCTTGGCCCTTGGTTATCGAGGGCCCACCTTAATGACGGGTTTTAGGACCCCGAGAGGTGGCATGTTGCAAAACGAGGATTGAGGTGTTTTTTAAGGTCTTTTTTAAATAGATTTTTAAGGGGCTCAGGGGTGGGGGTGGGAGTGGGTTTGGGGGAGAACCCACGGGGGAGATGGTCAGGTCTGGCTGTTTATGGTGCCGCGGGGGGTCAAGACTCTGAGGTAAGAGGGCTCCTACAGAGCCCTCTGTCGAGGGCTTTCCTATTAATACGCTGGGTGGGAGGGCCAGATATGGTGAGAGCAGGGGGCCGTATCATGTTGAGGGGGTGCGCGCTCGCTATCTTCGAGCGATCGTGTGCCCCGGTCCCCTTAGCTCTTCCTGTTCTCCAGGTTGTTCAGAGTCTCAGGACCCGAGGCTCCGGCTGCTGCTGTGCAACGCCAGGTCCGTTGTCAATAAGGCTCCCCTCGTATGTGATCTTCTCCAAGAGGGGGGTGCAGACCTGGCTAGTATTACGGAGATCTGGTTGGGCCACGAGGGTGGGGTTCCCCTCATGGAGATGTGCCCACCAGGTTTCCTTGCATTCCATCAGCCGAGAGCTCAGGGTAGGGGTGGGGAAGTAGCGGTCATTATTAAGGAAGGTCTTGATCCGAGGGAGGCCACTGTACGTCAGATAGCCGGGTGTGTGTCCATCTTGTGAGGTGGTGTTGTGGTGGGCAGATGGATCTGTTAGTCACATACCTGGTTCCCTGCCATGTGGCAACAACCCTGCCCGAGCTTCTCAATGTTGTAGCCAAGGTGGCGATTGGTACCCCCAGGCTTATGGTCATGGGGGATTTCAATCTGCCATCTATTGGGGAAACATCTGAGATAGCTCGGGTGTTCATGGCTTCCATGATGGCCATGGATATGACCCAGGTAATTCAGGGCCCGACTCACACTGGTGGACACACCCTGGATCTAGTTTTTGTCTCTGGTCAGTGGTTGAGTGGTCTTGACATTGGGGATATAGGTGTTGAACCCTTGTCATGGACTGACCACTTGCTCCTTCGACTTGACTTTCTGACTGCTGCACCTCGCCGCAGGGAGGCGGAACTGACCAGGTGGTTCCACCCCAGGCGCTTGATGGATCCTGATAGGTTCCAGACGGAGCTTGGGCCATTTCCTGAGACACTGACACACGACTCGGCCGAGGACCTGGTGGCTGCCTGGGATAGGGTGGCCAGCGGGGCCTTGGACCGCGTCATGCCTTTGCGGCCTCTGATCCGGTGCTGAGCTCACTTAGCTCCTTGGTTTACGGAGGAATTGAGGAGATGAAGCGCCAGAAAAGACGCCTGGAGAGCGGTTGGAAAGCCAGTCGTTCTGAATCTGACTTGACACTAGTAAGAGCTCATATTAAGACTTACATAGTGGCAATAAAAGTGGCGAAGTCTAATTATTTTGCCGCTCTTATCGCATCATTCAGGGTGACCCGCTCCCTCCTCCATTCGGGAGCGCGGGAGGATCCCTTGCAGGGACGAGCTGAGGATTTTGTTCAATATCTGGATGACAAAATAACTCAGATTCAGGAAGATTTGGCCGCTGACTGGGTTAGTTCAGATGAGGTGACTGAGGCAGGTCTTGAGAGTGTTATCTGGGCTGAGTTCGATCCTGTGGCTCCGGAGGACGTGGACAGGATTCTGGGAAGACTGAACGCAATCACATGTTTATTGGACCTGTGTCCCTGTACATCTCCACCCCAGACCACCCCAACTATGCCGTGGAAGTGATGTCCCAGTGGCTTGAAGCTGAGCGGGTCTGGATGGGGAGAAACAGGCTTTGACTCAGCCCCTCCAAGACCGAGTGGCTGTGGTGCTGGCGTCCCGATATAGCCAGCTGACACCATCGCTGGTTATTGGGGGCGAATCATTGGCCCCCACGGAAAGGGTGCGCAACTTGGGCGTCCTTCTGGACCCACGGCTGTCTTTAGAGGATCATACGACAGCTGTGGCCGGGGGGCTTTCTATCAGGTTCGCCTGATACGCCAGTTGCGGCCCTTTCTAGATCGGGACTCCCTAACCCCCTTGGGGTGCACCCAGAGGCTCCAACTGGTGCAAAATGCAGCTGCACGGGGGATTATGGGAGCGACAGGGCGCTCCCATGTGACACCTCTCCTGCAAGAGCTGCATTGGCTGCCGGTGGACTACCGGGTGCATTTCAAGGTGTTGGTAATCACCTTTCAAGCGCTCCATGGCTTAGCACCAGGTTACTTACGGGATCACCTAATGTCACCAATTGCCAAATCCCTGCTAAATTTTTAAGAGTTTTTGGAGTTTGATATTATTTTAAATTAATTTTGTTTTAATCATCAGCTAAATTTATATTTGCTCTTTTTATAATATTTTAACTTTTGTGTACTTTATTTTTATTTGGCTGTTCACCGCCCTGAGTCCGCAAGGAGAAGGGCGGTATATAAGTCTAAATAATAAATAAATTTTATATATATATATATATATATATATATACACACACACACACACACACACATATATATATATGATATCCAAGATTTCTATTAAACTACGATGAATTATTAATATGCTTAGGTATCTTATTCCTATAAACTAACAATGTAATAAAAATGTAATCATTTACAGAATACATACTTAAGGAATGGATTGGGAGCATTCAACAGATTTTTGTTTTATGCACTTAATGAACAACTAGTTCTATTAATTGAAAAATGGCATAATGTTAGGGATCAGATTGTGAGTAATTTAGGGCACAAATGGTTCGTAACCAGGCTATTGATCATCTGATAATTCATTCATGTGGTTGCCAAAATACAGTTCTCTCACAAAACTGGCAAAATTTCAGGAGGTAAAATGTATTATTTTGTTTTTGGCAATAAAGCAAATAAAAATATGAAATAAGAAACAGTTGATACTAGCATAATTCTAAATTCAATGTTTTCTTATATCCAATATATATATATATCTTATATATATATAAGATATCCAAGATTTCTATTAAAATTATGATGAATTATTAATATGCTTAGATATCTTATTCCTATAAGCTAACAATGTAATAAAAATGTAATCATTTACAGAATACATACTTAAGGAATGGATTGGGAGAGTTCAACAGATTTTTGTTTTATGCACTTAATGAACAGCTAGTTCTATTAATTGAAAAATGGCATAATGTTAGGGATCAGATTGTGAGTAATTTAGGGCACAAATGGTTCCTAAACAGGCTATTGATCATCTGATAATTCATTCATGTGGTTGCCAAAATACAGTTCTCTCACAAAACCTGGCAAAATTTCAGGAGGTAAAATGTATTATTTTGTATTTGGCAATAAAGCAAACAAAAATATGAAAGAAGAAACAGTTATTACTAGCATAATTCTAAATTCAATGTTTTCTTATGAAACTGTGTCTGTGCATAAATTCTTCTTCTATTTTATACATCTACATACATTATGCAAAAGAATAATTCTAATCCACCAGTGATTCTTCTGTGTCAGGTGAAAGCATAGTTGTCAATTTCACTGAGAAATTGCCAAGAATCAATAATGTTGGATTCCTCTTGCCCAAGAATGTACAAATTATGATTTCAAAAGTTTGCCACTGAAGTTTTAAAATGTGACATAATATAAATGCAATTAAATGTGGAGATTTACTTTATGGTAGTACAAAATTAATTTAATTTTTATTTTAAACTGTTTCCTCTTTCCCTGGTCTTGTTCATACAATTGCTTCCTTCAAGATAATGAGTACTCTTCATTCTCAGAAGAGTAATTATTACCTCTACTAATCAGGAAGGCAACATTTCTTATGTGCTTTAATAACTAGGGGGTCATGAACAGGGGGTCAAAAAGACAAGATGGTGGTCATAACTTTGTGACTAAAGACTTGTGCCCCCCTTTTTGGAAATGTACTTGTGATGAATAAAAATGAGAGTAAGATTTTGATTGCTTCCCACATAAATGCCTCTAAGTTAGAAAGTAGAAGGACCAATCTTATCAAGTGATAGGAACCTAATTTCTTTAAGTAAACTATTGGGAATCTTAGACCGAAAAATCCAAACTATTCAAATAATGGGGATTGTTGAAACAGTATCCGTTGTGCCTAAAATAAAAATATAATTGAAGTTTGGATAGATGAGATCAGTTTGTTTTATATAATATGTATGTAACAGTTCATCTAATGAGAGTTTTGATCTATAGTGGTATATAAAACAGAACAATGCAAAAATTTAAACTCCAATCAAGTTGACTGAAAAAAAATCTCATTTCATAGAAAAGGTTTGCTATTCACTGAAAGATTCAAGGATGGTAAATCACAACCTAAACAAAATTATATTTTAAAATATAATATATTCTAGCCCATGTTTAATAAGATTTCTTTTTCTTTTTCACAAATGCTTTCTAGCTGTTATCCCAGTCAAAATGGCAGCATAATTTCACAGCCTGGTTACCAATGGTTTTTTAAATTTCCTTCTCCGCAATGTTTTTGCGAGTCATTGTCATAAATTGTCAGGTGCAACTTTTCCATGCTATTCCTATTTCTTGAAATTAAGAATGTTTCTGACATTAACCAATGTTATCCTAATGGGTGCTTCATGCTAAAAGAAAGTGAATTTAACAATGCAAGAAGTAAAGGATAAATATTCAGGACTGAGGGAATGCAGACAAGGGATGAGATGAGGTTTGTAGAAATTTTGAGGAAAGGGAAAGATATCAAAATCATTTGTCCTTTCTTTGAAAAGTCCAATAAAAATTGGGAACACAATTTCAGGTAAAGATAAGAGAGGAAACTTTATGGCAAAGCAATGAAAAGAAGTTTAATTTGGACACCTGAAAGGAGCGTACTATCATAAATTCACAATAGAATCATAAATAACTTGTCTTTTGTTTAGTTCTGCTAATATGTAATAAGCTAAGAGACATGTTATATGTTTTGTTTTATCATACTGTTTGTGTGAACAAACACTCCATTATTATTATTATTATTATTATTATTATTATTATTATTATTATTATTATTATTATTATTATTATTATTATTCTTTTACCTATTATTTCATTTTAGGTATTTTTATAGATTTAATGCTTTTTATTATTATCAGTTATTTATTAATATTTTTAGCTTTGTGGTATGCCACCCAGTCATTTGTTTTCTTTGGCTATAGAAATTTGAAAAAAATAAAATTATTTTAAAAAATTTTTATTTGATTTTATTCAGCACAAAGTTAAAATACAAAACTCAGTAAAAATCCAAAAAGACATAAAGGGGGAAAAAAGCACAAAACACAGAACAGTCAGACTAAAAAAAGGGTGCATCTAAAAAACCTACCTTATACATATATTATGCCTTCTAATTGAATATTGATGAATTATATTACTACTAATTAGGTCCCATCCCTTGTGAAACAAGCCCCCCTCTCCGTTTTTAAACTACTAAATCTATTAGCAACTTGTTGAACTGTCTTCTATTTGTTATATTGGTGACAAAGTAGTTAGCAGGAAAAACAATAATAGTAAAACAGAACAAAATTGAAGTTTCAAACCACTCTGTTAACAAACTGCTATTGTAACCCACTCACAGAAAATTACCATGGTATCTTAACTACCTTGGATCTTCCAAAAGTTATAAATAAATTGTCCTGAATCAAAAATCCATGTCTGTTTCTTAATATCCTCTCTTGCCGATTGTTATTTAAGTGTAATAGATTCAGTTTCCAGAATATGTCTATCTTCGAGTCAGAGTGCAAGCAACCATAACGAATCTATCCAGTTACCAGTTAACCATAACAAATCTATCCAGTTTCCCTCTGTCTTCATAGAGGAAAGAAGAAGTCTCCCTCTCTTCCAGCTGAGGCCATGATATTGGAAAAGTATATCTGACATCTGAAATTAATTGGCATAGAAAATTGGATACTGTAAATTTGTTTCAGAACTTTTGCCCTGGCTGCTAAACTTCAGTGGTGTATTAACCATTAAGCAGTAGCAATCGGTGTTGACAGGGGGGCAGCGGTCGACCCCGAGGTGCCTAGTGTGTGGGGTGCCACAAGGGTCGGTCCTCTCGCCCTTTCTGTTCAACATTTATGTAAAGCTGCTGGGTGAGATCATCCGTGGTTTTGGGGTGGAATTCCATCAGTACGCTGATGATACTCAGCTGTACATCTCCCCCCCAGACCACCCCAACGATGCCATGGAAGTGATGTCCCAGTGCCTTGAAGCTGAGCGGGTCTGGATGGGGAGAAACAGGCTTTGACTCAGCCCCTCCAAGACCGAGTGGCTGTGGCTGCCGGCGTCCCGATATAGCCAACTGACTCCATCGTTGGTTATTGGGGGCGAATCATTGGCCCCAACGGAAAGGGTGCGCAACTTGGGCGTCCTCCTGGACCCACGGCTGTCTTTAGAGGATCATACGACAGCTGTGGCCAGGGGGCTTTCTATCAGGTTTGCCTGATACGTCAGTTGCGTCCCTTTCTAGATCGGGACTCCCTATGCACAGTCACTCAGGCTCTCGTCACTTCTCGCCTGGACTACTGTAATGCTCTCTACATGGGGCTCCCCTTGGGGTGCACCCAGAGGCTCCAACTGGTGCAAAATGCAGCTGCGCGGGGGATTATGGGAGCGACAGGGCGCTCCCATGTGACACCTCTCCTGCGAGAGCTGCATTGGCTGCCGGTGGACTACCGGGTGCATTTCAAGGTGTTGGCAATCACCTTTCAAGCGCTCCATGGCTTAGCACCAGGTTACTTACGGGATCGCCTAATGCCACCAATCGCCTGATCCCTGCTAAATTTTTAAGAGTTTTTGGAGTTTGATATCTATTGTAAATTAATTTTGTTTTAATCATCAGCTAAATTTATATTTGCTCTTTTTATAATATTTTAACTTTTGTGTACTTTATTTTTATTTGGCTGTTCACCGCCCTGAGTCCGCAAGGAAAAGGGCGGTATATAAGTCTAAATAAGAAATAAATTATATATATATATATATATATATATATATAGACACACACACACACACATATATATGTATATGATATCCAAGATTTCTATTAAACTATGATAAATTATTAATATGCTTAGGTATCTTATTCCTATAAGCTAACAATGTAATAAAAATGTAATCATTTACAGAATACATACTTAAGGAATGGATTGGGAGCGTTCAACAGATTTTTGTTTTATGCACTTAATGAACAACTAGTTCTATTAATTTAAAAATGGCATAATGTTAGGGATCAGATTGTGAGTAATTTAGGGCACAAATGGTTCCTAACCAGGCTATTGATCATCTGATAATTCATTCATGTGGTTGCCAAAATACAGTTCTCTCACAAAACTGGCAAAATTTCAGGAGGTAAAATGTATTATTTTGTATTTGGCAATAAAGCAAATAAAAATATGAAATAAGAAACAGTTGATACTAGCATAATTCTAAATTCAATGTTTTCTTACATCCAATATATATATATTGGATATAAGATATATATATATAAGATATCCAAGATTTCTATTAAAATTATGATGAATTATTAATATGCTTAGGTATCTTATTCCTATAAGCTAACAATGTAATAAAAATGTAATCATTTACAGAATACATACTTAAGGAATGGATTGGGAGAGTTCAATAGATTTTTGTTTTATGCACTTAATGAACAGCTAGTTCTATTAATTGAAAAATGGCATAATCTTAGGGATCAGATTGTGAATAATTTAGGGCACAAATGATTCCTAACCAGGCTATTGATCATCTGATAATTCATTCATGTGGTTGCCAAAATACAGTTCTCTCACAAAACCTGGCAAAATTTCAGGAGGTAAAATGTATTATTTTGTTTTTGGCAATAAAGCAAATAAAAATATGAAAGAAGAAAAAGTTGATACTAGCATAATTCTAAATTCAATGTTTTTTTATATCCAATATATATATATATTGGATATAAGATATATATATATATATATAAGATATCCAAGATTTCTATTAAAATTATGATGAATTATTAATATGCTTAGGTATCTTATTCCTATAAGCTAACAATGTAATAAAAATGTAATCATTTACAGAATACATACTTAAGGAATGGATTGGGAGAGTTCAACAGATTGTTGTTTTATGCACTTAATGAACAGCTAGTTCTATTAATTGAAAAATGGCATAATGTTAGGGATCAGATTGTGAGTAATTTAGGGCACAAATGGTTCCTAACCAGGCGATTGATCATCTGATAATTCATTCATGTGGTTGCCAAAATACAGTTCTCTCACAAAACCTGGCAAAATTTCAGGAGGTAAAATGTATTATTTTGTATTTGGCAATAAAGCAAACAAAAATATGAAAGAAGAAACAGTTATTACTAGCATAATTCTAAATTCAATGTTTTCTTATGAAACTGTGTCTGTGCATAAATTCTTCTTCTATTTTATACATCTACATACATTATGCAAAAGAATAATTCTAATCCACCAGTGATTCTTCTGTGTCAGGTGAAAGCATAGTTGTCAATTTCACTGAGAAATTGCCAAGAATCAATAATGTTGGATTCCTCTTGCCCAAGAATGTACAAATTATGATTTCAAAAGTTTGCCACTGAAGTTTTAAAATGTGACATAATATAAATGCAATTAAATATGTGGAGATTTACTTTATGGTAGTACAAAATTAATTTAATTTTTATTTTAAACTGTTTCCTCTTTCCCTGGTCTTGTTCATACAATTGCTTCCTTCAAGATAATGAGTACTCTTCATTCTCAGAAGAGTAATTATTACCTCTACTAATCAGGAAGGCAACATTTCTTATGTGCTTTAATAACTAGGGGGTCATGAACAGGGGGTCAAAAAGACAAGATGGTGGTCATAACTTTGTGACTAAAGGCTTGTGCCCCCCTTTTTGGAAATGTACTTGTGATGAATAAAAATGAGAGTAAGATTTTGATTGCTTCCCACATAAATGCCTCTAAGTTAGAAAGTAGAAGGACCAATCTTATCAAGTGATAGGAACCTAATTTCTTTAAGTAAACTATTGGGAATCTTAGACCGAAAAATCCAAACTATTCAAATAATGGGGATTGTTGAAACAGTATCCGTTGTGCCTAAAATAAAAATATAATTGAAGTTTGGATAGATGAGATCAGTTTGTTTTATATAATATGTATGTAACAGTTCATCTAATGAGAGTTTTGATCTATAGTGGTATATAAAACAGAACAATGCAAAAATTTAAACTCCAATCAAGTTGACTGAAAAAAAATCTCATTTCATAGAAAAGGTTTGCTATTCACTGAAAGATTCAAGGATGGTAAATCACAACCTAAACAAAATTATATTTTAAAATATAATATATTCTAGCCCATGTTTAATAAGATTTCTTTTTCTTTTTCACAAATGCTTTCTAGCTGTTATCCCAGTCAAAATGGCAGCATAATTTCAGAGCCTAGTTACCAATGGTTTTTTAAATTTCCTTCTCCGCAATGTTTTTGCGAGTCATTGTCATAAATTGTCAGGTGCAACTTTTCCATGCTATTCCTATTTCTTGAAATTAAGAATGTTTCTGACATTAACCAATGTTATCCTAATGGGTGCTTCATGCTAAAAGAAAGTGAATTTAACAATACAAGAAGTAAAGGATAAATATTCAGGACTGAGGGAATGCAGACCAGGGATGAGATGAGGTTTGTAGAAATTTTGAGGAAAGGGAAAGATATCAAAATCATTTGTCCTTTCTTTGAAAAGTCCAATAAAAATTGGGAACACAATTTCAGGTAAAGATAAGAGAGGAAACTTTATGGCAAAGCAATGAAAAGAAGTTTAATTTGGACACCTGAAAGGAGCGTACTATCATAAATTCACAATAGAATCATAAATAACTTGTCTTTTGTTTAGTTCTGCTAATATGTAATAAGCTAAGAGACATGTTATATGTTTTGTTTTATCATACTGTTTGTGTGAACAAACACTCCATTATTATTATTATTATTATTATTATTATTATTATTATTATTATTATTATTATTATTATTATTATTATTATTATTATTCTTTTACCTATTATTTCATTTTAGGTATTTTTATAGATTTAATGCTTTTTATTATTATCAGTTATTTATTAATATTTTTAGCTTTGTGGTATGCCACCCAGTCATTTGTTTTCTTTGGCTATAGAAATTTGAAAAAAATAAAATTATTTTAAAAAATTTTTATTTGATTTTATTCAGCACAAAGTTAAAATACAAAACTCAGTAAAAATCCAAAAAGACATAAAGGGGGAAAAAAGCACAAAACACAGAACAGTCAGACTAAAAAAAGGGTGCATCTAAAAAAACCTACCTTATACATATATTATGCCTTCTAATTGAATATTGATGAATTATATTACTACTAATTAGGTCCCATCCCTTGTGAAACAAGCCCCCCTCTCCGTTTTTAAACTACTAAATCTATTAGCAACTTGTTGAACTGTCTTCTATTTGTTATATTGGTGACAAAGTAGTTAGCAGGAAAAACAATAATAGTAAAACAGAACAAAATTGAAGTTTCAAACCACTCTGTTAACAAACTGCTATTGTAACCCACTCACAGAAAATTACCATGGTATCTTAACTACCTTGGATCTTCCAAAAGTTATAAATAAATTGTCCTGAATCAAAAATCCATGTCTGTTTCTTAATATCCTCTCTTGCCGATTGTTATTTAAGTGTAATAGATTCAGTTTCCAGAATATGTCTATCTTCGAGTCAGAGTGCAAGCAACCATAACGAATCTATCCAGTTACCAGTTAACCATAACAAATCTATCCAGTTTCCCTCTGTCTTCATAGAGGAAAGAAGAAGTCTCCCTCTCTTCCAGCTGAGGCCATGATATTGGAAAAGTATATCTGACATCTGAAATTAATTGGCATAGAAAATTGGATACTGTAAATTTGTTTCAGAACTTTTGCCCTGGCTGCTAAACTTCAGTGGTGTATTAACCATTAAGCAGTAGCAATCGGTGTTGACAGGGGGGCAGCGGTCGACCCCGAGGTGCCTAGTGTGTGGGGTGCCACAAGGGTCGGTCCTCTCGCCCTTTCTGTTCAACATTTATGTAAAGCTGCTGGGTGAGATCATCCGTGGTTTTGGGGTGGAATTCCATCAGTACGCTGATGATACTCAGCTGTACATCTCCCCCCCAGACCACCCCAACGATGCCATGGAAGTGATGTCCCAGTGCCTTGAAGCTGAGCGGGTCTGGATGGGGAGAAACAGGCTTTGACTCAGCCCCTCCAAGACCGAGTGGCTGTGGCTGCCGGCGTCCCGATATAGCCAACTGACTCCATCGTTGGTTATTGGGGGCGAATCATTGGCCCCAACGGAAAGGGTGCGCAACTTGGGCGTCCTCCTGGACCCACGGCTGTCTTTAGAGGATCATACGACAGCTGTGGCCAGGGGGCTTTCTATCAGGTTTGCCTGATACGTCAGTTGCGTCCCTTTCTAGATCGGGACTCCCTATGCACAGTCACTCAGGCTCTCGTCACTTCTCGCCTGGACTACTGTAATGCTCTCTACATGGGGCTCCCCTTGGGGTGCACCCAGAGGCTCCAACTGGTGCAAAATGCAGCTGCGCGGGGGATTATGGGAGCGACAGGGCGCTCCCATGTGACACCTCTCCTGCGAGAGCTGCATTGGCTGCCGGTGGACTACCGGGTGCATTTCAAGGTGTTGGCAATCACCTTTCAAGCGCTCCATGGCTTAGCACCAGGTTACTTACGGGATCGCCTAATGCCACCAATCGCCTGATCCCTGCTAAATTTTTAAGAGTTTTTGGAGTTTGATATCTATTGTAAATTAATTTTGTTTTAATCATCAGCTAAATTTATATTTGCTCTTTTTATAATATTTTAACTTTTGTGTACTTTATTTTTATTTGGCTGTTCACCGCCCTGAGTCCGCAAGGAAAAGGGCGGTATATAAGTCTAAATAAGAAATAAATTATATATATATATATATATATATATATATATAGACACACACACACACACATATATATGTATATGATATCCAAGATTTCTATTAAACTATGATAAATTATTAATATGCTTAGGTATCTTATTCCTATAAGCTAACAATGTAATAAAAATGTAATCATTTACAGAATACATACTTAAGGAATGGATTGGGAGCGTTCAACAGATTTTTGTTTTATGCACTTAATGAACAACTAGTTCTATTAATTTAAAAATGGCATAATGTTAGGGATCAGATTGTGAGTAATTTAGGGCACAAATGGTTCCTAACCAGGCTATTGATCATCTGATAATTCATTCATGTGGTTGCCAAAATACAGTTCTCTCACAAAACTGGCAAAATTTCAGGAGGTAAAATGTATTATTTTGTATTTGGCAATAAAGCAAATAAAAATATGAAATAAGAAACAGTTGATACTAGCATAATTCTAAATTCAATGTTTTCTTACATCCAATATATATATATTGGATATAAGATATATATATATAAGATATCCAAGATTTCTATTAAAATTATGATGAATTATTAATATGCTTAGGTATCTTATTCCTATAAGCTAACAATGTAATAAAAATGTAATCATTTACAGAATACATACTTAAGGAATGGATTGGGAGAGTTCAATAGATTTTTGTTTTATGCACTTAATGAACAGCTAGTTCTATTAATTGAAAAATGGCATAATCTTAGGGATCAGATTGTGAATAATTTAGGGCACAAATGATTCCTAACCAGGCTATTGATCATCTGATAATTCATTCATGTGGTTGCCAAAATACAGTTCTCTCACAAAACCTGGCAAAATTTCAGGAGGTAAAATGTATTATTTTGTTTTTGGCAATAAAGCAAATAAAAATATGAAAGAAGAAAAAGTTGATACTAGCATAATTCTAAATTCAATGTTTTTTTATATCCAATATATATATATTGGATATAAGATATATATATATATATATATATATATAAGATATCCAAGATTTCTATTAAAATTATGATGAATTATTAATATGCTTAGGTATCTTATTCTTATAAGCTAACAATGTAATAAAAATGTAATCATTTACAGAATACATACTTAAGGAATGGATTGGGAGAGTTCAACAGATTTTTGTTTTATGCACTTAATGAACAGCTAGTTCTATTAATTGAAAAATGGCATAATGTTAGGGATCAGATTGTGAGTAATTTAGGGCACAAATGGTTCCTAACCAGGCGATTGATCATCTGATAATTCATTCATGTGGTTGCCAAAATACAGTTCTCTCACAAAACCTGGCAAAATTTCAGGAGGTAAAATGTATTATTTTGTATTTGTCAATAAAGCAAATAAAAATATGAAAGAAGAAATTGTTATTACTAGCATAATTCTAAATTCAATGTTTTCTTATGAAACTGTGTGTGTGCATAAATTCTTCTTCTATTTTATACATCTACATACATTGTGCAAAAGAATAATTCTAATCCACCAGTGATTCTTCTGTGTAAGGTGAAAGCATAGTTGTCAATTTCACTGAGAAATTGCCAAGGATCAATAATGTTGGATTCCTCTTGCCCAAGAATGTACAAATTATGATTTCAAAAGTTTGGCACTGAAGTTTTAAAATGTGACATAATATAAATGCAATTAAATATGTGGAGATTTACTTTATGGTAGTACAAAATTAATTTAATTTTTATTTTAAACTGTTTCCTCTTTCCCTGGTCTTGTTCATACAATTGCTTCCTTCAAGATAATGAGTACTCTTCATTCTCAGAAGAGTAATTATTACCTCTACTAATCAGGAAGGCAACATTTCTTATGTGCTTTAATAACTAGGGGGTCATGAACAGGGGGTCAAAAAGACAAGATGGTGGTCATAACTTTGTGACTAAAGGCTTGTGCCCCCCTTTTTGGAAATGTACTTGTGATGAATAAAAATGAGAGTAAGATTTTGATTGCTTCCCACATAAATGCCTCTAAGTTAGAAAGTAGAAGGACCAATCTTATCAAGTGATAGGAACCTAATTTCTTTAAGTAAACTATTGGGAATCTTAGACCGAAAAATCCAAACTATTCAAATAATGGGGATTGTTGAAACAGTATCCGTTGTGCCTAAAATAAAAATATAATTGAAGTTTGGATAGATGAGATCAGTTTGTTTTATATAATATGTATGTAACAGTTCATCTAATGAGAGTTTTGATCTATAGTGGTATATAAAACAGAACAATGCAAAAATTTAAACTCCAATCAAGTTGACTGAAAAAAAATCTCATTTCATAGAAAAGGTTTGCTATTCACTGAAAGATTCAAGGATGGTAAATCACAACCTAAACAAAATTATATTTTAAAATATAATATATTCTAGCCCATGTTTAATAAGATTTCTTTTTCTTTTTCACAAATGCTTTCTAGCTGTTATCCCAGTCAAAATGGCAGCATAATTTCAGAGCCTAGTTACCAATGGTTTTTTAAATTTCCTTCTCCGCAATGTTTTTGCGAGTCATTGTCATAAATTGTCAGGTGCAACTTTTCCATGCTATTCCTATTTCTTGAAATTAAGAATGTTTCTGACATTAACCAATGTTATCCTAATGGGTGCTTCATGCTAAAAGAAAGTGAATTTAACAATACAAGAAGTAAAGGATAAATATTCAGGACTGAGGGAATGCAGACCAGGGATGAGATGAGGTTTGTAGAAATTTTGAGGAAAGGGAAAGATATCAAAATCATTTGTCCTTTCTTTGAAAAGTCCAATAAAAATTGGGAACACAATTTCAGGTAAAGATAAGAGAGGAAACTTTATGGCAAAGCAATGAAAAGAAGTTTAATTTGGACACCTGAAAGGAGCGTACTATCATAAATTCACAATAGAATCATAAATAACTTGTCTTTTGTTTAGTTCTGCTAATATGTAATAAGCTAAGAGACATGTTATATGTTTTGTTTTATCATACTGTTTGTGTGAACAAACACTCCATTATTATTATTATTATTATTATTATTATTATTATTATTATTATTATTATTATTATTATTATTATTATTATTATTCTTTTACCTATTATTTCATTTTAGGTATTTTTATAGATTTAATGCTTTTTATTATTATCAGTTATTTATTAATATTTTTAGCTTTGTGGTATGCCACCCAGTCATTTGTTTTCTTTGGCTATAGAAATTTGAAAAAAATACAATTATTTTTAAAAAAATTTATTTGATTTTATTCAGCACAAAGTTAAAATACAAAACTCAGTAAAAATCCAAAAAGACATAAAGGGGGAAAAAAGCACAAAACACAGAACAGTCAGACTAAAAAAAGGGTGCATCTAAAAAACCTACCTTATACATATATTATGCCTTCTAATTGAATATTGATGAATTATATTACTACTAATTAGTTCCCATCCCTTGTGAAACAAGCCCCCCTCTCCGTTTTTAAACTACTAAATCTATTAGCAACTTGTTGAACTGTCTTCTATTTGTTATATTGGTGACAAAGTAGTTAGCAGGAAAAACAATAATAGTAAAACAGAACAAAATTGAAGTTTCAAACCACTCTGTTAACAAACTGCTATTGTAACCCACTCACAGAAAATTACCATGGTATCTTAACTACCTTGGATCTTCCAAAAGTTATAAATAAATTGTCCTGAATCAAAAATCCATGTCTGTTTCTTAATATCCTCTCTTGCCGATTGTTATTTAAGTGTAATAGATTCAGTTTCCAGAATATGTCTATCTTCGAGTCAGAGTGCAAGCAACCATAACGAATCTATCCAGTTACCAGTTAACCATAATAAATCTATCCAGTTTCCCTCTGTCTTCATAGAGGAAAGAAGAAGTCTCCCTCTCTTCCAGCTGAGGCCATGATATTGGAGAAGTATATCTGACATCTGAAATTAATTGGCATAGAAAATTGGATACTGTAAATTTGTTTCAGAACTTTTGCCCTGGCTGCTAAACCTCAGTGGTGTATTAACCATTAAGAGGTCGCAATCAGTGTTGACAGGGGGGCAGCGGTCGACCCCGAGGTGCCTAGTGTGTGGGGTGCCACAAGGGTCGGTCCTCTCGCCCTTTCTGTTCAACATTTATGTAAAGCTGCTGGGTGAGATCATCCGTGGTTTTGGGGTGGAATTCCATCAGTACGCTGATGATACTCAGCTGTACATCTCCCCCCCAGACCACCCCAACGATGCCATGGAAGTGATGTCCCAGTGCCTTGAAGCTGAGCGGGTCTGGATGGGGAGAAACAGGCTTTGACTCAACCCCTCCAAGACCGAGTGGCTGTGGCTGCTGGCGTCCCGATATAGCCAACTGACTCCATCGTTGGTTATTGGGGGCGAATCATTGGCCCCAACGGAATGGGTGCACAACTTGGGCGTCCTCCTGGACCCACGGCTGTCTTTAGAGGATCATACGACAGCTGTGGCCAGGGGGGCTTTCTATCAGGTTCGCCTGATACGCCAGTTGCGTCCCTTTCTAGATCGGGACTCCCTATGCACAGTCACTCAGGCTCTCGTCACTTCTCGCCTGGACTACTGTAATGCTCTCTACATGGGGCTCCCCTTGGGGTGCACCCAGAGGCTCCAACTGGTGCAAAATGCAGCTGCGCGGGGGATTATGGGAGCGACAGGGCGCTCCCATGTGACACCTCTCCTGCGAGAGCTGCATTGGCTGCCGGTGGACTACCGGGTGCATTTCAAGGTGTTGGCAATCACCTTTCAAGCGCTCCATGGCTTAGCACCAGGTTACTTACGGGATCGCCTAATGCCACCAATCGCCTGATCCCTGCTAAATTTTTAAGAGTTTTTGGAGTTTGATATTATTTTAAATTAATTTTGTTTTAATCATCAGCTAAATTTATATTTGCTCTTTTTATAATATTTTAACTTTTGTGTACTTTATTTTTATTTGGCTGTTCACCGCCCTGAGTCTGCAAGGAAAAGGGCGGTATATAAGTCTAAATAAGAAATAAATTATATATATATATATATATATATATATATATATATATATATATATATATATATATATATATATATATATATATATATATATATACACATATAGACACACACACACACACACATATATATGTATATGATATCCAAGATTTCTATTAAACTATGATAAATTATTAATATGCTTAGGTATCTTATTCCTATAAGCTAACAATGTAATAAAAATGTAATCATTTACAGAATACATACTTAAGGAATGGATTGGGAGCGTTCAACAGATTTTTGTTTTATGCACTTAATGAACAACTAGTTCTATTAATTTAAAAATGGCATAATGTTAGGGATCAGATTGTGAGTAATTTAGGGCACAAATGGTTCCTAACCAGGCTATTGATCATCTGATAATTCATTCATGTGGTTGCCAAAATACAGTTCTCTCACAAAACTGGCAAAATTTCAGGAGGTAAAATGTATTATTTTGTATTTGGCAATAAAGCAAATAAAAATATGAAATAAGAAACAGTTGATACTAGCATAATTCTAAATTCAATGTTTTCTTACATCCAATATATATATATTGGATATAAGATATATATATATAAGATATCCAAGATTTCTATTAAAATTATGATGAATTATTAATATGCTTAGGTATCTTATTCCTATAAGCTAACAATGTAATAAAAATGTAATCATTTACAGAATACATACTTAAGGAATGGATTGGGAGAGTTCAATAGATTTTTGTTTTATGCACTTAATGAACAGCTAGTTCTATTAATTGAAAAATGGCATAATCTTAGGGATCAGATTGTGAATAATTTAGGGCACAAATGATTCCTAACCAGGCTATTGATCATCTGATAATTCATTCATGTGGTTGCCAAAATACAGTTCTCTCACAAAACCTGGCAAAATTTCAGGAGGTAAAATGTATTATTTTGTTTTTGGCAATAAAGCAAATAAAAATATGAAAGAAGAAAAAGTTGATACTAGCATAATTCTAAATTCAATGTTTTTTTATATCCAATATATATATATATTGGATATAAGATATATATATATATATATAAGATATCCAAGATTTCTATTAAAATTATGATGAATTATTAATATGCTTAGGTATCTTATTCCTATAAGCTAACAATGTAATAAAAATGTAATCATTTACAGAATACATACTTAAGGAATGGATTGGGAGAGTTCAACAGATTGTTGTTTTATGCACTTAATGAACAGCTAGTTCTATTAATTGAAAAATGGCATAATGTTAGGGATCAGATTGTGAGTAATTTAGGGCACAAATGGTTCCTAACCAGGCGATTGATCATCTGATAATTCATTCATGTGGTTGCCAAAATACAGTTCTCTCACAAAACCTGGCAAAATTTCAGGAGGTAAAATGTATTATTTTGTATTTGGCAATAAAGCAAACAAAAATATGAAAGAAGAAACAGTTATTACTAGCATAATTCTAAATTCAATGTTTTCTTATGAAACTGTGTCTGTGCATAAATTCTTCTTCTATTTTATACATCTACATACATTATGCAAAAGAATAATTCTAATCCACCAGTGATTCTTCTGTGTCAGGTGAAAGCATAGTTGTCAATTTCACTGAGAAATTGCCAAGAATCAATAATGTTGGATTCCTCTTGCCCAAGAATGTACAAATTATGATTTCAAAAGTTTGCCACTGAAGTTTTAAAATGTGACATAATATAAATGCAATTAAATATGTGGAGATTTACTTTATGGTAGTACAAAATTAATTTAATTTTTATTTTAAACTGTTTCCTCTTTCCCTGGTCTTGTTCATACAATTGCTTCCTTCAAGATAATGAGTACTCTTCATTCTCAGAAGAGTAATTATTACCTCTACTAATCAGGAAGGCAACATTTCTTATGTGCTTTAATAACTAGGGGGTCATGAACAGGGGGTCAAAAAGACAAGATGGTGGTCATAACTTTGTGACTAAAGACTTGTGCCCCCCTTTTTGGAAATGTACTTGTGATGAATAAAAATGAGAGTAAGATTTTGATTGCTTCCCACATAAATGCCTCTAAGTTAGAAAGTAGAAGGACCAATCTTATCAAGTGATAGGAACCTAATTTCTTTAAGTAAACTATTGGGAATCTTAGACCGAAAAATCCAAACTATTCAAATAATGGGGATTGTTGAAACAGTATCCGTAGTGCCTAAGATAAAAATATAATTGAAGTTTGGATAGATGAGATCAGTTTGTTTTATATAATATGTATGTAACAGTTCATCTAATGAGAGTTTTGATCTATAGTGGTATATAAAACAGAACAATGCAAAAATTTAAACTCCAATCAAGTTGACTGAAAAAAAATCTCATTTCATAGAAAAGGTTTGCTATTCACTGAAAGATTCAAGGATGGTAAATCACAACCTAAACAAAATTATATTTTAAAATATAATATATTCTAGCCCATGTTTAATAAGATTTCTTTTTCTTTTTCACAAATGCTTTCTAGCTGTTATCCCAGTCAAAATGGCAGCATAATTTCAGAGCCTGGTTACCAATGGTTTTTTAAATTTCCTTCTCCGCAATGTTTTTGCGAGTCATTGTCATAAATTGTCAGGTGCAACTTTTCCATGCTATTCCTATTTCTTGAAATTAAGAATGTTTCTGACATTAACCAATGTTATCCTAATGGGTGCTTCATGCTAAAAGAAAGTGAATTTAACAATACAAGAAGTAAAGGATAAATATTCAGGACTGAGGGAATGCAGACCAGGGATGAGATGAGGTTTGTAGAAATTTTGAGGAAAGGGAAAGATATCAAAATCATTTGTCCTTTCTTTGAAAAGTCCAATAAAAGTTGGGAACACAATTTCAGGTAAAGATAAGAGAGGAAACTTTATGGCAAAGCAATGAAAAGAAGTTTAATTTGGACACCTGAAAGGAGCGTACTATCATAAATTCACAATAGAATCATAAATAACTTGTCTTTTGTTTAGTTCTGCTAATATGTAATAAGCTAAGAGACATGTTATATGTTTTGTTTTATCATACTGTTTGTGTGAACAAACACTCCATTATTATTATTATTATTATTATTATTATTATTATTATTATTATTATTATTATTATTATTATTATTATTATTATTCTTTAACCTATTATTTCATTTTAGGTATTTTTATAGATTTAATGCTTTTTATTATTATCAGTTATTTATTAATATTTTTAGCTTTGCGGTATGCCACCCAATCATTTGTTTTCTTTGGCTATAGAAATTTGAAAAAAATAAAATTATTTAAAAAAAAAATTATTTGATTTTATTCAGCACAAAGTTAAAATACAAAACTCAGTAAAAATCCAAAAAGACATAAAGGGGGAAAAAAGCACAAAACACAGAACAGTCAGACTAAAAAAAGGGTGCATCTAAAAAAACCTACCTTATACATATATTATGCCTTCTAATTGAATATTGATGAATTATATTACTACTAATTAGTTCCCATCCCTTGTGAAACAAGCCCCCCTCTCCGTTTTTAAACTACTAAATCTATTAGCAACTTGTTGAACTGTCTTCTATTTGTTATATTGCTGACAAAGTAGTTAGCAGGAAAAACAATAATAGTAAAACAGAACAAAATTGAAGTTTCAAACCACTCTGTTAACAAACTGCTATTGTAACCCACTCACAGAAAATTACCATGGTATCTTAACTACCTTGGATCTTCCAAAAGTGATAAATAAATTGTCCTGAATCAAAAATCCATGTCTGTTTCTTAATATCCTCTCTTGCCGATTGTTATTTAAGTGTAATAGATTCAGTTTCCAGAATATGTCTATCTTCGAGTCAGAGTGCAAGCAACCATAACGAATCTATCCAGTTACCAGTTAACCATAACAAATCTATCCAGTTTCCCTCTGTCTTCATAGAGGAAAGAAGAAGTCTCCCTCTCTTCCAGCTGAGGCCATGATATTGGAGAAGTATATCTGACATCTGAAATTAATTGGCATAGAAAATTGGATACTGTAAGTTTGTTTCAGAACTTTTGCCCTGGCTGCTAAACCTCAGTGGTGTATTAACCATTAAGCAGTAGCAATCGGTGTTGACAGGGGGGCAGCGGTCGACCCCGAGGTGCCTAGTGTGTGGGGTGCCACAAGGGTCGGTCCTCTCGCCCTTTCTGTTCAACATTTATGTAAAGCTGCTGGGTGAGATCATCCGTGGTTTTGGGGTGGAATTCCATCAGTACGCTGATGATACTCAGCTGTACATCTCCCCCCCAGACCACCCCAACGATGCCATGGAAGTGATGTCCCAGTGCCTTGAAGCTGAGCGGGTCTGGATGGGGAGAAACAGGCTTCGACTCAATCCCTCCAAGACCGAGTGGCTGTGGCTGCCGGCGTCCCGATATAGCCAACTGACTCCATCGTTGGTTATTGGGGGCGAATCATTGGCCCCAACGGAAAGGGTGCACAACTTGGGCGTCCTCCTGGACCCACGGCTGTCTTTAGAGGATCATACGACAGCTGTGGCCAGGGGGGCTTTCTATCAGGTTCGCCTGATACGTCAGTTGCGTCCCTTTCTAGATCGGGACTCCCTACGCACAGTCACTCAGGCCTCTCGTCACTTCTCGCCTGGACTACTGTAATGCTCTCTACATGGGGCTCCCCTTGGGGTGCACCCAGAGGCTCCAACTGGTGCAAAATGCAGCTGCGCGGGGGATTATGGGAGCGACAGGGCGCTCCCATGTGACACCTCTCCTGCGAGAGCTGCATTGGCTGCCGGTGGACTACCGGGTGCATTTCAAGGTGTTGGTAATCACCTTTCAAGCGCTCCATGGCTTAGCACCAGGTTACTTACGGGATCGCCTAATGCCACCAATCGCCTGATCCCTGCTAAATTTTTAAGAGTTTTTGGAGTTTGATATTATTTTAAATTAATTTTGTTTTAATCATCAGCTAAATTTATATTTGCTCTTTTTATAATATTTTAACTTTTGTGTACTTTATTTTTATTTGGCTGTTCACCGCCCTGAGTCCGCAAGGAAAAGGGCGGTATATAAGTCTAAATAATAAATAAATTTTATATATATATATACACACACACACACACACACACACACACACACACACATATATATATATGATATCCAAGATTTCTATTAAACTACGATGAATTATTAATATGCTTAGGTATCTTATTCCTATAAACTAACAATGTAATAAAAATGTAATCATTTACAGAATACATACTTAAGGAATGGATTGGGAGCGTTCAACAGATTTTTGTTTTATGCACTTAATGAACAACTAGTTCTATTAATTTAAAAATGGCATAATGTTAGGGATCAGATTGTGAGTAATTTAGGGCACAAATGGTTCCTAACCAGGCTATTGATCATCTGATAATTCATTCATGTGGTTGCCAAAATACAGTTCTCTCACAAAACTGGCAAAATTTCAGGAGGTAAAATGTATTATTTTGTATTTGGCAATAAAGCAAATAAAAATATGAAATAAGAAACAGTTGATACTAGCATAATTCTAAATTCAATGTTTTCTTACATCCAATATATATATATTGGATATAAGATATATATATATATAAGATATCCAAGATTTCTATTAAAATTATGATGAATTATTAATATGCTTAGGTATCTTATTCCTATAAGCTAACAATGTAATAAAAATGTAATCATTTACAGAATACATACTTAAGGAATGGATTGGGAGCGTTCAACAGATTTTTGTTTTATGCACTTAATGAACAGCTGGGTTCTATTAATTGAAAAATGGCATAATGTTAGGGATCAGATTGTGAGTAATTTAGGGCACAAATGATTCCTAACCAGGCTATTGATCATCTGATAATTCATTCATGTGGTTGCCAAAATACAGTTCTCTCACAAAACCTGGCAAAATTTCAGGAGGTAAAATGTATTATTTTGTTTTTGGCAATAAAGCAAATAAAAATATGAAAGAAGAAAAAGTTGATACTAGCATAATTCTAAATTCAATGTTTTCTTATATCCAATATATATATATATATTATATATATATATAAGATATCCAAGATTTCTATTAAAATTATGATGAATTATTAATATGCTTAGGTATCTTATTCCTATAAGCTAACAATGTAATAAAAATGTAATCATTTACAGAATACATACTTAAGGAATGGATTGGGAGAGTTCAACAGATTGTTGTTTTATGCACTTAATGAATAGCTAGTTCTATTAATTGAAAAATGGCATAATGTTAGGGATCAGATTGTGAGTAATTTAGGGCACAAATGGTTCCTAACCAGGCGATTGATCATCTGATAATTCATTCATGTGGTTGCCAAAATACAGTTCTCTCACAAAACCTGGCAAAATTTCAGGAGGTAAAATGTATTATTTTGTATTTGTCAATAAAGCAAATAAAAATATGAAAGAAGAAACTGTTATTACTAGCATAATTCTAAATTCAATGTTTTCTTATGAAACTGTGTGTGTGCATAAATTCTTCTTCTATTTTATACATCTACATACATTGTGCAAAAGAATAATTCTAATCCACCAGTGATTCTTCTGTGTCAGGTGAAAGCATAGTTGTCAATTTCACTGAGAAATTGCCAAGAATCAATAATGTTGGATTCCTCTTGCCCAAGAATGTACAAATTATGATTTCAAAAGTTTGCCACTGAAGTTTTAAAATGTGACATAATATAAATGCAATTAAATATGTGGAGATTTACTTTATGGTAGTACAAAATTAATTTAATTTTTATTTTAAACTGTTTCCTCTTTCCCTGGTCTTGTTCATACAATTGCTTCCTTCAAGATAATGAGTACTCTTCATTCTCAGAAGAGTAATTATTACCTCTACTAATCAGGAAGGCAACATTTCTTATGTGCTTTAATAACTAGGGGGTCATGAACAGGGGGTCAAAAAGACAAGATGGTGGTCATAACTTTGTGACTAAAGACTTGTGCCCCCCTTTTTGGAAATGTACTTGTGATGAATAAAAATGAGAGTAAGATTTTGATTGCTTCCCACATAAATGCCTCTAAGTTAGAAAGTAGAAGGACCAATCTTATCAAGTGATAGGAACCTAATTTCTTTAAGTAAACTATTGGGAATCTTAGACCGAAAAATCCAAACTACTCAAATAATGGGGATTGTTGAAACAGTATCCGTAGTGCCTAAGATAAAAATATAATTGAAGTTTGGATAGATGAGACCAGTTTGTTTTATATAATATGTATGTAACAGTTATCTAATGAGAGTTTTGATCTATAGTGGTATATAAAACAGAACAATGCAAAAATTTAAACTCCAATCAAGTTGACTGAAAAAAAATCTCATTTCATAGAAAAGATTTGCTATTCACTGAAAGATTCAAGGATGGTAAATCACAACCTAAACAAAATTATATTTTAAAATATAATATATTCTAGCCCATGTTTAATAAGATTTCTCTTTCTTTTTCACAAATGCTTTCTAGCTGTTATCCCAGTCAAAATGGCAGCATAATTTCACAGCCTAGTTACCAATGGTTTTTAAATTTCCTTCTCTGCAATGTTTTTGCGAGTCATTGTCATAAATTGTCATAAATTTCCATGCTATTCCTATTTCTTGAAATTAAGAATGTTTCTGACATTAACCAATGTTATCCTAATGGGTGCTTCATGCTAAAAGAAAGTGAATTTAACAATACAAGAAGTAAAGGATAAATATTCAGGACTGAGGGAATGCAGACCAGGGATGAGATGAGGTTTGTAGAAATTTTGAGGAAAGGGAAAGATATCAAAATCATTTGTCCTTTCTTTGAAAAGTCCAATAAAAATTGGGAACACAATTTCAGGTAAAGATAAGAGAGGAAACTTTATGGCAAAGCAATGAAAAGAAGTTTAATTTGGACACCTGAAAGGAGCGTACTATCATAAATTCACAATAGAATCATAAATAACTTGTCTTTTGTTTAGTTCTGCTAATATGTAATAATCTAAGAGACATGTTATATGTTTTGTTTTATCATACTGTTTGTGTGAACAAACACTCCATTATTATTATTATTATTATTATTATTATTATTATTATTATTATTATTATTATTATTATTATTAATATTCTTTTACCTATTATTTCATTTTAGGTGTTTTTATAGATTTAATGCTTTTTATTATTATCGGTTATTTATTAATATTTTTAGCTTTGTGGTATGCCACCCAGTCACTTGTTTTCTTTGGCTATATAAATTTGAAAAAAATAAAATTATTTTTAAAAATTTTTATTTGATTTTATTCAGCACAAAGTTAAAATACAAAACTCAGTAAAAATCCAAAAAGACATAAAGGGGGAAAAAAGCACAAAACACAGAACAGTCAGACTAAAAAAAGGGTGCATCTAAAAAAACCTACCTTATACATATATTATGCCTTGAATATTGATGAATATATTACTACTAATTAGTTCCCATCCCTTGTGAAACAAGCCCCCCTCCCCATTTTTAAACTACTAAATCTATTAGCAACTTGTTGGACTGTCTTCTATTTGTTATATTGCTGACAAAGTAGTTAGCAGGAAAAACAATAATAGTAAAACAAAACAAAATTGAAGTTTCAAACCACTCTGTTAACAAACTGCTATTGTAACCCACTCATAGAAAATTACCATGGTATCTTAACTACCTTGGATCGTTCCAAAAGTTATAAATAAATTGTCCTGAATCAAAAATCCATGTCTGTTTCTTAATATCCTCTCTTGCCGATTGTTATTTAAGTGTAATACATTCAGTTTCCAGAATATGTCTATCTTCGAGTCAGAGTGCAAGCAACCATAACGAATCTATCCAGTTACCAGTTAACCATAACCAATCTATCCAGTTTCCCTCTGTCTTCATAGAGGAAAGAAGAAGTCTCCCTCTCTTCCAGCTGAGGCCATGATATTGGAGAAGTATATCTGACATCTGAAATTAATTGGCATAGAAAATTGGATACTGTAAATTTTTTTCAGAACTTTTGCCCTGGCTGCTAAACCTCAGTGGTGTATTAACCATTAAGAGGTCGCAATCAGTGTTGACAGGGGGGCAGCGGTCGACCCCGAGGCGCCTAGTGTGAGGGGTGCCACAAGGGTCGGTCCTTCTGTTCAACATTTATGTAAAGCCGCTGGGTGAGATCATCTGTGGTTTTGGGGTAGAATTCCATCAGTACGCTGATGATACTCAGCTGTACATCTCCACCCCAGACCACCCCAACGATGCCGTGGAAGTGATGTCCCAGTGCCTTGAAGCTGTGCGGGTCTGGATGGGGAGAAACAGGCTTCGACTCAACCCCTCCAAGACCGAGTGGCTGTGGCTGCCGGCGTCCTGATATAGCCAACTGACTCCATCGTTGGTTATTGGGGGCGAATCATTGGCCCCCACGGAAAAGGTGCACAACTTGGGCGTCCTCCTGGACCCACGACTGTCCTTAGAGGATCATACGACAGCTGTGGCCAGGGGGCTTTCTATCAGGTTCGCCTGATACGCCAGTTGTGGCCCTTTCTAGATCGGGACTCCCTACGCACAGTCACTCAGGCGCTCGTCACGTCTCGCTTGGACTACTGCAATGCTCCCTACATGGGGCTCCCCTTGGGATGCACCCGGAGGTTCCAGCTGGTACAGAATGCGGCCGCCCGGGGGATTATGGGAGCAACGGGGTGCTCCCACGTGACACCTCTCCTGCGTGAGCTGCATTGGTTGCCGGTTGACTTCCGGGTGCGTTTCAAGGTGTTGGTAATCACCTTTAAAGCGCTCCATGGCTTAGGACCAGGGTACTTACGGGACCGCCTTCTGCCACCAATTGCCTCCCATCGGCCGGTTCGCTCCCACAGAGAGGGCCTCTTCAGGGTGCCGTCAGCCAGACAATGCCGGCTGGCGACCCCCAGAAGGAGAGCATTCTCTGTGGTAGCCCCCACCCTCTGGAACGATCTTCCTCCAGAACTGAGAACAATTGCTGACCTCCGGACTTTTCGTTGGGCTTTGAAGACTTATCTCTTCCAACTTGCCGGGCTTGCCTGATCCCTTCTACTTTTTAAAATTTTTTAGAGTTGATTGATTTATTTTAATATTTATTTTGTTTTAAATTTTCAGCCTAATTTATATTTGTTTTTAGTACGATTTTAACTTTTATGTATTGGTTTTTTAGTCGGCTGTTCACCGCCCTGAGTCCGTCAGGAGAAGGGCGGTATATAAATCTAATAAATAAATAAACAAATAATAAATAAGCAGGTGAAGCATGTGCTTAGGGCACCAGGCCCAAAGGGGGCACCACAAAGTTCTATGTAGCCTAAGCTTGGCTTCGTTTATACAGTATGTACAAAGGAGGGGGGCACCGTCAGTGCTTAGGACCACCAGTGAGCCTTAATCTTCCACTACTCGGCCTTTGTGGTTGGAAGCTCTCCTTTTGGGAGCCACTGAAGAATCCTTTTCTGTTGCCTCTGTCAATGCCTTCCCCTTTGCGTCCAAAAAATTAAAAACATCCATCGAGTCTCCCTGATCTGATCAATTTTTAATCTTTTGCCAAGAACATGTGTGTCCCATTCACATGTTTTTTTGGGGGGGGGAGGAGAATTGTAGGAAGTTAATACCCACTCCTCAAGGTTGATTCAGCCTTCCATCCTTTCTAAGGTAGGTAAAATGAGGACCCACTTTGTGGGGGCAATAAGCTGACTTTGTATAAATATACAAAAGTATGAAGGCTATTGCTTAATGTATTGTAAGCTGCCCTGAGTCTCCGGAGAAGGGCGGCATATAAATCAATTTTTTTAAAAAACTCCTCTCCTAGGAAAATGAGATCTTTTAGGAAATATTAAAAGGGCAGAATATTTCCCCTAAAAGGGAGGCAGAAACTCAGCCCTCCCACCTTTGTCAATGGGCCATTAAGGCCTAGGCCAGTCTATTCTACATAACAAAGATCTACCTCCTTCAGGCAGAGCCATAAAAGGAATCCCAAAGCCCTTTCTTTACATCATCACCCAGCAAGACTCAACCAAACTTGGGACTTAAAAACACAACCTACAAAATTACCCCTGCATGGCCCCATGGGAGTCTGATAACCAATCAGAATACAAGCTCAAATTCAAAAGCCCAGAGTGGGTATAAAACTCAGGCACCCCCTGCCCCCGCATCTCTTCCCTTTTTTCTCTTCACCCAAGATCTTCAAGTCATGGGATCCTACCCACCATTAAAACCATCGCTCCAAATAGCCACCATGTTTCCAGTGTCTTTTTCCCCACTTGGAATTGAACCCAGAAGGATATTTCTTCCAACAAGACAAAACTAAAATAATATTTCATAAATTATTATAATAATTTAATTAATTGCACATTGATTGTACAAAAATATTTTAACAGTATTCAGTAATTGTTCAATAAATATATAAATAAATCTTAAATGACCATTTTATGGATATGAAAGTTCCAGATGCCTCTTCTGAGTAAAGAGTTTTTCACATAAAAATTCACTATAAACACTCTTTTACATAACTGGTTCCCTCAACATAAACATTATAATTTTAAAATGCTCAGACACATTTTCTAGCATAATAAATAATAATTCACATATGCATATATTAATATATAATAAGGTAGAAACACTCTGAGAATAATGCACATTTGTGAATATAGTGAGTTTCCATCAATGCTCAACACAAGATATAAGATTCTCTGCCTCTTGGCCTCCCAACAATCCCATAAAGTGACTAGATGAAGGCATTTCAGGAGTTTCATGGCCAAACTGGGCTTTCAACCTGGACCTCCTTAGATTGACACTCTAAACTGATTCTCACAATAGACAGCCCAAGGCTGGCTTTGACTCATCCAAAGCCAGCCTTGCAAACTTATGCAATTCTATAGGTTGCTCTGTGCCCAAGGGTAACAGAAACTATTGCCAATTTGTTTTACTATCATGGCGATATTATGCAACCACCATGGGACTTCCATTTTAACTGCATTTAGTAATGTCTTTTGTTTTCCAAATCTTTACTCCCCATCTTATCTTTGCATTAGAACATTTCCTCTATGCATACGATAGGTACATTTGTAATGATTTTCTCTCAGTGCAATTATACAATAAATAATTTTTCAAAATTCTTAATATAAAAGGCTCCTCTTAAAATGTAGGCTTGTTGGAAGTGGCTCAGCTTCTTTTAAGGATTATTCTTAGCCCTGGAGTAAAAGAAATAAAAGAAAAAATAAGAAAAAATGAAGAGTTGTTTAGTTTGAGATAAGCGATATGCCTATAAAAACAAATTTCCAGAAGAAAATATTGATACGCAGTCATGCCAGTCTCTGTTCTGGAATGAATGTCTAGTTTCAGAATCATTCCTTTATTTGTCTAACAATGAGGCTTATCTCTGGCCAGCTCAATGAACTAAGGAGAAATTTTCTGACTTGAGATCAATCAGTGGAACAACTTGCCTCCAGAAGTTGTGTGTGCCCCATCACTGAAGGCTCTTAAGAAAAAATTGTCCAGAATGGTATAGGTTCTCCTACTTGGGGAGGAGATTGGACTGGAAGACCTCTGAGGTTAAATCCTATGATCTATGTTCTATATTCTAAACACTATCTTTGATAAGACTTCTTTTGAATAAACACATTCAAAAAAATACACGGAAGCCGACAGGCTGACAAAAATCTTGAGAGATCAAAAGGACTCCGTATATTTCCAATGTTGGGACAAATGGTATGCCTGGTTGAATAATAAAACTATAAAAGGTCAAGGATAATGTAGATTTTATCTTTTATATGTAAATTTCGATTGAAGTGCATATATTGTGTAAAGTTCCCGTCGCGATCTATATGTGATTACTTATTTTGTTGTATTCAAATAAATAAATAATAAAAACTAAAAAAAAACACATTCAAAAAAATTGTACTGTAAGATTTTTTTTAAATTAGAAGAAAATAAGTACTTACTTTTTCAGAATATTTGTGATGACCCTTTTCACCCAGATTGCATTGGGGTCCAAGCACGCTTGTCTGCCATCCTTAAGAGTTGCACTGCAACGAATGAAAATCATGATAATCAAGCACTGAGTTTGCAGAAGGTTACTGTCTTTCAGTTTGTCTGTTTATTGGTTTAATCTACAGGGCTTCTATGATTTTCCAGTTATACAAATCACACCAACCATTTGGTTTTAATACACAAGAGCAAAGAATTTCTAGTGCCACTAGCATCTAGTGATGCTGACAGTCCACAAGTGGGAAAATCCAGATCTGTGCACAAGGTTTTCATGGGGCAGTTGGGCCTTAAAGCCAATGACAAATATGAAGTAGCAAAAGTATACTTACATGACCTGAATGGAACTGCAATGTGGCCCACTTTCGATCAAGTTGACACTTGCAATGTGTCCAAGGAAGGCGGGATTAGAATAGGTTTCTATACATTGACACCGAAGTTCAAGCCCTACACTGGCCAATGAAGCTCCTATAAAAAAGCAGAAGTGTAGAAAATAATTAAACTCTCTTTATATTATATTTTAACCTCTTTTCCAAAGGCTTGTTGTAATGGGCTTTTCTTTAACCTGATTCAGTCCCATTTATGAAAACCATTTCGATTATCCCTAAACTCATTAAGTTAATTATTCCTATCAGTTCTCTCTTATCTATTATCTCTCCAATCTTATCTGAAGCAATAACATTTTGATTTGCAGATTACAGTAAAAGCATTTGCATTGCTATTGCATTGCTAGTTGAGACTATAGCTCTATCTATAATCAAACCTTTCGCTTTCATTGTAACAACCATCTAGATCATTAAAAAATTGTGGTAAATACAACTATTCCCCATTAATATTTCCTAGGATATAGTGCTCAAAGGTAGATTACTTTAGGACCTAGAAGTGTCATTTATTAATAACAACTTCTGAAAGATCTGTCCTTTTAAATAAATGTATGCATAAGCTGCATTTAATAAGTTTTACTTAAAAAGAGAAGAAAAAGTACAAAAGTATATTTTCCTTTGGATGTCAAAAGACTTCTGAGAATCTGTTTAGCATTTAATTATTAAATAACAGCCTTTTGCTGAAAATCATTTTTCCATTACAAGCAATTATCCTCCTCCTGACAACAGTAAGCTTACCCTCCCCAGAAAATAGTTTATAGCCTCTCATACAAATCATACAAAGTCTGCCTACCTTCTGTCATTGTTGCAGAGACTAAGAGAAGAGCCAAAACTGCAGCTACAGCCTTGAAGTCCATGACAAGAGAGGAAATAGTTTTCTTGGCTGGGATCCTGGAGAGCAGAAGACTGTTTGCTCAAGAAAGCCTGTGTTTGATTGAGCTCCGCCACTTCTCTGGCTTATATACTAATGGACCTTGTCAGAGGAAATTCCCAGGGTTTGTAAAGCACTATCTTAAAATGAGTCATTAGGAGATCTGAAAGCAACTGTTTCCGACTACGATGATGACAGCCTATACTGATTTATTTACTTATATAGGAGGGTATTCACACAACTTTTAACTTTGAATTCTTTTGCTTTTCAAAATCAATAACGTTTGCATTTTCTAAGAAGAAGTGCATTGCCTGAAGAGCAATGCATCTCTCTGAACACATGGAAAGCCTGTATCACAAGGTTTCTTATCCACAAGAATCAGTTGAGACTTCTGTACCCATGTTTCAAATATAAATTGTTTGGTTCTGGATTTTTGCATAGTTTTAAAATTTTAATTCTTTGTCTATATATCTTTTTATGATCTGTTAGCAACCCAACTTTTTCAGGGAGATGGGAGCATATTACTTTAATAAATGAATAAATAAAAATATGATAAGAATTAAAACTGCTGAATGGAAGAACATTTTTCTCCATTAGACATATGAACTATTAACCCACACATCTCTTTTAGCACTGCACTTTCTAAGAATCAAATGAGATAATGTCATTTAATTCATGTCATTGAGACAGTAATTCCTTAAACTTTATTTCAAAATATAAAATCAATATCTTTAACCCAGACATATACATATACGTATACGTATACGTATACGTATACGTATACATATACATATACATATACATATACATATACATATACATATACATATACATATACATATACATATACATATACATATATCATATATATATATATATATATTGGATTGTATGGTGGACCACTGTGAGCGGGTGGTCCGGACATCCCCGCAGTTGGATTGAACGTAGAGACTCCTACCCACTACCGTGAGAGGGTAGTGGTGATTCTCCTGACTAACTTGAATCCTTGTTCTTTGGACATTCTTGACTATTATCATAGACTCCGAGCCATGCCTTACCACTCTGTCTATCTCCATTCTGTGCTCAGATATACTCGAGGTCTAAACTTCTTGCCCTGCGAGACTGCCCCCTTTCATAGGCTTGGCCCTCTATGTTATTGAGGGCCCATCTTAATGATGCGTTTTAGGACCCCGAGAGGTGGCATGTTGCAAAACGGGGATTGAGGGGGTTTTTAAGGTCTTTTTTAAATAGATTTTTAAGGGACTCAGGGGTGGGGGTGGGAGTGGGTTTGGTGGAGAACCCACGGGGAAGAGGGTCAGGTCTGGCTGTTTATGGTGCCGTGGGGGGTCAAGACTCTGGAGGTAAGAGGGCTCCTACAGAGCCCTCTGTCGAGGGCTTTCCTATTAATACGCTGGGGGGGGCAGATATGGTGAGAGCAGGAGGCCGTATCGCATTGTGGGGGTGCGCGCTCGCTATTTTCGAGCGATCGTGTGCCCCGGTCCCCTTAGCTCTTCCTGTTCCCCAGGTTGTTCAGAGTCTCAGGACCCGAGGCTCCGGCTGCTGCTGTGCAACGCCAGGTCCGTTGTCAATAAGGCCCCCCTCATATGTGATCTTCTCCAAGAGGGGGGTGCGGACCTGGCTGGTATTACAGAGACCTGGTTGGGCCACGAGGATGGGGTTCCCCTCGTGGAGATGTGCCCACCAGGTTTCCTTATATTCCATCAGCTGAGAGCTCAGGGTGGGGTCGTTGTGGGCAGATGGGTCTGTTAGTCACGTACCTGGCTTCCTGCCACGTGGCAACGACCCTGCCCGAGCTTCTCAATGTTGTAGCCGAGGTGGCGATTGGTACCCCCAGGCTTATGTTCATGGGGGATTTCAATCTGCCATCTATTGGGGAAACATCTGAGATAGCTCGGGAGTTCATGGCTTCCATGACGGCCATGGACCTGACCCAGGTAATTCAGGGCCTGGTGGACACACCCTGGATCTAGTTTTTGTCTCTGGTCAGTGGTTGAGTGGTCTTGACATTGGGGATATAGGTGTTGAACCCTTGTCATGGACTGACCACTTGCTCCTTCGGCTTGACTTTCTGACTGCTGCACCTCACTGCAGGGAGGCGGAACTGACCAGGTGGTTCCGCCCCAGGTGCCTGATGGATCCTGATAGGTTCCAGATGGAGCTTGGGCCATTTCCTGAGACACTGACACACGACTCAGCCAAGGACCTGGTGGCTGCCTGGGATAGGGTGGCAAGCGGGGCCTTGGACCGCGTCGTGCCTTTGCGGCCTCTGACCCGGTGCTGAACTCACTTAGCTCCTTGGTGTATCGAGGAATTGAGGGAGATGAAGCACCGGAAAAGATACCTGGAGAGCGGTTGGAGGGCCAGTCGTTCTGAATCTGACTTGACACTAGTAAGAGCTCATATTAAGACTTACATACTGGCGATAAAAGTGGCGAAGTCTAATTATTTTGCTGCTCTTATCGCGTCATCAGATAATTGCCCAGCCGCTCTGTTCAGGGTGACCCGCTCCCCCCTCCATTCGGGAGCGCGGGAGGATCCCTTGCAGGGACGAGCTGAGGATTTTGTTCAATATCTGGATGACAAAATAACTCAGATTCGGGAAGATTTGGGCACTGACTGGGTTAGTTAAGACGAGGTGACTGAGGCAGGTCTTGAGAGTGTTATCTGGTCTGAGTTCGATCCTGTGGCTCCCGAAGACGTGGACAGGATTCTGGGAAGACTGAATGCAACCACATGTTTATTGGACCTGTGTCCCTGTACATCTCCACCCCAGACCACCCCAACGATGCCATGGAACTGATGTCCCAGTGCCTTGAAGCCGTGCGGGTCTGGATGGGGAGAAACAGACTTCGACTCAACCCCTCCAAGACCGAGTGGCTGTGGTGCTGGCGTCCCGATATAGCCAGCTGACACCATCGCTGGTTATTGGGGGTGAATCATTTGCCCCCACGGAAAGGGTGCGCAACTTGGGCGTCTTCCTGGACCCACGGCTGTCTTTAGAGGATCATACGACAGCTGTGGCCAGGGGGACTTTCTATCAGGTTTGCCTGATACGCCAGGCCCCTGCGGCCCTTTCTAGATCAGGACTCCCTATGCACAGTCACTCAGGCTCTCGTCACTTCTCACCTGGACTACTGTAATGCTCTCTACATGGGGCTCCCCTTGGGGTGCACCCAGAGGCTCCAACTGGTGCAAAATGCAGCTGCGCGGGGGATTATGGGAGCGACAGGGCGCTCCCATGTGTCACCTCTCCTGCGAGAGCTGCATTGGGTGCCGGTGGACTACTGGGTGCATTTCAAGGTGTTGCTAATCACCTTTAAAGTGCTCCATGGCTTAGGACCAGGGTACTTACGGGACCGCCTCCTGCCACCAATCGCCTCCCACCGGCCGGTGGCTCCCACAGAGAGGGCCTCCTCAGGGTGCCGTCAGCCAGACAATGCCGGCTGACGACCCCCAGTGGGAGAGCCTTCTCTGTGGCAGCTCCCACCCTCTGGAACGATCTTCCTCCAGATTTGAGAACTATCTCCGACCTCTGGATTTTTCGTCGGGCCTTAAAAACATATTTTTTTCAGCTCGCCGGCTTGGCCTGATCCCTGCTAAATTTTTAAGAGTTTTTAGAGTTTGATATCTATTTTAAATTAATTTTGTTTTAATCATCAGCTAAATTTATATTTGCTCTTTTTATAATATTTTAACTTTTGTGTACTTTGTTTTTATTTAGCTGTTCACCGCCCTCAGTCTGCAAGGAGAAGGGCAGTATATAAGTCTAAGTAATAAATAAATTATATATATATATATATTGGATATCATATATATATTGGATATATATATGATATCCAAGATTTCTATTAAATTATGATGAATTATTAATATGCTTAGGTATCTTATTCCTATAAGCTAACAATGTAATAAAAATGTAATCATTTATAGAATACATACTTAAGGAATGGATTGGGAGAGTTCAACAGATTTTTGTTTTATGCACTTAATGAACAACTAGTTCTATTAATTTAAAAATGGCATAATGTTAGGGATCAGATTGTGAATAATTTAGGGCACAAATGGTTCCTAACCAGGCTATTGATAATTTGTTTAAGTAAACTATTGGGAATCTTAGACCGAAAAATCCAAACTACTCAAATAATGGGGATTGTTGAAACAGTATCCGTAGTGCCTAAGATAAAAATATAATTGAAGTCTGGATAGATGAATTCAGTTTGTTTTATATAATATGTATGTAACAGTTCATCTAATGAGAGTTTTGATCTATAGTGGTATATAAAACAGAGCAATGCAAAAATTTAAACTCCAATCAAGTTGACTGAAAAAAAATCTCATTTCATAGAAAAGGTTTGCTATTCACTGAAAGATTCAAGGATGGTAAATCACAACCTAAACAAAATTATATTTTAAAATATAATATATTCTCGCCCATGTTTAATAAGATTTCTCTTTCTTTTTCACAAATGCTTTCTAGCTGTTATCCCAGTCAAAATGGCAGCATAATTTCAGAGCCTGGTTACCAATGGTTTTTTAAATTTCCTTCTCCGCAATGTTTTTGCGAGTCATTGTCATAAATTGTCAGGTGCAACTTTTCCATGCTATTCCTATTTCTTGAAATTAAGAATGTTTCTGACATTAACCAATGTTATCCTAATGGGTGCTTCATGCTAAAAGAAAGTGAATTTAACAATACAAGAAGTAAAGGATAAATATTCAGGACTGAGGGAATGCAGACCAGGGATGAGATGAGGTTTGTAGAAATTTTGAGGAAAGGGAAAGATATCAAAATCATTTGTCCTTTCTTTGAAAAGTCCAATAAAAGTTGGGAACACAATTTCAGGTAAAGATAAGAGAGGAAACTTTATGGCAAAGCAATGAAAAGAAGTTTAATTTGGACACCTGAAAGGAGCGTACTATCATAAATTCACAATAGAATCATAAATAACTTGTCTTTTGTTTAGTTCTGCTAATATGTAATAAGCTAAGAGACATGTTATATGTTTTGTTTTATCATACTGTTTGTGTGAACAAACACTCCATTATTATTATTATTATTATTATTATTATTATTATTATTATTCTTTTACCTATTATTTCATTTTAGGTATTTTTATAGATTTAATGCTTTTTATTATTATCGGTTATTTATTAATATTTTTAGCTTTGTGGTATGCCACCCAGTCACTTGTTTTCTTTGGCTATAGAAATTTGAAAAAAATAAAATTATTTTTAAAAAATTTTTATTTGATTTTATTCAGCACAAAGTTAAAATACAAAACTCAGTTAAAATCCAAAAAGACATAAAGGGGAAAAAAAGCACAAAACACAGAACAGTTAGAACTAAAAAAAGGGTGCATCTAAAAAAACCTACCTTATACATATATTATGCCTTCTAATTGAATATTGATGAATTATATTACTACTAATTAGTTCCCATCCCTTGTGAAACAAGCCCCCCTCTCCGTTTTTAAACTACTAAATCTATTAGCAACTTGTTGAACTGTCTTCTATTTGTTATATTGGTGACAAAGTAGTTAGCAGGAAAAACAATAATAGTAAAACAGAACAAAATTGAAGTTTCAAACCACTCTGTTAACAAACTGCTATTGTAACCCACTCACAGAAAATTACCATGGTATCTTAACTACCTTGGATCTTCCAAAAGTGATAAATAAATTGTCCTGAATCAAAAATCCATGTCTGTTTCTTAATATCCTCTCTTGCCAATTGTTATTTAAGTGTAATAGATTCAGTTTCCAGAATATGTCTATCTTCGAGTCAGAGTGCAAGCAACCGTAACGAATCTATCCAGTTACCAGTTAACCATAACAAATCTATCCAGTTTCCCTCTGTCTTCATAGAGGAAAGAAGAAGTCTCCCTCTCTTCCAGCTGAGGCCATGATATTGGAGAAGTATACAGACTTAAACATAAACTTTTGAAACAACAAATGAAATTCATTTCACTGGTTCTTCTGAAAGTGGTTCAAAGTCCTTTTGTGTATATTTATCCAAAGATAAAGCTTCAGGTTGTAACGTTTTTTGAAGATTCATTAAAGTTTGATCAAGTTTATGTGAGTGAAAAGCTGCATATTTTCCCACTCTTCTTTCTTATATTTCAGACACTATTCAGCCATTTTAATCTGTGGAATTTAATCAAAGCAAAAAAATATTTTTTTTCTATATTTTAATCTAAAATTATAAGAAAAATTCAATAGAAATAAACTCCAGGTATTTTGCAAATTCAAAAAATATAGAATTCAGTGGTGAGAGTTTAATATCTCGTCACCAGCTCCCCAAACATTGCCATGCTTTTCATATGGAAGGGACAGATGTTATCTGGAACAACATATATCAGAAGGAAAAGAGAGAAAAAGCAATAAACCAGCATTCAACCACTGATCAACTTTTAAAGAAAGAAATAAGTCAAAAAGTGAAAGTTAAAATTCTGAAATGCTTAGAAAACAAAATGCTTAATAGGAAAGTGGATACGCCCAGTGACTTTTCAAACCCTTCAAGAGGGAATTGGAATCTTTAAGGCCCCCTTTCCCCAGTGGGTCCACAATTGTCCAAAAGTCATCTTGGATCATTCCTGGTTTTGTATGCTCCCATACAAAACCAGGCAGCAGCACTGTCAAAGAATCAGCTTTAGCAGTGAAATCAGCCGATCATTGGTAAGAGAAAAAAGAAAAGCTTACCATGTAGCAGCCATCTTGGAAAGGGTGGGGTGGGGGATAAATAAATGAAATTATTGTCTTATTATTTTTTAATTACTTTTGATTTGCCAGAACTGTTTTTAAGTCCCAGTTTAAATAGTAACTGGCTGAAATCTATAGCAAACTGAATTTCCATGCTTAGACAATATTTTTTTATAATTGAGAATGTAAATGTCCTCTGAAGACAAAATCCCCATTTAATCTTACTTTCCATAAAATGTCACATTAAAAAAAATCTCTTTCATTAAGTTCCAATTTCTTTCACTGAAAGAAAGTCTAAGTTAGATTTATTTCTTCTTATTCCTCTCTTGTTAGTTGTGATCGTTTATCTCCTCTCCACAGCTTGATAAGAATTAAACCAACTATGGATGAATTAACTTGATTCCTACTAAGTAAACCAGTTTGAGTGAACCGGTAACAGCAGCGGTGGAAGATTCTGCCCACCTGCCTGGATGTCATCAAATACAATCTGTGCATGCGCAAAAGCTTCTGTGCATGCACAAGCGAAGTGAGCGCACAAGCACAAGCAAACTGGTAGCAAAGCTAAGTGAAAGTCAACATATGTTAAGAGAAGTAGAAATGGTGAATGAAATCACAGTAGGAGCATAGCTGTGCCCCTCCCTTTGCATCTAATTGTCATTATCATTTTTTTTTAAAAAAAAATGTGCCCCAGGTGCTTTTCTTTCTGGTGATCTTATTTTAACTTTTCACTGCTTCCAGTGAACTGCTTCCATTCAAAAGTTTCCCCTTTGATGGATGGCTTTCTCTATTACCTTTGCCTTGCTTTGCATGAACATAGCATTCGATGTCAAGTTGACACATAGGTCTGCTATTGTCATGTCGAAGTTCTTAGCTTCTTTGTATTTTTTCAGTTTTTGCCCCTTCCCCCTTTTGGCGAAAGAACATTTTTTTAAGTAAGCTGTCAAGGAATGATAGTGGCCGAAAGGAATGACTGTATTTTTCTCCCTGAATCAGAAGTACTTCCTTCCCTAAGGCAGATCTTTCCTAATCTCAAAGCTTCCCAAAGTTTCATCAGTAACATCGAGACTTAGCTCTGGGTTCCAACAGAAGAAGGAAAAGAATAACTTGTATGAAAGGGTGTGTTAATTTTCAGAGCCTGAGACTAGACACTCCTTAATTTTTATTATGGGTGTGCCAGCCTTTCCTCAAATTTCAGGTGCATTGGCCAACATTAATAGAATGAAGCAAAGACATTCCTAAAACCTACATCCCTGTTTGATTACCTACATAATCAGATTGTGTTTCTTAAATTCCCGATCAACATGATAATATAAATGAAGTTGTTACTAATTAAGATGCCATGCACATTGGTATGCTACCATTATTTTTATTTTCTGCAAGTTTACTTTTAGCATATTTAAACAATTTTACAAATACATCTGGTTTAAACTAGGAAAATTTATCCCAAATTTAAAATTAAAAAAAGGTAAACAATTGACTAGCCTTTTGGAGCCATTGGGCACAATTAACATATTTGGAAAGCACTTTGAGTTAGTAACTTTAAGGAAGTAGCTGCTCTAGGTGAAGGTTTCTCCATTCACACAATGGCTCACAGAGTGAATGCACCTAGTTGCAAAATACACACTTACCAGAAGTCAAGGAGTTGGCTCCAAAAACTATCTATGAAGTGTATGTGAAATCCAGAGGTATGCATGGAAATAGGAAAGGAGGCTAGCGGTTGCTGGCAATGTGCCAGCTTCATTTTAATATTTTGACATTAAAATAATATCAAATATATGTAAAATAGGTGGCAAAGAGCCTATTAAATATAAGGTCTGCATGAATCAAATTGGGAATATTAGCAGTAGACAATATTGATTTATATGATGAGACAGCATGACAAAAAATTATGTTCAAAATATGTTTTCTTTCTATTTATGCCAACTTTTGAAACTCCAGCCTACTATATGACATCTTTCTTTTTCACTCTCTAATGTGCGTCAAAGCTATTTGTTGTTTCATAGGAAAGAATGGTACCAAGTATTATTGTATTCTATTACTAATATTAAGAATTATTGTATCCTCTTCAGGTTCAACACAATGAACCTGAATTTGGGCAAACTCCGGGAGACAGTGGAAGACAGGGGGGCCTGGCATACTATGGTCCATGGGATCGCAAAGAGTCAGTCACAACTTAGCAACTAAACAACAACAGCAATTGTTTAATTCTTATATTTTCATACGAGAGGTCACTGCATGAAAACTCATGCCTTCTCTTTATCATTTAAAGCATTTAAAGATACGCATAATTGGAGAACCTCCCCAATGATTTTGTCAAATAATGATGAAACCACTGGTTTTGGTATTGCATGTAGAGGGTCAGGAAAAAACGATGCAACCTGGAACAGGAGCATGGCTTGGGAACGACAGGCAGAAGGCTTCATAAAAGGTTCAGGCCACGAGCAGGGGTGGGCTGCTGGGGGTTCACACGGGTTCGGAAGAACCTCTACAGGTTCAGTTGCAGTTTGGAGAACCCCCAAATCTCACTCCTGGCTGGTCCTCCCCATTCTGTCCCACCGCTCCCAGGAGACTCCACATGGCCAGTTTTGGATGCAGGTAAGTGCAGGGCGTGCATAGAGGCTTGGGGAGGGTGAAAAACAGGCCTACTGGAAGTTCAGGAAGAAGGATCTCTGGAGCCCGGGCAGGCTGTTTTCACCCTTCCGGAGGCTTGAGGAAAGCTTCCGGAGCCCAGGGAAGGCAAAAATGTCCCCCTGTGCAGGAGGCTGACTAGGCTATGGCCATGCCCACCCAGCAACCGGGCAGAGAACCCCTTGCTAAATTTTTGAAGACCACCCCTGGCCATGAGGACTTTTCCTTCCAGTGCCTCCTCTTTGTACTTCAGGTTCACAACTGTCAGCCTTGATTCTGAGCACTGTCCTTCAGGCAAGTTTCAATTTACTTGATAAAGCAATGCTTAGCTGTACAGTCATTTCTTTTCCCACATCTTCCTCAAACCACTTGTATTATATTTATATATATATAAGGACATGTTTCTCAGCCATAACATTAAGATGTGGGGACAAGAATTCTAGAAATTGAAGTCCAGAGATTTTAAAGCTGTTAAGGTTGAGAGGCAGTGGTTTAAGGAATAAATTCTTTTTTTTTACACCCTAATCAAAGTTCCCTTTAGTAGGAGCGTGGAAGAAGGTTAATGGGTCAATTCGTTCTTCTTCCCCGTCCTCTCCTTCAATAGTTACATTACTAACTATAACAACCAATATGACACATATGAAACTCTTTTTTGAATATTTGGAAAATTTTCCTGTTTGAATTAATGAAATAATTTTATTATGCAAATCCAAAGAATCCCATAGTTATGCTACAATCACTCTTTTGTTTAGCCAAAATTTACTGACCTAAATAATGGACCAAAAACCATCAAGTATGGCGCAAGGAAGGAGTAGTTATTGATGATAACTACTCACAATCAATGATACAGCATATATTCATAGCCACTCTACATTCAAATCTATTCTGTAAGACAACTCTCATACATTTGGTATGCATAGTAGATAAAAATACACGTGAGCCATAATTGCAAATTTATGTATCATCTTAAGCAATTCCCTTTTCGATATAATTATGTTTGATTTCCAGCATGATCCAGGATATGTCTAATTGTGGTTTTTATAGCCACCAAAAATATTGGACACTGAGGCTTCCTCAAGAATCACAAATAAGAATTCTGGAAGAAAATAGTTTTTCTATTTTCCTATAGAAAGCTCTATGCACAGAAACATGTGAGAACGTGTCAGGATTCTGTATGAGAATCCTGACTTTTTTTCACCCAAGTTATATTAATTATATACAATCCTCATTTCTTTAATCCAGAGAAATGTATAAGAAAAATGAACCTTCCTTTATTTTAATGAATTAGCTATAGAATTCTTTCAATCATGCCGATATATTAAAATATCTATCTTTATAATGTTTAAACATTTCTTTCTATTTAATCCCATACTAAAAGGCACATAAATTGTGGAATAGATTGCCACCATGTACATATGTTTTAGGTGACATGAACTTTTAACAGGAACATACAGACAAATTTTCTTTGCATCTGTCCAACAAAATTGTTTGGACTTGCTCGTAGATGGATGCTGGCCTTGTTGCAAGTCCTTGTTGCAGATGTAGACATCTGAAGGAGATGTCTAAAATGGAATCTTGCCCAGTTATCTGGGAATAGTTTGTACTTGTTGGAAGTGAAGAAATGGACAGGGTCCTTAGAACTATGAACTTTTTGCTCTTCAGATCCATGTCCCTCCTGGTTTGTGAAAGTTGCGCAAGGTGTGTATGTGTCATGTGAGTTTGCCCTAGGAGTGATTAATTCTTCTTTGAGTGAAGGAGTTCTTCCTTTAGCTCTTTAGGAGGCCCTGGTTCACCCCCTCCTCAAGAAGCTATTACTTCAATACTGGACAACTTTTGCCCAGTACTCACTGCTCCCTCCCCTTTTTTTTGAGGGAACATAGTTAAGAAGATGTTTGCACAACAGCTTCAGAAAACCCTGAAGGAAGCAGATTAGATCCTTTACAGTCACGTTTCAGACTTGGGTATGGAGTAGAAATGGCACTGATTGTGCTTTTGGATGATCTCTGATGTAGGGATGACAGTGGTAGTCTATCCACCCATGTTTTACCTGACTTCTCAATGGCTTTTGATGCCATTGACCATGGAAAACATCTGGACTGACTCAGAGGATTGGGAGTGAATGGTGGTGTATTGATTTACCTCCTTTCTTTGGGGTTAATACCAGTAAGTGGTGATTGGGAAAGAAATATCCCACTCTCAGCTGCTCCAAGATAGGGTGTTGTTATCATGTTATTAAAAAGATTTATGAAAAGACTAAATAATAATTTAAATTTGGCACTGATTCTTACTAACCTCAGTGTCATGAGCCTCATATACTATTTAAAATTCCCTTTTCTTTGCTATATTAACAACTCTATTTTGTTAATAGTTGCAAGATCTTCATTCCACAATAGCATTCTTTTTAGAGTATCCAGAAAATGATTTAAGTATGATCATTTTTCTTTCTCTTGAATTAGAAAACTAATTGTTACATTTGAATGAAAAGCGATAGCCTTCGGACTATTGATTTTTAAAAAAAACCCTATAACATAATTTGCTCTGCAAAATTCTAAGAGCATTGAAGATTAGATTCAAATTCCAAAAATGTTTTAACTATTGAATCACTAAACATGACTGAGGCTTGGTTTCAAAACTAATGTCACTCTACTGTAGAGATAAATATTCTGCTCAGATTTTAGCTTTGCTTTAAAAAATTATCGTATTTTTAACATTACCATAACATTACCATATTTAAAATTCTATCAAGTCTTCCTACTGGAGTTTGGACAGTTGAGACACATGTGCCTCCCACTTCCGAAGCCTTAAACTGTCTGATAGTTCTGCATGATGGAAATAATCACCTCCTTTCATAATGATGGATACTTTTCAGATGGCTTGAGGCAAGTGCATTACAAAAGGCAGGCTGTGCAGTGTGGTGCTTAGTAAAGTTTACTAAACAACTGGAACAGAACAGGCAATCTTAGATAATTGGGAAGAGGCTGCTGGGTGTAACTTTTACAAGCTTTTGCTCAGTGAAACTTTATACATACATACATACATACATACATACATACATACATACATACATGTTATAAATCTTAGCAACCCTTGTTGTTGTTGTTGTTGTTGTTGTTATATTACCTACAGGAATTCAAAAAAGACTTCTCCCGATATGGTGCCCATGCGTATTGAAGTTAAAATTCTATATACCCAAGCCTCTTTGGGTTTGAAGAACCCGTTGCCTTCCTAGTGTTGAAAGCCAAGTTCCTCAAATTCCCATCATGCATATCCAGGAGATACATTCCCAAAGAACCTGATCTTTCTCCCCACCATCATCAAGTGGGTGTGGGTGTGGAGAACAACAGATATTCTATTCTATAGAGGTGTATCTGAACTACTGTTTTGATCGTTTTAGAAAAGGCAGTGCTAATGGTTTTATTTAACTGGGGCCTGTTGCTGCTATGTATTGATGATTTCATGGTTTTGTATGATTGTGTATATACTTTATATCAAATGGTATCCACTGTTGTTTCTAAGCTGCAGAGCAGCTAGGGCTCTTCTCCACTGAAGCAAGTAAATAAGTAATAAATGCGTACATAACCTTCCCCCTGGTTTATTGTGTGTGCTGCTAAAGCACAGGAAATGATGTCCCACAAGGCAATGATTGCACAGAACATCACAAGAAATGTTCTGTAGAGTAATGCTTATGACGCACAAGGTCTAGAAAAGCTTCAAGACGCTGAGCTTGTCAACCCTAAACTGATGACAAGACAGGAAGATAAAAGGTGATTCAGCAAATTATCTTCAGCTTGCCAGTGTGGTTTTTTTCTTTCAAAACAAGTGTTTTCAAGATTTCTGCTCTGTATTTTGAAATTGATCCCTCTGTCTTTTTGTTGTTGTTGTTGTTGTTCACATTACATATTTCATTCAGTCCCAGGTTGCTTTTTGGATGTTTCCTTCCCATATAAAGCACCTAGTATCATTATCCTACTTGAAAGAAGAAGGACAGAATGAAGGAGAAATGAAGAGGCTTCTTAACATTTTCTCTTCGTGCCATTTTCCATTTTGAAAATTAACCCTAAATTGCTTCTATAATGAAAAAAAAAAATAGTGCCTTCAGAAGAATTCTTTTCTTTCCCTATGTGGAGTTTTTGTAATTAAACAAATCATTAAAGGCTCCAATAAAACTAAGAATAGTATTTTATAATTGGGAATATAACTGTAAGGCCATCCAGTGACACATAAATGAGACGGGCAGCTATATAAATTGAAATAAATAAATGTTTGTGAAAAAAATCAGTTTAAGATTATCTGCAGTACTATTGTCCCATATGACCTTTTGAAGATAAATTATTCTCACAAGTGGTCTATAATTCAGTTAGGTATTGTCTTTTGCCATATGAATCCAGCCTCCATTGTCAAGAGAAGATGTTGCAGTTTAAAATATTCTAGGCAATTAGGATATTACAAAGAAAAGGGAAATCTTGCAGGATTTTGAACAAGTGTCCAAGGGCGATGATTTATTATAAGTGCTCAGTAATTCAAACCAAGGCGATGCTCACAAAGGAGAGGGAGGGGGGAAATGAGCTTTCATTTGAAAAATATGACCTACCAAAAGAGAATTTGCAGAGATTTATTTATCAGGTATTCCTTGGACTATTTAATGCTGTTCTGATCAAGGATGCTTGGATACGATGTGCTTTTCATAAGGTCAGAGCGCTTCCCTTTTTTTTTTTTTGTTATGTAGAGAGGTCCTATTTATTGTATTTTTCTGCTACTATTTTTCCTACTAATAGTTTTAAGTATTATGACATGAATTCCATGACTAAGATTGAAGATCATTAGAAGAATGGCCTTGCCTGCTTATTTCTTCTTTACTCAGCAGTAGGAAGTATAGGAAAACAAGCCTGCAGTGAGATCCTGAAAGAGGGAGGCCTTAATTCTTAGAATTACTTTAATTCTATGAATTTTAAATTAAATTCTTTAATTTAAGGAACCTGACCTTGATTTCCCTGGAGGTGATGAGAGTTTTCCACTTCCTTTCTGAGGTTAATATTAGTCATAATATTAACCTCAAGAAGGAAGTGAAAACTCTCTTCAGCCCTGGGCAATTAGCACATTCCTCATGCAGTCTAAATGGGAAGAAGAATTCCATTTTTACCAAAGCTGAGGTTCTGATGGAACTAGGATTTCATGAAAAAGAAAAGCATCCAAGGCATGTTCATGAAATTGCCATCACATCTAATTTGCCCCAGTGCAAATTTCTACTAGAAAAATTGAATTCCCAGTCTGTTATGAACTCTTTTAGATAACAAAAATAACCAAGGCTAATAGGATTAACTATGGTGTTTAAATACCAAGTCATCTTAAAAATAAATAAAAATTATAAAAGGTATTCCCCAAATATACTCTTTAAGGTTCCTTTAAAAAGTTGGCTTGTTGTGAAATCTATTAAAATCAATTTAGTTGCAAGGGGAATTCACTTATTTGACAGCTATTACATTTTGAAATATATAGCCTCTCACACCAAAAAGCAAAAAGTCTAAACTCGGTGACCTTGATTATCATATTTCATTTCAACATCTGCAGCAAAAATTGGTTAATCTTTTTTGTCCAAGGAACTGCATTTCAAAAATATCTCAAAGGTATGGTTCCCCCCCCCCCCCGCTTCTTCTTCAAAGACAACTGAGCTGTTTTTTTCTTGAGGAGGAAGAAGAAAACATTTCATTTCTCATCCAAGAAGCTTCATCAGTTCTGATGGTGGGAGGATGGAAGAATGGGTACTGGCACTTGAAACTGGATGGTGTGAGGGGGAAGAATAGGTTCTGATAGGATAGTGGAAGAGGGAAGGAAAAGATGGAGGGTGGAAGGGTGAATAGAAAGTCATCTGGTCATTACACTCTCCCAGAGAGGCCATTTGGGGGTTTATCTTGTCCTCAGGTCACATGAATCAGAATGCAATTGGTTGCAGAATCTTCTTGGAACTGTTTCAAAGACTGTGTTGTAAACTGGAGATAGGTAGTGTCTTATCTCTCCCACTCTGTTGAAGGAGGGTATTCAATTCTAACATAGATGGTTTCTTTTACTCCTCTTTTAAAATAATGGTCCTATTTCAAAATGTGGAATTTGCAATCTTCAAAAGAGTGATTTTTGCCTTTCAAATACAGATGGGCTGCTGCATCTTGTCTTGATGGATTTGATCTCTTACATTGTGTCATTTGTTTGTGAAGTGGTTGTTTTGTTGCACATGTCTCACTGCATAGTATTGCATATATCATATTCCTCAGTTTGTATCTGGTGTTTTATCCTTGGGGTGGACAAGCTTCTGCCATAGTATATTTTTGGGTTTAAAATATACATGTAAGTTGTGTTGGTTGAAAATAATCCTGAGTTTTTCAGCTTTTTCTGGCACGAATATCTGAAAAGCTCAGGAGGATTTTCAACCAAAAAGTTCTGCCTTGGTGTATTTTTGGGTTTAAAGTGTATATGTATGTTGGGTTGATCTCAAGTGTCAGTACCTATTCTTCAGTAGTGGGTTTCAAATCCCGGTGCTACCAGTTCGCTATCGGTGGCAGGCAGTGCTTCTGCGCATGTACAGAGCATCTGGGGGGTGAGTGGAGCCTCCCACCACCGCTACCGGTTCGCCCAAACTGGGGCAAACTGGGGCAAACCGGGAGCAACCCACCACTGCTATTCTTCTATCCTCCCATTCTCAGAAATAATGAAGCTTCTTGGATGAGAAGTGAAATGTTTTCTTCTTCTTCAAGGAAAAAACAGTCCAGTTTCTTTTTGAAGAAAAAACACCTTTGAGACAATTATGACCTGGATGACTAAGAATCTACACAGACTTCAAAAGGAGAAAACAAATAAATATGATTTAAGGGTCATATGGATATATATCTAATAATTGAAGCAAAATAGTTTAATCCTTTTGGTTTGGGGAATTGACAAACCTTTACAGTTTTTTCTTTTTCAGAAAATTATCATTTCCTTTATTTAAATAGTTTATTTAAATAGTTAGCTTTATTTAGTTTATTTAAATAGTTAACTTTACTAAAAGTCCATAATAGAAAGATGATAATTTTGCTACTGAGTTTCAGCTAGATAATTTCACAGTTTCATATACCATATATTTGGTTATCCATCCAATTTGCATTAAGATCTTCAGGTGAGAACAATTTTAAACTTCATAGTCTCCCTCCCTTCCTCATTCTCTCATGCCATTATTAAACAAAGTAAGTTAATAAGGGTTTTTTTGGCCAGGACCAAAGATTATTTATTTTGAGAGATATGGACTTTCCCCCTTTATTCTGCCCTGGGTCCCATTATTTTTGCCTTCATCTGCTGCCTTCATTAATTAAGACTGAGAGAATATTAATTGATCTTACTGCCAGTTTTACTTTTCTCAAGGTGACAGCAATCATTAACAGGGTAAAAAAGGAAGGACAAGTTTGGTCTTCATGTAGTTCAGTGGTGTCAAACTTGATTTCATTGAGGGCCACATCAGGGTTGTGTTTGACCTCAGGGAGGGGGCATAGCTAGGGTGGGTGTGGCCAGTTCAATGTCACTCATGTCAGTGCCTGTAGTGACGCAAGCGCTCTGCCAGCAAAAATGGGCTCCTGAGCTCCATTTTCAGCTGAGATGGCCTCCTGCAACCCTCTGGCAGAGTGTAAACACTTTATCACAGACAAGAAGGAAGCCAAATCCAATAGTTGATTGTCCTTTGGATGAGAAAAGATATGCATGACTTTTATACACATTGATATTTTAATTGTTTGTCCCACCCTAGTTTTATGTTTATCTAACAGCAGTTGGGAACTGCTGGAGCCATGGTGGTGCAGTGGTTAGAATGCAGTACTGCAGGCTACTTCTGCTGACTGCCGCCTACCTGCAATTTGGCAGTTCAAATCTCACCAGCCTCAAGGTTGACTCAGCCTTCCATCCTTCTGAGGAGGGTAAAATGAGGACCCCAATTGTTGGGAGCAATATGCTGACTCTGTAACCCCGCTTAGAGAAGGCTGTAAAGCACAGTAAATTGCTGGATCACTTCTCAATCATCAGATCACCCATTCTGCATATCAACTATATATGTGTTGGGGTGAGAAAGCTGCCAGTAAAGCAAGACATGTTGCTTCACTGTAGTTTTCTCAGCAGGTTTATGCAATTGTTCTGAATGTTTGATTTACTGTAATTTTAATCATAAGATAAATATTTGTGACTGTGAATACAATGAGCTGCCAGACAGTAACAGCTGATTCCTCTTTGTAATTCTAACCAAATGGGAAAGAAGAAGAGGAAGGGGTTTTAAGGATAAAGATTTAACTCTGGTCTGCCAAGCCTGAAAATGGAGGCTTTTTTGTTTTTATCAAAAATGTATCCAAATGATTTGTGTTGTTTAAATAATGAACTTGAGATATTGATAGAATCCAGGCAGATAAACAACAGATGCTTTTCTTAGCCTAGAATTCCAACTCAAGTTTAGCAAATTTCAGAAGACAAAGAAATCAGATGAAGTCACTGTTAAGATATCTAAAGAGCATGGCAAAACTGTATCTTCATTACCAAAACACTGGCTTTGATATTCCAGATTTTGTTGGTTATTACTGAGAAACCATAGCAAATTCTAATCTGTACTTGGGCCCACCAAAATGTTGAGAGTTTCATTCATCAGTTGGGAGAAAACATGTCTCAGAATATTGTGGATATGGAACTTAAATCAACAAAAATACTAAAACTATTACTTTTACGAATGTAGCTAGCACAGGATTCTTATCTTGCAAATGTTGTACTGCTGGCTCAAGGGAATTGAGCTTTTAAATCTGATAAAAATTCTGCATTCATTCAAATTCTGATCTCAATCATCTCAAAATCTATTTCTGTCATGTGAATACAAAGTAATTTTTCAAAATTATCATAAATGGTCTACCTTTAGTCTAGACCCATGATGGCAAACCTATGTATGCGTGCCACAAGTGGCATGCAGCACCTTCTCTGTGGGTGCTGGGGTAAGACATCGCCCCCGTTTAGCTCCACCGCGCAGGTGCATGTGGCTTCTGCTAGCCAACTGGTCATTGCGTCTCTGCCGGGCATGCGGTGTATGAGAGGGCCATGTGCATATGTGCCAGCGTGGGGCACGTGCAGGGTCTGTATGTGCTTGCACGGGGGCCCTTGCATGGGGCCACACACACATTGCATTTTGGACAGTCAAGCACGCACGCACATTTGCACGCCTGCTTTGGACACTTGGTCTGGAAAAGTTAGCCATCATTGGTCTAGACGAAATGATGAAAGTTTAGCTTAGATTTTATTTATTTTTTATTATTTATTTATTTATTTTGTTAAGCATATGTAAGATAAAAGATAAAAGTATAAACATAATTTGAATAAATGAAAAGAGTAAGTAAAAAGGAATATAAGGGCAGGGACGATAGGCACGCTGGTGCACTTACAGACCTCTTAGGAATGGGGTGGGGTCAACAGTAGACAATTTAAGGTTTGGGGAAGAAACTAGAGACAATTCCAGGCCACTCTATGACTGAAGTCATATTTTTTGCAATTGAGTTTGGAATGGTTTACCTTGAGTTTGTATCTATTATTTGCTAATGTATTGTTGTGATTGAAGCTGCAGTAGTCATTGACAGGTAGGACATTGTGGCAGATAATTTTATGTACTATGCTTAGGTCAGACTGAAGTCGGCATAGTTCTAAGTTAACCCAAAATAAACCCAAAATTTGGAGTCTGGTGGCATAAGGTATTTTATTGTGGGTAGAGGAATGGAAGACTCATTTCGTAAAATATCTCTGGATTCTCTCGACTGTATTTATGTCAGATATGCAGTGCGGGTTCCAGACACATGAGCTGTATTCAAGAATTGGTCTAGCAAATGTTTTCTATGCTCTAAGTAGTAAAATATTACCGGAGAAGAAACTATACAAGATTAGGTTTATAACTCTTAATGCCTTTTTGGCAATGTTGTTACAGTGGGCTCTGGCACTTAGATCTTTAGAAATGAATACTCCAAGATCCTTGACAGAGTGAGGGTCATCTACAAGGTCATGTCCACCTAATTTGTATTTTATGTTTTGATTTTTTTTTTTTTTTGCCAGTGTGAAAGACAGAGCATTTGTTGGTTGAGATTTGAAGTTGCCACATGTTAGACCAATCTGACCCATAGTCAAGGTCTTTTTGAAGGGCATTGTCGGTGGTGTTGAATAGTTTAACAACGTCAGCAAAGCTTCTAATATGATCGCAAAGGTCATTTATGTAAAGTATGAAGAGTGTTGGATCTAAAACATTGCCTTCGGGAACACCACTGTTAAAATGTACAGGATTTGATAGACACTTCCTATTTTGATGGCTTCTTGTCTGTTTGAAGGAAGGCAGCTATCCATTTATGTAGGAGTCCAGAAATGCTATAGGATTTTAGTTTTAGAAGTAATTTGTCATAAAATTACTTTATTTATTTAGTGCTTAGACTGATGAAGTAAACACGAAGTGAATGTGTAGTAATTGACTTAGGGAGAAGATCACTGTTTTAGGGGATAGTCATCTATGTGTTGATTGATTGATTGATTGATTGATTATATGCCATCAAGTCATGTTCAACTACAAAGACTGCATATATAGATATTATCCATGACAATCTGTAAAGCTTTTTACAAATTACTTATGATTAATATTAAAACATTGAATCATGGCAAAAGCAAACTTCCACCCAACTCATATTAGAGAAAGAAAAGAAGAGCAGACAGAATGGCTTTAGCTTTCTGGAGTGCAAAACTACAATGGGAAAACCATTATAATGAGGGATACTTTCAATAGAATAGAATAGAATAGAATAGAATAGAATAGAATAGAATAGAATAGAATAGAATAGAATAGAATAGAATAGAATAGAATAGAATAGAATAGAATAGAATAGAATAGAAAACAGAGTTGGAAGGGACCTTGGAGGTCTTCTAGTCCAATTCTCTGCCTAGACAGGAAAACCTATAGCATTTCAAAAAAAATGGTTATCCAATCTCTTCTTTAAAATTTCCAGTGTTGAAGCGTTTACAACTTTTGGAGGCAAGTTGTTCCACTGATTAATTGTTTTGTCAGGAAATTTCTAGATTGCTTCTCTCCTTGATTAGTTTCCACCCATTGCTTCTTGTCCTGCCTTCAGGTGCTGTGGAGAATAGCTTGACTCCCTCTTCTTTGTGGCAGCCCCTGATATATTGGAGCATTGCTATCATGTCACCCCTAGTCCTTCTTTTCATCAGACTAGACTACCCAGCCATTCTTTATATGTTTTAGCCTCAAGGCCCCTAGTCATTTTTGTTGCTCTTCTCTGCACTCTTTCTAGAGTCTCAACATCTTTTTTACATTGTGACGACCAAAATTGAATGCAGTATATCAAGTGTGGCCTTACCAAGGCATTATAAAGTGGTATTAACACTTCACGTGATCTTGATTCTATCCCTCTGTTTATGCAACCTAGAACTGTGTTGGCTTTTTGGGCAGCTGCAGCACACTGCTGGCTCGTATTTAAATGATTGTCCACTAGGACTCCAAGATCCCTCTCACAGTTGCTACTGTTGAGTGAGGTAGCACATATACTGTACCTGTGCATTTTGTTTTTCTTACCTAAATGTAGAACCTTCCTTTTTTCACTACTGAGTTTCATTTTGTTAGATAGCACCCAATGTTCAAGTCTATCAAGATCCTTCTGTATCTTACGCCTATCTTCTGGAGTGAAAACACATTTAATTTCTTTCACTGGATGATTATGACACATCCACATACAAAATACAATCCACATTTTCTTCTCAAAAACTAAACTGTTAAAATTTCCTAATTTTATTTTAATATAATTCATTATTCTTAGGGGTGCGATGGCTCAGCAGTTGAAGATGCTGAGCTTATCAGCTGAAAAGCTGATAGCCCAGGTTTGAGACCCAGTGCTATACAATGGGGTGCGCTCCCATTACTTGCCCTGGCACAGGACCACCTAGCATTTCGAAAGCATGCAAATGCAAGTAGATAAATAGGTACCACTTCAGTGGGAAGTTAACAGTATTCTGTGCACCTTGTCATGTAGTCATGCTGGCCACATGACCACATGTCTTCATGTCTTCAGACAACACTGGCTCCCTCAGCTAAGAAATGAAGATGAAATAGAAGAACCTGGAAGAGGGGGATCCCTAGTGAACAAACCAAATTAGGAATTAAGTGTCAGTCTTGACTATACATCACTTTTACTTAGAAATAAGGAGAAATAAGGCTTTCATGAGGATAATAAGGAAATGTTGGTGCATATCACTGAGGTATAAATATGCAAAGCATCTTGATTGCATAAAGACCCACAAGAATGAAAGAGAGGGAAGCATCTGAGCTCCTAGCTGCTGTTCAACATGCCTGGCAGAGAAGATATAATCTTGAAACAGCCTGAGTGGCACAGGAGGCTAATGCCTCCTACCAGGGCAGCATTTAACATCCAGCTGCCTGCAATTACTGTGAGTTCAATTCTCACCAGGCCCAAGGTTGACTCAGCCTTCCATCCTTTCTAAGGTGGGTAAATTGAGGACCCAGTTTGTGGGGGCAATAAGCTGACTTTGTATAAATATACGTAAGTATGAAGGCTATTGCTTAACGCATTTTAAGCCGCCCTGAGTCTCCGGAGAAGGGCGGCATATAAATCAAATTAAAAATTTTTTTTTAGATATTTCCTAGGTATAGGGGTATCAGCTTTATTATTCGGTTTTTGGTCATTTCCAGTTGAATATCAGTCATGATACAATTGATACCAGTTAGCCAGAATTATCTCTTAGTAACCATTTCTTTGACGTTTTGTAAGTTTCAGCTGGCGAGATATGAAGTCCAACGATAATAACAAATAATAGAATCATGAGGTCTATTCTTTAATAACTTACACTTCTGGCTGTTATACCATGGCCTGAATAAAGCATAAATCTTTGCTTTAATGAACGACACATTAATTTTGTAAGGAACCAAATCATTGTGACAGAACTTGGATGTTAAGCAATTTTAAATGTCAAAGATTCTGCCTTCTGTATGCACTTCCTAAATGTGAATAACATATTCTTGATAATTTCACTAGAAAAGCAAATTATAGCCAAACATATCAGTTTTCCACAGAACTGAAGTATTTAATGGAATACAGATGTCTGTAAATGTAAGTTATTAAAGAACAGACTTCATGACCAAGGCGTTATTTGTGTAAGAGCCCCAATGGCGCAGTGATTAGAATGCAGTACTGCCGGCTGCTTTTGCTGACTGCCGGCTGCCTGCAATTTAGCAAGTTTGAATCTCCCCAGGCTGAAGGTTGACTCAGCTTTCCATCCTTCCAAAGTGGATAAAATGAGGACCCAGATTGTTCGGGGCAATAGGCTGAACTCTGTAAATTGCTTAGAAAGTGCTATAAAGCACTGTGAAGCAGTATATAAGTCTAAGTGCTATTGCTAAATATTTGGTTCTTCTTGTGAAATTAAAAAAACAATAAGTATAAATGATGATTTGGGCTCATGATTCCATTTTCAGAATAATTGTATTGATCTGATATTGGTTGATTCTAGAAGTTCCAACACAGTAGCTATGAACCCCAAGCTTAGCAGCCCCAATTTTGTTTTTCTCTTTTAAATCTTGTACATTTTTGAAAGCAAATATGCAAAAATGGAAAACAGTTCTGACAGCAAATGGGGAGAACATTGGCGAAGTCAACATCAGACGAGGAATCTTACAAGGGGACTCACTCATCACTACTGTTCAACATCACGTTAATTCCACTGACAATAATCCTAGGAAACACAAAACTGGGCTACCAAATCTCAAGCCAACATGACAAAATAAACCTTCTACTATATATGGATGACTTAAAACTGTGTGCAAAAAGCACCACTTAACTTGAATCAATACTCAACACAGTTCAACTGTTCAGCAGTGACATCAGAATGAACTTTGGACTTGAAAAATGTGCTATAGTATACATGCAGCGAGGAAAAAATAGAAGGAATAGAACTGAGAAATGGAAGCATCATGAAAGCATTAGCAAAGAATGACAGTTACAAATACCTAGGTATATTAGAAGCAGATAACATTGTGAATGGAAAACTCAAAGAGTCAACACGAAAGGAGTACATCAGGAGGGTCTGCAAAATATTAAAATCAAAACTGAATACTGGAAACATAATTAAAGCTATTAATACATGGGCAGTTCCAGTGATATGCTACCCAGCTGGAATCATCAACTGAACTGTGGCTGAACTGTAAAACCTGGACCAGAAAACATATAAACTTTTGAATGCGTACCACGCATTACAACCATGAAGTGACACTGACAGGTTGTATCTGCCAAGAAGAATAGGGGGCAGAGGGCTACTGCAAATCCATCAAACTGTAGAAGAAGAAAATGAAGTTTGAATGATTATGTGAACCAAAGTACAGAAAGTTGCTGCAGGCTGTGAAAACCAAGAACATTATAAAAACAACATTAAAAAGGCATAATATAAGGAAAAACAGTTGGATAACAGATTAAATGGATGGAAAATCAAAGCTTTGCATGGACAGCACTTGAAAAACATTGAAGGAAAATGCGATAAGAACTTGACATGGGCATGGCTTAAGAAAGGAATCATCGAGAAAGAAATGGAAGGTTTAATACTTTCTCCTCAAGAACAAGCACTACAAACTAATGCCATGAAAGCAAAGATACAAAAATCCATTGACAATCCAAACTGCCAGCTTTGCAATAATGAAGTTGAAACTGTTTCATACTTTCAGTGTAGCAAAATTGCGCAAACTGATTACAAAGCTAGACATGATCGAGTTGCTAAATTGGTCATTATGTAAAAAATACAACATACCTGTATCCAAAAAGTCATGGGAGCAGAAAGTGGAAAAAGTTATCGGAAATGAGACCATAAAGATCTTGTGGGTCTTTCAAATACAGATGGATAGTCATTTGGAACATAACACGCCAGATATCATGGTTGTTGAAGGCCGAAGCATAAGTTTATTGATATTGCTGTACCAGGAGACGCCAGAGTTGAAGAAAAAGAACCGGAAAAAATCACAAAATATCATGATCTGGCTATCGAAATTACACTGCTATGGATTAAACATGTAACAGTGATACCCATTGTCATCGGGGCACATGGTACCATGTCTCAGAATTTTACAAAGCACATCAAGAAATTGCAGCTTCCTGCAATAACACCAGCAGAACTGCAAAAAACTGCACTACTTGGAACATAATATATTTTAAGAAGATATTTGGTTGATACCTAGGACATTGGCAGCAACCTGTATCAACCGCTAGCACCAATCAATTGTATTTGTGACACATTTTTAAATGTCCAGTTGACTGAATTTCATGTTTAATGAATAAAAGAGATAACAACATCAACAACAACAACAACAATAAATAATTAGCAGCAAAAATTACTGGGAACACTAAATTGACAAAGTTTTTGAAAATGAGCAAGTCAATATCATGTGAGAATTTCAGACAAAACATCTGGCCCACAACACGCCTTACATTACTATTCTGGAAAAGAAAAAAATCTGGTTCAATGATATTACTATATCAGGTGTTGCAGGAATTGAAGAGAAGCAGCTAGAAAAAGTAATAAAATATTGTGATTTGCAAATTGAAGTTGAGCAATTACAGAGGAAGAAATCAATGGTTGTATTCATAGTAATAGAGGTCTTTGGAGAAATACCCAAAAGGCTGCTTAATACATGGAAATTTTGAATTTATTAGACCAGAATATCCTGACTTTGCAAAAAAAAAAAAAGTCAACCACCCTACTTGGAACTGCCTATATACTCAACATTACCTTAACTACTCTTAGGTCCTTGGTTAGGAGTTGAACTGTTAAGTTTTTATGAATCTGAAACTGTGAATCAGATTGAAGACTGACCATAACAATAATCCCCCAGTGAGGTGCTAGCTTGATATGGTTATGGGGCTTGTGTGGTCTGAGGAAGATGAAAGCTATGCCAGTGATTCAACCATACTGGACAGGTCTCATCAGAGGAGTCAGACAAAGAGTGTCTCTCCCATAAACAATATAGTGAGATGTAAGTTATGGAAATCCATACCAGCTTGGTTGTTGCCTGGGTCAATAAGGACCATGCTAGATGTGAGTTCCTGGGCATCTGGTGAAAAATGGGCGTCAGGATTCAGGATATTGGTTGAGCAACCAGGGCCAGCAGCTGCAGAACTACTGGAACAAAAGGTGTTTAATGTCACAGATATACAGTGATTAAAAACAAAGAAATAATGATATTTTATTATAGACTAAATCCAACAAGAAGAGAATATTTGAAATGAATGCACTGGTTCTGGAAAGAGCATCCTGAATCAGAAATAATAGAACAGAGACTAACAGATCAACATCGAGTTATAATATAAAATGAAGAAGTCACAGAAGCAGAATTGGAAGAACTGCAAAGGTCTATCCAGGGCAAAGAAATCAAAGCCTTGCCAGATTGCAGAGACAAATCAGGAGGAGTTGGCATAGAAGAATCCAGAGGAGATATAGAACTATTTTCATTTGGAAACCAGGTACCCTCTCCTCTGTCACATGATCAAAATTCAAATGCTTGGCAAGTGGCATGCATTTTTAATGGTTGCAGTGTCCCAGTTTCATGTGATCACCTTTTGCAAACTTCTGACAATGAGGAAGCCAGATTCATTAACAACCATGTTACTAACTTAACAGCTGCAGTGATTCACTAACAACTGTGGCAAGGAATGTCATAAAATGGGGTAAAACTCAGTTAATAACTGTCATGCTTAGCAACAGAAATTTTGGGCTCAATTGTGGTCGTATGTTGAAGACTACCTGTAATAGGAAAGAATCCCTTGGTAATGTAACATCACACATGTCGTCTTTCTGTTAACTCTGGAAGAGAGACAGAGAAGTGGATGACTATATATATTTACAGTATCCATATGCTATCCTTTCCCACCTAGGCAGCACCAAGCAGTCAAAAAGAGAAGATTATTTAATCTCTCATGTATCCTTGCTTCCACTGACCCTGAAACAACAAAGTAATGTATTAAAATATTCTTCAACCAGAATTCTACTCTCTACAGCTCATGGTCACTATTTCTGGAAAAACAAAAATCCTCTCACCTCTGACTCTACACAAAAAAGAGACAAAAACAAATTGTAAGCACAATTTTCCCACTTCAGTCTATGTTCTTGATTTGCGGGTTGCATGCATACAAAGAAGTCCTGAGTGGCTGTTACAAGATGGATTTGCAGAGCTTCCAAGTTGCTTGTCCCATCAAACATTTTATGAAATAATAGTGTAAGAATGAAATTTAGCAGCAAAAAAGCAGGGTCAGGCAAGAAATAAACCAATGAAAGAATGGACCAAACCCGGCATTTTAAGAGCTGCAGTGCTGCAAAACAATTAGCTCTTCTCCAATTTCAGATAAACTGGCACTGAATCAAAGAAAAAAAAATGAAGAAATCAAAATTCAGTATATCCTAGCTTAAAAATAAGACTGCCTATTACTTTTGAAAGAAACAGAGGAAGATTGAGAGCTGAATGTTTAACTATGGTATTTCTAACGATAATAGTTCTGAGAACCACATCCTAGACCCGTGATGGCGAACCTATGGCAAGGGTGCCACAGGTGGCACATGGAACCGTATCGGTGGGCATGCGAGATCAGCTCTGGTGCACATGCGTGCGCCGGCCAGCAGATTTTCGGGCCTTCTGGGCCCACCAGAAGTCAGGGAACACGCTGTTTTCAGCCTCCAAGGTGGGGAAGGCAGTTTTCGCCCTCCCCAGGCTCCTAGAAAGACTCTGGAGCCTGGGGAAAGTAAAAAACGGTTCTACTGGGCCCACTGTGCCATCGCGTGCCAAAAGCAGGGGGAGCACAGGGGGCGGGGCGCATAGAATTATGGATGTGGGCACGCGTGTGTATGACCCCCCTGCGCTTCCCCTGCTTTTGGCACGCGATGGCAAAAAGGTTAGCCATCACTGTTCTGGACTGCTGAGCTGTGCCCCCAGAATGCTCAACTGATGTACAATATTTGTAAATAAATTCAAGCACATTGTGAATTTCCTCAAATAAACTGAACCCGGGAAAGCACTAGGTGTGGGAAGCAAGTGATTGTGGCAACATATAATTTTATTGGGATTGGTTCAATTCCTGGTTAACAATATGGGTACATCATAGATTTGCATAATTTTATTTTGGTAGATACTATAGACAATTTTATTTTTAGTCACATATATAAACCTGACTTGGCATTCACTTTTGAAAATCTATTTTAAGTACAAATCAACTATTGCAAATTGGCACATCATATGCAAATTCTAAACTTTATGTATCACAGGTACTTTTTGTATGATCTAAAGGTTATTATAGTTGGATATGAATTCAGGAATGAAAGATGTTGCTGTGGGGCGGGATTTCCAGTATGGACGTGGACTTTTTATTTTATTGTTTTAATTCTACGTGACTACCACAGTATGTTCACACCTTTAGTTCATTGAGGAAATTAGTTTTCAGTGGTATGTTTATACATGGTTTTCATTGTAATAAATTCTCAGGGAAATTCTGAGATGCACTTCTTCTAAACTCATTCATCTTTTCAGTTTCACATTCTCAAGTTGGGTTGCTGAAGTAGAAGACTTCCAAGATTCCTTCCAACTCCGTTATTCTGTTCAATGTGGTTACCTGTTTTTAATATTACATTTTTAATGATCCCTCAGTAAGTCTTTTTAACTGTACTTTTTCATTAGTTTAATTGTATTCTAATTGCCAGTTGTCTTGAGTGCTATTTATTCATAATAAATAGTTATATATTCTGACATTCCATCCAAAATCTGTACACAGGGAACAGTCTAAGATGTTCACCCTTTGATAGTTAACATTTGATTGTGTACTGTTTTTAGTGTCCTGCGAGCTGCCCAGAGTTGTGGTTATGATATAGGCAGGTATACAAATCTTTTAAAATTAATTCAATAAATAAATAAGTTTAAAATGCTATTTTAACATGAACCTTATAGCTCCTAGACTGCCATCTGCAAAATTTTAATTTTCCTAGACATGGAAACTTTCTAAAACAGTCACAGGGTAGTCTATTTTGTCTTATAGGGGCGCTCTACTTCTGAACGTATCCCAGCAAGCTCCATGGGATTCTATAGATTCATTTTCAACCTGAAAAAGGGAAGGAAATGGTAACTAGAATGTCAGTGGAAGAAAATTCAGCTCTTTTGAGAACTTAAATTCTGCTTCTTATAGATTCTAAATGTGGGAGTTTGAGGGTTGTATGAGGGGCTGTGTAGTTATCTTCTTTCATATGTTAAATGTTTGTCTTAAATTTAACTTAAATGTCTATCTTAAATGTTCGTATAGAGTATGATGATGTATGAAGACCTGTGAGCAAATTCCAGAAACTCCAGACTTGGATTTCTGGAAATATTTTATTGCTAATGGGGTAGTGTACAGAATCTTGAGAGTCTGCCAAAATAATTATCTGCACAACTTATATCTGGTATAATTAAAATTGGAGTGACTTTCCCACGCTTTCCCCTGGACTCAAGAATCTTGTCTCCTTTCTTCTGTCTTGCTGCCTCTTCTGTGTTCTAAGATGTTAGTTATTCCGTCACATGACACTGAAATGGCATTAGAGAAAACCATACAACCTGCACAGGATCCAAGAACACAGCTGTTACCTTTTGACCACACAGATAGCTCTTTCCTGAAATGCTGCCTTGCATGGTGAACTGATTGGATTGAAAGCAAATTTTAGTACCAGTCTCTCTGAAGTAGACTATTTATTGCACTAAGTGGACATATCTAATTCCCAACTCCCATTCCAAACTCTATATTGTTTATGTATAAATCACAAACATGGATTTACATCAATTAACTATAAAGAATGTGATTTCCTTTCTAGTATGAGTTTTAATCTTTCTATATAAAAACCAGCATAATTCAGCACTGTTAGAAAGCATTATAACTACCAGAAGGCTTTAGTTCTTAAAAATTCTCAGCAATGGTCATGCTGGCTCTGGGATTTGAAAAGGGAAAAGAGATGAACAAGGGTTTGAAAATTTGAGGATAGGATGCAACAATAACAGCTGTTTTATGTTTGTTTGTTTTTATATTTTAGAATCAATTTTGACTCCTGGCAACTGCATGGAGGAGTCCCTGAAATTTTCTTGCAAGATTTTTTGGAAATTGCTTACCATTGCCTGCTTCCTTGGGCTGAGAGAAACTGAATGACCAAGCTGTGCCTAAGGTGGTGCTAGAAAGTTACAATCTCCCATTTTGTAGCCTGATTCCTTGAATTGCTATACCAAACTGACTTTTGGCAAGGGCTATTTAGTTTATAGCGGGCGGGGGGGGGGGGAATGGCTACAGGAAGTATGATTAAGGTTTACAGAATGATACATAAAGGATAAATTGTGATCCGTTTTTCTCCATTTCCCATAAGATTAAAACTAGAAGCCACCAATGAAAATTACTACCAATAAATGTTTAACTAGTAAGAGAAACTATTTCCTCATGCAGTATGTAAACAGCCAGTAGAATATGCTGCCAGAAGAAGTGAAGTGGATTGCTAGATTTAATGACTGGAACTAAATAAACTCCTAAAGGCTGTCAGTGGTTACTAACATTGATTATTGATGTTTCTTGCAGACATGGGGATAATCTAACTTTCCATACTAGGTGCATAGGAACTACTAAGGGTGAAGACCTATTTGTGGGCTTCCTGATGCATCTTCTGACTGCTAGTTAGATGGGCCTAAGCAATGTTTTTGTTTTTGTTTTTGTTTATGTTTATTAAATTTATATACCGCCCTTTTCCTGAAGGACTCAGGGCGGAGTATAGCCATGATAAAACAGTGAACCATACAACATTAAAACCTATTTAAAACTGAATTAAACAAATTTGGCTCTCTCCATTAAAAACCCATAATTTAAAATGCCCTGTCCAAATTTTTATTCAGCCAGGCCAGCCTGTTGAAACAACAGTGTCTTAAGAGCCCAGCGAAAGGTACGGAGATCGGGGATTATATGTATCCCAGAGGGTAGTTTGTTCCAGAGGGGAGGTGCCCCCACAGAGAAGCCTCTTGCCCTTGGGGCCACCAGCCTACATTGTTTTGCCGATGGCACCCTGAGGAGCCCCTCTCTGTGGGAGCGCATTAGTCGGTGGGAGGCTATTGGTGGCAGAAGGCAGTTCCATAAATATCCGGGCCCTAAATCATGGAGCACTTTAAATGCGGCCACATTCTGGACCAGTTGGAGCCTCCAGGTGCTCTTCAAGGGGAGCCCCATGTAGACTCATCTAAATCAATGGTCTTTAAGCTAATTATGATTAAGATTTCAAATCAATAATTGTTTTCCTTATTTGGCTACATGGGGACATTTTGTTTTTCCTTATAAGTAATAGATAAAGTATCTGGTTCACTAGACAATTATCATCCATCAAATGTAATTGGATCTGATATTCCTGAATCTCATCATTCAAGGGAATTTCTGATGTTAAAAACCCATGGTTAGAAAACTGGATGCTCAGCGATATTCTCCTTTGTGGGTCTTGAATGCAGGATATTTTCCACTAATGATATTTTGTAAAAAGGAGATAACAGAATAGTTTTGTTATATATTACAAGATGGTTTTACATTGCTGGATCTACAAAACTACAAGGCAAGAAGTAAAACCAAACCAAACATGGAACTATATGCTGGAAAACAATTCTTTCTATTCTCTGATCTCAAGGAAGGAGGTCTCATTAGAATGTTTTACATCCAACATACTGGATAATAATAATGTTTGTATAGGAACACATCTAGAAGTTACTAAATTGACAAAGTTTGTCTTAGACTATAATTATTTCTATATATAGTGAAAATTTTGGCTATCAGAATTTCAGAAATTTCACAAAAATATACAACTATATGGTAAATATTGAAATAAGCTCAATAGCTTTTTGGAAATTAAATATGATACAAACTCTTAAAATATAACAGAAGTAGTTTACATTACAAAGCAGATGACATCTGAAATATATTTGCTAAATATTATTTAATATTACATCATTCACATCCCCTCTTCCAGTTTTAGAAGTTATTCACATTATATGGATGAGTTGCTCGTTTGAGATTATAAGAGATGATCAGATGGCATGGCAATGAAAAGCAACTAGGGAGAGAGAAAAACTCTGCAGATGAAGATACGTGGCTTTACTGCCAGTTTTTATTTTGAAAGAACTAGGGAATCTTTTCTCCCATTCCTACCCAATTCTTTACTGTGATTGCACATTGCAAGAAAATATTAGCAGTCCTTCAGAGAAGCTCATCCATCAGCTATGGATGAAACAGATTGGACACATGTAATTTTTATCTGGCAAGGGAAATTCCAGAGGCACTGATAAATTGTTAGAGGTCAGGGACTGGGATTTTCCTTTCTTTCTTATCTTATTCCTTGGAAAGAATTTACATTCTCTCTACTGCCATCAAGAGGAAACAATAAAGGAAATGTGTAGCAACAATTGCATGTTGCTTCATATTCAACTTCTTTAATAACTCTCCATCACTTCGTGACTGTCATAGTATTCTGAGGCCAACTTCCTAAAAATTTTGCCTGACTCAAACAATTACTGTATAATAAAGCTAGATTCTTATCTCCTTCACCATCGAAGCTTGAACTGCCACCTATCCCAGTTTGGCTGATATTCTGCCTAGGAAACAAGTTTTGACCAGTGCTTTCACACTGATATGGTCCTGCCCCTGCTGCTACGATGTGCCCCATTTGACGATTTCAAAAGGTGTTCTTTGCTCTCGTGATATGGTTCTCCTGCCTCTATCCCTGTGTATGTGTCAGAGACAGGAGAAGCCCTTCTGTCTGTCACATGGCAAGGTTTGTTGGAGAAAAAGTGATGTGGATGACCACCATATCTACATATAAAGCTACTGACTACTTCTTTCCAGAAGATGAGGACAGTTCTGGATTAACCATTAAGCACAGGACATCAAAGGAGAGGGAACTTGAGTTTTTTCTCTAGCTATCAAGCTCTTGGCTCCTTCACTGCTACATTCAACTTTAGTTTTCAGCACTCGGTGAATAGAGTAAATGTTTTCTCTAGGCAATATTGTTCCCAGAACATTATTATTTTATTTTCAAAAACTATTGCTTAAATGTTCAAGTCAAGTTTATATTATTTCACAAGTTTGTTTCAGAGATGAAATAAAAGTGAAATTAAATTAAATTTTACTAATGTAATTAAAATCATTCATACACCCCAGGCACACACGCGCGCGCGCGCGCACACACACACACACACACACGCCAACAAGCTGATGAAGATACAAGAAAGTTTTATTACTCAATTATCCAATTATGATTGGGGCATTTCCTTAATAGAACAGTGTCTTAAACAATGATGGTTAAGTTTATATAGCATTTCCATACACATATTCATTAGTTAGTTAACAAGCATGATTTAACAGTTTATATTTAAGACATTCATACAGTTGAGTAACTTGGGTGTTTCTTACCAAAACATAGTATTTGTATACTCTTCCTTCTCAACTGATAACAACTAATGTTGTGATTTAGACATCTATATTCTTGATGTTAAATAGAGTTTGGGACATCCCTGTACAGACCGGGATAGATAGCTTATTCTATCAAAGTATGTAATTTAGTTTATAAAGGGATTTTTCCCATGTTTAAACAGCTTAAAGCTTAAACTTACCAAAAGCTTACTAAATTTCCCTCACAGATGGTATTTTCAGGTGTCTTCTCCAATACAAAATAATGTGGAATAATGTTATTGCTAGTATTTAATTCTTTTTTACTAGAAATCTTTAGCAAATTGCTCTCCAGAGGAATCCACCATTAGCTTTGTGTATCCCTAATGTTATGCACTTGAAAATAACAACGATAAAAAAGCATTTTTGTATGAAAAATCTTTGTTATGTGTATGCCGTCTGACCCTGGAGACTTGTGATTAGGCAAATCTATATTTTTCAAAAGTGCAAAACTACAAATTCTTCAAGAATAAAATAATTCATTGCTGTCTCCATATTACATAGCATGAAATTATCACAGTCTTATAGTCTAAACATGATATTTCCAAAGAATCAGATAAGCTGATGAAAAACAGTTTGAAAATCGCTGTATCATGAAATGCATCTGCAATTTTTGGTGAATGGTTTGGTGACTTTCCCAATGTCATAACCTCATAATCTCTGGATATGTTGGATCTGGATTCTAGAATTCCTTGGCAGTGTAAATCACATATATTGGTTAATTTGAAACTCTAAAAATTGCAATTCCAACAAATCTGTCAGTATGTGGGGGTGGGGAGAATTTATAATAGTTTGATATTTTATGATTAGAAGTTACAAACACAATTTTACATCATATTTCAGCAGAAATGAGAAACAAATATTCTCAGTTTTGTGATTAATGCCTTCTGTAAAAAATTAGCTCTACAGAGTATACATTTTAAAATAACTCCTAGTTTTAATTTTCCAGATATTCCTCCTGTTAAATTTTAAAATCTTCACTGCATTAATGATTGTATTGAAATAGTTGATCAATATAATAATTTTATTTTTTGAAAAAAATCCTCTTTAAACTAAGCTTAAAGTATTGATCTATTATCATGACAACTGATTTCAGTGATCTAAAATAATATTAACATCAAATTGAGTTCTAAAAATTATCTTTGAATTCTTCTGTTGAGTATTGAATACTATTTTAAATGTTCCGGTATGTATGATATTTCAAAGATGCTTTTTCAAAAGGCAATCAAACTTTATTTTATTTTTTGAAGATGTTTTGCCTTTCATCCAAGAAGCTTCCTCAGTTCTGACTTGTGTATGATAGTTTCAGTAACATTTGGCATAACTGCAGGCTTTTAAACAGCTTTCTACCTATAAGACAATTTAGCTTTGGGTAGAAAAGGAGGAGCATCTTTCAGTTGTGTCATAGGAGATGGAGCAACTTGATATCTTTTTATTTCAGGAATATCAATGACTATAAAAGCTGCTTTCAGCTTTCTGATAAACTGGTGCCTCCATGTGGCACATGGCAGCAACTGAAACTCTTGGAATTGCGGGAAACAATATCTTTAGGCAGCTTTTTATATCTTGTTGAAAATTTCTGCCAAAATATACACAATAACCCACAAGCTGTTATGATCACATTTATATCTGATAAAATTCAAATTCATTTTTAAAAACCTAAAAATCTATAAAATTGTCAGTTCTAAGAAAACACAGAGGCCTAAGTTATTGTATTTTGGCTTCACTCATCAAAAAGCAAAATTCAGGGTAAGAGGTTTTATTATAACATATAAGCTTTTGTGAACTACAGCTTGCTACATCAGATGCCTGGAATATCTATACTTATGTAGGATCTGAAAGCCTCAAAAGGCCTAGTATATGGGAATGATACAAAGAGGACTTGGAAGGGTGTTTTAATCCACATGAGCAAAATTTGAGGTTTCTGGGGGGTTGGGTTTCTGTTTGGGGTCATAAGCAGGCAGTTTTGTAAATCTGAACTAAACAAATTCAGGTCTAATGCTACTGTTTCCCTCCTCAAAATGGCAGAATCCCATGCTGTCATTTCCAGCAATTGTGCCACCAAATGTTTGAGGGAATGCTGGGTTACACAAAAAGATTTTTGAACCACAAATGGTCACCTTCGTCTTAAAGCAAATGGAGAAATATACTCTTCTATTGGAACTTCTAATTTACCTTAATATGCAGGTTTAATTAATTAAGGTTTAATTAATTAAATCTTAATTTCATCTGCAGGGTTTTCATCTGTGTGAAAAAGCACTGTTAAGTTAAGGAAGTTAACTTAAGAAGATAAGTTAAGAAAAGGGGCAATTCTGCAATTCTGTTCCCATTCTATAGAACAAAAGGTACAATAAAGCACCTCAGTTATTTTTTGTCTGCATAACAAATATGCACGTAATAATTGACTCAATTTAATATAGGTGTGTTCACCTCTTTTATAAGAATTCTTTTTTGCTCTCTACAATATGGCCATCTGCTGGATCATGATAAGTAGTGTAATTCCACAAAAACAAATCTGTTTGTTAGATCAGGCCGGATTCTTTTCACTCCAGTAGCTGTATTTCACAGAGGCTACCTAGCTGCATTTAGTCCACAAATACGGATAGGTAGGGGAATGATCTTCTTCCACTATTGTAATCTGGCATCTTGTATTTAAGGTAAGCTGCTTATATTTCAGGAAAGGAAAAAACCCTCAACCTTTAAGGCTGTAGCCATTCAAATTCCAGTTCTCTTTTAAACTGACAAAGTAAGCAGCAGATTTGGGTTTTTACCAGTATGACATGTAAAAGAGTGCTTCCATTTGTTAGATCAAATAACTAGTTTGTCCCAGATGAATAGATGTTGATCAGTTCACAATGGCAGCAATGTCTTCATTCACTCACTATTAACTGAGAATCTCCACCTCCTCACTAATCTTTTCCTGTTACTTGTCAGAAGTAGTAACTTCAGACCTGTGCTGGTTAAGAGGTACTGTCCAGTTCATCTGCTGAATTTTATTTTGCTGTAGACAAACCCTTCCACTCCAGTGGCTATTGTACCTCTTCCCTACTGGCCATTGATTCCCATCTTTCATTTTTAAGAAATCTAGTTCATCAGTATAATTATCCAAAAGATTTTTTTTTAATCTGGTTCAATGATGGAACAATGAAATGGTAGAATTTTCCCGCCATGGCAACATTGACAAAAACTCTATGATATTCCCCTTCCAGTAGTCAGTCTAAGAATGGTAAAAAAAGTAAAAAACAAACATGTATTCTGATGCATACACTAGATAGGAAGGTGTCATGACAAGGCACTTAACGAAGCTGGCTCATTCAAAAGTATATCAATGGAAACCTCATGTCCTCAAAGTCCTTTACTTCTGTGAAAGTAAAGTAGCAGCTGTTTGCTATGTGAACACAGATGAGACAGTTAAAGAAGCAAGAGAACCCATCCATTGGGGCCTGTGATAAATGTGGTCCAAATTAAACTTCATTGTGGCAGGAAGGGCAGAAAAGTGCTAGGATCCAGAAAGGAATTCCTTAAACCAGCTACATTTCCAGCTGGTTTACTTGCAGGAGTTGAGCATCTTAAGGCTGCTAAGAAAATCCCTTAATTTCTGTGGATCACATACAATTTTCACCCTTTCATGATTTTAAGGTTCTATATCATATCTCTCTTTGCCTCTTGTGCTCTTTGCAAAACAAAACAAATACATTATATATTGGGATTTTTTCACTGCTCTGATCTAATAATTTAACTGTATTCCAGCTGATGTGTAAACTACTTAAAAAGTTCCAGTCCCAGAACTAATCATTGGAAGTCCCACATTCTACATCTTGGGAGGGGAAAACCATGGAGAACTCATGATCAATACAGAATAGATAAATTGTGATTTGATCGGAAGTGTTGTAGCGAGACAGTCAGGGAATAGTGGGCTATGATGAGCCTTGGGAAATCCAGGGCTGACAAGCCGCTGTCGAGGGGTCTTTGGACCAGATCTATCCTGTAGGGATGGAGAAGAAGGAGAGGCACCTTGGACAACCAAGAGGAACAGGTAAGTTCCTCGGAGGTCAGACTAAACTCTTTGACTTGGCAACGGGGACGGTGGCCATTGCGGCCGTCATTAAACTGGGGCAACTGGACCAGGTTTTGAGCAGGAGTGGTGATTTGAACGGAGTACTGAAGCCGAGCGAGTGATTGCCAGCTCGTAGGCAAAAAAGGAAGATTTTTAAATTTATTAAAGGTGCCCCAGAGAAATAACAGCAGCTAATGGACATGGGGGCAATGAAAAAAGAAGAGTAAAGTGGGAGTTTAAAGTGGCAAAGTCTGAAAAGAAAATTGATTTTTGAACTAAAATGTATGGAGATAATTAAAAAATTAGAAGAAATAAAAACCCATAATAGGTGTGAAGAGGATTGAGGAAAGAATTTAAAAAGATCTCTGTTGATCGTTGAAGAAAGAAGAGAAACTTAAAATTAAAGCCCTGTAATAAAATATTTTTTTCTTTAAAAAGAAAAAAGAAAAAAATGGATGTTGGAATTTGGATTTGGATTCTAAACTGACTTGGGGAAATACATAATAAAAAAGAAGAGAAAAATTGGCAAAGAGGATTTTAAACAAAATGGATACTTTTTTAGGCTATTGATTGGAATTGTGGATTGGAGAGAGACATTTATAGGCAGAAAAAGAACAATAAACATTGAACTTTTATTTTAAAGACAAGAGAGGGACTTTTGTAGTGATAAGAACAGTGGGAATTTTTAAGGTGGGTTTGTTTGTCTGCAAGTTGCTCAACTTTGATAATCAAAGAAGGTGGATTACAACAAAACTTAAAATTAGAATAACAATAACCCAGAAATAATAAAACGGTGCAGGAATTTATTGAAATGATTAAAATGATTTGTATATCACTGAAAACAGAATTAAATGAAATGATTATAATGCTGCATGGAAAACTTAAATCTGATGAACCAGAAACCACATTAGAACATACTCAGGTGGGTAAAGAAATTACGAACAAGAAGCAAGAAAGTGAGATTGAAGATAAAGACAAAGACAAAGATATTGATTATGAAGAATTAAATGATCATGTGGGAAGTAACAATGAAAAGGAGAGAAGAATTGGGAGAAAAGAAATAAGTTCAGCAATAGAGATGAATTTTAAAGATTACATTGGGATTAACGATGATAAAAACAGAAAGGGTAGAAAGAGACAAACAGAAAAAAGGGGGGAATAGGAAAAACAAAAAATACCTTAAATGATTACACTGGGATTAACAGTGAGAAAATAATAAAAAGGAAAAAGGAAAGTAATGGGAAATACAGGGCAAAACAGAAGAGTTCATGACTTTAAATGGGAAAAAAGATGGGAAAAAAGAAGAAAAAGAAAAGAAAATGGGAGAAAGGGAGAAAGAAATAATTGATGGAAAGGGAAAAGATAAATGTGTTGTATACATTTAGAATCAAAAATGAATTGAAGTAAGCTTTCTAGATATGAATTTTAGAAAATGCAACAGTTGAGATTGTAATACTTGGATTATATTTAATTGTAATAATGAAATTAATTAAAATATTGGAAATTAAACTGAAAATTAAGTTTGTTTAAATTAACTATAAAGCAATGGAAAATTACCTTGATTTATAAATGAATTGAAATAAGATTTAAAAACACAAATAAATTTAATATATGAGATTGTAATATTTGGAATATCTTTAACTGCAACTATGGAAACTGTAATAACTGGAATATTTTTAATCGTAATTTTGGAATTTAACTAAAAATTATAAATTATATTGTATTATGAATTAATTAGATTTACTGCTCAATTAGAAGTGAAGATATTGTTGGAGATATAAACAGGAGTGGGTTCTACTTACCTTTACAACTGGTTTGCAAGGGGGCTGCATGCATACACTTGCTTCACTTGCACGTACACGCTCTTTTGCACATGCAGAATGACCCCGATGTTATTCTGATGACGTCGGGGTTGGTGGGTGGAGCCTCCTGCCGGTTTTACTACTGTTTCTATAGAATCAGTGCAAACCGGGGGCAACCCACCACTGGGTAGAAATATATATATTTGAAAAAGTAATTGAAGATTGGATTTAAGACTTAAGAAAATGTACTGTGCAAAGTAATTTGGTTTATTGTTTAATAAGAATAGATCTCTTATATATTTGAAAAAGCAATGGAAAAGAAATGAAGGCGTGTAATGTTATATATTTAAGTGACTTTTAGTAAAATATTGGATTGTAATATCTGGAAAAGTTGTTAAAGAAAAGTATTTGTGATTAGAATAAGGGAATCTAGGGAAATATGGGGAATTACATTATGTTGTGAGATTTTAAAGTTAAGGGTATTAACCTGGAGAAAAGAAGGGGAAAAATTGAATTTGATTAAGATTAGAAATTAGGGCAAAGGTAACATTGGTTACTAAAAACTAGAGAGAAAGATTACTATAGCAGAAAGTGAAATATATAAATTGTGTTGGAAATGACCAAAAAATTGTATACATATGTGATTTGGCCAATACTCTGTTCATAAAAAATGCAATGTATGTTTGTTTGTGTAAAAAATAAAAAAAACTTTTACAAAAAAATAACAATAGATAAATTGCACAGGCTTATTCAATCACTTTGAATACACTTGTCTTAAGCCCAGCATGCCTAATTAAAGGTATGTATCACTGATCAGACTGATTTTTCCAAATAATATAAGTTATATATAGGTTATATAAAGTAAAATCACCTGGTTACCAAAAGATGTTTGCAGTTTGCTAATTCATGTAGATTTCCCAATGTAGAAAATAGCAAGAGAAGTGGCAGTTAAAAAGCAGTAAATAAAATAGCTGGTTATACAATAGAGAAGCTCATACATACACAGATTTATTTCCGTTTTATAAGGCTCCTCTTGTCTCCTATTAACTTACAAATATTGGATCCTAAACAGATGATTTTCATGAGTTTTGCACTACAAAAGCTGTTTCAGCTTTAAAAGACAATTTGGAGACTTCTTAATCATAGTTTGTTTCTTGAATCTGAATATTTTTATTCATCAGTTACACTTTGATATTCTCTGGCCTTTGATATAACAGTTTTAATCCATCCCAAGTTGCTTTTTCAAGAGGCAACTGGACTTTCTGATTTTTCTTTGAAGACATTTTGCTTCTCATCCAAGAAGCTTCTTCAGCTCTGAGATGAGAAGCAAAACATCTTCAAAGAAAATCCAGAAAGTCCAGTTGCCTCTTGAAAAAGCATCTTTGGGACAACCATGACCTGGATGACTGAGAATCTCCACAGACATTCAATTTTAATCCATGCACTTCTCTATTTAGATGGGTGTACGAGATCTCATTAGACTGAATTTTCAATTACTGGCAGAACAGTAACTATAAAATCTCTAGTATTAATAACTATAATGGCTGCATGTAAGTAATTTATATAGAGACAAAGGCAGTTATAGGCTGCCTCCTGGTGGTCACCTAAAGGGTAAAACCAAAAGGAACAATGAATTTGGTCCCTAATAACGTATAATTATACAGGTAATCGTTGATTTATGACCACAATTGAGCTCAAAATTTCTGTTGCTAAGTGAAACAGTTGTTAAGTGAATTTTGCCCCATTTTGTGACCTTTCTTGCCACAGTTGTTAAGTTAGAAACAACTTAATTCACAATTATGTGAATCTGACTTCCCTATTAACTTTGCTTGTCAGAAGGTCAGAAAAGGTGATCACATGATCCTGGGATATTGCAACAATCATAAATATGACCAGTTGCCTAGCTGGTGATCTGAATTTTGATCACATGACCAAGGAGGTGCTGCAATGTGTGAAAAACAGCAATGTCAATTTTCCGGTGTCGTCGTAACTTCAAATGGTCACTAAATGTAAGTTTAGTGTAAGTTTATCTATATTCACTGAGAATACTAGAAAATATTGTTAAAAACAAAGAATTGGGTAAATGGCTACAAGCATCTCTGGTAAAAATATGGATCTATTACAACATGAAGTTACTCATGTCTCCCTGCTAGCCTGTCACATATGCTATCTAGCCACAATGTTTATTCTAATTGACAGGAGACCCAGAGGATACAGATATAACACAGGATTTTCCAAGTTTCCTATAGAAAAGACGGGCTACTGCTCAGTTGATCAAAGATGAAATAGAAAGCTACAGACCTAATGTAAACTATTCTGGGGAAAAGGAGAAATTGAGAGGTAATGGCTGACGGAACAACATGGCTTCTAGCTAGTGTCAGCTGTTCACATTTTGCTGTTTTCAGAAGAGCTCTGGACAAGATTCTTGAAGTGATAATAAGTGGACAATGGTCCAATAATACACTGAAGAAAGAAAAGGCTTGCTATGCCAGGCAGAGTAATTAACCACCTTACTTATCTCAGATTATAAAGTAGGGGTTGCGTGTAGAAATAGCATATTCAGGTAATACTAGAGATAGTGAATTGCACTTAGACTTAAATACCATTTCACAGTGCTTTACAGCCCTCTCTAAGTGGTTTACAGAGTCATCATATTGGCCGCCAATCTGGGCCCTCATTTTATCAATCTCGGAAGGATGGAAGGCTGAGTCAACCTTGAGCCTGGTGAAATTCGAACTGCCAAATAGCAGGCAGTAATAGTTTGAAAACAGCGGTAGTTCATCCTTGGTGTTTCTGTGATTACAATTTTATTTTAGAATGTCTGACTTAGTTCAGTGCAACACTTGTTTTGCAGCTATCTTTCATGGTACTCTTTTTACATTTGGATATTGTCCTATTTGTAAGCAGATTGCTAGTTTACATGGACAGATTCTTATCTAGAGTCTTTAGTCTGTACTCTCCAGGCTAAAATTAGATGTTCAACTCAGCCCTCCACCATAAAGATCCTGCAGAAAGGCGGTATAGACATCTGTGGAATCTGGCATAGTGAGAGCTGTGAACCATAAACACTAAGTTTTTGTATGTCCTGCATAACAAATACAGTGCCCTTGCTGAACTTAATAAGGATACTAAGGTGGCAGGTCCAGCTGTTTGCAATGATAATGATGATGTTGACTCAGCTGAGCAGAAGATTGTGGTCTATGAAGAAGTTGTTGTTTTGGATAAGGAAACCTGTGAATCAAGTATTGCAAATCAGTCATGTGAGGTATCTAAAAAGAGAAGCCATTTCCTGGTTGGTGATTCAATTGTTAAGAGATGTCAATTTAGGAAAAGAGGTGAAGTTTTGAAAGAGGTGAGGTGTCTGCCTGGTACTACTGCAGAAAAGAGGTGCATTGTTAAGATAGTTAAGAATGCTAATTAAAACTGAAGATGATGTTGCAAATGTTGGCACTAATGACCTCTCTGTACACTTTGGCACTAATGACTTGTCTAAAAAAGATGTAACTTCTGTACAGAATGATTTCCAAAACTTGGAGCAGGAACTTAGCAGTATTGGCTGTAGTCTTACTTTTTCAGAAGTTTTACCTGCATATAAAGAGCAAAAAGGAAAAGTCCAGCGTATAATAGAGTTCAATGCGTGGCTAAAGGAGTGGTGTAAATGGTTATGTTAGTCATGATGTTTGCAGCTGATTTGATGAAAAGCTGTACAAAATAGTTTGTATCATCCTTGATTAATTTCCATCCATTGCTTCTTGGCCTGCCTTCAGGTTCTTTGGAAAATAGTTGCAGCCCTTTTCTTTGTGGCAGCCCCTTAGATATTGGGACACTGCAATCGGGTCACCTGTAGTCCTTCTTTTCATTAAACTAGACATACCCAGTTCTTGAAATTGTTTTTTTCTATGTTCCCACTGCTGGCTCATATTTAAATGATAGTCCACTGGGATTCCAAGATCTCTCCCACGGTTACTACTGTTGAACCAAGTACAACACCTGTGCATTTGGTTTTTCTTGCCTAAATGTATAACCTTACTTTTTTCATCATTGAATTTCATTTTGGTAGATAGGACCCAATGTTCAAGCCTGTCAAGATCCTTCTATATCTTAAGCCTATCTTCTGGAATGTTGGCTACTCCTGTCAGCTTAGTGTCATATGCAAATTTGATGAATTACCTATTATCCCCTCATCTTTTTATTTTTAACAACAACTCAAGATTTGGCAAATATACCAAATACTGCTTCCTCCTCCTATTTTCTCCACAACAACTATCCTGTGAGATAGGTTGGGCTGAGAGGGAATGACTGTCCCAAAGTCATCCAGCTAATTTTTAATGCCTAAGGCAGGACTAAAATTCACAATCTACTGGTGTCTAGGCTACCAACTTATCTATCCTTTTCCCTGCATATATATTATACAACATCTTTTCCTCATCCTAAAGAATTTTTTTACATATTGCATTTTGTTGCAATAATTCTTTGATGCATTTTTTTCTTCCATAGACTCCCATTCTTTCCTGCAGTCATTCTACTTTTATTCTTGTTTCACTTCTTTCTTTTGTCCCACATCCATTTTCTTTGACACTGAACATCTTACTCTTTCATCATAAAACAATTATGCATCAATTATGCTTTTAGATTTATAAGCAGTAATTTTCCATACATGTTTGTTTATACTTTAGGTTAAGCCGTGTATTAAAAACAGACTTTACAATATTGAAGAATGTTTCTAATAACTTGTATCTTGTTCTTCCACTAATACCATGGAATGTGACCAAATAGATCCTTACTTTATACACTATGTGCACAATTATTAGTTTAGTTTAGTTTACTTTATTGTCATTGCACATCGTACAATGGAATTAAATGCTGTCTTCAGTGTACATTATAACTATAAAAATAAAAACACAAACATAAATCCTTTACATTCTATATAATTGAAATTGAAAACCCGATATTGCACTATACTGTAAAATTCAATATGGTTATTGCCCTGGGATAGAAGCTGTTTTGCAGCCTATTTGTCCTTGTTTTTATTATCTTGTATTAGGCAAGTATTTTGACCATATCATCATTTTAATGCATATTTTCCAACTCCAAGCTGTATAAACTTGAATGCTTACTGGATATAAGCATATCAGGTGATGTGTATTTGTGTAATGAGGAAGGGTGTGGCCTAAGGAGATCAACACCCAATATCTAGGTGTAGGAAATTAGCACCCACCCCTTTCCTAGAAGAATGAAATATTTTAGGAAATATTAAAAAGGCAGAATATTATGTTTCCCTGGATGAGAAATGGAGAAACATGTTTTAAAGACAAAGCAGCTCCCCACCTTCCTGTCTCCCCCCCACCCTTTTGTCAATTGGCCAGAGGCAGAAACCCAATCCTTTGTCAAAGGACCGTCATCTGCAACACAATAGGACCATTCTAGCAACAGAAACTAACACAGTGGGACCCATCTATACATAGTGTATACATATACAATGACAATAGAGTGTATTTATTTATTTATTTATTTATTTATTTATTTATTTATTTATTTATTTATTTATTTATTTATTTATTTATTTATTTATTTATTTATTTATTTATTTATTTTATCTAGCAACAGAAACTCACCACATCACACCTGGGAAGATTACATCAGCCAGCAAGGCTAGTTAAGACCCCCACCCCCTGGGAGTCTGATAACCAATCAGGATACTCTTTCTGGACCCCAGGAAGTTCAAAGCCAGAAAGGGCATAAAATCCAGGGACTCACTGCATCTCAGCCCTTTTCTGTTCAGGAACTCAAGCCATGTGATCCTGTCCACCATTAAACCATCTTTCCAAGCAGTCTCCATGTTTCCAGTGTCTTTTTCCCCACTTGGAGTTGAACCCAGAAGGATATTTCTTCTTACATAGGTGTGCATGTTTAGGCAGCGTTGGATGTAATATCCACCTGGTACAGTTCCAAACTGGGAGAAAGACACTGGAAACACGGAAGCTGATTGGAAAGAGGGGTTTATTGATGAAGCAAAACCACATGCGATTCTGGCTGACAAAATGGAGTGGTTTTTTTATACCTTCTCTGGGCTTTGTATTTGAGCTTCCTGTTCTGTGCAAGAACATGTCCTTTTATATACTACTGGCTATTGTCAGATACCTATGGGGGTAATGTAAGGGTCATAGCTAGGTCTACAGGCAAAAATGGGAAATGCAAATCCTAGGTCAGTGATGGCTAACCTTTTTCTGTTGGGTGCCGGAAGAGCGCGCATGTGCTGGCACCCATAATGTAATGTGGCCTGTGTATGTGCTCATAAATCCCCACTCCCCTCGCGCATGCACATGTGACCTCCCACACTCCCCCATGTGCATGCGACTGCTTGCCCCACATTTTGGGCCTAGTAGGCTCCCTGCAGCTTCCTGGGACCAAAAGTGGGCCAGGGGGGATGCATTGCACTCTCCCCCCCTTCATTTTGGGCCTATCTGGCCTCACCTGCAGCCTCCTGGGCCCAAAGTCTGGCCATGCTGGTACATGCTACACTCCCCCCCCCACTTCCCCCTGCCCCGTGCATGCACGTGCGACCCCTCTGCATATGTACACACGTTTTCCATATGCACCCCGCCCCCCGCTTCCCAAAAATCAGGTGACTGGCAGGAGGCGCACGTGCATGCATGGTGAAGCTGAGCTGGGTGATGGCTTGCATGCCCACAGAGAGGGCTCTGCGTGCCAGCTGTGGCATGTGTGCGATAGGTTCACCATCATAGTCCTAGGTGCTTGTCCGAGCTAATCTGGCTTTCATCCTGTGATGGATCTTGGGTAAGGGGCTGCTTCTAATCCTATCACTCTGCTTTTGTTAGCTGGCAAACCTTACTGCAAGTAATTTTGAAATATCCTGTCTTGAATGGATTTCTGCCTGCAGTATTTGTTTTGCTTATGAATAGAGCCATCTAGAGAGTTGGCTTCTTCTTTCAATGAGGTCTTTATCTCTTAAGCGCTGGCATCTGCTGTGGGCTATTAAGAAAGACTTGGGGGCAGTTTCCTGCCTTTAAAAACATGTTTCTTCATTTCTCATTTAGGCAAATATAATATTCTGGCGTTTTTAATATTCCTCAAAATATTTCATTCTTCTAGGAGTGGGGGGCTTCCCACAGCAGCTTCTCCTCCTCAAGCAAAATGGACCAAAAAAGAGATTGAACTGACTCTGAAAAGTCAAAAAACATAAAAAGCCTTTAAGAGGGATGCAACACTCTTGAAATTGTTAAGATATTGGGGCATGGTCACAGAACCATCAAACATTTTGTTGCAAATAGTCAACAGGTTCCTAAGAAATGTTGAGGGAAAAAAAGATGCACATTAACTGCCAAAGATTTGAGAAGAATCAAACGTGAAGCTAACAGGAACCATTATCATCCAGTGCCGTCATATTCCAGAACTGCAACCTACCGGGAGTGTCCAGAGGTACAAGGTGTTCGTGCTCAGAGACGTGGCCAAGGTAAGGAAGATTGAAACCCGACCACCACTGAACAAGACACATATGTGGAAAGGGCAAGACTGGGCCAAATCTTACCAACAACAGATGACAGATTTTTCAAACGGTTTATGGACTGATGACTCTTGACAGACCAGTAAAGGCCTTAAAGATGAAAGAATAATGACATGGCCTCCTTCCTCACTTGACCCTATTGAGAACTTGTGGGCCCTTCTTAAACGGGGGATTTATGGTGAAGGAAAAAACAGTACACCTCTCTGAACAATATCTGGGAGGCTGTAGTTGCTGTTGCACAAAAAGTTGATTGTCAACAGATCAAGAAACTGACAGACTCCATGAATGGGAGCTTATGACTGTTATTGAGAAGAAGGGTGGCTATATTGGCCACTGATTTTTTTTAAATGTCAGAAATGCTTATCTGTACATTTTGAGTTGTTTGTTTATTATTCTCAATTTAACAGATGAAAATAGATAGTGTCATCAGATAGACGATAACAATATTAACCTCCAATACCTACCATGACTTTGGTCAACTGAGGCTTTCATGCAATGTTTTTAATACAATAGAGGGGTGCCAAGATTTAGTTATACACATGACATTTATAATATTCCATAGTGCTAAGAACACTACTAATTAGCTGTAACAAATTTTAACCAGTTTGTCCACAATTTCAACCAAACCTAGTTTTATCCAAAACATGCTCACACTATTTTTATGTATGCTTGAGTTTCTATCCTAGAGATTATATTTATTTATTTGTAACTTTTATTGGCCTTTTATTGGTACAATCATAAAGATAAAAATTATATAACCTAAAAGGCATAAATAAGTTAATACAAAAAGCCAAACGTTGCAGCTCAATTAAAAGATGGGGTGGGCATCTTTTTCAAGAAATGTTGCAAGAGATGTTGGGGTTTAAATCAACCACAAAGCTCACAAAATGGATAAAACGGGAATAAGGATTTGGAATAAAGATGCAGCACAAATGTAATAACTTAGAATTTTTTTAAAAAACGCACATGAAGAATTGACAATTGCATTATGTCACCCTTCCAGGTACTTTTGCAAGACTCAACAGATAATCAATCTCAAAAGTATCCAAGTAACTGGAAAGACAGTTAACTGCACTCAGTGTTTCAGACAAGTACATCACAACATACCTCTGCATTTCTTAGAGGCATTCAATCCCTTAGTAGCCTACTTTTTTTTAAATAGTATTGTAGTAACCGTGTTGAGTAATAGCTTAATTAAGAAAAAAAATAACATAAGCAACTAGCTGGGCTAGAACATTTCCTTTGCCTAAACATGCATTGCCACCTTCAAAATGCCATGTTGCTAGTCCTACCCAAGTAATTGGAGAAAGTATAGCAAGGTGGAACTTGCCATGGCATGCCTGCTTTTAACTATGTCTCCCTTGCCTTGTGGCATTATCATACAAGTTAGAGGAGTACATATGGTAAGTAGAAATATTTACATGATTGCAAATAAATAAAAGACAAAGCCTTATTACTACTATCTCCTCTTTCATTCAAAAAAATTGAGCTAAATTATTTTCATTTAAGTATTTTCAATGCCTATTTCTTGTCAGTTTGATTGTGGCTCTTCTGTTTTGGAAATGAATTGTTATAATCTCATGTTACCAAACCCATAATCCCTGGTAATATCAATCCTACTGTTTGCAAGATTTAATTATATTATTTTACAGCACTTATAATTGCCTCCCATTTTGAGGAAGGAAAAAAAGAAAGAAAAATTTCCCCCTCTCCTACCAGGGGAAAAAAAAAACCGGATAAAACTCAGGATAGGCATCCACAGTCAATAAGCTTTGGCCAGTCTTGTTGAAACTGAAATAACAATTAATTAAAGGCTGCATATGCTGTGCTTCTGGGGAAAAGTATTCTTCTTCAGAAGCAATCAGCATTATCTCATGCTAGTTTAAGGATTTACCAACCGTAAACCAAAAGAAAACTAAACTAGTGTAACATTTGAGATAGGGATTCCCAATCCTTATCCTACCTCTCTGGCTTACTTCCAGATGTCCAGATTTTGCCCAATATAAAACAAAACCAATGGTTTAACCCTTTGGCTTTGCAGTCCTTATGTCATCAACCAGCAGAAAACGTTACTGCGATAATGTTTTGACAAACAACTATAGCCATCTATTAAAGCTGATTATCTTCAGAAGCCATTGGACAATTGATTCATGGCAACATATCTTATAAAATGGAAAGGGCTCCCTGCTTTTCTAAACAATTCCCCCCCCCCCCAAGATACTGCTCAATAATTTAAGGTCTTTCCAAAAATTACAAATACATTTTATATGAAATCTATTAACATAGGCTACAGTAACTTACTTTTGAATCCCTGAAAGTATTTTCCCTCCCTCCCCTCGCCATTTTTCCAAAAAGCTAATTTAGAAACAATGTAAGTTTCTAATGTTATCTTTCCATCTTGGGCTTAAATCATGTTTTGCTAACCGCCGCCACGTATTTTCTTCAAAGTAGGCTCTATGGTTCTCTATAGATGTTTAGTGGGCTTGCTTTGATGCAGTTCTATTGAAAGTACGTTAATCCTACCCTCAAAACAAGCCCCCTCAGCAGCTAGTTTGTACCATGGAGGAGGCTGCATGTCAAAGAAAAAAGGAATGGGCTTTACCTGAAAACAAACACTGCAACAGTATTTTATTCATTTATTTAATTTTTATACCGCCCGTCAGAGGACTCAGGGCGGTGTACAGCCATAGTAAAACAAACATGAAATACAAAATTTAAAAGCAATTTAAAAACAGAATTAAATATTTTGGCCCTACAGTTAAAAATATTTTGGCCCTACAGTTAAAAAACCCCAAAGGTTAAAACACCCAATCCAACTTCTTATTAAGCTAGTCCAGCCTGCTGGAATATATTAAGTGCAATAGTATGAACATGGTGGGGCTGCCAGTAAAGTGTGTGTGTTTTTTTTACTCAGTAGCCCCTACTCTGTTAATCAACAAAATGTTTCTGCATAGATTTTAAGTCTTTTGAAAGAATAATGAATGTGTACTCCACATAAGCTACCCTAAAAAGGAATCTTTACTAAGCGGATCTCCCATACCACTCAATTATTTGCTTTTTGAGAACATGCTTGTATAATGATCTTTTTGACTGTACATCTCTCTTAACCCACTGATCAGTCATGTGGAATAACCAGCAGACCATATTCTGACTATCCAGCAATTTTTTTTTTTAAAGGATTTAGGCAAAGCGTTCTTCATCCTAGGACCATGCTGTGCATCAGCTCAAAGTGACTGTTGAAAGGAAAATCTATCTGGTTCAGTTCCAAGCTGGGAGAAAGATGCTGGATATAGAATGGAGGCTGGAAGCTGATTGGAAAGTAGGTTCATTTATTGATGAACAGAACCACACACACACACAGAGTGCAGTTCTAAGTCAGATGAACAATTAGTTAGATGAATGCCAGGATTTTTATACAGGTTCTGAAATGCCTTTGCTGTTGGTGCAACGAAGGGGCTGGTGTTCGGAAAGAGTGTTGAGCAATTCCTATTGTGGCTAATGGCTTTCGTCCTGTGCTGGATCTTGGGTGAGGGGCTGCTGTATTAACTCTACCGTTCTGCTTTTGTTAGCTGTCAAACTTTGTCACAGGGAGTTTTGAAATATCTTGTCTTGAACCGGTTTCTGCTGGCAGTATTTGCTTTGCTTTTGAATGGCACCATCTAGATAGTTGTCTTCCTGTTTAAATAAATTATTTCCTTAAGTGCTGACATCTGCTGTGGGATATTAAGAAAAACTTAATAGCTAAGAAAGCATGGGGGATGCTTTCCGTCTCTAAAAACATGTTTCTCAATTTCTCCTTTACGAGAAATATAATGTACCTTTTTAATATTTCCCAAAGTATTTCATTCTTGGAGGGGGGAGGAGCTTCCCACATAACCAAAAGATGATAATATCTCAGATCTGAGATGTTATCATCTTTTGGTCACGTGGGAAGCCCACCCCCCAAGAATGAAATATTTAACATCCTTAAAATGTTGCTGATCGTTTAGCTTTAAAGGGGAAATATGACTCTAAAACACTATTCTGAAACAATTAATAATTATTTAAGTCTGTAGTATTACAACCTGCGCTGACGATATTTGCTTTTTTTTGGAGCTTCCCTCACTTGCAGTTAATTTTTTTTAAAAAAAGTTTTTTTTTATTTTCTAAGACAAACAAACATTTAGTAGTACATCATTCATTTCTTTCATGTGACATTTCGCTGTTATCTTCAAAGGTTTCTTCTCTATCTCTTCTGTCTTCAATCTCACCAAGTCCATTACAAAGATTTTCCACTAATATAGTTAGCTATTAGTTAGAATATTAGCTATTCTAGTTACAACATTTTTTTCCAATCTCTTTTAAAACTTATTTGTATCTCTTTTCTAACCAATAATAAAATTGATTCCATATCTTATAATATTCTGAATCTTCTCTTTCCTTTAGCATCATAGTAAATCTATTAATTTCTGCACAATCTAAATTTTTTTTAATTACTTCTCCCTCTGATGGTATATTCTCTGTTTTCCAATTTTGTGCATAAACAATCCTTGCCACTGTTATTACATGTATAATCAAATATACCTCACTTGCAGTTAATTATGGTATGAATATTCCCTGGCAAGTTCTCGTATTTATTTTTCATCTTTTTGTCAGGAACTCAAGATCCAAAGTTGCAAAGTATTCTCTCCATGACAATCTGCCTTTAACCTGATCCTTCAGGTCACTGGGTTCAATGATGTACTTAATCAGGGTTGCTTGAATTAGTCACAGCAGCCTAATTAATTATGCTTAATCATATGCCATGATTTTAAGACACCAATGGATAGTTCACATAGGAATCTTAACACAATACATTGATTTTCAGCAGCCTAAAAATCTCAGTGAAAATTTAAAGAGCAGATTAATAAGAGATAGCTACTTACAGATATTATATATTATCTACCACAGTTGTATGTAATCATTCCTGCAACAAGCCCACAAAACACATACATAGTAAACAAACAGTGAAATAACTGAAGTTACTATGAAGATGTTAGGGGGATTTGAATTGATCAGACTAAGGCAATTAATCTGAAGGTTGCTTCACCTGGAGCAGGGGTATCAAACTCGATTTCATTGAGGGTTTGTTTGACCTTGGGGGGCCAGGGTGGGTGTGGCTAAGCTGGACGTGACCAGCTCAACATTACTCATGTCGGGAATTCCTGTGGTGGCCCAAGCACTCTGCCAGCAAAAACAGGCTTCTGAGTTCCGTTTTCGGCTGTGATGGACTCCTGCAACCCTCTGTCAGTGAAAACAGAGCTCGGGAGGGCCGCATGCAGCCCTCCTGAGGTCTGTTTTCACTGGCAGAGGCACAGGCCAGTCCTCCACTGTTTCCAGAGTGGTCCCGCGGGCCAGATCTAATCACCCCACAGGCCGGCTCCAGGATCTTGAGTTTGACTCTCCTGACCTAGAACTAGCATATTAGAATTACAAATACCTACTAGGCAATAGTACAGCGATTCAGAACATTCTAGATCATCTGAACGTTTGCAATCATAACTGGATAACCCTAGATTCATCTCTGATATAGTATCTTCGATTTTGTGGTGATAGAAAATTAATGCATAGTTTAATGCATTAATGCATAGACATCACAAATTAATGCATAGTTTACGTGCAGTACATGAACCCAGTAAATTGCAATTTATTCAATAAAGCATAGTTTTTATTATTTTATTTATTTCTATACTGCCCTAGTCCCAAAGGATATTTTAAAATTAAATAACAGAAAAAGAACAAAATATAAATACAATTATGCAAATAATTCTGAAAGAAAAAATAATAGAAACATCCTACTGAAATTCAAATCTGTTTGCAAGATTTGTTATTTTACAATACTTATAAGTGCATAAAGAACATAAAAATGCTTTAAAAGAAAAAAAGCAAAGTATGTCATAACAGCCGTTACAATTATAAATGTAACTAAAATGAGTATTTCTCAATTACACATATTTATTTCTAATACACTTATATAACTATCATTCTTTTTAAACTACTGTACTTTATAAAAATGAGTTCCATATTTCACTATACGTGTCCATACAAAATCTATATCTATAGGTAATCCACTCATAGGTGGCAAATTTATTTAGGTGTCAATCCTAAATGGGACCATACATTTGTCCATCTGATGCTGAACATTAGTCTTTTGTCCATAGTAAAGGCATGGAGAAGCCACTTATATTCTCCATTTGTCAAATTCTATGTAATATTCCAAGATAATATTAGCAGATTCTAATTAAGACACACTCAGGCTTGTCCAACCAGCAAATTTCAAAGATAAAAGTCTCTGTATCTGAAGGATTATCAAACCTGTGAATCTGGTTTTGGTGATTAATACAGAATGCCATAATCTAGGGAACACATGAAATACTGAAGTTGTATTGGTTTAACAAAAGACTTCAAGGTTTTGCAAAAAAAATTCTCTTTAGCAAATCATGATACATCCATAATTATGAAAACTTTTGAAAAGTTCAGTGTTGGCCCACCTGAAAACCATCACAGATCTGTTGCTAAATCCCTTGCAATTTGTAAATAGATCAGCAGATGATGCTGTTAATATGGCATTGCACTTCAACTTAAAACATCTTGAATCCCCAAAGATCTATGCAAAGGTCACTTTTGTAGATTTCACCTCAACATTCAACACCATCATTACGGAAATCCTCCTCTCTAAACTGACTCACCTAAGCTTGACCATACTTGTAGATGAATTTTAACTAATAGGAAGCAGCAGGTGAAGCTAGATAAAATTAGATTGAATATCCATTCAATTAACACAGGAGCACCCCCTCCTCAGCCTCTCCATTACTCTTCTCTCCATACCCTAATGACTGCATCTCGAAAGATCCTTCTGTTAAAAATACTGAAATTTACAAATGATACAACAGACATTGGTCTCATTTGAGATGATGATGAGTCTGCATATAGCAGGGGTGTTAAACTCAGGGCCTGTGGCTGGTTCTGGCCCATGGGGTGCTTAACTCTGGCCTGGAAATATTGAAGGACTGGCACATAGTGCCTCTGCCAGCCAAAACAGGCCATGGGTGGGGGGCTATGGCCCATTTTTGGCCTCCTCTGACTCCAGCAGCACTTTGCTGGCCAAAAATGGGCCACGCCGAGGCCTCTCAGTAGATGAACTGGCCCTGCGGTCCAGCCAGAACAATTTGCTACCCAGCAGACATAAAAGAAAGGACCCTGAGATGGACAAGTAGATACCAAAGACTCTTTTCAATCCCCAGAAGACAGCTGGAAAGACAATGGGGAAGGGTGGAAATTCACTGTAAAGTTTTCTTTCTTGTCTCATTTATGTTGTATTCAGTTAAATGGACTCTGAGAGATTGTATTTGGGACTGGTTGCTACAAGTTCTGAACACCTTGGATTTCTGTCTTGGGGGTGGGGAATTTGTCCAGCATGTTTGTATTGCCTGTATTCTAGAAGTAGCAGAGGACACCCCATTCAGAATTAGACTGAAACTATCCCCTTCACCTATTTCCACACAAAGCTGCTCCTAGATTAATTTTTGCTCTGTGGCACTAAGGCAGAAGCAGTCATATCTCTCTGCTAATTCCATGGGAGAGGGGCATCCCCGCAGGCAATTCCCTCACTGAAGAAGTAGCAGAAAAGAGGTCTCCAAACCCCAAGCCATGATTGTGACTTACAGATGCTGCTGCCCAGCTGCCCAATAAAAGCAGGATATGTTGCATTGGTGGTCTCAAGAGTAGTTTTAAAAATACTAAATAGCCTGGAATGCACACTGGCTAACCTCAATTTGAACTCACAAATCCTGGATACACTAAAGTAAGAGCTAAGCAGGTTCAAGAACCATCCCTTGGAAATGGGCAGCCTGTAGTTATTTAAAAGAAAACCATGGCTGTGAAGAATTTTGGGGCTTGGGCTTGTTTCAAGCCCATGGAAGCTCACAGAAAGTGACATCAAACATCTGAAAATAATTGGCACAGGAAAATTGGATACTGTAAATTTCTTTCCAGAACTTTTTGTCTTGGTTGCTAGACCTACATGGTTGAAAGCTCTCCTTTTGGGAGCCAAAGGATACTTTTTTGCTGCCTCTGTCACTGTACCCCCCACCCCCCATGCATAAGCTGCCTTAAGACCTGCAGTCCCACCCCTCCAAAACATGATGAAAAAGGAAACCAGCTTGCTTTAATGATGGTTCAAATTGACCATGAGTATCAAGTATTCTTGGACACTACCCTGGATTGTGCCAAGGGCGAAATAGTTGGCAAAAACTATTTGCCTTAGCACTGTAAGAAGAAATATCCTTCTGGGTTCAGCTTCAAGTGGGGAAAAAGACACTGGAAACATGGAGACTACTTGGAAAGATGGTTTAATGGTGGACAGGATCACATGATTTGAGTTCCTAAACAGAAAAGGAGCGAGACGCAGTGAGTCCCCGGATTTTATGCCCTCTCTGGTTTTCAACTTCCTGGGGCCCAGAAAGAATATCCTGATTGGTTGTCAGACTCCCGGTGGGTGGGGGTCTTAGCTAGCCTTGCTGGCTGATATAATCTTCCCAGGTGCCATGTGGTGAGTTTCTGTTACTAGATGGGTCCTATTGTGTTGCAGATGATGGTCCATTGACAAAGATTGAGTTTCTCGCTCTGGCCCATTGACAAAGGGTGGAGGCAGGAAGATGGGAGCTGCTTCCTCTTTAAAACATGCTTCTCCATTTCTCATCCAGGGAAATTTACTATTCTGTCTTTTTAATATTTCTCAAAATATTTCATTCTTCTAGGAAAGGGGTGAGTGCTAACTTCTTACAGCACAAAATGGGGGATTGTGGGAAGTGCCAGGGACAGTGCCAAGGATCTCATAGCACCAGAAACTTCAGAAAACAGTGCCAAGAGATTCAAGCCAGCCTTTGCCCCTTTAAGAAAACCAAGAAGCATCAGCTGAAAGAAAAACACAAGAGCATCCCTGCTAACAGAGCTGACAATAGAAATACTTAAGTAGAGCCAACTCACCTGGAATTTCCCTTTTCCTCTTTCCTGGCAGAATTAACCCCTAGGATAGGAAAGACAAAGCCCCAGGAACAGGATTAACCCATTAAGACAGGATCCAGGGCAATAACTTTAACTAGAGGCACACAAATAAACCCATCAAGCTGCAGGAGCTTCAAAGAGAAATTAAGAATAAAAGGCTCAGAGTCACACTTCCAAGTCTGCTTGCAAGCCAGGAATGCTGGAGCTGTGTCACTACCTTTTTTGCCTTCCTGAATTAAAGGATCCCTTTTCTGGCAGCTGCTTCCATGTCTATTTCTTCTCAGCATCGGTGACTCCTTCCTAGCTGGGAACGAAACAGGAAAATTTCTTCCAACAAAAGAATGCTCTTCTTGCGTCAACTCAGAAAGCTGCCCAAGAATCTGCCGATACTGTTCTACAGAGGAATTACTGAATCTGTCATTTGTTCCTCCATAACTGTCTGGTTTGGCACAGCAACCAAACAGGATAGGTACAGACTTCAACAGATAGCTAGGACTGTAAAAAAAACAATTGCGACCAGCTTGCCTTCCATCGAGGATCTGTACACTGCACAAACCAGAAAGGTGGTTGAGAAAGTATTTACAGATCCCTCACATCCTGGACATAATCTGTTTCAACTTCTCCTCCTAGACACAAATATCATTCCCCCCCCCCCCCCCCCCCCCCGTGCCATCATTCTGAATACTTAATTTCCAAAGCACTAATTTTCCATCTTATCTCATCTATTATCTTCTCCTATTCAGCTTTTTTTGTAACTTAATTGTAACTATGATTTATTATCTATGATCTATTACTTGCTGTTTATATGCACAAAGTGAGTTTATGCACTGGAGACAAATTTCTTGTGTGTTCAATCACCCTTGGCCAATAAAGAATTCTATTCTATTCTAAATTGTTTTCTTACTTTACCTAGAAGACAAACTTTAGTAATTCCTGGTAGAAGATATGTAAAATCTCATCTCCTGTAGTAATATAAAAGAATTGCACAATGGTAGTTTTGGAACTGGTTCCAGTCTTGTCTTACAAAAGGAATTTAGTCACATGTTCTATCTTGATTCCATGTTCTGTACCCAAAGAGCTTTCTGAAAAAATCCTCCATAAATTCAGCCAGGTTTGGCAGATTTGGGAGTGTTTTCAATGCCAGCAACATGTAATTTTTTCCTGAGCGACTGTGACATTAAATAACTTATTTATCCAAATTACTATGAGTAGTTTGAGTGCCAGTCTTATGAGCTGTTTAGCCGGTCTTCACGGAGAGCCATTTTTTGTTGCATCTGCTTTAAATCATTTTTAACCAAAACTTGTTAGGTCGGCGTCAAGGCTTGCATCTGAACCAGGATCTCATTTAGCAAATTAATTGAAGACTCCTCCTCCTTCAATTTCCCAGGTTCGGCAGATAATGACGCAGCATTAAAAAATAATAATAATAATGGCGCATCTGAAATTAAGCGAACTGTTGATCATTTGAATCTTGTTGCCATCTCAACAGTTGATAGAAGGAAAATAAAATATAAAGAAATATTTCATTTAGCCGATGAGCGAAGTCTCTGTTTATACAGCCCAGTAATCGAGAAGCCTGAAAACATTTAATCGGGAGAATGGCGAGAGACATGCATTCACAGCGACATCCCAAACCGGGATGTCAATAAAGCACACTCGGGAAAGCTGACCCGGACGTTACCGGTTCCAAGTTCCACTCCCCCCCCCCCCCACTTTTCCTTCTGGCCCAGGGATATTCCCACCAAATAAAAGGAAGTGGTTTAACAGCTAAGGTGAGAGGCACGTGTCGCCATCCCAAGTTTTGAAGAACGTCAGTTGCCCCACTGCGAGAGGGCGCACCGCGATGACGCACGCTCCGAACGCGAAAGCCCGAAGCCCCGAGCGTGCGCAGAGAACCAGCCAAAAACCGGAGTTGCTGCTTTTCCGGCTGCGGTGAAGTGTTGTTGCGCTTGCGCGAAAAGAACGACGAGGCTGACGAATAGTATGGGCGGGGCAGATCACAGCGCAGGACGGTGGCGGCGGCAGCAGCAGTAGTAAGGCAAGCCGGGTCGGGCCCCGCTGACTTTCCCATCTCGCGAGAATTCCTGAGGTCCGCGACGGCCCTGGAGGTGACCGGCTGCGAGAGCAGAGAAGCCAGCGGTGGCGCGAGCAATCATGGAGCCGCCTTCTCCTGCCCGGGCGGAGGTGAAGGGCAGCGCTGTTGAGGGAAAGCCGGGTTCTTCTCCGTGCTCGGCCGAGGGGCTCGCCAGGGTTTGCGATCTCCTCCTGAAAAGCGACCCGTCACAGCAACAACCCCCGCCGTTGTCATCGTCGTTAACGCCACCGCCGCCGCCTTCTCAGCCGCCGCCAAAGCGAAGCTGGACTCGGCGGCAGCGGCGGCGGCGGCAACCGGGCGTGGAAAGCGGTGGCACCAACTGCAGTAGCAGCAGCGAAAGCAGCTGCGGTGGCAGCGACGAGGAAGAGGACGTCGAGGAGGAGGAGGAGGAGGAAGAGGAGGAGGAGGAGGAAGACGAGGACGAGGAGGAGGAGGAGGAGGAAGAGGAGGAGGAGGAGGAGGAGGAAGAAGAGGAGGAAGTATCGGAGGTAGGTGACGGGCTCACCGGGGTCACCTCTCTTTTTGTCCCGGGAGCTTTGCGGGACGGAAGGAAACGGGAGTCTCCGGAGTTATGGGTCGGATCTGGTTTCATAACACCGTCCTTGCGGCGACGGCGCTAGAAACCGCAGCAGGGGCAGTCGCGCAACGCTGCGCCGGGAAAAAAGAAGAGCCCGCGGCACCCAGAGCCCCCCGACGGGCGGCGCCTGGGCTAGACCCGCCCGCCCGCAGCTGGACCAGGAGGTGGAGAAGAAACCACGAGGGCATTGACCTGACCAGGGTGGAACGGAACACAGGGCGATTCGACTCCTCCCGCCTGGTCTTGTTCCCAGGAGGGTGGTGGACTTAAGAGACTGGCATTAAATTTGTTTCTGTAGAAGTCTCATTGGAAGGGGGTCAAGTAAAACTCTCACCCGACATCGTCCTGGGATGGTCTTTATTCCCTATTCCTTAGAGCTTGTCCTGTGCTTTTAAGAATTGTAAGGGAATTTCGACTTTATCTTTTTAAGTATTGCAATCAGATGTCTGTTCCTTCTTCCTACTGGTATCCTGGCAAAACAGAATTGGAGCGGATCCTGACAAATTTTGAACTTTGGGATAGGCTGAAAGAGAAGAAGGAAACTTAGACGCTTGAAAAAAATAATAATGGGAAGGCTTGCATATTTGGAAAATTAATTTAGCCCTGTACTAAACGTATATACTTAGAACCAACATTTGAGATTACTGATCTGTGCTTTCAAGTATGTCTTCATTTGTTGCCTTAGATCTGCTCTAGGGGTTTGGGTATAACATCTTTCATAACCTTTCACATTTTGAAGTACTTTAATGAGGCCCTAGCCAATTTACTTCGTTGTAATCACAATCATTTTAACATGCATCGTCAACTTTTGAGCTCTGTTAAAAAGTTTGCAGTGGTTAAGACAACATATAATTTGTGTGATTTTGGCTGAAGCATTGTGGTTTATTTATGATTTATGTGATTTCTCCCTTGGAAACTATTTGTGAGAGTACCCCAACATGGTTTCAAAACGTTAAATATGCCCCCAAAAGACAAGCTAACCCAAATTTAAAGCACATGCGAGCAGCTTATTGGACATTATCAACATTTTAGAATCAAGGTGGGAATTATCTACATATAAGTATAGATGTTAACAGCAAATATAATGTAAATAATGTTAAGAAATGGGTTACTGATGTAACAGTTTTTCTTTCAGAAGCCCAAGGATTCTGCAGGAGTGTTTAAAACTTGTTTAAATGAGAGTATATTTCTAAGGAGCCTCAGATAGCTCAACAAGCTAAGTAGCCTGCTATTAACATTCAGCTGTCTGCAGTTATTGCAGGTTCAAGCCTCAAGGTTGACTCAGCCTTCCATCCTTTCTAAGGTAGGTAAATTGAGGACCCAGTTTGTGGGGGCAATAAGCTGACTTTGTATAAAAAATTATACAAAAGTATGAAGGCTATTGCTTAACGCATTCTAAGCTGCCCTGAGTCTCCGGAGAAGGGCGGCATATAAATCTAATTTTTTAAAAAAAGGATGGGGTTCAGTGTCATTGCAGTGTGAACCTCTCTCACATTTAATACTGAATAGCTCTTCTGAACTGTTATCTATACATAATAATGGCTATGGGGTAAGTAAACAAAATTAGAGGAATCCAGATAAAACAGAGGTACTATTGGAGAATAGAAGAGCTGAACAAGGAGTGGGGATAAGCCAAATTCTGAGTAGAGGTTCCTTCTACTTGAAAGATCAACTCTGCAAATTTGAAATGTTTCTGAATTGAGCTATGCTATTCATAGGTGGTAGCTATGTATAACTTTAACTATAACTCCCTGTGTAAAACCAGTCATTATCATTTCAGGTTCGGTAACATCTGCTTTTAAAATGAGGCTGCCTCTACAATGGATTTAAAAAATGGTGGTTGGACTCATCAGTTTATTCCAATTGGCTTCAAAATATGTTTTTTTTTATAAAAAGGATACTATTTTCCCATACTAAGCGCACTCAGCAACACAGGTCTTGCATTGCATTCCATGATTGTAACACAAACATAATTTGCTAGGAGATGTTCTATTGTATCATTTGGTTTATAAAGGTCCCTCCCTTTTAAGCTTTAGGTAAACTGTTAATGTTCAATTTGTAAACATCTCTTCTGATAATATATTCCTTTTATAACAAAATTAAGAATATATTCTTACTTTTGACACATAGGTGTAAAACCCAACTACCTCAGGTAGGAATGGCCTTTAAAATATTCTTAGAAATGTTGAGACACTAAGAAAAAAACTTCTACTTCTGTGTTTTGTTTTATAATGCTTCAAAATGCTCCAGATAGTCCATATTTTTAAAAACAAGATATTTTAGATTCAAAACATTTTGAACAATGTTTCAGATGTTTTATTTAGTTGCATATTTGATAGATAAATAGATGATGTGTTGCTACCCAGTGTCAACTCTCTAATCATCACGTAGATTTTGTTCAGGACAATCTGTTCTCAAAATAATCTTTCAGATCTTCCAATGGTGTACTCACTGCTACCATAATTGAATCTGCCTGTCTGTCTCTCTTTACACACACACACACAAATGATAAGGTTTGCCAAGTAAAAGGAAGTAGCTGGAAACATTTTATTGAGAGAAAGATGTGAAGTATAAAATAAGCATATGCTATATAGTGAGCAACGAAGATTGATTTAATATTCACTTTTTATCAGGATTTTGGTTTCCTAAACTCTATAAACCCTGTAGTCATCAGTGAGAAATACACTGATTTGGCAGAAGCCCACATATAGTAGGTGAGAAGAAAGGAGTAAACATCTCACCTTTTGTTTTATATGTCGGTATAGTTATTAAATTATTAACTGCCCCCCTAGCAGTTTGAAACCATGCAAATGTGAATAGATTAATAAGTACCACTTATGTGGGAAGATAACAGCATTTGTGTACCTTTGGCATATAGTCATGCTTGCCACATGAGAATGGAAATTGTCTTCCAACAATGTTGGCTCCTTCAGCCAAGAAATGGAGACAAGCACTGTGCTCTAGAGTCAGATATGACTGACAGGGAAATCTTTACCTTTATAGTTATTAAGGTATTGGATTGGGAAGGCTCAGCTTAAAGTCCCCCTTGACTATGGTGCATGTAGTGAGTTTATACCAATTAAGTTTCTCTTATCCGGTATATTTCATAGGGAATAAAATGAGGAGATTTGTGTTTCAGAGAAAATGTAGGCCATAAATACAATGATGAAATAAAATTGTATTTGATATGTGAGGAATGCTACACCTGACTCTAATTTTGTTGATAATTAATATAGTGAATAAGTCATGGATTTGGTGGACAAAGTACAAGCTGTTAACCAATTGTTTCAATAAGCCAACAAAACCTATCTATATATACTTGGCATTGTGGCCTTAAACAGAGAAACTAGTCATTGACGGATTTCTGAGTTTGATTATATACAAATAATAATTGTTCTCCATTGACAAGGCAGGTTGGTACGACAACTATCACACTATATCAGATATGTCCTTTTTTAAAACTTTGGTGTCACTTAGCATTTTGAGACCATGTGGAAAGTAATTCACAAAATGGTAGTAAAAGTAGACATTTGTTAGTAGCACCCGTTTACTAGAAGGCAGGTAATTCTGGTCTTTTAGACACTGTTTACTATTTCACTTTATTTTGTAGTTATATATCCAAACAAAACAATAGGTTGTCACAAACTTCCAATATTTATTTTCTAGGAATGACTTTGTGGTCTAAATGGGATCCAAGGGCACTTTACAGTGATGCTTTGCACCATTTTAGTTTTCCATTTATTTTTCTTTAATTAAAATTCACATATAAACTCTCAATTGAAACAAGGAATCTGATGGATGGCAAGGGAAGCACCAGCCAGCATGTAAATGTCAGGTAGAGGACCTAAATATTTTTAATGTGACTTGCTTAAATTAAACAATATTATATAGGCATGATATTATGCCTTGTAAACTGTCTTGGTCTAGTGTGTTATGGTTTATTCAGTAAAGGGGACTGAATGATGACTTAATGTGAAATGTGAACCTGCTTATTTTGTGTCCAGAAAACACTATCTCCTATAAATTAAGTCAACATTACTATGGTTAGGTATACATTGTTTTTTTGTATTCCTAGGATAGTAGGCTACTATTTTATTTTTTAAAATAGTATGCATTTCTTACTCATTTAAGTTCTGTTTCTTCAAGAAAATTAGAATATTTCAACCTTATCTTCATGTATGAAATAGGTAAATTGGGATGCAATGGTTTGCCCAAAGTCTCCAATCAACTAAATGAACATTCACTTCTGTAGTACCCTGTTTCCCCCAAAATAAGACATCCCCTGATAATAAGCCCAATCGGAAATATTTAAATGCATGTGCAGCCGGTCCCTGCCATTTCATCTGGTTTCCTCTATGTGCCCTAAAATAATAAGACCCTCCCCGAAAATAAGGCCAAGCGCTTATTTCGGGGTTTAAAAAAAAACACGGTAGAAGAAACAATGTACTCAAAGGTCTAGTGTATATCTAAATTACTGATATGGGTAAATCATGATAACTATTAGTGCTTTGTTTTTGTTTTTTGTTAATCTCATTGAAGCTTTAACATCATAAATAACTATTTTTTTTCTGTATTCAATTTTTGGGAAGCCTATAGTTCTACATTATATTGCTTTGTTAATATTTTAAAATGATAAAATATTGAATACTTACATACAATGTGCAGTGATACTACACAGTGATACTATTTGGAAAATACGAGCCTATTTGTGTACCTAAGTTTGTTTTGCTGTTATTCACAGACAGAAATTTGAAAACATAGGCATATTCTGTAAGCCCCCTATTTTAATTACAGGGGATCTGCTTCAGAAAAGAAGGTGACAAAAATTATTTAACTGATTAACTTGATAATACTGTGCAAAACATTCAAAATAGGGTTATGACAAACAATCTTGGTGTAAATAAAGTTCACCTTCTTGAAGCATTAAAGCAGTCACATCCTCAGGAAGGCTTGAAAACAACTGTAGACTGAAGATTCTTTCCTCTGATGTGCATACGCAGCCACTTCACTTTGCTGACAGTATGGATATTTATTTATTTATTAAACTTTTAATACTGCCCTTCTTCCGAAGGATATGGCAGTATGCTTTGTGAAATACCCCTTTCAAATGCTTTGCACAACCGTAATGTTTTAATTTATAGTTTACAATGTGGCTAATTTGTAAATAAACCTTACCTTGTTGATGGAGAATGATCATCTTCCTATTTCTGAATCCAGGCAATCTGAACATACAGATTAAATAACATTGTCGAGTAAATTTCCATGTTTTATCATTTTTTGTTGTTGTTAGTTGCGAAGTGTCCGACCCATCGTGATCCCATGGACAACATTCCTCCAGGCCTTCTTGTCCTCTACCATCCTCTGGAGTCCATTTAAAGTCACGCCTACTGCTTCGGTGACTCCATCCAGCCACCTCATTCTCTGTCGTCCCCTTTTTCTTTTGCCCTCAGTTTTTTCCAGCATTAGGCTCTTCTCCAGTGAGTTCTTCCTTCTCATTAGGTGGCCAAAGTATTTGAGATTTTATCATTTTACTCAATAGTTATTCATCAGTAATATTTTCTAAGATTTTTCTTTTAGTAGTTATCCTTGTTTCGTTTTTCTAATACTGTAACTACTGGAAAATAGAAGATTCCATTATTGTTGTGCACAGTTTCATACCTGTTGCTAATAGATACAATCATATATATTTTTAATATTTTTGCTGGTAATTCTATATAAATAAAGGGAGGCTGTTATAGGTCTATTTCGAGCTTATTTGCTCTCATCAGACAGTCATACCCTTAATGTTTTCAAATTTGATGAGTTACTGATAATAGAAATGCTATTTTTATATGAACTATTTATAGAATCAAATTTTACTTTCCAATTACGGTTGATAATAGTATATGTGTACCATCAGATCCTGACATGGTATTGTAACATATGTCGACAAAGCTTCTAAATCTGTTTAGTATTTAGGCTACATTTTTATTTTAGAATTATATTTTAGTAGACTCTACAGTATTTTCTTTCAGTTCTTGGTATTACTGTTTTCTTTTTTGTATCTTCATGAAAGACTGACAAAACTAGGCAAAAGTAATATCTTGCACCATCAAGTCTTCAAGTTCTGTTATTCAAATAGGACAGTCAGTTTGTGGTTACAGCATATAGGAATATATGGACGGCTGCCTATTCCATTGCTCCTCCAATCTTTTGAGAGCTAGTCAGGCTGGCAGTTACTATGTAAGAATCTCAATGATTTTGTGTAAAATAGGGGTGGAGATTTCAATATATAAAATACCATACATTTTAAATTTAGAATTCAGAAATATATTTCATAGTATTTCATTAAAAAGACAAAATCGGATTTTCAGGAGGGGAGAGTTATAATTTTTCTCCAAAATCTCCACATTTTTTGAGACTTATGTTTAAGACTTTATTATTTATATTAGGATTACATTTGCTTTGGCTGAAAGGATAGCATTGTGTTTGTAATACATTATTAATATAAGAATAAGAAGATGTTGAGGGCAAAAAAATTATAAAACTATCTTGCAGTGTAGATTTCTTTAATTTGATGGTCTAATGATTTGATTTGGTAATTTTAAAAAAAAAATGTCAGTTCATGGTCTTGAGGAAAGATGTTTCAAATTGGCTAGCAGGAACAGTTTATATCTAATAAAAAAGTATTATGTATTTTTGTACAAATTATTTTTTGTTGCTAACTAATTTGAATTTTGGGAGAGGAGTGGACGGTGAATGCCAAAACAAAATCCAGTTCAAACTGAGGCAAAAATATTTCTTATTCAGCCAACCCTCAGGTGCCTCTGAATCCAAATATGGTGCTTATTTCTGAGTTTAGGCTTTTTGATCCCTTACTACTCAATGAAGCTTCTGCTTCCTTGTACAGGATGTCTTAGTCTAGAATTTAATTATTCTATTGTTTTCTATATCGCTTATTTGGAGCTGCTGCTTATCAGATTTGCTGCTACCACACATACTTACTTGAATAAGTTTTATAGCAGGAATGGAAAATGTCTGTCTATTGGCATGCCCAATCCATCAGTCTTACAATGCCTCAAGATCTTATTTGTATCCCAAATGTAGTGTCACACACAGATCCTAAATTCCTCCTGTCTGTTGTACAAAAAGAATGCACTTGTGGGCATGAAAAACAACCCTTACATCAGTCTGCCAAAGTTATATAGAGTGGCAGAGATTGCTCCCTTTCCCATCAATCCCAGTCCCCTCCATGCCTGGAAAGGTATTAATCTGCATAAGCATAATCAAATTGATGATCCTGTAATTAACCAAGTTTCCTCCTTCTGAATTTTTAGTTAACCAATATTTTAAAGCTCAAATAATATTAGCAATTTTCAAAAGCAATTAAAACCCAAGAAAAAAGTAATTGTAAGCAGCCCAGAATTGTCAGAAAACCTTAAAGTTAAATAAAAAATAATATATTCAGTCAGCAGGAGAAAATACATTAATTAAGACAAAACTCTGCCTGAACAAGAAAATCTTGACATTGCAATGGAAAAGCATTAAGGAAAGAGCTAAAAGAATTGAAGAAAGAGTGTTTCTTTTATTCCCTGTCAGTGCCTGTGAAATTGATTGGATACAAGTAAGAATCTTTTCAGAGGATCTTTTAAGGCCTGGCAAATTATAAGGTAGGACTTTGGATGGTCTGTTCCAAACTATTTAGGGCTTTTGTGTATGACATTGTGCTGAGATCAGAAGGAGGCTGGGAACCAGTGAAATTTTAATGAAGTATTCATTTATCTCAGTGATTGTTTTGGCTGGATAATTTTAGACAGTAAAAATTTCTGAACACTGAAAAAGCCAATTTACATTAAGGATGAGATGTGACTTCAGATGAAATCTGTTGCCTACGTGAGTCAGGCTTGTTTGTATTTTTTTCTATATCATCTATAAACATGGAAAACCTTGTATTGTCTGATAGATTTGATTTGCAGAAGAGCTAGTGGTTATTGCTGAAGTCTACCTTGAGAAAAGTTAGCAGTATAGATTTGCTCCTTTTTTCTTCCAATTTCTCTAAGATTGAATAGTGAAGAATGATGTAACTGAGAAAAATGCTATGTTCAGAATGAATTAGATAGCCATAGTCCCTTTAAATATTTACTTTTTTTCTATGTAGAAGGTTAGGAAATATTGATTATTCCTTCTGCTTAAGACCTTCCCTTGAATGGCTTCCTACCTGCATTCAGATTCAATTCCTGAATGAGATTCTGTTATTAGGTAAAAGATTTAAATTTCCCTTGAATCAAGTTCATTTTGTAGAGATTATGTGAATAAACCATGTTGCATTCTTGACAGTAATAAAGGCGGATAGCTTTTTTTTACATTGCAATCTAGGCTCCTAGAAATATAGTTGATGAATTTTTGTCCAAGGGTGGCTAGATTTTTCTATCTCATATGGTTTCCGATTCTTCCTTAAGTAATCAGGATTTCAAGAGAGAGATATATTATTCTACATTAATGCGTAATTTTTGCAGATATGTTTCTAAGTATTGCTGGTACTGTGTTTTAGCCCAGGATCTAACAAAAATACTTGACCTGCCAATCTGAGTTTTCAAGCATAATGCAATCCCATATGTTATAATGAATATTACTCATTCTAATGTTTTACTAACCAGTAACATTTCTGTATTTCTTGATGTCCTTTTCTTTGGTGGTAATTTCTGCTAATTATATGGCCCAAACAGAGAATTTAACTCAAGGAAATATCTGAGAAAAGCTTTAGGATGTTATCACAAAGTTCTCACCCCATCCCCCATTTTTAGTTATTTGTATTAGTATTGAAACTGTAATGGACTGACATGCAATGATTTAGGATTAATATTTTTCAAACTTGTCAATTTAAGATTCATGGACTTCAGAATTCCTCAGTTATTTGAAGTCTACATAGCGTAAAGTTGCCAAAGTTGAAAAATACTAATTTAGATTTTTATGCTACAATCAGATACAAGTCATTTAATGATCGTTCAGGTTATAAGAGCCTCAGAAAGGATGCTTTAAGGCAAATAACACCCATTTGGAAAAATCAATACCTTTAATTATGTGATTTTCTTAGTAACCATATGATTCAGTCTTAACGATATTGCACTTTGCTTACTGATTGCTCTAAAAACAGTTGAAAAAGTAGATCCACTAAAGTGGGTACTTCAACTTATAACTGCAACTATTTATCAAAATTCTTACCCCAATTATGATCTCAAGTCAAGGACAACATATAAAGTGGTTGAGTCGAGCTGCTGCCATCTTCTCACTATTATCTTTTTTTTTTTACTATACTTCTATTAGTTTAGTTTAATATTGTGAATGCAATTAATTGTTTACTCTAAAATTACAAGTAAACAAAAATGTTAAAATATGACACAAGTGTTTTTTAAAAGTGACATTCCAGAACCCAGATTTAAGACATTAAAATCTTCATTCAGTTTTTAAAAAAACTTCTTTTACAGATTAAAAAATTTAACTTGTATTTTAAAATTTGAAAGAATATGCAGGAGATGCAATGCTTGATTATTTAGCATCTTTCTCAATATACCCTCTGTATAGGTATTCAGAGAATTTCTTTCTGAATTAATAAAAAAAATCATTTCCTTTTTCCCTTTGATACATTTCCCTTTGATATTTAAGAAAACAAAGTAATATAGAATTTCATTGCATTTCATATTAACGAAGTCTGATTGTTTTCAACAATGATACTGAAAATACGAATCTTGGAGGTTTTTTTATACTATTCATTTACTTCTAAAAATATTTGCCTGGAAGTTGTTGTTTCATCAGAATATTAATTTAATATTCAAAGTTCACTCAGTGTTATAATTAAATGCCAGCCATTCCTGAGTGCTCATTGATGATTCTAGTGACTGGTTGTGATATTGTGCATCATGTATAGTTAAGAGGTCTGTACCTTAATTATATAGTTGATGGATCTCAACCAATAACACTAAGAATAGAATTAGTAAGTCTGAGGACGTTCAGTTTCCCAAATTTGTTCAGTGTGGGACAAGAATATATAGTAGAAATTTAGGGAGCAAGAGAACAAATGGGTTGATGAATAAATGAATAGGGAGAGAAACAGACATAGCTTTTAAGTAGATTGGTTAGAACACTTAGCCTTTTTAGATTATGTATTCTCTCTTTCTCAAAATAATTTAATTATTACAGTTTAAAAGAAATAGAACTGCATTTAACTACGCAGAATAACAGAATTGGAAGAGATCTTGGAGGTCAATCAGGAAACTCTACCATCAGATCACTGAAGTGATACTTTAAGTCATTTTAAATATTCTTTAGCAAAGAGAATTGTCTTGGATCATTTTTGTGCTAAAATTTGGTTTCACCAGATTAATGAGTTACATATTCCTATATACTTCAGAATATTCACCAACTGATACCTTTTTATACCTTGCTTAAAGATGGTATATTCTCAATTCCTTCAATTTTCCAAATCCCAGATACAGTATTACAATGTATATTTTTCAATTAGTTACAGCTTTTAGGATTTAAATACTTTTATTTTGCTCCCCATCCCTTACTCTGTTATGTGGAAAATTCAACTTAGATTTAACATTGTCTACAAAAGTAATGACCAGGAAGAACTTATTTGTTACTTAGTAAATGATGTATTATATTTTCCTGATACCAAGCCACTGTCTATAACCACACACTTGGCTGAAATATGTGAAGAATTATTTAGTTGGAAGAAAGTAAGTTTTGTTTTTCTCTCTTCTATACTTAAATAGCTAATGCAAAAAATATAGTCTGTCTTTGAGCAAATTCCATAGCTTTCTGTCCTTCCTCTGCGTAAGATTACAGCTTCCATAGTTTCTAGTCAATATTGCCAAATTCTGGGTGGTCTGGCCATGACTTAGAAAGGCTGCTTCAACAGTTCTTGAATGTAAGTCTTTGACCAGCCACAGTATTATGGGGACTAATCCCCCTTTCTAAATTTCATAGGGTTTTTAAACATCCGCTTACTGCAAATATACAGGTAATTCTCGATTTACGACCATAATTGGGACCAGAATTTTTGCTTTTAAGTGAGTCTCAGTGTTCCTAGATAAACCAGACAGAAAACACAACAAGATGAACTAATTCTATTAAATTGTAAGGCTGTGTTAACAGAATCTTGCAATCTGATGATACCAACTTCACTTCCACTTTTAACTACTTCATCCATATGACAGGTCTTTATTAGTTTCTTTCTTTGACTATTAAGCAATTGTGGGTTGCTCCTGCTCTTGTCTGATTGTTTGCTAGGTAGCATCTTATCTTTTTCCCCAAGGCCATTCATACATTCCATTATATTGCCCTCCCCTTTAGACATATCCTCCCCTCCCAAGTTCCCAGGAGGAATAGATGTGTGTTATGAGAACGAAATGCAACTCTGTCACTCCTCTCTTCTCCTGGCAACTCCCTGCAGCCACCTGAGGCATCCCATACTTCTGCTCCAGTTGAGGAGCTGAGAAGCAAAGAGTTGCTTTATCTCTTAAATATCACATTCTCTTGGGATGACCAGGAGAATTGCAAACATTTTCTCAAGACCTACAATAGTAGCTTTGCAAATTTGGCAAAATTAGGGATGAATTTTCTGTGGAAGTTAGCAAAGCCTAGGAAGTGATGCACATTGTTTGAATAATTGGGTTTGTATGGCGGACTGCCCCTTTGTGGATCTGTCCATCCTTCTCTGGATATTATATAACACTAATAGACCGGTTGAATAAGAGCAAATGCACATTTTTTTTCTGATTCAGCAGTAATTGTCCTGTAATTTTTGCAAAATATTTTTTGATGTGGCTTGCATGCAAGAAGGTTCCTTGGTATAAACCAAGATATCATCCAGAACAAACCAAGATATCACTCAAAAAAACAATTTATCTAAAATATTTGCAAAAAATATTAATGGATCTAGAAAAAAACAGCTTCATTGTGCTGTATAATCTTGCTACTATTGTAATAAAATGACTCTCAGGTGTTTAGTGGTCAATGTGTTATACCTGTTTTTAAATGAATGAATGAGTGTATGTATATGTGTATGTATGTATATATGTGGGTATATGCTGTATGCATGCATGCATGCATGCATGCATGCATGCATGTAGGAATGATTCAGTTGTAGGGATGTACCTGAAGGGATGATAGATGTACTAAAGATGTACTATCAAGAAGAATAGTACATCTATTCTTTTTTTTGTCTTTAAAAAAAAGAAAAAAAATGTTAAAATATGGAAATAGTTTACTTATGGAATGAGGGATTAGTTTGTTTAACTAAAACCACATCTATATCATGTAATCCTGAGACTGCATTATTCTCTTAAGCAAAAGAAAAAATATGAATAAAGAAACTTTAAGTAATGTTTTTACAATTATTCTTGGTAATCTGAGATGGTAAATGTGTATTGTGTTCTAGTAGCTATATTTCTTCAGAACAGACTGAAACTGAACTTGACAGTAAATATCATATCCTTATATACTTTAAATGTTCAGTGGAGTGAAATTTCTACAACCAATCTCTTAATTGCCATGTAGATAACAGTGAGTAACTTTCCTCCCTGTTAAACCTATTTGGTTGTTTCTACACATCTGTTTAATAATACTTTTTAGAAGATGATCAAGTGGAGCCCGAAGGGGGTTCAAGAAACCTTAATTAAATCCCCCTTGAATTCCATTGACTCTAACCAAGCGCCAATTTCTCTTGACCCCTAGTAGATTAGATTCTTATGTATAGGTACCATATAATAAACCAGAGTATTGAACTTCTGTTCCTGGATATTTGACCCCCTGACATTTTATGACATCAGACTGGATATTGATGTTTACCATCTCTATTTTGTGATTTAGCTTTTATGACCAATGCTTATCCAATCCTGATTAATCTGATTTTCAAAGCCTAGTAATACTTCCATATTTGTTATGTTTGCATTCTGTGGAAAATCCACTTTATTTTTTTCTTTTGTTCATTAGTGCCTGATTCTTGGAGACTATTTGGAATAAGTGCCTGAAATTTTCTTGGCAAGGTTTTTCAGAAATGATTTGCCATTGCCTACTTCTTATTAATCTAATTGTTCCCCAAATTTATTGTGTATGCCCTTTTGTTTTATCATTATTAAAAAGCAACAGGTCATCAAAAAAATGAATGAAAATGTTAAAGAACAAAAGAAGATGCATGATTTGATTACTTATGATTTTTCTGCACTAATATACTTTCCTTGAAAGTGAATATAGTGATAATGTGTATGCATGTATTCTTTGGGCCAAAGAAAAATGATTTGTGTCTGAATATGACTCTTATTGCTTTTTATAGTTTTATGAAGAAAACCTTATAAAAGTATACTTTATCTGTCTGAATGCTTTCTTCAGATTGATTCTCAAAATGAATTAGTAAATCTAAATGGACTGTTGTCTCACATTTTAGTATATACATAAGATTTAGGAAGGCTTATTTTTCCAATGGTTTTCAAACTATGGATTTGTTTATGCTGGACTAGGAAACCAAATCTGAGGGGCAAGCATACATTATTTTAGGTTTGCACACACAAAGCAGGATTGCTATCAGAGCTTGCTTTCTGCTCTACGTGAACATGTCAGCAACCATTTTGTCTGCTTAGAGTGAACAAGACTGAATTCTGACAAGCAAGTTCTCTGTCAGAACTTGTTTCTTACTCTGTTTGGCAAATTGGCAGCTGACTTGTCAAAGCAAAGCCTAGAATGAGTTCTTCCAGGACTCCGGCTTTGATTTTATACTCAAGGTTGATCATAGTATAAACTTTATAGTCAAGGCTAATCATGTCAAAATTTATTCCCATTTTGCCTGGATAAACCACAGCAAGGTCAAAATTCTCTACAGTTGCTACTTTACAGACCAGCTATTAATCTAGAATAAATGTACATTTTTGAGCAACCTATCTCCCTCAAGTAGGGACTCTGGAAGATCTATAATAAAACATAAAAATATTAAAAGGGATAGAAATATTAAAAATTTCAAAAGAGTCAAGGATGATTAGATACTGTTAAAATTAATTGTAAGATGAAGGGAGGGCTTTCAGGACACTAGTCGGCCACATGGTGTGTGGTCCTCTCTATTCTCCACACGGGCCGCAGAGCCATGCTTTGATTCCTTTTCGGAAGGCCAGAAGAGTGGCTGCTTGCCTCTGGAGTGGGGAGGGGGGGGGAGATATTCCACATTGTGGCAAAATGGCAGAGAAGTTTCTTCCCAGAGCCTACCAGTCAAAGCTCTTTAACTGATGGGGTCTGCAGCATATCTCCCCTGTCAGACTGGATGGGACAGATTGATGTAATGGGATGAAAACAGTTCTGTAGGTAATAGCTCTGTGCCAGAAGGGTTTTCTAAGTATAATCAACACCTTGAATCTCACCTGGAAGCAAACTGACACAATGCAGTTTGTGGAGCAAAAGTTTATGTGCACTTTTCTTTAGCACTCAAAATTGCTCATGCTGTAACAGCTGAAACTTCCAGATATTCTTCAAGAGTGAGTCCCAGTTAGAGCATGTTGCAATAGTCCAATAGTCCAATTGTGCAAAGTTTATGTTTATGTGTATTAGATTTATATACCACCCTTCTCCTGAAGGACTCAGGGTGGTGTACAGCCATGATAAAACAATGCACCATGCAACATTTAAAACCCATTTAAAACTGAATTAAACAAATTTGGCTCTCTCCATTAAAACCCCTATTTTAAAATGCCCTTCCAAATTTTTTTATTCAGGCCAGGCCAGCCTGCTGAAATAACAGGGTCTTAAGGGCCCGGTGAAAATGTTTGGGAATCGTGTGTATCCCAGGGGGTAGTTTATTTTATTTTTTTTATTTTTATTGGATTTATATACCGCCCTACTCCCGAAGGACTCAGGGCGGTGTACAGCCAACGATAAAAATACATAAATACAAAATTTAAAACCCAACTAAAAACAGATTAAATAAATTTGGCCCAGACTAAATTAAAACACCCCAAACAATTTAAAAAAGATTAAAATTTAACGCTAAAAATGGAGAGAGGTTAGGCCAGGCCCGCCTGGCAAAATAAAAAGGTCTTAAGAGCGCGGCGGAAGTGCGCAGATCCAGGATCCTCCGTATCTCCGGGGGGAGCTCGTTCCAGATAGTAGGTGCCCCCACAGAAAAAAGCTTTCCCCCTGGGGGCCGCCAGCCGACATTGTTTTGCTGACGGCACCCGGAGGAGCCCCTCTCTATGAGAGCGTACTGGCAGGTGGGAGGCTATTGGTAGTAGGTGGTCCTGCAAGTACCCAGGTCCTAAGCCATGGAGCACTTTAAAGGTGGTAACCAAAACCTTGAAGTGCACCCGGAAGACCACGGGGAGCCAGTGCAGCTCGCGCAGGAGAGGTGTCACATGGGAACGCCATGTCGCTCCCATCACCACCTGCGCGGCCGCACTCTGCGCCAGTTGGAGCCTCCGGGTGCTCCTCAAGGGGAGCCCCATGTAGAGAGCGTGGCACCCCACATATAAGGGGCCTCGGGGTCGATCTCTGCCCCCCTGCCAACACAGACTGCGACCGGTCGGAGAGATAGGAGGAGAACCACCGCAACACAGTGCCTCCCACCCCCATCTCTACCAACCGATGCAGCAGGATACCATGGTCGATGGTATCAAAAGCCGCTGAGAGGTCTAACAGGACCAGGACAGAGGAGCATCCCCTGTCCGGAGCCCTCCAGAGATCATCAACCAACACGACCAATGCCGTTTCCGTGCTGTACCCGGGCCTGAAGCCCGACTGGAACGGATCTAGATACATCACTTCATCCAGGTGCTGGGGAAACTGTTTTGCAACCACGCTCTCAACAACCTTCGCCACAGAGCGAAAGTTGGGGACCGGACGATAATTTATCAACATTGCCGGGTCCAGGGAAGGCCTCTTGAGGAGAGGCCTCACTACCGCCTCTTTCAAGGCGGCAGGGAAGACACCCTCCCCCAATGAAGCCTTTATAATCCCTTGGAGCCAGCCTCGTGTCACTTCCCGGGAAGCCAGCACTAACCAGGAAGGACACGGGTCCAATAAACACGTGGTTGTGTTCAGTCCACCCAGTATCCTGTCCACATCCTCAGGGGTCACAGGATCAAACTCAGCCCAGATAACATTCTCAAGACCTGCCCCGGTCCCTTCCCCTGAGACCACCCAGTCGGAGTCCAAATCTTCCCGAATCTGAGTGATTTTGTCATGCAGATATTGAACAAAATCTTCGTCTCTACCCTCCAAGGGGTCCTCCCGTGCTTCCTGGTGGAGCAGGGAGCGGGTCACCCTAAACAGGGCAGCCAGGCAATTATCTGATGACGCAATAAGAGCAGCAAAAAGCTATGTTTCGCTGCTTTTATCGCCACTAGGTAAGTCCTAATATGGGATCTTACCAGTGTCCGGTCGGATTCAGAAAGACTGGCCCTCCAACTACTCTCTAGGCGTCTTTTCTGGCGCTTCAACTCCCATAGCTCCTCAGTAAACCAAGGAGCCAAGTGAGATCAACGCCGGGTCAGAGGCTGCAAAGGCACGACCCGATCCAGAGCTCTGGCGGCCGCCCTATCCCAGGCGGCCACCAGGTCTCCGGCCGAGGTGTGTGCCAGATCCTCAGGGAATGGCCCAAGCTCCATCTGGAACCTATCAGGTTCCATCAGGCGCCTGGGGCAGAACCATCTTACCGGCTCTGCCTCCCTGCGACGGGGTATTGCGGTTCAAAAGTCAAAACGAAGGAGAGAGTGATCTGACCATGACAAGGGTTCGATGATTATGTCCCCTATATCAAGATCTCTCAACCACTGTCCAGAGACAAAAACCAGGTCCAGTGTGTTTCCCCCCGTGTGGGTAGGGCCATGAATTAACTGGGTTAGGTCCATAGCCGTCATGGAAGCCATGAACTCCCGAGCCACCTCAGACATCTCCCCCATGGACGGCAAGTTGAAATCCCCCATGACCATAAACCTGGGAGTATCAACTGCCACCGTGGCAATGACGCCGAGAAGCTTGGGCAGAGCTGCTGCCACGTGGCAGGGAGTCAGGTACATGATCAGCAAACCCATCAGAACCCCATGACCCCATTTCACAAGGAGGGATTCACAGCCGGCCGTCTGAGGAACAGTGGCCTCCCTCGGTTTCAGACCTTCTCTAATAATAACCTCAACCCCCCTGCCCCTCCCCTGTGACCTCGGCTGATGGAATGCTCGGAAGCCTGGCGGGCACATTTCGATGAGGGGCAGCCCCCCCTCGTGGCCCAACCAGGTCTCCGTAACACCTGCGAGGTCCGCACCCCCCTCCTGAAGAAGCTCACAGATGAGGGGGGCTTTATTTACTGCGGACCTGGCATTGCACAGCATCAGCCGAAGGCCCGGGCCCTGAGGGTCTGTGCAACCTAGGGAACGGGAAGAGCCTTGGGGGCCGGAACACGGCACCGCTTGTAAACAGCGGGCGCGCGTTCCCCTAACACGATATGGCCCCCTGCTCCCGCCATATCTACCCCTCCCACCTACCGTATTGATGTTCATTACACTATCCCGATGCGCTCTAACCCCCTCCCCGACCCCGGGCCCTACCCTCCCCCCATTTAAAGCAGTTCAATTAATATTTAATATCAAACTCTAAAAATTAACCATGGGATCAGGCCAGTCTGGCTAACTGGAAAAAATAAGTTTTTAAGGCCCAACGAAAAGTCCGGAGGTCTGAGATCGTTTGCAATTCTGGGGGAAGTTCATTCCAGAGGATTAGAGCTAACACAGAGAAGGCTCTCCCCCTGTGGGTCACCAGCCGGCATTGCCTGGCTGACGGCACCCTAAGAAGGCCCTCTCTGTGGGAGCAAACAGGCCGGTGGGAGGCAATTGGTGGCAGAAGGCGGTCCCGTAAGTACCCAGGTCCTAAGCCAGGGAGGGCTTTAAAGGTGATCACCAACACCTTGAAGCACACCCAGAGGTCCACCGGCAGCCAGTGCAGCTCACGAGAAGTGTCACACGAGAGCGCCCTGTCGCTCCTATAATCCCCCGCGCGGCCGCATTCTGCACCAGTTGGAGCCTCCGAGTGCACCCAAGGGGAGCCCTATGTAGAGAGCGTTACAGTAGTCCAGGCAAGACTTCAACTAGACTTTCAAGCCACTCCCCTTTGCCACAGGGAGACAGAACCGACCAGATGCCTGATGGATCCCGATAGGTTCCTGACAGAGCTTGGGCCATTCCCTGAGGATTGAACTAACTGGGTCAGGTCCATGGCCGCCATGGAAGCCATGAACTCCCGAGCTGTCCCTGATGTTTCACTGGTGGATGGCAGGTTAAAATCCCCCATGACCATAAATCTGAGGGTATCCACTGCAACCCCGGCTATTACGTCGAGCAGCTCAGGCAGGGTTGCTGCCACGTGGCAGGGAGCCAGGTACCTAATCAGCAAACCTATCTGGACCCCATGACCGCACTTCACAAGAAGGGACTCACATCTGGCTATCTGAGGAACAGTGGCCTCCCTCGGACAAAGACTCTCTCTAATAATAGCTGCCACCCCCCTGCCCCTCCCCTGAGCCCTCGGCCAATAGTATGCATGGAAACCTGGTGGGCACATTTCACCAAGGGGAACCCCCGCTCCTGGCCCAACCAGATCTCCATGATCCCTGCCAGGTCTGCACCCCCCTCCTGAACCAGATCATAAATGAAGGGGGCTTTATTAATCACAGACCTGGCATTACACAGTTGGAGGCCTAGGCCCCGAGGCTCCGTACAACCTGGAGCACAGGAGTCGCAGTGGGGGCTGGAGTGCACAATTGCTTGTAGACAGCGAGTGTGCACTCCCGTAATATGATTCGGCCCCCTGCTACCGCCATATCTGCCCCTCCCACTCACAGTACTAATACAACCCTTGCCCTCACCCCCTAGCACCCCACCTGGGTTCCCGCCTCCTCCGCCAAGACTGCCTTCTTACTGTCAAGGTAAGCAAGTCCATCCTTTTCATTCAAAAAGTGGTTTGAATTAATTTTTAAATGATTTTAGACTTTAAAAAATGCAAAGTTCTATCATTGCTTTAGTTAATATAGAATAAATACTATATTTTTTTGTGCATGCTAATTTATTTATTGCAAAAGAAAATTGTCATTCCCCTCTCCTGCCCCACCCAGAGATCAGCTATCACAAACTTCAGCACAGCAAAATTTGAATACTCTTGTCTTTGTTCATTTAATCTATTCTCTGTTGAATGAGTTTATTGATTTTAATATGTCCCTGTGCAATTTGTATTTATTTTTGAATTCCTCCTGCAGTTAAGAAGTTATATATAGATTTTTTTTGGTAAAGTGGTATACTGAAAGGACTTGATAAATGAGTATCCCTTGCTTTAAAATTAAAAAATAAAATAAAAATAAAAACAGAAGAAACTGCTAGTAGGAACAGCAATTGAACATGACTTTGGAGATGCTGTATGACATCTTAGGTCTGTAATTTTATTTTATCAGTCAGATAGACCTCAGATTTCATGTTGCTGTGCTGCTGGAGATACTGCTTTAATATTGCAGTTAAATTTGATGGCCAAGTTGTTTTTAGCCATTTTTCCAACCACTTGCAAGAAATAGAGACTTGAGGGTTAAGGAAGGAGGGAAAAAATAATAACCTTGATGGGTGTCCCTTTATTTAACCACAGACCTTCAGAGGAAACATTACAGTTAATATGGCTTATTATGTTTCTTATTAGTAGTTTTTTAAAAAATTGATTGATATTAATTTTATTTTTAAGATTATAAAAGTGCAAGTGATAGCAAATTAACACCAATAGTGGCAAATCAGACAATTCCAACATTTTATGTAATTATACATGGCTACCTTATAAATAATAATTAATGTATACAATAGAATTGCATTTGTTTACAGTGTCTAAGTTTAAATTCTGACTCTTTCTAAACATCAGGATTTTTTTTCTTGAAGGAAATACATAGTAAAGTGGTATTTAAGATGCTTTCCCCTTCAAACAGAAGGACATTGATGCTGGTAAGATTCAGATTGGTGGAGAGATAACTTAGTAACATCCCCTAGCCAGATATTACTGCATATTCTCCTATGTAGCCACTGAAACAATACTTTATGGTTTGTGGCGTATGCATTGCCCAATATTCAAAAACAGAGGATCCGTATTATAATGTCCAGTCTTTGTTGGACATAGGGACTGGTCTACACCCTGAGTCTCTACTAGTGTCTACTAAAAGACATTTCCACTGAAATCTCTGAAAAAGTTGCTAATTTATTTTCTATCACAGTTCCCATGACGGCCAATAGGCTTAACATGTTACTAACTAGATTGGTTGACTGCTATTTTAGTGGGCTAAAGTGATAAACGTTCATAGCTATTGTTTTACTGTTTACAGTATTAATACATCACTATTTGAAAATCTATACACACATCTCTGACCATAATAAAATAAATACATAGTTTATATGTCTAGAATGCTGGATATGTATTTAAATATGCATTCTGCCATAGACATGTTGGTGTTTTATTATAAATTAACTATGTTTCTTTATTAATTTTTTTTATTAAACAGTTTTTTAAACAAACAAAAACAGATATTTACATCATCTCCTGTCTTGTTCTTAGTTCTCCTGGATTATTTAATAAGTCTTTGTAAGTTTTAATTTTACCAATATCTAGAGCATTTGGGTAAATTTGTGCTTCCATAGTGGATAGCCATTCTGGAATTTTATCACAATGGTTCTTTTTTATCCCCTGCCATGACTGTAGCAATGCTTCCCTAATTAAATGTCTTAGAAAATATCCATGCTGTCTATTTTTTTTCTCCCACAGGAAAGCATGCCACCCTCTTTGTAGATCGTACTCCTCTAATGTTAAAATTCTTTTGTTTTTTAGTTCCATCCAGTCCTTAATCCATATCAATGAAGTTGCTTTATAATAGGTTTCCCAATCTGGGAGTGCTAATCCTCCTTTTCCCCATGTGTCTTATAAATATTTTATTTTAATCCTTGCTTTCTTTCCCTGCCAAATATAATTCACTATAAGTTTATTGAAATCTTTAAAGAAATTTCCCCCCAATTTTATAGGTATCACTTGGAATAAAAATAACATTCTTGGTAACACATTCATTTTGTTTGAGGCTATCTTCCCTAGAAAAGATAACTGTAATTTTCTCCAAATTTCTAAGACTTTCTTTCTTTCTTGTTAATTTATTGTAATTGTCTTCTCTAATTAATGATTCTTTATTTGTTAGCCATATTCCTAGATATTTTATTTTTTTTGTCATTTGTATACCCATTCTGACTTCTAATTCTTTCTCTTGTTGTTTTGTAAGATTTTTCGTTAGTGCCTTTGTTTTTAGCCTATTAATTTTGAGTCCTGCTACCTTCCCATATTCTTCTATTTGTGATAACAATTCGGGTCCTGTTGATATTGGTTGCTCTAGGACAGTGATGGCTAAACTTTTTGCCATCGCATGCCAAAAGTGGGGAGAGCATGGTGGAGTCACACACACATGTGCCCACATCCATAATTCTATGCGCCCTGCCCCCCCCCGTGCTCCCCCCGCTTTTGGCACAGGATGGCACAGTAGGCCTGTTTTTTTGCTCTCACCAGGCTCCAGAGCCTTTCTAGGAACCTGGGGAGGGCAAAAATGGCTTTCCCCACCCCCCCGGAGGCTCTCCGGAGGCTGGAAACAGTGTGTTTCCTGACTTCTGGTGGGCCCAGAAGGCCTGAAAATCAGCTGGCTGGCGCACATGCCGGACCTGAGCTCGCATGCCCACCGATATGGCTCCGCGTGCCACCTGTGGCACCGTCCATAGGTTCGCCATCACGGCTCTAGGATGAAGACCAGATCATCAGCAAAAGCTTGAAGTTTGTATTCCTCTTTTTTTATTTTTTTATTTTTTTTATTTTTATTGAAAAAGTTTTACAATACAAATTTTTTTCCCCCTTTTTCACCCCTCCCCCACCCCCACCCTCCCATCCCCCCCACCCTCCCCCCAACCCCACCCCCTCCCTCCCCATCCCACCCCTGACTTCCGCTACACATTTCTTAAAAAAAAGAAAACAGCAAGAATTTGTAACGACAAGAAAAGCAAATACTATTATATATTCAATTCTAAATTGAGAGGAAGAGAAAAGAAAGAAAGAAAAGAGTTAAGAAAATAAAAATAAAAAAAAGCCCATGAACATAAATATTTATCTAAAATTAACAATATTGTAATAAGAAAAACACCCAGAAAAAATAACCATTATAATATTTAACCCAATTTAAAAACAAAGAAGAGAAAAAGAAACATTACTAACATTACTAATCATATGCCATACTCGATCCCTCAAAAATTACATAACCTACTTATTCATATTAGATAATATCAAATAGTTTAATCCCAACTACTCCCCTTAATTCAAGAACACAAACCCCCCCCGAAGAAAAAAACATAAAACATACAGTATAATATAATTATGCATATATTGTTATAATTTTCCATAGCTCGAGTTTCAATCTTCTCTTCGTCCTGATTGAAGTTAAATCTTCTTTCTTCACATATGTCCAATTCCAATAAGCTTCATCTTCTATCTGCCCCCATCAATAAAATAAAGCATTCCACATAAACCCCCCGTGTGACTTTATATAGATAGCATCCAATCACTCCTCTAGGTAGAGTCATTCAAACTAACGTATTCTATTTCAACAAGAAGAAACCCAATGCAGCTCCGCCAAACCTTGAGAACAAAAAAATCAAAAAAGGAAGAAAATCCTAGAAACTGCATTCCCAGATGTTCTTGTGAAGCTGTTTCAAATCCTGCCACCCTTTGTTGTTCACTCCTTCTGGTTGTGAGATGTTTTCATTTCCATTCTTTCCTCTTGGATGATAAATTCCAAAAAAAACAACTATAATAGGGTAATCACAGAACGCTGCTACTATTGCAGCAATCTGTTAAACTTACTCAAGATGTTGAATCCAATTCAAAATAACAAAAGTTTTATAAATCTCCAATTCAGGATGAAGACTTTATAATCCATAAATCCAACTCAGTATAAACTTTGAGAATTTTATAACCATTTTCCGAAATTTTCCATACTTTCTGATAACAACTGTAACTGGTGGAGGACTTCACGACACTCATTAGTTACCACTTGAATTTCCTCATTAAATTCTGGTTCCTGCTGTTCGACATCACCACCCTTTTCTTGCGGAGCGTTGGACCTCTGCTGCTGTTCATCTTGAATTATAATATTTTTTAAGTCTTGCTCCAACGGTTCAAGGTCTGGTGCTCCTAGTCTAGGTTCACTGGTATGCTCAATTTTTCCATCTGAAAGATCCATAGTAAAATCCTCCGAGAAACCAGATTGTACTCCTTGTACTTTTAACCTTCTTTGATTCATTCTTTGAGTCTCATCCTTCTGTTTACCTTTTGCAAACTCTCTTTCTTGTTTCTTATTCTTAAGATATTCCGAAGCTCCCTTAAAGATATTTTTATAAAAATGTTCCGCTTTTCCAGTAGTATTCAAACAATATCTCACACCATGATATCTAAAAATTATGCCAACTGGTAAGTTCCATCTAAATGGGATCTCTTTTTTTTTTTATTTTCAGTCCTTTTATTTCCTTATCTCTTCTGATTTTGTTTAATAATATCTCTAGTGATAGAATGAACAATAAAGGGAATAAAGGGCATCCCTGTTTCACTCCTTTTTTTATTATAAATTGTTCAGTCATATCTCCATTTATTGTTATTTTTGCTATTGGTATAAATTGACGATGTTTCATTGGCATTTGCTTTACCAAAAAGCATGTCTTGTTCATTTGATATTGTTAAGGCATCTGGAATGTTATTTTTTAAAAAACAACACTGGTGGTAATTACACCTCTTTAATAAATTTAAGATTGAATGGATGATGGCATAGTAAACAAAGAATGCCATGCAAAATCACATATCTTTTATTACTACTCACATAGTAATAAGAGGTATAGTGATAGACTTGATAGTTAGATATGTATTTGTGTTTGCATTTTATGCCTTTTTGTGAATCCCCATATTCCTGTTCAAGTGTGCAAGACTTTAAAGCACATGGTCAACAGGAAAAACTTAAACAGAAAAAAGGGCAGAACCCAGAATTCTATCCCATCCATTGTAATTTCTGTTACTCTCGATAATAGAGAAATATTTATAATTTTTATGTACAGGATTAACATATGTATAGAGGTATGGATGAAAATTTGGATGATATGCATTTCCATGAGCATATTATGATAAAAATACAATATAGAAAAAGCTTTGCAAAAAGAAAACTTTTTAGATAAAAAATGCAAAATAGAATCAAATCAAATTGTTCTTTTAAAAAACTTCAAGCACAAGGTCAAATATTCCTTGTCAAATTGGAAAAAAAAATTATGTATGGAAATAATTTAAGTATTAGTATAACTTAGAAATTGAAACTGAGAAAAGATTAGACAATTCAGTACAGTGCAGGTCGAATGCATATTACTAAAGATGAAATACTTAACAGTACAGAGTGGGGGGAGAGATAAGGTCTTTGTAATTGCCTTTGCAGTTCTCAGGCTGGAATATTACTGAAAATATAAAGGCAGCCTCAACATGCAGCATGTTGAAGGAAATTAAGAATATTTCAGAACTAAAAGAATTTTGCAATAAAGAGTGAAAGAACACCAAACTCTTTGGAAGGAACAACAAATATTTCTGCCCAAGGAGAGTTTGCAGAGAGGGTATACAAAATTTATGTCTGTCTTACAGGGTTTTTTTTTAAAAAAAAGAATCTATAAGCTACTGTACAGAAGTAGTAAATATGCTTCCAAAATTGCTGAAAGATGTGTTTGTATCTTACAGCAATTATGTTAAGTTCAGCTCACTCTGGAATTCATTGAAGCATACTTACAGTCACAGGTATCTATATTTTGGCATAACTTTTTACAGTATATGAATGTCAAAACAAAAATATACACCTGCCGATCCCTATCTTGAGTCAAATGTTTACTATTTAGAGATATTGTTTGGGACAGTATATGCACTTCCTATTTGAAGTATATGTATGTATTTTGTACTTCAGAAAATTAGATTATTTCATCCCAATAATTATTAGATCCAGCGCACATGTAGGGATGATTTTTTTCATTACATTTCTAAAGACAGAAGGAAGGAAATTACTTTTTTGTTGATAGGCTGTAAATTCCTTTAAGAAGAATTTTAGCATCTGCTAGCAATCATATCCTTGACTCTTCAACTTGGCAATGTTCTTGACAGGTTTGAGCCAGTTCTTATCAGAGTCTACATATCTCATGGAGAGCTTGCTTCTCCATGTCGTTAGTTCAAAGACATTTTGAATCTACTAGTAACATTAATCAAAAAACTTTCTAGTTAGTGAAAACTTTAATCAAAGATACTTCATTCTGCTGCTGCCATCAATCTTGAAGGTACCTCAGTGCCAGGCCACAGAATCTTTAAAGATTAAAACCCTTTGAAGTGCATCTGGCAATCTGTTGACAGCCAGTATAGGACCACAAAATTGTTGTAATATGGTCACACGCTAAACACTTAGCAGCATTGCATTCTCCATTATGGGTGGAGACAGCAGCCAGGATGAATTAAACTCATCTGTCCAGATTGATGGACTGAGTTTCTCATAGCTGTTAAGTCCTGCCCTTGTTACTGGGTAGATCCAGCTTTTGACTCAGTCCGTCAGTCTGGACAGGCATGTGGGACTGGTTCTCTGGCTAATTTGCCTCCTTTCATCTTTTTAATACTTGAATTTCTAGCTTTGATCTGGACTTCTATTTAACTATGATTTCTGGACTTTTCTGTACAGTAAAGTCGTTTGAACCCTCAGTGGCTGGCTTGCTGGTTCTCTTTGGGGAGGGAAAACAATTTTTTCTGCAGCCCCTCGGGGGGGGGGTGTTCTTTTCATTATCCTGATTGTTGGCTTCCTTGATCATTGGATTGGGACTGTGGTGGAGCTTTGCGCTCCTGTTAGCGATGCTGTGATAACATCTTTACCTGTTAGTGGAGCTTTGCGCTTCCATCAACAATTTTGGCTGTGCGGAGCTTTTTGCGCTCCCTTGCTTAATTGCCGGCCACCATTTTCTTCAATGGCCACGCTTGTTCTTTTGCAGCTGAATGAAGATTGGGGGTGGTGGCGACTTTCAGCCTGTGGATCTTCTGGCACTGGCGTAGAGGCTTTTCTGGCATGGAGACTCTGTGCCCCAGATATGCCCTTCCGGTGGGGGTTGCCAATTTTCCAGTGGAGCTTTGCGCTTCCGGTGACAGCAAGGTTTGCACTAAACAGCTGTCTGGCGGAAACAGCGGCTTCTAGCAGAGTTTTGCGCTCCCACTGTTAGCAATAATTATGCCTGCCTTTTTTTTGACCGCCAAGCCCCAGAAGCCTCGGGACAGTAGATTGGGCTCTGCCTACAAGTTGCACATTGTTGCTAGGCGGCTGTTGTGTGGAGCTTCATGCTCCCATTTCTGTTGTTTCAAGGCCGCCTGCCATTTTGTCACTATCACTGGTTGCGCTATTCTATGGGCCTCCAGGCTTCAGTCTGTTCCTTCCGGCCATCTCCTGCTGGCCTCCATTGAATGACCTTCTCAGGTGGCATTGGCAGACTATTGATTGACAGACTATGCACAGGTCTTCTCTATCTGCCACATATTGACTGTGTACATCAATATGCCTAAGGCTTTGCATAAATTGAAGCACGGACGGAGAGCCGGGCTTTCTGAAGGCCTTTCCCGAGGGGCATCCCCTGCAAAGGCGGATCTGAATTCTGGTCCTTCGGCCAGGCACTCTGGCACCCAAGATTTGCAGCTGCACCACAAGAGTGCTAAACACTCTGTTTCATCCCGAGCCAAAATGCGCCGGGACAAAGTGCTCAGAAAGCTTTGTGCCCAAGCCAATGGCCACCTGTTGGCAGCTGCCAAGGAGGCAGGTGCCTTGTCTTCCGGTGACATGGTTCAGTCAGCCTCTGCGCGACAACCTGACCAGTTGTCACTTCAGGCTTCCCTGATGGTAATACAGCTGGACAGTTTGTGGGGGAATGCCACAACTACAAACCCTGAGGCACCTTCACGGCCCCTTTCTCCACCTGCTATCAATGGCATCGGAGACAACTGTTGTCCGGCCCCCAGTGGAGATGGGTCTGGTGGATATCCAGCCCAATAACTTCCTGTGACTAGAACAGATTCAACACATCATATGCAACAATCATTGTCGACTCAGCTACGGTCATCTAGCAGGGCGGCTTCTGTGGGTTCTTGCGTTTCATTCCTGAGCTACAACTTATCACGAGAAGCCCCACCCTATTGAGGTTCCTGGTTCACCGTCTTCCTCCGCCGGAAGCTTTACCTCTTCACTAGCTGAGGTGGATCCGCTGGAGCACAATCTTTCAAAAGGATGAAAGCCTTCCTCCTGACCAACCGGCCTTCACCAGCCTGTTTCCACAGGCCTTATTTAAGTCCCTGCTATTCAAGGTGATAAATATGGCCCACCTCGGCTCTGCTGTTCCCACACCGGCCTCCCCATCCTTCCCAGGGGGCTCTGGATCCTCTATTCGCTGAATCCCCCAAGGCTGTGGACTCCATACCAACTCCTCCACTGTTTTTCAATTTCATCAAAAAGCAGTGGACATCTCCTGGGTTGGCTTCGGCCCCTACAGCAATGGAACGTAAAAACTTTAATGTGGCTCCTGACCTCGCATCACTTCTTCAAATATCTACAGTGGATGCACCTGTGGCTGCTTTGCTACCCATTGCTGCCATTCCTGGGGACCCAGATGAGGGCCTGCATCCTGAGGAGCGGAGATCGGACCAGGTTCTCGAGCGAGTGTTCCAAGGGTGGCTTGGGCTGTTCGCGCCGTTTCCACTGCCTTGTTTTTCAACAAAACAATGCTTATCTGGCTATGCCAGCTACAGGAGAAGTTGGTCACGGAGGATGTCTGTGTCAAACAGAACTTAAATAAGATCATCGCAGCAGTCCAATTTTCAGGGGATGCTACCCTTAACACTGTCTGGTTTGCCGCTAAGTCCCTAGCCTTCTCTGTAATGGCCTGTTGTTTGGTCTGGCTCCGCCACTGGCAAGCCAACACCAGGCATTTGGGGGTCAGGTCCCCTTTACAGGTCCAAGTTGTTTGGTGACCCTCTGGACTCCTTCCTCATCGAGACTAAAGACAAGAGGAAGGTTCTGCCTACGCCGTATTGTAGAGGGAAGTTGCGGTTCCAACCTTACCCATCTCGTTCCTCCTTTTGGAGCTATGATGGGGGTGGTTCTTCCTTTTCAGCAGCTAGGTCTCACAGGAGTTTCCATCCCAGGCATCAGGATGCCTGGACAGGGCATTTGTAAACAAATGGCCCTTTCGAGGGGGAGGGGGTTTTCTATCTGATGCCATCGATAACTGCATCCCGGATCCTCCCATTGGTGGCAGATTGGCCTTCTTTGCCAACCTTTGGGAAAGAACCACTTCTGATAAATGGGTCCTGGTCACATTAAGATCTGGGTTGGCCATTGAGTTCCTCTCCCCTCCTCCGATGCTTTTTGTACACTGTCTGCTTTCTCATGACATCAAAAGATGATCCCTCCTTTCCATCAGGGCTGTTCAAAAGGTGCCTGGTGATCAAAAGGTGAAGGGATTCTATTCCAGTGTGTTTCTTGTACTAAAGTCATCAGGGGGGTGGAGACCCATTCTGGACCTTAAATGTTTGAGTAGCTATGTTGTATACCGCAAGTTCAAGTTGCAGTTGTTACTGCACTATTCTCAGTGGTGTGTGGAGGGGCGATCTCCTCTCCTCTATAGACCTCACCGAGCCTACCTCCATATTCCCATCCTTCCCTCCTACAGGAGGTTCCTTAGGTTCTGCAAAAGGGCGTCTCATTACCTAGAGCTTTGCCCTTTGGCCTTTCCTCTGTCCCTCACACCTTTACCAAGATTTTGGCAGCCTTGGCACCCTCACTCAGGGTGCAGATCATTCGGCTCCAGTGTTACCTTGACAATATCCTAATTTTGTCCTCTTCCCCTCAGCGGGCGTCAGCTGATGTCCAGTCTACCATTAAGGCTCTTGCTGCCTATGGCTTCTCCATTAATATTATGAAGAGCCACCTGGTTCCTATCACCGTCTGCTCCATTTGGGGGCATTGATTGACTTGGTGGCTGGGAGAGTTTATCTGTCGCAGGAGCGGCAGGATAGTTTGAGCTCTCTGGTTTCCAGAATGGAAGGGAGTAAATCAGTGTCAACTTTTGTCCTTTAGTAACTCATGGGCAAAATGATCTCGGCCATTTTGATTGTTTCCTGGGCACAACTACATTCTAGGGACCTTCAGTGGTTTCTCTTGCTGTTGCAGAAAGTGGGCAGAGGCACGTCATCCCTCAAGATTCTGGTTCCCCAGGCGGTGCGCAGATCCCTCAGGTGGTGGCAGTCTCCGGCCATCTCCTAAGGTTGCCTGTTCTTCAAGCCCCAGAGAGTGGTGATTATGACAGGATGCCAGCCTTCAGGGCTGGGGTTCCCATTGTCAGGGTCATATAGCACAGGGCAGGTGGGTTGGCAGCGAGTGCAGTTGGTTGGTTGGAGTTGCATGCAGTTTTTATGGCTCTTCTGGCATTTCGCCATCTCATTGCTGGCTCCCATGTTCTCATCCTCATGGACAATATTACAGCAAAAGCTCACCTCAGTCAGTTAGGGGGCACAGGGTCCAGGTCCCTGATGTCAGTGGCCATGAAATAGGGGCTTTGGGCAGAGCGTCATCTCAGCTCGTTGAAGGCAGAGCACATCTCTGGAGTGGCCAATGTGCAGGCGGATTGGCTGAGTTGCCAGCACTTGGACCATGCATAGTGGCGCCTGCACCCACAGATTTTCAGAGAGTTGGCGGACTGTTTCGGCACTCTGGAGGTTGACATATTTGCAATGCAGGACAACGCACAGCTTCTGCATTTCTTCACTCCAGCAGAGCTCCATGCGGAGGCCGCCGATGCTCTCTGGACCCTGTGGCCGGCGGGGCTACTCTACACATTCCCGCCTTTCTGCCTCCTGTCGAAGGTAATACACAAACTGTTGTTGGAACGAGCGGAAATTATTTTTCTGGCCCCCCATTGGCCTCGGAGTCCCTGGTTTGCGGACCTCGTTTCCTTGTCTGTGGCCCCAGCTTGGCTCAATCCCCAGAGGGCGGACACCCTGACGCAAGGGACCCTGCGACATCTGGACCTTCTGTGCTCAATCTAACAGTTTGGCAGTTGAGCGGTGCACCCTGGGGCCGCCAATATTCTGGCGAGTGTTATTCGGATAATTCAGGCTTCACGGAGGCCTTCTACAGACCACATTTATTCCACCACCAGGTGGGCCTCCTGTGCATGGTGTGATCGGAACGGGGTTTCGGCCATTCAACCTTCTATTGTCAATATCCTGGTCTTTCTCCAGGAGGGCCTTTCCAAGGAATTTTCTCCCAACACTTTATGGAGATGGGTGGTGGTAATCTTATTGATACTTACCTGTGTCTCTTCAACTTCTTTGGCTCAGCACCCCTTGATTTGTCGTTTCCTGCAGGGCGCTACTAATCTATGCCCTCCTGTACTGCATAGATATCCAACCTGGGACCTTTCAATAGTTCTAAATTCACTTACGGGCTCCCCTTACGAGCCCTTGCAGATGACTAGCTTCTGACTGTTATCGTGTAAGGTCGCCTTTCTGATGGCCATCACCTCGGCCCGCCACATTTCAGAGATTGCCGCACTCTCTACTCGTAGTGGCCTCTGCATGTTCCACGCTGATCGAGTGGTTCTCTGCCTGGACCCTACATTTGTTCCAAAGATCAATACGATGTTCCACCGCATGCAGGAACTCATCCTTCCCAATTTCTGTCTGTGTCCTGCTTATCCTCTGGAACGGTGGTGTCATACTTTGGACATCTGGAGGGCGCTTCATGTGTATCTGAAGCGGACTGCTGACATCTGCAGGATGGTATCTTTGTGTTCTTCCTGCCGGTTTCCCTGGGTAGCAAAGTGTCGCCATTGACCATTGGATGCTGGATCCAGCAGATTATCGCTACAGTGTACGAGCTGCGTTCCTTACCAAGACTTTCTCGTTTGACTGCGCATTTGACCCGCAGTGCAAAGCTACGTCAGCGGCTTGGGCCACACAAGCCTCTTTGCTTGAAATCTTCAGGGCAGCTACGTGGACTTCACCTTCTCCCTTCATCCAGCATTACAAACTGGACAAATTTGCTTTGGTGGATGCCGTCTTTGGACGCCGGGTGCTGCAACGGGTTTATCTGGGGGAGGGGTCTTCGGACCAACCTGGTCCCCCCCATGTTTCAGGACAGTGCCTTGGGTATGTCACATCCTGGCTGCTGTCCCCAAGCACAATGGAGAAGGGGCATTGGTCCTACCTGAGACGCACCTTCTCATTGGGTGGAGACAGCAGCCAGACCCTCCCTTCTCCAGTCTGGTCCTTTCTCTCACTTACCTTTCTCTTTGTCTCCCACACGCCAAGTCTGTTTCTTCGTCTTCGCCAAAAGCTGGATCTACCCAGTAACAAGGGTGGGACTTAACAGCTATGACAAACTCAGTCCATCAATCTGAACAGACAACCCATTCTGACTGCTGTCTCCACCAACGAGAAGGTGCGTCTCAGGTAGGACCAACACCCCTTCTAAAGTACTTGCAATTACTATCCTGAAAGGCATCCCCATATGAAGTGCAGTACAGTTGTTCAAACAAGTGGCGATGAGAGCTAGAATTACTGTACCTAGGTCATTCTGCTCTAAACAGGCTACAAGTACCTCCATGGACCAACCTGTGTCCTCAGCAAGTGTCAAAGAGAAACAGTGGTAACAGTAAGATATTGAATTTATCTTTCCATCTGACTGTAGTGGCCCCAACCTTTTGGGTACCAGTGAGCAGTTCTGTGGAGAAAGGTTTTTTCACGGACCAGAGGTGGCATTGTGCCTGCATCCTGTGGATGGGGCTTCCCAGATCTATGGACCAGGAATTGGGGACCCCTGCTCTAGGTAATTTACAAATTATTAAAACTACTTCAAAACAAGAAAACAGTAAAATATAAAATAAATATTGGGTATGATGAGCAATTGAGTAGGTAAAAACAAAAAAAGGAGGTTTCACTTAGTCAAAGGCTAGTCAAAGTGAAAAGCTAGGTGTTGATGGCCCTTTGAAACACAGTCAAGGTAGAGGAAGATTTTCACAATATCTCTGGCCACAACCAGGGTAACAAATATAATTGAATGATGTCAGTATATTGATAGGTATACTGACATTATAGGTCCTGATAGGTATTTGGTATCATCAGGACAAGATTTCTTGAACTAATCTTGTCCTGAACTGCAAGTTTATCTTTTCTAGCAGTTTGATGCAGTTAAATAGCATGGAGGAGAGATCCACACTTTGGAATGCCTTGTATAGGGCCACTCTCTATTTCATCATATCCACCAGCTAGAATATTTGCTTGAAAAGGAGCAGAACTGCTGCAAAACAGCATCTCCAATTCACACTCCTTGCATGCAATCCCAAAGGAGGTTGTGACTAATGATAACAAAAGCTTTTGAAAAGACTAGGAGCAGTGCAGTAGTTCTTTTCCCAGACAAACATTATATGTCAATGCCATTTTGGTCCAATATCCAGGCCCGACTAGAAAGAGCACTTCGCAAATCACCATAATTTGCTCAACAGCCTTCCTTAATAAGAAAAGTTTGGAGACTGGGAAATAGTTTTTAAAATCTGCTGGGTACAGGGAAGACCTCTTATCTAGCAAGTAAATCATAGTCTCTTTATGGGCAACAGGTTCTCTGAAGAGATCAGGTCATCATGCATCTGTGGCTTCTGGTTGTGGTAGGAACCAGAAGAGACATGGATTAAGTTCATAGAGGTCACACTGGATAAGCCAAAATAAGTCCCACATAACATTACTGTGCAAAACATTGCCTCAGTCACTGTATGGATCAAGACTTCAATGAATCTAAGTGACTTAGCAAATTCTGAACAAGGCAGACACTGTAGCCTGGTGTATTCTATCCCTCTCTAGAAGGGAGTTATGTAAATAAGGCAATTGACTGATAATCAGTTTCATAAAGGTGGAAAATAACATCAATTCACCTCTTTATCATGCAGTATAGACTCTAACTTGAGCACATAGCTATGCTTTATCAGAATCAATTTTTGACTTTCTTTACCAATTCTCAATTCTCTTGTTTCTGCTACTACTTTTCCTTACTAAACCATGAAGCACCCAGAATTAGCAAACAGAGGCTACATAGGAGCAATCTCATAAAATAGCTTCCAGTTCCCAACTGGAACTCCTGCCACACTACTGGGAAACAGCCCCAATACCTTTGGAGCCCTCTAAGTCCATCAGATTTCTAGGAACAACCAAATGAACACCTAGGTTAAAGTCAGTCTGATCTGGATCAGGAATTAATATGATCACATCAAAGACTTTATCAGAAAGCAAATGCTTGGAGACTAAACGTAAGGCCTTCTGATTGACTAAGGCATCCTAGGAGGTGGCATATAACTGGGTCCAGGAACAATTAATGCTGCTTTAAGGGAGAGGGTGGTATTGCCTTGAGAGTGGTGGAATCATTGCTAAATGATTTTCATCTAATCTCCAAAATCTTTTGAGAATATAGTTGGTACTTGCCTTCATAGGACCTAAATGAAGCAGATTATCTGAACCCTTTTCAGTCTGAAATCGAGTCAGGTACCAGATTGGTATTGATCATACTTGTTAATGACTGAAGGGCTTGAGATGGGGATTGTGCAGTTATCCTGAATCTCCATGTAGTTTGGATATCACTGACCCTTTGGAACAGGCTTCAAGAGCAGAAGATACTGTTTTACGATGGATTTCCTTTCTCTGAGTCTGATTTCAGTCAGTTTGGGGATGCGGGGAGAGTTGAGCCCTGCATTGTGGGATGCCTCAGGATTTGGATTTCCTCTCCTGCCTTCTTTAATATTACATGAAATTGCTGGGTGAGGCACAAGGTGTGGTATCTTTAGTATGTTGATGTACCCAGTTATCTATACCCTGGGTGGGCAGTTGATGCAGTTATAAATGATACGGCATATCGTGTCATATTTGCCTCTTTAATCATTTTTTGTTTGGTTTATTGCAATGCGCTTTATATAGGGCTGCCCTTGAGCATCATTCAGAAGCTACAGCTGGTCCAGAACTGGGGTCCCCAACCATAGGCCGTGGCCCACTATCAGGCTTTGTGGCATTTGGAACTGGGCCACAAAGCGGTGGGCGAGTGCACCTGTGCACACTCATCCTGATTTGCATGAACAGTAGGCAAGTGCCCACACCCACACTCCATTTGTGCAAGTGGCGAGTGCATGTGCCGACCACTTGCACAAATGGAGAGGAACCATCCCCTCCCCCCACTGGCCTCTCCTCAAAGCTGAAAAGGTTGGGGAAATCTGGCATATCCATCAATTGTTAGATTCTTTACTTGCTCCATATCTGTTTTGATCCCACTTTGAGTTGATAATGTAATTTATGATGGGATGATCTCATGATTTGGAATCACAAAATTTGCTTTCTTCCAAATATTCCTATTTCCACTCAAATTATCTCCAGAAGCCTGTGTGTGCGAAACATGCAGAGGCGAGTTCCTTTCAGGGTGTTTTCAAGTATGACTTAAAGTTATTGCTGATTTTTAAATAATTTGAAATAGTTACATGTTTTGTTCATTACAACATACTACCTATGATTTAGAAAATGCATTTTTGTGAAAATATCCACAGCAAAAATGGACAGAAATGTTTCTTATATTATTATAGGCCTGTGGGGAAAATCCCCTACTTTTGTTAAGAAGTGATCTTATTTTATAACTTTATTAAGTATGTATAAGAGGTAAGTGGAAGAATGTCATATTAGGATTTTTTAAAATTTTTTATTGTTTTTATCATAGAAAATAATATAAAAACAGTGAAACAAACAGACAAAATGAACAAAACTAAAGCATACATTCAACTCCAACAACAACAAAAAAGAAAAAAATAATGTACAAAAATAAGAGAAAAAAGTAATCAATTAAATTTAACATATAGGATTTTTTTATCAGTTTCATTCTGTTAATTTTTAAGCAACCTGACTAATTCAAGTGATAAATATTAGGCTGGGTAGTGCTTTCAAAAAGAAAAAGATACTTGAAAATGCACAGAAGCAGACATTCTTAGTAACCCTTCAAAGCAATTGCATCTTTTCCCTAGATCCCTGATTACATTACACAGCTACTGCAAGGGAAAAAACTAGTTGATTTAATAGTTGATTTAATGAGTTGAAGACAAGCGCTGTATACATGCCCATGCATGTTCTGAGAACATGATTTTCTCCAATGGAAATGCTGTATTGTTTTAATAAAGCATTTGAATTCAAAATGTATAGTTGTAAACTTGTTTCATTATAACCAGAGTTCTTCTTTTTTGTTAAAACAAAATGGAAAGATTTCACTATAGGCAAAAGCCAATAGTTGGGATATTTGTTGTTACACACAGAATATTTACCCCTATTACACAAATAGGGGGTTGATTTATTAATAGTTCAGTTCATCTATGTTTCATGCAAGCAATGATTATGGACTGCTTATATAGCTTATAGTCTTTGTCCGAGGGAGGCCACTGTTCCTCAGATAGCCGGATGTGAGTCCCTTTTTGTGAAGTGGAGTCGTGGGATGTAGATGGGTTTGCAGACTACGTACCTGGCTCCCTGCCACGTGGCAGTGACCCTGCCTGAGCTACTCAACGTGATTGCCGGGGTGGCGGTGGACACCCCCAGACTTCTTGTCATGGGGGATTTCAACCTGCCATCCGCCGGTGAGGCATCAGAGGTGGCTCGGGAGTTCATGGCTTCCATACTCTGAGTGTGTGAGTGGGGCCTCAGGGGGACACCCTCTGGACTTGATTTTCGTCTCTGGTCAGTGGTTGAATGATCTAGGTAGAGGGGACCTAGACATCAAACCCTTGTCATGGACAAATAAATCCCTTCTTCACTTGGACTTTTGAGCCGCTCCCCCCCCCCAACCGCAGGGAGACAGAACCGATCAGATGGTTCCGTCCCAGATGCCTGATGGACCCTGAAAGGTTCCTGATGGAGCTTGGGCTGTTTCATGAGATCCTGGCACACGACTTGACTGAAGATCTGGTGGCCACCTGGGATAGTGCGGCCACCAGAGCTTTGGATCGCGTCGTGCCTTTGCGGCCTCTGACCCGATGCCAATCTCAGTTGGCTCCTTAGTTCTCCCAGGAGCTGAGAGAGATAAAGCGTCGAAAAAGACACCTAGAGAACATCTGGAGGACTAGTCAACCGAACACAGGCAAGGTCTTATATCAAGACCTACCTAGTGGCAATAAAAGTGGCAAAATCTAATTATTTTTCCGCTCTTATCGCATCTTCAGAGAACCGCCCAGCCGCTCTGTTTAGGGTGACCTGCTCCCTTCTTCGGGGGGGGGGGGAGTGCAAGAAGATCCTTCGCAGGGTCGAGCTGAGGATTTTGTGCAATTCCTGCATGATAAAGTCGCTCAGATTTGGGAAGGCTTGGAGTCCGACTGGGTGAGTCTGGGGGGAGGGAGACGGGGGTAGGTCTTGAGAATGTTATCTGGGAAGACTTTGACTCTGTGGCTCCCGAGGATGTGGACAGGATTCTGGGTAGGCTTAGTGCTGCCACATGTTTATTGGACCCTTGTCCCTCCTGGTTGGTACTGGCCTCCCGGGGGGTTACACGAGGCTGGCTCCAGGGGATTATAAATGCTTCTTTGAGTGAGGGTGCTTTTCCCACTGCCTTGAAAGAGGCGGTGGTGAGGCCCCTCCTCAAGAAGCCTTCCCTGGACCCAGCTGTATTAGCAAATTATCGTCTGGTCTCCAACCTTCATTTTGTGGCGAAGGTTGTTGAGAGTGTGGTGGCACGACAGCTCCCCTGGTACCTAGATGAAGCTGTCTATCTGGACCCATACCAGTCAGACTTCAGGCAGGGGTACAGCACAGATACGGCATTGGTCGCATTGGTTGATGATCTCTGGAGGGCTTGGGACAGGTTGCTCCTCTATCCTGGTCCTATTAGATCTCTCAGCAGCTTTTGATACCATCGACCATGGTATCATGCTGCAGTGGTTGAGGGGGTTAGGAATAGGAGGCACCATGCTACGATGGTTCTCGTCCTTCCTCTCTGACCGTTCGCAGTTTCTTGGCAGCGGGGGCAGAGGTTGATCTCGAGGCGCCTTGCGTGGGGGGTGCTGCAGGGGTCGGTCCTCTCGGCCCTTCTGTTCAACATTTATGTGAAGCCGCTGGGTGAGATCATCTGTGGTTTTGGGGTGAGAGTCCATCAGTATGCTGATGACACCCAGCTGAACATCTCCACCCCAGACCACCCCAGTGATGCCCTTGATGTGATGTCCTGCTGCCTGGAGGCCATGTGGGTCTGGATGGGGAGAAATAGGCTCAAACTCAACCCTTTCAAGACCAAGTGGCTGTGGCTTCCGGCGTCCTGTTATAGTCAGCTGGTGCCATCACTGACTATTGGGGGTGAATCCTTGCCCCCCATAGAGAGGGCTCGCAATCTAGGTGTCCTGGATGCACGGCTGTCTTTAGAAGAGCATATGATGGCCGTGGCCAGTGGGGCTTTTTATCAGGTTCGCTGATCCACTAGTTGCGTCCCTTTCTGGACCGGGACACCCTACGCACAGTCCCTCACGCCCTTGTCACCTCCCGGCTGGACTACAGTAATGCTCTGTACATGGGGCTCCCCTTGAAGAACACTCGGAGGTTACATCTGGTCCAAAATGCGGCTGCGTGGGTGGTTATGGGTGCAACCCTCTGCGCCCATGTAACACCTGCGCGAGCTGCACTGGCTCCCAGTGATCTTGCGAATGCTATTCAAGGTGTTAGTTACCACCTTTAAAGCACTCCATGGCATAGGACCAGGGTACTTATGGGACCACCTTCTGCCACCGATAGCCTCCCACCGGCCAGTTCCCTCCCACAGAGAGGGTCTCCTCAGGGTGCCATCGGCCAAATTATGTCAGCTGGCGGCACCCAGGGGGAGAACCTTCTCTGTGGGAGCTCCTTGCCCCCGGAAATACACAAGATCTCTGATCTCCGGGTTTTTCGCTGTGTCCTTAAGACCCTACTGTTCTGACAGGCGGGGCTGTCTATTTAAATGACTTTAAATTGGAGTTTTAACTTGGGGTTTTAATTCTGGCCGAAACTGTATAATGATTTTAATAATTTTAATTATGATGTCTGTATATTTGTGTTTTAAATTGGCTTTATACTGCCCTGAGTCCTTCGGGAGAAGGGTGGTATACAAATAAAATTAACATAACGTAACATAACATAACATAACTTTTTTTTTATTGAAAAAGTTTTACAATACAGTTTTTTCATTTTCCCCATTTTCCCCCTCCCACCCACCCACCCCTTCCCTTCCCTTCCCACCCCTCCCTTCCCTCCCTTGACTTCCATTTAGTAAATGTATATAAAATTATTCTATCAAATATTTGCTAAACATAAATTTGTCAAATATTTTAAACAACCCCATTCCCCCTGACCCCCCCCTGTTGACTTCCGCTACAATTTTTTTAAAAAAAACCTTACTTATATTAAACTAAAAAAAATACAGTGAAATGTTTAGTAATATAATAAAAAGAGTAATAATAATACAGATATTTACCTCAATTACCAATTTTACCTTAAATACTCAGTAATCCATCAATAATACTCTTTTAATCTTTAAACCCCACTACAAAATGTTATAACATCCATATCTAATAATTTTCTATATCAGACACTTAATTTTTAATCCTTTCCTTCATCTTGATTAAAGTTAGATACAATAACCTTCCTCGCCACAAAAAAAAGAAAAAAAATGAAAAAAACCCTTAATAATTATTTGCATAAATCATTATTTTATATAATAAAATATATAACAATCATATCTACTAATTTTCTATCTTAATAATCCAAATCTTAATCTTCTCTTGATAAATATAGTATAGTATCCAACATATATATTATAAACTTCATGTTCTTTCAAAATACACAACAATTATATCAAATAAATTTTCTATCTCAGTAACCAAAATTTCATCTTCTCTTCATCTTGATCTTGATTGAAGTTAGACAATTATCTTCTAACACAATATTTATAAACTAGTTCTTATTCGAGCTGCCCCCATCAGCAACAAACATCTCTTCATATGTAAATCCCCCCGAGTGACTTAATGTTTGTAAAATCCAACCACGAAGGTATCTTGTAATCCTCTAGGTAGATCATTCAACCTAACTCCTAATGTATCCATTAAAAGAAAAACAAATGCAGCTTATACAAGCTGCACTCCCAGATGTTCCTTTAAAACTCTTTCAAATCCTGCCAACCTTTCCACCTCCTTCCTTCGGGTTTCCAAGATGTTTTCATCTTCAATTTCATCATCTAGATAATTAATTCCAATAAAGTTATAATAGGGTAATCACAGATCCTCTGCATATATTGCAGTGATCTGTTTAACTTTCTCAAGATGTCAAATCCAAATCAGGATGAGTTTTGTAACAAATTTTAAATCCATTATCATATAAAAATTAGGTATAACGATGGTTATCTTTCAAACTATTTCAAATAATCCTTTATGTAATAGATTCCATCTATTCATAAATAACCTTTAGGTTTCACCAAGCGATTCCATCAACAGACAATTTCGGCTGCAGTTCAGTTTCAGTGGTTTTCAGTTTCTTTCCTCCCTTGACTTGTACTTTCTGTTGCTTCTCCTCATACTTTTCCACTTGTGGAATACTGGGCCTCTGCTGTCTCAGTAATATTTGTTTTTCATCTCGAATTATATGTTTATCTTTCGATTCTTGCTTCAACAGTTCAAGGCCCAGTACCACCTCTCTTGAATCTCTGGGATACTTTATTTTCAAATCTGGATATTCCATGATATGATCATCTAGAAAACCACCTAATGCTCCTTTTTCTTCTGACACACTTTGATTATTTTGATTTTGTAATTTCATCTGCACACATTGTTCCTCAACCTCTCTTTCAGACTCTTTATCTTTCTTGTCTTCTTCCATAGATGACAACATAGCAGAAGATAAAAGTATGGGGGCTCCCTTAAGAATGTTATTATAAAAATGTTCAGCTTTTTCAACAGTATTTAAACAATATCTCACATCTTGATAACTCAAAATTACACCAACTGGTACGTCCCATCTACATGGAATCTTTCTTCTATTCAATTCCTTCACCAAAAATCCAAAATCTTTTCTGTATCTTAAAATCCTAGATGGTAACTCTTTATAGACCCTAATTTGTAAACCTTCTACCCTTAAAGTAGCTGAATAGGATTTTTGTAAAATGTCATTTCTTAATCTTCTATCGGTGAAATAAACAACAACATCTCTGGGTAGGTTCCTCTGTCTAGCAACACGTGAATTGACCCTGTAAACTTTTTGAATACAGCCAAGAATTTGGTCATCTTCTAAATTTAAAAATGCCGCTAATGCTTTGGCACAAAGTGTTCTTAGATTTTCTCTATTATTCTCTCTTATACCTCTTAATCTCAAAGCAGACTCCATAGCTTTAAATTGAAGCATCATCACATCATTCTGGATTTCCTGATTTTTGGCATCAGCTTCAACAAATTTTTCCTGTAGATCTTTCATCTTGGAATCAAACTTTCTACTGATTTCAGCCATTTTCTTCCCTATTTCCATCACCGCAGTTGAAAAAGCAGAAACTACTTTAATAATAGTTTGGTTCAATTCATCATATTTTCCCTGTACCAGCTGTTCAAGATTCTTCTGTGAGCTTTCTATCTTCTCAACAATACTTCCTAAAGACCTAGTTATAAAATCTTTTAAGTCCTCATTTGCAGTTCCCTGCAAAGGAGTTCTATTTAACTCAATTTTGTTCCTTTTCCCTGTTGGAATGTTTCTTTAAGGTACTTCGGCGCAGGCTAGGCTCTCACTTTCACTTTCCACTCTCCATTTTCTCAAGCATTTTCTGAGCAAAGCCAGTCGCCATTTTCAAAACACTTTCTCCAATCTCTCTTCTTCCTCTTCTCTTTTCTAAAAATTAGTAAAAAAAACAATACTTGCATTTTTCTTCCTCTAGTCAATCCAAGTTTTACCAGCTTGCTTTTTTACTGTGGATTTCAATCGATCTGTGGTGTTGCTCATGACGTCTGGCTCTGCTGCTGCAAGCAGCAGAGATCCCTCGCAGTGCGGAGCTTCTCTGGGGGTGAATAGGGAGCCATCATCCTGAGCCCTCTCCAGGACAGAAAAAGAGTCCTGGGGGCAGTTCAGGGGGCTCTACTGCACCCCAGTAGCTCTACCCGCTCTTCCAACTGAAAAGCGGGGTTTTCGAGCTGCCTGCCAGCTGTGAGGCGGCTCTTTCACGCGCGACGAGGCCGGCGGTCATGAAGCGACCGCCGACAACGACGGAGGCTCCACCGGAAGTCGTAACGTAACATAACTTATATTTGTGTATTGAATGGCAAAAGTTTAAAACTAATCAAGTACATTTTTTATGTAAGTGGAATTACATTTTAGAGTTGATAATATGGAGCTTTCCAGTTTTAGAGGAAAATACTTTGGAGTTTTTTTAAAAAAATACTTTTTACCTTCCTTCTTATTGATAGACAGCTATATAAGTTTATTTCATAAAAAATAGATAAATAAGGAAAGGATGGAATGCTAAGGAAAATAATTGCCCTAATAATTTATAACAGACTTGGAGTAAAGTTGGAATCAATTGAAATAATTGGAATTCATAAACAAAAATAAGAGTTTTGAAAATCTACTCTTGGTTCCTCCCAAAGATTTTGAAGTTATTTTACAAATGTTTCTGCTGCTAAGACTTTTGCAATTGTTTCTATTGCCAATTGTTGCTTCAGTTGCACCTTGGGCAGATGTTTGGTAACTTTTCATGCTACCAAATTTGCATGACTTGGACACACAGCTTTGCACTGTGGATTATATATTTATAGCTCTGCATTTAGGTGTTTTTTTGGAAGCTGCAACATTATGATGCATAATTTTGACTGTTAGTTTTAGGTATTAGTAATTTATATTGAACAATGGTTCAATAAATGGAAGCTGTCAAAAAATGAGAAAATAATAATGGGAAATAATTGAATGTGCACACATATGCAAAGATTTTAGGCAATTGTGCAAAAAATGCTGTAAATTAAGAATGCTTTCTATAAAAGAAATACTAATAATTTATTTTTATCAGTTAGCAAAATGGAAAGTAAATGAATAGAAGAGAAATCCATATCAAATAATATTTGGTGTGACCATCCTTTGCCTCCAAAACAGCATCAATTCTTCTAGGCACATTTGCATAGTTTTTGAAGGAATTTGGCAGGTAGATTGTTCCAAACGTCTTGGAGAACTAAGCACAGACCTTCTGCGGACGTAGGCTGCCTCAAATCTTTGTTTATGTAATCCCAAACAGATTAGGGCTCTGTGGAGGCCAAACCATCACTTCCAGAACTTCTTGTTGTTCTTTATGCTGAAGATAGTTCTTAATGACATTGGCTGCATGTTCGGGGCTATGGTCCTGCTGCAGAATAAATCTAGGGCCAATCACACGCCACACTATTGCTATGCCATAATGGATAAGTATCTGCCTGTATTTCTCAGCATTGACGACACCATTGATCCTGACCAAATCTCCAATTCCATTTGCAGAAATACAGGCCCAAATATGCAAGGAACCTCCATCATACTTCACTGTTGCTTGCAGACATTCATTATTGTACTGCTGTCCAGCCCTTCGGCAACCAAACTGCCTTCTGCTCCATCCAAATATTTCAAATTTTGACTCATCAAGTCCAGAGCACCTGCTGCCATTTTCCTGTACCCCAGTTCCTATGTTTTGTGCAAGTTGAGTTGCTTAGCCTTGTTTCCACATCGGAGATATGCTTTTTGGTTGCAATACTTTCATGAAGACCACTTCTGGCCAGGCTTCTCCGGACAGTAAATGGGTTTAACCTGGGTCCCACTAGTTTCTGCCTGTTCTGCTGATGGCACTGCTGGACATCTTCCAATATTAAAAGGAAGGGAACATGATCTGTTTTTCATCTGCTGCATTAAGCTTCCTTGGCCAATCACTGCATCTGTGGTCCTCAACATTGCCCATTTCTTTGTGTTTCTTCAAAAGAGCTTGAAGAGCACATTTTGAAACCCCAGTGTGCTTTGAAATCTTTGCCTGGGAGAGGCCTTATTGATGCAGTATAACTACCTTTTGTTCCTGTGCTCAGCTTTATCATGGCATATGACCTGTGATATGAAACTGCCTTCCACAACCTCACCTTAGTAGCAGAGTTTGGCTTGTCCTCACCCAGTTTTAAACCTCCTACCCAGCTGTTTCTGTTTCAGTTAATGACTATGTTTCAACCTACATATGAAATTGAAGATCATTAGCACCTGCTTGGTATAATTGGTTAATCATATACCTAACTCTAATCCTACAAAATCCCTGACTTTGTGCAAGTGTGCAAGTGTAAGAATTGATGCTGGTTTGAAGCCAAAGGGCAGTCACACCAAACACTGATTTGATTTGGACTTCTCCTCTGTTCATTCACTTTGCATTTTGTAAATAGATAAAAATAAACCATTAACACTTCTATTTCTTGTGCCTAAATCTTTTGCACAGTACTGTATATATTTTAATTTGATAATCTTCCTTTTATAGCATTACTGAACGTTTAATGCAAATTATTAACACCTAAAAGTCAGCCATATATAGAGAAAAAGACTTTGTGTCAGTGTTTATTCCTGTTAACTATCTGACAAGTCTCTGTAGTTCATTTGGCAAGATTTGCCATAGCTTGCTTTCTAGGGCTTACAGAGAACGATTGGCCCAAAGTCACCCAACTAGCTTCATGCTTAAGGTGGGGCTAGTACTCATGGTTTTCCAGTTTCAATCCTGGTGTGTTAATCATTGCACCAAACTGATTCTAATCAAAACTTAAAACTATAAGATGTTTAATTGTTTTAAAATATCTAAACTTTTTGAATTATAGGAGTAATTCTGGACTTTGGTAATTCTGGATGACCAGAGTTTTAAAAGTTTATAAATATAACTTCACCTACACAAATTTAACTCAGTGTGAGTTGGTATAGAGCCAGTTTAATATCTGTAAAGCAAAGAATATCTGCTCAAAGGTTTAGCACAAATAAATTGCAATTTAGTTTGAAATGACTACCCAGAATCTTTTGAAAAAGGATTTGTTTATAATTCAGATTATAATTAATTATAATCTGAATTATAAACAAATTATAAACAAGTTTATAATTCTGAATTAATTATAATTCAGAAAATTTTTTAATTTTTCAAAAGGCATATTGCAAAATGTAGTTGTGTCTACAGCATCTTGTGTCCTTGAAAAGTGCAGCTGTGCCTTTAAAAAAATATGTAGTGAGTCACCCCTGTTCTATTGGTAGATCCTTAGTTTGCCAGCAGTAAAGCTGCTTGAAGGATATAATAGAACATTCCATTTCCTGTTCCCTTGCTGACACAGAGGAGTGTTCCTACTGACAGTGATCTAATCAGAGTGCAGCAAGAATCATGGCAATTTGGTAAACCATGATGGAGACAGCAGCTGAAATGGAAGCATATGTTTTAGAAGACATTCTTGAGGTAGGAATTGGATTTTATAATAAAGCAGGGTACAAGGAAGAACCAAAAAAAATGTAAAGTCCCTTTAGAAGGAAAGCCTGTGCACCGAGAGCTTGTTACGTGTTTGATGTGCCAATATTGATTTGCAGTGCAGTTAAATCAGTTGAGACTCAAACATTATTGTAATACCCTGGTTATAAATTATGGAGTATATGCAGAAGGAGAGAGGAAAAGAAATGCTTTGGATTTTGGATTTCATGTTGTGCCTGCCTGCTTATGACCTTTAGAATAATTCATTAGAAAGGTAACTGCAAATCATGAGTATATAATGTTTTGTACAGTAGAATTAGATTCTAGCATACTGTTTGTAATAAAAAGATTAAAAGTGTTTTCCATGCAAAATAATTATTTCATGTCAGTATTTACATAGTTCCACTTAAGAGGTAACTGGAAAGTAAATTACTGAATGAGTATATACTGTATGCCACATAGAGAAGTTAAATATGTTAAGACTTCTGATTTAATAGCTTGTAGTCTGCTTCATAATTAGGTTATTATTTTGATATCTGGTGAGAGAATTATATTAGCATGCAGATTATTGGAATTCCCAATTAACAATAATGCTGATTTTGGGGGAAGAGATGCAGTATAAAAGATTGACGTCTCGGTAAATATAGTATTGCATGATCAATGGACATTTTTCTAATGTCTGTGTGAAAGAATGATAGAAAAATTAAGTGTGAAGGGGATGATACTTCAGAGATAGGTTTATGATTCTGGGATTTGGAGAACATATGCTTAAATTTTGATTATTATAAAGTCTATTTTCTATGCAGTGTTATTCTATGTTACTCAGTACATCCTTAATTATAAAATATCATTGGCTAGCTGCATTTTAGGTTTAGGAATACTTCTGAAGAGTTTACTTACAGGTGCTTCCCTTGAGTACTAATGAACATTCTTTGAAAAAAAAATAGTTAAAAGTGAAAGTAAGAAGTACTTAATTATAATTTATGTCTTTTATTTTTTTACTAAATTCTCTGCTCTGTTCTGTTTTGAACCTTGTGTACTTTCCAAGTAACATTTTGATTTTGTGAATACTCTTCATAAAAACAGCATCATGTATTTTTTATGAGGCTAGATTGAAAGTTGCTTTATGAAACCTTTTTTTTCATAGTCTATTTTAAATTGAAGAAATTTAAATAATTATAAAATGAACACATAGTATAACCTTAAGCAGTAGTATAACCACTACTTAAGAATTATCAAGTAATTGTTAAATTAAATAATCAGCAAAAATACGTAGAACAGTCAAGATACCCTGAAACTATCGGACTGCCTCCATTGGGACCTCATTGCAAACAGGTGCAAAACATTGGTAGTTGTATCAGCTGCCTTGTGGGAAAAGTACAGGTGAAAAAGCAATTATGGTAAGAATCCGTTCTATGTAATTTACTTCATTGGTAATCATTGACAGACATACACTTATGAACAATAGTTTTTCCCCTCAAACTATAGTTATCCTTGCAACATTTGGTGGATTAATTGAATGTAAGATACAGCCTTATTTTCTTGCTTTGTCTAATAAATGGAATGTGAATGAAATTCAGACACTTAAATGTGCTTAGGACAATTTTACAATGTTAAAATTATTTCCACAACTTGATAGGAAAAGTAACATATATATGTTCTCAGCATTATGAAAATAGTATTAATAACGCCAATTGTGGGTTGACAAATAACATACACACTTGAGATTTCAGGGATTGAAAGTCATAGATGATTAATTTTTAAAATGTTTTTAAAGGGTGGAAAATACTTGTTATTTTATGTTACTGTTATATTTGTTATTTATGAGTACTGTTTAAATGTTATATGGCACCTTTCATTCACTATTTCAAGGCTGCAAACATAGCACTTCCTCCTCCCATTTATCTTGAAAGCAACACTTGATGAGGCAAATTGGATTGAGAGGCCTAAAATCAGTTCAGTAAGCTTTTGTGGCTTAGGTGGATTTGAACTTGGGTCTTGCCAATACTATATCAGTTTAGGGTTGCCAGATACCTGAACAGGCAAAAGGAAGACACAGACAGTTGGAAAGGAATAGAATAGGAAAGGCAAAACACACTATTTAATATTTGAGTGTACATTTATTGGAGAGAAAGTGATTTCAAGTGAGTAAGCAGGCACCCAGTGGGGAATACACATTGAGAGGAATGTGCTAACAACATTGAAAACAAGCCAAGCCTTTAGCCTGTTCCTGATTATTTGCCTGCCTGTCAGTTTCAGGTAGAATTTGTTAAATTACACTTAGTGTTTCTTAGGGGAGTACTATATTTGGAGAAAAGCTATTCGGATACTCAAAAGCCAGACAATAATTGATTTTAAGGCTATGCCTGCCACACAGAGGACAAAGGGGAGGACGTGTCCTCTTTTAGTCAGGTCTCCGGTAACTATTCCAGTTCAATACCTTAATTGTTATGGCTCCCACATTCTGAATTTGATGTTAAAATTGAATATTGGAATCAATTAGAGAGCCTATTAAGTAAATAACCAGACGTGTACTTAATTTTTCATACAGTTTAATTTTCTTAATTCACATACAATATACTTAACCAGTATTGCAGATGTTTCCATTTTTAGGTCCACAACCCATTTTTAACAAATTTTGTTATTTTATATGCATTTCTCCATGAATTATATTAATCAGTTATTTCAGTTGACCAAAGTAATTTGCTTAAGCAGATTCTTATTCATTCCAGGTGTAATCCTTTGCATGGACTATTAACTATAGCTGACATTTTTGTAAAAATGAAGACTATAAAGATTAAAAAGACTTTGCAATTTTTTAAAAAATTGTAGAAATTCTATTTTTATTAGAATATTTTTTATTAGGACAAAAATAAATGCCTTTATGCTAACTCTGTACATAGAATTCATTTGTAAAATTAAACATGTTTGTAAGAAAAATGTTTAGGATGTCATACATTTGAAAAAATATTCTATTCTGGTGGGGTATTTTTGGGCGGGTGGTAGTAGCCTTGAAATCAGTTAGTGTTGAAGTTTAGATAAAACTGAATTATGTACACACACATACCCACATGTAAATTCTATTTTTAATATCTGAATTTTTATAGCAGTTCAAGAAGAGGCTTCTTATTGATACCTTGCTGTATTGCACAGGTGAATGTGTGTTTTATATTTCTGGAAAATCATTATTTGAATTGATGAATTTGTTACCTTAGGAAGCCATATTAGACTGGATAACTTCTGGAAGGAGTTTTTAAAGTTTTTAACATTTAACATTTAAAATAAATTTAAGAATGGCCAACTGCCTAGCTTTTACTCTGAGCTTTTGAACACAGTAAACCTTACATTGAGCTTTTAATCAAAGGACAGTTTTTGTCATTGTTGGGAGAGCTTTTTAATTTTGATGAAATTGTTGGCTTGAGAATCAAGTGTCCCCAATGAAAAGAAAATGATGCTTTCCTGTACATAGTTTCATGATACTATTTGCACTGTCAGGTGAGTTTACAATATTAGCAATGGGAACACTAAAGTTAAATTGTATCAAAGGCATACTGAAAAATAGGTCCACTGTACACTGAAGATTGTAAAGATGTGTGATAGATAGCAACACGAGCATGTAGTTGGCCATGTATTTTAGTTGTAGTGATTAGCACTGAAGTCAAAGAGTGAGTATATATCTATAACTTTACTTTTAGCAGGAATGGATTATTCTCAAAGTTGTCTGTAGCAATCGTGATATTCCGAAGAGTATTTTAAATGAACAAAATGCCCATGTTGAACTATAAGCTATTAATCTTTTTTCTTTAATTGCATTGGCACCAATAAATGCCTCGTCGGTCTGTCAACATTCCCATTAATCTGTTGCCTTTGTTGGAAGAGTTTATAATATTAACCATCAAGAAAAGTTTAAACCTGAAATTCAGGATATAATTTTCAGATTAGGACAGGGGTGTCAAACTCAAGGCCCGGGGACCAAATCCAGCCCATGGGTTGCTTAGATCTGGCCTGCGGGGCCACCCTGAAACAGTGAAGGACTGGCCCACTGTGCTTCTGCCAATTTGTTCTGCTTTATGAAAGGGCCCTCCATCTTTTGGGACTACTTGTGTATATTTGGGAATTGGAGAATACACCATGGATCTTCTCACAAAATGGCTGCTGTATGTTATATCTCTGTAGTTTTCTATCCCCTTTAGTTTAAATTTTCACCTTTTTTTCTGGGCATACCAAATACTTGCACTCCAGTCACTTACCATTTTTATTATCAAAGAATGTATTTAGAACTGCATCCCATATATGATATGGAACTAAAAGAGATACTATGACTTTGCTTTTGCAGCATGCCAGTTTCCTCATCTGCGAAGAAGGGAATCTGCTGTACTATAAATAAAACATTTCCTATTAAAAACGTTGTTTCTTTAGTGCATTATAATAAAATTGCACTTCTATAATACTTTCTTCAGAAATAAGTTGTACTGAAAATAATATTGCTGTCTTCATCTATAATTTATAACAACATAAGTTTACTGGCTCAGCATTAAATTATTCTAATTAGCATAGTTACAGTGATGGAGCAAGTAGCTTGGTTTCTTTTATCTCCACACTATAATCCTTATAACCAATGGTAATTTTAAAAACAGCCAAGCTGGGGCCCTCAGTTTTTGTTGATTAAGTTGCATTTGAGTTTGATTCCCATAATTTATAGTTCACTATAGTCAACCTGGCACAGCTTTTAGGAATAACTGTTTAAATGCATTCTTGATCCTTATTATTATTATTACCATCATACATGGAAAATAATGAAAGTAAATATGACAAAATAGAAAATCATAGCTGTTTTTTCCCTAACAAGTTCATTTCTGTTACTGATTTGACTTAATTTGTCTTATTCATTAAAATGATTATCTTGTATGTTAAACGTGGTATCCTTGATGCTCTCTGAGCTAGGTTGATTGCTTGCGGATGTTTCATTATCCAGCTAGTAATGTCAAGAACTTGACATTTAAAGTTTGAGCTACACATATTCTCTCCTATTAGGATATTAAATTGTATTCTAAACATTGTCATTATTATAATTTCTATTATATTTATTTGAATATTTAAAAAAATGTATCCTAAAACAAAACTGTACTAAAATGGTGTTTAATGATTTGTGAAGCTTTTTGAATTTTCAATATTTCTTCAATAGATATGAGCTAAAATGCAATCTGTTTCCCATACTAGTCCTAAAACTAAATAAGGAGGATTCAGTCAAGTAAAAAACATTAGGTTTTTTCATTTATTTGAAGAAAGTAATCCAAAGCTATCTATTGGTGTGTGGCAAAACACCACTTCTAGGTGTTTTAGGTGAACTTCTAGGATTATTAGTTCATTAGAAGAATAAATTAGAGTCATTTTAATCAATAGAATGATAATCAGATATCAATATGGGAGGCCTGGTTTTATTTAAAGAACAAAATTATCTGTATTTACTGTCAAAATCTGAGTTTTGTAATGCAGATATGTAGAAGTGTATTATGGCTCAAAAGGAAGAAGATTTTTCAGCACCAGAAAAATATAGTTAATATTCACCAGGCTGGAAAAGGTTACAAAACAAAGAGTTTGGACTTCACCAGTCCACTGTAAAACCGATTATATGCAAATAGAGGCAATTCAACTCCATTATGACCTTCCTCAGGAGCTGTTGACGTACAAAACTCAGATCAAGATATAGGTGTATATTACTTTGGGAGCTCTTAAAGGTCCCAGGGTAATGTGTAAAGCTAAATGCTCTCCTGCATTGATGTGTTGATTAGACCAGCATCAGAAGAAGATCAAACAACAATGGTGTACATGGCAGGCTTGCAAGAAAAACTACTACCCCAAAATAATGGATCTGTGTCAAATTTCAACATAAAAATCTTACCGAATATGTGAAAGGTGAGACAATGTCATGGTTTGGGCCTTCTTTGATGCTTCTCATCTAGGCTTGAAATAATTGATAGTACTATGAATTTTTAGTGTACCAGCAAATTCTACAGGAAAATATCAGTGCGTCTGTTTAAACTGTGGATCATGCAACAAAACAGTGATTCAAAACAGAAGCCATCTGATCAAAGAATAGTTAAAGCAGAAAGAAGTTAATGTTTTTCAATGGCCAAATGAAAGTTTGGATCTTAATCCTATAAGCAGTGTTGTGGAAGATGTGGAGTGGGTAGGTCATGTGAGGAAGCTTGCCATCAACCCTGCGTTGAAATTCTTCCGTAAGAAAGAATGGCTGAAATTCCTCAAAGTTGATGTGCAAGATTGATCCACAGGTATTGGAAATATAAGTTGCATTATATTGCTGCATAACAATTGAAAGCAAAGTTGCACATATTTCTGTCTCACACAAAAAGGTAGATTTGGATCATTTCCTTCAGCAAATAAAAGAACAAATATAATGTTTCTGTTTAATTGAATTCTCTATCTACTTTTAGGACATAGAGGAACAACAGATGACCCTATCTAAGTTGTGCTTATGCAAAAATACTGAACATTCAAAAAGTTTCACAAACCTTTAAGCACCACTTTATAGATACATAGTCTTTAACACTTTTACGAGATAAGGTATATTTGTTTTTCTAATGGTGATGGCTTTGAACTACTAAAACTCAGTGGTTTGTGGATTTTAAAAATAATTTAACTGGACAGATAGTGCAAAATTGGTAGTGCTTTAAATCAGGGGTGGGTTCTACAAATTTTTATTACCGATTCTGTGGCCGTGGCTTATTTGGTGGCCGTGGCTTGATGGTCATGTGACTGGGTAAGCATGGCCAACTCAATGTCACTCACATCAAACGGTGCCTCGCCTGGCCCCTCCCCTCCCAGCCATTCCTTGTCACACCCAGCCTCAATGTATCTATAGTTCTGTAAAAATGATGTTCATCTTTTTTCAGCTTCATTATCTACATACTATAGATGCACTTTCATGAACCACTGAAAGGAGGAAATGGCTCACATGCTTTGCCCAAGAGTGTGATAGGCAACAGGTTTTTAAGGGAGTGCCAGAAAGAAGGAGGGGCAATGTATTTTCCAAAGCACCAGAAAGCAAAACAAGAAGCAATGGATGGAAACTGAACAAAGAGAGAAGCAACCTAAAACTAAGGAAAAATTTCCCGACAGTGTGAACCAATATAGGTGCAGAAATATTTCAGTCATAATTTCACATATAAAATATCCATTCGTTAATACAACCTGCTTATTGTTCAAAACAGTCATTAGTATTATGATTGTTGTTTGATAGCAAGCCTAAAAGTCAAAGATTACAAGAGTGCTTCTTTCATCACATACCAGGGATAGCATATTAAGATGAACTTAGGCAGTGGTGGGTTTCAAAAAATTTTAATGTGGGTTTGGTGGGTGTGGCTTGGTGGGTGTGGCAGGTGTGACGGGAAGGTTACTTCAAAATCCGCATTCCCTCCCCACCCACTAACCTGCTCTGGGAAGGAATCAAACTCTCCCCTCTCCATTTCCTCAAATAAAATATTACTCATAAGAAAAGCAAGGAAAAATCAAGCTGCTAAGAAGGAACCTGCCTGATACTCATTCCATATTCCTACCAGCTGCATAAGGAAAACTTTTTAAGAAGAAAACAACTACCGGTGCTTAGAGATAATAGAAGCGGAAGCTGGAAGTTTGGCTCCATTTACAAGCAGGCAGAAAACGCATTAAAGACAGGATATTTCACAATGGAAATTGCCCAAACTTTTTTAGAAACACAAAGCCCATGTTGCACAAACTTCAAAAACATAGAACCATATAAGAATCCCTCCTCTTATCCAGTTTGTTGTTCAGCTGACCTAGAAACGAACTGTTGAATGTCACTTCGCTTCTGCAAGCAAAAACTTCCTTCCAGCAGCTGCGTCTTGGCTTGTCAATTTAAAGTGACAGGGTCTTTTTTTCCCCCCTTCTTTGCCAAGTGATCTCCTGGCTGAGAAGCAATCAATTGGGAGGCTTCTCAATTTAAAGTGGCGGTGTCTTGGTTTTTTCTCCTCTTTGTCAAGTGATCCCTGATTTTTTCCTTCTAGCTGATCAGCTGGGAGTTGGGAGGCAGCAAATAGATTGGGGGTGGGGCCAGGCAGAGGTGGTATTTACCGGTTCTCTGAACTACTCAAAATTTCCACTACTGGTTCTTGCGAACTGGGGAGAACCGATAGCAACTCACCACTGCTTTAAATCATATACAATTGTGAAATAGTTGTAATTAAGTATTATTAGAGAGGCAGGAATCAAGAAACAAAATGTATGAAAATACATTTTAAAAAAGTAATAGGGTATAGCAATAGCTATTACAAAGTCAGCCTATTGCTCCCAACAATCTGGGTCCTCATTTTACCCACCCCAGAAGGATGGAAGGATGAGTCAACCTTGAGCTGGTGAGAATTGAACTGCTGAATTGCAGTCAGCTAGCAATCAGCAGAAGTAGCCTGCAGTACTGCATTCTAACCGCTGCGCCACCAAGGCTCTTATTCAATTAGTATTCAATTAGACAAATGCTTCTCCCTAATTTTACTTCGCTATTGCTATTGTGAGAACATAAGAGCTGCTACATTTATTTATACAATACAAAGAGTGAATCTATTGTTTTCTAAGACAAATGTAAAATTTGTCATGAGAATTAAGTGTGTGTTTATATTTTGAGAAGTAAAGGGTTGGGAATTTGTATGTTTGATTCTACTCTCCTTTTAATAGCAACCATTAGAGGTTCTGCTTATAAACTGAAGAATCATATCTGCATGCTCTACATGGCACTATTCTTGAAGAGCATTCAGAAGCTTCAACTTAGGCAGAATGTGGTGGCGCAGGCAGTTCTTGGGGCCCCTTTAATGGCCCATGTTACACCACTGCTTTGTTAACTGCACTGGATGCCAGTTCCTTCCAGCTCTTTTACTGTTAGGTGTTAGTTTATTTCAGGTGCAATTTAGGGTGCTGGTTATTTCCTATAAAGCCCTGCATGGCATGGGTCCAGGTTACTTGAGAAACCGTCCCTCCTAGTGGGAGGGGCCCACTACACCTAAACCGGCGGCTAGTGGGATCCAGGAGAAGGGCCTTCACTGCTGTGACTTGCAGTTCAGAACATCTTACCCCTCAAGGTGAGATCAGCCCTGTTTCTTCCCTCTCCATCTTTTAACTGTAATTTTGTTTTGATTGTAATGTCCATTTTTATTGTTTTTGAAATATTTATCTTTCATGATTTAATGCTTTTAATGTTGTAAACCATCCAAAATGTAGTCATTTTTGAAAACTGCAATCTGATTTCTTAAGTTTAAGAACATTTTATCTGAAAAATGAAAACTTATTTCAGAAATTAGAGTAAATCTTCAACTTTTATTTGCATGTAACAAAAATTTACTAAATAAATAAAATCTATAGCCTTCAGAGGTAGTTATGGCAGTTCAGATACTAGTGGATTTCTTAATATTTGAGCAAGTTATAAGATAAAAGTTAAATATTTACTACTACTACTACTACTACTACTAGTACTATTACTACTACTACTACTATTATTATTAATTATTTTTATTCATTAAATATGAAACTCAGTCAACTGAACAATCAAAAATGCATCACAAATACCATTGACTGGTGCTAATGGTTGATACAGCCAGCGTCCTAGGTATCAACCAAGTACCTTCTTAAGATGTACGATGTTCCAAGTAGCACAGTTTTTTGCAGTTCTGCTGGTGTTATTGCAGGAAGCTGCAATTTGCTGATGTATCTTATATTTATATTATTATTATTATTATTATTATTATTATTATTATTATTATTATTATTATTATTATTATCATCATCATCATCATCATCATCATCGAAATAATGTGTCAATTGCCAGGTAAAATGTTAAGCTTAAGAAATCAGATTCCTGTCTTCAAAGATGCTTATTACACTGAAGGTAAATGCCAGCATTATCCTAGGATACAGACCAGACTGTAATAACATGAAATTCAACATAAGGACATATTTCTATTAATTGATTGAGGTCAGCAGCCTTATGAAAAAAGATTATACATCTGAACTGTCTCTAACGTTGCAAACCCTCTAACTAGAAATGGTTAATGCTTCCTGTATATGCAACTGTCACCAGACCACCACTTGCCAGGATTATACATCAGTATAAATCAGATTATATTTAAGGCAGGTATTCTGCATGCTTCGTAGTATGTCACTTTCCATTCATTCAGCTGGATAGAGAGATAAATTTTGGAAAGCAAAATTAGATAGGTCATGAAGCTTGACATGTCCACTGAAGTATTTACAGGGCATATTTTTACCCACCGAGCACTAAATTGGGAACCGGAGTTCTGAAGTTACTCCATTCTACGGAGGCTATTTGGGCCATTAATGTTGAAACCATATTCAGAAGCAGGAACAGCCTGCCGTACCTTTGGGAACTAATCAAACATCATTTCTCTGAGCAGAAAAACATGTAGTTCCATTTTGTTTTTGTCAGTATATAAGGGTTCATGAATTGGAATAGACATGGGAACAGGTCAGCCAATTGGTGACCCAGACGTCTTGGAGCTTGGGCATGGCTTCACTGATCTGCATATATATGAGTGCTTCTGTGGTTCTATAGCTTCTGTGATTATTGATTGGGTACTTCTGGATTCTGAGTTCTGGTTCTGGCTTCTGTTGTATGATATTGTATATAAAGAAGTTTTTTATATAAATGAATCCTTCTGAATTATTTGTTTGTGTGTTGGTTGGATTGTTGCAAACTCTAACAGTTTTTAACTGTTTTAATTTATTGGCTGTCAGCGAGTTCATTAATTATGCCAAGCAATCGCTTCAGCACTTCTTTCTGAATCACCCTGGTGCCTCGTGGCGCAGCAGCTTAAGTGGTGTTTAAGTGACACCAGCTGCCTGCAATTATTGCAAGTTCGAATCTTACCGGGCTCAAGGTTGACTCAGCCTTCCATCCTTCCAGGGTAGGTAAAATGAGGACCCAGATTGTGGGGGCAGTAAGCTTACTAAGCAGGTATATACAAAAGTATGAAGGCTATTGCTTAACGCATTGTAAGCCGCCCTGAGTCTCCGGAGAAGGGCAGCATATAAATTAAATTTTAAAAAAATCACTCAAATTTGAAAAAAGGCAGCTATGACTTATTGGCATATGTGAGTGGCTTTGTTTAAATGACTTTCTATTGATTTTGTATAGATATAGCAGTGGCCAAAATTGTGGAAACCTTTTGGGAAAAGTGTATTTTTGAAGTTTGATAGCTAATAACAACACCTTTTTTGGAGTAGTACTATAAAATTATATATCAATGGAAAGATAATTTGACCAAGAATGTAATGCAGCGATGTTTGTTCAATTATCTGTAGTCTATGAAAAGTTATAGCCAAATAACTAGAAAAAGTTATTTTTCTAGTTGAAGGCATCTAAAATGGCTGCTGCAGTTTTTTGAACTCTGCTGGGGATGGAGTGTCCTGATGGAATGTGGAGGCTTTAGGGGAGCTTCGGTTATATCCCCTGATATGGGCTGGTAAGGGGAGCATCTGGGGCTCAGCAGGTCCAAGTTTGCCTTCGGAGGTTCCCAGGAGACGCCAAACGAACCGGAGTTGTTGCTCCATGAGGCCACTCGGACGGTGGTTTTTTTTTTTCCACCGTGGTCTTTGCCATGAGTCAGCTGGGCAGCACAGTGGCGTGGCGGCGGGGTGTGGTGAGGTAGAGGACCCCCCCATGGACCTCAATTCAACGAGGTCCGGGTGTATGGCTGGGGAGCCGCCCGGTGACGGTCTTCCTGAAGTCAGTTGGTGCCTGCCAAAAGTGAGGAGGCTGCTGGTGACATGTTTTGAGGACTGTCGGCGATGGGGCAATCCCATCCCAGATGCGGCTTTGTGGAGGAGAGGCCGAGCTGAGGGAGACGAGGGAGCTACGCACCGAGGTCAGGCTCCGCTTGCCTGCAGCTACGGGAGTTTTCCCCCCTCTCGCCATGGGACTGTAGCGCCTTGGGGCCTGTGGAGTCACAGACCTGTGTTTGCTGGCCCACCTGTGGAAGGAAGGTATCCTGGAGGCCTGTTTATACCGTCTGAGCTGGTTGGGCCGGGCTGGGGGTCACAGGCGGTTGAAGGCTTTGCCTGGATGGTCCATCTCTGCTGCCTTAACCCCCTGACTGTCTCTGCTGCAACCGCCTGGACTGGTTATGGCATCAAGAGCCCTTGCCCTTCTTTTCTCCAGCCCTATAATGGTCAGTTCTTTGGGTGTGGTTTTCCCGCCGCTATGAGAGGGTGGCTGTGGACTTGCTGTATGACCAAGTCGTGTTGCAGTGGGAAAGCATCAACAACCTGTGGATCCCACCGGATGATTCCCACCTGGCCTAGGAACCTTGCTGCAGTGAGAAGGCGGTGAGGATTACCATTGCCTTTCATTTTCCTACTGCCGTGAGAGGGTATCTGGGAATGCAGGCCCCTATTGCTAGGGCGGACTTTGGACTTTGGACCTTGAACTACTGACCTGTGATCTTGATAGGTCCCACTACTATGGACATTCCCATCTCTACGTTTGACGATGACTTTATGAGCTTATAGAATCACAGACTTGGTCGCCCTGAGAAACTCTGCCCATTCCTGGGTGTGGCTAGTGGACCTTGCGAAGATTTACCTTAATGACGGGTCCTGGGACCCCAAGAGGTGGCACAAGGGTTTTAAGGGTTTTAGGGGACATAATAAGGGGGCACTATGGCATGCTGCGAAGAGGGGATTGAGGGGTTTTTAAAGAAATTTTTTAAATGAAAATTTTAAGGGGACCAGGAAGGGGGGAGGGGCTGTAGAGGTGGACCTGGGGAGTCCATATAGCCACTGAACGGGGTGGTGGATCAGATGGGCGCAGCGGAGGGGATGGGAATGGAAGGTTGATTGGGGTGCCGGGGGGTGAAATGAAGGGCAGCTCAATTTAGATAATGAGTGGAAGAGGCAGGAATGGCGGGTGCAGAGGGCCATATCATGTCTTGGGAGTGCGCACACGCTGCTTGCGAGCAATTGCGCATTCCGGCCCCCAATGCGTGGCTCGTGTCCCGGGTTGCACAGAGTCTCAGGCTTTGGGTCCTCTACTGATGTTGTGTAATGCCAGGTCAGTGGTAAATAAAGCTCCCCTCATTTGGGATCTTATTTCAGAGTGGGGTGCAGACCTGGCAGGGCCAGGAGGTGGGGGGTCCCCTCGTTGAAATGTGCCGACCAGGTTTCTGTACATTTCATCGGCCGAGGGGTTAAGGGAGGGGCGGGGGTGTGTGACAACCATTATTAGGGAAAATCTTTGTCCAAGGGAGGCCACTGTTCCTCACATAGCCAGATGTGAGTCTCTTTTTGTGAAGTGGGGCCGTGGGGGGCAGATGGGCTTGCTGACTGCGTACCTGGCTCCCTGCCACATAGCAGCGGCCCTGCCTGAGCTCAACGTTATAAGTCTGGCGCTGGATACCCCAGACTTATAGTCATGGGTGATTTCAACCTGCCATCCGTCAGGTGTCAGAGGTGGCCCGGGAGTTCATGGCTTCCATAACGGCCATGGACCCTTACTAAGTAGTTCAAAGCCCCACTCACACGGGGGGGGGGACACTCTGGACTTGATTTTCATCTCTGGTCAGTGGCTGAATGGTCTTGGAACAGAGGATTTAGACATCAAGCCCTTGTCATGGACAGATCATTCTCTCCTTCACTTAGACTTTCGTGCCACTGTCTCTGGTCTTTTCTGTTTGGTTGTATCCATGTGATTATTTAATATAAAGTATATTGGGTTATATATGTTTTTTTGTTTTTAAAATTTATATAAATTGAAGGTGATCTCGGTCAATAGAAAGTCATCCTCAGGGACTGAATTAGAACTTGTTCTTGAATAGGTCGGTGTTTTAAAGTTCAGGTTTGTAGATTGGGATTGCTCTTTGATCCTGTGCTGTCCTCTGATTCCACGAGGCAATGTAGACAAGAAATATGTCAAATGTAATGTGTCGTGCAAGTATTTCTGGCTTTCGATTAATAATTAATCATACATTGATATTATTGGTATTAGGCCACTGCAATGAATTCTGCTTAAAAACTTAAGCATGAATCAAGTTAAAAACTTAACTTGATTCATAGAGCAGCATTTAGCTGATCAACATACTTTATGGTGATCCATGATATTATTGGAACTTTTATTAATTTTCTGAGCTTAGATCAATAAATCAAGACTCGAAATCAACATTAATGGTGATCTGAAGGTGTGCCTCTAGTTATAATCTTGCTAAATCAATCAGAAGATCCTTTCAAGGAGATTTATACTTGCAAAAATTGCTTAATTTAAAATTTAAATTGTTCTAATATATGGTTCTAATTTGACAAACCTACTGTTGTTTCTTTTTCTACATGCTATTCATTCATTCATTACAAATTTACTTTTTGATGTATAAACTCAGCCTCTTTATGGAGCCTTGTTCTGTTTTCCTTTTTTTAAAAAACAAATGTTAGCAAACTATAGAAAGATGTAATGAAATCATTGTAACAAATTTTGCTGTATTTACCAATTATATTTTGTGGACAACTGCATAATATTTTTGGATGACATTTCTTGATTTATTTTCTGTCTTTTAAAAAATAATTTTCATTTTGCTTACTTGGGAATACAATCAGAATGTAAGCTACTATAGTTTAGTGTTGGCCATGGTACATTTTATTCCTGTGCAAATGTTTTATTCCTGTGCAAACTATTTTATTCCTGTGCAAACATTTCATTCCTGTGCAAACTATTAATTAATAGTTTTAAGTGCTGTTGGAATTCAAGTGCTGTTCACAGGTTTTACCCTGTAGAATTCAGGATAAATGAACTATCTTCCTAATGCAAGAGTAAAATAGTAAAAATTTTGGTTGTTTAACAACCCATGTAAAATAATTATCTCTCAAAAGTCTAAATGGAATCTTTTAAAAAAATCTTTAAAAACAGATGTGTCTATCTCATCTCCTTTACTTAGGAATTCTATCTCATTTTGACATAAAGTGGCATAGGAGGATAAAGTAATATCAAGAGTTTAGTTAGATTTAAAAATAGAAGAAATGATAACAATAGTTAGAAAAGGTAATAATTAGAAATAGTTAGAAAAGAGAAGAAATAAATATAGTTCTTAGATGGTAAATTAGAAAAGAGTAGTAGTTAGAAAAGAGAAGAAACGATTATACCGTAATTCTGAAATTTCATAAAACTGGCCAGTAGATGGTTTTGAAACAAATCAATATAGTTAAATTTTCTTATATGTAGAGACCCTTATTTCAATATAAACATATGCATTAAAATTCATTTTTCCTCCTAGGTGGAGTCATTTATTTTAGATCAGGATGATTTGGAGAATCCAATGCTTGAGACAGCTTCAAAATTGCTATTGTCAAGTACTGCTGATGGTCCTGATCTCAGAACAGTAGATCCAGAAACCCAAGCTAGATTAGAAGCTTTACTAGAAGCTGCAGGTAAATACACACCACGATTTTGAAGAACAATTAATTTATAGAATATTCATAAAATAAAATTGAATTTTTGAACATGTTAAGTATTATTAAATTTATTTATTATCTTTGTGTGTTTTGAACAACATCTTGATTAGTATAATACAGCCTCTTCCTTTTTAGCAATTGCAATCTGTTCCATCAATTTTGTCATTAAATGGTTACTAAGGAAAAAGAGAGCAAAGGAGAGGGAGAGATGCCGTGAAGATCACTGGTTACTAACTATAGTTTCCTCTGCCTAATCTTTTTTTCAGGGTGGGTTTAACCCCTGTACATTGCTTAAACAAAGCGTCTCTTCCTGAGCTCTTTCTCTGCAGTGCAGACAGTGATAATCTCAAGATAGTAAATTACTAACCTCGAGTTAGTAGGCTCAGCTTTATGACCTTAATTAGTTGATTAGACCCCTTCTCCACCTGCTGTCACTGCTATCTAAAATTTATCAGCTGTTAGTGAGTTTCACATTAATAACTTTTCTTATTGATGCACGAAATTTGATTGTAAATGTGTGCATTAGTTGGAAAATGAATTATTTATTACTGTCATATCTGCAAATGACTGTCAATCAATATAGTCACTAACTGAGGAGTGTCTGTATGTGGTTTTTAGAGTGACTTTTAAATATTGTAAATTTTAATTGATACATAACAAAGGTTCTGTGTTGAAATTGCTGCTCACCATTATTTAATATGGAAATGCCTTCATCACATTCCTATAGAGAGTTTTACTTCATTGTAAGACTATAACCTAGTTATTGAAGAATTGCCTTTGCTTATATAAACTTGTCCAGACATTTTGATTCTCATCTGAGATCTTAGTGATCCCTTTTATAGTGGTCCCATGTAATTTTGATAGTTTCTTATTTATGAATAATAGTCTAAAAGTCTACCTTTGTCAAATTTTAGTGTCAGATAATTTTTTTATTCAAACCTTTTTGGAATTTTCAGTCTTTAGCAAATAATAAGTATATTTTATCTGCAAATTATTGATTTGATTTCAGTAGTCCATTTTAAATATTAAATGGTGTTGATTTGCTAGATGTATTTTAAATTTTAAAATGATACCACTTCCAGAAAAATAATATTACCCAGTTAGCTTTTTTCCTCTTCTACTTGAATGTGATTTTTTTTGGTAGAATTTTACCAAGTTATGAAGAATATAATAATAATTGTGTTCTTCGAGTACCATTTTACCTATGCTTGCTTAAGAATTATGCTATTAGTAATGTGAATAGTATTTTGCTAATTGTGTTTATTTTCCTCTTTCTGGGTATAAAACTTCTGATCTGTGATCTAAAATAAAAGGAATAGGTAAGTTATCCACAGCTGATGGTAAAGCCTTTGCAGATCCTGAGGTGCTTCGCAGACTAACTTCTTCAGTCAGCTGCGCATTGGATGAAGCTGCTGCTGCACTTACTCGAATGAGAGCTGAAAGCACAGCAAACTCAGGGCAGATGGACAAGTAAGTATTTATCTGAAACTACTTGTTTCTTATATTTCTGCTGTAAAAATCAATTATACATATGTAAAGATTTCAGAAAATATTTCTTCCTTAAATTGTTATGTACTACAGATCATTAGCTTGGAAGGGATTATAAGAAACATTCAGTTCTGTCTCTTCTCTGCAGGGAATATTTGTATGATCATCTGAAAGTGTCAGCATAGAGTGAGGAGATCATCACTAGCAACTAGATTTGTAGTCAAAATTATAAGCTTAAAGGATTCAATTCATGAACTCTTCCTTAGCCAATTTTTTCCATACATGAAGTTGCATATTGTGGTGCATGGCAAAACCACAGCAGGCATTTTGCACACGACAAAAAATGTGCCTGCTATTTTTGTAATTTTTGTATAAAGATTTTAGTGTAATTTTGGGACTGACTGTTGTTCCAAATTTAATTTTGCAAGATTTCAATCCTTAGGTTAAATACTGCTCTGGTATAAGATATGCACTTTTGGTGAATCAAGGACTGCTACAGATTCTACAGGGCTTCAATTTATAGAAGGATGGGTCCACAAAATTTAGGGCAAATTAAGTTAAGTGTCAATCCTACACATGGTACATTCAGTGATCCCCATCCCTTCAAAATTTGATTGATTCCTAAGTTTAAAATTAAATTATGTATGAGTATATAAATATAGATTTTATTTAATAATCTATATTTATATATAGATTGTTATAGATATAACAATGATCACTTAACAATTGTAATTGGGACTGGCAACACTATCACTAAGCAACATGGTCACAAAGCACATGTGATTATGACAGTTGTGGCAATTCCAGTTGCTGTTGTTGGGAAAATTCTGCATACTTGCAGATCCCATAATTATGTAATTATTTGTGACCACCTGCCTTCTTCCCAATTAACTTTGCTTGTTGGAATTTAGCAATGAAGTTTGCAAATGGCAATCGTGACTGTGGGTTGCTGCAATATAATTTCAAGCCAATTACTAAGTGCCTAAATTGTGTTCATGTGACCATGGGGATGTTGCAGCAGCTGCAACTATGAGGATCTATCATAAGTCACTCTTATCCAGTACTGTTGTAACTTTGAATGGTCGTTGAACAAATATTCATTCAGTGAGGACTCTTTGTGCATACCTAAATGCATACATATGCTGATACCTTCACAAGCAAGAGTCTCCTGTACAAAATCAAACAGTGACTTGAGGGGGAGTCAGCAGAGTAAGGTTTTGTTGCTAGTGGGCAGTAAAGTATTGACAACCTAGGGCTCACTCCTGATCACTAGTGGGCTGAATGTCACTCAACATTGTAGTAAATTTACCTCTGTTGGAAAGCAAGGATTTTCTAAAAAACAAGTAAATTGAATGGCACATTAAATACATAAACATGCCTACATTTTGTGGATTGGCTGCAGGTCATTTGTTTACATTAATAAATATATAAATAGATCTGGTTGGAAGAAAGAAGAATGATAAGAAAATAAAATACAAAAGGTGTACAGACAGAATAACTATGAATAATTAGCAGTATTCTCAGAATTGGTGAGACAAACATTATTTCATCCATTTTTGGGAATATGCATAAATTTCACTTATATGTCTTCAGAGCTCATCTTGGTTTTTCCTGTTTGATTCCCTGTATATAATATTGTTTTATGATCAGTACATAAGTCAAGATTTCATTTTACTAAAATTATACATCGTGTTACTGCTGTGGTAAGATGGGCAGTCAATACATTTTATAAATATATAAATCTAGTAAATAAACACATTAGTTTTGAAAAAGTTAAATTCACATTTGTTTCATATATTTCATGTTTATAATTGTCATTATGAACTAAAAGCTACTGAATATGCTAGATACTAAAATGTCTGTAAAAAAGTTCAGTAAAATTTTGATAGATATCACAGTATGATAAAGTCTTTGATTTCATATTACATAAGGGTTAGCTTTGCTTAATCAGTCTATATGATTTATAATAATTTGCTGCTTTGGTTAGAAGCTGTTGCATCACAAGCTCTTATATTTTCTCATTTTCATGTTAAGCCTACAAAACTAGCTTACTGAGGATGTTTGATGTACCTCCAAAATTAGAAAATGCAATAATTAGAATGCTACAGTTGAAAAGGAATATTTCAGGAAATTACCACATAGATGCTATCTTTTGGCAATTGTACAAGTTTTTCTTCCTCAAAAAATCATTACATAAAAATATTCTGAATACTCACATTATTTGGATGCTTTATAATGAAAAAAATTGGAATATCAGGGCTAGAAAGACCAGGGTGTTTATTTGTCACTTGATTTATACTACAGCTCTATGCACCATCTTTCAAATAAATTTTCCTAAGAAGGTTAATGTACACGACTTTAATATTACAATTTAAAAATGAAAGTGAAAACATTGGAGAAATATATTAATGGAGAAATATCAGATGCAGGGACACCACAAATATATTAAAAAGTACATTATAGCATAGCAGTTATTAACATATTAAAATGATTTGCAAAGAGTTCTGCAGATCAAGATCCCCTGGAGTTCTCTAGCAACTGGGGGCATCTGACTTTAAAAAATTGTTAGGCTTGTATAGACAAAATGGAAGTGTTTACAAAATCTATTCTCAACACTTTCCCCTTTGCTATGTCTGCACAAGCCTGGAAAAGGCAGTTGTGATATTGTAAAGTTAGATAATTCCCTAGCTTTAATATATAGATTAAAATTCAATAATTTAACATAAATTTATTTTTTGACCAGCTATAATTCAGTGAAACTTTAGTTTCATTCATAGAAGTTGCACAGATTGTCACACAAGGTCATGATGCTACAAAATTTGACAACTCCTACATTAATTTTTTTAAAAAAATAATGATCTAAAACAGATTTGTCTAAATTTGGAAAGATAACAAATTAAGCACTACTTAATTTCCAGTTGAGAGGATATTTGGAAAGGTACAGGGATGACTTTTAGATAGCTACTTGCTCCCTGTTAATTATTGGTGAATAGGGCATGGAAGATATTTTCAAATGTAAAATTATACATCCCCCTGAAGCACAGAATGGGCTATTTTTCATATTATTGAACCATGTTGATCTTGAAGTAGTAGCTTTGTTCAGATTAGAGCACTTCCAAAGTGTTCAGAATAGTTTACTTTGTAAAATTTCATTCTCAGAATATTTAAAAATAAGTACAGCAATGCTAAAAGAAGCCAATTAATAAATGGTGGGCTATAATTTGGATTTTTTGGCACTACAGCTTCATAATTGTTCATTTCCAGTAATCATAATAAGTTTCACTAAATATTCATGACATGTTGAAGTCTATATTTTATGGTAATCTGGTATCTCTGTGAAATATTAATATATTCATGCTACAAATAACTTCCTCTGTATCTCTGTAGCCGCAGTTTGGCTGAAGCTTGTTCAGAAGGAGATGTAAATGCTGTGCGGAAGTTGCTTATTGAAGGACGGAGTGTGAACGAGCACACTGAAGAAGGAGAAAGTCTCCTTTGTTTAGCCTGTTCAGCTGGATATTATGAACTTGCTCAGGTGTGTCTTTTTATGTTGCAATAGTGAAACTAGACCTTTTATTTATAACACATTCTGAACAGGACATACAATTCAATTTGCTAATATTTACTTTGGATCAAATCCATTGTCGTGTGGATTGATTCAAGCTTAGACTTTGGTAGGTCCTCTGCCCTCTATCAAATTTCTGTTGGGAAATTTGATAGAGTGAAATTAGCCAGATGAGATTTTAAAGATATCAGGGGGAAAGGTAATTTTCTCTCCATTTCAAATTGCTGTATTGTACGATACAGCTGATGCACATTAAACATGAAAAAGTGATACAAATAAATAAAAGCACTTATCAGGAGCTCAACTTCTATAAAACTTTTTTTTTAACTGAAGATGGATGTGAATTCTGAAGCTAAGTATAACTACCATCTGTTGTTTCTATTTAGTGATAGATATAAAGCATTTTATAGGTCCTACATCACTTGCTTCTATATCTTCTTTACATTCTGAACAATTACTTCAACCCCTTGACTCTCAATAAGTCAGCTTGGAAATGACTGGATTTTATATTCCAGAAAGATCTATGACACAAATCCAAGTAACAGGGAATATGCTTTCAGCCTTTTTCTACGGTAAAAGATGCACATGCACATGAAGAATTAATCTGCAGTAGTCCTTACAATCACAATTGGGATCAGAATTTCCATTGCTAATCAGAATTTCCATCATGAAGCCAGGTGGTTGTAAAGCACATTACTTAGCAACTGCAATCCAGGTACTCCCTATTGCTGTCATTAACCAAATTCTACTAGTCATTAGCTGAAGCCGATTCTAAGTCATTCCAGGCCTGATCTCTCCCAGCCTCAAGTCTCAGTAATAGAGCATATGGGACTTGAACAAATAGGATTTGAAATTAAATGTTTTGTATTTTAATAATAAGCTGGAAGTTCCAATTTGCGTGTAGTGTTAAACAAAAACTAAAAATAAAAGTTTCCTGTTTGATTCCTGCTAATAAGTGCAGTGTAGTAGCATATAGCAGAACATGTTCATTAAAAATAAACTAGATTTTGAAGGACTTTGCATTATTATTGCATATTGCGTTTGTTATTCTCATGGAAGTTGCAATTTGTATTGGATGTGCAACTAATCATCTGATCAGTAGGGCCCTACTTAGATTTGCATTGGAGTTTGGTGGCACTGACAAGGCCAACAACTTTATTAGAGAATAATCTTTTATGAGCATATTTATTTGCAATTAGAAAGTTTATGGAGTTCAGAAATTTAGGTTTTTTTATTACAGGTAATCCTTGACTTTCAAATGAAGTGAGTTGCACCCAATTTTATAATCTTTTTTATCAGGGTCATTATAAAATCTGTCTTCTGCCATTGATTTGGGTTGTTGGCAGTCTCTTGGAAAAGTCATAAATTACAATTCTGTGATTCTGAGACATTCTAATCATCATAAATACCTGCTGGTTGCCAAGCACCCAAATTTTGATCACAGAACCCCAGGATGCTGCAAAGACTATAAGAATGAAGCCATTGTAACTTGAATGGTTATTAAAAGAAATGGTTTTAAGTCAATTACCTACATGTATTAATTTTAAATTTTGTTTTCAACATTGTGGATTTCTTTATAAAAAAACATCTTTAGTTCCCTTGAGTGCTTACATACATAAAAAGATGGGGTAACTTGACTAATTAAATAACATCTTTGACTCCTGAGGTCACAAATCGTGACTGGGCTTCTGCACATACAGTATATTTATTATGATACTAAGATCTCTAATTAAATTGTTATTTGACCTTCTTCCCTCATGATGCTAATGCAGAAGGCAAATTTCTAGTGAAGGCTATTTTGAATCATAATTTTTTATAAAATTTTTATTTTTAAAAAAGGAGTCACCTTGCTTTTGCTACACCAAGGTGATACTCTAATTATAGTCATAATTCATTTTACAGAGTACCGCCTTTTTAATCTATGTAATCCAATAAGTATGTAATTTCAGATTGTATTTGCAACATCAACTTTAATTGAGAAAAACATATGGTAATGTGAATAATGCAAAAAACCTTGCACTTTCAGAAACCTTGTAGGGGAGAGAAGATATTTCTGTCTCCTTTCCTCAGGAATAATATCCACAACAATCCGCTGCAGCCTACATATAAAATGGAAATTTCCTGTCATACTTGCTCAAAAAGAAAACCCAAAAAGACAGAAACAAAGCTTATAAAGTTTAAAAATTCTATATATTAAATCAGTTTAAGAACTAGCTTTCTCACAAGCAAGCAATTCTAGGTACATAAAACAGATGTTTACAGAGATACTACCAAGCTTCTCATGTACAACAAATACTTTCTAGCTTTCCTATCTATCACGCTCACAAGTTCAGTATACATTGACATATATATTTCTAGACATTCACTACATCTTCTTGGCATTCTTCTCTTTCTAAATCAATTTTAATTTGTTCAATTAGTTTATCATAAGTTTATCATAATTCTCTTCTTTGAGCATGACACATCTTGGAGTCAATTGGATTTCTAAGTATCTGATTTTATTTACGATCTGAATGTCAATCCAACATCTTAATAAAGATCAATTAAAGATATAGCATTACAATCATTCACTTCTTTTCTGGTATTTCTTCAAGTATATAATCTCTTATTAAATAATAAGCCAAATTACTTTGTACAGTACATTTTCTTAAATCTTAACTCCAATTTTCAATTACTTTGTCAAATATATGTATTTATACGTCAAACAATATCAAACAAGTTGAATTAATAAATAAATCTTAATCATTTCTAATTTCACAAGTCTAATTAATTCATAATACAATATCATTTCCAATTTTTTTGTTAAATTCCAATTGTTACAATTTCCCTAATTACAATTACAAATATTGCAGCTATTACAATCTCATATATTAAACTTATTTATATTTCTAAGTCTTATCTCAATTCATTTATAAATCCATGTAATTTTCCATTACTTTATACTTAATTAATTAATTTCATTATTACAGGTTAATACCTTCCAGGTATCACAATCTCAACTCTGAACTATTACATTTTCAAGATTCATATCTATAAGTCTTACTTCAATTCATTTTTTAGTTCTAAATGTATACAACATATTCCTCTTTTATTTCTTTCTCCCTTTCTCCCATTTTTTTATTTTCTTCTTTTCCTTCCCCATCTCTTTTTTTGTATTTTAAAAACCTGAACTTTTCTGTTTTGCCCTGTATTTCCCATTATTCTCCATCTCTTTTTCCTCTTTCTTATTTTTCCACTATTAATCCCAGTGTAATCATTTAAATTTTTTATATTTCTATTCCCCCCCTTTTTTTCTTGTTGTCTCCTTCCACCTCTCTATTTTTTCCATTGTTAATCCCAATGCAATCTTTAAAGTTCACCTCTATTGCTAAACTTTTCCCTTTACTCCCAGTTTTCCTCTCCTTTTCATTCTTACTACCCACATAATCATTTGATTTTTCATAGTCAATATCTTTATCTTTGTCTTCATCTTTATTTTCAGTCTCCCTTTCTTGCTTCTCATTTGTTGTTTCTTTATCCACTTGAGTATACTCTAACACGATTTCTGATTCATCAGATTCCGGTTTTCCATGCAACATTGTAATTATTTCCCTTACTCCATTTTCAGTGATATATGCATCATTTTAATCATTTCAATAAGTTCCTGCACCATTTTATTATTTCTGGGTTAGTGTTATTCCAATTTTAAATTCTGTTGTAATCCACCTTCTTTAATCATCAAGGTTAAGCCGCTTATAGACAAACAAACCCTCCTTAGAAGTTCCCATAACTGTTATCACTACCAAAGTTCAAAGTTTTTTTTCAAAGTAAAAGTTCAGTATTGTAATGAACTTATTTCACCTGAAAGTGTCTCTCTACAATCCAAGATTCCAATCAACAGCCTAAAATAGTATCCATTTTGTTTGCAATCCACATTACCAATCTTTACTAATTTTTTCTTTTCTTCTTTTTTATTTTGTATTTCCCCAAGTCTATTTAAAATCCAATCCAAATTACAAAGTCCCCGTTTTTCCTCCCCCCCCCCCTTTTTTAATAAAAAACTTGTATTACAGGGCTTTAGTTTTAAGTTCCTCTTTTTTTCAACATTCAACAAAAATCTTTTTAGTTTCTTTCCAATCCTCTTCACATCTATTATGGTTTTTTATTTCTTCTAATTTTTAAAACTCTCCATATTTTTTAGTTCAAAAATCAATTTTCTTTTCTGGTTTTGTCACTTTAAGCTTCTGCTTTAGCTTTAGTCTTCTTCCTTCCTTTCCCACAAGCCCATTAGCTGCTATTATTTTGTTGGGGCACTTTTAACAAATTCAAAAATCTTTCCTTTTTTGCCTATGAGCTGGCAATCACTTACCCAGCACCAGTACTCCGTTCAAATCACCGCTCCTGCTTAAAACTTGGTCCAGTTGCCCCAGTTTAATGACAGCTACAGGGGCTGCCACCCCCGTTGCCGAGTCAAAGTGTTTCCTGTGATCTTTGAGAACTTGCCTGTTCCTCTTGGTCTTTCGAGGTGCCTCTCCTTCTCCATCCCTACAAGACAGATCTGGTCCAAAGACCCCTCGGCAGGGGCTTGTCAGCCTGGGATTTCCCAAGGCTCATCAGAGCCCGCTATTCCCCAACTGTCTTGCCATGACGCTTGTCGTCGAATCCCCCATTTGACATTATCAAAAGCATTCTGCACATCAGCAGAAGTACCATCTGTTAGTACCATCTGTTTCTCATTATGAAATTCATAATATTCTATGATGTCTAATATAATCCTAATATTCCTTATATATCATTTGGGCAAAAAGCCATTTTGGTCAGAATGGATAAAATTTTCTAAGAATTTTTTAAATCTTTCAACCATAATTGTCATGAAAATTCAATAGGGATATGTGTCTGTAATTTTTAATAAATGTCAGGTCAGAATTTTCTTCTGGGACCAATGTAATTGTCAGTTCTTTCCATGATGCTGGAATCTTTGCTTCATTTAAAACTTCATTATATATTTCTAATAATATTGGACTTAATACCTCCTGATGATTTTTATAAATCTCTGATGGTAAGTCATTGGGGCCTGTTGTTTTATTAACTTTTTGTTTCTTAATTGCCTCCAATAATTCAAATGGTGTTATACATCTCCGTGTGTTCTACTGATTCTTTAGGCAGTCCCGTTTTCCGAAGATATTGCCAAATCTTATCTTCACCTCTTTTCCTTGTCTTCATACAATTTTTAAAAAACTCATAGGCTACACTTCTCTTTCCTTCATTTTGGTATATTAATTTGTCCTTATCATTGTGTAATTTATTAATACATCTAGTATCCCTCTGTTTCTGTAATCTACACGCCAGCCACCGCCCTGGCTTATTCACATTTTCAAAAAAAAATTGTTTGCCACTTTTTATTTGTTGGCAAAGTCTCCAACAAATTTCTTTAGGCAAATTATGTCTCCTTGCATAATTGGTGTGGATTCAATAAATTTCATCTATTTCGTTCTCCATTTCATCTTTGCCCATTTCTAGAGCTCCCGCCAACATTTCTGGTAGATCCTTTATTTTCTTTCACATTCTGGAATCGTAAGTAGTGGGCTGCCTTTTCTGTTTCTAATTGGATAACCATCATTTCACGTTCTTTATTGGCTTGCATTAATTTTCCATTTGTTTCATGCACACATTTTTCTTCCCTTCCCATCTTTTCTTCCATCTCTTGTAGTTTTTGCTCATTTTTCATAATTTGCTGTTAGAAGTATTCAAATTTACCATCTATCAATTTCATCTTTTCTTTAAGTTCTCCAGTATCACTCCTTACTTCTTCTATCTCTCTTTTCAAATCTTCATGGTTTTTCAGCATTACTTCTTGCATGGATTGCAACATCAACTGTAGATCCTTAAATGAATTTGATCTTTCTCTCTGCATCATTTCTTCTATCAATCTCTGCCCTGCTAGGTTCAGTTCCACTGTCGTAGCTTGGGCTACCTGCTTTCTTCCGGTACCAATCCTCGTTAAGTTAGGTATGTTCATCATCTCTGCCGCCAATTGAAACCAACTTCTCCACTTATTTACAGACCTCGTTTCCCTCCAGTACACCCTAAATATCACTTCACTTCTTGTTTCCTACTTATCACCAAGTCTATTTTCCTATTCTTATTTCTATTGTACTCACTCTTAACACACTAAGCTCAAAAACTTAGTTTCTAAATATTTATATCAATCTACAGTTCAGAATTATCAGTCCAAAGCATCAACCAGCATCAACAATTCATTAACAATAGAATGTATAAGTCATCATTTATGGCGTTAATAATATCTATGATGTCAATAATTAATAAGGATACTAATAAAGACAATTTCCAACCAATTTCCTCTATATTATTAAATATTAAACAATAAAGCTATAAATACAATCACATGCACAACTATATTCAATCTCTCTATGATTTGTAAATTAATTTGTAACAAGTTATTTCCCACATTTTCCTCCTGCTTTCTTGAATATAGTTTTCCAAGTCCTTTTTACAATCACCTTTTCCTCTTCTTTAAGTTTTTCTAGTTCCTTCTTAGCTGGCCGATGTCTCTCCTGCCTCTTTTTGTATTACTCAGTATTTAGTCTTCTTCACAGTCTCATTATCCTTCAATTAGACAGCACTTTACTCTCCGTCACCACCTTTGAATTGTCTATTTTCTTGATTCCAAATTATAAGCAGTAAAAAAGAAAGAAACCTTCTTGATCCTTCCCCTTCACTCCGCTAATACGATCTGTCAAAATGCTGTAATCCCTTTTTACGCTGAAACTTGCCTCTCGCCGCTATCTTTTGAAGGGAACTCCAGTCACCCTCCTCCTTCCTGGGGCCTCTTTCGCTCTCCTCCCTCTTTAGAAATCTTCCGGCTCTCACCCAGGATCACTCATTCAAAGTTGCCACGATCGCTTTAAACCAGGTCAGTCTCACTGTCGTCCTGCTATTCCACTGCTACTGTTGTCCAGCCATCCGCTGTCACTTCCTTAAGGCCGCCATTACAGGCCTTCTCCTTCCCCTGATCCACTTCTCCAAGGCTTTTCTGCCACTTGCTTTCTCGACCGCCACCAAGAGCGCCTTTTTCTTTTGATCTCCCTCCAAGAGTTCTGAGACTCCACAAAATCTGCCGATCAGTTGGAATTCGCTGGAAAAGCAACTCTCTATAATGGAGCATTGCTTTCCACAGCTTTCCTCCTTGACAGCTGCCCCCGCCTCCCTAGCTTTCCTATCTTGTCACCAGGTTTTACATCTATATCTGGAACCCAGTCCTGGATATGTGTTCCTTAACAAATGCATGTATATATCTATGGAGGATAGAGGACAGATTCTAATGTTTCTTTTTGTATTGCAAAAATACTAATCCAGATGATATTGTCATATGATAGTGATAGATCAGGCTAAGAAACAGATGCTGTGCAGGTCTAAGCTCCTGTCCTTCAATCTACTACAGTGTACTTGATTATTGATGTATGTTACCTGTAAAATAAAAGACTTCGGAAATGTGGCATAGCAAGCATAAATGTATGTAATTGTAATTGAATTTCAAACAACAATTCAATATCTTGTTCTCAGTACTGAGTGCTGTGCTAGAGATGTAGTTGTTTAAGCTAGTTTACTTTTTTCTCTTTATGGAAAGGGAATGGATTGATGAATGACATTTGAACTAAAACCATGTAGTATGACTCACTGAAATTTCTATATCAGTAAACTTAGGAATTGTAGTCCTGTTCAGTCAGCTTAATGATTTAAATTTCTTCTTGGTCTCCTCCTGGTATAGAGGGTGAGTTTGTCCAGTGAGCTCTCTTTTTATCCATGGAGGCTTCTGATTTTCAAAAAAAAAAAGAGAGAGAGAGAGAGAGAAAACCTCCATGGATAAAGGAGAGATTACATTTCAGAAATGGATGGTAGTGGATGCTGATAAAGAAAAGACAGGGTTAGCATGCTTTTTCCAATTTCTTATGCATTTCTTAGGCACTTCCTATGCTTAACAATTTTGTAGCTCCCTATTAACCAGTATTTAAGGACAAAATATTTTTTTTCATTTCTAGTAAATACAGTAATTCCCTTTCTACTCTTATAATGGCCCACCTTATGCATACATAAAAGAGGCAGAGTTGGCATACTCTAAATAGAATCTGAATTTTTGCCTGATAGAAGTAAAAAAGAAATTAGTTAGTTAAAGGTTAGTTAGTCAAATCATGAAATAAACAATAAGATTTCATATATTGTTTTCAAACAAAGTATTTCTATCTGTTTTGTATTGTTGTGCCTAAGAAGTAAAACCTGAAACTGCAGTTTTTATTGTCTTGGAACATGTTTTGGGTAACGTTGGCTAAATAATGCATAATTAAAAATGCAATCATAATTATGATAATGTTGCTAAATTATACTTAGAAGTATTTTAAGTTACAAGACAGAGCAAGCAACAAGGATTGCATGGCTACACAACAGATTTGCTCTGTCTCTGTCTCTCTCTTTTTTAAAAAATTTGATTTATATGCCGCCCTTCTCTGGAGACTCAGGGCGGCTTACAATGCATTAAGCAATAGCCTTCATACTTTTGTATATTTATATAAAGTCACCTTATTGCCCCCACAAACTGGGTCCTCAATTTACCTACCTTAGAAAGGATGGAAGGCTGACTCAATCTTGAGCTTGGTGAGATTCGAACTTACAGTAATTGCAGACAGCTGGTGTTAATCACAATGCTTTTAGTCTGCTGAGCTACCAGCTACTAGGCTTTTCATACTAATTATTAGTTTTTGTTTTCTATGTCAACAGGTCCTCCTAGCAATGCATGCAAATGTTGAAGACAGAGGTATCAAGGGAGATATAACACCTTTAATGGCTGCTGCTAATGGAGGCCATGTCAAAATTGTTAAGTTGCTGCTAGCTCATGGTGCTGATGTCAATGCACAATCTTCAACAGGTAAATATAAATATGAAGATGTAGAGTAGGGCTGTCAAACTCCCAGCCCATGGACCGGATGTGTCATGTGCTACCTATGCCCACACCAGGGGTGGGTTCTAACATTTTTTACTACCGATTCTGTGGGCATGGCTTATTTTGTGGGCGTGGCTTGATGGTCATGTGACAATTCTTTAGGATTTAGCAGAGGTACTGGTCTACCAGGCTTTTAACTGCTTGCAGAGCTGTACTGGTCTGTTTTTGGAGGTATCGGTCTACTCATTTGTTTTTGGAGTGCACTGGTCTACCACCACACTGCCTTTTAACACTGATCAGCTGTAGAGCGGCCCTTTGAAGCCCCATGGCAAGAGTTTAAACAGTTTTTTTCCTTCTAGCCAATCAACTGAGACTCAGGAGGCAGCAATAGATTGGGGGTGGGTAAATAAAAGGTAAGAATAATGCGGGGTGGGAGGGCAGCTCCCGAAGAAAGAGAACCGGTTCGGTGATGTCATATCATCACCGCTACCAACTCGGCCGAACCGGGAGGAACCCACCACTGGCCCACACCCAGTTTAGCGAAGGAGGGGAAAGTCCTGTTGCACCACGTGTTGCCGCTGTGATGACATGAGTTTGACACCCCTGATGTAGATGGAATGTAGAGAGCTTGGAACTCTGTTACATTCTTAATATATTGAAGAATTTGTATGCAGATTTATTAAATACCAGTTTGGAAAAATAATGAATTTTTGCAGAGATTAACATGTAGGGCAGTGAAAACAATTGAAATGTTGATATAGTTAAGCAAGGATAGTTTATAATTCACTTAAATAAGTTTTCTTTGTGAATATCATATTTTTTTAATATAGGCTGTTAGAATTTGCTAACTTGTAGAACATTTGTGTGATCTGACAATATATATTGTTTCTGTGTAGTGCTTTGGATTCAGTTAAAAAATTGTTGGTATGCAGATGGAGCAGCTCCTAACTCTTAAGAACAGTTGTGTTTTGGCAGGAGTACAGCTGCAGCTGCTGGATCATCCTTGAAAAAGACAACTGTCTTTAGGCAGGCAGGTGCTATATATGCTCATGGACACTTTAAAGAACCATTTTGGGATTAGATCCTAATTATTTGATCCTTGAATTTGAAACTACATTGGTTTGTGTCACCTCCACCTTTAGAGGTGACAACAAAAATAATTGTGTCACCTCCTAGCATAAAGCTTTTCATGAAGGTGAATTTAAGTCACTTCTCACAGGCCTATTAATTGAAAAGAACATAAGTTCAGTACTTTCCCAGGTAGAAAATAAAAGATGTCCATCCATCCATCCATCCATCCATGATAAGGTCTCTGATTATTCTCCAGTTACCTTGAGAATAATAATTCAGAATCAAGAAACCACTAAGCTAGCATTCCCCTTTTCAATAAATCTATAATGGCTAGTTGTTTAATTAAGCAATTCTTCCAGATTTTGGGGAGGGCCATTGCCATCTTCTTCATTTTCTTGAAAGAGAAATATTTAATTTTGTACTCTTCGCTTCTTCTTCTTCTTCTTTTTTGACCAATTCTCAAGGGCAACAGGCAGCAAAGAGGGAAAGGACTAAAAGCACTCAGACATTGGCTTTGACCTTAATTGTACAGTCAACCTTCCTTTAAAAAGCTATGGGTGTATATATTATTGCAGAGGTGTCAACCCATGGGCTGGCTGTGTCATACACAGGCCACACCCACCCCAGCTTCACCAAGAGAAAAACATTGCGAAATGTCACGTGATGGCAACGTGATACCGCGAGTATGACCGACGTACTATGGTCTTCTGAAATCATCTTAGTACTTTTCATTATGCTTCTTTTTATATCACCTATGACCCTATTTTTCTTTGTTAATATTGCTAATTGCCATCAGTTTTTCTCTACCTGTCTCTATTTGTATTATGTATTGATCTTCTAGAAGACCATTTAACTAGAATAACAAGCTCAGCTTTAGCTACTGTCTTGTTTATGCACATAATGATTGAATTGAAAGTTGAAAGGAGTTTAGTTTTCAGTACTTGGCAAGTTTGGTACTCATGACTCAGTATTTTAATCTCTGAGGAAACAATTACAGAAACAGCAACCATATTATTATAATTATTGAAACATTTACACCACTTCTCTGGGAGCTCAGATTATCTTCTGGCATAGTGAAATCACCAATAGTAAAATAAGTATGCAATAAAAATGAAACCTCATTACAAGATTAGTGCAACAGCCTTCTTAAAAATAGCAAGTTTAAAACATGTTCTGAGTGTTTCAAGCTAGTTTTTCTTGGCAGAGCTTTTCTGCAACCATTAGGTGATTTATCAAGGAAGTATATGTCCAGGTGAACCTTAATTCAGGGTTTCTTTGACCATGCTCAAAGGCTCTCCACTGAATTAGTTTAAAAAAGGCATGACATCATTGACAGTTATGTAGTTTTCTTGGCAACGGTATAGAAATGATCTACTGTTGTCTTTTTCCTCATTTTTTTAAATTTCTAGTCTAATCTATATAATTTAGGATATTGTGGTGGCCTTCCATCCAGAATCTAATTAGAATTAAATTTTAGGATTTAAGATAACTCCAGTTGAGCTAAATGCTCTTCAGACCACACTGTCACAGATGTTATATTTTTTTATGTGTATGTCTTGAGTTCTTTTAAAACTCTACTCAGTTTGATTGACTCAACCTCAAAAGAAAATTGGATATTTATACCTCCCTATAAGTATTGGGAAAATATTTTATTTTGAAAGAAATATCCAAGATACAAGTGAAACATACAAATATATCTGTGCAAGTTCTTTCTGTGTCTATTTTCTTACATTGCATATTACCGTATTTTTCGGAGTATAAGATGCACATTAGTTTTTGGGAAAGAAAACAAACAACAACAAAAATCTGCCTTTCCCTACCAGTATCCGTTGGTATTCATCTAGCTAGTGTCCTTGCAGTGAACAGCAAACAGCCCAGTCAGCTTCAGCACGTTATTGCAGCCTGATTCAGCATAAGCAGCTGATTGGCTGTTGGATTGCCCTCCCAGAATACCGCCAATCACCTGTTCCAGGCTGCGGGGATCGCCACAGCCGATCACTGCCTCTGCACGTCACATTTTTATTATTATTATTATTTATTGGATTTATATACCGCCCTTCTCCTTGCAGACTCAGGGCGGTGCACAGCCAGATAAAAATACAGTATACAAAGGTTAAAAATCTTTAAAACCCATATAAACTTTGGCTGACAGTTAAAAACAATTAAATGTTAAAATACAACAACCCTAAAACACTAAAATGTTAAAATTCAACGGGGATCAGGCTAGACCGGCAACTGAAAGAGATACGTTTTCAGGGCCCGACGAAACGTGCGGAGGTCGGGGATCGTTCTCAGTTCTGGAGGAAGATCATTCCAGAGGGTCGGGGCTGCCACAGAGAAGGCTCTCCCCCTGGGGGTCGCCAGCCGGCATTGTCTGGCTGACGGCACCCTGAAGAGGCCCTCTCTGTGGGAGCGAACTGGCCGGTGGGAGGCAATTGGTGGCAGAAGGCGGTCCTGTAAGTACTCTGGTCCTAAGCCATGGAGCTTTTTAAAGGTGATCACCAACACCTTGAAACGCACCCAGAAGTCCACCGGCAACCAATGCAGCTCGCGCAGGAGAGGTGTCACATGGGAACGCCCCGTCGCTCCCGTAATCCCCCGCGCGGCCGCATTCTGCACCAGTTGGAGCCTCCGGGTGCACCCCAAGGGGAGCCCCATGTAGAGAGCATTGCAGTAGTCAAGTTGGGAAATGACGAGGGCTTGAGTGACTGTGCGTAGGGAGTCCCGATCTAGAAAGGGCCGCAACTGGCGTATCAGGCGAACCTGATAAAAAGCCCCCCTGGCCACAGCTGTCGTGTGATCCTCTAAGGACAGCTGTGGATCCAGGAGGACGCCCAAGTTGCGAACCCTTTCCGTGGGGGCCAAAGATTCACCCCCAATAACCAGCAATGGTGTCAGCGGGCTATATCGGGACGCCGGCAGCCACAGCCACTCGGTCTTGGAGGGGTTGAGTCGAAGCCTGTTTCTCCCCATCCAGACCCGCACGGCTTCAAGGCACTGGGACATCACTTCCACGGCATCGTTGGGGTGATCTGGGGTGGAGATGTACAGCTGAGTATCATCAGCGTACTGATGGAACTCCACCCCAAAACCACGGATGATCTCACCCAGCGGCTTTACATAAATGTTGAACAGGAGGGGCGAGAGGACCGATCCCTGCGGCACCCCACACATTAGGCGCCTCGGGGTCGACCGCTGCCCCCCTGTCAACACAGATTGCGACCGGTCGGAGAGATAGGAGGAGAACCACCGCAAAACGGTGCCCCCCACACCCAGTCCCTCCAACCAGCGCAACATGATACCATGGTCGATGGTATCAAAAGCCGCTGAGAGGTCTAACAGCACCAGGATAGAGGAATACCCCCTACCCCGGGCCCTCCAGAGATCATCCACCAACGCGACCAATGCCGTTTCGGTGCTGTATCCAGACCTGAAGCTGGACTGGAGCGGGTCTACATTTTTGACCTCTGTGTCACATTTTCAACCTTTGTGCATCACATTTTCAGTTGGTTCCAGGAGGCAGGGATCGGCGGCGGCACCTCCTGGAACTGGTCGAAACTGTGGTGTATGGAGGCCAAAAATGCAATGCGCAGAGGCTGAAATCACGATGTGTGGAGGTAGCAATTGGTGGTGATGTGCTGTGGCAATCCCTGCAGCCTGGAACAGGTCTAAAACAGAGCATGCCGAGGCCAAAACGTGACGTGTGGAGGCTAAAAACAGTGGGATCCAGCAGGTGGGTGGTGCTTCAGCAACATTTTATGTATAAAATGCACCACGATTTTCACTCATTTTTTGGGGGGTCGTGGTGCATCTTATACTCTGAAAAGTACAGTATTCGTATTACCATTTGTATACAGTGTTCTCTATACTACTGTATTTTTCGCTCCTGACCATAAGATGCACCTAGGTTTAGAGGAGGAAAACAAGAAAAATAATATCCACCTTCCAGTGTCCATCTGGTATTCATCTGGCTAGCGTCCTTGCAGCAAACAGCCTGCCTCTTCCGTGTCTGCTGCCTCTGCCAGGGAATGCTGGAGCCTTTGTCTCTGAGCAGCTGATCAGTGGTTGGATCGGCCTCCCAGAATACCTTTGATAAGCTGTTCCAGGCGGCGGAGATTGCTTCCCCGTTCACCGCAGCTGCCTGTCACCCATATTTACTCCATAAGACGCACAGATACTTCCACCCACTTTTGGGAGGAAAAAAGTGTGTCTTATGGAACGAAAAATACAGTATATACCTGGCAGCCTGCTCTTCCCCAGTGTACATCCAATTATGTCCCATATGCATCAGTGAGCTTGACATAGCTTTTCTGGCTGGGGCTTTAAAAAGCTCAGTACAGTCTCATTATACTCTTTGTGATGAATACCATTTTATGATACTGTCAGCATAAAATGGGTTCCATTTTATAATAATGTCATCGTAACCTGGATTTTAAGAGTATAGTACAATAATGTTAATGTTTTTATTTTAAAATTTTTGATAAACCTTTTATTACTGCAATTTTATGACAAGGTTAGTAATAATGGTAACTCTAAAAACAATTAACATTTTAAAAATAGTGTAGCCAAATGTTAATGTTAATTAAAATAATTTTAAAAAGGATATGATGAAATGGAAAAGGGTTATTTAGGTAAGGTGTGTGTGTATGTGTGTATATGCATAAATATAAATTTAATAAATAATCATACATATATACCGTATTTTTCAGAGTATAAAACGCACCGGAATATAAGATGCACCTACTGTTTTTGATGAGGAAAAGAAGAAAAAGAAATCTTCCTCTGCCTCTACCTCTACCTCTGAGCAATTTTGCCTCATTGCAGCAAACAGCCTGCTTTACTTTTCATTTTTGTTTTCAGCATAGCTTGATTAGCACAAGGGGGAAAAACATCTGCTCCAGCAATTTACCTGTTTGCAGCAAGCAGCAGAGCCCTGCACAAAACAGCTGAGAGCACATCAGCTGAGAGTCGGGAGGCCGATCTAATCAACTTGGGCTAATTAGGCTGTGCTGAAGCTGAAAGGAGCTGTTTTTTCTTGCTATTTGCTTGCAAGGAGGTAACTGCTGCGAGGCAGAGGCCAAAAGGTGGGGGCTGGGCTATATTTGGTGTATAAGACGCACTTAAATTTTCACCCCCTTTTAGGGGGGAAAAAGGTGCATCTTATATTCCGAAAAATACGGTATGTATATATGTGTGTATGTGTATTTGTATGTATATATATGTGCACATGTATACACATATACTTTTAATTATTTATTAAACTTATATGCTACTCTTACTTATCAAACAATTTGGGCAGCTTCGGAGTTCCTTTAGTTTGTTCCTCAAGTTCATTGAAAACCTAGTAATTATAGTAGTTACTTAAGTCAGCTCACTTGCTAAAATATCCCTGGATGATGTCATTGGTTCATTTTAATGGACTCCATTTGACAGTTTCCTGAGGCAGGTACATAATGTTACTATATTCAGAGAAACTGACATGTGACTCAGGAACCATTAGAATAATGTCCCATATTTTTTGCTATTATAAGGATATTCATTGAGACTGGTTTCACTTTCTAATAAATTATCAAGATCAATATGAGTTATATTTGTAAATCAGACCATTTAGATTGATGCACATGGTATCTGCAGTGTTGGGACTTTTTCCTGCCTTTCCTTTCAAAATTGTTCCCAAGCAGATTTTTGGAGAACTGTTGGCAGAAGCTTTAAGAACATAGACTATCAAAACTTGTTTCCTTTTCTAGAGCAGTTTTTGAATCACAAAACTTACACTACCAAAGAAAATAGCTGCAATGATCGAAAGGCTTCTCATACAAACGTTTGTAATCCAAATGATGGTCCAATGTGGTTTAATCATGAAGCTGTTTTATTTCTATTGAGAAAAATAGATTCAAGTGGCTTTGGTTTTTTTTTTTTAAATTTGATTTATATGCCACCCTTCTCCGGAGACTCAGGGCGGCTTACAATGCGTTTAGCAATAGCCTTCATACTTTTTTATATATATATACAAACTCAGGTTATTGCCCCCACAAACTGGGTCCTCAATTTACCTACCTTAGAAAGGATGGAAGGCTGAATCAACCTTGAGCCTGGTGAGATTCGAACTTACAGTAATTGCAGACAGCTGGAGTTAATCACAATGCTTTTAGTCTGCTGAGCTATCCAGGCTCCTTTGAGTTGATCTAACTCAGACAATTTCAGAGTTTATTGTTGTAGAAAGGGGGAGAAAGGGTCTATGCATAGTTTGGAACTTCTAAAAGAAATACCCAGGATGTACATCTTTCATATAAATGCATTTAAGGGAAATGATAATATTTTTGTATTGTAGGTGCAAGCTAGATATTGTGAGATTCTTAGCTCAGAATGTAGAATTATAGAATAACATAGTTGGACATGATCTTTGAGGTCTTTTAGTTCAACTCCCAACTCAGACAGGAGATCTTATTCTATTCTGAATGAATGACTGCCAATCTCTTCTTAAAACCTCCAGTGATGGAGCATTCATAACTTCTGGAGGCAAGCCATTCCACTGATTGATTCTAATTGTCAGGAAAGTTCTACTTAGTTTTAGGTTGGTTCTCTCTTTGATAAACTTCACACTGTTACTTCTAGTCCTGCCTTCAGGTGCTTTCGGTAATAGGTTGACCTTCTCAGTGACAACCCCTCAAATATTGGAACACTGCTATCATATCACCCCTAGTCCTTCTGTTCATTAGACTAAACATACTCAGTTCCCAGTTATTGACCACTTTTTAAATATATAGATCAATTATTGAAAACGTTGACATAACACAAATATTGAATTCAGGATTTATTATACTGTACTAGATAACATATATATGTATATATAAATGTTTGAAGTATAAATGGATAACCTAATATATTTTTTTTCTAAATAGGCAATACAGCACTCACTTATGCTTGTGCTGGAGGCTATGTAGATGTTGTTAAGGGCCTATTAGAATCAGGTGCTAGTATCGAGGACCATAATGAAAACGGCCACACTCCTCTTATGGAGGCAGGGAGTGCTGGACATGTCGAAGTTGCCAGAGTTCTTTTAGAAAATGGAGCTGGAATCAATACGCATTCCAATGAATTTAAGGAGAGTGCGCTTACGCTGGCTTGCTATAAAGGTAAAATATTGTAATCTATCAGTAATTAATCATATTCTTCAATAGAAGTTTGTAAAGAAATTGCATGTCCTTGTTAAAGAATGTTTGGATTGAACTTTATTATTTGTTCTGCTTTTCTTCCAATTAATAAATTGATATTAATATTAATAAATAATATTAAATGTGACTAATAGTTAGCTCTACATATATTTATTTTTGATGGAATGGTATTATTCTAATGCTTATGGAAAGAATACTTACATTTCAAACATTCAATACTAGAATATGGAGCTAAATAAAATACAAGGAAACTTTTATTGAATGTATTTTACTGGGTAGAGATGGTATCCAATGTATATACATTGCTATATACACATGTGAATGCGATTTAAATTTCCCAGAACTAGAAATATATTGAAACAGTGAAAAATTTACAAAATCAATTACAATTACTTGATCAAGGTTTGCCATTGGAAATAACCCAGTGGAAAAAGTTTTTTTTTTCTTAAACACTGTCCAGCATTCTGTTCTTTAAAGAAAAAAAAATGAAACTCAAAGGACACTCTTGGATTCTTGAACACTTTTATTATTGTCCTGAGAATTTTTTACTTCTAAAAAATTTACTTTCTAATTTTTATATTCAACTTAAAAGTCAGTGTCTTTGTACTTTCTAATTGTGAGGAAATGTTTCTGGATTATCTGTTTTCTAGAGCCGTATAAGAGTGTGTATCTGAGAGCATATGTTAAAATAGCTGTGCCTTTTCAAGAGCTCTGCTTTTCTCATGCATTGGCGACCCAGACTAAAGCTTTTTATTTTATTATATGGTCTTCCAAATAAAAGGGTTTCAGTGTTTGATGCTAATGAAATAACCAAAAATAGATTTTCTATACAGGTTTTGAGAATTCTTCCTTTTTTGGTTATTTAGACTGTATCTTTGGCATCTTTGGTGAATATGCAATTATGAGCTGAAATTTTGAGTGAATTCTGATCTTCAGGATTCATTTTTTCTCTTTTAGGCCATTTAGAAATGGTGAGGTTTTTGCTGGAAGCTGGTGCAGATCAGGAACATAAAACAGATGAAATGCATACTGCATTAATGGAGGCATGCATGGTAAGAGTCATCAAAAGTAAGGCAAATATATCAAGTTTGGTTTAAATTCTTCGTAGTTTTACAGTTTTAAAAAGCAGTGCAACAATTTACTTGGGAAAAGGCGACCAAGTTGCATTTAGCCCTCTAAGCTACGCTGGGAACAAAATATATCCTTTCTTTTAAACAGTTGGAATGGCATTTAAAAGAATACAATGAAATCATTAAACCATAAGGCAGACATTTTTCTCAATTAAAAGTTTAAAAACTATTCCTCTTAAAAAACTCATTTATTTTCATTGGGGTTGGCTTTTTTAAGAGATAAAATGAGTATCTGCAGAGATTTAAGACACTAATTCATTTCTTAAAAATAAAATAAATTGGACCAATTTTTCAGTTTTTCTTCAAACAATCTTGAGTATCATAAGAAAATTCCCCATCTGTTTACTAGAAAAACATAGTCTTCCTTTCTTCCTGTGTCTACTTCAAACATGTTAAAGCAGGGGTGTCAAACTCAATTTCATTGAGGGCCGCATCAGGGTCGTGTTTAACCTCGGGAGGCCAGGGTGAGCATGGCCAGCTCGATATCACTCGTGTTGGGGCCCAAGTGCTTTGACAGTGAAAACGGGCTCCCAAGCTCTGTTTTTGGCTGCAATGACCTCCTGCAACCCTCTGCCAGTGAAAACGGAGCTTGCACAGCCTTCCCAAGCTTCATTTTTGCTGGCAGAGGCTCTGTGGGCCAGTCCTTCACTATTTCCAGGGCAGCAACATGGGCCAGATCTAAGCACCCCATGGGCCTTGAGTTTGACACCCCCATGTTAAACGGTTTTGTTAGCATCTAGAATAAATGTGAGATGCAAAAAAAAAAAAAAAGTCCCTTCAGACAAATGAAAGTATATTTCATTTTAACCCACAAATTTTCTGGAGCAGCATTTTTATCCAGCTTTTATATACTTATTTTACATGGGATCATGACTTCTAAAGAGCATCTGATAGAAAGTTAGTGAGCTCCCTTGCTTGGCTACTGTGAGAACAAACTGCTGTACTAGATAAGCCAGGGACTGATCCAACAGACTACTTTCGTAATCATACATAGTTTTATTTTTGCTTTCTAGGATGGACATGTAGAAGTTGCCCGTTTACTCCTTGATAGCGGAGCTCAAGTAAACATGCCTGCTGATTCCTTTGAATCTCCATTGACTTTAGCAGCCTGTGGTGGACATGTAGAGCTGGCTGCGTTATTAATTGAGAGGGGGGCAAACTTAGAGGAAGTAAATGATGAAGGATATACACCATTAATGGAAGCTGCCCGAGAGGGTCATGAGGAGATGGTAGCGTTGCTTCTTGGTCAAGGTAAAAGTATAACTGTATCAATTGTATAGCTGTATGTCTCAGCCTGTGGTGAGTTAAGCAATTCCGTGATCTACCTCTTGCAGTGCCTGAAGGCAGTAAAGGGCTGGATGGGGAGCAATGGCTTGAAAATGAACCCTGGCAAGATCGAGAGGCTCTAGGTTTGGGGTTCTTTGGCCCATGGAGAATTGCCACCTTTGGTCTTGTATGGGGTGGCACTGCCCAAACAGACCCTGTGTGTAATTTGGAGGTTCTTAAAGTGCAGGTAGCAGTCGTAGCCAGGAGGGTCTTTGCACAATTGCGGGTTGTGGGCCAGTTACACCCTTTCCTGGACCAACAATCCCTTCTTATGGTCATTCATGCCCTAGTCACCTCCCATTTTGACTATTGCAACATGCTCTACATGGGGCTCCCCATGAAGTGCATCCAGAAGCTTCAATTGGTGCAAAATGCAGCGGCCTGTATGGTATGCAGACCTCAATGTGCACATGTTTCACCTCTCTTGCGGAACTGCATTGTTTGCCAATTTGCTTCTGGGTGCAATTCAAGGTGCTGGTCGTCACCTTTAAAGCCCTTCATGACTTGGGTCCAGGTTATCTGAGGGACTATCTCTTGCCGGTCACATCTACCCAACCCACTAGAGCGGGAAGATAAGGAATGTTGCAGGTCCGATCACATAAGGCTGTGATGGCAAATCTATGGCACAAGTGCCAGAGGTGGCACGCAGAGCCGTCTCTATGGGCACGCACGCCATCGGCAGCTACTCTTCCAGTTTCCGGTGAACCAGTGATGGCGAACCTTTTTGTCACAGGGTGCCGGAACATTTGTGTGCGCTGGAGCGCCAGAAACCTGAAGACCAGCTGGCCAGTGTGCATGCACCCACCAGCCAGCTGTTCTTCGGGTTTCCAGCGCATGTATGCTAACCAACCAGGTGGTCTTTGCGCACCCTGGAGCACTGGAAACCCAAAGACCAGATTTCTGGCGAGCACGAAGACCAGCTGGCCTATGTGCATGCATGTGCTAGAAACCCGAAGACTACCTGCATACGCACCCAAAAGACTAGCTGGTCGGTGGGCGCATGTGCACCGGCCAGCTGGTTTTCAGATTTCTTACGCTCCAAAGTATGTGCACATTCCAGTTTGGGCACTCATTGCCAAAAAGGTTCACCATAGCTGTCCTAGAGAGATACATCTGACAGGATCCAGAAGAAGGGCCTTCTCCCTGGTGGCTCCCTCATTCTGGAACATCATTTCCCCAGAGATTTGATTGACCCCCATTCTTCTGGAAGGCACTGAAAACTTGGTTTTGTCAGTGGGCCTGGGGAACCCAGAGCAGGATGGAGTCCATTAAATGGCTTGTATGAATATGTGTTGTTGCCAGGATGGGGTGGGTCGGGGAGCTACTATTTTATTAATTTATTATTTTTTATTATGTTCTTTTTTATTTTTATATGATGTTTTTATATTTGTGTAAGCCGCCTTGAGTCGTCATGGGCAAGTAGGCGGCAATATAAAATTTCTAAAATAAAATAAAATAAATAAAATAAAATAAAATAATAAAATTGCATGGCTAAATATTTCTGAATTACTTGAATGTTTTTGTAATTATGAAACTTTACTTAATCCAAAATAAATTTCAAGAAATTAAGAAATGAAGGTCTTATTTATTCATTATATAATATGTGATGTCAAATATTAAAATATTTTACATGAAAATACTTTGGGTATTCTGATTATTTTAAATAATACAGCAATAATAGGAAATACATACCTAGAAAGTTGTCAGTCAGTCAAAAAGGTAAATTTATATTCTTATGGGTCCACTTGACTAACCTTTAATCCTCTACAGGTAGTCCCTGATTTACAATCACAATTGAGACCAAAATTTCCATTGCTTTGCCCTATTTTACAACCTTTCTTGCCACAGTTGTTAAGTGAATCACTGTATTACTGAGTTAGTAACATGGTTATGCAGTGAACCTCATGGCTTCCCTGTTGGCTTCCCTTGTCAGACAGTCACAAAAAGGAATCACCTGACCCTGGGATACTGCAACCATCCTAAATATGAGTCAGTTGCCAAGCATTTAAATTTTGATCAGATGACCATGACAATTGTAAGAATGGTCATAAGACACTTTGTGCCGTTATAACTTTGAATGGTCCTTAGACAAATTGTTCTAAATCAAGGACTACCTGTAGTGATAAGAAATTATGTCTGTTGATTTTAATTAGTATTAATACTAATGCTAATTGCAAACAATATTAGATCTAATTATTGTAACTTTAAAAAAAGACTTAACAGTATATCCATGCTAGTTTAAAGAACTGTTTTGAAATCTTAATTTATACTGACATATTTCTGTTTTCAAGGAGCTAACATCAATGCTCAGACAGAAGAGACCCAAGAAACTGCCTTAACTTTAGCATGCTGTGGTGGTTTTTTGGAAGTAGCTGACTTCCTAATCAAAGCAGGAGCTGATATAGAACTTGGCTGTTCAACACCTTTAATGGAAGCTGCTCAAGAGGGTCATTTGGAGCTAGTTAAATATTTATTGGCTGCAGGTATGGCATTAATATCTGAGCATTTATTGGTTCATATGCAAACTGAAATTTTTAATAAAGCCTTGCTACCTGTGAGCAGTTTTGCCTGTTGGGTATACATTTTCCATATATGCCACTGAACCCGAGCAGTTTTGTTTGCTTGCTTGTTTATATTTTTGGCAAATATCTATGTAATAACAGATCTTTTTTTCAATAATAATTGGGCATTGCATTATTTGAATATTTACAATAAGATTTATACAAACTGTCCTAATATAGAACACTGAGATTCGTTTATTTTTTCTAAGAATAATGTTATTTGTATTACTTCAGGAGCTAATGTGCATGCAACAACAGCAACAGGCGACACAGCACTAACTTATGCCTGTGAAAATGGTCATACCGATGTTGCAGATGTGCTGCTTCAAGCAGATGCTGATTTGGTAAGCTACCTAATGAAAATTTATACTCTCTTACTATGTTTGATACGGAGTTTATTCTTACTTGACCAAATCAAAAATAAGGTGTTGAATATTAGCAGGATTATTTTTTCCTGGGACATAAAGTTATACTATGAGATGAGAACTCGGTCTTCTGGTTTTTAGTCAAGTGCCTTAACCACTACACCTAAGGGGCTGTCATCATACTGTACAAACATAGAGTGATTTAAACATACCAGATAGTATGTAGTAGTACCTTTGTCATACATTTGCAGTTTAATACAACTTTGTCAGGGTAATGATGATTTAAAGCTGACCAGCCCTTTAAGGTGTCATTCTCGGCTGAATGAGACAAACTACCTGTCCTGGAATGTGCATCCCTTCTTTCTAACTGTGACACTAATCCACTTCATAGGGGACATGTTTGACTTGTTCTTCATTTCAGAACAATTAAGGTTTGACTTGAAGATGGGAATATTAAAATTGGTATTTTAACAGAATAAAAGGCTTGGAAGGGACCTTGGATATCTAGTCCAACCCCCTGCTCAAGCAGGATACCCGTGTTTGCGAACCTATGGCATGCGTGCCGGAAGTGGCATGCAGATCCATCACCAAGCTCACCTGAAACTGGACATGCACGCGCACCCCAGCTGCTGTTCAGGCCTCTGGTGCGCATGTGTGCAATTCAGGGGACCCAGCTGATCTTCATTCCCTCTCTGCTTCTCCCCGGTTTCTGAGAGTGAAGTACCTGGCATTTGTCAGAACATATATCTCACTTTTGATCAGAGCCTCCCTCTTCTGCCTAAGAACGTATCTCAGCTTTGATCCGTTCCTGTCACACCAGTGGGCCAAATGGCCAAATGAAGGAAATTGGACTGATAAGGCTAATCAGGAGTATTCTATCCTTTTTGCAGGAATACACAAATCTAATTAGGAAGCCAGGATGTTATTTTATGACGTTTCTGACTGTGTAAAAAGGAGTTACACCTTCTCTGAAGTGTAGCCTCCATTTAAGTTTCTTGTTTAGCATTTATGAGCTTTAACGTATTATTATTGGATCTTACAGATGGAAATGAAGGGGAGTGAGGAGCAACTCTAATTCCAAACGCTTCTCCTTTTCTCTTTCTCTGCTCATGTTCCTTTTCCCAAACATCCCTGGGAGGGCTAGAGCTCCCAGTCAGGGTGGACAGTCGTTCCCTGGAATTCAATGGGGAGCTTGAAAAGAATGTGAGCAGAGGCACCAAAATAACTCAGAAGATATAAGGCCTTGTGCTAAAGCAGGGGGTTGGACTAAATGACCTCCGGGGTCTCTTCCAGCCTGAATCTACATCTAGTTATAATAACATTTGGGAACTCCACCTGATGGATCCCTCATCCTCTACTGCCCCTCCCCTTGTCTTTTGTGGCTGGATCCCTCGTCCCCTACAGCCCCACCCCCACCCTGCTGCTCTTGGCAGCCTTGGGAGGCTCCGAACTGACAGGCGAGCGTCTCTTGGCTGGGGGGGGGGCAGAGCCCCAAGCGCTACTAACGAAATACCTTTGCCACCTCCCAGCCCCCTCTTCCACAGGGAGAGGGCCTGGGAAACTCTACAGCCCCCTTTCCCCCATCTTTTGTAGCTGGATTCCTCCCCATGCTGCTCTCGGCCGCCTCAGGAGGCTCCAAACTGACAGAGCCTCCCTCTGAATGCAGCCCCCGCTCTACTCCCAAAGCCCTCATGCCCCTGCATCGATTGGCTGGCTTCAAACTGTCCTGTGCGCCCAAAAGCCCAACGTGAACTGTGTTGTGGTGAAGGGACTGGGATGGAGGAGCCGTGGCCCAAAGTGCTGAGGCATAATAATGCGGAGGCGAAACCCTGGTGGAGAAACAGGCAGTGCCAAGAGTTCGAGCTGAAAAGTCCCATTCTGCTAGAGTCATGTCTTGACCAAACAGCAACTAATCTTACCCTGGTACTGCAATTTCCCTCTCATAACCTAGTTGCAATAAGTTCATTTGATTACCACATTGCCGCGGCACTTTCTAATTTCATCATCTTTCTAAATCTCAAACAATATGCTTTTCAAAATAGTGGACAGAAGACTATGGAGACTTTATTAGGAAGTTCCTTTTCAGGTCTATTATTTTATCCCATAGTGATTTATCTCTGATATAGATAGTCCTCAACTCATAATCACAATTCAGACCAAAATTTCTGTTGCTAAGTGAGACAGTTGTTAAATGATTTTTGCCTCATTTTATGATCATTTTTGCCACATTTGTTAAGTGAATCACTGCAGTTGTTAAATTAGTAACACAGTGGTTAAGTGAGTCTGGCTTTCCCATTGACTTGTCAGAAGGTTGCCAAAGGTGATCACATGACTCCAGGACACTGCAACCATCATAATCCATCAAAGGGATCTGGGAGGGGGGAGGGGGCTGTAGAGGTGGACTTGGGGGGGTCCATATAGCCACTGTACAGGATGGTGGATTGGATGGGCGCAGCGGAAGGGATGACCGGGGAGCCGGGTGCGAAAAGAAGGGCAGTGTAATTGAAACTGAGTGGGAGGGGCAGGTATGGTGGGCACAGGGGGCCATATTATGTTCCTGGGGTGCACATGCGCTGTTTACAAGCAATTGCGCACTCCGACCCCCAATGCGTGGCTAGGTTGCACAGAGTCTCAGGCCCGGGGTTCTCGGCTGATGTTATGTAATGCCAGGTCGGTAGTTAATAAAGCCCCCCTCATTTGTGACCTTATTTTGGAGGGGGGTGCGGACCTGGCAGGAATTATGGAGACTTGGTTGGCCCAAGGGGGAGGGGTTCCCCTCGTTAAAATGTGTCCACCAGGTTTCCGTGCATTTCATCAACCGAGGGCTCGGGAGGGGTGGGAGAGTGGCGACGATTGTTAGGGAAAGTCTTTGCCCGAGGAAGGCCACTGTTCCTCAGATAGCCGGATGTAAGTCCCTTTTTGTGCAGTAGGGTTGTGGGGTGCAGATGGGTTTCCTGACTACAAACCTGGCTCCCTGCCACGTGGTGGCGACCCTGCCCGAGTTACTTGATGTTATTGCCGGGGTGGCAGTTGATACCCCAGACTTATTGTCATGGGGGATTTCAACCTGCCATCCACTGGTGAGGTGTCAGAGGTGGCTCGGAAATTCATGGCTTCCATAGCTGCCATTGACCTGACCCAGTTACTTCAAGGCCCCACTCACACAGGGGAACACACGCTGGACTTGATTTTCATCTCTGGTCAGTGGTTTAATGATCTTGGTAGAGGGGATATAGACATCAAACCCTTGTCATGGGCAGATCATTCGCTCCTTCACTTGGACTTTCCAGTCGCTTCCCCCCACTGCAGGGAGATGGAACCGATCAGATGGTTCCGTCCCAGGCGCCTGATGGACCTCAAATGGTTCCTGATGGAGCTTGGGCCATTTACTGAGGCCATGGCACACAACTTGACTGAAGACCTGGTGGCTGCCTGGGATAGTGCAGCCACTGGAGCTTTGGAGCATGTCATGCCTTTGTGGCCTCTGACCTGATGCCGATCTCAATTGGCACCTTGGTTTTCCGAGGAGCTGAGAGAGATGACGCATGGGAAAAGACGCCTAGAGAGCATCTGGAGGACTAGTCAATCTGAATCTGACCAAACACAGGCGAGGTCTTATATCAAAACCTACCTAGTGGCGATAAAAGCGGCAAAATCTAGGTCTTGAGAATATTATCTGGGAGGAGTTTGATCCTGTGGCTCCCGAGGACATGCGGGTCTGGATGGGGAGAAACAGGCTCAGACTCAACCCTTCCAAGACCAAGTGGCTGTGGCTTCCGGTAACCAATATAGCCAGCTGGTGCCATCACTGACTATTGGAGGTGAATCTCTACCTTCCACAGAGAGGGTTCACAATCTGGGTGTCCTCCTAGATGCACGGCTGTCTTTAGAAGAGCATATGACGGCCATGGCCAGAGGGGCTTTTTATCAGTTTGTATGATTCGCCAGTTGCGACCCTTTCTGGATCGGGACATCTTGCACACGGTCACCCATGCCCTTGTCACCTCCCAGCTGGACTACTGTAATGCTCTCTACATGGGGCTTCCCTTGAAAAGCACTCGGAGGCTCCAACTGGTCCAGAATGTGGTTGCGCAGGTGATTATGGGTGCGACTCGTTGCACCCACGTGACACCTCTCCTGTGCGAGCTGCACTGGCTCCCAGTGGTCTTCATGGTGCGATTCAAGGTATTGGTTACCACCTTTAAAGCGCTTCATGGCATAGGACCTGGGTACCTACAAGACCGACTTCTGCCACCAGTAGCCTCCCATCAGCCAGTTCGCTTCCATAGAGAGGGGCTCCTCAGGGTGCAATCGGCCAAGTTATGTTGGCTGGTATCACCCAGGGGGAGGGCCTTCTCTATGGGGGCTCCTGTCCTTTGGAACGAACTGCCCCCGGAAATACGTAAGATCTCTGCCCTCTGGGTGTTCCGCTGTGCCCTCAAGACCCTATTGTTCCGCCAGGCCGGACTATCTCTGTAAATGATTTTAAATTAGGTTTTAAATTTTTTGGGTTTTAATTCGGGCCGAAAGTGTTTAATATTTTTTAATTATTTTTAAATTGTTGTTTGTATACTGTGTGTTTTTAACTGGCTATACACCGCCCCAAGTCCTTCGGGAAAAGGGAAGTATAGAAATAAAATTACAATTACAATTACAATTACAATTACAATTACAATTACAATTACAATTACAATTACAATTACAATTACAATTACAATTACAATTACAACAACTACAACTACAACTACAACTACAACTACAACTACAACTACAACTACAACACAACTACAATAAATATAAGTCAGTTGTCAAGCATCTGAATTTTGGTCAAATGATCAGGGAAATGCTGCAATGGTCATAAGTGAGAAAAATAGTCACAAGTCACTTTTTTCAGTACCATTAAACTTTGAACAGTCATTAAATGAACTGCTGTGAGAACAACTATCCGCAACATGCTGCCTTCGATACAGTTTTTTCCAAAATATGAATGTATTTTTCAAAGTTTGGAAATATTCCATCATAATTATATAAGGATGAGATGAATAACAAATTATCATGTTATGTATGTTTTGCTCATTTTGCAAAAAATGAAAATTAAAAAAAATTCTGAGAATTGTATTTTTCAACTTGTTTTCCTCAATGTCTTTGTTTTTATAGGAACATGAATCTGAAGGGGGAAGAACTCCATTGATGAAAGCTGCAAGAGCAGGCCATGTCTGTACTGTCCAGTTCTTAATTAGTAAAGGTAGGCTTACAAACAGTAAGTCATTTCTCTCCATGTTTTAATGACCTTTTTCTTTTTTAATAGTAATTTTATTAAATATTACAATCACAGCAATAAAAGCTAATACCATCTAAAAAATAAAAGCATAATAAAGAAAACAGAAATTGTAGAAAAGAAAAAATAGACAAGAAAGAAAATAAGAATATAATAAAGGAAAAGAAAGTAGAGACGTGATTTCATCACAAGTATAAATAATTTTAGTTGCTTATCACCTTCTATTAAAATATAACAATAATGTTCCATCTTTTATCAATAAACCCATAAAATATCATTTTAATCCTGATGTCAACAAATGTCCATTAAAAATTACAAGAGATAATATATACCTATTTTAACTTTGATCAAATAAATTAACTTTGTATTTTTCCTTTTACTTCTAACAGTCTTGAATTAGTCTCTTCCAATAATGTCTTAAAACTTCATTTCTTTTCAATTTTCCTTTGTCTTGACTCACAAAATTCTTGAAAACTTTTAGTCAGTCTGTTTTGTAAATCCAAATGAAGAAAATTATCCACATCACATCCTTGGTTTATTAGTTTAATCTTTAAAATACAATATAAAATCAGCCAGTTTCTTTTATATATCCAGCGTAACATTCTTTTTTCCTTGTCTTTCTTGTAACCTGTCATTTTATCCGCTTTCAAATTAGTCTCAATTTTGTGTCAGGTAGAATTTAAACATAATCTGTCTATAGAAACGGAGACTCTTAAAATTAACTTCTGGTTCATTGTTCAAAATTAACTTCAGTATGTTCAATGTTAAAATATTTTGCTTCATTCTGTAATTGTAAATCAAGTTTAAGTGTTCTGCTTTAATTGTAATCTTCAATTCTTTCTAGTATCCAGTTTTTAAAATCTTACTATGTTTTTAAATTCAAAACAAAAGCATTTTTCCATGCAGAATTTCTTTATAATTTATTCAAAAATTTATCTGGATACTTAAACCACTTTTGATTTTATAAAATCAAAATTCTAATTGTTATTTTCTTGTTAATTCTCCCCCTCATTTTTTAAAGTTCTTAAACTTGTAGTTAAAACTCCTTTTGCTAAGTATTGAAGAAAATTCTTGGGCTTTAAAACCTGTCCATCCAAAGGTTCCTTGTAGTTGAAAAGCAGTTAACAATTTAGAAAAGAACGTATGTGAAATCAGAATTCTTTCAAAGTTATTGTCTATGAGTAAGTTGGCTATTTCATTATCTCCCAGAACTCTAAACCTGCCACAGTCTTGCAGCCTCCTTGTAAGGAGCAGCTATCAGGAGCACTTGAAGATATTCTCAAATCCTCTCTTTCTCTAGAGTGGAATTCCAATCTACTCACCAGCTCTTTGTTCCACACATTTGTTAGTTCAGTTTTCTTAGAACCATTTCAGTCTGCCATTTCTTTCTCAAAAGTATTTCAATGGGCTTTTCTGGTTTGTTAGGTATTTTAAGTTTTTCATGTTTTGATTTAAGAAAAAATTCACCTGCTTGAGGTTTCTCATTACGTGACAGATGTCTGTTAACCTTGAGTATCTGAAAAGTGAGCAGTTATACACTGTATGATATAACTTCAGCTGGCAAAGATATTAATGAGCAACTGAATCCACTTGTATCTTAGTTCAGTAAACCATATACAAGAAACTTATTTCTAGAAAACTTCTAAAAGTTCTAAGAATTCCCTCCAGCCCCAAATAGCAGTTGATAAAAAAAGGATAGAAATGGTTCCCTTTTTCCAAGGAAAACATCTCATTCATCGTCTATATGAAAACTGCCAGAATCACCTTTACGTAAACTTTTAAATCTTGCTCAGATTTTTGAGAAAAAAAAAATAAGTAAAGTATCATATTATGACTGGATTACAGGATTGTAACCTCAAGTAGCAAAGGATAAAAGTAGTAATTGTTTTTATTGTGTAAGAATAACTGAGAGACACTGAAGAGTTAAAAGTATTTTAACTGGAAAGGTGGAAGTTCTGGAATCAATTTTGAAACATTTCTCTCCTATTTTATATATGAGAAAAAGAAGAGTTACAGGCAGAGAGCTTTGAATGGCTTTTGTTTTCCCCAATGCATTAATAACAGGAGCAAATGTGAACAGGACCACTGCTAACAATGATCATACAGTATTATCGCTTGCCTGTGCTGGAGGCCACCTGGCTGTTGTGGAATTGTTATTAGCTCATGGAGCTGATCCTACACACAGACTAAAAGTACGTGTTGGTTTTTTTTCCTTCATTTAATTACCTATTGTTTGAATATTTCCTTGAGGACAGATTTTGGAAGTTTATTGTCAGGAACCAAAACATAATAATATATCATTTAAGCATTTTTCAGTTGTAAATGTGGTTTTACATTTTCAAGGAGTTCTTACTTGAAATGTCTTTTTAAATTAGCGTTCATTGTGCTCAATCTCCAGGTGAAAAGGCAAAAAAAAAAAAATCCCTTAAAAATAAATTGCCAGTTTAAACTATTCAACTATTGAGTTCAATAGTTCAACTATTGAGAAATATTCTGAGTAACATTCATGTGCTTTATATAACATTGGTTAAATTTTTGTCAAAAGAGATGCAAAGTATACTGTTTTTATTCCATTATTTCTTTATAGGATGGCTCAACCATGCTAATAGAAGCTGCTAAGGGTGGTCATACAAGTGTAGTTTGTTATCTGTTGGATTATCCTAACAACCTACTTTCTGCTCCTCCACCTGAATCTACGCAGTTGACTCCTCCATCTCATGATTTAAATAGGGTATGATTGTTTATGTGTATCTTCTGGTTTTTATTGTGCTTTATTTTTTCATATGCTAAAACAACATCCATTAATTTGAAAACAGACATTGTATTCAATAGATTTGTAGATGACTTTTTTTAAAAATTTGATTTATATACCGCCCTTCTCCGGAGACTCAGGGTGGCTTACAATGCGTTAAGCAATAGCCTCCATACTTTTGTATATTTTATACAAAGTCAGCTTATTACCCCCACAAACTGGGTCCTCAATTTACCTACCTTAGAAAGGATGGAAGGCTGAGTCAACCTTGAGCCTGGTGAGAGTCGAACTTACAGTAATTGCAGACAGCTGGAGTTAATCACAATGCACAATGCATTACTCTGCTGAGCTATCCAGGCTCCTTGGTAAATTATGGTACTTGGTAGATTATGATCAGCAGCTACTAAGATTAGTAGCTGCTGATCATAATCTACCAAGTACCATTACTTGGTAGATTAAGATTAAAAGGATTAATCTTTTCATAAGTTTCTTTCAATGACTTCTGCTTCCAAAGAAAATTTATTGTAGGAAAATTTTGTTTAGGAATTATTTTTTTCAATTATTTTTTACTGTTTGTTGTTTTTTAAATCATACTATGCTTATATTATTAAAATGTCTTATAGTTGGTTATTTTGTTAAATACTTCTCTTAGTGCCAAGAATGTAACCATAAACTGATAGGACATTTAAACCTGTAATAATTAATACTTTTGCAAAATATTTATGCATGCTTTCTCTTCTGATATTGTGTTTTGACCATGTAGAACAAGGAAAATAATTTTGGTATCCTGTTTTTTAGGCTCCTCGTGTACCAGTGCAGGCACTTCCCATGGTAGTTCCACCTCAAGAGCCTGACAAACCACCTTCCAATGTTACCACCACCCTTCCCATCAGAAACAAAGGTTAGTTAATTGTACCTCATATATTATTGCTACAATATATTTTTAGTAGAATATTGAATACATTATTGGGATTTTTTTTAAAAAAAATACTAAGCTATGTTCATTTTAAAGAAAGAAACCTTCCTTTGTATATCACCAGATAGGTTTCCAGCTTCTGTTATTTTGATAAATCAGATACTGGGGAAACACCATGGTATATTTTTTAAAATATTTTTTCCCAAATACAATTAACATTAATTATATACAATTAATACAATTAACATTTAATTTCAACATTCACATTTGAATTTTACACATTTGAAATGTTTAAATTTTAGTACATCTTTTATATAAAATATTAAAAATTGCTTGCTCTTTATGAAAAAAAAAATTTAAAATATGCTAGAGGATAAAATATTTCCATGATAAATAATAGAACATTATCATTCACTTTAATAATCTTACTTTTTGTTTACTGTTTGTTTTTAAATGTTTTATACTAAATCCTTGTCTCAAACAGAACATAAAGCCCCTAAAAATATTTAGGTAGATTTCATAATCTTGTTTGTAATTTTAATAATTTTAATCAAGCACATTTTGATGCAAGAAGACAAAAATATTTGCTTCTCTCACCAAGATAATTGATGATTAATCAGTATAAAGTGTTATATTTATATGCACGGTGGCATACATATTGTTTCCCCATTCAGCTTTTCTCATAATAATCATGGTAGGGATAACTTGAATTAAGAGATAGTAACTGGCCCATAGTTACTCAGTGAACTTGCATGGCTTACATAAGATTTAAACTTGCATTGAGATCTATTTATAGATTTCATCTTGACTTTATATTTATTTCATTAACATTAAACTATCATTTTAGGATAATTAGTTTGATATTTTTCCTCGCTCTACACACCTTGTGAACATTGTTTATACATTGATATCCATATGCCTTGAATCTTGAATCTGGCCTGCTTTATCACTTAGGTTATTTAGTTGCATCTTAATGCCTATTTAATCTTTTGAATAAAATTTATATATTAGGACTGCATTATTACTGAAGAAAATAAGTAGCTTGTAAAATACTTCATTGCAATATACGTTTTTGTTGGTAGTAAAGAACTCTATTCTCCAGCAACTAAGCAATTTAGAATTGTAGTTTATTTCTTAACAAAATATTCAAAGATATTAGGCATATCCTTTTCCCCTAGCCTTTACATCTCTGGTAGGTGTCATGTTTGTGTGCTTGATTGATCAGTAGATCTGTAATAAGAATGCTGTTCATGTAGACTTCCGTTTGGTTCTGAGGGAGTGTCTCTTTCATACAGCCACTTCCAAACAAAAGTCCAGCAGCCATTTGCAGCCCTCCAATCCAGACGTACAAGGTTACATCGCTAATCAGTCTCCAGAAAGCATTGTTGAGGAGGCTCAGGGCAAGCTGACGGAATTAGAGCAAAGAATAAAGGAAGCTATAGAAAAGAATGCACAGCTTCAGTCTTTGGAATTGGCACATGCTGACCAGCTCACTAAGGAGAAGATTGAGGAGCTGAACAAAACTAGAGAAGAACAAATTCAGAAGAAGCAAAAGATCTTAGAAGAGTTGCAAAAAGTAGAGCGGGAACTGCAACTGAAAACACAACAGCAACTGAAAAAACAGTATCTGGAAGTTAAAGCTCAGAGAATTCAGTTGCAGCAGCAACAACAGTCTTGTCAGCATTTGGGAATATTAACTCCTGTTGAAATAGAAGACCAACTTACTGAAGAAGATTATGCCCGTATTCGACAGGTGGACCCATACTTACTCACTGATGAGCCTATGCCAGCTGTAAACCAGATGGGTTTTGCTCCAATACAGCCTCTGGCAATGCCACAAGCTTTGCCTCTGTCTACGAGTTCTTTACCACCAGGTTCTATGGCAAATATTTCAGAACTCCAAAGTGTCATTGTTGGACAGCCAGTACTGGGCCAAGCACAACTTACAGGGTTGGGACAAGGAATTCTGACAGATGCACAACAGGGGTTAATGGTTGCCAGCCCTGCCCAAACCCTCAATGACACGCTGGATGACATCATGGCAGGTTTGTATGAATTATTAAATGCAGATAAAATATCAGTGCCGAAAACTTTTGAATATATCAACATCTTTATTTTGTTTCAGTGTCACAAAGACTGGATTATTTTAACTTGTTCTTAATTACAATTTAAAACTGATGTCTCTATTTCCAATGTTGTCTAGCTAGTTTATTAAAATAGACCAGTGTTATTTGGAAAACAGCATAAACGAACAGCTTTGAAATAGTGCAAGAATAACAACAGTGTTTCTGGCCATGTTCAATATCAGAAGTGATTGGTAGTCACGTGAAGTGAGTAAAAAAGCATTTCTATTGTCAAGTGTATTGTCCCTTGTGTCCCAGGCACTAAACCATATGTTTTTGCCTTCATAATATTCCTGACTCCTTGTTTTCCCAAGCACCCATGAATGAATTTCACTTTTCTATAAGCCTTGCAGCATTTACACTTTCTAAAAATACATGTGAAAAAATATATTTATCAAGTTTACCTGTGAATTAAAAAAAATAAAAATGGAAAGAAAAGCACACTGCTTCCTTTTTTAATTCAACTGAAACAGTCTAAAATATAATAACCCGGATACAGTAAATTCCAGTTCATAGCTGCATAGCTGGGTGTTGCTGATACTATTTCTCTCCCCTTAGTCCTCATTGTTTAAAAAACTGAATAGGGAAGTTCTTTCAATGCAACTCAGTAGAGTTAAATGGAATTTCTAAACGTATCCAAAGTCAATGAGTTTTCTTTTGTTTGACAAAATAGCAATAGCAGTTAGATTTATATACTACTTTACAGTGCTTTATAACCCCCTCTAACAGATTTACAGAGGCAGCATATTGCCGCCAACAATCTGGGTCCTCATTTTACTGACCTTAGAAGGATAGAAGGCTGAGTCAACCTTGAGCTGATCAGGATCAAACTCCTGGCAGTGGGCAGACTTAACCCTGAATATTGCATTCTAACCACTGCACCACCACGGTTCTCTTCAAATAATGCAAATTACTCAAGAGATCATACTTTGGAGCATTTTCTTTCCCTAAGTGATGCGAGTCAGGGTTTATTTGGACAACTAGAAGACTACTTACTAATACCTTCCCAATATTCTTGACTAGAATTGTGCTATTTTTTTCAGTACTATCATCATCTCCATGACTAAATAATGTATTCTGCAACCTGTGAAGTTTTGATCTAGATTCAAAATAAGTCAGACTCTCTATTGCTTCTTGAATACACCATTACCATAGTTCTAAGTTAGCTTGCATATAACAATGGTCATCATCTAATCTAGAGGACAAATCTAAATCAGAAAATTCTGAAACATAACTAGAATAGCTGATGAAATAAACAAATTAATTGTAATTAGATTTAAACAAGAAAACTTAGGGCTCTTCAGAAATGTATGATGTATCTGATTCACCTTTGTTTTCTAATGTAAAGAAGATTTCCTTATTGCTATTAACTGTGTAAAGTAAGAGTTTGAGTACTTACTGATTATTTCTTCATAGTCATAACATCATTATTATTATTATTATTATTATTATTATTATTATTATTATTTATTGGATTTATATACCACCCTTCTCCTTGCGGACTCAGGGCGGTGTACAGCCAGATAAAAATACAGTGTACAAAAGTTAAAAGTCAATTAAAACCCATATAAACTTTGGCTGACTGTTAAGAATAATTTAAATATTAAAATACCACAACACTAGGACACTAAAAATTCAACGGGGATCAGGCTAGACCGGCAAGTTGGAAAAGATACGTTTTCAGGGCCCGACGGAACGTTCGGAGGTCAGGGATCGTTCTCAGTTCTGGAGGAAGATCATTCCAGAGGGTCGGGGCTGCCACAGAGAAGGCTCTCCCCCTGGGGGTCGCCAGCCGGCATTGTCTGGCTGACGGCACCCTGAGAAGGCCCTCTCTGTGGGATTTTAAATTTAAATTATAATTTTAAAGCATAACAAACAACAATATGCTTTAGCTTTTTGTTAAGATTGCTCAGGTAGTAATTTTAGAATTCAAAGATTTCAATAATCTCTAGACAAAATTATTGTTCCACTGCTAACTGGTCTAATTTTAAAAAATAAAGATAACATAGGAGTTCTGTCTGAAATTTTTGTTTCCTTTAAGTAATGTTCTCAGATTATGATTTTATTCTTCCCAGTTAGCATTTTTGGAAGAAAAACATATCAGAGGTCCTTTAAACATTTAACTAAACTAAATTAAAATCTCTATAATGGATAAAATATTCTGCCTATATTAAGGAATTCCAAAGGCTGTTTTCACTAATATTCTAACTTCTTCCAATTTAATTGTAGCTATGATTTTGTTGGTAATACATTGGGCATTACAATAATATGCAGGAAAAGTAGCAACTTTTATTAGAGATTGTGGAAAATTCCAACAAATAATTAAATTGGTATAAACTGCTTTTAGGAAAATTCTCATTACATTAAATCAAGTTGCTTCCTTCTCAGCTGTATTTTCAGAAGGATGGGAAAAATATTGCAGGCATTTGTTCCTGGCTATAAATAATTTTCAGAGAAAACCCGTTTATAACTTTTTGATATATTGTGATTTCTCACTGCTTGTTATCATTTAAAGAAATTCTGGGACATCCAAGGATAGTTAGTTATAATGTTAATAAACCAAGTTATTCTCTTTAATAGCAGTGAGTGGAAGAGCATCTGCAGTCTCAAATACCCCTACCCACAGCATTGCAACATGTGTTTCCCAACCTCAGACACCTGCTCCTAGTCCTATCATTTCTCCTTCAACCATGCTACCAGTTTATCCTGCCATTGATATTGATGCACAGGTAAGTCTAAAATAAAATTTCTTCTCCTTTGAAATGAAATCAAATTAAAAGAAAGGAATGGAAAATAAAAATTCTGCTTATTTGCAAGATGGACTTAAGAATTTGTTTTGAAAAGTATTAGTATGCTTTGAAAGATTGAATATTTCTGTAATCATTCTTTGATCTTCAGATAAGCATAATATTTAATAAATGCGTGAAAAGAATGATTACAGAGGAGTGGTGGTTGGATTTTGATTATTTTTTGAATTCAGTTCAAGTTTTTTTCATACTTGTGTGGAATGCAAATATCTTCCTTTTTGTTTTCACAAAACTTAGAAAACAAGAAAAATGTATATTTTAGTGCTGTTACAAATGTTCAGACCTAATTAAATGTCTAGAGATAAGTATGTGATACGACCTTAAGTACTCATGATTTCCTTTGCTATGCTGAACATGGGAACCAGGTTGAATTGGATTATTTTTTATAAAAGATAATCCAGAATTAAGCTATGGTTTCATATATTTGCTTGTTAATTAAATGCTAGAACAAATACAAGCACTTTAATGACTGTTTTTTTTTTAAGACTGAAAGTAACCATGACACAGCACTGACTCTTGCTTGTGCTGGCGGACATGAAGAACTAGTACAAACTCTCTTAGAGAGGGGAGCAAATATTGAACACAGGGACAAAAAGGGTGAGTATCTGCTGATACGGTATCAGTCAACTTGTAGATTCCATATGTATGAGTGTGGTTGTGTATTCCAACAGAAGTAAATTCAGGAGAGACTCTGGCATGGGAGTAAAACAACCCAAAGTAAGATACAAATCTGTATTCTGCAATATTCTTATTCAAATGTAAAGTTAATTTTGTATTAAGTTTTGGTCCTCTTGTTAAAGTCACTTTTCCCCCCACAATTGAGAAGGATATTCTTCACTTGGTTGCTTCTCATATTTGCTCTGGTAAGCAGAAACTAATTTGCCCAGTGTGTCTATGGGAAAAAGCAGCCTCCATTGTAGTTCCAACTTTTGCCTCATCTGTCTAGATCTAGGATTACAACATTGCATCATTTCTTATTTAGGCTACAGTGGTAGATTTTTAAAGAAAAGTAGCCCAACTTTAGACTTGGCATAATTTATATGAAACTTTGAATCATAGAACCAAAATTCTTCTGCTTAGACAGTTCAGGTCCCATGAGGAATTAATCATTCATTTGACTAACTTCCCATTTTTCTCATACCAGTTTCTGGTGACATCAGTTCAAATGATTTCACCTGGTGATCATCCCTCCAATTTGAGGGGGTGGAAACTAAGCTTGGACAAAGTGTTTGTGACCATCAGCATGAAGTTGTCACTAGATTAACTGGTATTGTCTAAAATGGTTCAAATTTATAAAATTTTTCTTGCCACAGAAAAAGCAGATGTCCAGGGTTTTGAAATGTGGCTTCATATCAGATAGGATTTGGAGACTGGCAATTCTATCAAATCTTACCAAACGAGCCCATACCATAGGAGAAAGAAGATTTATGGCAAATCAAGATAAAATATTAAAGCTCAGAGACCTCATACTGACAAGGACATTTATTGTCCTAGTCACAATTGTAATACATGACTATGAAAGCTGGAAGATCCAGAAAGGCTAAATGAGGTATAATGGATGCCTTTTAAGCGTGAGACTGGAAAAAAAAATTGAAAATGTTTGGATCAAAAGAAAAATCGCTCAATATTAAATGAAAAAGGAAAGCAGACAAATGATAAAAAGCATTAATAATGAAGCTAAATATTTCAGATATGTAATGTGAGGACAAGACTTATTTGGTAAAAACTGGTGCATAGAAAAATCAAGTAACTAAATAAAAGGCCAACATGAGACAAGTAACTAGATCTTGTGTTTCTAATGCCCAATTTTAAAAATTGAACTGACAGAAGCATGAGTTTACAGAAACTGAAAGCAATTACAAATTGTTCTGGAAAAATAAAGTTATCAAATCACAAATATTTGGAAGCAGCTACAGTGTTTCCCCGAAAATAAGACCCTTTCTTATATTTTTTTTGAACCCTGAAATAAGCGCTTAGCCTTATTGCGATAATCTCAAAAGCTTATTATCAGGGGATATTTTATTTTGGGGAAAACAGGGTATGTAACAGAATATGAACAATTAAATCTATTATTATTATGTACTCTGGAGCAATGAAAAAAAGGTCTTGATCATTGATCTCTCTTCATAAATTTAGTTTGTTTTTCTAATCACCTTCATTGAGTTTCTCTGGACCTATTCCATTTGTTTGAAACCATCTTTAAAAGGTCGGTTTCTTGATCTGAATACAATATTTAAAATAGGTCTGTCCTAAGCAGAATACAAAGAACTTCTAATACTGTGATTTGGAAATTGTACTGCTGATGCATGTAAAATTGCATTTGTTTTTTACAGACTCATCACGTAGTCAGCTCTTACCCAGTTTATTATCAACTTCTAGTTCCTAGATCTTTTTCACAAATATTGTTGCCAAGTCATGTATCTATTTCTCTTTCCTAAATAAAGATTTTTGCATTTATTTCTTAAATTTCATTTTGTTACCTTTCAGTCTGCTTGTCTAGCAGACAAGATCATTTTGAATTTTATTCAGTTTTCTAGGGTATTAGCTACCTATCAAATTTTGCTAAGTACACCCATGACTTCCATATTCAAACTATTAATAATGATATTGAAAAGTACAACGTTCAGAACCAAACCATGTGGTATCTCATTTAATGCCTTTCTCTAATACAATGAGACACCTTTGCTAAAAATTCTGGATATGATTTTGGAGTCAACTATATTTCAGTTTAATTATCATTGTCATCTAAACTACATGTTATTATGAACATCGTGGTATTTTGTCAATGAAGTTTCTGGCATTCCCATAGTCAGAAGCCTGTACAATACCTCAAAAGTTTTGTAAATAGAATCACACCTTCCTTATTTGCAGAAGTTATCAAAGATTTATACAAATTGATGGCTGACTGGCTTGTGTTGGGTGGAACTGAATCAGAGAAAATGATCCTTTCATTAGAGGGCTTTTAGTCTAACTGTCAGATAGTTCAAATGCCAATATGGAAACTGTTTGCCCCTCTGGCACCACTCAGAGATTTATTTCTGAATTTCCCACCTAAATGATTATATGTTAGGTTCTCCCAGAGGCTTTCTTCATGGAATTCATCTGGTCTGAGTTGATTGGGTTTTACACAAGGCTGTGTTGAAAAAAGGTGAAATTGATCCAGGTGTTGCGTTTTTTACTAGCCTAGAAGACCTGGATTATCAATTGTCAATAAATTCATCTTTGCCAGTGTTTTTGAATATCATTTCCCAATCCTTGCACTTGATTCCAGGGGATTGACATCTTTATGAAGAAATTATTTCAACTATTTCAAATTCTTACATGAATTCTTCTCATTCATAGAAGATTTGGAAGGCCTTTTGTTCAGGGAATCAGATAAAAAAATGTAGCCTGCAAAAGTTGTGGCCTTTTATCATTCAGGTCTAAATAAAATATTCTTGAGCAAACATATTATCTAATTAGTTCTCTGGTCTGTTGCCAATTCTTTTGGTCAATAATTTATCATCATTACACCCTCAATAGAATCATGATTTAACTTATTTATATTTGTTTTGTGCAAGAATCTGGAAGAAGAGTATTATAAGTGGAATATTGAATATGCAAGAACTATTTGATTAGAGCTGAAGAATCCCAGAGTTCAGAGCATCTCTGCATTTCCTTTTTGCAAGGGTCTCTTCTTTATAGCAAGGGGGCCTGAAGGAGTACCTCACTTAGTGCATGAGCCTCAGGTGACTTCTTCTAGTGGAGTCATGGCTCCTTCCATTAAGAGCAACACTACTTCTTTGGCATTCACTACTAATGAACCTTTGGAGAATATTTGTATTGCACCTGTATAATCTCACTTCTCTGCATTATTACTGAGTGGATATGTACTCACTAGCCAAAATGTCCTTGGTAAGCAGTCTTTATCAGTAGGTGGTGCCATTGTCCTAAGAGGTTTGGAGTATACATTTTCTGCCTCAAGGTTTGAGGTGTGTGGCAGCGAGAATCCCTTTTACCACTATGAAAAAATGATATGCTGGTACTTAACTGAGAAAGGTCATTTTCAATAGTGGCTGGAGGAAATTCAGCTCTCCCTCAAATGAGTTGGCTTGCAGACAGGGAATTGGATATCAATAGGAATTAGCTGTTACATGTTTTTCCCTATTTTTGAAGTCTATAAATGAAGGGAGGGGGTGCCTTCCTCTCATAGATATATTGGGCAAAGCAATTCAGAAAACAGTACCCATCAACCACTTTGGAAAATAAATGTTGTGGTAAGTACTTATATACCAATTTAAACAGTAGTACAGATTTTAAAATTAAAATTAATTAAAAACATTTTAAGTGGTATCTACTCTTTTTTCCCCAGGGTTTACTCCACTTATTTTGGCTGCTACTGCAGGTCATGTTGGTGTTGTAGAGATTTTGTTAGATAATGGTGCAGATATTGAAGCTCAGTCTGAAAGGACCAAGGACACACCATTATCTCTAGCTTGCTCTGGAGGAAGACAAGAGGTAAAATATTAAAAATTGTTGTATGTTTTTCTTGTAAAGGTGAAGTTACAGTTCAGATCCCCAAACATAACCATATTCTCTAGAAGCTGTTTTAGCAAAAACCAAGGGATATTTTTTAGACATTGGTAGTAGTAGTGTTTATGCATCCTTGAGAAATTCCACAGAAGCAATATGGCATTTCCTTTTAAATATTTTGATTACTTATTTACGTTTTTACTTATTAATTTACTTATAAAAATTATTAACTGCCCATCTTACCACAAGTTAACTGGGTAGGTTATGTTTTCTAATTATCATGTTTTTATTGCAGTATTTAATATAATAACTTCCATGTATTTTTATTTCATATATGGTGTTAACTTATAATTTGTTCAAACAAGGTTCAAATCCTTTTCTATAATCCTGGTTTGTATCATAGCCACAGTTCTTTAGTCCAAGCTTGCTAACAGAGTACTTTGATTAGCTTCAAAATCAGTGTTTCTAACAGTCACTTTCTGAGTAAGACAGAGGAATAGTAGATAAATCTAAGCTCATATATGTCAATATTGAATGCAGTATCCACACCATATTATTTATATTATAATTGCATTGAACTTGTAACATTTAATCAATACTTTTATTTTTCTTTACCTTGGTTAAACACTAATTGAAGACTATAATGAGACACATGCTGAACAAGACCAGTACTTATCTACTCTGATATTTTATCCAATAGCTAACCAGAAAACTTTTAGGCTGGACCATAATGGCATTCACTTACCTCTATTTCTGAGAAACCTCTTTGAATAATAATATTATAAAACCATCATAATCGAATTTAGTCTTATTTTAGTATCTGCTTCCCAAAATCTGATTTAATAAGATGGACTGATAAGTTAAGAGTCCACTTTATTAAATCTGATCTATTTACTCCAATTTTCAGCAATATCTTAAAATAGTGTGACTACAATCCAGAGGTATCTTTCCCATACAAAGGATTTTGTAGATGCATGAACTTTCACCCTCCAGATATTTCAGCAATGATCACATAACTGCAATAAGATTTATTTATGTGGTTTGTTTATTTTTCAGATTTGTTCCCTCAGACTCCTGGCAAAGCCAGGTAGCAGTGGTTAATAACATTGAATAACAGTGAAACTACACTAAAATGAATAAACCTGTCAATAAATATCAATAAACTAATCATATAATAAAAAAGTAGTAAGGAAGATATTTATTCATGTATGATAGATGATAAACTTGCATATTTATTTCTGATTGTTGCAGGAATGAAATTCCATCCAGGGAGGAAAAGATATCCAAGTCCTACTTCATTATTAAATCTTTTCCTAGATTCTGGTCGTCCTCCCTCCCTCTCAATGAAACTTGAATAGACTGCCCCAATTTATATCTTGTTTTAAATGTCTGTCACACTGCATTATTAAATTATAGTGAATAGTGTATATACATTTGATATAAGATTGATAAATTAAATTACACAAATACAAATGTTTTGATTGATATTGTATATGAAAAATTGTTCAATGTTGCTAATTAGGAAAATTTTTTGATATAAATTCCATGTTTAAAATTGGAACAGTAATCACTTCTTAAAGTAACTTTCTATATGACGCTTCAGGTGGTGGAGCTTCTGTTAGCACGAGGTGCAAACAAAGAGCACAGAAATGTTTCCGATTATACACCTTTAAGTTTAGCTGCTTCTGGTGGGTATGTGAACATCATCAAAATACTATTGAATGCTGGTGCAGAGATCAATTCAAGGTAAGTTCTCTTTTTAATTTTTTTACTTCATAGTTGTTTGATTAATCTCTAGGAAAACCATTTTTTCATTGTAGAAGCTGGCAGTGTGATCAAGGAGAGCCACTAAAATGTGTTATTTAAAGTTTTAGACTTTAGCTATGGAGATTCATTTGGAGCCTCCACTGCACTCCTGAAGCTCACAAACTGACTTTAGGCTACTCACTCTGTTTGGTCACCAAAAAAACCTCTACTTTAAAATTTAATAACTGAAATAGATATGGGTAATATAAAACTAGATATCTCTTCCAATATTTAAGGTCTTTAGTCTTCAGGTTAAACTGGATTTCTGGTAATTTCATGGAGATGTCTATATTGTTTTTTGGCAGTTATATGGAAATGCTTTGCCATGATCTTCCAGAATATTCTTTTAACTTCTAGGTTTGTCTGCAGCCCTAGTATTTATTGTAGTCTCCCAATTTGAGTATTAACCAGATCTAAACCTGGTTAGCATTTCAAAATTGGCTAAGGTTGGTCAAGTCCTATCACATAGTAAGTCTTCCCAATAGTATATCTATATAATATATGAATACAGGTAATCCCTAAATTATGAACATTCCCTTAGCGAATGTTTGAAGTTATGTGATAAACACTCCTAGTGTTTATGAAAAGTCCCAAAATTACAAATGTTGCAGCACTACAGTAGTTGCTCGGCCTTACAAATGGCCGCAGAGGCTCTGCAACATTCGCTCTCCCTATTCTCCCTCCTCCCTCTCCGCCAGGTCTCTAGGCACTAGGCCTGTGCAAAGATCTAGAGAGCCTTCCCTTTCTTGGCATGTTTTGGCACTTCAGGCCTTCCTGAACATGCTGTCCAGGGGATGCATCTCTTCAGCAAAGTCCTTTCCTCAAAGGCCTTTCTGCCAAAAATGGAGCCCCAGAGGGATGCATGCTTCCTCTGGGGGTTCTGTTCTCTTCGACAAAAGCCTACTCAAGCCCTATGGAGTTCTTTGAAGCAGCGTCCCATAGGCACATAAACACTTCTGGAGGCCATGATTTCTTGTAACTTCAGGCACCCATCCACTTTTGCAGAGAAGGAGTGCCTGAAGTCTAATAAGATTAGGGTATCCAGAAGCTTCCAGTCTGCACAAAAAGTGTTTGCACGCTAACGGGAAACTTAAAGCAATGTGACTTTGGTGTGCAAACACTTTTCCTTGCCAACCTGGAAGTCTTTGGCGGAGACTCATTGAGGCTGCCCGCTGCTCTAGAAATGGCAGTCAGAGGAGCCAAACAGGATGACTCGTCCTGCTCTCCCTCTACTCTTGCTTCTCACTGGGAGCAGGCAAAGAAACAGATACTCTAGAGACGAGACAGATCTTCATAAGGCAAGTGACCCGGTGCAGCAGGATGATGAGAATTATGGGGACCCCAGGGGAGGGAGACTGAGGTAACTCAGTGGGTCAGGAAAGGCCTTGGGTGATCTGAAGTAGGTGGCCTGTTCCAACATCAGGCCTCCCCATGGCCTTCCTCATACTGAGATATTCTTTGTGCATTTAACAAGCCACACATTCGATTAGCAAATGCGTGGGAGAAAGGAGGGAGTGATCAAATTCAAATGTAATTCACTCCCACGAATCCTTGGGTTACGAATGGAATGGGCAGTCTCCATTGCATTTGTAACTTGAGGACTATCTGTAGCTACTTAGCCTCTGAATTCCTATTGAAAGCTTTGCTTTGGAGGGGGTTCCATGCATATATCTTCATTACAGAAATAGATCAATATTATAGAAAAGTCATCATATTTGCAATACTAAAATGTGGCATATTAATTTATTTTTAGAACTGGAAGCAAGCTGGGCATCTCTCCATTAATGTTGGCAGCTATGAATGGCCATACCGCAGCTGTGAAGTTGCTCTTAGACATGGGTTCTGATATTAATGCACAGATAGAGACCAATAGAAATACTGCCTTGACACTAGCGTGTTTCCAAGGAAGAACGGAAGTGGTTAGTCTTCTCCTTGATAGAAAAGCTAATGTTGAGCATAGAGCTAAGGTAAGGAATAACCTTTTGTTTTTGTTTTGTTAACTTACACACTTAGGTAGTCCTCGACTTATGACCATTTGAAGTTATAACAGCAGCCAAAAAAGGTGATTTACAAGAGTTCTCACAACATCCCATGATCACAAGATCAAAATTCAGGTGTTTGACAATCAGCATGCATTTACAATGATTGCAGCATTCTGGGATCACATGATTGCTATTTGTGACCTTCCCAGGGGACTTCTGAAGCAAACTCAATGGAGGAAGCCAGATTCATTTAATGACCATGTAATTTCCTTAACAACTACAGTAATTTGGTTAACAACCACAGCAAAACAAAGTTGTAAAATTGGGCATAACTCATTTAACAATCATATTGCTTAGTGATAGGACTTCCCATATTGTCATAATTGGAGGACAACATTGTAAAGTATACAAAACTGTTTTGCTTTTCTACTGATTTCAACTATCCCTATATATATATATATAGCAGAAACTGATTCCTTGTTCATAATTTCTGTACCACATGCATAGATTTTATGGCTGTGCAAAAGATTATTCAAAATGCTAAAATATAAACATTTAGCATTCCACTATCCCAAAGGACAGATTTTTGTCAATTTTAACAGTAGCATTTATAGTATTTTCTTTTTTCCCCTTTTTTTGGAGGCTTTTCTCCTCCTCCTCCTCCTCCTCCTCCTCCTCCTCCTCCTCCTCCTCCTCCTCCTCCTCCTCCTCCTCCTCCTCCTCCTCCTCTCTCTCTCTCTCTCTCTCTCTCTCTCTCTCTCTCTCTCTCTCTCTCTCTCTCTCTCTCTTTCTCTCTCTCTGTATTTGCAAAACAAAAGAAATAACTAATACTAAAAGTGTGTAACCAGTAGAATCGGGTAATAAGAGGTAATTACCATATGTTGTTACTGACAGAAGTAGTTAGTAGAGTGATAGAAAGAAGAAGAAAACTGTCTCTTTCTTTAGTTGTCTTGTCCCGAAAGTGCCATCCTAGGGAAGGAGTTGAAACAGTTTGTGTCCAGGATGTGAGGAATCTGCAGATGCCTTTTGCCTTTTCAGCCTTTCTTCTGACTCACACAATGTATAAGTCTTCTATGGAAGGAAGGCTGGTTATTTTTTCTGCAGTCTTAACTATCCGTTGGAGTCTTATCTGTCTTGTTTGGTTGCTGTACCAAACCAGATAGTTATAGAAGTACAAATGACAGATGACAGACTGTATCAACAGCTCCTGGGGCAGTTTGAACTTCCTGAGTTGGTGCAGGAAGGACATTCTTTGTTCTGCCTTTTTAAAGATGGTTCTAATGTAAAGCGTCCATTTCAAGTCCTAGATTTCAAAGTTCTGTTACTTTCTTTAAAGATTATTCTGAAGGCTCCCTTTTGAAATGTATGTAGTATAGCAGTAAATTTTTCCTTTCTGGTAGACAGACTGACATTTATTTAATGTAGTAATTTTTATAACATCATGAAAGCAATGCTGTTTTATTTTGTTTTTTGGTGGCTGTTTTGTTGGTGCCAGCGTTCAGTACTGCAGATTTTTATAAAAGGTAGAAATTAGCCATCTGTGTGGTTTACTGAATAACAACAACAACAACAACAACAACAACAGGTTTATTCATAGGAATGTGCAAAGGGGTTTTTGCATGGAATAGCTGGATTCATTTGATCCGTTCTCAAAATGAAACACACGTTTCAGATCATTCATTTTATCCATGGACTGAAATGTGGATGTTTTGTTTCAGATTTATATTAAAATCTAGTTTCTCCTAGACAAAAGTGATTGGGGGGCTTAGAAAAGGAAAGGAAAAAACACACTCCACGCTGGGTTATTTATTATCACAATAAGGAGCAGCTGCATAGACTAATACACTGGTGATGGCAACAGCTGAAGGGAGGGCAGGAAGAGAAGATGCAGAAGTTAAGGGCATTGTTGGCCCAGTACAGGTAGTCCTCAACTTACAACCATTCATTTAGTGATTGTTTGAAGTTACAACGGTACTGAGAAAAGTGACTTTTGACTGGTTTTTTATCTTTTTCACACTTACGACCATTGCAGCATCCCCATTGTCACGTGATCAAAATTCAGACGCTTGGCAACTGACTCATATTTATGGTAGTTGCAGTGTTCTGGGGTCATGTGATCACCTTTTGTGACCTTCTGACAAGCAAAGTCAATGGGGAAACCAGATTCACTTAACAATTGTGTTCCTTACTTAACAACTGTGGGAAGAAAGGTTGTAAAATTCACTTAACAATTATCTCACTTAGCAACAGAAATTTTGGGCTCAATTGTGGCCTTAAATCAAGAACTGCCTGTAGAATATATTATTGTATGACACTGTAGTGACAGAGAATGGGAAGGGGAAGGGAAAAAGGTGCTAGGAAAGTGACAGAGGCTGAGCAGACTGTAAGATACGTTTCCCTATGGAGCTTCTGAGAGTTGATATACATGAACCTTTCCTTAAATGCCCTATAAACTTATTCTGAGATCCTCTGAATCTAAAGCTCTGAACAGCAAACAATATCCTAGGCTTACATTTTGCTAAATCAAGGAAAAATTAACACACCTTCCAGAATTTGATGGTTTGCTCTGGATTCAAAACAATACATGTTTTTCATTTCATGCATACTTATATTTACTTGCTGCTTCATAAAGCAAAGCATTCTGAATCATGGAGACTATTTCATTAGTATTTGAGCTTGTACCTTTGGATTTGTGTGAGGCCTTATGTGCTCCTTCCATAATTGATGTTTCTTTCTGCATACCATTTATCACAAATAAACAAAACAGAGACCTCTGTGGGAATGAGTGGCAAAGAGGAAGCAAATGACAAAAGCAACATTTTGCTGAAATCCTTCAGTTCCGCTGATACCCTGGAAAGGATACAACCTGGTTTCAACATTTCCTGTTAGTTCCACATAACAGATTGAATGCCAGACCATATGCCACTGTTGAGTGCACTATATTTAACAAGTAAAAGAAAAAAGAGTCCCTGCGGATTTTACTCCGCTAATTGTTGCTGACTATAGGGGGCAGTGCTCATCTCTGTTTCAAGGCCATTGAGCCAGCACTATCTGAAGACATTTCTGCGGTCATGTGGCCAGCATGACATCATGGAGCGCTGTTACCGTCTCACCGAAGTGGTATCTATTTATCTACTTGCATTTGTATGCTTTTGAGCTGCTAGGTTGGCAGGAGTAGGGTGAGGACAGAGCTCATCCTGTCACATGGAGCTCGGGTCTCGATATTTAACAAGTAAAGGAGTAGATTTGTGAGAGGGAAAATACCTCTCTCTTCATCTAGAAGAGAGGTGTAGTTTACTCTGTAGTTTATAGTTTTGTCCAAATTTTGTCAAGAAAAAAACAAACAAAACAAAACCCATATCCTTTCAAATGGGTTGAATGCTCTCAGAGGAGAAAATTAGGGTATGTCTTCCAAATGTTGTCTTTTTTTTTTTCTGTCACCAATTATCCACAGCTATGCAGTCTCTTCAATTTGAAGTGTCTTCCTGCACTCCCTGTAATAAATACCTGGGATTACATCATCCTTCACCTTGGTTCCCTCACCTGCTCCTTCTTGTCCTTTTCCTAGCTTACTTTAGCCATTATCTGTGGAGGATATTGAAGCTCTTCAAAGCCAAACTTTATCTCTGTTCCTGAGCCGATATGGTGCAAGATCTTCTCATACCCCATATAGAGTGGCAATTGGAGCATCTAGAGCCCTCCTGCCTTCTGAGTCTGAACCTGCCAGTAAAGCCAACATGGCTGGAAGGTAAAAGCTGCACTTCATTGGGGTTTTAATGCCTCACTTATGCTGCTCAGAGCCTCTTCTGTGGCCTTCATTAAGGTGTTCAGCAAACTGCTTGAGAGTGATAAATTGGACAAGGATACTAGAAATTTGTTGAAGAAAATTTTTCCGTGGCTGAACTGACACCGGATTCGTTACAACAAATTAATGGATTGCTGATTGACACTGGATTCCTTAACAATCAAATTAATGAAGTGCATATGATCATCAAAAGAAGCCTCAGGCTGTGAAGGAAGGCTATAGATATAATTCGGTACAGCAATCTTTGAAACAGACTTTTTTTCCCCCTTTTTTCCCCCTTTCCTTTTCTTTTTTTGACAATGCAGTAGAAGCAATGAAGGAAACAAAAATTCTCTCCAACTCTCCAGAATGAGAAGAAAAGAAATCTTCCAAACAGTCCAAGGCTTTTCATTCCTCTTTATTTTTTCAAGCAGTCTTTAAAGATTCAGTCTTAGATAAGCAACAACTTAAAATTCCAAACTGATTTAGCACTCTAGTAAGAAACTTTAGTTCTGCGTGGTTATCTTCAGAAATTTACAGGTAGCATATGATATGAATGGCTTTTATACTGCAGCACCAAAAATTTTAGTGAGTTTTAGAAACGATCGACAAGAATTATACAATAGAAATCAAGCTGATAATGTTTTTTCCAGTTCTTACTCCCAAGGCTACCTCCCTATCAGAAGATATTGTCATCATACAGACAGATGATCAGGCTGATTACTTGGTGGTCATTGTAGCACCAAAAAAGGGAGAGTTCAGGACAACAGTGGATCAAACATGCCAGTTTGTTTATAAACTATTTGTAAATTCCAGATAAAAAGATTGTCAGCCCTGACATGTCTCAACAAGGAGATGTTATTGAATATAATAACTTCAATAAACTTCACCACAATCTTTCTCCTGAATGGAAATGTCAGTTTTTTTTCCTGTTTCTGCTATGTAAAGGAACGACATATGTACTGCCTTGAGCTTTTGAAGAAAGGTAATATAATGGATAAATACCAGTTTAGATTTTCTGCTTCAGGTTTATATCCTCTTTCATCAAGTGATCAGACTATTATCATATTAGCTTTGTGTGCAGCCAGAGCTTTTCTGCAGTTCTTACCTAGACATTTGTCTCTTGTATAGATATTCTCCAGTGGGCAAGTTTTCAGTTCAGTCATTTTTGTCTAGGGTCAGGTTACCAACCATTAATGATTTAAAAGCAAATCCTCTTGAATTAAATGCCTGTCATAAAGTCTTATGGATCAAGAATTTCTGTTTATTTTTTTCACCAGATTAAAAGCCATGAATATAAATCTTTTGGCTCTCTGGGAGATCATGCTACTCTCAACCTATTTTTAAATAGAAAATTCAGTGAATCCATGTTTTCATTAGAAGAGATAGTATGGTAACAAGATGTATATCAACTAAAAAAGGATTTACTTTTTCAATAATTTTTTTTCTTGTTCTCTTGGGTAATAATGTGACTGCTGTTCAGTCAAAGCAGAACATCTAAAAAATATTCTCTGCATACACGGATTAATCCAAATCAATAAAGGCTTAGCAATATGTTATCTAAACTATTTTAAAAATTCAGGACTTAAATTTGGAGTTCCCATTCTGGCCATCTTCTTTTCTCCAGAGAATAGAAATCTTTCAAAAAGATTTCTGGAAAAAAGATTTTAGAGAGAGATTTTAGAGAGAGAATGAAGCTAGCATAAACCATAATAGTTTTGTTTTTTCTTTCACTTACCAATAGTACAGAAAGGTAGAGAGCAGCAGAAAATAATCATCATCATCCCTGATTTGACATTTAGTTCAAGAACTTATTTCTTTACCAATATATGAATTTTTATAGCAAGTTTACATTTTAAAATGCAGAAGCTCACTGTTTGGAGATATTTGAACCATATGGTCAGTTATCAAAGGAGAGAAGATATGCCTAATATCCAGATACTCTATGAACATCATAACACTCCTGAAAAGATCCTTTATATGGTATAGCAGTATAATTGTGCCTACCATGGTGGACCTTTATAGAATGGTCTCTCTCTTTATTTTGAGCTCTACCACAGATTTGTCTCAGCAATGATATTGTGTGTGATTTTGCTTTCATCTGGCCAGAGTGTTTTTTCAGATACCTAGAAGTTCATAAACGTTCTTGGTGATCAATCTAGCAGTAATTGATTACACTCTGTTTGGATGGTTAACATTCTTCGCAAAAGAAGTAGTCTTTTTGAATCTTTAAAATTATCTTCTTTGAAGATATTCATCTTCAAGATAGTTTTACTTACTATGTTGACTTAAGTACTTTAGGATTATATTCCTCTAAGATTTTTATCTTTCAGACATTATTATTAATTCATAGTTATACAAGTTAGAGTATTGAAAAGCAGAACCTTTTCAGACAAACAACTTGATTGCATTGGTTGGTATAGTAAAGTTATCTTCCACTAGGATCCTCTTTGATTAGAAATGTACTTTCAGTCATCTAAAAAAAGAATTGTGATTTAGCGATCATGAATATGCAGATAACATCCAGAAATATGTTTCTTTGTGCTCTAGTGAAGAACAAGTTCTAAGATCACCAATAGGCTGAATGACAGTTAATAAATAGGATGAGCAATCTATTCTGACTTGGGTTATGCTCCCTCTGAAGAATAAGTCTTAGAAATCTGCTTTGTTGATTCTCATACAGTTTTTCTTAAAAGTCTTATTTCATATGCTAGTTGTAATTCATTCTTTGTATAGAACTAGGTATTTTGATCAAAATATTTTGCAGCTTTTAATACCTTTTATATGAGGATGCCTCTGAAAACTTGAGAAAAAGTAGATCTGGTTCAAATTATAGCAAGTGGCTCAATCAATGCACTGATATAATTTTTAAAGACATAAATTGTCGGGGTTCAATTTTTCCTATATATTTGTCTCCCTTTTCTCCCTCTTGAAATTATTAGAACCTTCATTTGCTGTCTGAAAAGAAAGTCTAATAAGATTCCTTTTTCAATTAAACTAAATTTCTTTTGTTCTTTTATAAGATAATTCAAGTTTTTGGACTTTTTCCATGCATGTTCTTTCTTGGGCATTATGTTATCTTCTATTTGAAAAGGCTACATAAGCAGTTTTAAGTATGCCTTTGGTTGAAAATTTCATTGAACTTGGTTGGACATCTGAACATAAAATCTGAATGTTTCATAACATATACTAATGGTGTAAAGTACCTGGATCTGAAGAAGCAATGATGCTTTATATGGCATAAGCAAACATATTTTTCCTAACTGCAGCTCCATAAAGGAGATGCATTTATAGCTGCCGTGCAAACGTAGGTACAGGCATGGATCTTTTAAAGAGTTACCAACTGAGTAGCAAGCGTGGCCATTGCTAGATCCAGTTCAAGACCTTTGCCCATTTCCGATCCAAATTTCTTTCTCTTGTACATGTTATTCTACGTATAAAGTATTCTTATTTGTGATCTTTTGTGTAAAGAAAAATCTAATAAGAGTTAAATATTTTGCCCTCATTGTACTTTTCACCAAATAGGAAAAATTAAGATTTTAAAACTATTTAACAATCCATACAAAATCTATTTATTTTCTTGTTGATGTTATTCAGTTTTAGTGTCAATCTGTAGTAGATATCCTGCCATTTATTTGTGTTGCAAAGCCTCCCCTGTCCCCAATCATTCCTGTAAATTATTTCAAACATTAATAATCAAACCAATCAGGAGTCAGTCTTCTTCCTTTTTTATTTCTTTTACAGAGAACCATCATAAAAGTTAATAATGCTTGTCTATATTATAGTAAAACTATATTGGTTGTTCTTTTTTTTTCTGTTTTAATTTTTTACATATTTCACCTGAGAAAATATATTTAATGTTATTATTGTCCATCTAGACTGGACTGACACCATTAATGGAAGCTGCTTCTGGTGGCTATGCTGAAGTGGGCAGAGTTCTTCTCGACAAAGGTGCTGATGTAAATGCACCACCAGTCCCTTCTTCAAGAGATACCGCTTTAACCATTGCAGCTGACAAAGGACACTACAAATTCTGTGAACTGCTTATTAGCAGGTATTATAGTTTATCTTCTCCTGAACAGTCTGATTTTTTTAATTGGTTGCAGAGCTATGACCTCTTGGTTCTATGACCAGTTAAGAGGTCTAATATGGGCGACTATTGATTCCATAAAACATTGAATATATAGTGGATTGTGAAGTAGTACCTAGAAGACAGATTCCACTTCCAAATCTAAACACAATCAATTATAGCATTCATATAGGAGTCTTAAATAGTTGTCCAGAGCCATCCTAATGGGTAGTATATTAATTTGTGGTTGTATAAAAAGTATCCTGTGTGGGGCATTCAAAATATTATAAACATACCTGGGGATTGTACAAGGAAGAAGAAGAATGACAATGTAATATACACTGACTACATCTCTTCAGGGGTTTACCTGAAGCTATGCTGCCACAAACTAAATAGACTTTACAGGGACCTTGTCTTCTCCACCTTACCATGTTGGATTGGTGCAATTTAATCTTTGAGCAATCAGATCAGACTGTCTTTCCATCCCAAAATACTTACCGTAGGCTTGATAAAACCTTGGCTGAATGTAAACTGTGAATTTGGGATCAAAACACACATAGAGAGTATGCATCAGGGGTGAAATGCTCTCAGTTCGGACCAGCTCAGGCGAGTAGGTAGCGATGATGGCAGGCAGTTCGAAGAACCAGTTGCAAAAATCCCTGCCCCCGCCCCCCATGCCCAGCTGAGCCGTGCGATCATTAGAGCCTTTTTTTTCTTTTAAATGGGTCTGACAATCCAAGCTCTGACGATCCCAGCTGACTTGCCTACTAATCAGGCAATTTAGCCTGGGTCATTAGACCCATTTAAAAGAAAAAAAGTTCCAAGCTCTGACGATCCCAGCTGAGTTGCCTATCCACCCCTCCCTCCCAGCTTGCTTACCTTAGCTGCTGGTCGCAATACCTGCCTTGCTTCGCTTGCTGTAATAACTGCAATCCATTGCATCAGCAAGCAACTGAATCTCCCTGCTTGCAATCAAGTTCATCAGTGAGCAGCTCTATCTGCTTGACTGCCTTCCTGCCTTGGCAACTTTAAGACTTGTGGACTTCAACTCCCAGCAAAGCTGGCTGAGGAATTCTGGGAGTTGAAGTCCACAAGTCTTAAAGTTGCCAAGGTTGGAGACCTCTGTTCTATTGAGTAAGTTTTTTTCCCCTTTGGGAGCTTTAAAAAAATAGTTAATTGGGGCTTTTTTTAGTTGTTCTTTTTTTAGACCAAGCCATTTAAGTTTAGGAAGTTTTAAATTTAGCTGCTTTTATATAAAAATAAAAATAAAATAAAATAAAATAATAATTGTGCAGCTTTCTAAGATTTTTGTGTTTCTGTAGTGTTTCACTCTAACTACACAAACACACAAAATCTCACAAAGCTGTATGTGGAATTTTGTGTATGTAAAGAGTGAAAGTTGGTGTTTTGGGCTTTTTGTGCCTGTGTGAGGTTCCTGCTTGTTGCAGGGGCCATTTTGGGTCTAGCACAGCTGTTTTTACATTGTAGGTGAGCCAGTTGTGTTGTGTTGTGTTTTGTAGGTTAAAAAAGAGCAAAGAAGTGACATTGACTTGGCCATGCCCACCAAGCTCTGCCCGCTAATTAAGCCACGCCCATAAAATCGGTAGCAAAAAAATTTAGATTTCACCCCTGATATGCATATATAGTGAATGTTTGTAAAAACCAGAACATTGTTAATCCTAAGAGAATAGTGAATATTTGACAGAATTGTGAAAATTCACACTAACCATTAGATTATTATCCTTTAATACTTTGTTATGTTCATTCAGAATAATAAGAATGCATTTTGAATTTGAGACTGAATAGTCTCAGTTATTCAATCTTCAGACCTCAGTGACTTATTAACAGAAATTCATCCCTTTTTTTTGCAAAGAGTTCATATTTCAAAACAGGCCTCTTTCATTGTTATTTATATTATTTTATTTGTAACATTTCCCATTTTTTTGAAATTCAAAAGAGCTCCAAACTAAATTTTGAATTTTGTAACATAAAATAAAAAGTAATGCTTTCTGTAGAGGGAAGATTTGTTAATATAGCTCCTAACTGTTTAAGGAGCTATAAACTATTTATAGTATAACAGTAATAGCAATTCCTGCTTATGTCACAAGGGATCACAAGCAAATGATAATTTAATTGGATGGCTCACTTGTTTATAATTTGGTGCTCTCGCTTATCTTTTTGTAATAATTATTTTTGTACATTTTGAATTTTTCTAAAATTGTTTTTTCACAGTTCTTTGAATGTCTCATAGAAACACATTACATGAGATGAATGACCATATAAATATGATCAGTAAATCGATTAATAAATAAACAATAGCAGCCTTTGGAACAGAGTTTTTGAGGAGAGGATTATGTTGATTAATCAAGCTTTTTTATTTTTTGGTAGGGGGGCTCACATTGATGTTCGTAACAAGAAAGGAAATACTCCATTATGGCTTGCTGCAAATGGTGGTCATTTAGATGTTGTCCAGTTATTAGTACAAGCAGGAGCAGATGTAGATGCTGCTGATAACAGGAAAATAACTCCTCTGATGGCAGCCTTTCGAAAGGTAAACAATTTTTATCTTTATTTAACTGGAAACACAGGAAGTCCTTGACTTACAACTGTTTGTTTACTGACCATTTGAAGTTACAACAGCACTGAAAAAAGTGACATGGCTGTTTTTCACACTTATAACCCTTGTAGCATCCCCATGGTCATATGATCAAAATTCAGATGCTTGGCAACTGACTCATATTTATGATAGTTGCAGTGTCCTGAGATCATGCAGTGGGGAAGGCAGATTCATTTAACAATTCAGTTTACAACTGTAGCAAGAAAGTTTGTAAAATAGAGCAAAACTGACTTAAATGTTTTGTTTAGCAACAGAAATTTTGGGCTCAGTTGTGGTCATAAATTGACCATACAATGATTTCAGCATGGCAACATTATCTGTTACTATCTATTGGCAAGCTTGTATGAATCCCATATATAATTGCCATAGGATTAGCTCCATCCTTTTGATTTTCCAAAAGACCTTCAAGACCTGTCATATAATCAGATTTGGGGACCCTCAGGATATAGGAGTCCTGTTGAGATGGTCTGCTGTAGAGATAACCATTTCTGTTCCTCTCATCACCTATGATTTGTGTCACATATTTTTATGATACTTACTAATATGGGTTTTTACATTTTATATCTGTGGTTTTACATTGTTATTTTATCTTGTGTGCTGATGAGATGAGCATTTATATAAATTTGATAAATACTGAACAGGAGCAAGTTTGTTGAAGTATAAATTTAAAAAATAGGAGGCATTGCCAAAACAATCTTAATGTCTCACATCTGTTTGAGTTAATTGCACTTATTTTATAAACTACTTATATGTTTCCAAATGAAAGCATCTAAGCCTGGTTTATTATTTTGAAACAATAATACTTGAAACTTAAGATATAAGGATACAGTTCAGAGTTGCCATAGCTTTACAATTTTAAGAAACAATGTGTTTCGGCAGATGAATGTCTCAATCCATATTCTACTGATAAAAGATGGCCATAGTTGTCACCATCAATATTCCTATACTGGCAATCTCTAGTTGTTATTTTTTTTAAATTAGATTTATATGCTGCCCTTCTCCGGAGACTCAGGGTGGCTTACAATGCGCTAAGCAATAGCCTTCATACTTTTGTATATTTTATACAAAATCAGCTTATTGCCCCCATAAACTGGGTCCTAGTTACGCTAGGATTTCATTCCAGGAAATTTGTTTCGTTTACAATTTTAAAAAAACCTGTAATTTTAGATGTTAAACCTATTTCATTTTTTCCTGTTCCATATGTCTGGAAAAGTAAGTACTGTTGGATTTTCTTTAAAGCTAAACTCCAGGCCTTTATTTTTGCTTAGGCTTTAGACTTAGACTTAGAATACTTTACTGTCACTTTGAACGTACACTAATTGGCATACATTAAAATGAAATTACGTTGCATGCAGCTCTCAAAGGGTCTCTACCTCTAATATAAACATAAACATGACATGATAAAATACATACATACATACATACATACATACATACATACATACATACATACATACATGCAAAATTATGCCTGTACCCACATATGTTCTATAACACAGAGAAACAACGATGTCCACTGTATTAATTGAATAAATATGATTCAGGAAAAGAGATCATCTTTGGTTTTATGAATTTATGCATATATATTCCTCCTTACATTGTGTAAATGAGTTTGCAGCAGGAAGATGAACTGTCTTATAATTTTGAAATTCATTTTTCATGTCTTTAAATATTCATCAGTGATGCTGAAAATTTGTTTCTTAGGGTCATGTGAAAGTTGTACGCTATCTAGTAAAAGAAGTCAACCAATTTCCATCAGATTCTGAATGTATGCGATACATAGCCACCGTTACTGACAAGGTAAGTTATTTTTTCTTTCATATTCTTTAGAATATTAGACAAAAATATATTTTACTATGGTACCTGAAAACTGTGCTCAACTCAGTCCTAGCATTTGTTTAGATTTTCTGTGGTCTTAGAGTTTATGAAGTTAATTCATTTATGAAGAATGTAAATAATAAGTAAAAATAAATAACAGTAAATAATCATTCATTCTTGAATACACAAAATATAAAGGTGTGGTATCTTGTCAAGTTCTGTTTCATATTTGCCAACATAGCATGGCTAGTGAAATATCTAAAATATCTGGTCTAGCACTGATGATGTTATCTAGTTAGGCTTAGGGTAATGAAACGTCTATAAAAAAATATGCTAGCTCAGAGAGCACCAAGGACCCATCAGTGAAATATCTGCATATATTCTTTATGTTATAAAAACTACCTGAAAATTATATCCTCAGTTATGGTACTAAATTAACTTCTTTTTATTGGTTAGTTGAATATTTTAACCTTCCCAAATCTTTGGAAAGCTTGTGCCATGAACTTATTCCACTTCATGTCATTGTGCGCTGTATTGGTCAAATCATTGGTGCTCATTTCTCCTCTTTCTCCTCCTCCTCCTTTGCTATTTTAGGAAATGTTGAAAAAGTGCCATCTATGTATAGAATCAATTGTTCAAGCCAAAGACAGACAGGCTGCAGAAGCAAACAAAAATGCAAGCATTCTTTTGGAAGAGTTGGATCTGGAAAAGGTAAGCAAACCCTTTTCTGAAAAGTTTGTATTTAGATTTGGAACAACAAACAGTGATAGAAACATAGAAAATGATGGCAGAAAATGATCCTGTGGTCCACCTAGTTTGCCCTTTTGAGTTTTTGTTTGTTTTTATTTGTTTTATTATTCTTTCTTATTTATGCATTTTTAATTTTTATCAAAAGACAATGTTGTCCCACGCATGTTAAAACTCAGTAACTGATGATTGACCCACTATCTTCTCTGGAAGTTGGTTCCAAGCTTCCACTATTCTTTCCGTGAAGCAATAATTTCTTTACTTTGCATTACTTTATATTACTTTTGAACTGTCCTCCTGTCAGTTTGATGGTATGCCCCGTGTTCTTGATGGTATGCCCCGTGTTGCTTAATATTGAAAATACTGCCTTCTAGAACCTTATTCACATCCTTAATATATTAAAGGTTTCAGTCATGTCCCCCACTCCCCTTTCCCTTCTGTCCTCCAGGTTGTACAGTTCCTCCAATCTCCTGATACATTTTGTCCTCCTGACCTTGCACCATTTTTGTTGCCCATCTCTGGACTCGCTCAGTTTAATCAATATATATATTTTTAAGGGAGGTCTTCAGAATTGGAGATGGCATTCCAAATGGGGTCTAACTATATCCCTATGTAGCATGATCAGGACCTCCTTTTTCCTGCTGCTGATCCCTCTAGTGATGCATCCCAGAATTGTGTTTTCCTTCACAACTGCCTGGCCATACTGTTAAACCAGTTTTGCACCCTTGAGCTATGAGCACACCTGAATCCTTTTCTTCTCTTGTTCTGTCTAACATTGTATTGGGGGTCCAGTACAGAGGATTCTTTTTCTCCAAGTGCATCATCTTACACTTAGAAAAAGTGAACTGTAGTCTCCATATTTTTAACTGATTTTTCAGCAATACCAAATCGTTTCCACATTACAAATACCCTCAGGAATGTCAACCCTATTATACAACTTTATAATCATCTTAGTATCCCTATTAAGTTCAGCAGGGACACTATAATTACTTTGCAAGGACATATCAAAAGCATCCTGTTTATGGTCCACAGCTCTCACCCTGCCAGATCGCACAGTTGTCCATACTGCCTTACTTCTGCCTGGTCTTTGTAGATGCAGGTAGCTCAATGGAACCATCAGTTTACAATCTGTAGTTTAGCAGAATAACAGCCATGACATATTACACATACCAGTTGAGTCGGCCACCTAATTTCAGCCTGAAAAGCACAAACTGAAGACTCTAAATAAGCAATCTGTCCATGTAAACTAGCATTCTGACCTAGGCTCCCTTAACAAGCAGGAGGCAGGAATTACTGGCAAAAACCTCTTTTATTTACATCTGTGAATTATGTTCATTCACAGTCAGCAATGTTTGTCCAAACAGTTTTTCAAAGGAATATTTCTCAACACACCTTATCTCATTTGGCAAGCTGCCACGTAAATTGTTTCCAACCACAGTACAAGGCAAAACTTGGAGCAGAGTCTCTCAGAGTCACGGAATGAACAAATTATTTCCTGGAAAAGCCCACTCCCTGTTTGCTCCTCTTTTATTTCATATGGGAGGGGCCAATTATCTCCAAAGTGTGGCCTTACTCCCGAGTCAACTCTGCTTTCTTAATTGTTCTTGTTTTCTGGCAGCTCTGCGTATGCACACATTGGTTACGGACTCCAGCTGTTCCTGTGCCTCACTGCTGTCTATCTCCCTCTCTGCTTCTGACGCAGAGCCCTCGTCCAAGCTTTCCCCAGCCCCCAAGATTGGCCCAAGCTCCTCCCCATCCTCCTCACTGCATACAAATAGGATAGTATCCAAACTTAAGTACCAGAAAAAATAGTTGCAAAACAAGTATTGCACTGAATTAAATCAGACATTCTAAAAATAAAATTGAAAGTTCACAAGCGCTTATCAAGGATGAACTACTTCTTTTTCAAACTACTGATGTTTTTAAAACTACACTTTTACTCAGCTGCACACTTCTGGTCAGCTCTCAAGATTAATAACTTCACAGATTTACCCTTATATACCATACTGGCTAGGATTTCACACAGCTATTTCAAATTACCTAGGCTAATTGATACATTCTCAACCAGATTCAGTATTCAGCTGGTTCATATCGGTTCAGGTGGCCCACCCACCCCAGCTCTATGCCGTCCTCTTTAGGCACAGGTTTGAGGCTGAGTGCATGCACAGAAGATGCACACACAATGCATAGAATGCTGGGGCGCATGCGTGAAATGCTGGGTGCATGCGCAGAAGCGAGCTTGCGCGCGCAGGGCAAACCAGTAGCAACAAAATGTGAAACAGATCGCTGCTGTCAACTCTGGCCAATAAACAATTGTCCTGGCCTAGAACAACTACCAGCAAACCTCAACTATTAAACAGCATGTAGAGTTAAGTTAAAGAAATCAGGAAGACTTTCTAACTTACCTTGTCCTGCTATTGGTGTTTTTAAAACTATAATTGCTTAGATGTGCACTTTTGGTCGGATGTCTCACAGTAAGCAGTGGCGTGTGGGCCAGTAGCTTGTTCTGTTGGATGAAGTTCCAGTTCTCTGTAGCTCATGGTGAGCAACTCTTTGCTCTCCCAGCAACCCCCAGTGCTCTGCAAATACAACCAGTGATTTAACTTTAATTGGCAGGCACTCTTAAAAATGTTATGGAAAAGCATGAATTTCTATCAGCAAACATCAGGATGCTGCCACCCAATCTAACTGTACTCTCTGATATTAATTACTTTCATTTCAGGTTTTTTTTCTGAAGACTTTTTTGCATATTAGTATGATTTATTATAAATTATATGACTATTCTTAGAGAATAATACTGTAAAATATAATACCACCTTTTCCATCTGTTTAGTCAATCTAAAAATTGCCAGTTTTATTTAGACTACTGCAGTTTTAAATTCTAAAGCTTTTAAATGTCTTTTTCTTGGCATTATTTGAAAAAGGAGCCTACTGATGACCAATAGGAAGTCTTGGCTCACAAATCATTGGATTAGAATTTGAAATTCCTCTTTTAAAATACTTGAATCCTATCTTGGGGTTGTTAAAGTTGATTTTACGTACAAATACATTTTTCATAGAAAAATTTCCATGAAGAAATTTTCTGACAGCTTTCTGACTGTGAACAGTGGTGTTAAAAGTTTGTGAACCCTTTTGAATTTTCAATATTTCTGCACAAATATTGAAAATTTGAATTTTCAATATTTCTGCACAAATACGACCTAAAGTTTGATCTATTCTCCACACAAATCCTAAAACTAGAGGACCCAATTAAATAGATGAATCATCATGTGTCATAAATCAATCAGTTTTAGAGAAACTTCTATTTTTTCACATTATCTATCTTTCTCAGCATACCCATACCTAATCTGAATATAATTGATAATAATTGAAAGCTGTTGAAATGGATATACATTTGTATGTTTTTTACTATCTCTGTTTCAAGCTCTGAACCAGTATTACCTGTTCAAGATAGCAGTTCTCTTTTTTGACAGTTCTTCTGATCATCTTTCTAATCTAATTTGTAGTTAAGGGAAGAAAGTAGACGGCTGGCACTAGCTGCTAAAAGAGAGAAAAGAAAAGAAAAAAGAAGAAAGAAAAAAGAGGAGCAGAGGAGAAAGCTAGAAGAAATTGAGGCAAAAAACAAAGAAAATGTTGAACTACAAGCTGCTCAAGAAAAGGAAAAAAAACTAAAAGCTGAAGGTATATATTACAGCATGCTCATGACTATTGTTGGAGTTGCCTGGAATCAATGCCACATAAAATTAGTTTGAAACAGCCAGGAAATCATCAGATTCCACAGAGTGTCTTTTATTTTTCCATTCCAAAATCTTGCAAGCTTTATGAAGAATCTCATGAGATTTGTCAATATCCATCAGCAGGAGTCTTCACAGGCTACAGTGCTTATAGGCACTTTGAGACTTAAAAGCTTTAGAGGGTGAAGAAGAGGATTTAGTGATTTGTATAAAGGAAGAAGGTGGTAATTGTAGCAGTAGAGTTACCATGCTTTTTGACTCAAAGCCCTTTATTCTTTTCAAAATATTTGACATCTACTCTTAAGCATCAGTTAAGTAACAAATTGCTTATTTTAAATCATAATTAAATCTTATGATCCCCATTAAATTAAATCAGTAAATCAAAGCTATTCAATTAAAGCAAACTCCATTCTATAAATTTATAGAAATCTGATTGAAATATATATTCCTGCGACTTTTAAGTTTGTGTTTATAAATCATAAATTTGTTATATGCATTTCTATTTTTAATAATTGAAAATATTAAAGTGATTTTTGCAAAGAACTGATGTTCAAAATGAAGAAAATTGCTTTTTGGAATTGTTCTTGAGATTAACATTAATAAAATCTAAAAACCCACTTGATAAATTAAGTGCATTTTTAAAATTCTCATGCACTTTTTAAAGACATTTTGTTTGTTAAATAGGACTTTTTGTAGAGTACTATAAAGGAAGTTTGTCCGTCAGTTCTCTAAATTCAGTTGTTTCCTCTGTAATTTGTAAATTAGGTGTATGTTCAAATCCTCAGTTTTTAGAAGTGGAACTGTTAACATTCATATGTTCACACATCAACCTACTTATTAATAAATAGGCATTAGGAAACAAGATACTCTAATAGGATCTAAGATCTTCATAAATGATTTGCATAGAAATATCTGGAGCAGTACTATGATAAATACTTCAGGAATGCTTGAGCTTCAATCATGTTCTTTTGTTTCTCAATTAGAAGAGCCAGGAATCCCAACAGAACCCCCCAGTGCTACCACAACCACCACCATAGGTATATCTGCAACGTGGGCAACTTTGGCAAATTCCCACGGGAAAAGGAATAATAATGTTACTACAAGCAATTCTAAGAGAAAAAGCAGGAAAAATAAAATCAACCAAGATACAGTTCAGATAATGTTTGATGATCAGCTTCCAATCTCCTACTCTGAACCAGAGAAAATAAATGGTGAATCGAAAAGCAGCAGTACCAGTGAAAGTGGTGACAGTGACAACATGAGGATTTCCAGCTGTAGTGATGAAAGCAGCAATAGTAATAACAGCCACAAAAGTGATAGCAATTCATCCACAGCAGTCAGTAATGATCAGAACAGCAAGAAACAGCCAGCAGTGCTTGTTACATTCCCAAAAGAAGAGCGAAAACCAATGTCTAGCAAATCTCCACTCAAGTAAGGTTCTGTGGGTTTTATTGGCAAAACGATTGATAAATCTTAATCATGCTCTAACCTCTCTGATTTTTTTTTTGGCTTGTATTTTCTTTCCCTTTTGTTCCTTTATTGATTGATAATGTGCAGTATTTATTAAAATGTTTCTGCTGCCTTTCTACCAAATAAACTATTTAAGGATAGTGTGAGTGTATTCTCAGAATCCTAGAAAGAAGAAATAGCTTTCAACTTGGCAAACAAGGATCAGATGACATTTTAACCTTCAGAGAGATATCAGACAAACTATTAGGAAATTTGCAAGAGAGGTTCAAACAGCTCACAAAGACCCAGTCTTAGTGTGTTCATTAACAAAGGAGAGATAGTTATAATTAAAACTGATTAGTGAGACTGTGTGTGAACCTATCTTCCTTGAATGGATGATCAGTTAATGTAGAAGAAACATACGGTAATTAAGGATATAAAAAACATTACAAAGTGTTCGTTGTTTTATTTTAGAATTGCCCCATGGGCTTCCCTTTTTCCACATAGAAACAAAAATTATCCTGATAAACAGAGGCTATGTTACAAGTAAGTTAAAGCAGTGTTTGGATTCCAGCTTTTATTTTATGTATGTATCCATTTCAGGATTTTCTAACAAACAATATCTTAATTCTAAAGGTAGAGTAGACAAGGTGACCTGTTGGGTTATCTTTGAGAGAAAAGTAGTGTAGTGTGGTGTGATCAGAATGAATATTATTTAGATTATATATATTTTTACTCCAATATCCCATGATCATCTAATAAGAGAATATGCCATAACTAGAAAAATAATTATAGTGGCCATTGACCTTTTATAATAAGTATTTGCTTAGCTAAATAGATATAACCATAGATGGGCAAATAAGCAGTGGGAGGAGTAGTGACGTTTGGTTGTTTGTTTATTTGTTTATTTATTTATTTATTAGTTCAATTTATATGCCGCCCTTCTCTGGAGACTCAGGGCGGCTTACAATGTGTTAAGCAATAGCCTTAATACTTTTGTATAGACCTGCTTAGTAGGGCTTTCAGGCCCCCCCCCAAGCGGTGTTCTTTTTTATTGCCCCCACAATTCGGGTCCTCATTTTACCTACCTCAGAGGGATGGAAGGCTGAGTCAACCTTGAGCCTGGTGAAATTCGAATTTGCAGTAATTGCAGGCAGCTGGTGCTAATTAACAGCACTTTAGTCTGCTGCACCACCAAGGCTTATTTCCAATTTCCTGTTGCTTTTCCCATTGATTTTGCTTGTGGGATGAGAGATTTAGTGGTATATAAATTGTGCCTCTCGTTAAATGGAAATTACTGGATTTGTTTTGACCCTTGAATGCAAGGCATATTTCAATTTGTAGGAAGCCTTAAACAGAAAAACTAAAAGTTCTTTTTATTTTGTTTGCTGCTTTATCATAGCCATAATATTCATTTGTTGTATTTTTCTATATATCTGAGATCTAGAAACATTTGATTATCAAATATTTTAATTGCTGTTAAATAAATATGTGCTTTGTAACTGAAAATCAATCATTTTAATATGTCATAGATTTCAAGCGTTTGGATCCCAACATAATTAGAGCACACCTCTGGATATCAGTAGGATGTTTTATTCTCCTTAAATATTTCTCTTTAATATTTATATGATAGAGATTAACACAGAGATATTTTTTCCTCTCTCTCTCTCTTTCTTCTATGTCATTTTACTTGAAAGGTTATCGGAGGTTATTGGTGAAGCACCTGCTAATTCCTTATCTACTTGCACAAAGTCTTGTCCATCACCTCTCACTTCTCCTAATGGAAAAATCAGTTTAGCTAGTCCTAAACGTGGTCAAAAGAGAGAAGAAGGGTGGAAAGAAGTTGTAAGAAGGCAAGCTAAATTTTATATTACAGCAAATTTCTATTTTTCTTCCTGTCCACCTCAGAAAATATATTTTAATCTTGCTTAATCCTACCACCTAAATTAAGGAATATATAGTAGATGAAATCCTTATACTAATTTTAACAATTTCTCATAAGGATTGCTGTAAAATATATTCATAATCTGAGTAACAAAATGCAAATTCGTTTTCTATAATGACACTTTCAGACTAGATCACTTTCATACCTTAAAAAAATCCAATAAAATAATTTATTACTTCATTATTACTTCATTTAATTTGAGGTTTGCTAACACTTATGTATTTTTTTAATGATGAAAAATGCCATATAGATTTTACCAATATGTAATAAAGACTTCCTGAATATACATCATGGCCTGCAAATACTTCCTAGTTGATAAGATGCTGGTAACAGTATATTGGCTTGCAAGGTTGTTTTTTAATGAAAGACCCTAACTTGCATAGAATAACTTGACAATGTCTAGAATAAAATCGGCTTTTGGTTACATTTGTGGCATTTGGTAAAGCATTAAATTATCTTTTCCATTGATATATAATTTTATGGTACTACTCCAAAAAAAAAAAAGTGGTGTTATTAGCTATCAAACCTCAAAAATACACTTTCCCCAAAAGGTTTCCACAATTTTGGCCAGAATTGAATAGCACAGAATTACATAGAATTGAAAATTAATATATCAAAGACAAAAAAAACCCTGTTTGACTTGGAATTTGACTAAACATTTCCACACTATTTATAAATAGTGAAAAACTAGAGCAAGTAGATGAACCTATGTACTTTGATAGAATATTTAAGAAAACTGGGGAAATGCCTAGACTATTTGTACTATTCTAATGCTGGTAGATGATGCAATGGTGAGTTATGTGTGAGCTACTGCAAAAAATTATTGTTGAAACTAGCAAAATAATTTCACATAAGAGAATGATTTTGCTCACATTGTTTTATGAAAACAATGGAATGTTAGGAGAAACATAACATGAATTGACTGCAAAAAAGGGTTAAATAAATTACTTTTTGCTCTGTTTCAGTGTGCTTTTCTTACATCATGCCTTTAATTTTTTGGCTGTTTCTTACTCCTTTCCTGCATTCAGCACAATGTCTGTGGAGATTCTCAGGCATCCAGATCACAGTTATCCTAAAGGTGCTTTTTCAAGAGGCAACTAGACTTTCTTGTTTTTCTTTGAAGACGTTTCACTTCTCATCTAAGAAGCTTCTTCAGCTTTGACTGGATGATGAGGAATGAAAGGATTTATATTCCTTGAAGACACTTGGAGTTACTCGGGTGACCCTGATGACACAGATAAACCTCCAGGTGGCCTCACTGATTGTAAAATAATGCAAATGACCCACTGTCATCAAGGAGTTTAAATCCTTCCATTCCGCACCATCCAGTCAGAGCTGAAGAAGCTTCTTGGATGAGAAGCAAAACATAGAAATACAAGAAAGTCCAGTTGCCTCTTGAAAAATCATCTTTGGAACATTCAGCACAATGCTGACTCAGTAAGGAAATAGTGAATGGCTATTCAATTAATTTCTCATGAAACATATTCTCGGTCTTAAGGGAATAGCATGGTATATCTTCGCACTTAGGAGCTGACCAGAAATTCCATAGTGTAAAAATGCCTTTTCAATCTTCTAATAATTATCTTTGACTTAAAATATCAGTAATTTTAAATGATGACCTTCATGTCAGACTACAGTTTTTTTGAAAAACAAAACAATCCTGCTTTATAGTATTTTAAATTTGCTGTTGTAATTACTTTTCTTGTTCATTTGTTTTTAGATCAAAGAAGGTTTCTGTTCCATCAACTGTTATTTCCAGAGTAATTGGAAGAGGTGGTTGTAACATCAATGCTATCAGAGAATTTACAGGAGCACACATAGATATTGATAAACAGAAAGATAAAACAGGAGACAGAATCATAACAATAAGGTAAACCAAGGCACAACTTATTTCATTTCTAATAATTTGCTTTGTCTTATTTCTGTACTTAGTTGTTAAAAACCTCAGGTGGGCCCTTGTTAAAGGACAGATTTTAGCCAAAAAATATTACAGTACATTCTTACCTTCTCATTGGAAACCTCCTTTCAAGAATCTTAGTTTGACAGATAGCTGTGCTTTCCTGTAAGATATGAGAGATTCAAGGAGCACATTTCATTCGCACATTTCAGTTTTTCTTTAAATTTAGCTTTTCATTTTTCCCTGTGTTTTTCTGAGATTAAGCACCTTTTTCTGTGTTGTACTTCACTGTACCTAGGATTTATCTGCGCATAATTTTATTTATAATTGATCTTTTTTTTTTTTGTTCAAGCCTGGTTGGCATTCAAACATTTGAGTTCACTATTAAAGGAAATCATAGCATAAATGTTGCCATAAAGTAATTAAATTTCCTTTCCTTAAATATCTGTTTTTTAATAAAAAAAACCTGTTCTCATGCATTTGTTATAGGGGAGGCACAGAATCAACACGACAAGCAACACAACTTATAAATGCTTTGATTAAAGATCCAGATAAAGAAATTGATGAGCTTATTCCAAAGAATCGTTTGAAAAATTCTGCAGCCTATCCCAAAACAGGAACATCATTACATGCCACCTCTACAACAGTTCACAATTCTGTAGCTGGGAACAAAGTCACCACTGTAGCAGTATCATCATCATCATCTCAGATTGCTACAGCAGTCTCTGTGCCTGCAATTTCATCAGCATGTACCCATAAAACAGTGAAGAATCCCATGAATAGTGTTAGGCCTGGATTTCCAGTTTCCCTACCATTAGCCTATCCTCCTCCCCAATTTGCACATGCATTGCTTGCTGCTCAGACTTTCCAACAGATTCGCCCACCAAGATTGCCCATGACTCATTTCGGAGGAACTTTCCCACCAGCTCAATCCACTTGGGGTCCTTTCCCTGTTAGACCTCTGAGTCCTGCAAGAGCAACTAACTCACCTAAATCTCACACAGTGCCTCGCCATAACAATCAAAACAGCAGTGGTTGTCAAGTGAATTCTGTGGGTTCCTTGACTTCTACTTCAACAGCTACCACAAGCTCAGTGGTGTCTACTGTGCCTGTTTCTTCTGCAAATGGTTGTCCTAGTTCTCCTTCAGCGAGAAGGCAACTGTTTGTCACTGTGGTGAAAACATCCAGCACTACAACAATTTCAACCACAGCAAGCAACAACAGCACAACAACAACAAATGCCATATATCCTTTTCCTACAGCCAAAGAGCAATACCCAGGTTCATCCACTTCTTCCCCTTCACCGCCGGCCCAGTCAGCAAAGATTTCTAGAAATAGTCCTTCGGAATGTACAAGAAATTCTCCAAGCAAAAGGGTGTTATCTTCCGACCAGGAAGTAGGTAGTTCACCAGTTGTGGAAACTGTAAATTTGGCCAATAACAGGCAGTCAAATAGTAGTTCTGTTGGCATTCCTTCAGAACATCTGGGTCAGCCACAGTCTCTTGGGCCTCTTTCTCAAGAAGCAAGATCACCTTTACAGCCTCAGGCTCCAATACAAGATCCTCGTATGGTTGTACCTCCAAATTTAACAGCAGTGAGTTCTTCTGCCCCAATAGTTACTCATGCTAATGCTTCAGCAAACTCTCCAGCAAACTATATTTTGCCTCAGGCATCAGTAGGATCTATTCAGTCTTCTGCTCCAGCTAAAATAGAAAATGTCTCTGTCAGGCTACCTTCCCATGGAACCAATCCTTTGCATAAGAATTCATCTCCTCTTCAGAATTCTACAGTTCCAGTCCTTAATATCAGCCACATAAAAAGGCCCCACAGTGTTCCTTCTTCAGTGCAAATTCCTTCTACTTTAACTACTCAGAGTGTTTCTCAAAATCCAGTCCACCCCACAAATAAATCCATGGCCACCAATTTCAGTGCTGCTTTACCATTTGGACCATTTAGCACACTATTTGAGAATAACCCTCCCTCAGCTCATGCATTCTGGGGTGGTTCTGTTTTGTCATCTCAGACAACACCGGAATCTATTTTGTCTGGAAAGTCTTCATTTCTGTCAAATTCAGATCCATTACATCAATTAGATACTTCCAAAGCCCCAGGATTTAGACCTCCACTGCAGAGACCAGCTCCAAATCCCTCAGGTAAATATAAGATCCACCTCTTTCTCATTTCATATGCGCAGTATTACTCTCTAATGTTTTATTATTGGATGACAAGGACTGCAGTCTGATTGGTGTAAAATCTTATCTATCTGCTGAATAATAGGATCATATTCTAGCTGTGCATGCAAATAAGCAAGCTCATTTTCTAAAAGATTTAGCTATAAAATGGAGCATGACATAAATGTAACTGCAAAAGGGTTTTATCTGTTCACTCATCCTAGATTGATTATAATATGCTAATCTTAAAAAAGTAAATTATTATTGATCACTGTTATATTTTTTGAATGTTTATTTCCCCAGAAATATTTCACCTAACAGTCATGCTGTTTTTGACAGCCAAAATACATGAATATTATTGTAAATTTCTTTAAGCTAATGGCTTATTTATTTAATAAAGTTCAATTTGTAAATAAACATTATGCTGTTACTTCAAAATAGATATAGGAAAAATCAGTAGAAAGTAAGACATAGTACTTATAATCAGATTTATGAAAAATGCAGTTTGAAACATTTGAGATCTCACAGCTGTACAGGGAATTTGGAAAAAAACCCTTAGTGATATTGGCAAAACATTATGGATAATATAGATTGATTTCACTTTTTGTACCAATAGAATACTCCACCCCAGAGAACTAATGATCCTGATGGATTCAGAGAGAACCTGAGGTTTTTCCTGGGAATTTGGTGGGCCATTTGACTGAGACCTTAGCTCTGCCTGTCAGGGATCTTATATGTGATTGATTTTTTTGTGGCTTTTCCTATTTATTGATCTTTGGTCACCCTGGTTTTCCAAGGAGTTCTGGGAAATAAACTAATAGAACAGATGCCTAGACAGCCATTGGAAAGAAAGTGAAGAATGTTTCTGGCTACTTCCATTTGACAGCTAACATTAAAGATTATGTTATGGTGATAAGATTGGTGGAAATAACTACTCTTCTGCTCTTATTGCATCTCCAGATAACTGGCTAGTAGCTTGGTTTAAAGTGAACATTGCTGGGGAGGAAAGGCCAATGTGAACATCTACAAGTCTATTTTAGGAATGTGCTAGCCACCTGATAAATAAAATCACTTGGATACATACTGAATTAGATTTGGACTGTGCATTTGTAGTTAAATTGACTGAGGCAAAGTGTTGTCCTGTCTTATTAACTGGAAATGGTTTGATCCTCTTGACTATTAAGTTTTATTTATTTATTTATTTATTTATCAAATTTCTATACCGCCCTTCTCCTTCCGGACTCAGGGCGGTGAACAGCCAATTAAAACCAAGAACAATACAATAAATTAAAACATACTAAAAATCTATATAAATTTCGGCTGATATATCAATAAAACACTAGAACATTAAAAATTAAATAATTTAAAATGATTAAAATTTAAATATTTAAAAATTTGTAAAAATATTTTTAAAAATAGGAGGGATCAGGCAAGTCCGGCAAGTTGGAAGAAATAAGTCTTCAACGCCCGACGAAAGGTCCGGAGGTCAGTGATAGTTCTTAGATCTGGAGGGAGGTCGTTCCAGAGGGTGGGGGCTACCACAGAGAAGGCTCTCCCCCTGGGGGTCGCCAGCCGGCATTGTCTGGCTGACGGCACCCTGAGGAGGCCCTCTCTGTGGGAGCGAACCGGCCGGTGGGAGGCAATAGGTGGCAGAAGGCGGTCCCGTAAGTACCCTGGTCCTAAGCCATGGAGCGCTTTAAAGGTGATTACCAACACCTTGAAACGCACCCGGAAATCAACCGGCAACCAATGCAGCTCACGCAGGAGAGGTGTCACATGGGAGCGCCCTGTCGCTCCCATAATCCCCCGCGCGGCCGCATTCTGTACCAGTTGAAGCCTCCGGATGCATCCCAAGGGGAGCCCCATGTAGAGAGCATTACAGTAGTCCAAGCGAGACGTGACGAGCGCCTGAGTGACTGTGCGCAGGGAGTCCCGATCTAGAAAGGGGCGCAACTGGCGTATCAGGCGGACCTGATAAAAAGCCCCCCTGGCCACAGCTGTCGTATGATCCTCTAATGACAGCCGTGGGTCCAGGAGGACGCCCAAGTTGCGCACCCTTTCCGTGGGGGCCAATGATTCGCCCCCAATAACCAACGATGGAGTCAGTTGGCTATATCGGGACGCCGGCAGCCACAGCCACTCAGTCTTGGAGGGGTTGAGTCGAAGCCTGTTTCTCCCCATCCAGACCCGCACAGCTTCAAGGCACTGGGACATCACTTCCACGGCATCGTTGGGGTGGTCTGGGGTGGAAATGTACAGCTGAGTGTCATCAGCGTACTGATGGAATTCCACCCCAAAACCACGGATGATCTCGCCCAGCGGCTTTACATAAATGTTGAACAGAAGGGGCGAGAGGACCGACCCTTGTGGCACCCCGCACGCTAGGCGCCTCGGGGTCGACCGCTGCCCCCCTGTCAACACAGATTGCGACCGGTCGGAGAGATAGGAGGAGAACCACCGCAAAACGGTGCCCCCCACCCCCAATCCCTCCAACCGGCGCAACATGATACCATGGTCGATGGTATCAAAAGCCGCTGAGAGGTCTAACAGCACCAGGATAGAGGAGTACCCCCTACCCCGGGCCCTCCAGAGTTCACAGGGTCCATAGGATTGTTAAACTAGCTACCAGTTTGTTAGAACCGTATTCTTCCTAGTTGGCAGTGAAATCATCCTTGAGGGAGGAGATGGTTCCATTTGCCTTAAAGGGACAATAGTGTACCTCGCCTCAAGAAGCTGTTATTGATCCCTGCTGTTCTGGACAATTTACATCTAAGACTTTGACCTTACCTTTTTAAGAAAAGTGATTGAGAAGGTGGCATAGTGGGTAGTTTCAGATGACCTCAGAAGAAGTAGATGATCTGGACCCATTTAAACTAGTTTCAGGTCAGGGTGTTGTACGGGAATGGCATTGATTGCACTGTGGCAGAGCCAGTATGGGAGTAGTGCAGATATTCTGGTTCACCTTGATACTATCATTTTTAACTTTCTCAACCAGAAACCATTTTCAAACCATGGGGGTTGAAAATGATAAGACATGGGGTGCTGCAGTTCTCCTTTCTCCATGTCAGGGAAGAAGAGGTCAAGCCTGAAGCGCCTAATTGATGGATTGTCATCCGTTCTGTTTAACTTCTATATGAGGCTGCTGAGTAAGGTCATCTTCCATTACAGGAATAGGCATCATCATTATATGAATGATACTGAGTTTTTTAACTCAACTTCTAGTTAATAAAACTGTGAAAGCTAAGGATTTATGGTTCCTTTACTGTTGGGTATTTATTATCTTTAATTAAAGGTATTTTTTAAAAATTAGGGGCCTCTAATCTTGTGTGTGTAGTTGTTGGATCTGTGATGTGTTGGTATAATTTTAGGGGCAAAGCAGACACCTGAGTTTGGCAGAATCTTGTTCCCATGTGACACCATTGTCCTGTTCTTTCTTGTTATTTATGAAAAACTGCTGCATTTCAGTTTAAGTAATTGTATTAGATATGGATATGCAACTCGGTGCCTGTAATAGCATCTGGAAATTACTTTGGGAAATTGGAGGAAGAGCTTCCATAGACTAAACAGCGTTAAGAAATGTGGCAGCTGAACTTGCTAAACAAATGGGGGTGTGACGAACACCTCAGAAGGACCCTCTTTAATTTCTTGGAATATAAAGGCAGTAGGAGAGAGATGTACTTTCAGATTTGCAAGACTCTGTTAATACAATCTTAAATTACTATAAAGCTAGAGCTAGTATGCTTTTTGTCTGTACTACATCACAAAGCTGAGGGTGCCTGAGAAGGTGCAATGCCTATTGCACATTATAGTAATAGTTTATTAAGTAACACATTTATTTATTTATTGTTTATTTATTGGTTCGCTTTATATGCCGCCCTTCTCCCGAGACTCAGAGCGGCTTACAATGCATTAAGCAATAGCCTTCATATTTTTGTGTATACCTGCTTAGTAGGGCTTTTGCCCCCCCCCCCCCCCCAAAGCGGTGTTCTTTTTTATACAAAGTCAGCTTATTGCCCCCACAATACGGGTCCTCATTTTACCTACCTCGAAAGGATGGAAGGCTGAGTCAACCTTGAGCCTGGTGAGATTTGAACTTGCAATAATTGGAGGCAGCTGGCAGCTTAAGTGCTATTTAACAGCGCTTTAATCCGCTGCTCCATCAAGGCTCTTTTTAAATGGAGCTATAGCTGTGAGTTATAAGTGATAACCAATAGTAGCCTGTTGTTCTGTCTGCTTTTAGCTGATCTACCCTCAGAATTGATCTGGCTGTGTTATTTAGTCTGTTAATCTTGTAAGGAGGGTAATTCTGTCTCCTGATATCTGATTTAATTCCATTAGGTGAGTATCTCTCTATAATGGGTCAGAAGATAGTTGAGCCTGCATGTCTTCACCAAACAGCTCCATAGAACAAAACCAACTGTTTAACGAAGAATGCAGCTCAGCTCAGCTGTTTGGCGGAGGATGTTCAGGCTCCAAAAATGGAGGCAGCTCTGCTGATCTGTGCCTGCATGTCTTCTCTAAACAGCATTTTCCTGCTGAGACTTCAGCGTTGCAATCCTGGGATACACTGAAGGCTTGGGGGAAGGGGGAAGCCTTTTCAGCGATCGGCAGGAAAATGGAGAGAGGGATTTTCCTGCCTATCCTCCTATTCTTAAGCTCAGCAGAGATGGAGAATAGGAGGACAGGCAGGAAAATCCCCCTCCCCATTTTCCTGCCAATTGCTGAAAAGGTTTCCCCCCCCCCCCAAGCCTTCAGCATTGCAATCCTGGGATACCCCCAGCTTCCTGGTGCTGTTCTGGTGTTTGCACAGCACCGGGGTTGGGGAGGCCATTGGAAGAGCCCTGCTTCCTCTTCGCCTTGCCAGGGCGGTGGGTCCTCTGTTGGGCAGTCCCAAGCATCGTCCTGAAGCCTCCCTGCCACTTGGTTTGGGGCAGATAGCTGCGCGGCTCGCTCAAGTTGCAAACAACTTGGGGATTTGGGCTGTCTTTATGTGGCCAGTATGCCTAGAAGATGTCTGGTTTCCGATCCTGGTGAAGCTCACTGTTTGGGCTCCGGCACACTCTTCTCTTCTTGGGAGGTGGCTGCAGGTGCACAGTGCCTCCAGCTCACCGAGTCTCACCTGCTTATCTCAGCTGGCAGCAGCTCTGACCCAATCCAGGCCGCCAATGCTGCGTGTAAGAACTGGCCATGCAGATCTGCTTCATGGCCGTGCAGATGGAGCCCGCAGCAGCTGCTGCTTCACTGCGAGGGAGCCCATTTGTCACATTTGCTGGGTGGGGGTTGCCCACACAGAGGCTGGGCCTCGGGGCACCCCCCCTGAGCAGGTGCCGAGCTGAAGGCAGGGAGGGTTAGTCCCCTTATCCGGTTGCCTGCCCTCCACCGTTTCTTATCAAATGTGTGTGTGTGTGAGTGAGAGTGAGAGAGGGGGGGGGGAGGGAGGAGAGGAAGCCCTTTCAAACAGCATTGCCTGCAATTCTTGTTACTCCCCTCCATTTCTGTTTCTCTTTGTCTCTCTCTCTCTCTCTCTCTCTCTCTCTCATACACACACATACACAGACATTTGATTGCTTGAAAAGGACAGGCAGTGTTTTGCTTCTACCGTAAGCACACACATCCTATGATCTTTCAGAATTGCCTGCCTTTTTCTCCTTTTCAGCAGCTGGATAGAAAGGGGGGGGGGGAACAGATTCCAACGGGGCTGCATGGCTTGTCTGCCTCATTGTGCAGAGATAGAATTCCCGGCTCTCACTGGATCAGCTGATCCATGGGCTATGGTTTTAAGGGGCTGAGATGACCAGGGAAGGGAAGGGCTGTCTCCTAGGCTTGCCACGCCCATACCCTTTGCTAGGGCTTATTTTTGGGGTAGGCCTTATATTAGGCTCACCCCCCAAAAATTCAGGGCTTATTTTCTGGGTAGGTAGTATTTGGAAGGAAACACAGTAGTTTGGTATCAACGTGTGTTATATTGATTCTAGTAATGATGTTCTTGATGATTGAATTGCATGTTTCAGGGGGATGTTAGTGGAGGCATGGCCAAAATTATCGGTAACCCTCAAAAGAATTCCAATTTGCCAGGAAGCAACTTGAAATTGACACAAATAAATTGCATCCACAATTCCTTATTCCATTGTTATGATATGTAGGAATGGCCTTGGAAGATGGAAGAAAAGTCACATCTCAAACAATGGTCTTGTGCAGTCCAGTTCACAAATGGGGGCAAACATAGAAAGAGTTTCAGAAATGACCCTTCCTAGAGAGGAGGGGAATAATACTTTCAATCAGCCTTGCAAGTTTCTGTGTAATGTAACCTTATAATAAAGATAGTGCTGATGTTCCTTGTTGTGCTTCTTATCTGAACTAACTTGAAGAGTTAACATCATAGCGCAGAAACCTTGTTTTTGATGTATAATTTAACATATTCTTGTTTACAATAGAACAAATAAAAATGGCATAGATCTTAAAAAATGCAAGTAAATTTGTTTGGTAGCTGTAGCAGCAAAAACAAAACAAAACTTTAATACTAAATATTCAACAGTATGAAGAGGCATCATCTAGAATATAAACATAATAAAATTCATTCCAATAATGAATTTGAGAAAATTCAGGTTTTTGCTAATGCTGAATTCTATCTAAACCAGCAAATATTCACTTGCAATTTTTTTCCATTCCTAGTCCCAATTTAACAACTAAAACTAACCCTGTTCTGATTCATCAGTTTTCAAGGAAAAGATAAATTTGCTTAGAAGTTTTAGAAAGTGAAATCTGGTTGATGTGTTGATTACTGGCATATTTTGATAGGCAAGTAGAAAGATCATGTGATCTTCCTCTTGATACATGTGGATAAACTGATTTATAGGTATATATAAAATTCAAAGTAAAAAATTCATACAGCAATATATTAGTTATTACTAACATTATTGAATAAGCAAATTACGTTTTATGCAAATACCAGCACTCATGCACCATTGTTCCATTTGAAAAGTGATGTTTTGCACATAATTTTACAGGAATTGTTGGTCTGGATTCACCTTATGGTTCTGTTACACCTCCTTCTGCACATTTGGGTAACTTTGCCTCAAATCTTTCAAGTGGCCAAGTATATGCATCAGGAACTGCTCTTGGTGGAGCACCAACGGCTGCTAATTTTAATAGGCAGCATTTTTCCCCACTCAACTTACTGCCTCCGTGTTCCTCTGCATCAAACGGTGAGACTTTTGTGGCATTCTTTAAAAGATAATCAAATACATTAAGGTTCCCGGCAAATTTCATATCTTAGAGAAGAGTAGAATAAAGCTAATTGATAATAGTTGCAGTTAAGTTTTAATAACAACCCAAGAAATACTTTTATTTTATTCAAGTAAGCTGAATTCTAGAATAATGATTGAACAGTTTGCAAAACTGTACTGTGACAGAAGTCTCTCCAATTTCTATGTATATTTTCCCTAGATAGCATATTATAAATATTACAAGCTATTACTTCAGAGTTCTATCAAGTCTCTGGTATCAGAATTTATCTGTTTGCAACTGTTATTATTTAATGTTTAATTCATGTTACCCATTTTATTGAGTCTGGGAATTGCCTGGGATAAAAGCAAGTATTGGGAAGAAAGGTCGTTGAAATATTCACAGCAAATTCACTCTTCATATGTATTTGCTTTTAGAGCCACCTGCTCAACCAATGACTGCGGGAGTGAGAGCACCATCTCCAACCCCTTCAGCTGTTTCAATTGGGTCAGAAAAGCCCAGCAGTATGTCTCAAGACAGGAAGGTTCCTGTTCCAATTGGAACTGAGCGTTCTGCACGTATTAGGCAAACAGGAACATCTACACCTGCTGTTATAGGGAGTAATTTAGCTGCTCCAGTTGGTCATAGTGGTATATGGTCTTTTGAAGGCCTAGGAGGAAATCAAGGTGGTATGTATTGTCTTGTACTTATCTTCCAATAATGTATTATTGAAACAAAATGTAGAAAAGGAATAATTTAAATGTTAAAATAGAAGCTTCTCCCAGAAATGCTAGTATCAATTTTCTGGTATCTCCATATTAAAGAGCTAATTAATGCCATTAAAGGATTATTAGTATAGAATATAATTCTTTATTGCCCAAGTGTGATTGGACAAACAAGGAATTTGTCTCTGGTGCATAAACTCTCAGTGTACATACAAATAACATAGCACAGTAATAAGTCATAGATCATAAATCATAAGATACAACAGGTGATAAATCCTAAAATACCAATAGGAGAAGGTAGTAGGAAAGATAAGGATGGAAAGATGAGAACATGACAAGGATAATAACAATATATCCCACTACTGATATCTATTAATATCTTCAGGCATAAGAGAATGCTGTGGGAGTTAGGTGTTCAGCAGAATGATGGCATGGGGGAGGCAGAGGGGGAGGAACTATCTTTATGTATAGCTGTTTCGGCATGCAATGCCCTATAGTGGCATCCTGAGGGGAGAAGTTGAAACAGTTTATGTCCAGGATGTGAGCAGTCTGTAGATGTTTTCCGGCCCGCTTTCTGGTTCATGCAATATATAGGTCCTCAGTGGAAGTGGTTGCAGTTGTTTTCTGCAGTCCTAACTATCCCTTGAAATCTCTACTTGTCCTGTTTGGTGGCTGTTGCCAAACCAGACAGTTATAGAGGTACATATGACAGACTCAGTTGAAGCAGAAAGAGCATTCTTTGTTATGCCTTCTGTCAGCATTCCGAGTAACACATCCATCAAAAGCAGAACTCCGAGGCAGGTAGATTCCTCAAAGAACACATTAACACCTTCTTAATGATGGTTTCATATTAGGTGTCCATTTCAATTCCTGGAAGATTATAGAACCCAGAAACTTGAAGATCTCTAGTGTTGATACTGTGTTGCCTAGTATTGTAAGAAGTTGTAAAATAGGAGAGTTCTCCAAAATCTCCTATTATCTCTACAGTTTTAAGAATTTTCAGTTCCAGATTGTTCTAGCTGCACCACAGGGCCAATTGTTCTACCTCCCATCTACATGAAAACTCATTATTGTCTTGATGAGACCAATGACACACTTCAGTACTTTAACAGAGGGATTCTTCAAGATTCAGTCATTGGTATATAGAGAAAAGAGAGAACACAAGGCCCCGGGGAAGAGGGGGCTCCAATGCTCATTGAATGGGGATTTTGATGCAGGTGAAGATGGGGGCCAGTTAATCAACAGAGACTTTCAAGCAAGGAGTTACCCTGTCTAGGCCTGGTGCTTTTCCAGACTTTTGTCTGTGAATAGACCTCACATCTCTTTTTCTAGGATCACCCCAGGTGAGGGGCCCATAGGGATGGAGTCAGGTGTAGGAAACTTGGTTGTTGTTGGCATATCTGAGATGGAGAAGGTAGCGATGGTTGACAGTAGTGGTCTCTCAGTTATGTCCTGCTTTAAAAACTTAATGTTTAAATCTTATTGTGACATTTATGAAGCTAAATGAGAAGAGTGCCTTTTTCTTCAGTTTTTAGATCACATTATAGATTATATTAGAAACTAAGTGATAAGTTAAGTAACAATATATTAATAGTTATACTCTTTTTTTTCTTCCTAGATAAAGTAGATTGGTGTCACAGTGGAATGGGAAACCATATGATTCACAGGCCGATGTCTGATCCAGGAGTATTCTCACATCAAGCAATGGAGAGAGAGAGCACAGGAATTGTAACTCCTTCTGGTACATTCCATCAACATGTTCCTGCAGGATACATGGACTTCCCTAAAGTTGGGGTAATCTAACATTTAGATGATTGGCCAGGTTTTTGTTGTTTAAATGTTTTTTAAATCCTAAATAGCTAGGAAATGAGTACCAATCACTTCGTTAATATTTAAATCTTTCTTACATGTATCAAGAAGTAATTTTATAAAATATTTTCACATATGGATATATCTATTTTTAATTTTTGTATACTGCCCCAATTGCAAAATCGGGAGACATTAATTTAGGAATTCTCATTTTTTTAGCACATGTAATATAAATTAAGATCATTAGATTGCAGACAATTAATAATAGAAACTTCTCTTGAAATATGCATATATCTAAAACCAGGAATACAATAGCTTTTTTGTTTCTGTGAAGACATGAATAAAATAATTCATTATTCTATTCTTGACAGGGCATGCCATTTTCAGTGTATGGAAATGCAATGATTCCTCCTGTTGCACCCATAGCAGATGGTACTGGTGGGCCCATATTCAATGGGCCTCATGCTGGTGACCCAACTTGGAATTCGTTGATAAAGATGGTTTCAAATTCTGCAGAGACTAATGGCCCCCAGACAGTAAGTATCAAGAATATTTTAGATTAGTATTAGTAAAATACTAATTTTACTAATTAGTATTAGTAAATTTGAGAAAATTAGTTTGAGTAATAATGCAGTGTTTCATTGGGCCACTTCGTACAAGTGGGTAAAAAGATCATAGAAGAATGGATAGTTAGGTGAGAAGGGAATAGGATACTCTGAATAGCATAAAAACCTTGTCATTTTTTATTCTTAATGTTCGATATTTCTTGATTTTGGAGACCTTTATAAGTAGCAGATTTAGCCCAAATGTTAATTTCTTATTGATAATGAATAACAAATAAAAGTGGAAGTAATATTTCACACGATATACAAGTAGCATGCACATCCTTTTCAAAATGGATCAAACATTCCATGTTTATATAAGTTGAAATAATAAATAATAAATATTTTACTTTAAAGAGCAACCAATTGAGATAATTTACATACGTTAAGTGGGAATTAATGACAATTCTATTTATTTGTTTGCTTATTTGACAATTAAAGCTCTGCATAGTTTAAAATGTCTACTCTCCTCCCCAGGTTTGGACAGGAACATGGGCACCACATATGAGCAGTGTACATATGAACCAGCTTGGTTGAATCCAGATCACCTTCGATAGCCTGAAGATTTTTTAATTTTTTTTGGTTTATAGGAGACTACAGATGGCAAAAGCAGTTCTCCTCAACTTTCAAATTATTCTTCGGTTGTATTGGACTGAAGTGTGTAGGCTTTTCAGAAGAATATACTGACACTTCTCTGTAAACATTATGACTGCCCATTCCACCATATGGTTCATTTTAGCCTTAGTTTCATTTTCTTTCACCCTTGATTATTATTAATTTGGACATAACTTTTTTTTGAGGCTGTTCTTTGGCTGGTTGGTTTTTAGTACTGTAAGCTGCTTTTGGGCATACACAGAAATTTAGCAAAATTATGTAAACTTGATCCTGTTTTAGAATGGCAGATAAATGTACAATTGTTTACATAACAGAAATGGATAGCAGAAGGTAATTTTTTCCGGTATGTCAGTATAGAGGCTCAACTTTAATGTGACAGATGTATCTTCATATACAGCAGTCTGGATGTTTTCTTCATACATTAAAATATTAATAAGTATTACTTTTCTAGTTGTGTAATTTTAAGTATGCATAAAATGGGCATTATTTTTGAGTTTCTTCCGTAACCTTATAGTAGGTTTATACAATGATATTTGATATTTATTCATTATAAATTTAATTTTATAAATGGAATACATTTAAGCAAAATTTTTCCCCTATAGCTACTCTTTAAATGTTGAACAAGACAAAAATACAAATACATTATATTTAGGCACTTCCAAAGCTCCCCCCTTCAATATTATTAATACATTTCAATGTTAAGATAGTCTAACCACATTACTACAAAGATGGGTTAATAAAATTACTGTGTGCAACTAGTTTGAAAATACTCCACCTTAGCTTTCTATTGTCTATCAGTTACTGGCAAGGGTTTGTTTTTTTTTAAAAAAAATCAGTCAGAATGAATTGGCCATTGTTTTCTGCTAAGAACTTCATTGATAAAAATGGCTTAGAAGATACTGAATTATCATGCCAAGGGAATAATCTATTCTGAAATTAATCTTGGTTAGATTTATTTGCAGGATTCCATATCAAAATGTATAATGTGACTCTGGATTACTTCCACTGCCTAAAAGAAAACATTAGAATACTAACTGGGAAAATCTTTTTCAATCTAGATTTTAGAAGTACCTATGGCAAATGGTGACAACTAATTATAATTGTTACCACCTGTCCCATGTACTTCTAAAATCTAAATAACAGATACGTTTGTGCATGTGGTATGTATTTTTAAATTTTATAAGCTGTCCTACTCAAGAGGCCAATGTCTATTCTTTGCTAGTTGAAAGAAATGAACTCTGTTACAGTAGCTGTTTCTTATATGGAATTACACTACAAGCTTCTACCTATCATTTCAGAACTAAGTGCCATTGAATTTAGTGGGGCTTTCTCCTACAGAAATAATAGCGTTAGTGGTTCAACACAAAGTTTATACAAGTGAAATTAAGATTACTTAGACCAGCTCAGTTTTTAGTAAATGCTAAACTGCTGTTTCAGGTGTAAAGCCAGCAAGAAAAATGACTTTCCCAAAGAATCCTGCAGCCTTGTTAATGCACATTTAGAAATGTTGAAAGATTCATGAATAAATAAGTTTGTCTGTATACATGCCATCTATTGGTGCTCTTAAAATAACCTTTCCATTATCTTTTACTATACTTAATGAAATATTTGAAATTGGCTGTAGCAAAAAGAATGTCTAACCAAATAGCTGTTGATGGAAAGGAGAAACACATACCAACCTAATTTTCAGCACTTTAATGGGTGGGGGAATAATGCTATTTAACTATTTTATATAATAGTTTTGCAACTATCTTTAGTTTATGCTTACTACAGCTAATTAGGATTATTTTTGCTTCTTTAAAATAATCCTTCAGCAGAGTAGTTGCTGCTTAGTATTTATTACAATAAAATATATTGTCAGGTTCAGCTAAGTTTCCTAGGATGTGGTTTCTTATTAAAGCGATCTGTATTTTGTTGACTTGAAAGCAAAAATATTAATAGAACAGATTGAAACACTTCATGTCTTGTTTATGAAATAAGCCTTGTCAAATTAAAGTCCTGGGCGGGTGGATACTAGAAGTCTGTATTAGGAACATTTTTGGAACACTTTTTATATTTCAAATGTAATGCATACTTGACCAATAAAGACAAGGAACATGTTCTTTTTTTTTTTTTTTTTTGGAGACCTTCTAGGTCTTTATTTTGAAACACATCCACAAACTATTTGCAATTAAGTAATTCATGGAACCCTGAATAGCTCAATGCATAATTCACAGGATTTTAAATTTGGAAAAACCATCTTACCCCATCCATACATAAGTCTGAATGCTAGTCTTATCTGAAGTACAGATCTGGTTATCAAAAATACTTTTATAAGTAATGGATAAACCGCAAAGCATGAGTATAATTAATCATAGTTGCATACAGAAGCAAAACATTTAATTTTTTAAAATTAATTTAATCATACCATACCATAATCACAGCTTTCCTAATAGAAGTAGCCTAAACATCTTTTTTTTCCCAATTTTTGGACAGGCCCCTTTCTAGGGCTTTCCTTTCTTATACTACTCATTATCTTCCATACTATATAGATGCAGTTACACTTGATATACAGCTTTTAAATAGTATTTTCCTCAAAAAGTCTTGTTGGTAATTTCTTTTCCTCAGTTCTTGAACTTGTGCAGTTTAAACATTTGAAAACTGATCTTCTCCATAATTCCATATACATAGAGTAATACCACCAAGATTGAATTGAGCTTACAAAAAAGGCAAAGTATTGCTTCTCTACTGAAACCTAGAAAGAAAATAATACATCTTTGAAAATTTAGTAAAAGTAATATCCTGCTATAACCAAAATACTGTGGGCTGTCTAATTCCAAGTTAAATTTCTAACCTGTTCTCTGCTTGAGGCCTCAAGTACAATATGTGCTTTTCCTATGTGCTTTCCATACATATTGATGTTGTGATATGCGTGTCAATGACACATCCCGTGGGGATGCTATAATGAAAAATTACTGTACTGCACAAAATTGAACTAAATCACTTTTTGCAATTTGACATTTGTCCACATGTTGACATACGCAGAGACTGCTGGAAAATGCTATTCTGTCCATTCTGATAGTTTAGCTATAAACTAATTCATACTGAGCCCCCCTTAATCTCACATCCAATTGTCCCAATATATTAGAAAGAATATATTTCTTATATGCTTACAAAATGCTAACACAGACCACACAGGTACATACCCTGTTTCCCCTAAAATAAGACATCTCTTGATAATAAGCCCAATCGGCCTTTTGAGTGCATGGCAATAAGACCAAGCACTTATTTCAGGGTTAAAAAAAATATAAGACAGGGTCTTATTTTCAGGAAAACACGGTATTAGAAGGAACACAACTAGAAATGCATGAGATCAAGACATGTTTTAGTTTAGATTGTTGAACAAGAAGGAATGGGATTTAATAATGGCTCCTTCCTATTCTGTACTTTTAAGATTTTGAAAAATGTTTAAGTTGTGTAGATAAAGCTTCATGATTTTAAGGATTCTACATTATAACTGTTACTATTATTCATCTTTAGGCAGTTTGATTAAATTTAAAATAATCCACTGTCAATTGGATAGGCAGCAGAGCATAGATGTCTCCAAAGTTTTGTCATAACGAATTCTGATTGTTGGGCTCCAGAAGAGCCTTCTCTGCCGCAGCACCTGCTCTTTGGAACATCTGCCTTCTAGGGTAAGATCTACCCTCAATCTCTTATCCTTCCATAGGAGCCTAAAGGTCTGGCTCTGAAAGTTGGCCTGGGGATCTAATGGGGGAGTTCAATTCTGGAGGTAGCTGCTAGATTGACGGCAGACTCCACCTCCCCACATGCCCATTTTTTACTAGTTATTTGATGCATTTTCTTTTTATTATACTTTTTATTTTATTGTTCTATTATCTTTCTATTAACTTTATTTATTTTTTATTGTAAGCCACCTATAGTGGCCCTATAGTGACATAGGTGGTAAATAAATTTAATAATAAAAGCAGAAAAGTGGCATGGGAAGATAAAGTATTACATGACCAGTACATTGAAAAAAAAGATAAAGAAGTTAACAAGACCTGGCAATGGCCAAATGCAGGAAAATTAAAGAGACAGGGAGACTAATTCTGGCTACACAAGACCAAGCCTTAACAAATGCATACAAAGCCAAGTAGCAACAGATGGCAAGTGCCACCTTTGCAAAAAGCTGAAGTAACAGCTGATGCAAGAAGATTGCACAGATTGACTACAAACAATGGTATGACAAAGGAGCAACAATGGTGCATTGAAAGATTAGCAAGAAATATCATTTGCCTGCAAACAAGAACTAGTGGGACCATAAAATAGAGAAAGTCATAGAAAATGAAGCTAAATTGCTCTGGACTTTAGAATTCAAACAGTTAATTCCTGCATGACACTCCAGTCTTAACAATTGTTAAGAAAGACCCCCCCAAAAATCTGGATAGTACAGATGGCAATATATGGAGACAGCAGAAGAGAAGGAACTGGAGAAAATAACAAAATACAAAGACTTGCAAACAGAAATAGAATGATTGTGACAAAAGAAAACAAAGATACCAACAATATCTACCCAGTAATTTTTGGGTACAATTCAAAAAATAATGAGCACCACTTGAATACCATCAGCTTTGATAAATTTACCATCAGTTAATTGCAAAAGGCAATTTTACTTGAAATAACTTACATCATGCCACAATATCTGTAAAACCAACATTTTCTTTATTGTGAAATTTATTTACTACTTACCATGGGACTACTCTGGAGAGTTAGCAACAATAAAATGAAAAAAAAGTGATTAAAAAAGTAAAAATAACGAGTAAATTTTAACTTCAGTTGTCATGCTCTGATAGTAGGGAAACAGTTCAATTCTCAGGATATATTGTCACTACTGATTTCAAAATGTCATTCTTAAAAAATTAAACTCCTTCAAGTCACCACAGATTTGATTGTGATCTTGTAATTTTGGCAGTAATGCAGAATACAATAATCCAGGAGCATCTTCCTGGGTTTTGTTTTGACATAGTATAAATTGGAGCCACAATATTTCCTGATGTGCTCACTGTCAGCCCTAGAGGCCATCTTTAACTTTGGATCTTCAGGGCTGCCACGCTCAGTGGATGGGCAAGCTGTAGGAAATGGGAGGGGAGTGGGTGGAGACAGTGTGGGATGTATAGCCATAATTTTTTCCCCTGGGAGTCAAGGACATTAGCCTGCACCTGGAGAGGCATGACTGGGAATCAACTATAGTTGGGACAGTGACCTGATTGGACCATATGATGCCCATGTGAATGCAGGGGAAGGGACTTTGACTTTACTTTGGGTGGGGAAAACCTAGCGGCTTTCAGATTCGGGTTTTTCCAGGTGTGCCAATATGACACCTCTAATAAAATTAAGCTTTGAGGAAAATGCCTGCCTCTGAGTTTTACTTCTGTTGGGGGTGTTACTTGGAACCCTGACACCCACATCTAAATAATAATCAGGGTAGAAGCTGCTTAGCTTTTGGAACTCTACCATTAAGTAAAAGAGCAATTTCATCATGAAATACCTAATCTCTTATATATAAGATCCTATTGCTTTTTATATTTAATATATAAAATATGAAACTTTCTTACCACTTTACAAGTGTTAATTTAATCCCTGAAATAATGCTCTTACAAATAAAACTTTTTTCTCTCATCTTTATTCCTTTTTCTCCCAATAACTGGTATCTCGGCACACCCTAAAATACTATTCCTCAAGACAAAACTCCAATATCTGATGCAGTAGAGTGCAATTCAGATAATGTTGTTACCATATAATGTACTGGTTCTCAATCTTTTCTTCACCATGGACCCCCTATAAATAAGTTTTGTGGCCCTGGACCATGGTTCTGACTCCCAAGATTTAAGATTTAAATCGTAACGTTTTTTCAAACCTTCACTGATCTCCTGTGACAACATTGTGGCCCTGCGTGGGTCCGCAGATCATAGGTTGAGAATCATTCTTATATTAAATTATATATATTGAATAAATGCTAACATCTTCATGATTATTTAATGTTATACACTAAAAGACTATGCTCATATTATCCCTTGAAATAAAGGACATGGTACCTACAAAAAACCTGAAGGATATACAACAATATTCTGCAACTATTATGCATAATCTTTCTTTTTGTAGGTTTGCATCAATTAGTATATTCTGTATTTTCAATATCTAATAAAACACTCAAAAGATACTTAGATAAAATTGTTTTTCCATTACCTGTTCTGCTGGAATGATCATCACTGAAATAACTTATGATGCTACAATCTGCCTTTCCTTTTTGGGTTATTCATCAATACAATTTTCTTCAGTATCTGCACCAATTCATACTATTACAGTGCAGATAAGATTTGCAAAATAAATGTAACTATTTATGATAACAAATTTAAGCAATAAATCCTTCATATTTTAAAAAGATTCTTCCATTTGTTCTTTTTTTTCCTACAGTCAGATTCATGGGTTTTTTTACAGCATGAATTTTAAAACTCAACAATATTTTAAAATTATTATTAAATTAAATCTTTCATACTTTCATTTTAAATTATTTAGAAAATTCTAGTAATGATAGAACAAAAATTGTTTGAAGGTAAAGAAATCAATTTCTAAAAATAACATGTTTTTTTAAAATACTTGGACAAATCTAATAGACATAATGGATCACTTAATTATCAAAGCAATTTCACAATATTGCAATAAACAAAAATATTTACATATGCTCAGCTCTACAGATGACCACATCACTGACTGTTTGGCATGATACTAAAATTGCTCATTTAGTTCAGTACTGACTGAATTTGTGTAAATAATCGAATTAAATTTGGATTTGAATTTGATATTCCACACTAAAAAAAATACGTCAAGATATTTATTTTATTTTCAAGAATCAAATGCAAAAATTAAACATGTGCCATGAACTGTACAGATACCTAGTGGGAAGTTAGGGAGTGAAATAACTTTTCACATTACAATCACATTTGCAAATAAATGTGAATGCTTGAACCAAAAACTACTGGTACTCTTCAACAAGAAAAAATCTCCTGCAGATTACTTGAAAAGCAGAGATCTAGGGAATACCTTTATAACCTCAAGTATCCAGATTATCACTGCAAGAAAGGTTTATAAAGAAAAATGTACCTAGACCTATAAAAGTTTTAAAACGGCCCTCTGGAAATTATTATGGTTGAACTGGCATGATAAGATGCTTATCTTGTTCTTTTCTGCTTATTTTTTGTAATCAAAAATGCACATCGGCATAGAAAAAGTAAAAAATTACTTATTAAAAACAGTAATAATCAAATGTGACTTTATAAAGGGATTCATCTCTCCCTTTTCGCTCATTTCATGCGAATTTCCTTGAGGATAACTTTCTGTAGTTTGGGGCTAATGTAGAGAGAGAGGGTATACTAGATAATATATGGCAGAGGGAGAATCAAAAATTTCAGTATAGTCAGCTTCAAGCAAGATCAAAAAATTGGTGTTATGCAAAATGAGGAAAATTTGGTAAAACAGATTAGAGACCAAAGCCAAATGCATATTAAAAGGTTGTATAACGTATTATTGGAAATAGACTCAGAAACGGAATTGGTTAAAGATTGTATGATAAAATGGGCTCAAAACTTTCAGGAATCAGTGATGATAGAAACATGGGAAAAGATCTGGGTTAGAAATGTTAAATTTACACAAGCACAAAATTTAAGAGAAAATTTTTATAAAATGTTTTATAGATGGCATTTGGACCCTAAGAAATTATCATGCATGTATCCAAATTTACAGGCTAAATGTTGGAGATGTGATGATGCAACTTATTATCATATATGGTGGACTTGTAAGAAAATCAAAGCATTTTGGATAAAGATTTGGTGGGTGATGCAGAATATTCTAAAAAAAAGGTTGAAATTTACTCCGCAATTGTTTTTATTGGGTATAACTATGGACTGTACAGTATTAGAGACTAAATTGATTTTAAATTTAATATCAGTAGCTAGGCTGTTGGTAGCGCAATACTGGAAGAAGGATTCTTTGCCTACTATAGAAGAATGGACATTGAAAGTAACAAATTTAGCAGAAATGGCGAAAATATCAGCGTATTTGAAGGACTATACACAAGAAAGATATATATAGGAATGGAGAAGATGGACTGAATATATTCAAAATACTTATCAGACAAGAAAATATCAAATAGCTTATGAATGAATGTTAAATTCTAGAAATATTATGTTATCTATAGTAGAGTTAAGGTTTCAGGGGGTGATTTGTAGACTAAGGATAGATAGGTTACTTTAGCTTATGACTGTTAATTGCAATACCCTGTATTTTGCTCTGGGAAGTCTGGGGGGGGGAGGGTGGGAAGGATTGTGGGGGTAAGGGGGGAGGGAAAGAGGGTGGGGGGAATACTTGGGGGGAAATCTTTTTTGTAAAACTTTTTAATAAAAAAAAAATAAAGGGATTCATCTCTCCCTTTTCGCTCATTTCATGCGAATTTCCTTGAGGATAACTTTCTGTAGTTTGGGGCTAATGTAGAGAGAGACGGTATACTAGATAATATACGGCACAGAGAGAATCAAACATTTTCTTTTTCTTTCTTGGATGACCTTCCCTGCAATGTCAGCCTTATTTGGGCTTCGTTGGAAGAAGCCTCGCTTTTTTCAGATCAAGGCTATCAGGAAGCAACATTTATGCCTTGAGGCCAGAAAGCATCGCTTTACACTTCTCGTTGAAAAAGTGTATTGCCTTATTCTTGTCCTTTTATAAGAGAAAACCAATCTCTATTTTTTTTAACCTAATTCTTCATCCAAATTAAATAAATTAGCTCATTCTTCATCCAAAGCGATTCCATGTGCCAAAAAAAAAAAAAGGGAAAAGGAAGGAGTGCACAGATGCGCACCGCTGAAAACTAACCGTCAACTGTACGGTCCTCCACTTCCGCTCAAGCAAAGCGCCAAAGACGCCTTCAAAAACCGGAACCGGAACTTTCAAAGGCTAGCGCCAGTATTTCTCCATCTTCCGCAACTTTTAAAATGCGAGGGTTTCGATTCCTAGAATTACCCAGCCAAATCTTATCCTAGGCCTTGTCGATAAAGCGGCTTTTCGCCTGAGGGCATGCGCATTCTGGCCAGCAAGATGGCGTCCTTTGCTGGAGCTAGAATGGCTGCTAGGGTCGCCTACGGGCTGCGCTCCCGCTCCTGCCTCGACGTCCTTTGCCGCTGTGGCGGAGCTCGATTCCTTTGTACACCTGCACCCGCCGGGGGCGTCGAAGGAAGCCACAGAGACCCTCCTTGGGTTGGGATCTGGTACGAGACGCTGTCTTCGTCGGTACCTGTAGCGACGGTAGAATCGGGGTTGATAGCTCTGCAGGTCGCATCCGGGCTGCCCTGGTGGTCCACGGTGTTGGCAGCTACCGCCATCCTCCGCACTGGCTTAACCCTTCCACTCAGCGTCCTCCAGAAACGCGTCGTCGCCCGCGTGAGTTCTGAAAGGAGGGGTTGCAATTCAGCATTTGCACAGAGGGTTCTTCTCCTTAATAGAATGTGCTCTTATTTACGAAATGTGGATATTAAAGGAACGGGTGACCATCCGAAGAAACTGAGATGCACCTTTTTTACACAGTGATGTTGAATTGTGACAGCATATAAACAGTAGAATTTAGATGAGCAGTCCAGATTCTGCTAAGACCTTTAGGCACTTGTGAAAAGGGTGTAGCAGCACAAAGACGGTGGTACCTTCACGGCCATTAATCCGATTTTATTTTATTTTATTTTGTATTTGCATCCATGTGGGCACATCTTCAGCTCCTGAACTTCTAGCCAGTAACATTCACTTTGCCTCATCTAGAAATAATACCAGATATGTGAAGCGATAGACGCGTTGAGATTTATGGAATACATTTTGTTTAATTAAATTATGTAAGATCTCATTAGTCTGGATAAATATCTGTGTTTCTTACTTTCCTTTCCCTTTTTTTCTTTTTTATTGTGCACAATATTTTTTCTTAGTGTATTCATCCTATTTGTCATCTTCCAGAAGGCCCTCTAACATTTTCATTTTGTCTGTTCATTGTTTATACTTTATGATATACACTAAAACTTCCATTAAAAGGGAAGATATCTTAACACAAATTGTGTGAAAAACGTCGCATGATGGACAGTGTAGTGTTAAGGTGCTGGTCTAGAAACTAGGAGCCTGGGTGAAGCATATATATTTAGAAGATAATATCTGAGAAAATATGTACTTTATATAATTAAGACTTCTGTGTCTTTTCAGCTAGTTAGAAAAATTGCAGCCTGAAATTGAATACTTAGCCAAACAGCTCCGTTATGAAGTTTCAGTTTCTGCAAAGCAATACGGTTGGTCTGAACAGAAGGCTAGGTAAGATGTCTCTAATAATCACAATAAAATACCGATATATGTCCTTCAGTATTTCATATTTGGATTGGTTATCTGAGAGACAAACATATTTGTAAGATGCTTGTACCGTATCCTAACATGGTCTTTATACAGTAATCCTATTATAGGTCTTGCTCTGGGATTTGGCCTCCTTTTCTATATTTTTCTTTCAGCTATTTGTATATTTTCTTAGCATTTCATCTAAGTAAACTCTTTCTTCTGATCTTTTCTCTTTTATTCAAAACATTTTCTTTACCCTCCCAATAACTGTTCCCAGATATGACATATAACAAACAAAATCTATTTGAAGCGTTTATTTGCTCAGTTTTTCTGCCAAAGAGTTCTCAGAGTCACTCTCATATCAATTACAATTAAAGAATGCAACCCCTGTTTTCAGGTATACAATATAGAAGAGGATATACAATAAGAAAAAGGGCATGAGAACTGAAGAATAAGTTAAGTCTCGAAATTTTACAGTATCTATTCTTACTATGATGATCAGGAATAAAAATAGAATGTCATTAACCATTACTTCTCTATGAATAATTATTTTGGAGGCTTTTTGCTGCCATCCTTAAAATTTTAAAAAGCAGGCGTCCATAATGTTATTGAATGATCTCCTACAACTTATAAAAATGCTGAATAGCTGCTCTTGAAAATCAAATGTTTTCCACAGGTTAGTTACATTTTCAAAAAATAGTCCAAAATTATCAGTAATAGTTCCATAAGGAATAACTTTAATATAATGTGCTATTCTTTCTTACCTTAGTGCTAAATTCTAATTCTAATCAATTCCCTTATTGCAACATTTTGTTATGCCCCCTTCTGAATCTGCAGCGGAAGATGAACTGACAGTGAGTGAGAGGGCAGCTCAGTTGGCCTTGGAGGAAACTGGGGAAGGGCAGAATCAGTCTGGGCAAGGCTGTTCAGAATTGGTAAGGCCTGCAGGCAGGAGAGGCAGGATGAACAGGAGAGACAGAGCTCAGACGAGGAGCAAGAACCACCCCTCCTGATACAAGGGCTCGGAGAGTGCAGAGAAGGTGATCAGGGCAGACAGAGCAGGCTACTTGTGAGGAGATTTCCCCGCCCAGCTTCACCAGGCATACTTGGGGAATGAGATTTAAGGAGACACTGTAGGGAGAGGCATTTGTTGGGAACAAACGCTGAGTTCCTGAACTGTTGTATGCCGATGTTTGAACTTGCCAAGAGTCCTTGCATTCCTTGTTGGCGTTCTGGACAAATTATCTGGATCTTTTTCTCTCTGAACTCGTTCTTTTGCTCTTGCTTTGCCAAATATATTTGGGATTTATTGCCGTGCAGCCTTGGTGCAGACAGCGCTGGGCTGGACTAATTGCAGCCAGAGGCTGCTTGAGGTTTGTATGGGGGTTTATTATCACTCTGCTCAAGGACTTGCCAGAAAAGTGGGAGTGTTTGGGGGAGATTTGGAGCAATGAAGGGGTGGTTTGAACTGCCAGCTGTGTGTATTATCTCTATGCCATCAAGGTAGACTTGACTTGCTATGTACTGAAATTCTACTAAATTCAGTAGAAGTAACCACTTTAGTTCATGGACTGTTCTGTAAATCTATAAAATGATCTTTTATTTGTCTTTCCATCCAGGGTATGCTATAGGAGAAATATAAAAAGAATAGTTTCAGAGTTATATATTCGAGATAATTGTCACCCTTTCAAGGCAACTCTACTCATATGGGTACAGATTCCAGTATGGATCTTTGTTTCCATAGCTTTACGTAATTTAAGTATTGGCAGAGGAGATTCTGAAGGTAATAGTTTTGTAATACTTCTTTAAATTATTGTGTTTTTTAAAATTCTTTTCTTTGTTATTTACTTTTAAGAAACATTTCTTTTCAGACTTAAGATTTTTTTTAGCTTTGCCATTAAATAATTTTTATTCTGAAGTTTATTACAGCAAGTAAGTATAATTCTCCACCAGGAGCCTGGTGGAGCAGTGGATTAAAGCGCTGTTAAATAGCACTTAGCTGCCAGCTGCCTGCAATTACTGCAAGTTTGAATCTCATCAGGCTCAAGGTTCACTCAGCCTTCCATCCTTCCGAGGTAGATAAAATGAGGACCTGTATTGTGGGGGCAATAAGCTGACTTTATATAAAGAAGAACACGGCTTGGGGGGGGGGGCAAAAGCCCCATTAAGCAGATATATACAAAAATATGAAGGCTATTGCTTAATGCATTGTAAGCTGCCCTGAGTCTCCAGAGAAGGGCGGCATATAAATCGAACCAATCAATCAATAAAAAAACAAACAAACAAACTTGTATACTGTCTGATTCCCAATGACTGGGTAGTTCACAATAGTCAAACAAAACATTGTAATAAAATGGAAAGTATGACAGATGGAATCTCACTCTTCTTCACTTTCATCAAAGGCTGGTGAAGACCCAGATTTTCACCAGCCTTCTGAGCAACAGTAGAGAAGGGCCATCTAAATTTTTCCAGAGTACAGGCACTAACATTTGTTCTTCGTGCAAGAGCTGGGAGTTCCGGTAGACTTCCAGGTTGTACAGTGCATGAGGATAGAAGTATAAATAATGTCCAACATAATTATTCATTTGTTAGTATATTATAATAGAGCAATAAGAATTAATCGGCAAAAGCTATTCATTGAATATTACTGACATTTTTTTAATCTGGTGCAGCAGAGAGCTTTTCATAGTGAACCAATTTGTGTAGTGGTTAAAACCTCAGGCTAAAAACTGGGGGGACTGAGTTCTAATGTCATTGTGGTTGCAAAGCTAGCACGGTGACCTTGAGCCAGTCACTTTCCCTCAATCCTGGGAAGCAGACAATGGCAAACCACTTCAGAAACCTTGTCAAGAAAACTGCAGGAACTTGTCCAAGCAGGCGTTGGGATCAACACTGATTCAAAAACACTTCCTATATGGGTATGAACACTGACTAACTCTCTCAGTGCAAACCACCTTAAAGGGATGTCATTGTGAGGAAGTAGGAGGTGGGAGTATTACTCTGTGTGTGCGAGAGAGGGAGTGAGACAGACAGACATTATCCAATAATAATAAAGGTCTGTGTCAGACGACCTATTTACCTTTGAAGCTACTGAATAATTAATATGCAAAACATGTAAGCATAATTATGCAAAACATGTAAGCATAAAAACATGTAAGCATAAGTGAAGTTGTGTAATTTAAAAATCTGAATTTAAGAGAAAAAATGCAATGACTTCTCAACTATTACTTTAGTCTAACCCATTGGTAGATCTAACTCTACCATTTATAGATCTAATTCAGTAAGAGAAAGCCAAAATCCAGAAGTTGCTGTTGCTAATCCTTTTGATAAAATCTGCTAGCAATCATTCCTAGTTTAAATTCACTTATCTATTCAGTACTAATGCTTTAAAGTATTTGCCATATTTACAATAAATAATATGCCAATTATTTGTGTGTTTTCAACAGGACTTTTAATTCAGGAGCAGTTTTCCACAGGAGGCATACTCTGGTTTAAGGATCTCACTTTACCTGACTCAACTTGGATTTTGCCAATCACTCTTGGACTTCTCAATCTACTGATAGTAGAGGTATTAAGCCTATTATAAAATCATTGGGTGAATTAGAAGCTGTTGTACCCCAAGTAGTGTAACAGCTTGTAATTTATTTAGTCTGTCTAAATAGAAAAGGATTAGGATTAGGATTAGGATTAGGATTAGGAATTAGAATAGAATAGAATAGAATAGAATAGAATAGAATAGAATAGAATAGAATAGAATAGAATAGAATAGAATAGAATAGAATAGAATAGAATAGAATAGAATAGAATAGAATAGAATAGAATAGAATAGAATAGAATAGAATAGAAATCGAAATCTTTATTGGCCAAGTGTGTGATTGGACACAAGGAATTTGTCTTTGGTGTATATGCTCTCAGTGTACATAAGGAGAATAAAATACATTCATCAAGAATAAAAAGATATAACGTTTAGTGATAGTCAAGGTTACTAATAAGCTATCAAATTGTACTAGGAAACAAATAAAAACAATATAAATTGAAAGATACAAGTAACATGATTATAATAAGTGGGAAAAGATAGATACTAGTAAGGAAGAGAAAAATAATAGTAATACAGTCTTAGTAAATTATTTGTCAGTGTTGTGGGAATTAATTGTTAAGCAGAGTGATGGCATTTGGGGAAAAAACTATCCTTGTGTCTAGTTGTTCTGGTGTGCAGTGCTCTATAGCATTGTTTTGAGGGTAGGATGTGAGGAATCTAGATACTTTAACAGCCCTCTTTTTGACTCGTGCAATATACAGATCCTCAGTGGAAGGCAGGTCAGTAGCAATTGTTTTTTCTGCAGTTCTAATTATCTGTTGAAGTCTGTGTTTGTCTTGTTTGGTTGCAGAGCCAAATCAGAGAGTTATGGAGGTGCAGATGATAGACTCAATAATTCTTCTATAGAACTGAATCAACAGCTTTTTGGACAGTTTGAGCTTTCTGAGTTGGCACAGAAAGAACATTCTTTGTTGAGCTTTTTTTATTACATTTTTGATGTTAGGTGTCCATTTTAAGTCTTGAGATATGATAGAACCTAAAAACTTGAAGGAGTCTACTGTTGATACTGTGTTGTCTAGTATTGTAAGAGGTTTTCTTCTAAAATCCACCACCATTTCTATGGTTTTGAGTGTATTTAGTTCAAGATTGTTCTGGTTGCACCACAAGGCTAGTTGTTCAACCTCCTGTCTATATGCAGATTCATTGTTGTCTTGAATGAGACCAATCACTATTGTATCATCTGCAAACTTAAGTATTTTAAGATCTTTTAAGATGCAGTCATTGGTGTATAGAGAGAAGAGTGATGGAGAGAGCATACAGCCCTGGAGGGCTCCTGTGCTAATTGTGTAGGTATCGGATGTGATTTTGCCTAGCTTCACCTGCTGCTTCCTGTCTGTTAGGAAGATTATGACCCATTTACAAGTGTGGTCAGGTACAGCTAGCTGATTTAGTTTAGTTAGAAGAATATCTGGAATGATGGTATTGAATACTGAGCTGAATCTACAAAGTGGACCCTTGCATAGGTCTTTGGAGATTCAAGATGTTGTAGGATGTAATGCAGAGTCATATTAACAGCATAATCTGTCGATTTATTTGCTCGGTAGGCAAATTGCAAGGGGTCTAACAGTGGATTTGTGATTGTTCTCAGGTAGCCGAGCGCTAGTCTTTCAAAAGTCTTCATAACTACAGGTGTTAAAGCAACCAATCTGAAGTCATTCAGTTCCTTGATGGAGGGTTTCTTTGGCATTGGGATGATAGTAGAGCATTTGAAGCAAGAAGGAACATAGCATATTTCTAATGATTTATTAAAGATGCGGGTGAAGACGGAGGCCAGTTGGTCAGCACAAGGTTTTAAGCAAAAGGAGTTATCTTATCTGGACCTGGTGCTTTTTCCTGGCTTTTGTCTTTGAAATAGACTGCACCTCATTCTCTGTTATCACCAAAGATGGTGGACCCAATGGGATTGGGTTAATGAAACGTCTTCACTGTTCTTTGAAAGAAAGGAAAGGAAAGGAAACACAATTTCTGTCATTATAGAAGATGAATTTACATCAAAAACCTTAGGCAACATCTATACTTATTGACATGATCTCACCTTGTCAATTTTTTTTAACTAGGGTTCAAATTTTAATTCTAAAAAATAAGGTACCCAACTCTCTTTTTTCTGTACCCCATGAAAGTATATCTATAATTCCTGTCAAAAAATACCTAAGTGGTACCTATGGGAGCAATCTTTAATGAAAGACTATTAATTTCTTTTTAAAAAAATTGCAATATTGAGGTAATAATTTACCTGCAGAAAGTGGACTCATTTAGTTGTCCTTCTCGCTTATCTCGGTAGTGAAAGGTTTAGTATAAACAAGTTATTTATTTCCAGATCTCATAGACAGAATTTATCTTAATTTCCAGAGCAGATGCTATGTAGATAGTTAATGTAAATTGCCAGATGGTTGTCTATGTAGATTTAATTGTAGACCTGCAGTCCATTTCTCATGTGGCTACATTAGGAACAAACTGATTTAGTATGTGTGGATATTGCCAATGGTTATATATTTCTCCATAATGCAGAGACTAACCTTGAGTCCTTAGTCTGAAATAGCTGAGACATTCTGGATCATAATAATAATAATGTAAATATAGAAATAATCATCTGATTTTTTCCAGAACATCATTCAGTAAATATAATCCTAACTGATATTTCTTCTTACTATTTCAAATTTGTCTTTCCAGATTTTTAGTTTAAGAAAAACTGAAACAACCAAGTTTTGGAAGTATGCTACCAACTTTTTTCGAGCCATCTCCTTGCTAATGATTCCCATTGCTTCAAATGTTCCATCAGTAAGTATGTTAGTACAGTATATTGTATTAGCTGCAAAAGGGTTTTGCTTCCAACATTGAACGACTTGATTAGGATGTTCAATGTTGGGAACATTGGGGAATCGTATTGTTTTTCCTTTGCAAAACCAGCAGTTTGGCAGTTCGATTTCCACTTGCTAAAAGTCCTTCCTTCTGAGGATGTATTTCTGAGGTAAAATGAGGACCCAGTTTCTTGGGAGCAATATACTGTTTTGTAAACTGCTTAGAGAGGCCTGTAAAGCACTATGAAGAGGTATATAAGTGTAAGTGCTACTGCTACTTTAATTGGTATTGCTATCTTATAAATACAGTGCTAGCTGTTTCCTGTATTGTGTGATGGCTAGTGGGGATTTGAATTCAAATCTTCCTCTTACCAAATCACATTTTCTATTTACTAAACCCATTATGTTCAACCAATGTTATACGTGCCACAAACAAAATTTGGAAATCATCTACAGATTATAAAATAAGACATTAAATCGTGCTACACATTATTGATACATATTCTTTCGCCATATAAATGACCTACTTGGAATAATGTCTTTGAGTCAGTCAAGGTAGGATATAATGTTCATATAAGCTGACTGGTGATAAATGGTTGTGAATTATAATGCTACATGGCAACTGAAAAAAATTATCTGACATTTTAAAATCAGTAATTTCAAATGCTGTGTATAAACAATGGTTTATGAAGCTTGTTTTTTAAGATGGCTTCCTATGTGGAAATTGCTGGATATTTCAGTCAGACATTCTAAATAGGATCTCATGGAACCATGGTTATTCACTATTCTTCATCCTAATAATATATGATACATTATAAAGATAAAATTAGAAGAGTATAATACCTTGTTTATCATTCAGAATTCCTAGGAAGAAAATGGAATAACACGTTATTCAAGCTTTTTTTTTAAATTTGTGGATATTTTTAATTAGAGATAATGTGATTAGTTGGCAATAGTACTACCCTATTTCCCCTAAAATAAGACATCCCCTGATAATAAGCCCAATCGGGCTTTTGAACGCATGCATTAAAATAAGCCGCCTCCCCAAAAATAAACCCTCTCCGACAATATTTAAATGCATGCGCAGCCAGTTCCTGCCATTTCCTCTGGTTTCCTCCATGCGCCCCAAAATAATAAGACCTCCCCAAAAATAAGGTCAAGCACTTATTTCGGGGCTCAAAAAAATATAAGACAGGGTCTTATTTTCAGGGAAACACGGTACTTTTATTCACTTTGTTAAAATTAGTATATCCTTTTTCCTTCTTTCGTTTCAGATACTAGCTTTGTATTGGGTATTTTCCAGCTTCATAGGCCTTTCACATAACCTTCTGCTGCGCTCTCCTGCTTTCTGTAAATTATGCCATCTCCCTCGGACCAAGTCTGATTCAGATACTCCATACAAAGACATTGCTGCTGCTTTGTACATGAAATATTTCTTTAAGTAAAATACGTCTCTGCAATTGAATCAAATGATTTTTTTACTGTATTAAATTGTATTAGGAAGCTAACTTTGTTAGAGTAGAGAAACTTTATATATTCCCTTCAAATAATTTTTTGTCAGCAAGTAGGAGACAACAGCCTAAAAAGTATTAGCTTTCAATTCAGTGTATGGTTTTAATTTATATAGAATTTCTGAAAACTTGCAGCTTTTTCTGAAAAATCATTTCTTGTTCTTCTAGGTGTTTTAATATTATGTATTAATGTTTTTTTCTTAATCATTTTGGCATCTTAAATTACAAACATTTTTCAGTATGTGTATAACATGTTCATAAAATCATAAACTGGTTTTCAGATATTTAAGAAGTGACTTAGGAGAGAGAAAAACTCACATCCTATCTTCTGTGTCACATCCTAACTCATGTGAGTTGCTGACATGTACGCTCATGCATAGGGAGATATCTGGTTGCCAAACAGAAAAAAAAACTTTAGGGGTGGAAGTTAACAGTAAAGCTCCAAGTAGCTCTCATTCAGAGGATTTCCTTGAAATTGACCACATTTCTATCCAGACATCCTCTGGAAGACAGTAAGTTTGTTGCACCATATTAGTCTAGATGAAGTGGTTAAATATATATTTTACTTTTATAACACCTACAATGATTTACATTGCTGTATTTAAAAAAACATTGAAATATTTTAGCAATGGGTTATAAATATACAATTAGAAATCAGAATTGGGGAAGACATTACATAAGGGATGGTATCTAAGTTTAAAGAAGACAAATCTTTCTTTAGCACTCTTTGTTTTCTAGCAATGCCAATAAATGACTTGTGACAATTGTTCAGTGTCTCTACTGGCTGCAGTTTTAGAAGCAGCTCTTTTAAGTATAGTTATATTGCTTTAACTGTTCATATACCAAACACCAATTTATGTAGAAGAATCTAATGGAACTTTCATAATATTAACCATGAGAGCATATTTCTAATCATGTGGGATATATTTTTAAATTTTAAGGAAAATAAATGTTCAACAACTAGTAATCATTCTCCAATCTAGATTAAACAGAAAAAGTAAAGTCATCATTTGGCTTCATAGCTCTCTATAGAAAAGGGAAAATAAATTAGCCCAATTAAAAACTCAGTTGTTGAACTAGAACTTTGAAAATGGCATTAGATATATTTAATTCACAAATAGTAGTATCCTGAATACCTGCTGTTGTGGTGGACAGCTTTTCCATCCTTTTTTGGCATGTGTGAAATTTATTTCGGATTTCTAATTTTCCTAATAAGCCTACTTTCACACATATATTGAAATAGACAAATGTAACCGGTACATCATATTAAGCACTTTGCAGTGACTTGATCAGTCTCATGATCAATTCACTGCAAAGTGAATTAACAATTAGGCATAGTGAGGCATATTGTGATGCTTCACAATAAAAAGGTTTCCCCACTCAATCCCAGCTAGGATTGTTCCAAACTATACGGCATCAACCAAGCTTTCACTGTGCCATAAGTAATCTAACTTCTGGAGATGGATGAAAATACTGCTGTGGCTAATTCGAGAAACGGACATTGCTTACCTGAATGTCCCTTCTAGGCGCGCTGCTGGAGAATCCAAAGCTTCGGGTTATTCAATAGTCTAGTAGCCAGAAAACTGAATGTGTTCCTTTAAGAATTCTTCAGTCATGCCCACTTGCTCGTCTGAGCGTCAGTTTTGTTCACAAAGAAAGGTTCATGAAGACAGGTGGATAAATGGAGGAAGACCCAGCAGCCTTACAGGGCGGGTTGGATTCTCCAGAAGCACGCTAGAAGGGATGTTCAGGTAAGCAACGTCCATTCTCCACGGTGCTGCTTGGAGAATCCAAAGTATCGGGATATACCCAACCAAGTTCTAGTCAGGGAGGGATGAAGGCTGCTCCACAGTGGCTGAAAAAGAACACAGTTTGTAGAACCCGTCGGCCGAATGATGCTTTCGCCGAGACAAACGAGTCCACCTTGTAGTGACAAATGAATGGGGTTAACGATGTCCAGGTGGCCGCCTTGCATATGTCAAAGACAGAGGCTTGAGCAGCCCAAGCGGCCATGGTAGCCTTGCTCCTCATAGAGTGTGGAAGGATCCGGGCAGGAACTGGCCTGTTCCAAAACATGTATGTCTTGGAGATGCAGGCTTTCAGCCATCTCCCAATGGTCGAAGAGGACACCTTTCGACCCATTGTTGCAGGTAGAAAGGAAACAAGGCTTCCAATTTACGGAAATGCACTGTCCTCTTAATGTATCTGTGCAGCGCCCGATGAATGTCCAAGGTGCGCCAGTCAGCCTCCTGCGGGTGTCTCAGTTCCGGGCAGAAATCTGGGAGGACCAATTCCTGCGCTCAATGGTAAAGGGTATTCACTTTGGGCAGGAATGAAGGGTCCATCCTTAACAGGACCCTGTTTGGGTAGAAGATGCAAAGGTCCTCCCTGACAGAGCGGCAAGTTCGGACACGCGGTGAGCCGAGGTTATCGCCACTAAAAAGGCTTCCTTGAGCATAAGGAAGCGTAGGCTGATAGACCCCAGCGGCTCAAAGGAGAAACACATAAGGACTTGCAGAACCAGGGGCAGGTCCCAGGTCGGGTAGTGATGAACTACTGGCGGACACAGGTTGGATGCTCTGCTCAGAAGCCCTGGTCTTTGGAACTTGCAAGAGAGGAAAACTGTTAGATGTGGTCAGAACAGAGCTCAAGGCTGTGACCTGGCGACATAGGTGTTTGGGGCAAGCTGTTTTTCAAGCCCATCCTGAAGAAAGTCCAGCACGTCAGATGGTAGCGGAACTAGGATCAACATGGGCCTTGGAACACCAGGAACAGAAGGAGTTCCATGTTGTTTTATAGAATTGGCATGTAGATGGACGCCTGGATCGTGGGAATCACCTGCCCAGAGACATTGTCCCTCCTCAGGAGGATCATCTCAAGTGCCAGACAGTCAACTGGAGCCATTGTGGCTCTGGGTGCGATATGATCCCCGGGCTGAGAGAGATCCTGTCCTCTGGAATCCTTCAGGGACAGGTGACAGTTAGAGTTAGAAAGTCAGCATACCAGGTGTGGCACTGCCAATGGGGTGCGACAAGCAGGACGTCAGCCCGTTCTGCCAGGATCTTGCGGATTAGCTGAAGTATGAGTGAGAGAGGAGGGAAGGCGTATAGGAGACTTGGAGGCCAGGAGCTGGAGACTGCATCGACCCCTTCTGCTTGGGGGCAAGGATACCTGGCAAAGAACCGAGGGAGCTGGGCATTGTCCCGATGAGCAAACAGGTTGAGGACAGGCAGGCCAAATCCTTGCGACAGTTTGCGGAAGAGGTCCAGATAGAGGTGCCACTCGGAATGGTTGAGTTGCTGTCTGCTCAACCAATCCGTGCGGACATTTGTTGTCCCCGAGATGTGCTGCGCTGCAAGAGACAGCACCCTTCGTGGTCACATTGTCTGTCTGGATGAGAACATGCTGGCCAGTCACAGAGGATTGAAAATGGAGCAGGGCCAGACGGATCGCACGGAGCTACAGCCAGTTGGCTGGGGTCTATCGTTACTGTGAGCCTTTGAGGTTCCTGAAAGAAACAACCTTTCTCCAGGGCTAGCGACAACCACCATTTGAAGGAACAACAAATGTTCAGTGGGAGTAGAACTTGTGCAGTGGACTTGCTGCGATGGGACCTCTGGTATGGAAGCAGGAACCATTTTAGCTGCCGGGAGTGAAATTGTGCCCACAGGACAATGTGGATGCACGATATCATCTTCCTGAGCAGGCAGGACAGGAGAATTAGGGGCACCCTCTGGAGTGCAAAGATTTGAGAGATCAAGGATGTCATGCTGAGCCAATGATCCAGAGACAGGAAGACTTGCCCCTTCATGGAATCTATGATAGTTCCCAGGTGAAGAATGCATGTAGTGGGCTACAAGTGGCTTTTTGGTATGTTGAGAGAAAAGCCGTGTTGCTGGAAACAGTGGCGCACTACCTCTAGGTCCCGCGTGGCCTGGGTTTGTGATGGTGACTGGATGAGCACATCGTCCAAATAGCAAAGGACTCTGACTAGTAGTTGTCACAGATGGGCAGCTACTATTGCCAAGATTTTTGTGAACATCCTGAGAGCCAAAGAGAGCCCGAAGGGCATGTCCCTGTAATGAAAATGTCGGTTATGGTAAAAGAAACGGAGGAATCGTTGATGGGACATCCGAATAGGAATGTGAAGATAGGCCTCCTTCAGGTCTACAGAGGTCATCCAGTCTGTTTCGCGAATGCAAGCCAAGATGGGCTTGAGCGATTGCATCTTGAACTGGTGGTATGTAATGAACCTGTTCAGGTCCTTGAGGTCCAGTATCCCTCTGCAACCCCCGAGTTTTTGGGGACAAGAAAAAAGATGGAATAGAAACCGGTCCCACAGTGTTCTGTGGGAACCGGCTCTATGGCACAGATCTCGAGAAGGTGTATCTGCCTCCATTAACCTCCATTTGTTTGGATTGGACGACACCGGGCATTGGATGAATCGGGAGGGCAGGCAGGAAAGAAACTCCAGGGTGAGGCCCAGCCGCACTGTCTGCAGGACCCAAGCATCTGTCGTGAAAGCTTCCCATTGATTGGTGAAATGATGGAGGCAGCCACCAATGGGAAGACAGTTCTGGGAATCATTTGCCCCTCGGAGGGTACAGGTCTCCGTCCCGCTGAACGGTCGCTTGACTGGGGGGGGGGGGAGGTCGTCTGCCTCGTTCCCTGAAGACAACTCTATCAGAGGAGTGGTCGAACCCCTGGGTGTAATGTTGGTTGGAAAAGGACCCGGTGGGTCTGGCATCGGTTTGAAAGGGCTGCCTGGGAGCATAAGGAGAATACCTGCAATCGGGCCATCTGTATGATGAGGGCATGACCTTGCATTTATCCTTGTCCTCAGTCAGAATTGGGTCCAAGGCTTCCCCAAAGAGTCGTGACTCTTTGTACGGTGTGGAAGCCAACCGCCATTTGGACTTCACATCTGCTGTCCAGTGCCACAGCCAAAGTAGGCATCTAGATGTAACCGTGGACACTAAGGCGCGAGATGCAAATTTTGCGGGATTAAGGGAAGCGTTTGCTGTGTATTCCATCACCGCCACCAGTTTGTTGACATCCTGGTGGAGCCTCATGTCCTCAGGAAGCAGACGCTCCTGAAGCTAGGAGAGCCAAATTAGAGATACCCTACTGAAAAAGGACACTGAGGTGGCCACTTTTATGGCCCAGGCAGCGGCATTGTGAGTCTTGCGGAAGGTGAGTTCAGCCTTCCTATCCTCCATCCGTAGACCACCAGCAATGTCGTTCAACAGTATGGTTGAGGAGGTCAGGTTAGCTACAGGCGTGTCCACTGTTGGTAATCGTAGGGGGTCTTGGAGGCTAGGGCCAAACAGTACAGCATTTTGTCCGGATCCATGGGGGCCGGCAGAGAAGAGGGTAAGGTCCAAGAGTGCTGGATCACCTCCGTAAATAGCTGAGGACACGGAATGAAATCTTTCTCAGCCTTAGGTGCAGTAAACAAGGTATCATGAGGCTGTGATGTCTCTTGTTGATCAGTGCAGCCAAGTCAGCCAAATTAGTGATTATTTTGGCTTTATGCAATAACGATTTAAAAAGAGATGGCCAGAACAGGCCTGAAAACATAAGTTTGTCCAGCAACATACCCTCATCATCAGAGAACTCCATATCACGATGTTCATCATCATCATCATTTACTGACGACTCATCAGTATGCCCATAGTCTTGATGGGAAGGCTTGTGGTGCGCTGTGGCAACATACTGGTGTGGGGCTGGATGAAGAGGGGGTGGATGGGGTGGAGAAGGAAGATGAATCTCAGACAAATTAGCATACTGCACTGGCTGTTGAATGTTAGCCGCTAGAGTCCTGGAAATGGTTTCAGAGATAAGTCATAAGGAAAGGCAGGTGGAACCACATCCCCAGTGCGTAAACCTGCGGCTGTGGGAGTAAAGGTCGCCTCAGGAGGAGGACGCTGAGGATGGAAGCTAAAACAAGAGAGATCCACAGGACCCACAAATGGGATGGATGCAATCTTGAAGGCTTGTGCCAACTGCGACAACAGAGTAGGAGCCAACTTGGAAGGGACGCTCAGGCCGTCTGCAGGTAGAGATGGATGGCGCGAAGTGGAGGTTGTAGCGAGATGGTCGCCCGAAGCGGATTGAGAATGGTGAGAAGATTTCCTCGCCTTTTTGAATTGGTGTTTCAAGACCCTGTGCCTCCTGGTGGCATCCTTGGCAGCAGCTGCTGATCTTTTAGAGCCCCCGTCTGATGGAGTCTTTGCGGCGGCAAGAGTGTGGGCGGCGTGTTTCTTAGTGGTCTTCTTAGAGCCACAGTGGGTAAAGGCTACGTCTCAGGAGAACTGTGGCTGTGTTCAAAGTCACAAGATAGCTCGCGCTCCGCCATGATGTCAAGGCGTGTCCCACGTTTTACAGGTGTATTGGAAATAGTCAGTCCTTTATGAAATTATATTGATTGATTTATTTTTAATTTTTTAATTTTTTTTTAGGAAGCGGAGGAGGGGAGGGGGGACGCGCCAGTCAAGCTCAGGCAGTCACTCCCAGCGCGGTCCCAGCTTGCCCCTTGAGAGACACCAAGCAAGTTCCAGCAAAGCTGAGAGGAATGCCAGAGAATAGCTGCACTTCAAGTTCCTTCCAAGCAGCCGAGAACAAGGAGAGGCAGCTGTCAGCAAGACTCTCTTATTGTAGCCCCACCCCGTCAAAATTGCGCTGGGACACTCCCGTCTGGTAGCGCAGCCGCAGTGCTGTTGCCAGGCAGAAAAACCCATCCAGGGTTTTTCTGCCTGGGCCCTCAGCGCTGCCAAAATTGCGATGGAGAGGCAATTGGCGCCAAAATTAGACAAAGCCAGTCGGAAACCTCGCCGTGGCTTTTCTCACAGTTCAGGAGCGCGCGATCACTCAGAAGCGCTCCCAGTGCCACAACCAAGCAAACAGAGATTAATTCACATAGAGTGTGCCACTGAGAGCAGGGCAGGGACTCACGGCTGCCCAACACTGAAGTGGAACTACGAGGCGGGGGCGGTATTGCCAGCAAGCTGGGGAATCATCCCATACGCCGGCAGCAGGTCTAGACGAGGAGAGGTGTCGTATGATTGACAGAGCTCCTAAATGCTGCATAAAGATCAAGCGGGCGGTATGCTTAGTGATGATACGCAGTCCCAGAGAAGACCTAGCTCCAACTTAAATCGAAGAAAAAAAGAAAATGAAACATTCAAGGGAGACAATTCAAAGCTTCGTATTCAATGGCCTAACAGAAGACCAGAGCAAAAAAAAAGACGGTCTCACTGGCTCGACTGAGTGAATAAAACTGACGCTCAGATGAGCAAGTGGGTGTGACTGAAGAATTCTTAATGGAACACACTCAGTTTTCTGGCTACTAGACTATTGAATAATCCGAAGCTTTGGATTCTCCAAGCAGCACGCTGGAGAAGCTGATTTATACAGTGGTGTTTAAAAGTTCATGAATCTTTTTGAATGTTCAATATTTCTGCAGAGCCTTGATGGAGCAGCAGACTAAAGTGCTGTTAAAGTAGCACTTAGCTGCCAGCTGCCTGCAATTACTGCGAGTTCAAATCTCACCAGGCTCAAGGTTGACTCAGCCTTCCATCTTTCCGAGGGAGGTAAAAATGAGGACCCGGATTGTGAGGGCAATAAGCTGACTTTGTATAAAAAAGAACACCGCTTGGGGTGGAGGTGGGCAAAAGCCTTGCTAAGCAGGTATATACAAAAGTATGAAGGCTATTGCTTAACGCATTGTAAGCCGGCCTGAGTCTCCAGAGAAGGGCGGCATATAAATCAAACCAATAAATAAATCGAACCAATAAATAAACATGACCTGAAATACTCTATACACAAGTGTAGAATGTTGTTCTACACACAGCTCCTAAAACTAAATATTTTTGTTCATTACTTTTTTATTGCAACTTTTGGTTTGATTTCTATTTAATGTATATAATTTATCATACTATAAAATGCCAAAATGTCATTCTCATTCAGTGGCAGTGTCTTCTAATTTTAATATAGAAAGCTAAAAGCTTACAATTGTTTTTGTTAAACATATCTTATTAGACTAATGCAATTAGTCTTGACTAATTGCATTATCCATTGCAATAGATAATAAATTAATGTATTAACTTCTGTCTTTGCTTATACAGTCTCAATCTATTTGGAACCATATTTATTTTATTTATGTATGTATGTATTTATATCCCATCTTATATTGTTTTTATAAATAACAATTGTATTATTTATTAAAATTGCTTGCTACCGATTTCACCATGAAGTGAACATACTACTCCTTCCTCCTATTTTTCTCACAACCCTATGAAATGGGTTCGGCTATGAGTAACTTGACCAATATCACTCAGCCAGCTTTCATGCTTAAGGAGAGACTAATTTCTCCTAGTTTCTAATGTGGTGTCTTAACCATAAGACTAACTGGCTCTCAAAGAAGTATACCTGTATTTTTTGGACTATAAGACACACTTTGCCCCCCAAAAAAGATGGTGAAAATCTGGGTATATCTTATAGTCCGAATGTAGCCTCACCCACCTGCTGGCCCCACCCTTTGGCCTCTGCCTCCCAGCAATTTACCTCCTTGCAGCAAGCAGCCCGTTTCAGCTTCAGCACAGCCTAATTAGCACAAGCAGTTGATTTTCTGTTAGATCGGCTTCTTGACTCTCAGCTGTTTCAGGCTGCAGGGATTGCCATAGCCTATTGCTGCATGGGCCTCCTGCAAGCAGGAAAATTGCTGTGACACAGATTTTTTTTTCTTGTGCTAATCAGGCTGAAAACTGAACTAAAGCAGGCTGTTTATTGCAAGGCAAATTGCTGGGAAGCAGAGGCAGAGTTATTGTGAGTGTTTTATGAGTCTTATTTTCTTCTTTGTGTCCTTTTGTTGTAAAATTTCTGTCTAGAATCAACAACTAGCTGGAATTTAAAAAGCATTTCACTAACTTAATTAAAATGTTACCTGAAGGAAAATAAGAAAGAAAAAAGCTTTACATCTAACAGCCTGTGTGCTGAATAACGTACTGATTCTGATTACAATACCAATCTATTTTAAAAAAAACTTAAAACAGTTCCAAACTGGTAAAATGTCATATTATTTCCCATATCCATGCACTAGCGTATATCTTGTTTTCCTCCCCCCAAAAGGTAGGTGCAGATTATAGTCCAGAGCGTCTTATACTCTGAAAAATACGGTATTTGTTTCCAACCACTCCAGCAGACAATCTTTTCCCAAGACCTCACAAATTCTGCATGACAATCCTCACTGAGGCCTGAAACATGTCTTTGGCAAATAATATTTGCCACTATTCACTACTGAATTAATAGTCGCTACTATCACAAACAACTGAATAAAACACTGTCCACTAAAATCAACAGAAACTCTCCTTGTATATCACAACTGTAGCCAGTGAATTTCATTATGGATTGGTCTCTTTCTTGATTTTTGCAAGAATGAGGGAAACAGTCTTCTAATTTTATTTGAAAACTTAAATATTAAATGTTAATAAAATCAATATTGCATTGCTTTGGTGATATGCCTGTGAATTTTAGTTAGTTGCTACCGATTGACGCATTTGTGCAGTTCTCACTTTGATACAATGCAGCACAAAAACTAATCTGGAAAGTCTGTTAAGTAGAAGTTTCTTCACAAAACTTCCTTTTGTATCTTCCATCAAAGTTACTGATTATAGTTAGGGAGTGTCTTCAGCATTTCAACATAGCGGTAGCGGTTATTATTAAAGAAGGTCTGGCTGTGATCCTTCCTGGTGAAGTGGGGTCATAGGGTATAGATGGATTTGCTGATCACGTGCCATGTGACAGCAGACCTACCCGAGCTACTCAATGTCATCGCTGCGGTGGCAGTTGACACCCCTAGATTGATAGTCTTGGGGGATTTCAACTTGTCCGTAGGTGGGGCATCTGAGGTGGCTCGGGAGTTCATGGCTTCCATGACAGCTATGGACCTGACCCAACTAATTCATGGCCCTACCCACACGGGGGGAAACACGCTGGACCTGATTTTTGTCTCTGGACAGTGGTTGAATGATCTTGAGATAGAGGATATAGTCACTGAGCCCTTGTCATGGTCAGATCACTCTCTCCTTCGCCTTGACCTTCAAACTGCTGCACCCCGCCGCAGGGAGGTGGAGCCGGTAAGATCGTTCTGCCCCAGGCACTTGATGGAACCTGACAGGTTCCAGATGGAGCTTGGGCCATTCCCTGAGGCTCTAACTCACGCCTCGACTGGAGAACTAGTGGCCGCCTGGGACAGGGCGGCCACTGGACCTCTAGATCAGGTCGTGCCTTTGCGGCCTCTGACCCAGCGCCAATCTCAACTGGCTCCTTGGTTCACTGAGGAGCTAAGGGAGATGAAGCGCCGGAAAAGATGCCTAGAGAGTAGTTGGAAGGCCAGCCTTTCTGAATCTGACCGGACACTGGTAAGATCTCATATTAAGAATTACTTAGTGGCGATAAAAGCAGCGGAGTGTAACTATTTTGCTGCTCTTATTGCGTCATCAGATAACTGCCCGGCCGCCCTATTTAGAGTGACCTGCTCCTTGCTCCATCAGGGAGCGCGGGAAGACCCCTTGGAGGATAGAACCGAGGATTTTATACAGTATCTGTATGACAAAATCACTCAGATTCAAGAAAACCTGGACTCCGACTGGATAGATTCAGGATGTCATCTGGGATGAGTTTGATCCTGTGACTCCTGATGACATGGACAGGATTCTGGGTAGACTGAACGCGACCACATGTTTATTGGACCCGTGTCCCTCCTGGTTAGTGCTGGCTTCCAGGGAAGTGACGCGAGGCTGGCTCCAGGAGATTATAAATGCTTCCTTGAGTGATGGTGACTTTCCCACCGCCTTGAAAGAGGCGGTGGTGAGACCTCTCCTCAAGAAGCCTTCCCTGGACCTGGCAGTGTTGTCTAATTATCGTCCGGTCTCCAACCTTCTCTTTGTGGCGAAGGTTGTCGAGAGTGTGGTTGCACGACAGCTCCCTCAGCACCTGGATGAAACGGCGTATCTGGATCCGTTCCAGTCGGGCTTCAGACCTGGGTACAGCACGGAAACAGCATTAGTTACGTTGGTTGATGATCTCTGGAGGGTGCGGGGCAGGGGTTGCTCTTCTGTCCTGGTCCTATTAGATCTCTTGGCGGCTTTTGATACCATCGACCATGGTATCATGCTGCACTGGTTGGAGGAGTTAGGGGTGAGGGGCACTGTACTGCGGTGGTTCTCCTCCTTCCTCTCCGACCGGTTGCAGTCTGTGTTGACAGGGGGACAGAGGTTGACCCCAAGACGCCTCATATGTGGGCTGCCACAAGGGTCGGTCCTCTTGCCCCTTCTGTTCAACATTTATGTAAAGCCGCTGGGCGAGATCATCCGTGGTTTCGGGGTGAAATACCATCAGTACGCTGACAACACTCAGCTGTACAATTCCACCCCAGATCACCCCAACGATGCCCTTGAAGTGATGTCCCGGTGCCTGGAGGCCATGCGGATCTGGATGGGGAAAAATAGGCTCAGGCTCAAACCGTCCAAGACGAATGGCTATGGTTTCCGACATCCTGATATAGTCAGATGACACCATCACTTGACTATTGGCAAATCACTGACCCCCACGGAGAGGGCTCGCAACTTAGGTGTCCTCCTAGACTCATGGCTGTCTTTAGACGAACACTTGACGGCCGTGACCAGGAGGATTTTTCATCAGGTTCACCTGATTTGCCAATTGCATCCTTTTCTGGATCGGGACTCCTTAAACACAGTCACTCATGCCCTGATCACTTTCCGCCTGGACTACTGTAATGCTCTCTAGATGGGTCTCCCCTTGGGGAGCACTCAAAGGCTCCAGCTGGCGCAGAGTGTGGCTGCGAGGGTGATTATGGGAGTGACATGGCGCTTTCATGTGACACCCCTCCTGCATGAGCTGCACTGGCTGCCAGTAGTCTCGCTCCCATCACCACCCGCGCAGCCACATTCTGGACCAGTTGGAGCCTCAGGGTGCTCCTCAAGGGGAGCCCCATGTAGAGAGCATTACAGTAGTCCAGGCGTGAGGTGACAAGGGCATGAGTGACCGTGCGTAACGAGTCCCAATCCAGAAAGGGACGCAACCGGCGAATCAGACGAACCTGATAAAATGCCCTCCCGGGCACGGTCATCATATGCCCTTCTAAAGACAGCCGTGAATCCAGGAGGACGCCCAAGTTGCGAACCCCATCTGTGGGGGCCAATGACTCGCCCCCAATAGTTAGAGATGGCGCCAGCTGACTATATCGGGACGTCGGAAACCACAGCCACTCGGTGTTGGATGGGTTGAGCCTGAGTCTGTTTCTCCCCATCCAGATCCGTACGGCCTCCAGGCACCGGGACATCACTTCGAGGGCATCATTGGGGTGGTCTGGGGTGGAGATGTACAGCTGAGTGTCATCAGCGTACTGATGGTACTTCACCCCAAAACCACGGATGATCTCGCCCAGCGGCTTCACATAAATGTTGAATAGAAGGGACGAGAGGACCGATCCCTGCGGCACCCCACATACAAGGGGCCTCGGGGTCAACCTCTGCCCCCCTGTCAACATGGACTGCGACTGGTCGGAGAGAAAGGAGGAGAACCACCGTAAAACGGTGCCCCCCACCCCTAACCCTTCCAACCGGCGCAGCATGATACCATGGTCGATGGTATCAAAAGCCGTTGAGAGGTCTAATAGGACCAGGACAGAAGAACAACCCCTGTCCCGGGCCCTCCAGAGATCATCCACCAATGCGCCCAATGCCATCTCCGTGCTGTACCCAGGTCTGAAGCCCGACTGGAACGGATCCAGATAGGTCGATTCATCCAGGTACTGAGGCAGCTGCTGCGCAACCACACTCTCAACAACCTTCGCAAAAAAGCGAGGTTGGAGACGGGACGGTAATTTACCAACATTGCTGGGTCTAGGGAAGGCTTCTTGAGGAGGGGCCTCACCACCGCTTCTTACAAGGCGGCGGGGAAGACACACTCACTCAAGGAGGCATTTATAATCCCCTGGAGCCAGCCTCGCGTAACCTCCCAGGAGGCCAGCACCAACCAGGAGGGACACGGGTCCAATAAACATGTGGCTGCGCTCAGTCTGCTCAGTATCCTGTCCACGCTCTCGGGAGGCACAGAGTCAAACTCTTCCCATATAATATTCCGAAGACCTGCCCCCGTCATCTCTCCTGGATCTACCCAGTCAGAGTCCAGCTGTTCCCGAATCTGAGCGATTTTGTCATACAGATACAGTACAAAGTCCTCAGCTCTACCCTCCAAGGGGTCCTCCCGCACCCCCTGATAGAGCAGGGAGCGGGTCATCCTAACAGGGCAGCTGGGCGATTATCTGATGACACAATAAGAGGGGAAAAGTAATTTATCTTCTCCGCTTTTATCGCCACTAGGTAATTCTTAATATGAGATCTTACCAGTGTCCGGTTGGATTCAGAACGACTAGCCCTCCAACTGCTCTCTAGGCGTATTTTCCGGCGCTTCATCTCCCTCAGCTCCTCAGTATACCAAGGAGCCAGGTGAGATCGGCGCCAGGTGTGTAACTTATGACATGCTATTCTCTTTAAAAAGTATTAAGTGAATTTGTATCCAACGAATTACACAAAAATAATTCATTCAAATATACTGTCTTGCTACAATAATGGAAGACCATGAAATTTGTTCCTCAGCAGTTAGCACAACAGGAAGAAAAGCTTTGATTTCTTGGAATATCAATGCTAGAGCTATTCTTTCCACAATACTCAGTGATTAATTGAAGTGAATATTGTGCATGGCCTTGGATCCAGAAAGCCTATGAAAAAGCTTTGAACTTGAGTGTCTTTCTCCTCCACTTGATCCTTAATCTTCTAGCTACTGAGACAGTTTACTGACAGCTTTACTTGATCAGCCCATAGTTGAAATATGTAACTGGATATATATAATCAGTGTTCTGGTGATACCTAATTCAGGAAGTGATGGATGACCACTCAACGGCTTCATATGTTAAACGGAACAGGCAAAAGTCTAGAGCAGGGGTGTCAAATGCTATTTCAATGACGGCCGCATCAGGGTTGTGTTTGACCTTGGGGGGCCAGGGTGGTTGTGGCTGGGGTGTGTGTGGCAAGCTTGACATCACTTGCATCAGGGTCCAAAGGTAGCCCAAGCACTCTGCCAGCGAAGGTGGGTTCCCAAGCTCCATTTCACCCTCCTGCAACCCTCTACCAGCAAAAACGTAGTTTGGAAGTGGCACCTGTGGCCCTTGTGACCTGTTTTTGGTGTGATGGCCTGAACCCTCTGCCAGTGAAAATGGAGCTTGGGAGGGCCACATGTAGCCTTTCTATGCTCAGTTTTTGTTAGCAGAGGCACTGTGGAACAATCCTTCACTGTTTCCAGGCTGGCCCTGCAGGCCTGATCTAAGCACTGCGTGGGCCAGATTCAGGCCCTGGGCCTTGAGTTTGACACCCCTGGTCTAGAACCATGTGGTACCCCAAATATTGGGGGTACCAGATTCAATCTCTCATCTCTCCAACATCAGTTGGAACTGATACTGGAGAACGAAAACTAAATACAGTGTCTCCCAAATCTAATCCCTACAGGCAGGCAGTATGATACCATGGCTGATATTTATCTAAAACCACTAAAATCAATAGCCAGCAAAATCCTGGCTCCTCCATGGTTCATCCAAAACCATGGCCAATGCCATCTTAGTCCTATGACCTGGCCTGACACCTGTTTGAGGTCCAGAATCAGAATCTTTACATCTGTAACCAAATAACTTTCTTAATAAGAGGAGACAGAGAAAAAGTTATCCAGTGGGTGCAATGATGGCTTCTTGTAGAGGGGGCAAATCATTCCCTCCCTTAAAGAAGGTGACATTACAGTTATCCACCATCTCCTGGGAAGGGCATGAATCCCATTAACAAGCCACAAGGGGTATGAATCCAGGAATTAATAATCCTGAACATTCTGCCCATTTACTTGGGAATAAAAGCCACAACCTGCTTTTATTAATTTATTTTTATCTGTTAAATAAAAACAATGAAATGAAAAACTATTGTAGGGTTAAAATGTATTAAAAACGCAGGAAAATGACCTTTTTACATTGGATGCATTAAAAGAATGAAAAACTGAGGATGATCTACCACTTCCATATCTTATTTATGATTTTCTAACAATATCAAGCTAGCTATTAGAGTAGGATGATGGAGAAAGGAACACCACTTGAGTTACCCTGCAAGACATTTTTTTAGTAAATCAAAAAGGAAGATATTCAAACATACAATCACATGGCTGGCACTGCAGTACTTTATTTAAATGCTACAACAGATGAAGTATCAAGTAATATTTTTGATCAGGCAATGCATTAAGGAATAAAGTATGACTCAATTACGCAACTTATTCTTGCTACATTTATAGTTCATTCAAGATTCTAATTTTATCTGTGTTTAGTTACAGCATCTACATCACCATGCAAGGATTAACAATTCTTAGCTCTTAATAAGAATTGAACCCCAAATCATGTCCATAAATAATTGTTAAAATAGACTGGAATCTTTTGCTACTAGGAAAAAATAATGGAGTACTGAATTTACACATTAAAATTGTGACTAAAATACATTGCTCATATCGGCTTAGCAATCTTTGTGGCAAGACTTCTTCCAAACTGTTTCGGAAACATTTGAAAATGTGGCTTCCCCACAGTGTTTATATAAATAAATTCAAGTCATTATTGACTGGTGTCAGTGACACTGGCTAGAACAGTCCGACACAATCTGGTTTTCACACATTAATTCTCATGGCAACATGTGAACAATTAAGGAAATGCAAAATATAGTAAGTCAGTTCTAAGCAGAAATTAAAATTGAATTTAGATTACAAAGGTCAACTGCTGAAATATTAGTCGCATCATAAAGAATATAACAAAATTATGTAATTAAAAATAATGATTAAAATCATTTTAAAGGCATAAAATGTAGAACCAAAGATTTCTAGCTGGATACATCCCTTTCACATAAATACATCTTGGTTTTTTTGGGTTGAACCATATCACATATTTTATTTACTTTCTTCCCCTCATAATGCACTGCAGTCAAAATATTCCAGTACTGCACAAAGTAACTTTTTTGTAAATTATTTATATAAAAAAATAAAAAGTTTGAAACATTCAAAATGAAGATCACTTTTAAAAAATTACATTTAAAAATATATTTTAAGAGGACATTCCCTGGACCTTTTTATTCCATTCACTGAGGTCCAGACTGAATGCTTTAAGGCAAGTTGTCAGGCTGGCATCAGGATGATAATTTTTCAGACGAATAAGATAACAGAGTAGAGCTGTGTAATTGTGTGAAGTCAGTGAACTGGCTTCTCTTGTACAGTAACAGAACCATCTTCCATGCCAAAGTAAACCCGCTCTGCCATATTGATAAACAGACCTGTTTCCACCACTCCTAAAACAGAAAAGCTCAATTACTTTTAATTATTACTAAAATACTACACATTAACTAATATATTTTAAGAACAATATAAATTAGATTCAAATTCAAATGCAATGAATATACTGAAAGGTTCAAAAATGAAAATCATATTAAAACACTACATACCATACTTTTCAGAGTATAAGACACTTTTTCCCCCCTAAAAGAGGGTGGAAATGTTGGTGCGTCTTATACACTGAATACAGCCATTTTTGGCCTCCTGAAGCCCTGCCCCACACGTCCCATAGCCTCTGCGCACCCTGTTGCGCAGAGGCTATGGGAGGTGTGCAGAGTGCTCCTGTGGGCTGGGGAGGGCAAAAACATCTGTTTTTGCAAAAAAGGAGCTCATTTTTAACAAAAACAGGGCGCTCAGAGGCTTTGGGATGCATGCAGAGTGCTCCTGAGGGCCGGGGAGGGCAAAAACTTTTTTTTTCTTGCTTACCTCTTTGAAATCTTATACACTGATACGGTATACCAGGGCAACATTTCTCAGCCTCAACAACTAAATTGTGTAGACTTCAACTCCAAGAATTCCAGGCCTCTGGCACCTTGAAATTGTTGAGTTTGAGAAGTACTACACCAGGGGAACTTCTTTTCTACTATCTTGGGTGTTCAACAGTGAGAAGGGGGAAGAGGGGTCAAGGCAATACATTTTCTGTTTCGATAGGGTTCATTGTGAGATCATTTAGGAGCAAAAGCAAAGTTAACATTTGCCTACCATCTCTTTTTTCTCTATAGGTATCTCACTAATTTTTTGACAGGAAAAAAGAAGCAAAAGAAACAAGAACTGTAGCCTAAAATTATGAGCAAAAGAAGCCAGATAAGGCAGTTTCAAAGATTTCTGAATGTCTATTTGAAAATCACTTCGTTATTTTGATGAAACAATACTGCCACTCGCAGATGCAGTAATGTTCATAAATCCTTTAGTAACGTGCCTCCCATTTTTGGTTATAATTTGAAAAAAATCACTTTTCATCTATCAGCTTGGTATAGATTTTACAGAACTAAACCAAAATAATAAATTTTATCTTTTAAAGTTTCAATTTTGCTCCACTCTTAAGACTTTGAACACGTAAGGAGTTTTCTTTTGAAAGTGCTACAATAATTCAGAGACCTACAAATTAATCCTTTACACTATTAAAATCAAACGATGTATGAAGCCTACCTGGTATCATCTTGATTGCTACATTCACTTCATTCCAATTATGAACTTTATCAAATTTCCAATCCAATAAAAAATTCCCATTGTCTGTCACCACAGGACCCTAACAAGCAAAAAGTAAAAATATTAAGCACAAGAGCTTTTATTTTGAGCTATAAATCCTATCAGACACATCTAAAGTGACCTGCATGTGAGTATTTATCTAGAGGGCTAACCTACAAAAGTCATCCACAGATTTATTAATGTAGTGCAGGGGGATCAAACTCGCATCGTTACATGATGTATCAGAATTCCCCCCCCTTTTCTAAACCGGGCATGGGTGTGGCCAGCGTGTGACGCATCCGACCACGAGTTTGACAGCCCTGATGTAATGTAACTCCTAGGCAAAAAATAACAGATTGAAAAGCAAACACACAGAACAAGAATACCTATCCTCTCTGCTTATCAGAGTAACAGAATAGGAAGTGACTCTGGAGGTCTTCTAGTCCAACCCTCTGATCAAATAGGAGACCCTATACCATTCCAGACATTTGGCTGTCCAATTTCTTCTTAAAACCACCAGTGATGGACCATCCACAATTTCTGGAGGCGAGCTGTTCCATTGGTTAATTGTTCTCACTGACAGGAAATTTCTCCTTGGTTTTAGGTTGCTTCTCTCCTTGATTAGTTTCCATCTATTGTTTCTTGTCCTATCTTCAGGTTTGGAAACCCTCTTTTCTTGTGGTAGCCCCTCAAATATTGGAACACTGCTATCATCACATCGCTAGTCCTTTCTTTCACTAGATTAGATATACTCAATTCCGCAATTGTTCTTTATATGTCCTTTTGGCACCAGAGAAATTGTTTATCTATTTGTCCATGCCTTTCAACAGTTTTAATTCTTATGTTTTTGAATGACAGTAATATTCTATTACTGCCAATTTACATTAGAGTTTGATTTCATATTTTTATTTTTAAATTATATATGGTTTTATTTAGATTATATCTAACTGTGTCTTACCATTAGCTTCCTAAAGAATTTGGCTATTGCACAAATTAAACATTTCAAAAATAAAATATCTGAAGGGCACTGACCTAGCATAGGCTGGTTAAAATTATTCCTAAACTAAAATTCTTGCACTTGGTGAAGATACAATAGGGTTTTGGTCCCTCAAGAGAATCAACTTTTCTTTTTATAGTAGTGATGTTCCTGCATCACATATTTTGAAGAGAATACACTGCTTGCTAGGAACACTACTGTTGCCCAGTTCTCTGTCTTCATTTTTAAAAGACTCAAGATGCTATAATATCTCTTCCTGAAAATGGAAAGGAGGTGGGAAATATTGTCTTGGACTGAGCTCTTTGAGATGTGCTAGAAAAGCCAGCTAGGAGGAGTACAGTATTTTAAATGTCAATCTCAAGGTTTACATTAAGTAAAAAAACTAGAAGAACAAATATACTAGTCCAGCTGATATGTGGCAAAACTCAATAAAGGAAGCTTTATGGAGGTAGATAGCTTCAAATGTTTCCTGTTTGGCCCATCCTGAACCTCTGCAAACCTAGTAATCTATTAATAGCAAAAGTTTACCTGTCCGCCCACTCTGTAAAAGAAAAAAAAATCAGTAATTCTGTCTATACATCAACATCATACAGATTATCAACTTCTTAAATGTATACATACAGCTTTATTGACAGCCATCCTCAACTCTGTAACACCTCCAAATTTATTGGTCAGAAGCTTAGTGATTGGCACATAGGCCATTGGAATGACTTCAATAGGAATTCCCTTCTTCCACTGTTCTCCAAGGTTTTTAGACTTTTTTCTACAAGAATATGGGTAATAGGAGGATATACATTAATATTATGATAGTAGTAACAGCAGGAATCTGCAAACAAGCTTCAACTTGCTGAGATATCCTGACTCTACTTCTGAAAGCCAGAACACATTGCTCAACAGATGATATACAATTTCAGATTTGTGCATCTGACTATAGGACAGTGCTGATTATAACCAACATCTGAGTTGTTTTGAAAGGATGAGCAATTCATTATATAGCATAGTGTTGAGGAAACACAGAGGAGTAAACAAAATAACATGTCAGCATAAGAACATTTTACATATATAATAAATATGCATGCTTTTATATATGTTAATATACGTCCACTTATGACCACTCATTTAACAACCACCTGAAGTTTGGATGGCACTTCCAAAATACAATTAATCCTTGTACTTATAACCTCTGCAGGATCACAATCTGAGCACTTGGCAACTATCTTTCACTTACAACAGTTGTAGCATCCTGCAATCATCTGATTGCCATATGTGATCTTCCCAGACAGCTTCCAACAAGCAAACTCAATGGGGAAGCCGAAAGGGAAGGTTGCAAGTAACAGTCACTTGATGTCTCATTTAATGATCAAGACAAAAAAATTGGGTCCTGTTATATGATGCCTTGCTTAATAACTGCACTGCTTAGCAATTTTCCAGTCCAATTGTGATTTTAATACGAGTAACTACCTGTAAATGAGATATAATATATACATGTATTTCTGGAGTTACACGTAATCTCAGGTATTTTAGAGACCACCAGGAAAGAGGATGTGACTCGCTTCATCTTAGATAGGGACCAGTTCAGATGTATCCAGACATGTCTGACATGGCCTAATTAAGAAGAAAACCAATGGAGTATTGCCACCTGGTAGTTCTTCTTCTTCTTGTGCTATATCGGTCATCGGACGTCAGCGATCATGTTGGCCATCTTATCTTTATCAGCAGCCACACAAAAAGTACTGCTGAGTTTTGTCCAAACCAGTCCCTTAGATTTTGAAGCCATGATGTTCTTCTGCCTGGACCTCATTTGCCTTCAATCTTTCCTTGAAGGATTAACTGAAGTAATCCGGATGTCGCATCACATGTCCGAAATATTTTAACTTTCGCTTTTTAATGGTTTTGATGATTTCCCCTGGCTTTCCCAGGCAGTTTATCACCTCATTTCTGATTTTGTCAATCTAGTTTATATGTAACAGCCATCTGTAAATCCACATTTCAAATGCTTCTAGTCTCTTCAAATGACTTTCTGTTAGAGACCAACTCTCTACTCCATAGAGCAGGACAGAAAAAATGTAACATCTAACAAGCTTCATTTTCAGTCTTAGGCTCATGTCATGACTGCAAAAGAAGCATTTTGAAGACTGCTGTTCAGGCTTTCTCTATCCTTGTCTTTACTTCAGTGGTCATGTCCCATCTTTTAGGTCAATTAGAGCCAAGGTACGTAATCCTTTCAACTTTTTCTAGTGGTATGCCTTCCAAATTTATCGGTGGTAAATTAATGAGTTGTTTGCTGATGACCATGATCTTGGTTTTTGAGGTGTTAAACTTCAAGCCGTATTTTTCAGATATTTCTATGACTCTGTTGATGAGGAGCTGAAGGTGTTCATGCTTACTGGTGAACAGAACTGTATCATCATCAGCATATCTTAAATTATTGATCCAAGCACTGTTTACTCTGAGGCCAGTATCGATGTTTTCCAATGCTTCATTGAAAATTGATTCAGTAGATATTAAATAACAGCAGAGACAGAAACAGCCCTGTTTGACCACCCCCCCTTGTACTTCTGCATCATCTGAATATTTTTGGCTTAATCTCACATTTGTTACTTAATGCCAGTATAGATTCTTTATTATTCAGATGTCTGTGTCATCTAGTCCCGCTTGTTTCAATCCACTTGTAATGGTTTGTTGTGTCTTATTTTATCAAATGCTTTTTCAAAATCAATGAAGCACATGTAAACACCGTGATTGACATCTCTACAATGTTGTACAAGAACTTGAATGCTAAATAGGGCATCTTGTGTATCACGATTGTTTCTGGAACCAAATTGTGTGTTACTTAGATGCTCTTCAATTCTGTTGTATATTCTTGTGTGAATTATTCTCAGGAATACTTCAGGGTGGTTATACAAAGTAAAAATACCACATAGGATATACCCTACATAAAAATAAGAGAATTTTACATCCAAATCAGTGGTGGGTTTCTACCAGTTTGCCCCAGTCCGTGGCAGTGGCAGGAGGCTCCGCCCACCTGCCCAGACATCATCATGGGCATTTTGTGCATGCGCAGAAGGTTCTGCGCATGCACAGAAGTGCTACGGGCGAGCAAAGCAAACAAAATGTTGGCTCAACAGTTCTGAACCGGTAGCGATGGTAAGTGGAACCTACCACTGATCCAAATTATCATACATGGGGACATGACATAATGCAACATTTCAACCCACAACAGCTTAAGTAAAGCTAGATTGGATATATCATTCTGATATAAATTAATATGAAAATTGTTATGAATAATACAGCCCTTTCTGCAGCTTCTTAAAGGGGAAACCACAACAAGGATTGTTAAATTATTTTACCTGTAATCAGCAATAACTATGAAGCTTTTTGCACAACCAGCTACTATCTTCTCCTGTGTCAGGCAACCCCTGAAGAATAAAACAACAGCTTGCAAGCCCATACAAACTAATCAGTAGGTTAAAACTTAACTTAAATCCAAGCATATTTTATTTTCCTTTATCCACAAGTCATATTAATTCATCATAGAATTCACAAAAAAAGAAATCACCATCGCTGTAACCAAATAAGAATAGATTGCACATATAATAGGATTAGTACACAAACATGCCTCATCCAAACAGGTGATCTCAGTAAAAGAAAAGATAATACTTACATAAATATGTTTCCACTTAAATTCTGCTGAAGTCAATAGAAGTTACTAAGCTGTGCACATATGACACATATTTTGTAATATGTGACCTTTTTCCTACATTTATTCTAATTCTTAATTTTTAAAGATGAACACGGGAAATTGTGTGAGAGCTATCTTCATAAAATAAAATCCATGCAAATATTTCTGTAAATCTGTTCTCATTTTAAAACAAAATAACTTTTGATGCTACTTTCCATCCCATTGCAGCTGAAAGAAATGCTTCAAATTGCTGCTATTTTATAGATGTCATTTTAGAACTTTGTTTGTAAAATCAGAACAAAAACACTGATATTTGCAGAAGTTTTATTGGGAGATGGCAAAACTAGTTTGCATTTTCCAACTATCTGTCTTATTTCTAAGTATGCAGGAAAGGGTTGTAATTGCACAATGTCAACACACACTGGAATCCATTGGTTTTGATGTCTGCCTCATTTCAGAAAAGATTTTGTCAATAATCCAGTAAGAGCCACAGTTTAGGAGTAGAACATTCAGCCCTTACATTAATATTTCCCAACTTTAAATATATACTCCATATATTTCTCAAGCAAATGTTACAGTTTACCTTCATCAATTTAATAATGAGACATTTAATTTATAAAGCTACAAATTTTATCCTTAAGATCAAGACCAATATATACTCCTGGAGATCTACTGAGATTTTATCTAGTTGATGATATCTACTTATCTATCTTGTACTTTTATCAATGAATACAGAATAGAAATTATTCTTACCCTCCTCCTTTGATAAGACTGAGATCCGAGTCAACTTCATCTGCTCCATCAATAGCAACATTCAACTACACACACACACACACACAAAAACAATTTATAATACATCCACAAAACACTTCTACTATAAGATATTTGCAGATCTTTCAATAAGGCAGCCCTTTAAATCTGCTTGTCAAAGATTAAAAAAAAACATCAAGTGGCTGCTTTAAAAGTCTTCTGGCTGCAGATGTCAATCAATCAATCAATCAGTTGATCAATCAGTTTATTAATTCTATATAGCTTCCTATCTCACTTTCAAATGACTAGGTGGCTTAAATTAAAAAAAACCCTAAAAATCACAAAATACACACATATATATAAAAAACAGAAACACATAGTAGCCAGGCCTAATCTTATTGAATGATTTGCCAGGCCTAAAAGAAAGTAGTTCTGGAGTATTAGCTATACCAACTGAGAACCAAACTCAAGAACTTCTAAGAGGAATGGTAAAAGCAGAAGAAGTACGGCAGGTAACAATATGAGAAATAAAATAGATTAAAATACTTGATATTTAAAGAGCAGGCAGTTGGGAAGACCTCTTTATATGGTTCTAAAATGAAAATAATAGGTTCCATGGAATCACCCTGGAAAGTTTTTTTTTTTTTACAAAGGTACATTGTAAAATTGTTTCATTGGTATATATCTGGTACATTCATTGGTACATATCTGGTTGGAAAGTTTTGACATCCATGAAAAGCTTCCAATGATGACTTTATCCATATGCTATCATATGCTGTTACTAAAACTCCTGTAATATCTAGCCGACAAAACCAAAGGGCAATTTTGGGAAATATATGTCTAGACAGCATGCCAATTAAGATGACCACTCCAATATACAAACTAAGGAAAGACTATCCTCCAAGTACTTTAAGTCATTAACACAGAAACAGATATACTCATCACACTATTCCCTTTTGAATTAACATCAGCAAAGTATAAAAAAGAGTTAGTAGTAATACACAAAGTAAATCAAATATTAGAGTTTTTGTAACAACATCTGTTTAGTTTACACTAACATTCACTATAACTTTAACTACAACTAGCAAACCATCCATGCTTCTATTACATTCTTATATCAAATCATCTATTGGAAATGATATTTCTGAAGATATGAAGATTTAGAATTTATTTACTGTTCAATCATTCTGGTCATCCAAGATGTGCAAAACCGAAGATGGGTTGGGCACTTCCAGGAAACTCTGAATCTGCCAAACCCGCTCTCTATGTACAATTTTAATGAAGAGTGTGCTCTATAAACACTTCAGGTAAATACTGATGAAATTACAATTGAAGAATTAAAAATGGTGATCAGAAGCCTTAAAAACAATCAGAGAGCCGGCTTAGATGAGATAACCTCAAAGATCTTAAATCATGGTGGCCAGGCTGTGGTGAAAGAACTGGCAACATTGTTTAATAAATATTGGCAAAGTGGTGTAATTCCAGAGGATTGGTGAAAATAATATTAAGCAGATCAAAGGAGATATTAGGACTATAATATCTCTAAATCTGTTGCATAGAACTGATGTAAAAAAGAATATATCAAGGCTGATATACGGAGTATGTGCATGCATGCGCGCACACACACACATACACACACACACACATTATTTATTGGTAATTCCTTATTACAATGAACCAGATTTTTTGAAAAAAAAATTAGGGATTAAATAAATCGTGTTGTTGAATTATATTCTGAATGTTTGGAATTATCCGTTTATGAAAATCTTTGAATAAACTGTGGCTGAATTAAAGCCATTAGGAAGATATTGTAGTTGTAAATGTTGGTTCAGTTATGGGGTGAGGGAAAACAAGTCACCTTTGAATTAGTTTTGTTCTGACACAGAGTCAAGGTTTTAAATACTCCGCTATTTACTTTCCTTCGTGTTGATGATTAAATCCGCACTAAAATCACCAAAAAGCATTAACTGAGAATTGGACAATGGAACTAAGAATCTACAAACACCCAACCAACCTACCTCAGGATGTCTATCTAAGTCACTTAAGGTTAAGCCATTCTGCAGAATCAACTGCCGTGCCTACAGGGAAATAAAAGGCAATATTATTTCTCCATATTGATATGTGTTCCAAACGTCTTATTTTTATTCCTATTTTTTCTTGTATGTATCTTTTCAGTGTCTACAGCCAATAAAGAGATTCACTCATAGAATCAAAGACAATAAAACTGCATATATAGCCATGGAAACACACATATGCACTAGTTTCCATAAAGAAATAGATTGCTGGGGCAATTACATTCAATAATCTCCAACTTTTCCTAAACTTTAAGTCCTTCAAAGACCCATCCATATAGATCAAGGGTGTCAAACTGGCATCACGCGCAGGCCACACCCATCCTGGTTCTGCAAAAATAAAAAGTCACATGATGCAATCAAGTTTGACACCCTTGATATAGCTTGATTGATCTGTGTGTGATCTATTTGAGTTTGAGTTTGGGAGACAGAGCTGGTAAATGCTGATCCAAGAGTCCAGCAGCCTCTCTTAATATTTTCAATTAAGTTTTACTAGGGCCTCCAACTTTGGGATTTCCCTTTCTTTTCAGTACTCTATAAATTTTCCTTTCTGACCCACTGCAGACACAATAAGGTTAAGGAGAATGGCAATGTACTAAGAGTTTGTAAGCAACACAGAGAAGCTAAGGACAAAGAAAGTGGACTGGATGGCTAGGCAAGACTTAGCTGTTAGGTCTGCTCAAAACTCAGTCTCCATGAATTCAATGCAACTTACAAATCTGAACTGGAATTTCCAAGATGAGAACTGCAAGTGATCTTTTAATGGTCAATAAATTGTTAAAAGGAAGAATTTACCTGAAAAGAGGTAGGTATACAAACTATGTTGAGATTCTCTTTTTTGACTCTCTCAGCTGTAGGAGAAAAATTACTAGATTTACTAAAGATTTATTAACAATAATCCATACTAACAGATCTCTGCTCAAAGGTCTCCATTTAAAAATGCTCAATACCAGACTTCCTACTATATTGGCTACATCAGACAAGATGCCCTGGTCAACAGCTAGAATAATAAGGAGCATACATAAAACACTTACAAACAAATAGTGAGGCAGTATCAGGTTCTTTGAGATATAAAGGTACCTGCTAAATTTAAAATAGCAGCACAGGTTATACAGTACATTTTTCATTGTCTCTCTCCTTCTCCCCCCCTCCCCCCTCTCACAAACACACATCCTTCTCAGTTGAACTTTCAGGCGCTAGGTAGAATCCACCATGCCTGGTAGCTATAGATGGAATTGAGGATTTTTGTGGGCTCAGGTCCAGTTTCCTTTGCTTGTTTCAGGTGATTCTTCTCCTTTGATTCCTTAAGGAGCCATTTCTTTCATACCTATCTCCCCAAAGAGAACTTTTAGACAAGATTCCTGGTATTTGTCCTCTGATGTCCCTATCTCAAATTGGCCCCACATGTCTTAGCGTTAGGAAGAACCTCAAAATAGCTCTATTTTGGTAGATCGTTGAGCTCTGGGGTGGTCTGTGCACATATCTGGTTTCCTCTTTCCTTTTTCTGTTAATTTTATTCTTATTGCTGAGTGTTATGTGGGATCCATTGTTAAATAAATAAAACAATGATAATGGGGAAAACTTATCTAATGTAATCATAAAGACAACATAAATGGAAATTATTATTTAATTTCAGAAACCACTGAAAAAATCTGAAATAAACTTTTTTCTTATACTTAGAAATACTTTTTCAATTATCAATGCAATATTTTGTCAAAATTAATATAATCAAATATTTTATCAGGAGGTTGGCTATCTGGGCCTTCTATTCCTGTAAATTCATACAAATAGTGCTTGAGATATGATAGCAATTAGGCCTAGGGTTGCCAATGTTAGTATGCGGTTGTAAAATGTGATGTCATATGTCCACATCATTGGGAGTCCCAGGTAAGGAGCATCTTGGTGCCATGGGAGGGGGGAGGTCAGAGAAGGTACTGTGCAGACTGCATAATCAGGGGAGGATCTGAGAAGGCTGGAGCAGATCATGCACAAGTCATGGGAGACTGGGGGACAGCCTGGGAAAACCAGCTCAGGCAATATGCAGTCAGAGGGGAGGTGCTGCAAGCAACTTGCAACCTTTACTGTAGCTTCCCCATTGACTTAGTTATGGGAAACCAGTACAGAAGGATGCAAATGACAGTCATGTGACCAATAATTCCCTGCAACATTGTAATCACAACCTGGACATCTGAGCACTTGGATCACAATAATGTGGCGGCAGAGATATTACAATGACCAGAACTTTTAACGTATCTGATCTAATATTCTTACTTAAAATTTTTGAAATGAAAAAAATTCTCCAACAATCCTGTAAGTTACTATAATGACAGCCATCACATTATACTGCCTCAAAGTTTACATAAATGTGAATGAATAGGTAGTTCTCAACACGATATACATTAATGGCAGTATGCCATAAGGTTCATAAAATGGGTTGGCAATATCATTGATCCGATTTTCTTTTTGGGGTTATTAAACGGCCACAGCTGTCTAGATGCAGTTTTGCTGAAAACAGGAAGTGCTGAATTTCAGCAAAATTATTGTAAAATAGTCAACACGACCATAGGACACTGCAAATGGCTGTAAATGGGGCTATGATTTGATGAGTGTCCAAAATCTGGTCACAAGACTGCAATTGAATCCATCCATACATCAGAACTCTGAATCTGGTCATAATTCAGGTCAGTTGTTAACTTTGAACAGTCACTAAGCAACCGGTTTTAAGTCAAGGACTACCTGTACATTTAAATTACAGTATTATACAACTGAAGAGTAATTAACAATTGCTCTAAAACTTGTAACAATTTGGAGACTTGTTTTTGTATACATACCAGTTATAAAGAATTAATGGAAAGTGGGGCCCAGAATTGTTCTTTTCAGTTTGTATCATGTTTAGAAATCGATTGATAGATTACTTAAAAGGATTTTTAAACTGGAATGATTCTAGAATTCAATCTGGCTTTTGTTCACTACAGTATTAAGAGCAATAACTATCCCATGCAGTAATAATGCATGGTATAGTAAAGATCCAACGAATAACAGTTGAAGATTGCAAACGTTCACTACTTACATGCAGTCATGTATGAAGAACACTATAAGTATGATTTAAACAGCAGTGTGGTGCAGTAGTTGTGGATTGTATCCATCTACCTTCCACCAAGTATGCTTACCTCTGAGCTACTCATTCTCAGTGTAACAATTTCACAGGGTTGTTGCTGTGGAGAAAAACACCTGAAGGAAGGAGCACTATGTATATTGCCTTGAATAAAAGGCAGGATAGAAGTCAATTTAATAAAATATAAACAGAAAAGTTTATTATTCTAGGATCATCTTCAAGAATTCCTTCAAAGCAGGTAGCCTAACTGTTTGAGTAAGCAGAACAATACAGGTAGGCTTTGACTTACAACAGTTCATTTAGTGACCATTTAAAAGTTACAATGGCCCTGAAAAATGTGACTTATGACCACTTTTTATAGTTTTAACCTATGCACCATCCCCATGGTCATGTGATCAGTCAGATGCTTGGCAACTGACTCATATTTATGACCATTGATGTTTCCCAAGATCATGTGCTCAGCTTTTACAACTTTCTGACAAGCAAAGTCAATGGGGAAGACAGTTTCACTTAACAATTGGGTTGCTATCTTATCAACTGCAGCAATTCACTTAACAATTGTGGAAATGTCATAAAATTGAGCCAAACTCATTTAACAACATAAATTTTGGGTCCACTGTAGTAAATTGAGGACCACCTGCAAAAAAAGAGTAGCAGTAATACATACCCAATTTATGTACAGCATGAACAATTGTAGATCCACTTCCAATTCCAAGGACATGATTAGTCTACAAAGGAGCATAAATATTTGCTTTTGTAAATCAATACAGAAATTGTACTATCCGATTACTGAACAGCATAATGAGATACTCTTTTCTTTTAAGCAATTTTAGTCTGGCTTCTAAAGGAGACAAAAGCATATTTCACACAGGCATATAAAACAAAAATGGTTCTGTATAAAAACCTAATTGTTCTTCTGTGAACATTCAGGAGGCCCCCCCCCAAAAAAAGAATAAATACCAAACCCAAATTTCTCTAAAGTAAAATAATATTTGGACAGGTGATTAATATAATTGGCTACTAGTTAACATAATATTGTATAGTAGTTTGTCAGATAACTGTGTGCCCCATAACATTTTCACACAACTGTTTTTCATAATTATGCTTTGTACATTAAAAATTATGTATTGCCTGAAAAACCCAACATGTGAAGAGTTTGATCGGTAACTTATTACTCAGTAAATATGCACAGAATGAAATAAGAATACAGTAAAATATTTAATTTGCAAGGATAGTAACCCAAATTACAACTCCAGAAAGATCTACGGGTCATTTTTAGAGCAAATTGAACCATCTAACTAATAATATGGATAAAAGTCCATCAGAGAGTAAGAACTACAAAATCCAGTTCCAATGGTAAAAGTACTGCTGAGAATCGCAGCGTAGGAGACTTTTTGATCAGTTCAGAAGTCTTAAACCAAACTTCAGAACAAGTGGCAATTTCGATATTCATAAAATCTGTAAAAAAGCCGCACGCATTTTTGTCAGGGAGAAAACTAATTGCATTCGTCTAAAAACGTAAGAATACAAATTTTATAACACCTAAAAATATTTGGTAAGGGCGAAAGTTCCAAAAACAATAGTGAAGAAACGTACTTCCTTGCAAAATCAGCTCCTTACCTGCACGTGATTGTTTACCGCTGCCCAGGCGGCCAGCTTTTTGGCTTCTTCGGTCATATTCTTCCTCTCGTGGCTGCTTCTCAACAGCCTCGGATTTAGCAAGGGCTCTTTCTGCAGAACTCTCGACTCGACCCTTCCTTCCGTTGTCAGCGTCCTATAGAGAAAAGTAAGAGGCTCCGTACTGCGCCGCATGACGCTGACCCCGCCCGGCCGCCGCCGCCGCCTCTCTCTCCCTTGGGCTTCACCTTGGCTCTTACGATTGCCCCGAACTACCCCGGGACAGTTCGCGATTAAGGCTGGCTGGCAAACGCTTACTTCCTCTAGCCGCAATGTGAGATTTAGACTACCACTTACACAATTGAGCGCACGTAGTGCGAACTGCATGAGACACCCCCCATACACAAAACACCGCCCGCCCAGAAAGACTGCATCCCGGCATTCAGCTGTTTTGAACGCAAAAACAGGAGATACAATTTAGTCACATTGAGTATCAGCTGCTCATGGTAATAATTTATTCAAACAATAATGTATTCATGCACTTTTTAAATACCTTTTTGCCAGACATTAATATCAAACGTCGCTTCATGTCCGACACCTCTACGATTAAATATCGTCAATAATTGGGGTTCGAGTAGCTCTGCATCCCGTGCAAATCTGACCTCTAAAATTCTTATTTCTTCGGTTGAGATTTCTGTAATCGGAAATTATTTCTATAAGGAGAAAAACTGTTGTACATATATGATCTATATGGACAGAACTTTGTTTCAAATTGGGAGGAGGGACTGAATTTCCAGTAATGAAATGAAATGTCCTTTAAATACACAAGAATATAAATTCATGTGGTCTCTAAGAGTCGATAGCGATTTGATGGCACGTAATTTGTATTCCCTTCTCACATTAGTTCTGGAGTAATGTATTGCATTTTCACTCTTAACATATAACTTTTTTGTGTGCAAACGAATGTATATTTCATATGGCCAAATTACGAGGTGCTATTCCTTTATCTTTTTTGAGGGAGGCACAATTCACTCATGTTTATTCACCAAAGATACTGGGTGTAAAACGTTTTTAACCGTGGGAGCGGAATGCACCACTAGATACAAAGGTCAACGCTGTTGCTATGATTCAAATCGTAGGCAGCAAGGTTGTTTTTAACCTCTTAAGGTTAAAAACAACCTTGAGGCACCTGTGAACCTCTTCACAGATGCAAATTCAATCCACAGTCACCTCTATAAAAAAAACTATGGACTCGGCATCTGGAAGAGCGTCATAGTCCTAACACTGGGTGGAACCACTGCAGGCAGCAATTGAGAGGGGTGGGATCTGGGTTCCCCACAAGAAGACCCCCTTGCAAATAAACTCCAAAGACAAATAAAATTAAGGCATCTGTAAAAAAATAAATAAATCAGCGAACAAAGTTTTAACTGCAGGAAACAACCGATGCATTTAAATGTATCCCCTGGGAATTTCCCACGTTCTGTTGTGCGTGCAGATCAGGTCTGGTTGACCTCGGATCCTCTTTCCTATGTAGAATTAGAATGTTTATAAAGAGAAATACTTGAATATTCCTTATTTCGTCCCGGTCAAAAATGAAAGAACGGATATTTTTACCTTCTCTAACCCCATATGGCGGTTTGACAGCCGCTGCTTCTTTAAGGTCTCCCCACCCCCACCCCCACCCCCATTTCCTCAGCTCTGGAGAATACCGTTAACACTCAAAATCGGCCACGTAGAAAGCATCGGCCTTGCCCAATCAGGAGGGGAAGGAAAAGAGCAACAACCAATCCCTGCATTCCACCAGCTACCTCCACGTTCTCCAATCAAGAGCGGAAGTGAATGGCAAATGTAGTGTTGTTGTTTAATCCAATCATGGAAACCTTGGAGACATGAGCCTTTTTATTGGCGGGCAAAAGCCAGAAAGCGTCTTTTCCATTGGTTCTGTTTACATGCAGACAACTATCATGTATTCATCCCTTTTGTTTCAAACAGAAAGCAACCCCTCCTAGGTCTGGAGAGACAAAACAGCGAAAACCTGTTATTAAAGTCAAGCAAGCTAGGTTGTGGACAAGAGCGCCGTTACGTGGCTAACAAGGGGCGGGGTTGGTAAAGTATAAGCAAGTTAGGTTGCAGTTTGCGCGTGCGTACTAAATCTCTCTGTTGAAGGAAGGAGATTGAATCTTCCTCGGTGGCCATTGGAAGGAGCTACCTGGAGCCAGGTTGGAGTTTATGCCATAACGACGTCTTTGAGGCGAGTGGAGGGAGGGCCCCTCCATGCCAGGGCCGCGAGGCCCAAGCGTTCGGCCTGCTCCTTCCGCTGCCACCCTTTCTAACGTCGCCGCCCTGGTGCTCTTGTGGGGCTTTTTGCTGCTCTGCGTCCCTCTAAGGGAGGCGGCGGCGTTTTCCGAAGGTGATGGCCGGCCCGGATTAGGACTCGGTGGCGCTGCAGCCGCGGCGCTTCCGATAGCAGGTGATGTGATTGTGGAAGACGATGAGGCCAGTGGCGTGGCCCAGGCCGCATCCTCCGGAGAACAGGAGGAAGAAGCAATGGAAGCTCCCACCCAAAGTGGTAGTTTCAGGTGAGGTGGGAAAGAATGGGGGGAGGGGTATTTGTGTCTTTTATAACAGGGGTCTCCAACCTTGGCAACTTCAAGACTTGTGGACTTCAACTCCCAGAATTCCTCAGCCAGCTGGCTGAGGAATTCTGGGAGTTGAAGTCCACAAGTCTTGAAGTTGCCAAGGTTGGAGACCCCTGTTTTACAGGTTGCTGTATCTTGTTCTGCGGCTCCCTCTAGCCCACCTTTCCCAACCAGTTGCTTTCTAATGCTGAATCTATTAATTCTCAAAATCTCAAATCGGGAAGCTGTCATGTGGGCTCAGAGGTGTGGGAGGTGTTGCTATCAATCAATATTTTCGGAGAACCAGGGTCTTTAGATATGCAAATGCATTGCATGATGCCCAATGCTAGCATCTTAGTATAGGATTTGCAGTAAGTAAATTGCCCTATGAGCTGCTCCTTAAACCATTTAACACTCATATAGGGTCACTATATGACCATATGACTGTATGGTCCCGGTACAGCCAGTTAGTCCCATCACTAACTATTGGGGATGAGTCATTGACCCCCGCAGAGAAAGCTCGCAATTTAGGCATCCTCTTGGATGCACAACTGTCTTTAGAAGCTCATATAACAGCCGTGGGCAGAGGAGCTTTCTGTCAGGTTCGCCTGATTCGCCAATTGCGTCCCTTTCTAGACCAGGACTTATTACGCACAGTCACTCAAGCCCTTGTCATTTCCTGACTTGATTACTGCAATGCTCTCTACATGGGGCTCCCCTTGAAGTGTACCCGGAAACTCCAATTGGTCCAGAATGCGGCCGCGCGAGTAATTATGGGAGCAACATGGCGCTCACATGTAACACCTCTTCTTAGCGAGCTGCACTGGCTTCCGGTGGCCTTCCGAGTGCACTTCATGGTGTTGGTTCTTACCTTTAAAGTGCTCCATGGTTTAGGACCTGAGTACTTATAAGACCTCCTGCTGCAACTGATAACCTCCCACCAACCAATACGCTCTCACAGAGTAGGCCTACTCATAGTACCATCATTAAAACAATGTCGTCTAGTAGTTCCAAGGGAGAGAGCCTTCTCTGTGGGGGCACCTACTCTTTGGAACAAAATACCCCCTGAAATACGAATAATCCCAGATCTTAGCACTTTCCAAGGTGCCTGAAGACCTTTCTGTTTCAACAAGCAGGGCTGGCATAAACATCTAAATTCTATGCCAAGGTCTTAGCAGATACACTAAGTTGACTCAATTTATTACTTACGGTTTATATAAAAAAAATTATTATATGTATATGAAATCCTATTCTGTTCACCGCCCTGAGTCCTTTGGGAGAAGGGCGGTATAGAAATTCAATAAATAATAATAATATAATAATAATAACAACAACAACTAATATAGCTATTTCTTCCGCAGTATATTGTCTATACATAGAGAAAATTGGAATGGAATGCATTTTTATTTGCTGTTTTACTCAACATTCACTTTTTAACTGCTGTTGCTCTCATAATAACTGCTTTCCTATACTTCAGACTGAGTATTTTTCCTACTATTTGTCAGCTTTTTGGATATGCAGACTAGCAAATAGAAAAGTGCTATGAGTAATAATTACAAGGATGTGATTTGCAGTGAATGAATTTTCCGTTTCCTGAGATTTTATAATTTCCTTCCTTCCCTCCCTCCCTCAAGTGCCAATTTAGATGAAGGATCTGCATCTGTTAAACAAGACACTGTATCCAAACAGGAATCTATTCTTACTATTCTGTGAAAATTTATGTTGGAGCAAGAACTATTAAAAGGATAGTTTAATAACATTAAAAATGGGTTTTATGCTTATTTGTGCTCCCATTTGCAAGAACTGAAACAGTCTTTAGTAAATCTTTTTATTGAAACAGAATATTGTTTCACTGAGCTCAGAAAAGTCAACTAGTAGTAATTCTTTATCAAACCTCTCTGAAGATACCAGAATTTTTTAAAATTCAAAGCTCTGTCTGCTAGCTTCAAAATCCGTTGTCATTTGCCATGCTAACTAGGACTGTGAAGCTAAAATGTAGAAGCTTCTAAGTTGCCAAAGGCTTATTTTTGGGAACATTTAAAAATATAATTCCATGGAACAATAGTTTTGTTAAATGGCTTTCCTAAATAAAATTTTTAATAAAATTCACAGGCTGAGAAATAAACTGCCGCCTTTGGAGAAAAATAAAATATTTAAAATAACTTTGTTGTGAACTAATAATGTAAGAATACAGTACGATATTCTTTCTGGAGGTAAAGTGTATTTAAGATGACATTACTGTTATGTTGATTGCAGTTCTTAGCAGAGATCGGTAATTTTTCAGTTTAGTTACATTTTATTGTTTATGGTTTTCATGTAATAAGAGTTTGCATGTAGGGCACCATATACCTCATGGATTTCAGTACAGAATTCCCTCTTTCTGTTAATAGTATTAGAAAAGTTCACTTTGATAGAGTTGCAAAAAACTCTATCAAAATGGTTCTCTCTTTTTAGCTACTACATTTTCTCTGGTCTTGATCTTCTGCCTCCGATTGATATTTGCAATACTGTATATTCAAAAAATGTTGTGAATATGTATGTGCAGTCATCACTCTTTTAAAAATGTTCATACCAATAGTCCTTAACAATGGGTCCGTTAGTACTATTCAAACTAACAGCAGATCCAAGACACAGTTCCAAAGTTTTAACAGCTACACACGAATATATTTGCATCATATGGTCACATTTAAGATACCTACCGCCATTTGCAGCATCACATGGTCATGTGCTGCAATTTGTTCATTGGGTACAATGGATTTGCTTAACAATTGCTACAATCGGTAATCATCATATTCACATAACAAATCCACAAAAAAATGTAATTCCAGGCTCAGTTATGGTTGTAAGTCAAGAACTACATGTATAAATACTTACATTGCTTCCTCTCTTGCCTTCCCATCTATGGTATATTTTCAGAACCTTTCCTGTTTTATTTTTATTGAACCCAATTTCCTAGTTTTCTTCTTCCAATGTTTCATTTTATGACACATTCTGTGATCCATAATAATTTATTAAATTTGTATGCTACCCAATGGACAAGGCAGCTCATAATAACACGTATCTCAGAGGAGAATGAATTAGAGAAGATAACAAAATACAAAGACCTTCAAATAGAAATAAAATCATCAGGGGAAAAAATCAAAGGCAATACCAGTACCGTAGTAATAGGTGCATTGTGTGCAATTCCAACACAATTGGAGCACAACTTGAACACTATTGGCATTGATAAAATCACCATCAATCAGTTATAAAAGCTTTACTTGGAACAGCGTATATCCTGTGATGATACCTTTAAAATTATCAAACATTCACATCTGTCTATCCCAGATCCTTGGGAAGTACAGGTAGTCCTTGTCTTTAGTTTATTTAGTGACCATTCAAAATTACAATAGCACTGAAAAAAGTGATTTATGACCATTTTGCACACTTACAACCATTGCAGCATCCATGGTCACATGATCAAAATTTAAACATTTAGCAATTGACTCATATTTATGATGATTACTTTGTCCCAGTGTCATATAAACTACCTTTTGCAACATTCTGACAAGTCAATGAGGAAGCCAGATTCATTTAACAGCTGCGTTACTAATTGCAATTACAATTGCAGCAATTCACTTAATAACATGGCAAGAAAGGTGGTAAAATGAGGCAAAATTCACTTAATAAATGTTTCACTTAGAAACAGAAATTTTAGTCTCAATTGTGATCGTAAGTTGAAGACTACCTGTACTTGATAAGTGGACAACACTGTCAAATCCAGTTTGAACATCTGACTGACTATTCGACGAACCATAATAATTTATTAAATAGGTACGCTGCTCAATGAGGGGTAGTTCACATCATAATGATTCAGAAGTTAGGCTGCCTCAAATTCTTAAAATTCATTTTCTCCACATAGTGTTCAAAATGCCTACCTTAGTGGTTAGTTTGTCATCTGTTCATGCATTATGTGACATTCTGATCAGAATATTACATCATGTGATGCCTTTGAGGGAATTATTTACCAATTCACAACAAGTTTTCTAGAAAGCATTTTTATAGCTTTAAAAGAAAAAAGTTAAGTGACAAATAGACACAAAAAATCTAACTGATCGTTAAGAGTACAACTTGATGGTACACAATCAACAGGAAAATCAGTTTCATTATAACTTTTATAATGAATTTAAGCTAATAGTCAAATTTAGAAAATATGACATTTTACTAAAATTGTCATATTGTTAGTGCTATTTTAGTTTCAGGTTTAGAGAGCAAGAGAGATACACATACTTATATACACACGTACACAAATTTTGGGAGGTGGCTATAGTGAAATTTGGAAAATGAATACAATAATATTTAGATATGGCTATTATGAATATCTGCTTCATATTAGAATCATGCCATTTATGCTGTACAGGTAGTCCTTGATTTATAACATTTCGTTTAGTGACTGTTTAAAGTTACAACAGTACTGAAAAAAGTGACTCATGACTATTTTTCATACTTACATGCATTGGAGCATTCCCATTGTCACGTGATCAAAATTTAGATGCTTGGCTACTGACCCATATTTATGATGGTTGCAGGATCCTGGGGTCATAAGTTCACCTTTTGTGACCTTCTGATGAGCAAAATCAATGAGGAAACCAGATTCACTTAACAATTATGTTAACTTAACAAATGCAGTAATTCACTTAACTGTGACAAAAAGATATTAAAGTCAAACACAACTCAATCATTTTGCTTAGCCATGGAAATTCTGTTCCCAATTGAGGTTGTTAGTTGACTACTAGTATTTGCCTTTTTTACAAACTCTTGCGGACTCATATTGGGCAGATAAAGTTATGGCCAAAAGGCACTTCTCGGATTTTGATAATTGGTATGGATATTCTCAGTAACATATAGGTTAGTTAGGTCCTATGAATTGCTAGCATTCAAATAATCTCTGTTGGAACTGCTTATCATTGAGGGAAGCACATGAATAGACTCATTATGTTATCATCTTCTCTTCTTGTCTTTGCTACAGAATCTAACAATTGACTCATCTGAAAAACAGGTAGTTCTTGACTTACTGCCAATCACTTAATGAGCATTCAAAGTTACAGTGGACTTCAAAAAAGCTACTTAGGATGCTTCCCGAAAGTCATGATTGCCTCCACATACCCACATCTTACCCTGATCACATGATCATATTTCTGGTGCTTGGCAATAGGCTCGCCATTACGATTGCAGCATTCCATGGTCATATAACTATGATTTTCAACTTTTTAGCTGTTTTCTGGCAGAAAGCAGGAAAAAATGCTCATTGTATATGCTGAATTTGCTTCCTGATTACATGATTTGCTTAATGACTGCAGTGATCTGTTCTACAACATTCAAAAAAGTTTGTAAAATCAAATTGGTCATGTGATGCCGTGACTAAAGGTTGCAATGGCTTACAACCGACATTCTGATATTCACTATGAAGTCAAGGACTATCTGTAACATGTTTACTGATTTACAGAAAAAGATTATATATATAGTGTATTATACAATCTGATTTGCCCTGTTCTGGAAGCTGATCCCTAGTCTTTCTGTTTGCCCGAGGCCTTACACTGTCAACTAGGACTATGCAGTGCTTCAAATTTTATTGGTAGGGTAATGATTTGGAACACATGGATACAAACAAATGCAGCCCTGTTATATTACTAAAGCAGCAATGTTAGTCTATAGGATTGTATAGCTACAGTGAAAATTTCTTTAAATCAGTTGTGTGATTCAGGAAAAAACTGCTACAATTAGTCCTTGACTTCACACTCTAATTGGAACTAGAGTTTCATCAGTGAAGTAATTAAGTGAAGCATCACATAACCATATGACTTAGCAATGGCAATCCCAGGTACAGTTACTAAACAGGGCCAATTCTCTCATTAGATGAGGACCTCCTGTGACCATGATTTGTGATTTCCTACCATCTTTCCCATTGACTTTGCTAATGGGAAGTTGTCTAGGAAGGTTGCAAACATTTAACATCTTCCACCCCAATTCAAGCCATTTCCAAGCCCTGAGCTTCAGTTCTTCCAAGACCAGGAACACTTTTGGGAGATCATGAGCCAAAAGAGGATGACCTCCTTCTCTTGTCCTTTGCAAACTGTCTCTGCTTCAACTTCCTACATCCTCCTAATTCCCCCATTTCTGCTCTTTTGGCCATCCTGCACAGCACAGGTGAGATGAAGATGCCACTATATTCTGCTGTAATCTGTCTGCTACCACAACTGTCCCCAACATAGCTTCCTCCTTGACTTCCTATGTGCAGCTGTCATTGTCTTCTTCCTTGTCTTCAGTATCATGTCTAATCTATACTGAGCTTGCTACTATCTCCACTCCTTGGTGCCCACCACTCCACAGAGTACTTTCCATGATCCTAGGAGGAGCAGGCTGAGACTGCTAATTGGACTTATCAGGAGCCCAGCTGTTGGGGAAGTGGATGAAAGTCAGAGTTGAGTCCATCACTGACAATGGACCCAGTGGAGAGAAGGGGAAGCAGATGCAAAGGGGGAGAAAGATGTGCTAAGGAGTAAAAGGGGGGCAAGGTTTGCTGGGTCTGGGAGCTGAGTGGTGGCAGAATACAGCAGTGACTTCATCTTGGCCAAACTATACAGGTGACAGAAAAGACAGAGGTAGGCAGAGGAAATAGTTTGGGATGAGTTGAAGAAGAGACCGTTTGTTCAGGGAAGAAAAACATGACTGAGATACTGCAACTATCATAACTGCAGGTAGCTCATCAAATGCCCAAATTTTGATCATGTGACTGGAAATGCTGAAGTGGTCATAAGTGTGAGGACCTATTATAAGTCCTTTTTTTTGTACACTGTTGTAACTTTGGTCACTGAACAAATGACCAAATTCATAAAAAAGCTTACAAGTAGTGATTAACTTGTTACCACAATTGGGACTGGATTTGGGGTTGTAAGACATTATCATCATAAGTCAATGCACCCACATGAACAAACCTAATTTTATTTCTTTTGTGGTGGTCTTTAAATGAATCACCATAGTCATTAAATGAACAAGGTCGTAAGTGCAAACCCATTTCTCTAAATTGACTTTTTTGCCAGAAAAATGTCAAAAACTGACAAAAACATTGCAAATCATAATCATGTGACCACCACAACTGGCCGTAAGGGCAAGTCAGTTGCCAAGCATCTGAAATGCAACATGAATTTCACAACGGCCAGAAGTGCTTTATGGGCCTGTTCTGACCTATTGTAATTTCAGACAAAAGTTAACTTGTTAACTGACCAGTAGTGAGTCAAGAATTATCTGTACCTGTATAATGATCCCAAACAGACTCATTAAATTTATTATCGTTCCTGCTCATTCTAAAACATTCTTCCTTATTGAATCTGAAGCAACAAATGGTTCTGGGGCCAATTATTAGTCCTGGTTTAAATTCAACAAGGCATAAAATGTTTCCTTCATTTGATTTAACATATTGCACATAGCCCACCTATTGAAGTTCAGTCATAAAGTCTAGCAGATTTATTTGAAATTAAATTATGAATGTTCCACTGTACCATATACTTAGGTATATTTTATGAATAATGCACAAAACTTGATTCTTGCTCTGAATATTTTATTCTTGGAAACAACATGATTAGGATTTTCTTACAATTGTTCAAATAAATTATTTTCTTATGGTATGATTAATGAAATGCTAAATAAATAAACTACCATTGATTCTAAACAATTGGAAGTTGCTTTCTAGGAAATAAACCTTGAGTAGTGCAAACTAATAGAAAGCACAGAATAACGTTAACATTTAATTTGCATAATTAAATATTTTTATGTGATTAAGGCACTAGGAAGCACTAGGGAAAGAAATGCCCATTAAGAAAATACATATCCAATTTGTAGCTTTACATAATTGCATGTAGGCGTTTGAAGTTACAAAATGATCTCAAGTTAACTTATATATTTGTCAACATTTTTAGGCAATACTCTGATTTTAGTAGGCAATGTCATTGATATTGCTTCTTTTTAATTATTTTTTAAGGGAAAGAAAAAGTTAAGAAAATGGCAATACTGGGAAAAAACATAGTTTAATAATTTGAAAAAAATGGTTACAGATTGTTATTAGGTATATCTTGGATTTTTTGTTCTTATGAACATATTTTTTATTTGCAGATCATTAATAATTATAAGTACTTTGGATGGACGGATTGCTGCTTTAGATCCAGAAAACAGTGGTAGAAAACAGTGGGATCTGGACGTGGGATCAGGTTCTCTTGTTTCATCTAGTCTTAGTAAACCAGAGGTAAGATTAGTGTATTTAATCACTGGTTTTTAGAATTTATAGGGAGGGTTAATTACACTGAGATATTTCATCACCTCTGTGCTAGTTGGAAGTACCAGGAATGCTTGGAACATAGATCTCATTCCTAAAGATTCTTGATTGGAAATCTGATAAAGTGTGCAGAATTGCATGAGAAGGTGCAAGGGGAGCAAACAATTTCTTTAAGCAATCCCTTTGATCAGGATCAGGCATAGGAGAGATTATCTACAAAAATTGCTTTTTTTCTCCTCTCAAAGAGCAGAGAGATTGGAGTGGAAAAGATGTCAAGAGAGTACTGTAAGTTGTTTCTACAATGTACCTGCAGCTCCTAGTCTGGTCTTCCAACAATCCCATTGTTTTCAATGTGCGACAGAGCAACAGTTTATTCCCTGACAATCCCTTTCTCTCCAGTATTTCTGTCTTCAAGTGGAAGATGGGAAGGAAAAAAAAAGATCAGATGCATGACAACACGTATTGATTATAATGGTGATTGCATCACTGAGGGATGCTGTGAATGTTGTTAATTGACTGTAAAGTTATTTTTTCAGGTTGTTCATAACTTTGAATGATCACTGAAAAGTAGTTGTTAAACAAGGAATATCTGTAATGCACTTTCACCAAATTAGCCAAAAATGGCTAATGCTTTTCTCCATCATACTTTATTAATTGAATTGCTGAAACATTTTCTATATTTTCTGCCCTCCAACTATCTTTAAGTAGACTTCAGTTTTCCTCTACAAACTTTGTTGAATGCATATCTGCAGGTTTGTGGATTCACAGTATATAAGAAAAAAAATGAAAATTAACAGTGAATTAGATTGCTTAAGCAAATTCTAATTGCTGTAAATCTTTCTAATCTGCTCCAACTTTCTTGACAGTTTGCAAATACTTGTTAGATATATGTTTTAACAAACTTTTAAATTACAAGCCCCAGTTTTTATATGAAATATAAGTATTGCTTTTTTTGTGGAGATCATCTGGCAAACTTGAAGATACTCACTTTGTATAATTTGATACAAATATTAATTATGAATTTTCCTTTTATTGCCATTGAATAAGTTAATATATGTAAGATATTTAACATAACTTAAATTCCATGGATTAGGATAACTGCAAATGATTCATTTTTGCAATAGGAGATGAGGTAATGTTTAAGGACAAATGGAACGAGGATAATGTCATTTCCATAACTAGTCACATGTCCTTGCTGATTCCTTAGTGTAATTGAATTTGAATCTCCTTATTCTTTCAATGAGAATATTTCCAAAATTTTAGTCTTTTTTGGATTTACAATGATTTCATCACTTTATGTACCCTTCTTGCTACCATGAATAAGGAGAGAAATTACAAATGATCATACAAATGAATTCTTGTTAAATAATGAAGTCTAGAATCACTTTTTTTCTTTTAGAACTATATATTAGAATCTGTAACACTAATTTATATTAATCAGGCGTAACAGTGTAATCCCTTCAATTCTTAATCTAAGTTTTCAAGAATTCATAATTCAGTTTCAGAGTATGACCAATTGTAACTAATTTTTTTACAATAAACATTCTCAGAAACCATTTATATTACCAATTTGGAGTTCTTTCAAAACTTTATTGGAGTGATTGTGGAAACATGATGTTACACTTCGTGTGTGTGTTGGATATCTGCTTGTTTTTGTTAAGAAATATTTGAAAGGATTAAAAATACTTACAAGCAGGATACGCTTAGATATCCTAATATTTAATATAATCTTAACATTAATTAACATCCTTAATGATAATCTGTGCTCAGTTTTAAAAATAAAATCTTAACATTTATGCAATATAAAGTTATTTTGTCTTGAACTAAAACTTCAGATTTCTTTCTTGACCTTTGCCATTTTGCTTCTTCAGTGGTTCTAACCTTACTTATTTTTAAACATTGGTAGGGTGTTACTTAACTAAGCTTGTTTGTGCTTAGTTAATCGGTATCAGAATTTTTGTTGCTAAGATGCAGAGTGGTAAAATATGATGTCATGTGACTGCATCATTTAGCAATGCAATCTTGGTTGCCATCATAACCCCAAGGTCACTTAGGTTATTAAGCAGGAAGAGGCAGAGTCCCAGGCGAGTGGGTGAAAAAGTGACAGTTGCTTGACCACTTCTAACTTCACACCAGCTTTCCCATTGACTATGATTGTGGAAAGCCAGCAAGGAATATCACAACACCTGCAATCACTTAACTGAAGCTCTTTGTAATATATGAGACCACTCATAAATCCCCTTCATACAGTGCTGTAACCTTGAACAGCTGCTGAATGAGTGATTGTAATTTAAGTTTATCTGTAGAGACTTATTTTGTAGCATGTTCATTTCTTAAGACATCAGTAGTTTCAGTAAAGAGCTATATGCACATACAATGGAACCATTGTGAATATTGCTTGCATGTATTAAAGTGGATAATTAATTTTTTCATCTACCTTTTTACACACTTCTGACCTTTTTTAACATGCTTTACCTAACAATTAAGTTAAATTAATTATTTAACTTAAAACATTCCTTTCCCAAGTTTGAATTATTTAGATGTTTCATATTTTATTCAGACTTGCTTCTGTACCATGTTAGAATTTTTTCATTAGGCAAATGAGGTGGTCCCATGCACATACGTGAATCACAAATCATTTTATAATTATCTATCCTTGGAATTCTATTGCTTTTTTCATTATTCCTGCTCTTGTCTAGGATGAAATTTAGTATCTATAATTTGTTGCATGTTAATAATGTATCTTCCAGTTCCTCTATTTCTTATGACTCATGTTCATACTTCTGCCAGATTTTGTTCCATGTATTACTGTGTTCCATGTGGCTTTTTTATCTTTTAGAGCAAAACATTTCCTTGTCTTTGATCCAAAATGGACTTCTTATCTAAGAGCAACAAATTAGTTCTTTTTCTTTTTTTTGAAAAAGAAAATGACTGAGATCTAAGAACTCTGACAAACTATTCTATATCCTGTAGGGGCTTATAAATTTTATTTTGAATAACAGGACCACAAATTACATATTTTAGCCTTGAAAGTGTATTTCAAATTACATATTTTAGCCTTGAATGTGATTTCTAGAAAGACATGGGGTCTGCTATTTTGAAAATGCAACAAGAAAATCTCAAGTGTACACACATTTCAGTTTTGTATAAGAAACACTTTTTTGGGGGAGGGGGGATTTTAGTTTATTCAAAGATTAAAATAGTAAGCAGCAAAATATTTTTAAAAAACAAAATAATTTTAAAAAACAACAAAAAAGACATTAAAAAAACCATGTAAAAATATAATACAGAATGTTGGTTTGCCATCACTTGCATAACAGGCCAAAAGAATTTTAAACTATTAACCTACTAAATCTATTTACAAATTATTAGCTTATAATCTATAAATCATATAACAAAATAGTTTAAAAAAACAATAATGAAATATATAAAAATATAAAAGTAGTAAAAAATGTGAACAATAATAAGAGAAAGACAAGATTGAAATTCCAAAAATTCTGTTAACAAACTGTTATTGTAATCAACCAGTTGAAAATTTACCACTGTTTCAATCTCAAATCATTCTTCTTTCCACAAGAAGAAAGTCTTCTTTTTCTCATAGCCTACATCATGTATATCATTAGAGTACACAATACCTTCTATTTTCGGGAAATTACTGATTATGATTTTCCAGCAAATCAAAAATTATTTAAATCTTTTTTTAAAGAAGTGATGAGGCACATTTATAATCTATTATCATAAAGTTAACATTATAAGCCCCTTCAGGAAATAGAATAGTTTGTCAGAGTTCTTAGATCTCAGCCATTGTCTTTTCCAGAAAAAAAGAAAAGGAACTATTTTTATACATTTACATCAAAATTGAATTTTTAATCCTTGGATGGTTTACTGAGAAAAGAGCAGGTAAAAATAATGAAATAATTTGGCTGAGATAGGCAGAGATAAACAAGTTAGCTTAGAAGTCAGCTGATTTATCTAGCTGATTTCACTCTATAAGTGACGTAAATGATGACTTACGTCATAAAATGTAGTCAGTCTGAAAAGGAACATGGATCAATGCACAATTGTGGATATGCATTGGTTAAGTAACTTTATGAGACATTATTTTGGCATTTTCTATTGATCTGGATCTCATTTGATTTTAAATCTTTCTGTATTCTGATCATATTCTTTTTATCCTTATTAAATGTATACTTCTATTTTAATATTTTGTAGGTGTTCGGGAATAAAATGATAATTCCCTCCTTGGATGGAGATCTTTTCCAGTGGGATCGTGATAGAGAGAGCATTGAAGCTGTTCCATTCACTGTTGAGTCACTTCTTGAATCATCCTATAGATTTGGAGATGATGTAGTTCTGGTTGGAGGAAAGTCCCGAACAACGTATGGGCTGAGTTCATATTCAGGAAAGGTAAAATAATAACAACTTTGGCAACAGAATTTTGACAATGTTTATAGGTTTTTAAAATTGTTTTGAAATAGTTTATAACCAACCTATCTGGTAAGGTTTTATAAAACTTTGTAAAAGCTGGCTTCCTTCTGCAAGTTTCAGGCATATTACAAATTGCATATTTAATTTTTTCACTTCTAATGTAATTCAGTAACTACCAGCATGATTTGTATTAAAAACACAAAATACTTTATTTCAAATGTATTGGGGGGGGTGTGTGTGTGAGTGTTTTAATTTTAGGATTTGCTCCAAATGAACCGCCATGTATGACTTAGAAATGGAATACAACATGAATTGTCAGAACTTCTACTTTATTAATAAAAATATTGGCAAACTAAGGGAGAGCCTGTTGAATTAAATATTTCCTTCTGGCCCTAGGTAAAATATATATGTTCTGCAATGGGCTGTCGTCGCTGGGATGATGATGATCTAGAGCAGGAAGATATTCTTCTGCTACATAGAACTCAGAAAACTGTTCGTGCTGTTGGGCCCCGCAGCGGCAATGAAAAGTATGTATAATATAGTATTATGTCTTATTATGAATTAATAATTATTCTCCGTGGTTTCTGCATGTGATATACCTGCATCCCAAGGTTAGTACGGGTAGTCGTTGACTTATGACCACAATTGGGGCCAACATTTCTGTTGCTAAGCAAGACAATTCTTAAATGAATTTTGCCCTATTTTACGACCTTTCTTGCTGGAGTTGTTAAATTAGTAACATTGCTGTTAAGTGAACCTGACTTCCACATTGACTTTGCTACATGATCCTGGGACACCACAACTATCATAAATGCATGCCAGTTGCCAAGTGTCTGAATTTTGATCACATCACCATGGAGATGCTGGATTGATTATAAGTGTGAAAAATGGTTATAAGTCACTTTTTTCAGTGCCATTGTAACTTCAAATGATCACTAAATGTATGGTTGTAAATCATAGATTATCTATATTGGCTATAGGTAATCTGCGAGTATCTAATAGATGCTTAGATCTGTCCCATGGGACCACCCTGGAAACAGTGAAGGACCGACCTGCAGTGCCTCTGTCAGCGAAAACAGAACTCGGGAGGGCCAGGCACAGCCTTCCCAAACTCTGTTTTCGTTGGCAGAGTGCTGGCAAAACAAACCATTAGCAAAAGTGGCATTTGATCACAAGGCAGGAGGCATTGAGAAATGTTTCCCCTTTTGCATTTGAGCATCCAAGAAGGGTCAGGAAAGGAGAAAGGAAAAGACAAAAAGAAGGAAAGATGAGAAGAAAGCAAGGAAGGAAAAAGAAGGAAAGATGGGAAGGAAGGAAGGAAGATAGATTATAATGAGAGGGAGATAGGGTCTGAGAGAAGTCCTGCTTTAGCCCTTGGCCACTAGCAGCCCTGCTGCCCTTTCACCATCCCCTTGTGTTCCCCTCCTGACTTCTCCTGGTGGTCTCCCATCCTATAGCTGAGGATGCTTTGGTTACAAAGCCAGGTCTCCCCGCATGGAGAGGGAGTGGGCCTCCCTCTGACCCACACACTTTGTCCTTCTGCACACACTATGAGCAACCTGGCGAGGAGAGGGAGAACAGCAGCAGCAGCCTTCAGCAGCAGCAGCAGCAGCCTTCAGAAGATAAGATGCTTGAGAAGATAAGCATAGCTGGGCACCCCTTCAGGGAAGCCAGCTGGGCTGGGCTTTGCGGTCCCGGTGCCCTGGGAACTTGAGGGCCAGCCTAGGGATGCCCTCCACTGCCTAGGGCTGTGGACAGCCTGCACCACCGTCCAAGGGTCCACGTGGCCTGAGAGGGAGAGGGAGGCTCTTCTGGAGGACAAGGGTTTGGCACTCTCCCTGGTCTCGCCTTCCTTTGCTGGAGATAATCGATCCCCCCAGCCCTGCTCGGGCCACCACAGGTCCCCCAGTACTAGTGACGTCGAGCTGGCCATGCCCACCCTGGCCATGTCCCACCCCCCCTCCCCCAAGGTCAAACACAACCCTGATGTGGCTGTCAGTGAAATCGAGTTTGACACCCTTCTTCTAAGGCTAGAGAAGATTATTTAGCAGAAAGCATAATCACTTTCCCCCACAGTAACAGCATTTAATAATGGAAAGACTTTAGAATGTATCTAGATATTTTATGCAAATACAAAAGGTTGGAAATTACTGTAAAGATAAAATGTAAGAAGTAAATATTAACTTATATATCAAGATATAACTTACTTGTTTTATAATTAACAAATGACATAATTTAATAAATAATTGCCTCCGCCTGGAAAAAAAATAATACTAAGATAAGACAGATGTTGAGGGACTTTTCTCTTTTATCAAGTTTATAGATTTTCTCCCTTAATCCAGTTTTTATTTAATATTAGTACATTGGAGATTAGTTATACCAAACTAGTTTTACTATGTTTCTGAATGTTAGGATGCATTATTTCAGAAACAGTATGACATTTATAAAGATAGAATTGATATGGAATTACAGTCTTACCCTTTTTTTAAAGGTGGAATTTTAGCGTTGGTCATTTTGAACTACGTTATCTCCCGGAGACTGAAACAAGGGTAGGATTTCTTGAAGGGAATATGAAATCAAATATTAACAAAGAAGATTCTAAAATTATTTCGGAAGTAGAAGAACAGGAAGCTACAATGAAGGATACAGTGATAAAGGTTTCAGTAGCTGACTGGAAGGTTATGGCATTTAATAAGAAGGAAGGACATCTGGAATGGGAATATCAGGTACTAAAGATGGGAAATATGTTAATGCTGTTTAGAAATATCATCATGTTACCAAAACATTTTTCATTTTCTTTTAGTATTGTGGAATTTAAATTTTTTAAAACAATTATCTTATGTATAAAGTGTTCCTTGTATTTGTAAAAACCTGTGGATTAAAAACTAATGAGTGTCACATTTATTGGATGTATTTTTTAAATAATGATTTATTTTATTTTCAGTTTTGTACTCCAGTTGCTTCTGCTTGGTTGGTGAAAGATGGCAAAGTAATTCCAATCAGTCTCTTTGATGACACAAGCTATACCTCTAATAATAATATCTTAGAGGATGAAGAAGATCTTGTGGAAGCTGCTCGAGGAGCTACTGAATCCAGTGTTTATTTAGGTATGCTGCCCTACTTAAACATATGGCATCATCTTTTGTCCCAATCCCTACAGATAATTTCTGTATTTTGTTTATATTTTATGTTGTTTCTTTGTTTATATTGATTATGATTTTTCAAGAGAAAAAACGTAATTTGAATCTGAGCTATGCTCTTAATGTATTTTGCATTAGCATTTGCTGCTTTATATATACAATATGACCAGTACTTTGTGTGTTGAGAGAAGATTGATTTTTTAAAAATGTATTTTTTGCATATTTATCCAGAAATAAATTCTATTGAAAATAAATAAATTCCGGGGTACTTACAGGACCATCACTTGCCTTCCTCCGATAGTCCTGTGCACTCCCACAGAGTCGGCCTCCTCGGGGTGCCGTCGGCCAAACAATGTTGGCCGTCGGCCCCCAGGGGGAGGGCTTTCTCTGTCGGAGCGCCGACTCTCTGGAATGGTCTGCCCACCGAGCTCAGGGTGGCCCCCGACCTCCTCTCCTTCCGCCGTGGTCTAAAGACGTTGCTGTTCCAGCAATAATCTGATCGTGGAGTTGTACAATTCTATAATTTTAATATGGTTTTAATGGGGGCTTTTAATTTTATTTTAATTTCCACACTGTAATTTGTATTGATATACAAATATCAATATATATATATATATATATATATATATTGATATATATTGATAATTTGTATTGGTGCCGCCCTGAGTCCTTCGGGAGAATGGCGGGATATAAATCACAAAAATAAATAAATAAGTAAATAAATAAATAATATTGCCTAAAATGAGGTTGCATTTCTTTTAAATGGGTAAAGAAGCAGACTGCAGTTTTTAAATTATAAATATAGATTGTAGTTGTTGGCCAAAGTATAATACATGTAGTTTAAAAGCTTTCATTTTATGGCCTACTCCTTAAACTTTTAAAGCAACCATGAATTTAAAGCAGGCATGCTCTCTTTTAAAGCAGGCATGCTCTCTGAAACAATCTTATGAGCCTTCCAAAAGAAACAATGTTTGGACTGGGGATCACATTCCTTTTGTGAGTCTTAATTTATTCAGAGCTATATGCATCTGAATATTTTCCACAGCCATTATCATTTCAACGGACTTTTTAAAAAAGTTTTCAACTAAAAATTGCATGTTACCAATTTTTTTTTAAGATATCAGCCCCCCTTACTTGTCTGTAATCTGATGCGTTGTTGATCTGTGTTACTTAGCCAGAAAACAAAGAACAGTGAAGCAAAGTGAAGAAATAAATAATAAAACAGGGTAGATATTTTCTGGATATTTTGATCCAAGATTAAAAGAAAAAATTTACAAATTTATAAAATACAAAATCCTGTAGTGATGATTCCAACATAATAATAATAATAACAACAACAATTATTATTATTATTTTATTTTATTTTATTTTATTTTATTTTATTTTATTTTATTTTATTATTTTATTTTATTTTATTTTATTTTATTTTATTTTATTTTATTTTATTTTATTATTTTATTTTATTTTATTTTATTTTATTTTATTTTATTTTATTTTATTTTATTTTATTTTATTTTATTTTATTTTATTTTATTTTATTATTTTATTTTATTTTATTTTATTTTATTTTATTTTATTTTATTTTATTTTATTTTATTTTATTTTATTTTATTTTATTTTATTTTATTTTATTTTATTTTATTTTATTTTATTTTATTTTATTTCTATACCGCCCCTCTCCCGAAGGACTTGGGGTGGTGCACAGCCTAATTAAAAGCACCAGACAAACAATTTAAAAATTAAAAATACTAAATAATTTGGCTCAATATAAAACCCCAAATTTAAAAATCCCAGATTAAAACCAATTTAAAAATCTTCACATCGATAGCCCGGCCTGGTGGAACAAAAAGGTTTTGAGGGAATACACGGAGGTCAGTGATCTTACGTAATTCTGGGGGCAGTTCATTCCAGAGAGTAGGAGCTCCCACAGAGAAGGCCCTCCCCCTGGGTGTTGCCAGCCGACATAATTTGGCTGATGGCACCCTGAGGAGACCCTCTCTGTGGGAGCGGACTGGCCGGTGGGAGGCTACTGGTGGCAGGAAACGGTCTCGAAGGTAAACCAGTCCGATGCCATGGAGCGCTTTAAAGGTGGCAACCAACACCTTGAATCGCACCCAGAAGACCACTGGGAGCCAGTGCAGCTCACGCAGTAGGGGGGGTCACATGGGCACAACGGGTTGCGCCCATAACCACCTACGCGACTGCATTCTGGACCAGCTGGAGCCTCCGGGTGCTTTTCAAGGGGAGCCCCATGTAGAGAGCATTACAGTAGTCCAATCGAGAGGAGACAAGGGCGTGAGTGACCGTGCGTCACTCATTCCCTAAATGAAATCCACTAACTTCCACCACCCAAAAACATGCTTTGTTTCCTTAGAGAGAACTGAAAGTTATTCAAAGGGGAGGGGGGACAGCTAGAGTCCAGCAGGTGGTTAAAATAAATCTATATTCAACTGACCAGTCAGCCTTTAAAGATAAAAAGCAAAGTAAAACAGAAGATTCAAAAAGTGAAGTTAATACCCAGGTATGCTTAAGAAAACAAACTGCTGAAAAGATGGATTATCAGGGACTTTCTGACTGCTCACATGGGGAACTGGAATGTTCAAGAGTCCACTTCCCACGTGGATCCATTGTCTTCAGAAAGCCATCTTGGGTCATTCCTAAGTGCTCCCGTTCAAATCCAGGGAGCAGCACTGTTAGAGAACCAGCTTTGGTAGCAAAATCAGCAGATCGTTGGCAAGGGGAAAAAAAAACTTTACCATTTGGCAACCATCTTGGGATGGAATCCAACAAGCTATGCTTGAGAAAATCATGGCTTGGTACAACAGATATTTGTTAAATTCATTTGCCACCCATCTCAGTTGTAAACACAATCTAAGTTTAATCACTATGAAGCCATCTTCAGAAGTTATTTCCTCAGTCACTCAGAATTATGGATAACATCTATTATTGTGCAAGGTTTAGATTTGGCCATTTCATATTCCTTATTCCCAGATAATTTGCCTGGTATATGACATGCTAGTCATTCAAATTTTAGTCCTACAATATGTAATGTCTAAAGCTGAAGCGACATCTCTAGTTATATAGTCTGTGAAACTTCTCTTAACTATATAAACTTTCTGAATCTTCTACATGCAAGTTCCTGGATAGCAGATTGAGTTGGATTTATTGTTGCTAATGTGAAACTGGATGATATGATCTGTGTGCTACTATGGTAAATATGTTGTATATACTTATTTGCATACTTAAATGCTGAGTAGAGATTATCTTCTTGTAGGAAGCTTAAATGGAAGATCTTAACTTATTTGCAGGTGGAATTTTATATTGTACAGTTTTAGAATTTTCTATATAGACAGATCTTAGATATATAGATGTGGTCAAAAGTATTGGTGTCCTGCCACATATTTTCCAGACTCCTAATTTTCCATTAAGTACTATAGGTTGAAACTGACATAAATAAATCGTATCTACCATGCTTTAGATTCCATAGTGCATAGCATAAGCACTTTGCTTTTGATGTATGACTTAAAATATTTTTATAACTAATAAAACAAATGAAACTGGCATAAATATAATTATTTAAGTTAAAACTCATTGGATTTTAGTGATCTCGAGCAGACTATTTAATTAATACTACAGGTATAATCAGTCATTTATCCTATTTGAATGAAGAAAAATATGGACAAGAAAAAGTTTGATGAGTTTTCTCTGCGGAAGAAACAAAGAAGGTAATAGCTAAGCATGGTAATGGTTAAACAAAAATCTTTATAAAAAGCTTCGTGTTTCTGTTACCACCATTGCTAATGTTTTCAAGAAATTTAAGATTAGCAACGGGTCTAGCACCAACCTCCCTGTACATAACTGCAAGAAGAATATTGCTTCCAGATTTCACAGAAGAATAATTTGAATGGTGGAGAAAGAACCATGGAAAAATTTCAAAACAGATCCTGGCTGATTTCCAAGATCAAGGTACAACAATATCATTGCACCATGTATTGTTGCCTGACTGAAAGCTGCCTCCATGATAGAAGACTCAGGGAGACCACACTCCTTCAGATAAGCACAAAAGAAGCCACAGTAGAGTTGACTAAGATGCAGGTTGACAAGCCACAATATAACTGGGAAAATACCCTTTGGACAAATGAAACAAAGTCAGAGCTTTTGAGTAAATCACAGCAGTTCTATGTTCATAGAAAAAAAGTGATGCTTTTTTAAAAGTAAAGTAAAGTAAAGAATGCATCTATTGTGAAAACTAGAGGAGACGTCATAATGTTATGGGGTTGCTTAAATGCCTTTGGCACTGGGTATCTTAAATCTGTGCAGGACCCAAGAAAATCGGAAGATAATGAACACCTCCTGGAATGAAATATAATGGTCAAAGTTAGAAAACTATCAGTCTCAAGTCATGGATAATCATCTTAAAACAGACAGTATATCTAAGAGTACCCAAGAATGATTGAAAAGCAAACTTTGGACTGTTCTGACTCAACCTTCTAAGAGTCCAGATCTGAATCAAATAGAACATGGAAAACCTTAAGCTTTCAGTTAGAATAAGGAACCCATGAAACGTAAGAGAAGTGGAACAGTTTTCTCAAGAAGAGCTTTGCTTATTCATAACTACAGAAAGTACCTGATTGCAATTATTGCCTGAATAGGATATGCAATGAAATACTAGATTAGAAATACCAATAATTATGTCCATTTTCATTTTATATTAAGTCATACATTGAAAGCAAAATGTATGCTGCATGGCCTATGGAATTAGTCATGATGAATATGATCTATCAATTTTACAACAAATTGAGATTCTTTGGAGAAAACTGAAAGGGTAGCATCTACATACATTTGGTAGCCTCTGTACTTTTAATGAGGTGGTCTCAGCTATTGAGAATATACAATTAGCTGTGTTTCCCCAAAAATAAGACCCTGTCTTATATTATTTTTAACCCTGAAATAAGCGCTTGGCCTTATTGCCATGTGCTCAAAAGCCAGATTGGTCTTATTATCAGGGGATGTCTTATTTTGTGGAAAACGGTATTAGTTCACTACTGGATTTTTTTTAAAAAAAATTCTATCTGGGGAATATCCAAAATCTGTTTTGAAATTTAAAGCATGAAGTATACCAGTCCTATAAAACTATTACTGCTTATATTTTATATACAGGAATGTATAGAGGCCAGCTGTATCTTCAGTCATCTGTTAGAATTTCTGAAAAATTCCCTACAAACCCTAAAGCTTTGGAATCCAGAAATGATAATGCCGTTATGCATTTGCCTACGATCAAGTGGAAGCCTTTGATTCGTAAGTAAAATCAGAATTATTACTTTTTCAAAAATGAAGAATGGAGTATAATTTTTGATAAAAAATTATGGATGACTTTTAGCTATTGGAAACTTTTCTGTATGTTTTCTAAGATATCACATATACTGAAACATTTATGTATTTCATAGTTTACTAACTTTATAAAAATAACATTTGGACATCCCTGTGCTATTATGTATGATAGTATTATCAGGGGAAAAAGCAATGCTGTTTTCTGTTGATAAAAACTATAATAAGGAATTTTTATATTCTTTCAGTAATAAGAATAAGTATCTGGTTCAATTTTTTTTCTGAACATATTGCACTGATAAATGTATTGGAATTTGCATTTGGAAGCCTATTCATGAGATATTGCCATCAAAAATATAAGAATTCCATATCACAATCCATTAATAATCCAATAATTCATTTAATATTATTAATATTAACATAGAATTATGGGTTTTATAACACATTAAAAAAGATACTATGCCATAGCTGTGTACATTCTCAATATTTTTGGATAATTAAAATATTAACTGAAGTTATGTGGTTTCCTTTTACCAACTCTTTGTGGTCCTTTATAACAGACAAAAATGTTTTCTAAAAGATAACTTCCATTCTTATAATGCTCTTGAAAAGAGCAAAAAAGGTAAGAACTTAAAAAATTAAGTAATTTTAATCTTTATCATTGAATTAATATTGATAAAACTTAAAAATGTGCTAAGAGTAGTTATAAAGTGTGCTTTCTTTTTAGATTCTCCATCAAGAACACCTGTACTGGTAGGATCTGATGAATTTGATAAATGTCTCAGCAATGACAAATTTTCTCATGAAGAATATAGTAATGGTGCTCTGTCAGTTCTGCAATATCCATATGGTGTGTGAATTGTGCTTTATTTTTAACTTTTGCTTCAAAAGATTATTGCATTTACATTATGGGTTTCACTAATTTAAACAAAAATTACAATACTGATATGTTGGCCTTTTTGGTAAATTATGTTTCTAGATAAATTAATGATAATGTTTTGTATTCTCTAAATAACTTGGAATAGGGAGACTTGTTCCAAAAGGACACTGGCTTTAGCATAATGTCCAAAAGAAGGACAACATGATTTTAGCAAAGAAAAAAAAGGAAGAGTAGATCAAAACAAAATACAATGAAAAATCTTTTATAATGTAGAGCTTTCCTATCTTGTCTGCATAAAATTGCCAAAAGTAGTTGAAACCATTACTAGAGATTTCTTGAAACCTACCCCATTCCCTACCTGAGTGTCCACATGATTAAAATCAATTCCTGTCCATATATACAATATATGTATGCTTGGTTATAAATGCTTCTCAAATTTACACTAAAAAAAGGTAAAGCGAAAAAAGGTTTATCAACCAAATTAATTATATAAAATAAGGTACTCCATTTACAGAATTAATTGACCTCTCTCTATATATATCATTTCTCTCACATACAAATCATAATTATACAGAAGTGGGCAGGTATATATGTGTAAATTCATGTATATACCTGTATATACATATATATTCATGTAAATTCATGTATATACCTTCATTCCCAGCTATATTCCAACAGAAATAGTTTTATTATTTTACTGAGAAATAAAGAGAAAAGAATTAAAAAAATCTAGATGGATGTGAAGCAAGAGGAAGAAATCATTGGGCACAGAAAAAAATAGTAAAGATTTTTTAAAAAAAGTTTAATTCTCCATGAAACAACCCTTTCTGAGGTAATGTTTAAAAGATCCAGATTTGTAGCAGTGATATTTACTACATTTGCATCTTCTACTCATTGTTTGTAACAGCAATTTTTTATCAAAGAGAACCCCTCTGAAGGCCACACAACATGGATTTTGTAGTATTATACTTGATAAATAGTGTGGATTCAGATTTGGCTATCACCTTCCCAGCTGGGTTCTCAAACTCTGTTTTTAATATGACATAGAATAAGACAGATAGGTAAAATAAGTAGTTTTAAAACCTCACACAGTATTCCTAAAGCAGAGTAATTTTGAAGAAACTAGTTTATTTTTTAACAAGAAGATTTGTGAATGTAAGAAAAGTATTTTTCTTTATGTACGATCAAATATTAGCAGTACAATTTAAACCCACTAAAACCAAATAGTTAAATGAAAAGGAGAGAGAAAAGGTTGTCAGGTTATATTTCATGTAAAATATTGTCTCATTTTAACTGCCACAAAAGTATTTCCATATAGTCCATGCAAAGCTGAGGTAAAATCCATTCTCCCAGGTGGGTTATGTTATCCTTTCAAAGATCCTTATAAAAGTTGCCAATAGAGAAGACAAGATACAAATATACTGAAATAGAGAAATGTTAGTGTGGATAGGAGGAGGGTATGCTTGGACTTGAAAAGTCCTTTCTTCAATTTAGAGAAAATGAGGGTGTACAGATAGATGTCTTGCAGTTTCTCTTGAACTTATTTCTAGCATACTTCTAGAAGTTTGGGAGAATGAACTGACTCCATCTGATACCATTACTACTACATTGGTATCAGAAGCACCTATCAAGGCACCTGAGTTGAAAGGGGTAGCAATTTCTATTTCTAGCCAGTACTATTGCCTATAGCCGTGGTGGCACGCGGAGCCATATCTGTGGGCAAGCGAGTGTTGCCCTAGCTCAGCTCCAGCCCACATCCGCATGCAGGCCAGCTGATTTTTGGGCCTTTCGGGCCCACCGGAAGTCGGGAAATTGGCCGTTTCCAGCCTCCGGGGGGGAGGCTGTTTTTGCCCTCCCCAGACTCCTAGAAAGGCTCTGGAGCCTGGGGAGGGTGAAAAACAGGCCTTCCGGTCCCACTGTGCCAATGCGTGCCAGTAGCAGGGAGAGCACAGAGGGTCGCACACATGCACAGAGGGGGGGGGGTGCACTGAATTATGGGTGTGGGCACATGCACTCGTGACATCCCTGCGCTGTCCCCACTTTTGGCACGCAGTGGCAAAAAGGTTAGCCCTCACTGGCCTATAGGATGCCAAGGGGGGCCCCTTTCATATCCCCAGTATTTTCCCACCGAAGTGGTACTTGCATTTGTAGAATGCATTAGAACTTACATTGGCAGGAACTTCGACAAATTTACAGGTGCTCATTCCGTCATAAAGCTTGTAGTCTCAGATTTAGAACTGCCAAACTGTTGTCACTCTCATGTCATTAGTAGGACACTGAGTCAGAAGCCCCATCCCCCTTGCCTTTATAATTGATGTTGTTTCGTCTTTGTAGCACCAGTTTTTCAGCATGGATATACTCCACAGTTAAAAAGGAATTGACTGGCATCCCAAATGTTCTTAATTTCTCTCAACCATTTTGATCATAATGGAGGATAACTGTCGTTATGCAGGACTAGCTGTAGCAACCCTGGAGGAAAAAATATCTCAACTTTCCTATATCTCCAATAATGTCTATGCCCTGTGTTCAGTTTTGGACATCCCACATTCAAGCCTGAGTACTAAGTTGGGATATCCCAGACTGTGACAAATAAAGAACATGATTTAAGTGGGTTTTAGAAAATATTTAATAATATTCACTATTTTAATTATAGATAATGGCTATTTTTTACCATACTACACACGAGAGAGGAATAGACGAAGCACACAGATAACTGTAAGATTTTCTGACAATATGAATTCAAAGATCATCCGAAAAAAAGATCCAGTTCTACTTCTGCATTGGTGGAAAGAAATTGCTGGTACCATCTTATTCTGTATTATGGCCACAACTTTCATTGTGCGCAGGCTTTTCCATCCTGATGCTCATAACCGGGTAAGTATAGGATTCTAAAAGTGAAAGTACACGTATTTCCTTTATGGAGAAGCAAAGTTCTCCATAATCTCTGTAATCATCAGTATTAAAATAATTAAAGGTATTTCAGATCAGTGGTGATTGTCAGCTTCATCTTTTAGTGCAATAAAAGTAATATTTAGAATTCTAAACCAAGATTTCTAAATTACTAATATTTTTAAATCATGTTCTATATCTTTATACCATGTTTTCACACAATCACACCATATGGCCAAAAGGATATTATGTGATACCACTGCACATCCAATGCCAGACATTGAAAAAATAAAACAGTTCTGCAACTGTCACTTTTTAAATTCATATCAGAGTAGCTGAGAATATTTATTTGTGAAATGTATAAGTTGTTCAGGTTTGAAGTACTGTAATAAATATACAAGAATAACGAAGTCAATGCAAATACTTAAAATATATACAAAACACTAATAATACCTGAAAACATAGATTATAATAACATTTATTTCTTTGGTACTGGAAACTCCCTGCCAACCAATCCCAAAATACTTTTTACATTCTGCAGAAATATATCATGAAAATTTTTCTAATAAAGGGAATTGTATCAGAAAATTCTGTTAGTCTCCATTTTGAGACTCCTCCCTTTCTTTGGGAGGAAATCTTCAGCAGCTATTCCCTCTACTCAGATTGAGTGGGTGGTAGAATCTGATTTTGGGTGTGTGTGTGTGTGTGATTCCTTATTTACCTGCATCCTTTAGAAATCCAGAATACATATCTGAAATTAGATAATTTTTCCAATTAACATTTCAGTTTCATTGACTTTTATTTGTTTTGTTTATCAGCAGCGGAAGGAATCTGAAACACAGTGTCAGACAGATAATAAAAATGAACAAACCAAAGACAACAGCAGAGATGACCTTAAGAATTCTGGATATGTGTCAAGGTAAAAGTAGTCATTACTCTTTGACAGTAGCTTTTGAAAAATAAACATTGATAGTTAATTTGCTTTAGTTAGTGTTAAAAGGAATGGGTATATTTTATGTTGAAGGAGTATTGTACTAGCATTATTTCCAAATTCATTTTTCTTGAATGTATAGTATCTTCACCTTCCTTCAATAAGTTGTCTCTTATTGCTGCTTTTTAGGAAGAGTAATAAGAGAAGCTGTTGTTGCAAGGAGAAGAAGTGAAAAGTTTGGGTATGCTTGTTAATGTCAGATAAATTGCTGGGTGTGGGATTATAAAACCTTTAGAGGCAATTGGTATTTGAATAATGTATTATTAATATGGTTATGGTATGGTTTTCTGTGATGCATTTTCTTACCGTTCAAAAATAACTTTAAATGGAAGAAAGTATTATATTAAGATAATATTGGAAATATTTCAGGGTTTTACATGCAAATGATTGATTTTATGTTTCCTTACATTTATTAATGAAATTTCAAATAAAATATGAAACAGTTTTAAAGATACTCATAAAGATTGCTAAGAAATAACAAAAAACCCATTAGCAGCTTTATAAAAAGCTTGTGCTTTCATGCTTATTGTTACTGGTAACTAGAGCTTCTATACTGACTCATCTGTCAATCCACAATACAAACTTCATGTCCAGCATATATTAAGAGACCACTGGTCTCTAAATAATCTAGTTTAAGAATATATTCTGTTGAACTGAAAGTGTAAGAAACAATATAATTCAGGCTTCTTTTACCTGCCATGTTGATCAAGGAGTGGCTTTCTTTCTTCAGTAGCAAATGTAGAAGTCAAACAGTTCCCTAATTACTGGCAGGTTATTATGCTGAATGTCTGTTCACAAACTGACCAGACAAATAACAACTCAAATACAGTACGTGAATCATCAAATAAAAGCCTATGTTAAAATAGTACAGGAAAAAATCAATTTATTTCTGTGTTTTCTTCCAGATATCTGACAGATTTTGAACCAGTTCAATGTCTCGGTCGTGGAGGTTTTGGAGTAGTATTTGAAGCCAGAAATAAAGTTGATGATTGTAACTATGCTATTAAAAGAATTCGTCTGCCAAATAGGTAATTACTTACCTTTCTGGTTGCCTTCCAGTTCTACTCTAGATGGCACCAAGGTTCATGTATGGTTGGCATTGTTTTAGAACCATTTTGTCCAATGGCTGGGAAGGTTTTCAAAAGTAACTAGATACTACAAGAAATCAGTGTTATTAGTTTTAGTAATAATTATAGTATAAATAATTTCAATAATTTTCTGAACATTCTCTTGGAGCCTTCTATAAATGTGAGTTCATAAACTATCTTTTTAAAAGAAAAATTACAAAAGAGGACTACAGTCAAGAATATTTTTGTTGTAGTTTGAAACATTTTATATTGGAGTAATTTCATTATTTCTAAGTCCATCTAACCTGAAGACTATTGGGAAAAAAAGCTTCAGTTCTCCAACTTTTCACTCAGAAGGGTTCAATCCTGAAATTATAATCATATGCATAAAGAGAGTTATTCTAATAAAATGTTGAGTTGAATAAGAAAATAGACTATTTCAATTAATTACTGAGTAGGACATATAATTTACATGCAAGGAAATGAAAGATCTATTTTGTCACCTGAAAAGACTATAGAAAGTAATATTTGACCAATTTATCCTGCATAAATCTTTTGTCTTTGTTGTTGTTATGTTACCTCAAATTTTAGGGAGCTGGCACGTGAAAAGGTTATGCGTGAAGTTAAAGCATTAGCAAAACTTGAACACCCTTCTATTGTTCGATATTTCAATGCTTGGTTAGAAACACCACCTGAGAGCTGGCAAGAAAGAATGGATGAGTTGTGGTTGAAAGATGAGAGGTATTTACTTTAGTTTTTAGAAAATGTATAAATTCATTAAAGGGCTCTGGAAATCTTGTTAAATCAAAATTTTGCAGAATAGTATCTGTAGAGGAATCAAGACAGAGGGATAGTCAGAAGATATAATGTAGCCAGTTCAATAAAACTGAGAAATGTGACTCTGGTGTAATGCCTGGCTTGGAGATTAGATGAAACTCACTTTATTATTCCATTATTGCTTCATGAATTCAGTAAGGAATAAAAGTCAGGATTTACATGTGCCAAAAAACTCAGAAACTAAAAAACTAAAAAAGGAGACTGTAAATTCCTCGATAGTTGTTGTGCATGATTCCTACAGAACTGCATTGTAGATAACATTGTTATGAGTGTGGGTCTTAGATTACTAATCTGCTTTATTTCTTAGTCTGGTGCTTCCAATAGCTACTTTATAATCCCTTGATCAACTGAGATTGTGTGTTAAAAATTGGGTTTCTGATCAGTGTCACTTTGTCACAATATATTAGTGAAGTCAGATAGTTTGTCTATTTGTGCCTTTATAGGTCTAATAAAGTTGAGATTGAATATACAATCCTCTCACTCATTTTTGCTTAGTTTTTCTGTTTTCTACCCCAAAATTCATAGAATGCAGATTTTGTCAGGAATGTGCCTTTTGTTCAAAGATGCAAGCATAGTAAATTTATATGAACTTAAATGGGACAAATTTCTCATTTTTTCATCAATTTCATCTTCTCATCAATTCCTCATCATTAAACATTACTTTTCTCTTTAATGCTATTTTTTCAGTGTAGTTCAAATCAGGGTTTGCTACTTGACTTAACAACAGTTCGTTCAGCAACTGTTCAAAATTATGATGGTGCTGAAGGAACAGCCAGTGCTTATACTGCCTCCACAGTCACATGATTGCACACGGGGCTCTTGCCAACTGTTTATATATATATATATATATATATATATATATATATATATATATATATATATATATATATATATATATATATATATATGCAAATCATGATCACATGATCGCGAAGGGATTAGCCGCCTGTTTTGTGTGTGTGTGTGTGTGTATTATTTTATTTTCGTAGGTCTTTATGTGTAGCTTTCTTTATGCCAGGGATTTTCCTACGTATATTAAGATGTTTCATGGCCTAATTTTCAGTGAAATCTCAGCCTAAAAGCTGGTGAATTGAGATTTCACTGAAAATTAGGCCATGAAACATCTTAATATACGTAGGAAAATCCCTGGCATAAAGAAAGATACACACACACACATACACACACACACACACCAGGCGGCTAATCCCTTCGCGATCATGTGATCATGATTTGCAGTCTAGTCTTCGACTTTCTCAGAAGGTCAGCAGGGAAGGTGGCAAGCCATTTCTTTTCTCCAACATAGTACACAGTCACCCTACCCTCCTGATGTGGAGGGGAACTGGCACACTGCTAGAGAAAAGAAATTCAGATCATCAGAATCCAAGTTTTCTTTCTTTGGCCCAGCATACCAGTTCTGCACCCAGAGGGAAGCAGTCCACCCTCTTTCATCAGGGAGCTCTTTCACTCTGTTCATTTAGCAACCTATGCAGTCGCTTAGCAATCAGGAAGGCTGCAATGGTGATTGAGCATGACAATCTGTCAGCACCTCACAGGCAAGCTTCATTATGGTCATAAATTGAGGGCTACCTGTATTGCATATTTTAAAAATGATTCAAAGTAAATAAGACTGTATTTATACATAACGATATAGAAAATTGTGACAACAAAAACTTCTAGTAGCCCATCAACTCTGCCCTATGAAGAATTGTTTGTTTTTCTTTTCTCTTGTTTTATTTATTATTATTGTTGTTGTTGTTTTTTAATCAGGTGATAGGCATATGTTTATCCCAAATATGTTTAAACTCAGTTACTGATGACTGACCCACTACCTCTGCTGGACATTGATTCCAAGCTTCCCCTACTCTTTTTGTGAAGTAACACTTTTACTTTTGAAGTTCTCTCCTGTCAGTGTGAGGTTATGTCCTGCCTTCTTGATTTTTGCTTAATAATATTGCTTAAGCATGTGATTTCTAGGCCTTTTAGGGTCATATGGGGTCTGTTGGATGTCTCTTTCCAAAGGTGAGAGAAATGGAAAGAAATAACTACAATTGTACAAATTTATTTAAACTAAAAAAACTCCAACGCTTGCATTATCAACCCTTTACTTTTTCATATTGGTAGAGGCTGAAAGAGTATTGCTTGGAAGCATCTGGAAGTGGATTGATCCATACAATATTCTTTCTTTCATTTAGCAGTTACGAGATGTCAAATTTGTTTGAGAAATGATAAGTTAAATAATTTATGAGATTGTTAAGAGTTTTAAATAGCATTTCCTAATGTAATTTTAGTGGGTTTTATTGTACATGTTTCTTAACTTGTGTTCGCCGCCCTGAGTCCTTCGGGAGAAGGGCGGCATATAAATACATGAAATAAATAAATAAATAAATAAATAAATAATAAATTCCCATTAATAAAAAAGATGCTAGAAGGAGAAAGGAGTCCACATTATCTGCTCCCTTCTGTGCAGGTAAGTAGGACTGCAGAAAGATTTGTGAATAAATTACTATCTTAGAAAAAAATCTTGAATGTTCCTGTTAAAAAATTCAACTGTAAAAAGTTACAAAATTCTTTCGTAAGGTCCTTTATACGCTGAATGTTGTAAAAAGGAACTTGATGATGAATCTAATTATTTTAATTTAAACTAGTTAGTAGGGTATGTCCAATCTAAAAATAATTTGGAAAAAAATTACCAAATGTTATGCAAACACAACTCATCCTATACTGCTAATTAAATAACTATACTCTTGTTTAGAATTCTGTATCAGGCTAAAAAGATCCTGGTATTTTATTGAGTCATCTTGTTAAACAATTTTTAAAGCTTTAGCATCTTTTTTCAAGTTGTAAAGGAAGGATACAAAATGTCATGACCGCGTGAATAAATAGCAGAGAGGTTCTGGGCTCATGCAGGGTCCACAGCATTCCAAATCATTTTTGAAGCATGCATACCCTAATTCATAGACATGGAAAAAGCTTTCTTTGTATTTTTGCTCTGTGGGCAACGTATGGTAAGATTAATTTAAGTTTCTAATATTATCTTTTGCTTTTTTAAATATATTTAAAGTATTGATTGGCCACTCAGTTCTCCCAGTCCAATGGAGGTGCCATCGTTTAAAATCAAAACACAGCCATTCTCTACTGAGGAAAATATTGAAGTCATTGCTACATCTGTAGAAAAGAAGACTCTGATTTCTGTAGGAATATCTTGTGACCAGTCAGATTCATCAGACAATAAGTTTTCTCCTTTGGAGTTTTCTGCCATCGAGAACAGAGATTTGATTCAATTGGCAAATGCAGAAGATAATTTCACTCATAGCTATGATATGGAAGGCAGTCCTGTTGATGATAATGATCCTGTACATTCCTTTGAAGTTTATCTTCCTGCTAAATCGGTAGTAAGATTGAGGGAGCGAACATCTTCTTCTATTGTCTTTGAAGACTCTGATTGTGACAATTCTTCCAATAAAAGGGGTAATGTTACCAGTTTGCTTCATGATAGCCATATTGAAGATAAACCAACAAGCACAAGAGAGTCCAATAATAGAAACTCATCTTCAACAAGGTCTTTATCTGTTTCTCCACCAAGACCAACAACTTTAAGTTTGGACTGCTCTAACAACTCTGTTCAAAAACTTTTACCTACCACTCCAAAAGTGTATCTTTATATCCAGATGCAACTTTGTAGGAAAGAAAACCTCAAAGATTGGATGAACCGAAAATGTATAATAGAGGAGAGAGAAAGGACCGAGTGCCTTGTGATATTCTTGCAAATAGCTGAAGCTGTCCAGTTCCTGCACAGTAAAGGATTAATGCATCGGGATCTCAAGGTTCGTACTGAGAACACAATATAATTATCTCCCTAGAACAAGTTGTTTAATTATATGTATGTATTTGAAAAGCATTTTCATATTCCACAGAATTATTTCTTCATTGTTATATGTTAAGAAGGATGTCAGGGAAAATCTATACAATTTATTATTATACAATTTATTATTTATTAGTAATCTTTGTCAGTTACAGTGTGAATATAAAGTAAACTATATAATAATAATTTATTGAGTATGTATCCTGCCCAACTCTCAATGACTGGGCGATTGATCAAAGCAATTTTTATAGAGTATTAACAATAAAGAAAAACTATATGCAGTATAAAAATATACTGTAGAAAAATTACTTAAGAGTAAATACTGTCACAAAATATAAATAGAAATTATTCAGATGAAATATAATCACCCGATAAATGAGTTTAGTGTTGCAGCCATAGGTTATAACATATAATGTGCCATAAAATAAAATAAAATAACAGTGAAGTAGAAAAACTTTAAAATAAGTAAAATAAAGTAATGAAAAGAGTACAGGGAGCCCTCCTCATAACAACCATTCATTTAGTGACCATTCACAGTTACAACAACACTGAAAAACATGTCTTATAACTAGTCCCACATTTATAACTGACAACAGTATTCCCACAGTCATGTGATCAAAATGTGGTTGGTTGACGGCAGCATAAACAGGTAGTCTTCGAGTTACGACCACAATTGAACCCAAAATTTATGTTGCATAAATGAAATATTTGTTAAATGGGTTTGCTCCATTTTACAATCTTTCTTGCCACAGTTGCTAAGTGAATCAGTGTATTTATTAAATGAATAATATGGTTGTTAAGTGAATTTGGATTTCCTATTGACTTTGCTTGTCAGACAGTCACAAAAGCTGATCACATGACTCCAGGACACTGCAATGTCACAAAAGTGAGTCAGTTGCCAAGCATCAGAATTTTGATCATGTGAGCATGGGGATGCTACAATGGTCGTAAGTGTGAAAAATGATCATAAGTCACTTTTTTCAGTGCTGTTGTAACTTTGAACAGTCACTAAATGAACTGTTGTAAGTCGAGGACTACCTATATTTACAATGGTTGCAACATCCTGGGATCATGTCATCATGATTTATGACCTTTCCTAGATAAGTTCTAGCAAGCAAAGTCAATAGGGAAAACCAGATTTTCTTAAAAATGGCATGATTCATTTAACTGCAGTGATTGTAATCACGCAAAAAGATCATAATAATTGATGTAACTCATTAAAGGGAAATTCTGGTCTAACAATTTAAGTATGGTATTCACTTCTAAGTTTAAAGGACAGCAGAGAAAATGTAGTAACTTGTCACTGACAATTGAACATGTATTTGCAAGAAGATAGTTCAGTTTTTCAAGATTGGAGCCCTTGAGTTAGCACACCATTAGTAATTTGGCCCTAATCTCATTGAACAAGAGGCAGCAGAGGACGTAATGGATGTTGTTTGACAGAGAGTTTACAAAAAGAAATATTTCCCTTTGAGATCTTTGAAAGACATGGTTTGCAGGTAAGATACATTAAAGCTCTTCCAGTAAAGCACTGGTTATGTTAACTAGGTTCTTGTAGAAGTTTCTATGTTTTTATAATGAAGATACCAAGATGAACATTGGTCATAATACCTCAGTGATATCCCTCTTAAAAAGCCTTTTTTTTCTGTTTCAAGAACTAAAGTCTTCACAAGGTAAATGGGAATACATTTGTTAAATGGGTGATAGACATTTGGTCCATTGGATCCCAACTGTAATACAGAAAAAACAGTGTTTGGCAAGATGAGATTCTTGAAGCTTTTTAGTTTCTTATAATTTATTTATTGATTTGATTTGATTTGATTTGATTTGATTTGATTTGATTTGATTTGATTTGATTTGATTTGATTAGTATGCCGCCCTATCTCCATAGGACTCAGGGTGACTCACAACAATTAGAATCAAACCAGAAAAAAACATGTTAAAATATGTATCAGACACATATTAAACACGTTAAAATAATCCAAACCCCATCAGTCCAGGCTGGGCAATTTGAACAGCCATATTTTTAATTCGCAGCGGAAGGTGCCAAGGTCAGGGGCCAACCGGAGCCTCGGGGAGTTGATTCCAAAGGGCGGGAACACCCACAGAGAAAGCTCTACTTCTGGGGGTCGCCAGCTGACATTGTCTAGCCGACGGCACCCTGAGTAGTCCCTCCCTGTAAGAACGCACCGGGCGCTGGGGAGCTGTTGCTGGTTGCAGATGGTCTGACAGATATCCTGGGCCTAAGCCATGAAGGGCTTTATAGGTAATCGCCAACATCTTGAATCTCACCCGGTTGCAACTGGCAACCAATGCAAATCACACAGGAGAGGTGTAACATGGGAGTATCGGGACCCTCCCATCACAACCTGCGCGGCTGCATTCTGCATCAGTTGAAGCCTTCGAGTGGTCTTCAAGGGCAGCCCAAAATAGAGAGCATTGCAGTAGTCAATACGAGAGGTGACTACGCATGAGTGACCGTGTGTAAGGCATCTCGGTCCAGATAGGGGCGCAACTGGCGCACCAGGCAAACCTGGGCAAACGCCCCCCTGGACACGGTTGTTATATGATCTTCTAAGCTCAACGTGAATCCAGGAGGACACCCAAGTTGCGTGCCCTGTCTACAGGGGGTAAAACTTCACCCCCTATAACCAAAAATGGAAACTCTATCGGACCGAGATGCCGGTACCCACAGCCACTTCGTCTGGGCAGGGTTGAGCCGAAGCCTGTTCCTCCCCATCTAGATCCATACCGCTTCCAGGCACCGGAACATCACGTCGAGGGCATCATTGGGTTGGTTTGGGGTGGATATAAAAAGCTGGGTATCATCAGAATACTGATGATACCTCACCCCAAAACCATGGATGATCTCTCCCAGCAGCTTCGTGTAAATGTTGAACAGAAGAGTCGAGAGTACCGACCCCTGGGGCACCCCAAAAGTGAGGGGCCTCATGGCCGACCTCTGCTCCCCGCCAACACTGCTTGCGTACATCCTGAGAGGTAAAAGGAGAACCACTGCAAAACAGTGCCTCCCACTCCTAACCCCTCGATGCACCGCAGCAACATACCATGGTTGACTATCAAAAGCCACCGAAAGATCTAATAGGACCAGAACGGGAATAACCTCTATCCCGAGCCCTCCAGAGATCATCCACCAGCGCGACTAATGCCGTCTCCGTGCTGTATCCGGGCCTGAAACCCGATTGGAACAGATCAAGGTACTCCGCTTCATCCAGGGCTACCAGGAGCTGAACAGCCACCACGCTCTCAACAACCTTCGCAAGAAAGCGAAGGTTGGAGACCAAATGAAAATTACCCAAAATAGCTGGATCTAAGACAGGTTTCTTGAAGAGGGGCCTAACTACCGCCTCCTTCAAGGCAGCAGGAAAGCTTCCCTCATCCAAAGAAGCAGTTATCACTGCATGGATCCAGTCACGAGTCACCTCCCGAGCTGAATAGACCAGCCAGGAGAGGCATGGGTCCAAAACACATGGTTGCACTCAGCTTCCTCATGATCCTGTCCACTTCCTTGGGGGCAACAGGATTGAACTGCTCCCAAATAACAAGACCCGCCGCCTCCCCACCGTTTAACCCTGTCCAGTCAGAGTCCAAGCCATCCCGAATCTGAGTGATCTTGTCCAGCAGATGCTGGCTAAACTCCTCGCCTCCCTCCCCCTTGCAAAGGGTCCTCCCCCACCTTCTGATTCAAGAGGGAGCAGGACACCCCAAACAGGACAGCCGAACGATTTTCTGCAGACATGATGAGATCGGAGAAATAGCAGCGCTTCACCGCCGGTATCTCCCCTAGGTAAGATCGAGTGAACAACCTTAGCTGAATACAGTCAGATTCGGAACAACTGGCTCTTCAGCAGCTGTCTAGGCCTCTCCTACAGCGCTTCATCTCCTGGAGCTCCTCAGTAAACCAAGGAGCCAACCAAGATCTGTGCCAAGTCAGAGGCCACAAAGGAACGATACGGTCAAGAGCCCCGGCAGCCGTCTCATCCCAGGCATCCACTAGGGCTGCTATCGGGCGTGAGAGAGATAGGGGGGGTATCGTCCCAAGCTCCATCTGGAACCTCCCCGGGTCCATCAGGCGCCTGGGGTGGAACCAGGTGGTCGGTCCCAAATCCCAACGAGGAGGGGTAGCATACTGGAAACCTAGCCGAAGAAGATAGTGATCGGTCCATGACAGGGGGTAAATAGTAGATATTCCCTCACTGAACTCAACCTACCACTGTTCCGAGATAAAAACAAGATCGGGCGTGTGGCCGCCCCCTCATGAGTCGGGCCCTGGATAATCTGAGTCAGGGCCATGGCTGCCATGGAAGCCATGAACTCCCGGGCCACCCCCGACGCCCCACCCAGGGACAGTAGATTGAAGTCCCCAGGACAATAAGTCTGGAAAACTCCACCACCAAGCCCTGACAGGGCATCAAGCAGCACGGGCAGGGCCATTGTTATGCAGCTGGGAGACAGGAACGCAATCAACAGGCCCAACTGACCTTGTGGGCCCCACTTCATGAGGAGGGCCTCACACCTGTCTATCTAGGGAACAGTGACCTCCCACGGACTAAAAGTCTCCCTAATAACAACCGCCACTCCCCTTATCCTACCCTGGGCTCTTGGCTGGTGTAGCACCTGGAAACCTGGCGGACAAAGTTCTGTCAGAGGGACACCTCCCTCTGAGCCCAACCAGGTTTCTGTAATGCAATCCAGGTCTGTGTTTTCCTCCTCAATCAAATCCCAAATGAGAGGAGCTTTGTTAACCACAGACCTAGCATTAAAATAGACCAGCCGGAGCCCAGTGAGCCCCTCTCTCAAACCCCCAGGGGGTTGGATGGAACCAGGAGGGTTGGAGCATGTCACTGCTCGAAGATAGCGAAAGCGAGCTCCCAGATTTCGATACGGTCCTTGGTTCATCCATCTGCCATAATGCCCTAACAATGCAAGATGTATTCTAATGGTGATGGAAGGTAGCCTATCTCCATCCTAAAATAGGCACTGAGGGTGCCCTGAATGTGGGACCCACAATCTTCCTAATGAACTTGGACTATCTTTGTTTTGGACTATCTCTAATTGGGCAATAACCTTCTCATGTCTCCCCCAAATCTCAGCCCCATACAACTAATGGGCAATCAACTTTCCTTAAAATATTTTAACTTCGGGGGCTACCATAACATGCACAAAGAGTACACAGTACATTTAATACTGTTAGTAGTGAATTGTGATTTTAGTTACATTAAACAATGCTATTTGAGATTTTGCTGAAGTTAAGAATTGAGGTCACTGAGGATATGTTTTTGGGCCCATTTAGAGAGAAATAAATCTTAGAATCTAAGGGATCCTTGATTCTAGTTTTGAAACCTGGTCACAAACTGAACACTGCTATACATATCTGGTTGTTAATAATGGGTAAGTGATTTGTTTTGATCCAGAATCACATGAGAGATTTACATTGTGGAAGAACCCAAATTTGTAGATAGTAGGGTAGATGTTCTATGGGAATATGGACCAAAGAAGAATATTCAGTTTATTTTTAAAAGAAGCTTTAAAGACTTTATATTTCAAGTATGATTCTACTTCATAAAATATACAATTGAACCTTGTGCCACAAAAGATTATGATCCAGAAGCGGTTGCAGCTTCTCAATTACCAGGAATGTTAGAATCTTTAAAAGATACAAATGAAACCAACAATTCAGTTTTATATAAAATTCAAAACTGAAGAGTAACATTATTTTCATGCCTGAACTGTGGAACAAAAGAATTGTAATATCCATTCCTCAAAATCTGGTGATCCAGATTTTATGTAATAGGAAAAAATCTTTCTTGTATCATAAGAACAAAGTTAGTCTAAAAATTTTATTTTATTTATTTTATTTACCCCTTCAGAGTATGTTTAAAAAACCTTGGCCATCATTTTTTCCCTATGTGCTAGTGTTTGTAAGAAATTTCAGAGCTCTTTAATTCATGTTTGTTCAAGACGTCAATAGTTTCATTTGGTTTGAAGTCATATCGTATGTTAATACTGTTTTAGGAATAATTATGAATATGTAAATATGAAGTTAAATTATTTTCCTGAAATATGGATTTATAATTTTATCAAGAACTTTGACTCTGTCAAGCCTGGAGTTCATCAAAGAAGATAAATTTATACAAGTGGAAAGATAACTATAATATACAGTAAATGTATTTTTTAAATTACATAATAATTACTTTATATATTTTTGTTGGTGATTTATATGTCGTACATCACAGTTAATATGAATTCTAATAATGTGGTATTGTGAATTGTAAATTGAAAAGTCATATATTTATGCAACCCAAAATACAGTTATTATGAGTTTAGCACATGCACAATTGAGGCTAGCAGGGACACTTGCAGTTTTGAGGTTTAGACATTGCTAACTATTCAGTCTGATTTTGGAATGTCTGAATCTATGGTAGATGGTTTTTTTGTTTTTACTTTCTCTTCATCCTTTACTTAATATTTGATTAATATGCATATAAAATTTATGTCTAAAAATGTTCGTTGTCTATTTCTATTAAACATATTTCCATAGAAATACAACTTTGAATAGTGCAATTTCATGTAATTCATCCACTTCATGGGATTCATTAACCACACTAATTGAAACCTACCTGTATTTCATTGATCAGATAAACTTTTTAAAATTTCAGACAAAGACCACATAGGAAGATTAGGGATAGAAGGATAGTTTTATGTAGATATTATTTACTGCTACTATTAGCTAGTAGTCTGTTTATTATTTTGTAAATATACAGTCATCTCTTATTTTATTTTGGAGAAACGTCCTACAACATGATACAATTGATTGCTCAGGTTAGTTTTCAAATGTATATGTGTGTTTTATACTTCGGAAGGAAAAAAGGATTTCTTCCACAAGTATTGTGAAAACTGATAGATTGAAAAATGTAATGATACAATTTTATGTGATAGAGCATATCGTTAATGCCTTTATTGTAATTTTCTTTGTGTTCACTTGTTTCTATACAGCCTTCCAACATTTTTTTTACAATGGATAATATAGTAAAAGTTGGAGATTTTGGCCTAGTAACTGCAATGGACCATGATGAGGAAGAAGAATCTGTTTTAACACCAATTCCAGCTTATGACAGACACACAGGGCAAGTTGGGACCAAACTCTATATGAGTCCAGAACAGGTATGCCTATCATCTGATACAGAGTTCTCATAATGCTATTTCATAAATTAAAAAATAAATGTTGGCACAATTATTGAGTACATATCAAGTATTAGTCAGAAAGTTCCCTATTTTAAATTTTGCCCCATCAATAAATAATATTTTCTGGCTGAATAATATTTTCTGGTTTATTAGAAAGTGGTAATAAGGAATACCTTATTCAGAGGAATTATATGTTTTAATTGCTAAATAGCTTTGTGTTTGCATTATGTTATTTCCCCATTTAGGATTTAAATGGCATTTATTATCATTTTGGTGGGTTTTATTTACACTATAAATATAACATCAATATTTTGATACTTAGACTGAAAAGTGTTTTAGATGGCATTGAAGGTATATGGAGTATGGGAGTTCAGCATGCCAGGCAATTAGATCTTTCCAGACACTTAGTTTAATCTTCACCGGCCAAATTCCTACCCTATTTTATAACCAGTTTAGCAGCAGCTCTTTTAATTTTGGTCTTTGAGTTTTTTTTCTTCCCCTGGTAAGAATTTTTTTTTCAAAACTAGCAAGCTTGAAGTTCTTCCAGATATATTAACAGCTTCCTGTTGTTTTTGTGCAATTTAATATTGTTTACACTTCTGTTAGCTAACATTTTTGAAATTCTAGAAAAATCATTGTTTTATTAATAAGGGTTTTAGAAGAACATGAATGAGTGAAATGAATATCCCACAACTCTCTAGAACATTTGAATGAAATATACATGTTTGCTCTTATAAGTTAAATGTATCGTTTTACAAATGCACACAGTGCCTAGTCTTGATTATTTGGGGCATTAGCTTGTTCATGAGATTACATTTAGTTTTGATATCAATGTTCCAAATATCTTATTATTTAACTGTTAAGAATGTTTATTGAAATGAATTGATTTGACCTTATTTGATACAAAGTACTCTCTTACTGTGGTTAAATATTAAGATTTTTAGGAAGAAATATTATTGGGAAATAAAAATATAGCCTGGTGGTTCAGTTTTTGATGGTTATTTCTTATTTTAAATTTTACAGATTTATGGGAATGTTTATTCACACAAAGTCGACATATTTTCCTTAGGATTGATCTTGTTTGAGCTTCTTTACCCTTTCAGCACTCAGATGGAGAGAGTCAGGGTAGGTATGCCCTTCTGAAAATACTATTGGAAGAAAATGAATTGTATTTTAGTAATAAACTAAAAATTATTAATTTACCATTAAATACAAAAATCTATAAAGAAAGAATAATTATTATTAGCTATGATTCTATAATTCCTATGGAGAAACTATTTGCTTAAAAAGTTCAGGAGTATATTTGTAAAACAATGCCTTGTCAAATATATACTTGATCAGAAATTGGGGTGATTTTTATATTGTTTTTTAAGTATGATATTTTTTTATGTCAAGATAAAGATTTCTGAAAGCTTATATAAATATAATTACTGAGTGAATGGAAATAATGTATTGGACTCAGAATAGTATCAGGATAGGCACTTGCATAAGAATAAAAACTTGTAATTAAATGTTTCTGTAATCTAAAAGCAGCAGATATGAATTAAATTACAAAGGAAGTGTCATTAACATACTTATGTGATGTTACAACTGAAATAAATTAAAACACACTGATTATGAAATTTCAGTATATTTGCTTTCATAAAAAGAAAATATTGTCCTCTATAGGACTTGGAGCTGAAACATGAGTAATTTATATTTCAATACAAATAACTTTTTCTTTTAAAATGTTTTTACAGATTTTAAGTGAAGTAAGAAACTTGACTTTCCCATCACTGTTCATTAAGGAATATGCACAGGAGGTATATAAGAATTTAAATTTCTAGCTTAGATGTGCTTTAGCTTTGGGATTTTTTTAGGACAAACTGCATTTATTTTGTTATTAAAAATCATAAACCTGCTTGGTAAATTGTACTATTAATCTGCTATGCTTAATCTTCTCCTTCATGACTTACATCATTAACTGAGGAAATTAAATTTGGGTTGTTGGATCTAAGAGATAACAAATGCATCCTTGATGTCATTGTGAGACTTTATTTGAAATCCCCGTTTTATCATTCTGGAGAAGGGGAAATTCAGTCTGTTCCCCAAAAAAGTTTATAATTTGAACTTGTTTCTAAACTTAAACAGCACAAATGATCTTTGTACACTTTCCTATCTAAAGCCGATTAGCCAGCTATATAGACTCTAGAATAAAGCCACCCTGCCTTCCTTTCCAATATGTGCTTGTGTCTTTGTATTGATTGTTTATTAAGACACAAATACTTGAAATATTGAGTTGGAGGTCCTCCTCTGGCTTTCTTGCCATCTAAACTGATACAGATAATAGTTTGCAGATATGCTGTCTAATGCTAGCATATTCTAATTCTAATATATATTTTAGTTCCAGAGACTATTTACTTTAAAGTACTGGGGTCAGAGTGAGACAAAATCTATTCATAGCTGTTGTGCAGAAATTTGTCATTGCTTGGAAAGGGTATTTGCATTTACTTTGTAATAAGGGAACAGCAGTTAGATAATGATATCAATTGAAAATGTTTCACCATCTGAAATAATATTGTTTTTAATGTTTTAGCATAAGATGGTAAAGCACATGCTCTCCCCAAGTCCCACAGAAAGACCAGAGGCTGCAGAAATTATTGAAAATCCTCTCTTTGAAGATTTGGAATTCCTTGCAAAACCAGTGCTCAGGCAACGATCCCGGACGATGAGTTCATCTGGAGTCAAGCATTCAAGATAGCTGAGTAAATAAATTACAATTACAGGAACCTTGCAAAAGAGCTTAAATGACCATTTAAAACATTCCTGCAATATTCATATTCTAAGCTTCATTTTTTTGTTATCTGATTCATGCACAGTACTATTACCAAATGAAACTAAGAACTGAATGCTTTCAGTCTTTTTCAAGTGAATGATTTTCACTTCAAAACCTGGACTGATTTAATTACAGTACATTATTTTGCATTTGAATCTTGTACAAATGATGCTTATTATGTAAATAAAACTAAATCCTGTATTTTTATAGAAACAATGCCTTCTATTACCAATATATAAGCCTTGATTCCTTTATATTTAAAAAAAATGAATTGTCCTGGTAATCTACAAAGTGAAAATTATTTTACTGTAAGTTGCCAGGTTTACAGCAATAGTGTGATATGTTTCTTTTCAGAGAAATTAATTGAAGAAAATTTTGGATTGAATGAAAAATATGCTGATTAAAAGCAAACATTGTTGGATATAATTTTGAATTATGCCAGGACCAAATGAGGCTTTTTTTTTTCCTTTTTGTAATTTCAGGAATATATGCCTAATATAATCTTGATATAAAAATTTTGTAGTAATCAAGTCTTACACATTTCTCAGCTAAAATGTTATTGTTTAATAATGCCTTTTTCAATGTAAATATGTTAATTTTTATTTATAAAATTGGAAGAACAATCCATTTGGGTTGGTAGTGTACAGCATGCACTTAAAGTAATTATTAAGTGCATTAAACTACTGTGACTTTTTTCAAGTCTGATTTAATAAAATCATTTTCATTTAGATGTAACTGTGTTGTCTTTCAAGATTGAATAAAAATAGCTTAACTTGATCATTTCATCCCCATTTTTATATGGTAGCTTACCAGCATCCTGCTAATTTTCCTACCTCTCTCCCCTCTTGCATACTTGTTTCTTCTACCGTCTTCCCAAACATGCAGGAATCTCTCAGTTTCCCATTGCATTCATCACTTTCGCCCGCCTCCCCATTCCTCTGGGACTCTCTTTCAAGCCCTTAATAGCAGATGAGAAACTCCAGAACAAAAAAGTGCTTGTTTAAAATAAATTTTAAAAACATGCAATAAGTAAATAATACATGTACAAATATTGCAACTGTCTTTTCCAGGCTTCATGCCCAGGAAATAAGTAATTGTATTTTTGCCATTATAAATATTTTCCAAAGATCAGACATTTGGTACAGAAGCTATCCAGTGAGCTACTTAATTTTTAACGTCATGTAAGAAAATGGATGGGTACTTGTTTCTCCTTCAGATTGAATCATGTTTTGCATATCTTTAAATTTGAAGGAAATATTTCTATCAAGTTGAAAGAAAAGTTTTTTTCTATATGTTTGCTTAAAATGCAAATCAGTAGTTTATATAAAAACAAGTTATACTGTATGCACATTCAGTGCCAGAGTGTCTTCCTGACTTCTCAAAATCAGATGGCTCCCACCAAATAATCAATGTGATTTGAATAAGTAGATCAAGGGAAAATCAAAAAGCTTTATATGTATATATTGATATATATTGTTTGCTTTTGTATGTTTGTTACCTATTTGCATATTTTTGTGTTAAAAAGAAAGCTGTATTTACATTCTCTTTTTTCAAGATTATCCTCTGGAAATTAATATGGGGACACTCAAAGGCTTGGGATTGGATGGGTTCTTTTAATCTTTACTACTAGTTCGCAATGGGAGTGTGTGTGGTTCTGCACCACTGCTTGGGATGTAACACTTAAATCCTTCCTATTTTGCCCCTTTATCCCAAAATGCCAACACTTTACTGAGTTCAAACTTAAGAAAGTAACATTCTGAACAAGGGTGTAAAAGAGCTAGGATATCTGAAATAGGGATACTCTAACTGGCCTGCAAAAATTCAGATAATGACAAAATGGTAGCAAAGAATTTTCTGTAGGTTTTTGCTGCTAATTTATTTTATTATTATTTTTTGTCAGAACCACAGTATGCCTTGCCTGTAGAACAATATATTTAAATATTTGAGGGGAATTTTCCCACAGAGATGCAATAAAAAATGGAGGAAAAGCTGGCAGCATTGTAAATAAAGCACAAGATAGAAGATGACAAGATGACTGGAATAGAAGCAATTTTAAATTTCAAGACCATTTTAGTTGTTAATGGTTATTAATTTACACCAGGAAGTATTTTTGATGGGCAACTTAAGAGATTCCTTTTAAGTATCTAAGTGAACATAGAAAATTATACCTGCCCTTAAACAGCTTTATCTTCACTTTATAAATTCCTATATTCTCAACCTAATAATAGTGTAAAATTAAGGTATTAAAATAAAGCTCAGTTGTGGATGTACTGAAAGTCATAACTTTGGGGGAAAATGATATATCTAGAGAGAACAAACTGTAGCTATTCCATTAATAATAAATTCCAGGTAAACTTATCTCAGTATAAGAAGGAAGAGTTGTTAAACGTTTGTGTGGATGCCGTGTGGAAGTTAGGTCCCACCCATAAAATGAGCCAACTAGAATACATATCCAACCTCAGAATCTTGAGACAGCTATTGCAGCCTTTATACTGGTATTAGCCACTTTAGGGACATGAGGACTAACTTCCAGAATTTCTGAAATTTGAAGTCCATATTTTAAAGTTGCCACGGTTGAGAAACAATGCATTATACCGTTAGTGGCTCTTTTCCAAAAACCAAACTTGTTTTTGATCCCTGTTTTGAGGGATGCTTCCTTGTGCTTTGAAAAATCAAAATGACAAGATTGTGGTCTCTCTCATTGACTGAGAATTTGTGCAATCTACTGCCAAATAATTCAGTATGGTATGGGAGCATTAATTTAAGAGCACAAGACAGTGTGATCTGGTGCTGATCGTAGAGATTCATTCAAATTATCATTGGCCTACCAATATACCAATATAAGATACACTAATATCTGTCATCGTCATTCATCTATACACATACATTATTTCCAAATATTTGATATCTGAAAGCATATTATCCCTGACTTCAATAAAATACACCCATTATGACTTAAAGCCATTGATAACATTAACATTCTGAAATTCAGTCAAATGACAAGGCAAAACTCCTTCTAGCAACTGCTGTATATTTGTATAAGTGTAGCTTTGTGCTGGGTTGAGAAGCTTTTCCTTTAATCTTTTATTCTGTTTTTATTCTGTTTTATTGGATGACCTGGGGTCTGAATATTAGGACAAATCTTCTTTCCCCACACTTTACATAATTTTGTGCATGCCTTTTATTTTTTTCCCAAGCAAGAAGTTCCAACTTTTTGACATTTGCCATCTTCCCAACTTTATAATATTCTTGTTTGAGGTACAAATATCAGAACTGTATACCATCAATTTTGTAAATGTATTTGAAACAAAGATTTGAATAAAAATTACAATTTTGTTGTTATTGATTTCATAAGATTCTCAGTTTTCTGGTTATGCTTTTCAGAGTAATTCTTCAATGGGTTGTTTTCCTTGAGCCTTTTACCCAGTCCAAGAAAGTTTCTGGTTAGTCTCTTAGCCAGACTTCATTTATATACATAAATGATTTTTTTTCCTGTCCCAAGAAGCATCATTTTATCTTTTGTTTACACTGAACCACATTCTTCCAGACTGCTTCCAGGAATTGTTTTGGAGGCTCTTCCTTGGGATAACTTCCTTAATTCTGTCCTGTTATATAACACCACCTGTTTGCACTATTCCACAGGGCTCATTACACAATACTCTACATGAAGCCCCTGGGTGAACTCTTCTGTCACCATGGGATGAGATAGTATCAATATGCTGATGAAAAGAGCCATGGTGGCGCAGTGGATAGAATGGGGTATTTCAGACTAATTCTGAATGCCGAAGTGCTGACTGCCTATTGCTAGCACTTTGGCAGTTTGATTCTCACCAGCTCAGCCTTCAATCCTTCCAAGATCAGTAAACTGAAGGTCCAGATTGTTAAGGGAAATACGCTGACACTCTAAACTGCTTAGAGAGGGCTGTAAAGCATTTGAAGCGATACATAATCACCTCTACATCTCTACACATGGCAACCTGAGTGATGGTGTCTCTGCCCTTCCATGATGTTTGGAAGCTGTAGGAATCTGGATGAGGGACAAAAGACTTCAACTATACCCTGGCAAAACTGAGTGCCTTTGGGTGCATGGAGCCTCAGGAACCAAGTGTTCATCATCCTTAGTTCTGGACAGGGTTGCACTATGTTGTTCAGATCTAATTCACAACTATAGATTCTTTTGGTCTAATAGAATAATAGGAACCTTGGAGTTTCTTTCAATCCCCTGATCAAGCAGGAAACTACTATTTCAGATGAATGGTTGTCCAATCTCTTCTTAACAACCTTGCAAAAGAGTGCTTGCTATGACCATTATATTATCTTGACAGAATTCTATTAGCCTGTGCCCTGCTTCACTCTGTACTCCAAGGCCAAACTTGTTTATTCCAGTTATCTTTTGGCTTCCTACTTCCCCCATGAAGATAAGAATATCATTTTTTGGTGTTAATTCTATAAGGTGCTGTAGGGCTTCATAGAACCGGTCAATTTCATCCTCTTCAGCACCAGTGGTTGGGGCATAGACTTGGACTACTGTAATATTGAATGGTTTGCCTTGGATTCAAACTGAGATCATTCTGTCATTTTGGGAATTGTATCCCAGTATTGCTTTTCCTACTCTTATTGATTATGAAGGCTACTCCATTTCTTCTGAGGGATTCTTGCCCGCATGGTCATCTGAATTAAATTCACCCATTCCTGTCCATTTTAGTTCACTGATTCCTAAGATGTTGATTTTCAATCTTGTCATCTGTTGTTTGACCACATCCAGCTTGCCTTGATTCATGGATCTTTCATTCCAGGTTCCTATGGAGAAAAAAATGTTTACAGTATCAGACTTTATTTTCACCACCAGATGCATCCACAGCTGAGCATCCTTTTGGCTTTGGTCCAGTCGCTTCACTCTTTCTGGCGCTACTACTACTAGGCCTCTGCTTTTCCCCATTAGCATATTGGACACCTTCCATTCTGAGGGGCTCATCTTCCAGCATCATATCTTTTTTCCTTTTGGTACTGTCGATGGGGTTTTCATAGTAAAGATACTGGAGTGGGTTTCCATTTCCTTCTCCAGTGGATCACATTTTGTCAGAACTCTGCTAAGACCTGTCCATCTTGGATATCTCTGCATGGCATAGCTCATAGTTTCGTTGAGCTACGCAAGCCCCTTCGCCATGACAAGGCAGTAATCCATGAAGGGGTAATTATAATAGATTCCTTTATATATCAGTGTGTCTAATACTATTTTCCCGATTTGTACTAATTTTTTTCCCCATTTGTTGGGGTTCAACATTCACATCTTTGTCTTTAAACAATACCATTCTCTCTATGATTCTTTATCACTTTCTCCATAAATACATTTAAACATCAATACCATTTCTTCATACAATGTATTTGTCGTTCCCTGCTGAATCACTAATATTTTTATATTTTAAAAATTACTCAATATTCCACCATAATTCCAATATCTCAATTTTCTAGAATCTCCAATAAGGCCAATTATTAGTAAGATTTAATCAGTCCTGGGATTATATCTAAATTCCCTGAATTTATAGTACTTGAAATCTATACGTCTCAATATATTTTTACACACTGTTAATAATAATAATATAATTAAGTATACACAATCATAGTCTTTCATCTTTTAACTTTAATATGTTTATGGTTATAATAAATTCTATTATATATCAATATGTATGCAACTATTTTCCCAATTTGTACTTTCTACTTTTTTCTATTTTTAATACAGCCACTGTACTGCAGGATATTTTATCTCTATCCATCATCTCTTAGCCTTTCTAAAATTTCATCATTTATTGACTTTTTGATAACTTATATTTCTGTCTTTTTCTAGTTTATACCTTCCCAATTGTCCAAATTTTAAAGTCTTATTTATCTTTTCTTCTTCTTTCTTCTATCATCTTTCTTCTTTTGCCTTGTAGGATGTTCTATCAAGTAGCATTAATAATCCAAATCCAAATTGGCCTACCAAATTTCCTCAAATCTTTCAAATCCACCTTCCAGTGAACAGTTTCAATAAGAGTTTTAGTTATTTGCAACTCAGTTTGTCTTAAAAATTTTCAAGAAGCTCACTAGATATTTCCAAACATCCAAATCGCCTACTGAAATAGAATCCAGGTCAAATGGTCTTCCAGGTGTTATTTACTTTCCCTCCTTTCCTTTATTTATTGTAAACAATTGCCACTTTCACTTACGGTTCCTACGCTGCAGTAATCTTCTTTCTCCAGTAGATGGCTCCCCTGCTCCAAATTCCAACATTAAACAGAGTGCAAAAATCAAATAGTTGATTGTCAACAGATCAGGAGGGGTTATTAATAAGAAAAGCAGTTTCTCCCAATAATCACTTTTCAAGATGTTATTAAATCTTTTTCAAGCTTTCTATGTTTTAAGCTTCCATTAGATATTTCTTTTGAATCTGAGTCTTTAATCTTTCTCCATGTATCCAATTGCCACTTCCTTAATGTTTCGAGATTATTTTTTTGGAATTCTTTTACTTGGGTTAGATCTCTAGAATAGAAATTGGAAGTTATCTCACCCAGTTTCATGCTCTGTCCATGAACCGCTCCAGCACAAATCTTATAATCCCAGTTGTCATAGCTTGTGACCTGACAAAATGGCCATCATCCCTGCTGCCTTTCAGGAGAGCTTTCCTTGGATCAACGAGGAAATTGTGGTTTCCTTGTGATTGACAAAGCACCTCTCCTTCCTTCACCATCCCTCCAGGGCAGCTTTGATCCTGTAGGATCTCCTGGCAAGCAGATAGCTGCTGGTTTTCACAGAGCTTGGAGGGGGGGGGCTATTTTCCAGCCATTCCCACCGCAATGCCAACTGGTCGCCAAATCTAGGTTGCCTCTCCTTGATTATTTCCATCCATTGCTGCTTGTCCTGCCTTCAGGTGCTTTGGAGAATAAGTTTTTTGTGGAAGCACCTTAGATATTGGAACACTATTATCATATCACCCCTAGTCCTTTTCACTGAACTAGACATACCCAATTCCTACAACCATTCTTTGTATGTTTTATTCTCCAGATCCCTAGCCATCTTTGTTGCTCTTCTCTGCATTCTTTCTGTAGTCTCAACATCTTTTTTATATCATGGCGACCAATACTGGAGGTAATATTCCAAGTATGGTTGTACCAAGGCTTTTTAAAATGGCATTAACACCTCACATAATCTTGATTCTATCCCTATATTAATGCAGCCTAGGACTGTATTGGCTTTTTTTTAATCATAATATTTTTTGCTACTGATTCTGTGGATGTGGCTTGGTGGGCATGGCATTACTTGCTGGGCGTGGCTTGATGGGCGTGGCAGGGGAAGGATATTGTAAAATCTCCATTCTCTCCCCACTCCAAAGGAAGGTTACTGCAAAATCCCCATTTTCTCCTGATCAGCTGGGACTCGGGAGGCAGAGAATAGATGGGGGCGGAGCAAGTTAGCATTTTTACTACTAGTTCTCTGAACTATTCAAAATTTCCGCTACTGGTTCTCCAGAACTTATCAGAACCTGCTGAAATCCACCTCTGCTTCTAAGGTAATGTCTGTCCCCAACCTCCTATGCTTCCATGGGAGCCTAAAGATGTCCATTTGGGGACCACGTGGGGATTGTTAGATTAATGGCAAACTCCATCTCTGCCCACCTGCTCTCCATGTATTATGATTTATTATTCTCATTATGTCTCTTTGTCATAGTGTCTTTATTAATTTATTTCTGTTCTAATTATACTTTTTTCATTTTTCTTTGTATTATTGTAAGCTGCCTAGAGTAGCGCCACACTGAAATAATAAACAAACAAACAAACAAACAAACAAGTAAGTAAATAGTAAAATGCATAGCTATCTGCTATTTTTATTTCTGGAACTAATAAGGGAATAGTTATTGTTCTTTTTCACAAGAAAATGGGCACAGGGATCTCAGCTCCAAATACCTTCTAAGGAAAATATTTAAAAAATTAGATTGTATTTATGTATTTACCTGTAAATTATTGCAATATGCTTTCCGTTAATTTTGTCATAGAAGTTGCTTGAGAATGCCAGTTGAAGTTCCACAGCATCTATGACCACTAGATGTTGCTGGAGGTACAAAAATCCCAGCACACAAACATTTCTTTTGTACAGTTACCCCAACTGCTGAGGGTTGGGGTAACTGTACAAAAGGTTTTTTTTTTACATTGAATTAATGTGAAATTGAACAATCTTGATTTAGATTGCATTATCAATTCTACTACATGATGGAAGGGTACAAGGAGGGTTTACTTTTTCAGGTTTTGACTATCTCAAATGAGATTTTGTTTCTGAAAGTAGAATATTATTGCCATCTATCCCAGAAAAAAACTGCCTAATCATCTTCAACATTTGCAGCAACATATTTCCATGACAGTTGGAAACCAACATGGTGTAAATTCTACCATTTTTACAAATCCAAGCGAAGTGTCTGCTATATTATTTTACTCAATTCTGCAAAATCATTTTCATGGTCAGAAGATATGAATAAAACACTTATAGTACAACTTGTATTTAATTCACCCCAAATGACTGTGTCGTTCCATTGCTATTTTCTAAACGAAAAAGGGTTTTATGAAATAGTGCATGCTCCTGATCTACTTCTATTCTTGTAGACCTCAGGAAAGTTTGAAAACTTTTTGATTACAAGCACTGAACATACAACTTTTCTATTTTTCCCAATATAAGCCATGAATCCTCAGGGGTATTTACACTCTCAATTCAACAGGCTTTGTTGATCATAGCAACGTGCTAAGAAAAAAAATAGTATATGATATATATTTTAATATATGTATTATATTGATATTAATAAATTAGCATTGATAATAGCAACATGCTAAGAAAAAATATTTTATTACATATTTTAGACAGACAGACAGACAGACCTGTATGTATGTTAATCCCAGTTAAAGATAACCCTTTCCCAAATTCTATGGGTAAAATAAGATTGACAAGGAAAATTAAGGCAGATGCATTATCTGTGTTACTTGCAGGATTGCTTTGCTTAGTAACGTACTTCCTCTCTCTGCTGGTTAATGAATGCTAATTTTGGCACATAGATCTAAGACTCCAATGTCTTGCTGCAGCTGGTTTATTATCAAAGTCCTTTCTTTTCTGCATGTATTAAAATTAAGAGTATCCTTTGTTATTCTAGCATAGGATTTCTGCCACCACCCAGTCAAAAGCTATTTGAGTCTGGTAATTATGGATAAAAGAGAAAACTGAGCTGTTTGACTGTTTAATCCAGAGAAAGGGAAAAGCTTCTATTCTTCACTATGCAGATTCTGAAATGAATCTCCCTATTGAAGGATAGGAACTGGCAGCTTAAATTCCTGAACCAACTATCTATGAAGACTCTCACTCATACAGATCATGTGATCCCAAAAGTGCTTTTCAAAAGACAACTGGACTTTCTTTGAAGATGTTTCACTTCTCATCCAAGAAGCTTAATCAGTTCTGACTGAATGGTGGGAGTGGAAGAATTTATATATATTGTATATATATTTATGTATATAAACCCTTCTAGTCCCCACCATTCAGTCAGAACTGAAGAAGCTTGGATGAGAAGCAAAACATCTTCAAAGAAAGTCCAGTTGCCTTTTGAAAAGCACCTTTGGGACAACATAAACTAACTGGAACTCTCATCCTGCAGCTTAGGTGTAATGTTAGGAAAGTATAAAGATGTAGCCGCTTATGCTTATATTTATGACAGACACCTTGATTACCACAATTTAAAATAAAACTAGCCACAAGGGATCAGCTCTCTTATGCTAAATAAACACATTATGACTTATTTATGTTTTATCTACTGTTTATTTAAAATTATGAAAAATTATCTGTGGATTACTGATCCTAAAGGAAGTCTATAGCACAGTAGCACTGTCAATTTCCATATACAGTTCAAATCTTTGGTTGTTTTTTTTTTTTTTTGGTTTTTTGGGGGGGGTAAATAAATATATTATCAAAAACAAGTTATAACAACAACATAAATATATAAATAATTGAAATATAAACAGTTGCCTTTGGTTTACAAACATTCTTCAGGTTGTCCTGAACCATGCCAAAATTTTGGTAGCAGGTGTTCTACATTGTTTGTGGAGCTGCAATCAAAAATATATAAGAGATATTTTAGCATGTTCAGATTCTGAAATAATTGTCTGAAAAGAATAAAAGTTCTGTATAGGAAACAAAAGTTTTTCACTCATTTTGTAATTTACTTATGGACCTCATAGTCCAAGGTGTAACGCTTAGCTGAAAAACCAGCCAACTTCTTTCACGAAGAGTATGACATAACTATTCTGAACAAGGAATATTTTACATGATATGTTTAAATTTAATTCGTACCATAATGACTGCAGCTGTCAAGTAGAACTCCGCATCTTTTTAAGGTGCTGTATTCACTGCTATTGGAGTCTGTGTGGATATTTCAGGAGAAAGAGAAGATATGGGCCTGACTGCAGAGCAGAAAGTTGACACCGGATTTTGAGTTTTCCGGTTTAACTTCTTTAAGAAGATGTTGTAGTTATCCATATATTCTGATGTCCAGGGGTCCCTGAAAGGAAGATATGGATGGGTGTTGACAAATTGGAATTATTAAAAAACAAATTTTTGAATATAGTCTTATTTTTCTAGCTATATAAGCACCTCAAAGACTTGTTAATACTTCTTTTCAGCTGATGGTTTTGGGTGGAATTCCCTTCTCTGACAAAGATCCAATTTACTGCTAGAACTGATGTGCATAATTTGTGCTGTCTTGTAGTGGACAGGAGCAGTTTTAATAATAGTTCAAGGACTTATTATACATAAATATGTAATGTCACTTTTATAACTTTATAGGTAATTTATTTCATATAGTTTAAGATATTAATGCTCTTCTATCTCTCGGATACCATTACAAAAAAGAAAGAAATCCAATAAATAAAAAGAAACAGGATTTTTGGTGTTATACATTCAGAAGGAACATAGGTGCGGTGTGACCAGGGGTGGGTTCTACCTATCTTTTCTACCGGTTTGCAATGGGAGCATGCACATTCTTTTGTGCAGAAGCTTCTGTGCATGCGCAGATTGTCAATTATGATGTCTGGGGAGGTGCGCGGAGCCTCCTGCCGCTTTTATTACCAGTTCTAAAGAACCGGACAGAACCGGGAGCAACCCACCACTGGGCATGACTTCTGTATGTAATGATAATTTTGGCTACTCTTAGCAGGTTCACATCAAAAACGTGGGTTGAGAATTCCGTGAATCAGACAGATGCTGTGCCAGGAATGTAAATATTACTAAACCAAAGCACTGCCCTTTACCTTTAGCCTCTTCCTACCATCAAAATCCAGACAAAAATGCTCACTCATTGTAGTAGCCATCATGGAAAATAAAGTTGGAGAAATTCCGATTTGCTTGATAAAAGCCACTACGGACACGGGACCAATGTTTATAATCTCTTTGGTAAGTACTTGCATCAGTACTGGTGACAAAATCTGTTAAAAGAGCAGATATGAAACTAACGTTTTCAGTCATTGTGTTTTTGCGTTTCTTTGGGAAAGGTGGATATTTCCACAATTATTGGAATATTTTCATAATTATTGATATCCTAGCAACTACATGTATTAGACCAAATTTAACTAACCTGCCTGAAAAACAGAAGATCCCAAATGTAATTTCTTAATTTCTTTAAGTTGTGCTTGATTAGCTCGATTCATTTCTAACATAAAATGTTGATAGTTGTTCCAATTCTGCCCCAGTTCTTGCTTGATACATGGAGTACCTATGCTTCCAGGAAAAGGAAAATCCCACATTGTAATTTTTTTCCCATCATATCCAAAAAATCACTGTGGAACCAAACTACATTCAGAGAATGGCTTACTAATTATTTTTAATAATAATATTTGAACATTGTGTATCATAGCTTATTAAAATATAATACTTATAAATTATTGTAAGAAAGCTATAGGGATAGGGTGCATTTCAGAATAGCTAATTCTGAGCTGAGGTGATGGTCTTCAAACAGTGATTTTCTATTTGAGATTGGATCCCTGGATGTTGATTTAAGTGGTGTGCAGATTTATTCACAAACAAAGGTGGGTGTGGATTTTGATGTGCAGGATGTCTTCTTTTTCCATTGGTTTCCATCTTAAGACGATACAATGTGTGCAGCCTACAGAAACAGTGCAGATGGCCTTTTCCATTTCCCCCTTTCCCCCATAACTTTAGAGAGTTCCCTCTTTTGCTTGCTTGTTAATATCTTGCATTTAATTCATTACTTTTTCTGTGCTTTTTGGAGTAGGATGATGGAACAACCTACATGCTGCCATTTGAGAATAAGGAACAAAAAACCAGGCCAACTTAGCCAGTCTTGGAGTTCATGAACTTCTTTAGTTTCCAGCTGCCTTCAGCAGAGTAGTACTTAATTCTTGGAAATACCTTTGATCCAGGCCATTCATTGTACTGAATGACATTGATATGTGGAGAGAAAATTCAGAGTTAACTAAGAAAAATAACGAATTCAATAAAATAAATTTTAGTGAAAATAGAATCAGTAATTATATTTCTATGGAAAATCTAACAGTACAAAAAAGTTGTAACAGTTGAAGATATGAATATAACTTGGAGAAATGCATTATTGAAGCCTTATGTATTTGTGAAGGCTTCAATTTTTGAATTTCTTCCCATGAAAATCCTTAGTGATAATTATTTTGGTTTTATTTACACAGTGTTTTGCTTTTTCTACAATACAGCATTGATTTGTATTTTAACATATTTCATAGAAGGAATAAGTTGAAGATTATCTGAATCTAGAACACCAGTTGCTAAGTTAAATCAGTAACTTCCACAATAAGTGTAGGAAAAACATTGCTCAGGTTTAATGGAATTTAAGAGATTGCATAGCAGGGCTACCTTTTTTGAAATTCTCTGGCTGAAAACTAATAAGAAACATTAATATCCTGAAGCTAATCAATCAAGCCAATATATTAGACTCTGGCAGCATTCCCAAAATACTTCATTTAATGGATAAAGCAGTCAGAGAAACATTCTGAAGAAAAATAAAATTTGAGAAAAATAGAGAATATCCCAAAAGCCCTTTTCTTGAAGGCAGAATTCAGGAAAGTTACCCAGCTGAAAAGATGAAGGAACTGCAAGTCGAGAGGCCCAAAGATATTTAATGGAATCAGAAACATTTAGCAAAATCCTAATTCCCACATTGTGAGGAATAGAGGTTGCCTCAGCCACCAGAAGTAATGATGGTCTCACAACATGCTTTTCAGTTCACTGAAAAATAGTATTCCAAATGAACAATTATATGGAATTATATTATCATTCTAACATTTTATACAAAAACTCTGGATAAATGTTTAACATATTCACTTGCACACAGGTAGTCCTCATCTTACAACCGCAACTGAGCCCAAGATTTCTGTTACTAAGCAAGACAGTTGTTTAGTGAGTTGTGCCCCATTTCATTATTTTTCTTACCACCGTTTTTAAGTAACAGGTTTGTTAAGTGAATCTTTCTTCCCTTCCCCTGGCTTTGCTTGTCAGAAGGTCACAAAAGGTGATCGCATGACTCCAGGACACTGCAACTGTCATAAATACATGCCAGTTGCCAGGCATCTGAATTTTGATCACATGCCTGTGGGGATATTGCAATGTTCATAAGTTTGAAAATAGTCATAAGTCACTTTTTCAATGCTGTAATAACTTTGAAAGCTCACTAAATGCATAGTTGGTAAGTCAAGGATTACTTGTATTGCTTGCAGGCTAAACTAGAGCAATCAATGAAGTACTTAACTTCTCAACTTTACTTGAATTTAAATAGATCAAAACCACATCATCTAATTTGGTATTTATAATACCACATAGTATTGACTCTAACCAAATATGAATCCCCCCCCCCCTATTTAAATGAAAGTTCAGTAGTTTCACTCTTGTGGTGAAGGATGGGTCCTTTTTACCTGGCAAGGCAGATGTTTCTCTCTGAGGAGCTATGCACTCTGCCTCCTTTTTCTGAAATGCAGTTGGCACTGAAGGAAAATACTTTTCTTGATCTCTCTCTACTTGCTGGAAAGCTAGAGGAGCTTCTTGGCTGCTTGACAAACTCTCATCTATTTTTACAGGATAAGGTGGTTCTACCTCTTGACACTCGGGTTCCTCAGCATATTTCATAGGTTCCTTCTCAGCAAGCCTTTCAAACTCCTTCTTTTTTAGCTGAGTTTCCAGTTGCAGTTTCTGCAAAATCAAATTACAAAAGCAATGGACGCAGATGAAGATTTTGTTTTTTGTTTTTAACCTGCGGGATAAGGAACACTTAAAAAATTGTAGTGTGGCACAATTGACAATCTGATAGGGCAGCCTTCCCTAATTTGCCACCTTTCAAATGATATTATCAGATATATAATGTTGAACTGATCTTTTTATAGACGTGCCGGGGTCCATTTTTTCCCTCTATATCTGCTCAATTTCTGTAGGTAATCCTGAAACCTTTTACATACAAATTCTTTTCCCAGATCAAATGGATTCTACCTCCCTGGACATTGAAATTCTATTATGCTGCCAGCAAAATAAAATCCAAATGGACTTACCCCCATTTTCCTCCACATGATAAAACCATAATTAACCCTTGAATAATACTGAACTATAACCTATGTTTTATATTTTATTTTATTTTTGCCTAGTTGACGATTAAGCTTAATTTTTTGTAGTGGCAATTAAAATTTGCAGAACAATAGTCAGCTGGGGTATGGGCAAACACTGAAAAAATGTCTTTTATTAGCTTTAACACAATGATTTTTCCAGAGAAAATGCATATTTGTAAAATCTGTAAAATCTGGACATTAACAAAGAATGAAAAAAAGATGTCTTCAAATAAGGGATTTAGTTACTAATAATAGCTAGGCATACCTGGAGCAAACAGAGCTTTGTCAAAATGATGGAAACTGTGTTATACTATAATGTAAGTCCCCACCCTGAAATGGTTCACATGATATTATGACACAAATACAGAGAGGAGGGGAGTTTGCACCACAATGTCATGATGCATCTTTCATATGTTCTCCTTTTGCCCCTCAATCTGAGATTTGCAAGCTCACCCCAATCAGCTGAAGATTTGCAAGCAGAAATTTAGGTACTTTGAGAGATGTGATTATCTTTTTCCAAATGTTTTGGAAGTTTTCTAAAATTGACAAAATCTTTGAGATTGAAAGATTAAGAAGAAATGAAGAAAATTGGACAACTTTGAAATAAATTTATATTGATACAATTTTTGATGTCTGAAAGCCAGAATCAAGCATCACTAACCATGTAATGTAACTCAGTAATTATATAATTAATGTTAGTTTCAAAAAATCAGTTAAGGACAAAGAACGTTAAGGAAAAATTATTTAATAAACATATTGCATACTTTTGAGAGATCCATCATAGGTAGCTGGTTCTGGAACTCATCACATGGTTTATAATCCATCATATACAAAGTCTTGTACATGCTCTTTTTCACTGGTGGCTAAAGTGGGAAAGAGATGGAAAAATATATTTAATGTATTAAGGCTTGTGTAATTAGATTGCCTAATAAAACAGTAGAATGGAGACATTTTGTTAACACACAATAGTTTTCTAAAGACTTAGCAAGTGGCAGGACTGGATTATTGCTTTTTTGTGGCAATAATGAAGCTTTGAGCTATGCCATGCAGGAACACCCAAGATGGACAGGTTATAGCAGAGAGTTCTGACAAAACATGATCTATTGGAGAAGGAAATGGCAACCCACTCCAGTATCTTTGCCATGAAAACCCCGTAGACAGTACCAAAAGGAAAGAAAGTTATGATGCCAGAAGATGCGCCCCTCAGGTCGGAAGGTGTCCAATATGCTACTGGGGAAGAGCAGAGGGCTAGTAGTAGTAGCGCCAGAAAGAGTGAAGCGACTTGGCCAAAGCCAAAAGGACAGTCAGCTGTGGATGCACTTGGTGGTGAAAATAGTCTGACACTGTAAAAGATTTTTTCTCCATAGGAACCTGGAATGTAAGATCCATGAATCAAAGCAAGCTGGACATAGTCAAACAAGAGATGGCAAAACTGAACATCGACATCTTAGGAATCAGTGAACTAAAATGGACAGCAATGGGTGAATTTAATTCAGATGACCTTCAGATTCTATGGGCAAGAATCCCTCGGAAGAAATGGAATAGCCTTCATAATCAATAAAAGAGTAAGAAAAGCAATACTGAAATACAATCCCCAATTCAACCATTCAATATCACAATAATCCAAATTTATGCCCCAACCACAGTGCTGAAGAGGATGAACTTGACTGGTTCTATGAAGCCCTACAGCACCTTATAGAATTAACACCAAAAAATGTTGTCCTTATCATTACGGGGGATTGGAACGCTAAAGTAGGAAGCCAAAAGATAACCGGAATAACAGGCAAGTTTGGCCTTGGAGTACAAAATGAAGCAGGGCACAGGCTAATAGAATTTTGTCAAGAGAATACGATGGTCATAGCAAACACTCTTTTCCAATAATCCAAGAGATGACTCTACACATTGACATTACCAGACGGTCAACACAAAAATCAGATTGACTATGTGCTCTGTAGCCAAAGATGGAGAAGCTCTATACAGTCAGTAAAAACAAGATCCGGAGATGACTGTACAAAAACAAGATCAGAAGCTCATGAGAAGATCATGAGCTTCTCGTTGAAAAATGTAGACTTAAATTGAAGAAAGTAGGGGAAAGCACTAGGCCACTCAGGTATGAACTAAATCATATCCCTGATGAATATACAGTAGAGGTGACAAATAGATTTAAGGAATTAGATCTGATAGGCAGAGTGCCTGAAGAATTATGGATGGTGGTTCACAACATTGTACAAGAGGTAGCAACTAAAACCATCCCAAAGGGAAAAAAATGCAAGAAAGCAAAATGGCTGTCCAAGGAGGCTTTGCAAATAGCTGAGGAAAGAAGGGAAGCAAAAATCAAGGGAGAAAGAGAAAGATGTACCCAATGGAATGCAAAATTCCAGAGAATAGCTAGAAGGTTTTCCCAGTTGCAATGTATGGCTGTGAAAGTTGGACCATAAGAAAAGCTGAGTGCCAAAGAATTGAGGCCTTTGAACTATGGTGATGGAGAAGACTCCTGCAAGTCCCTTGGACTGCAAGGCAATCAAACCAGTCAGTCCTAGAGGAGATCAACCCTGATTGTTCTTTAGAAGTCCAGGTCCTGAAGATGAAACTGAAATACTTTGGCCACCTAATGAGAAGGAAGGACTCACTGGAGAAGAGCATAATGCTGGGAAAGATTGAGGGCAAAAGAAGAAGGGGACGGCAGAGAATGAGGTGGCTGGATGGAGTCACTGAAGCAGTAGGTGTGATCTTAAATGGACTCCAGAGGATGGTAGAGGACAGGAAAGCCTGGAGGAATGTTGTCCATGGGGTCACGATGGGTCGGATATGACTGTGCAACTAACAGCAACAACAACAAAGGATGTGATATGCTGTATACAAAAAACCAATCTAAACCTAAACAAGCCACCTGTGTTATAGTATTTAAGTGCAAGATCAGTGTAAAATCCAGATTAATGGAATGAAGGTCAATATAAGAAAATATTCCAAAAAAATCTAGTTTTATTAAATATTAAAATAAAGGAAGCTATAATTGCTTCTGCCTAAATACTCTTTAGAAACAAGTTATTCGTCTAATACATTCTATTAATTACTTTTATTTTGATCAGCCTTTTGTCAACTACATTCCCCCCTCCCCTTGGTACAGTGCTCTACAGATATTGGATTTAAACCATCATAATCCATAGTCAACACATAATCCATAGTCTTTTAAAGAGGGAGGGAGAGATAGATAGATAGATGTATAAAATAAACAAAAATAGGTCCTTTTTTAAGCTATGAAATTACCGAAATCAAATATCAAGTTCTTAGTAAGTCCCATTGGATAACATATAAAACAGACATTGTCAAACTAGCAATGGGATACAATGAAAATAAATGTGTTGTCATGATGAAATCTAGTAGAACTGAATTTGAGATGGAATTTTTTTTTTAAAAAAAACTTAACTTCCTAGCTTTCTGCTGAATAGAAAATCTAGTCTTTCAATCCACCTGAGCAGCTCCTTCATCTTAAATGAAGTTTACCTTTAATATTCTTTGAGCAGGGTAGATTATTAATGGGGGAAAAAAGGAGAGGGGAGAGGAGAGGAGAGGAGAGGAGAAGAGAAGAGAAGAGAGGAAAGGAAAGGAAAGGAAAGGAAAGGAAAGGAAAGGAAAGGAAAGGAAAGGAAAGGAAAGGAAAGGAAAGGAAAGGAAAGGAAAGGAAAGGAAAAACATCACACAAATTCATGCCTCACCCTGGAAAGGGAAATTCGCTGCGGGATATCTGTCATGTTGCATCGATTGTCTGGCAAAAAAAAAAAAGATCAACTAAATTAACAGATTGTCTCTAAAATGGTTCCTCCTTGGAGGAAGTTATTCTGATTTTTATACATTTTTAAACATCAGTGGCATGGTTATAAAAATAACACCTTAAATATTGATAGAGGTATTAAGGCAAAAGCTTTCCGACAGGCATGTAAAGCACTATCTGAAATTATAGTTAGACACACAGACAGATAGGTAAACCTCCATAAAAAGAAACAAGTCAACAGTGAAAATATTATTTTGCATCACTTAAAAACAAAATAGAGAAATAAAAGTAGAACATTAACTTAATTCAAAGCAGATACGGTCCATGAAAATGAAAAGCATGTACACTATGATTTCAATGTCTGATGTTGTCATTGGGTAATATATAGCTATAGAAAATATGTTTAAGTTGTTTGATTTTGTGTGTGTGTGTGTGTGTGTGTGTGTGTGTGTGTGTGTTTGTATGTGGGTCTTTGGTTATTCGGATGTTCTCCCGCGTAGAATTGGATGTGTCTTGGCGACGTTTTGACGAAGTCTCATTCGTCATCTTCAGGCTGGTGTTCCAGGAGCAATGTGTTCAGCAATGTGATCGCTGGTGTTTCAGCAGCGATCTCACATTGCTCCTGGAAGCACAAAGCCGAGAACACCAGCCTGAAGATGACGAATGAGACTTTGTCAAAACGTCGCCAAGACACATCCAATTCTACACGGGAGAATACCCGAATAACCAAAGACCTACATATAAACACCCGCGAAAACCTCAGAAAACGGAATAACATATATATACCAGTATGTACCAGTATGTATGTATGTATGTATGTATGTATGTATGTATGTATGTATGTATGTATGTATTTCATTTATTGGGTTTTGAATATATATCTTGCTGTATAATTTTAGCCATCCTAATCCTTTGTATGGTTTCATATACTGAATAATCACATCTCATAATTATCTTTTAATATAGCCAACTCAGAACCACCCACATCTAGTTATTCCTAAAACATCCAATTCAATTTGCTTAATTTCATCTTTAATAGTTTCACTGGTTCATGTTCTTAATTAAAAATGAGTATTTCTCTTTCAATAAAGCCAGCATCCATTCTTTGACTTTCTTATAAATTTGCTCTTGTTAGATCATCATCTCCAAATCTACTTCTGTAAGTTTAGTATTTTTCGGATCGAAATGTATCCAACCCTACATATAACAAAAGAATTGCATAAAGAACTGTGCAATTTTTGTCTCATTTGTGAGGGTAGGAGTGCTTAACACACTTTAAACAAAGGATGCCGGGTGTGGGTCCCATAGCACCGTTCTTGTCATCCCAAGAATTGGCAGAACCCCAAACTGTTACTTATTAAATTTGAAAGGTTTAAAGACGGAAAAAAGGTGCTTCTGAATAGATTTCTAAATACATTTTACCTATTAAGAATCCTGAAAGTTTTATCTCCAGAGGTAGGATAGCACTGGTGCCATCAATGTGTGGACTCTCAATACAAGATCAGACACTGAATATCTCACTTAAATGTGATTTCTCTAACACTGTGATAGGTGCGGATCTGAAGCTGGATCATCACTGATGTCAATGAATGTGGGGAAAGGAGCTGAACATATTTGGAGATTACTAAGGTGGGGAAGGCCGATTAGCATCTTAGCTTCTGTGCTTTCTGGTAACAGTAAGTAAAGCAATTTTTCTCTCATTCTTTTCAGGGCATCCTTTCTCTTTTTGCATTATAAATTAGAGTTCAGCCCCTGTTTCCTTAGTAACTTTCTGAACAATTTGCAAGGATGATATGATGGATTTACTTCCCTGACCAGGCAAGCTATAACCCCTTAAAATAGTGAAAATGGAATGTAAAATTGTTAGAGAAAGCAATTTGTGAATTCCTCATGCAAGTTTAATCTCCCACAACATCATGAGGAACTGAAATCAGCAGAATTATAATATATTGCATACAGAGGCGGGTTTCAGCAGGTTCTGACCAGTTCTGGAGAACCGGTAGTGGACATTTTGAGTAGTTCGGAGAACCGGTAGTAAAAATTCTGATTGGCCCCGCCCCCATCTATTCTCTGCCTCCCAAGTCCCAGTTGATCGGGTGGAAATCGGGATTTTGCAGTAACCTTCCCCTGGATTGGGGACAGAATGGAGATTTTACAGTATCCTTAACCTGCCATGCCCACCAAGCCATGCCACACCCACTATGCCACACCCACAGAACCAGTAGTAAAAAAAATTGAAAACCACCAGTGATTGCATAGCTATTTACTTATGCCACCCTAAATATATAAAGAGCTACTAGGATACCTTTGAGCAGAGGTTGTGACATTGGCTGTTCAGGCATCGTTACAATGCTATTTGAATGGGTTCTATTAGGCCCCAAGAGTGAAGCAGGACTGTCTCCAGGGAAGCAGAACTTTTCACCTTTATGACACATTGGAACTTCTGCACATTCTGAAGTCTGTATCTCACTCCTCGAGGGAAAAACTGCACAGTGCCTGTTATTTTCTTAAAATTGTAGGATGGATCCTTTGATCAGCATGCTAGTAATAAGAGCTTCTTCTTGAGCAAGCATGAATTTCACCCAGCATAAGCAATGATGTGGGCATTTATTTATGAACTCCTATAGGAGATAACTGTTCTTTGGGACAGTGAGCAGCAGAGCTGCCAGAGAGGCGATGGATGGGTGGGGAAAAGTTGCTTCCTGCCAACTTCCCACAAGGAAATTCAATGAAGAAGCTGAACGGAAATATATCTGAAAATGATGATCCAGTGATGATCAGTATGTTTTAAAATGTTAAAACTGAGCTGCTCCTGGCTAAGTGCAGTATTTGAGTTAAATCATTATACTTCTCAAATAATCACTTTTAACATTTCTTATAAAATGCAGTCCAAGATTCTGAGTGAAAAATAACATTACGTTAAGGAATAATGTATGATTATTCTCACTTTAGATTTTATTTCAAAATAAATATATTTATTTATTAATTCCTCCTCCTAGAATTTCAGCGACTTCACAATTTACTATACTTTACATGCTATTAAAGGATACAAATCCCAACACAACCCTCCCTTCAATATATCTACAAATAAAATATAGAGATAGACATACTGATACACATTGATTATATAGGTATACATATAGATATAGGTGTATTAAATTTAATACACCAACAAAATACAAACGTCAAGCTCTCACACCCAGACTAATATAAGTTAAATGTGAAATCCTTCTAGCGTATAGTATAGGAAAGCCAAATCAACAGTTGCTTTTCCCCCCCCCCAAGTATAAAACTCTACTGATACTAAAGCGATTACAATCTACTTCCTCCTTAATCCAGCTAATACTCATGGGGGAAACCCTCAGGCTTGGGATTTAAGTGTTCATGCAATTAATTAAGAACAAACCCCAGTCTTGAACCAAAAACACCCAATAAGGAAGCTGATTTCCTTTTTCTTTCTTCCTGAGAGTACTGCCTAAATTCCTATGCTAACAAAACAGATTTCTTTCTTTTTTTAATCCCTTGCTTAGCACCAGATCATTCTGAAGACAAAAACAACCATGAATTGAACTCATGTAAAAATTAAGACCATGATTGGATCTGGGTACTGAAATAGCAGTCTTCAAAAGAGAAGCTGTCAGAAGTAGGTGTGTGGTGACACTGAGCAAAATGTGTTCTGTTTGTTTAAGATCAATTTTCCTATTCCCTGTCTCTCTCATTTTCCTCAGTTAGCAGGAAGGTCTTTAAGAAAAGACTCCTGCTTGACCAGGGAGTTAGATTAGAAGACCTCCTTCACACTTTGTTATTCTCTTATTTTGTTAAGTTACTAATTTCAGCCTTTACATTTAAATGTATCCTGATTACGTCTTTGCAGAGACACAGATCTAGATTTCTTCTCTTTTTTGTTATAACACTTCTGTTTGCATTTTACAGGACAAAATAAAAACAATTATTTGATTTTTCTGTGATCGTTAAAAAAATTAAAAGCTCAGTTTCATTCATTGAATACAATTACATTTATTAAAAGTGGTTTATAAATCTTACTGTCATGTTTTTGACAGGTGTTTTTCCATACGACAGTTATCGAACAGGTAATTTTACATATCAAAACAGGGAAAAAGAAGTAAGCAACACCTTTATTCTGAGCAACAAGGCCATACTATGTATGTAATCTATAAAATATCTCTATTTGTTTCCTGGCAACACATAATCATCTTCAAAGAGAAAATCTATGATAACTTCCACTCTTTACATATATGTAACACATATATGTAACACATACATATATGTATGTGTTCCATTCTACACATATGAAGACAGCTAGATTTCCCACCACCACCACCACCAAAGTGGTACCCATCAGAGGTGGTATTCAGCAGGTTCTGACCAGTCCTGGAGAACCGTTAGCAGAAATTTTGAGTAGTTCAGAGAACCGGTAAATACCACCTTTGACTGGCCCCACCCCCATCTCTCCTCTGCCTCCTGGGTCTCAGCTGATTGGGAAGAAATGGGGATTTTGCAGTAACCTTCTCCTGCCATGTCCAGCAAGCCACGTCCACTAAGCCACGCCCACAAAACCGGTAGTAAAAAATTTGAATCCCACCACTGGTACCCATTTATCTACCTGCAATATTGAATGGTTTTCAAACTGCTGTGTAGGCAGGAGCTAGGGACTGATGGATGGGAGCTCACTCTGTCTCACAGAGCTGGGGTCGAACTGCCAGAATGCAGATCATTTCTGGCCACCATTTCCAGCGACATTAAGACTATGTGCCACTGTGTCCTCATTTAACTACTATACTAAATAAAACCCCAAGCAAAGTAATTATGTTATGGTTTAGACCAGAGCTGTCAAATTCCCAGTCCATGGGCCAGATGCATCACACCCTGGCCATGCCCATGCCCAGTTTAGAGAAGGAGCCTCGTCACTCAGCAGACTAAAAATATTGTGATTAACACCAGCTGTCTGCAATTACTGTAAGTTCGAATCTCACCAGACTCAAGGTTGACTCAGCCTTCCATCCTTTCTAAGGTAGGTAAATTGAGGATCCAGTTTGTGGGGGCAATAAGCTGACTTTGTATAAATATACAAAAGTATGAAGGCTATTGCTTAACTCATTGTAAGCTTCCCCGAGTCTCCGGAGAAGGGCGGCATATAAATCAAATTTAAAAAATTTAAAAAAAAAGGGGGGGGGAAGTCCCAATACATCATGTGACCATCGCTGTGACAACATGACACCCCTGGTTTAGACCAAGTGGAATCTTATCCTGAATATATTCTCTGTAGAATTCATATATCAAATATGTTGATAATATGAATAATTTGCATGATAAATATGGATTATAATTGATTGTCCATATTATAATCAAACTGCTGTGATAGACATGTATCATCCTGTTACTCTATAGCGGAATGTCAACTTGACAACTTTAAGCTGTACATATATCAACATCCAGATGCGTGGACTTCACTTCATGCTGGAAACTGAAGAGCACAGATTTCCAAGTTGCTAAGACTAAGAAATACTGCTCTATTTTTTTTTTACATCCCCCAAAGAAAATACAACATTTAAAAAATCCTATGGATTTGTTTCAAAATATTCATTCATTCTCATTTAAATCTTGGCCTTTTGTTCTATGGAGTGTTTTTATTATGTATCTTTGTCTTGAAGTACCCTTTCCTTTTTATTTTATCAATATCATGGAGAGGACCGATCCTAGCATTGATGCAAATGATAGATGCGTTTAGCAAAATAGCTGCTTAGTTATTAACTGATCGAAATAGGAAAATGTGGTTATCCATCCATTTAAAAAATATCAATTCCATGTTTGCACTGACTCCATTAAATATGTAGGTATCTTTATACCACAGGGCATAACTCAACTCATAATTACCCAAAATATAATATAAATTCAATATGTAGTGAGATTTCTCACTATAAACTTTACTCTTTGGGAAAAGAGGGATGATCTCAAAATGTATATTATTAAAAAAACTTATATTCTGAGAGGAATTCCAGTTTATATATCTGACAAATAGTTTCAGAAAATGAATTGTTTGTTTAGAAAATTTCTATGGGGTCCTTCTATACTTTCTGGGTCAGGAATCCTTATCCACAGTCACTCATGCTCTCATCACTTCTCGCCTGGACTACTGTAACACTCTCTACATGGGGCTCCCCTTGAGGAGCACTTGGAGGCTCCAACTGGTCCAGAATACGGCCGCGCAGGTGATTATGGGAGCGACATGGCACTCCCATATAACATCTCTCCTGCGCGAGCTGCACTGGCTCCCGGTGGTCTTCCGGGTGCGCTTCAAGATGTTGGTTCTCACCTTTAAAGCGCTCCATGGCTTAGGCCCAGGGTATTTACGAGATCGTCTTCTGCCCAGGGTGCTGTCGGTCAAGCAATGTTGGCTGGCAGCCCCCAGGGGGAGAGCCTTCTCTGTGGGAGCACCCACCCTCTGGAACGAGCTACCTCCTGGGATACGAGTGATCCCGGATCTCCGCACTTTCAGTAAGGCCCTGAAGACGTTTTTATTTCAACAAGCCGGCCTGGCCAGAATAGGTTTTAGGGGTTAGTTTTTAATTTGTATAGCTTGGGGTTTTAAATTGGGAGGCCAATTAATTTAATTTATTTTTAGGTATCTTAACTTTTTTATTGTATGTTGTTTTAATTTTCGGCTGTTCACCGCCCTGAGTCCCTTCGGGGAGAAGGGCGGTATATAAATTCAATAAAACTAAACTAAACTAAAGCTAAACTATACTGAGAATATCTTTATAGAAAATGCAATTACCAATTAATGAGGAAGGATTTGCTTTACCAAATCTGGAGCTATAACACCATGTTTACATATTGTCAAATATTAAATACTGGTAGTCAATAATTGGTGTTAATTTTATAATTTGGATAACAATTAATTAATTAATTAATTAAACCAAGCAAGTACCATTGATCTATAATATAGATATAGTACAGGATCTAACTATACTCAAAAAACTCTGGAAATAGTTATATCGCTTAGAAAATCAAGGGATGTAATGTCTAATAACAAAAGATGTGATCCTTTTCCCAGGCTAAATTTACTTTATAGGGAAGCCCAACTTTTAAAATTAGGAAAAAGATGATGATATAGAAATACTGGATGGAAGCAGGGATATTTTCCTTAGATCAAGTGATATATGATGAGGGTGTTTATCATATTCTAAAGTTAAAGCTAAAGTTTTCAGGTAACAATGTTCTTTTGAACTACATATCTAGTAGAATTTATCTGAACAATATAAATGGATTTTCCATGCCTTTATTATGGATTAAAAAAAACTTGATATTGCAGCACTGGAAAGATACATGTCTTGTCTCTGGGCTTGAGCTGACATTAGCAGTCATATCTCAGTTTTTAGAAAGTTTGTGTGCAGTTCCCAAGTTATTATTCCAATTTCTATCCATAGGAAGTGTACCTTTTCTTAGTCACATTCTTGATAAAAATCAACATAACAGGAGGAATTATTGTGTTTTCCTAATGCTAATTGTCATAAAAAGAAAGAAATCATATTGATTTATTGATCAAATTTATATATTTATTTATTTTACTGTATAAGTGACTCTGAGCACTTACTGTAGTGTGCTGTAAAAATGCTTGAACGGAGGAAGATTTGGCATCTGGTAAGGATATTCAAGTTAATGTCTCTACTCTTAGATTGCTTATGACAGGAAACAGGATTTCAGAGATAGAATGCCCCTTATACTGATTTGGGGCCAATAGGATGCAAATTAGGTTCCTTAATTAGGTTTATTTATGCCTTCCTCCTATACTCTGATCCTAATGACACTCTGGAAGAATTGTCAGTCTGTCCGTCCGTCCATCCATCCATCCATCCATCCATCCATCCATCCATCCATCCATCCATCCATCCCCCTCCTTCCCTCACTCCTGGATCATATAGATAGATAGTATTCCAAGCTATAAGATACCACATTTGGCTCCAAGCCATTCTGTAACTTAGTATTTTATTGATGGTATCAATTGCTAAGCTGTACTTTGTAATGAGATACTAATGGCCAATGGCCACTGGCCCAAGCAAAATCACATTCCCCATGTATAAATTGGGAATGGAAAGGAATTGTTGATCAACAAGGCATGCAAACATGGAAAGGCAAGCCATGGAAAGAACAATGTAGGCAAACATACTGCTTTTTTAATGAATTAGAATGCATTACGTTTGCAGCTTTTCATTTCATACTAATATGTGGAAATTATATATTTATTTATCCCCATTTCATCATGAGTATTCATGGTGAATAACAAATATGCCTACAAAACAGAACAGATTCTTTCATCAAATGTCAATAAATGTCAAATCACTTCACTAGGTGGCCCAATATATCAGAGGCATAAGCATGTATATCATGCTTTCATTTGTGACTTTCATTAAATGTACTACTTATGATTTCTTACAGATCTAATATAACTTTATGCTTAAATCAAACATAAATGCCTTATGAAGTATAATGTGCAGAACTGCCATTATTAGAATCTCTTTTCTCACCATTCTGTCACAGGAGGAAGATAGTCATTTTAAAAGGTTTCCTGTCACTCAGCCTAAAGTAAACATAGCTCTGTGAAGTAATGCTTCTTTGTATCAAGTGTCCATGGCTTGAATTTTCAGAAGACTTGACACACCTATTTTAGCATGGTTAACTTTTGGGTCGAAAGTTTAGAGATGTGATCTCTTGACAACCCTAAAAAGTTTTTCAAATAAAACACGAAAGTCAGACTGTCTTTTAAATTATGGTCTTTAATTCCCCTTTGTTTTTCTCCCCTTCTTTTATCCCCCGAGCACCTTGAAATATTTGTTTTTAATTTTGTTAGCTACTTTGGCTAGCAAATGTGAGCAAAAACATTAAGAGAGATCAGTTTTTAAAAATTCTGAAAATTACAAAATTCTAAGGCAAAAAACAGCACCTGTATATTGGGCCGTCATTTCTAGAAAAGCTTAATATAAAAAACACAAAAGGGTACCAAAAGGATAGATGAATGGATGTTAGTGTTATGTGGCTGGAGGCTTAAGTGCTTTTGTCAATTAGTACAAAGAAAACAAAACAGGAGCGCTTGCAACTTCTCAAATGAAATACCAAAAGAATGAGATAGTAGAGACTTTATAGACTCAAATCCAGGAAGCTCCCACCAGCACTTGGACACCGTCTGCCCAACAACTTTAACATTGATTCCCAATGGAAAGCCAAATGGGTTGATGAACGCCAAGACATAGGAAGACATATAAATAACCCCACAAAAAAGCTGCCAGGCTTTGAATGACCATGTCAGCAATGGACAATCCTGAATAAGATTGACACCTCACACAGCATTTGCCAGGACTCTGTATAAATGGGCATGGTATCCTTCCTTCAGTGGGACTGTGGGGATCCCACATCAAACTGTAGATCACATCATGACCGGCTATAAACTGAGGGCATTTACCAATCCAGTATCTGATTTTTTGATCTGTCCCCCTCTACATACACCCACAAAAACACAGCCAGTCGAGGGTTAAAGAAGCACTTGGCACACACCACAGTTCTTATCTCCAACTTGGCAGCGATATGCACACCGTCTGCCAAGTGCTTTAATTGTTCACAGAAAGAAAATCACATACATAGCTTTGCCAAAATCCGTTCTTTTAGCTCCAATGACTACCAGATTGAGTTATTGTTCGTCACAGGGATCATTGACCACCACCCTCTCTTATATAGTCTCTGGGGTGTGGTCCAGTGACTCATTGGTCCTGTGACTCAAGTCCAGTGACTCAGGTCTATTCCCTCGCACGTCTCCTCAGCTGCTGCAAGCGCTTATCTCGCCTTCGTTGACGTGCGTCCAGAAATGACGTCTCTCCCTCACTCTCATCTGAGACACCTGTTTCCCCACTACTTTGCTCTCTTTCAGCTGGCACCTGAGACGGTGCCAGAGGGGGGGGGGCTGGGAGATCTGGCTGGCTCCTCTTCCTCATGCTCAGAGCTTCCTTCCTCCAATGGGATAGGCTCAGAGGACGGGGCCACAACATTTTTTAAAATAGAAATGATGCTGGACTTCAATGGTTAGATGGCCAAGACCCATGATGGCGATCCTATGGCATGTTTGCCAGAATTGGCACACAGAGCCATCTCTCCGGACATGCCAGGTGTCGCCTGTTGCTTTTCCAGGTTCCGGCGCACTGGCCAGCTGGTCTTCACATGTGTCAGAGTGCTGGAAACCAGAATAGCAGCTCCTGGAGCGCTGAGCTTTTGGTTTCTGGTGTGCGCATGCATGCTGGCCGGTTGGTCTTCGCGTGCGCATGGGTGCCAGAAACCAGAAGACCAGGTGACCTACACGATGCGCACATTGGTAACTGAAAGTTCAGCTGCTCCTCCAGTTTCTGGGGCTCCCGCGCATGCGCGCCGGGGAGCTGCTCTTCCAGTTTTTGGTGCTCCCCCGCAAACACACGTTTACTCCCGTTTCAGCACTCAGTGCTGAAAAGGTTCACCAACACTGGCCTAGATAATAGTATTTGAACATAGATCTTTTTAACATTTATATGTTACTGGATTCTGCTAATCTAGTTGAAATGTTAATATATATTGCTAATCCATGTATGATATGCCATACACGGAAGGAATGAAGGAAGGAAGGAAGGAAGGAAGGAAGGAAGGAAGGAAGGAAGGAAGGAAGGAAGGAAGGAAGGAAGGAAGGAAGGAAGGAAGGAGCAAAGACTCTTAGTGGTTTATTTTAAAACCGTCTCCACATATTTTACTAGACTTTCTATTTTCTGCTTTCATATATTCTCAATTCAGTTCCAGGTGAAAAAAACGCATACAGTTTTTTGTAATCAATTACTCTGAGTTCCTGTGTTTTGTTCCTCTGTTGCTCAGCTAATCTAGCAATATAATTTTTCTTTCCCAAGTTGACCAGGAAAAAGACATTGGCTCAAGTTTTCAAAAAGTAATGTCCTAACTTGACTAACTCCAATTTTTGAGATTTGTGAAGCATTCCCAACTGATGGCTTCCCAGCCCCTGCTTGTACACCATCAATGAACAAGTGACGAATAAGTATAGGAATCCAGAATCTCCTCAGAAACTGTGCTTAGAAACCTTTTTACCAACACTCAGCTGAACTCTTCTCTTCCTATAATGAAAGGTCATTATTCCTTGTCCTGCGCTCTGAGATGATCCTAAACAAGTTACCATCTTCTTTTGTGTGACATCTCTTCAGTTAGTTAAAGAGCATTATCAAATATCTCTTTGTTCATCTTTTGTTTTTCAAGACTGAATTTATTCTAATCTGTTCTCAGAAGGCTAATTTCTAGCATATTTTTTTTCTTTTGTACATGCCATATATCCCCATTTGTATAGGTACACTCAAGAATAAATTCAACAACGAGTCTAACAAACGTTAGTCCTTGAATTAATTCTTCATGGTACTTCTGGAATCTGCTAATATTATATGCATTAGAAAATATTACATCACTATATTAGGCTAAAAGGTTTTGGTAAAGGGTCTAGGGATTTCATGGCTCCCTAAACAGGTCTTCATCTAAGTAGTAGAGGAGAAGCAAGAACTAGATGTACACCTGCAAGATCTTGATACTGAAGAGCCAAAACTTTACTTAAGAGAAATAGCTTCTTAGATCCTGATTCTGCAGTTCTGCATTTGAGAATTACATAAGGTAGTAATACACTTTTTAAGAATTACCACATTGAGAGCCAAAAGGTAGCTACCTTAGCACTTATCTGGTTTGACTGTACTAGCTTTGACTGAATAGAAACAAAAATCTTCCACTAGAAACTGAAAAAAGAATCTGTGATAGCTTGATCTAGACCAGTGCTTCCCAGCCTTGGCACATTTAAAATGTGTGGATTTCAACTCCCAGAATTTCTCAACCAGCCATGCCAGCAATTTTGGAATCTTTCTAAATCTTTCTAAACATGCAAACAGATGTGAAACCCCTGGATTACATGTAAAAATTTAAATAATTGGGATAATGGAACTACAGTGCATTCAAAAAGTATTCGGACCTCCTTCACTTTTGTCAATTTTGTTATGCTGCAGCCTGATTCTGCAGTTGTTGAAATTCTTTTTTTCTCTCTCATTAATCTATACTCCGTACCAGGGTGAAATGTAAAATTTATTATTACTGGTTCTGTGGGCATGGCTTGGTGTGTGTGGGGGTAATGTGACTTTTTTTTTTATTTTAACTTTTCAAAGCATTTTTTCTGCAAATGCAAAAAAATGCTTTGAAAAGCCTCTGCTGATCAGGAACACAGCTGGGGTCATCAGAGCCTTTTCAAAGCATTTTTTTAACCACCTCTTCCCTGGAAGAGGTTGCAGAAAAAAATGCTTTGAAAAGCCTCTGAGATCCCAGCTGAGCCTCACAATCATTAGAGGCTTTTTTTTTACTTTTAAAAGCATTTTTTCGGCAGAAGTTGTAGAAAAAATGCTTTCAAAAGTAGAAAAAAAATCCTCTAATGATTGTGAGGCTCAGCTGGGCAAGGGGGGAGGGCAATCTGCTAAAAGGCAGATTGCCAAGTTGTTTTTAAACACATTGTGGGGTAAATTTGGCCAGGCAACCAATCATCTGACTACATTTGTGGTGACAGTTCCTAAGGAATTATTTATGTATCTTTTTGTGCCCTACAATGTGTTCTCCTGAGAATTTGTGGATGATGAAGCAGCCGTTGTAATGTGGACAGCTGCTAAAATCCAGCCTACTAAATCAATGTGTATAAATCTGTTCATTGCCAGTTTTACAACCGCTTATGCACGGTTAGAATTATACAGTTTATTGGATCGTTTGGGGAACAGATGCCCCTATCACAATACCGATTCTGTATTTTTTTAGTATTATACCTCCACGTGCTCTACATGGACTTCTTTTGATTCGACCAATGGGAAGTCGTTCTGAGGCAAAACTACAACGTCATAGGCAGTTGCAACCAATCACTGCCTCTATAAACAAGGGCCAATGAGAAAACTCTGTCGAATAATTACTACTGTACAGTACTTCTGAGTGCTAGGATCACTACTTCCTGTAAAAGGGGCTGATGGTTTATGATATCACAGTCCTCCGAGGGAGGGATGGGCCCCCTGGTGCAACTTTCTGTAAAAGGGGTTGAGGAACAGACAGGGGAGGATGAGGGGTTGTGATGTCACAGTCCTCCAAGGGCGGGGGACTGGAAATGATGTCACAAAATGGGGTGGGTCTAACTAGTCCTAAAAGCAACAGTCCTCCAATGAGGGGGGGCAGAAGTAATGTCACAAAAGGGGCGGGGCTACCAGCTCCCGAAAACAGCAGTCCCCTAAGGGAGGGGACCCTGAAGTGACTTCACAAAAGGGGCAGGGCAAACCCTCACTGAAAAAAATGATATGTTCTCTTACTACTCAGAGGGATAGAATTAAGATAACATGAAGTGTTAATACCACTTTATAATGTCTTGGTAAGGCCATACTTGGAATACTGAATTCAGTTTTTGTTGCCACAATGTAAAAAAGATGTTGAGACTCTGGAAAAAGTGCAGAGAAGGGCAACAAAGATAATTAGGGGACTGGAGGCTAAAACATATGAAAAATGGTTGCAGGAACTGGGTATGTCTAGTTTAATGAAGAGAAGGACTAGGGGAGACATGATAGCAGCGTTCTAATATCTCAGGGCTGCCACAAACAAGAGGGGGTGAAGCTATTCTCCAAAGCACCTGAAGGTAGGACAAGAAGCAATGGGTGAAAACTATAATCAAGGAGAGAAGCAACTTAGAACTAAGGAGAAATTCCCCGATAGTTAGAACAATTAATCAGTGGAACAACTTTCCTCCAGAAGTTATGAATGTTCCAACACTGGAAGTTTTTAAGAAGACGTTGGATAACCATTTGTCTGAAGTGGTGTAGGGTTTCCTGCCTGAGCAGGGGGTTGAACTAGAAGACCTCCAAGGTCCCTTCCAAATCTGTTATCCTCTTCTATTCTATGAAGACTGTGTTCCATTCCGTTTTCCCTCAACTCTGGCTAGTCTCCTAGTTCCTGCTGCTGAAAAACACCCCCACAGAATGATGCTGCCCCACCATGCTTCGCTGTTAGGATGATATTGGGCAAGTGATGAGTGGTGCCAGGTTTCCTCCAGACATAACATTTAGAACTGAGGCCAAACAGTTCAAGGTTGATTTCATTGGACCAGAGAATCTTGTTCCTCACAATCAAAGTCCATCAGCTTCTTTTTTGCATACTCCAAGCAGGCTTTCATGTGTTTTGCAGTAAGGAGAGTTTTCCGTCTAGCCACTCTGCCATAAAGTTCAGACTGGTGGAGAGCTGCAGTGATGGTTGTCCTTTTGGAACTCTGCCCCACCTGCATACAGCATCTCTGGAGCTCAGTTAGAGTAACATTGGGTTTTGATCACCTCTCGTAGTAAGGCCCTTCTGCCGATTGCTCAGTTTGACCAGGTGACCAGTTCTTGGAAGAATCCTGGTTATGCCATTCTTCCATTTGATAATTATGGAGGTCACTGTGCTCTTAGGAATCTTCAGTGCAGCAGAAATTTTATTGTAATCTTCTCCAGATCTATGCCTTGTAATAATCCTGTCTCTGAGCTCTGCAGGCAGTTCCTCTGACCTCACTGTTTTTGCTCTACTATAGTATGCATTGTCAGCTGTGAGGCCTTCTATAGGGAGATATCCAAATCCTTTCCAAATCATGTCCAATCAATTTAATTTACCACAGCTTCTAATCAAGGTGTAAAAACGTGTCAGCAATGATCAAGAGAACTGGGAGGCAAATGAACTAAATTTCAAGAGTTGTTGCAAAGGGTCTGAATATTTATGCCAATGTGATATTTCTGTTTTTTCTTTTTAATAAATTTACAGACATTCCTAAAATTCTGTTTTTTACTTTGTCATTAATTTCAACAACTATAGAATCAAGCTGCAGCATAACAAAATTGTCAAAAGTGAAGGAGGTCTGAATACTTTCTGAATGCACTGTATATACTGTAGCATAAATGACAGCTCTTACACAGAATTCCTTCAATGCCAGTTTCCAGATAGCATCAAAAGCACCAAATCACAGAGTTGTCTTTCTGAACCAAGGCCAATTTTATGTATTGTATTTATATCCTATGTTTTCTCTAACAGTTCCAAATGATCTATATTATATTTCCCTCCCATGTTGTCATCACATATGGTACATTAGACACAAAAATAATACAGATAGTTCTTGACTTACAAATGCTCATTTAATGACTATTTGAAGCTACAATGGCACTGAGAAAAGTGACTTATGACCATTTTTCATGCTCCGTAGTCATGTGATCAAAATTTAGACATTTGGCAACTGACTCATATTTATGACAATTGCACTATCCCGGAGTCATGTGATCAACTTTAGCAATATTCTTTGGTTCTTTGGACTTTAGTAAATGAGCTTCATCTTCTCAAATAAGACCAGAAGGTCTTTTGATTAAATTGATTGAGTGGCAAGACTAGAGGCCTTGATGTTAAGGTAAAAACAACACAAGTTAGCTTCCAATGTTTGAACAAATTTGCTAGGTTTCTTATGCAAATGGCATTTCAAGTGTTGGCATTTCTTACATTATGTTAATTTTAGAGTTTAATTTCTAGAAATTTGTCACTTTTTAAACTAGTTAATAGTGTGTAAAGCAACTATAAATTAATTTCAGAATTGCAGATTTTGCATCACCTTTTCAAATAAGGTCAGAAAAAGAAATGGTATGCCGTGCTATTCTTGCAAAAACAAATGTTTAAAGAAATTATCATGTTTTCAGAGAGAAATGTTGTGATTGCTGAGTTTTATTTGTTGTGTGGGCAAGAAAAGATATCATGGGGGAAATAAGAAACCCTTCTCTAGTTACCCTACACAGTGATAGGGGTTTCTGAAAGGATTATAAACCAAGAACCTTTCTAAGTACTGAGATGTTGTTACAGCTAAATCAAAGGTAACTTGCAAAAACAACAACTGTCAACAGGTGAGGAAAAGAACAGGCCAAATATGGAGTTATGCATCAGGTATTAGATACAAAGTTATTACAGATGAAAGGTTTAGGTAAAAAAAGAAACCTAATCTCATTGGTTTCTTTAGAGTTTTGGTGGGATAGTTGCTGAAACATTTAGGAGAAGAACTGGACACACTGGCTGACAGATTGATATGGTTGAAATGATAGAAGAAAGATAAGGAACTGTGGGTGCCTTTTTATGAATAACCATCACAGCCATCAAACAACATCTTACAAGGAACAGAATTTCCATGGCTAAACTAGGTGGTTTATAAGGGAGTAGCACCCAATTTAACAATATTTTTGCCATGGTTGTTAAAACTAATCACTGCAGTTGTTAAGTAAATTGTGCAGGCATTAAACGAATCTGGCTTCTCCCATTGACTTTGCTTATCAGTAGCCAAATGGGAAGGTTGCAAATGGGGATCTCATGACTCCAAGATACTGCAATCATCATAAATACATGATGGTTGCCAAGTACATGTATTTGGGTCATGTGACCAAGGGGATGTTGGGACAATTTTAAGTGTGAGGACTGGTTGTACATCAATTTTTTCACTATCATTAACTTGTAACTATTGCTAAATGAATTATAAGTTGAGGACTCTGTGTGTGTGTGTGTGTGTGTGTGTGTGTGTGTGTGTGTGTGTGTGTATGTAGGTCTTTGGTTATTCGGGTCTTCTCCCGCATAGAATTGGAAGTATCTTGGTGACGTTTCGACGAAATCTCATTCGTCATCTTCAGGCTGGTGTTCTCGGCTTCGTGCTTCCAGTAACAATGTGAGATTGCAGCTGTCCCTTCCTTTTAACTGCTAGTGGGGGTGTGAGATGATTGGGTGGGAGCTTGGCCGTGTTCTGATTGGGTGAAGGTGTGTTCTGATTGGTTAGGGGCTTGGCTGTGCTCTGATTGGATGGGGGGTTGGTTGTGCTCTGATTGGCTGGGGGTGTGTTCTGTTTGGGTGGGGGCTTGGTTGTGCTCGGCTTAGTCTGAGTTGCAGGGGGATTTGAGCTGGTGAGCTGCGTTGTTGTTGTTTGGCTTCGTGTTTGTGGTCGTGAGAGATTTTCATGGTGGGTGTTGGTCTGATTCATGTATGGATTGGAGGGGTTAAAAGTGGCTAATGATGCAGCTGCGGTCTGGCTTCTGGTCCTTGGTCGTGCCTCATTATCAGTGTGGGTTTGAGTCTGCTTTCTGCGTGTATGTGTGGTGGTGACATCCTGTGTGGCTCTTGTGAGTGTGGGTCTGGTGTCATTCATCGTGTTAGGGACTCGTTTGTCAATAAGGGCGGGTTTCCAAATGGCTGGCAGGCGGGAGATATCGTCTCGTTTGTTCATGCTGTGTGGGCGTTTTTCTATCTCGATGGCTTCTCTGATTATTCTGTCATTTGTCAAACCAACAGAAGAATAAGTGCACGCATTGAAGAACACAAAAACTCAGTCAAAAAAGAGGAACCAACTTCTTCCCTGGTCCAACACTTTAAAGCCACAGGACATGAAATTGACTTTAAAAAGAACTATCGCCAAAACTGAACACTTTAATGACACTAGACCCACACTCACAAGAGCCACACAGGATGTCATCACCACACATCCATGCAGAAAGCAGACTCAAACCCACACTGATAATGAGGCACGACCAAGGACCAGAAGCCAGACTGCAGCTGCATCATTATTAGCCACTTTTAACCCCTCCAATCCATACATGAATCAGACCAACACCCACCATGAAAAGCTCTCATGACCACAAACACAAAGCTAAACAACAACGCAGCTCACCAGCTCAAATCCCTCTGCAACTCAGACTAAGCCGAGCACAACCAAGCCCCCACCCAAACAGAACACACCCCCAGCCAATCAGAGCACAACCAACCCCCCATCCAATCAGAGCACAGCCAAGCCCCTAACCAATCAGAACACACCTCCACCCAATCAGAACACGGCCAAGCTCCCACCCAATCAGCTCCCACCCCCACTAGCAGTTAAAAGGAAGGGACAGCTGCAATCTCACATTGCTCCTGGAAGCACGAAGCCGAGAACACCAGCCTGAAGATGACGAATGAGACTTCGTCGAAACGTCGCCAAGATACTTCCAATTCTACGCGGGAGAACACCCGAATAATCAAACACCTACATACAAACACCCGCAAAAACCTCAGAAAACAAACAAATAATATATATATATATATATACATACATACATACATACATACATACATACATACACACACACACACACACACAGAGGGGTGGGAGGGAACGAGTTGAATCTCCCCCCCCCCAAAAAAAAATTCTTAACAAATAATTTGGTTCTAGCATCACTTTAGAAATCTGGGTGTTGAGTTCACTTCTGGGAAATTCATATGGAGGGTGTTTTTAAATATATTGTTTTATCTCATGTTCTTTTTTCAACCATCCATGAGACTTTTCATTTGCTTTCAGCCTTCAATATTAAAAGAATCACTCCCAACCTTTAGCATTTGAAATATAACTCCTCCGCTCTGTGCTATCTCCATTAGTCACCAGAGGCTTGTTGGAAACTATGGCCAGATAGGAACAAGGTTTCTTGAAGCCATGGCCACTTAGGAACATGGTTTCTTGGAAACAATGGCCACTCCATTCAAATGTGAATGAGATTGATCAGGTACTCTAAAATTATTAAAATAATACAATTGTGACCATTTATTTAACAGTATACTATATAAATAGTAAATATTACAATTGTTAATGTTGGACCCTTAACTTTTTTTTTAAACTGAAACTTCTGAATCACTTATATTATTATTGCCAAGTGATTGGCAAATATAGAAAGGAGAATCCAGTTGAGTCCACTATATCTAATGTCAAGATTGTATATATTTAACTAATTTGATATCTATTATTAAACTGATATTAACAATACTGGATTAAAATTAAATTAGAAATAAAATTGTCTATCTAGTCCTTAGTAGTTATCAAAAAACTAAAGCAACCAATTTCAGTAAATTTGGATCAGCCTGCACATATGTTGTGTAGGATAAACATCTGTTTTATTTTATAATACATACAATTAAGGTGTTTTAAAAACATACTAAGTATAAAACGTAAATAACTGCAGGGAAAACTTGGATTTACAAATATGTTATCAATATAAATAAGAGTCTATTTACATATTCCCGTTCTAATCCAATTTTGTTACTGAAAATGTTTAGGAATAGGCCATTAGAAGTCCATCATCACGACCAATAAATTCAAGGTTGAGCTGATCAGATAGATTTATAGAAGGCAGCATAAGGCTAGAGTGCACCTGGAAGCTATTATTCCCGGAGCAGTTTTGGGTGGCAAGTATGTCATATGTGAGCAGACTGTGGTTTAACACACCACATATAATATCCTCGTTTACTCTGCAGATGCTCTGATTTCGAACTTTTGAAAGGCGCCGCTAATTTCTACTCCAGTCTCCTCCTTGCCCTTCTTGCAACGCCCGAAAAATACCTCCAGGCGGCTCAGCGTGAATGACGAAACGGGAACCGGCGCGGGGCCCGTTTGCCGAAACAGAGCGACGGAAATGAGCGCGGCCAGCGGCTTTCTGTACCCGTTTTGCTCAGCTAGCCTCGGGCAATGCCCGCCAGCGACGTTCTCGGAGGCTGCCACTGCAGAGAAAGCGGCTCCTAACTTTAGAACAGCGCTCTAAAACGTCCTTTGTTTACTTCGGATCCAACCGTCCGATCCTTCTCAGGGCAGGTATTTTGTATATGTGAGAATTTTTTTTTAATTTATCGACCCAAAGAGAAGATCAAAGGAAAATATTCAAACAAAGATAGTGGCGATTTGGAAGTTGTAAACCTTGTCAATAAAAGCGGCGAGAATACGGCACGTGGATCACTCCAGCATGTGTTGTTTATCCCGGCCCGCGTCCGCGCTTTCCTTCCTTCCTGCTCGGGAAATATTCACAATTCCATTTATCCTTTATAAACACCCACACATTTCCCGTCTTTAACTGGAAATCAATCGATTGTTTAAATAGAAATTATTTTTCGCGTAGCCATCCATATTTATACAGTAAAGAGACTGTTCACAGAACTAGATTGTAGACTTTAAAGTCAGCTGTCAAAGGAAGGTAATTTTACGTCGGAGCAATATTATATGTTTCCTAATACAGCAACGAAGTATGCATACTGTTCTCTTAAGATATGGTTTCTCTCTTTTCGGATCTGTAAAGAAGTACCTTTCAATTCGATATTCATAAGATTTTTCAGGTGGCTTTGGGGGGAAAAAAGTATTCTGTCAGTTTTGTGAGCATTTCAGCACTGGAACATTCTCACAGAAATTGAGGGTGGATCTGAAAGAAAAGCCATTTGACAATCTAACAATCTAACTTTCCCCCAAAGTGATTGGTTCTTCAACCATCAGGGGAAACAATGGCAGAGCTAAAATGGCTTTATCTGAAAGACTTTCAGAACTTTCCATTATTAACCAGTGTAATAGTATAATTTTTGTCTGGATTGTATGTTTTATATGCCAAAAATGATAGAAATAGAAATTTCACTCTAGTCATTATCATTTCTTGCAAATAAGTTCCGCTATAATTTATTGACAAGTAATGAGGTATGAAAAGACTTCTAATAACGTCCAGTAGTAATGCTAATCTGTACAGCAAAAATAACAATATGACACTGAAATACTGAAACTAAGATATTTTTATACAGTCAATGCTTTAGCAGAGATTCCAGAATGAACTATGTCCTTAATGTTTCTTAAACATTTAGCAATTAAGGAATACTAAACTGATTGCCTATATTCTAAATTAATCTAAGCATTTTTGTTTATTGATTCAGCACAATACAATCAATATGTTTTTTTTAAATTTTCAGCACATCTTTTGACTACAATCTATCACCCAGAGTAACTGAAAATAAGGAGAACCAACTGAATATAGATGCATATGTGTATCCTAATGATTCAGCCAAAGGAATATTATTATGATATAATAGTATTTTTTGTGTTTGATCCGTTACAAGATTTCATTGTATAATTTTCTACTTAGTGAAAAGTGAAATATTTTATTACTTTTGAAGAAATGTTACTGCAGTCAGCAGAGTTGTTTCCTTTTGTATATATTTGTCCAGATATCACCATTATATGTAATTTATTTCATATGTTAACGGCAGGACCTTGAAAGAAGTTCATTACTGGAAGGTGAATCCTGGCAATCAAGGGCAACACACAAGTAGTATATACAGTGATATAATAGTAGCAGTTCTACTTGTTAAAGGAGTTGTTTTCAATCACAGCATGAACTTCAAACTGTAAAATCCCTCTCAAAAACTTGTAGTTGATTTTGAACTTTCTCAGTTTTTTTTAAAGAGGGAAATAGGAATGCTCTTTTGAAATAAGATGAAGAATAACAGAGGGAGGGAAAGATGAGTTTGCTTTATCTTTTGCCAAAATAATTCTCATTTCACATTATATTCTGAGCTTGTTCTTTAAAATATACAGCTTTCAATTACTGCAGCACAATACTGAATATATATATATTCCATAAACAATGTTGGCCAAACAGAATGGCCCACCAGTGCCCCTTTATTCACTCTTTTGTTGATTTAAACAAGAGAGACCAGGATTTTTTCTTCTAAATAAATAACAATAAATAAAGAGTACTTTTTTTCTCCTCCTCCAGAAGTTTTGCAATTTATCAGCAGATGCCTAAAGTATAAGTGCGACCCTGGCTGTTTCTTGGAAGTCTTCTTTAAATCAGTCAAGGCTCATTCTCGATGAAACCTCAGCCTAAAATTTCAAAGGTGTCCCTGAGGTGGGATTCTCCCAATCCCCACTTCAGAATGTAAACCCACAGAAAGAAAGGGCGGGGTTGTATCTTGCGTGCGCTTTTTTGGACCTGGTCCCCTCAACTTCCAGGCAATGAGACAAAAAGGAGGGGCGGACGACGGCGCTCCCGAGGGGGGGGGGTGTACTTCGGTCGTACGTTGCCAAACCTTGCAGTCGACCCCCGATCGGCTATTTGAAGAGCCACTCCTCTTCCCCCTTCTAGATTGAGCCAGCCGAGAGCCAAGGCAGGGAAGCCGGGCAGTGCTGCTCGGCGCAAGAAGGGGGAAGAGGGCGGGAGAGGGGCTCCCCGGGAAAGCAAAATTCTGGGCGGGGATTGGACACCTGAGCGCACCTTTCTATTCTTCAGATTCCTCGTCGACTGGGCGATGAGCGCCAGCGATTCTCCGCCACCAGCGCAGTCAGTTTCCCGTTCGTCCCAGACGGCTGCCGGTAGCCCTTTGGCTCCGTGGTCTCGCACCGGCCGCGAGGAGCCTGCAATGGCCGTCTACTGCAGCGAAGCCTTTAGCGTCTACCCGCAGACAGCCACCGCCACTGCGGGCCCCTCGGGGCAGAGGCCTTCCGCCGCGACCTATGCGCTTGGCGACTATGGGGCACCCCCGGGAGCAGCAGGGTACCTGTGGGGCGTGAATAGCGCTGGGCCGTACATGCAAAGTACCGGCGGCGGCGGCGGCAGTAGCGGGAGCTCGGGCGCGTCCTTTTTGCCCTACGGCTGCCCTCCGAGGGCCGTCGGTGGGCCGCAGATCTTGGCTTCGCCAGGGCCTGCGTCTGGCTCAGGCTCAACAACCGAGCTGGGCTGGCTTAGCCTGGCTAGCCAAGAGGAACTGCTACGCCTGGTGCGACCGCCGTACTCTTACTCGGCACTCATCGCCATGGCCATCCAGAGCGCACCGGAGCGCAAACTGACTCTCAGCCACATCTACCAATACGTGGCCGAGAACTTCCCCTTCTACAAGCGCAGCAAGGCCGGCTGGCAGAACTCCATCCGCCACAATCTCAGCCTCAACGACTGCTTCCGCAAAGTGCCGCGGGACGAGGACGATCCCGGTGCGTGTCTCCTCTCTCTTGGGCCGGGGTAGTGTGTGTGAGTGCAGACGGCAGCGTAAGGCAGATTCCTGATCCCCAGAGGGGATGCGGATTTATCCCGCTTTCTTTTTAGCCGCCGCGATGCCATCTGGGCTGGTCCTCCACACTCCCCAGCAGTATCTGACCCGTTGCAGCCGCTCCCAATGCTAGACAGATGAACTTGGATGCAGGTAGCGATAATTAAATATCGTTCAAGCTTATCAGCTTCCAGTTCAGGCTACGCTGCTATGTGTTTTTTACCAGCCCAGCCCCCTTAGATTAAGCAGGTGTTTCTCACGATTAAATTAGCTTAGGATCATCAAATCATTTTTCTTCGGAGGTAAGTTCTGCTATATAATCAATTGAACTCAGTGGCCATCGTTTCTGAATAGATGTGCCTAGGACTGAGCTACTTGGATTTTTTTTCTCAGATGACCCCTGCTAAATAGTGCCAGCATCATCACCCTTAAAACATTCCTAATTGCCCTAGCATACTTTGTATGAGATTGCCAAATTGAAATATAGAGCCATTTAGTAAGACTTCCAACCTGCTGCAGTGATCCATCATTATTTTGAATTAATTAAAAACATAGGAGATCAAGATTTGTGTGTGGTATGTATTCAGCACTCCTGTAGTACATGTCTTAGAGCTAGTTCTAATTTACTGAAATCGAGGTCACTTCAGTCTTGGAAGGGACTTTTTTCAATTCAAATGAACTGGTTCCAGATCACTCTGGTCTAAGACTGTAATAATAAATTGTTGTTGTTAAAATCATTCTCATTCTTCTGCATGTATCTGAAAAACATGAATTATTTCTGCCACTCATATACATCTGCACTGGATGTATTTGGAGGAAAGCAATCTTTGCAAAATAACACTAGATATGTAGACTCAGATATAAGAATGTAGAATCAAATGCAAACTTGAACATTTTCTTTCTAAGTACTGAAATGTCTGCCATGAACTATCTTTGCATCTCAAGCCTTATGGGAATGTAAGAGGCTACTTATACTTTTTGCCTGTTTTCAGTTTTAAATTTTTAGAATCACAGCAGAAGAAAATGCCTATTTAAAAATACAATTGGCACATGGACATGCAGGAATTAATTGTTAATTGGCATTGATTAAAAAAAACATGGGTAATACTGTACTCATGTCACAAGCTTCTAGGGAAAATACTGGGGTAAAGATTGTATCCTAGATAATTAATATGCCACATTCATTCTGTGATTGTCCTTTTACTATAAAATAAGAAGCTTGCCATTAAATTAGGAACCTTCTTAACACTCCCAACCATTTATGCAAAAGCATAAAAGTGGATTCCTCCCCCAGGTTTTTCCATCAACGTCCCTTAAACCCCCACCCACCCACCCACCCACAGGTTGTCCCGAAGGTGCTTTTCCAAAAAACAACTGGACTTCCTTTGTTTTTTTTTCTTTGAAAATATTTTTCTTTGAAAATGTTTTTCTTCTTGTCCAAGAAGCTTCTTTAGTTCTGCTACGTAGGTGCCTACTTTTGCCTATTGGCTCTTAAAAGTTGTTATTCAGTTTCCCTTCACTGAGGCTGCATCCACAGAAGATGAGTCTCAAAAGAGCCACTTTGTTCTCACAGCTATTTTATGTTGTATAGTCACTCTCTCATTGCATTTCCTTGACCCCAGGTTTCTACACATTAACCTGTTGCTTCTAAATTATTAGTGAGAATCAATTTGGACCAAATTAGATATGACACTTCTTGCATTTAGATGGGAGTTTGTAGAGTCAATTACAAACAGTGGAGAGTAGGGAGAATGTTTTCATCTTTTGCTCTTGTCCATGTATTCCACTATTCTTATTTACAAAAGATACTTGTGCAATTGCTTTCTTATTTAGCCCTGAATCCTTGGATTTTTCTGAGGATCTTCAGAAGCTTATTGGAGCTTCTTCAGAAATTCAGCAGTGGTATGTAAGTTTCTTTGGAAGATATTGCTTTCCATGACCAATATTCCCTTGTGATACATGTCTGGAAAGAGCTATAAAGTAAAATAAAGTAAAGTGGAAAGAGTTGCTATGTCCATTCCACTTCATAGTCTCACAGCCAAAGTACCAGTATATGTGATCAGAACAACTGAATTTCTAAGAGTTTTCTGCATCAAATATAGAAATTACCTGTGTGTGTGTGTTTGTTGGAACAAAACTAGGAGAAATGTACCAGTCTGATAGATAATTGGAACCTTAGAAAGTGGGGGAGTGAGTTATCTATGTGCTCCTTTTCATCAAAAATAAAACAGAAATATCCTTTTTGTTATGAGTCGGAAAGATAGTTAGCTTGTCCTCTGTGCTTAGGTATGACCTTCTGTTGAATTCTTTTAATTATTTTGTTAATAGTAAAATAATAAACCATCATTATCTTGAGTTATATTGAGGCCTAACAGGTCAGACTGGTACACTAGGTGTGAATTTTGGATCCTAGGCAGAAAACACCATATATTGTTCAGGGGTTTCTGGCCATGAAGTCCTATAGAAACCTATATTCTACAATTCATCTAGTGCTGCTGACAGAGCAAAAAGAATCAAGTGCCTATAAAGCAAAGACATATATGCCTATAAAATTTTTAAGAAGCTATAATATGTGGGGACTTGTGCTGAAAGGTGTGACTCTGGCATATTCAGCTGAGAACTGATCTGGATGATGGAAAGGAAAAATTATGACTTCTGCCTATATGTCTTATATAAAACTAATATGAAAACTAATCCTGTTATTTTGCTTGAAATTATGTTCACATTTGTCTGGAGTAAAACTGGAAGCTTCTTTCAGAAATTATTAGATCATTAAAGTTCCTGTATCCCATTTGGTAAAGGGGTGCAAAAGAGAGGTAGCACAGATTGATAGAACTCAAGAGTATTTGAAATAGATATGGCTATTACAATGGGGAAAGATTCCTGCCATATACTAAGTCAAAATTCAAACTACACATTCCATAGCTCAGAAGAGGAAAGCTAAAGAACTGAAAGACCCTGTACCATCCATAGGTGACAGCTCCAAAACCTAGGACTTGAACCCCAATTTTAATATTGTCTTCTATGATTTAAAAAAAAGGTTTCCCCCTGTTTCTGAAACAAAGTATGTGCTTGTTACAACTCATCCAGATAGCTTAACAAGCATTATACATTGAAATATTATGCAAAGAAATTCTATTAACTCCTACTTTCTGGTGTGTGTGTGTGTGTGTGTGTGTGTGTGTGTGAATGAGGCAGTTTTGTGGGAAAATAGACTTGCGTTTCCAGAGGGCTGCAGTAATTGTTAAAATATTACATTTATTTTTCAAAATCAAAGCATATTTACCATATGTTTCTTTGAGGGATAAAGTATGTTGAAAGTTATGTTTCTCTCCCTAAGTAGCAGTTGCTTTGAAATTTACTTATGAATTTAGTTTCCAGCCCCAAAGTGGATCTTTTGATTAGGTGGTTATTGGAAAGAAAGGTTACAAACAAAAGAGAATTTGCTAATTCCACAGCATTACACTGAATTACTGGGATATTTGAATTCTTGCATAGTCAAAGCTATCATCTGAATTAATACTGAATTTGGGGTTTGTTTTCAAAATTAAAGCATCTTGCTCCCAGTTTCATTTAGTATATAGATGTTTAGAGGTGTTGTCTATTGTAAGTGATATGACTCTTCTTTTTTGCTTTTTGAATTTTGTATCTGCAAGAAAAGGAGTCAGAAACAGATTAATGATGCTGTTTAATCTTCTCATAAAATGCCACACATAAAGATGAATAACTCATAATTAACAAACAACCAGTTCAACAAAATCTAGTGGTTACTGGTAGAGAAAAATGAAACCTTTTATATGTCAGGCTCAGATTACTTGGATCCTTCTGTAAATGTCAGGCCATTGTTAAAACATTGAGCAGAAGCATTTGTAATGCAAAGGAGTTTTGCAGTGTAGATTTTCCTGCCAGGCCACAAACTAATGAAAACAAAAAACATATAAACTTCCACATGTGAGAATGTTAAAGATGCTGTTGTTTAATGGTGGCATTGAATTTTTGTCTTCTCTAAATAATTCCCCACAGGGTCAGTAAACCTCAGGTTTAACCAGAAAAAAAAGTGGAAAACGAGGAAAGAGTTAAGCAATTGATTACTACTTCTTCAACATATTGCATATTGAGGGCAAAGTTGCTGTTGCCAAGGGAAGACAGATTTTCTAATAACCAGGGACTATACTTCTCCCTCTTATTTTAGATGAGTTGGAAGATGTAATCACATCACAGCAGAACTTTTTTTAAAATGTTGTCTCTCCCCCACTCCCACCCCAGTTTTTATGGGCATGAGTAGCAGTGGGCAAGTCATGTAAGGTTAGTTTTTTTGAAACCAGAAACACTGACCTGGAGTATGAACCCCATGGATGTTTGAGAGCAACAAGATTGGTGTCATCTGTAGCTCACTAACCATGGTTTGCTTGTTCTTGATCTTGTACAACTTCAGGGGCAGCATTTGAGTACAGAAATTATATGCTGCAACCAGAGGCTACAACAAATGAATTCCAGAATCCCAAGGCAAATGCACTACTTAATTTGGTTTCCTTAATCTGTATTAAAGCAATTGATTAGGGAGAATGTCAAGTCTGTTATGAAGGAAAGGTTTTATGTTTCAGGTGGGTTTAAAAGAAGTTGTGCATATGGAGCAAAATTTTGGCCAGGAAAAAGGAAACACTTCTGAAAACATTCTGAAAACTAGTGTTGCATTCATGGTGTTAAAATGGCAATTAAAAATTAGCATGAGGATGTGTGGGTGTGTACATGCATAATCGTGTGAAGGGTTTTTGAACAATATGAGCACAGATGTGATGAATTATTCTGGCTATAACTTGGGTTAATTTATAGCTAAATGTTGAGGTGTGCCTAGATTATGAAGCCTTTTCTCCCCACTCCATCCTTTTTATTGTACTATTATAAAAGTTGATAATTGTATTATTTCAATACAGGGATGTTTATATAATATAATTAAAGATTGGCATTTTATTATTTATGGCCCATAGTTTTGAAAACAGAAGGAAGGTAATTATAATTGATCAGTGTTATAAGCATAAAATTATTTAGCTTTTTCTTCTAAAGTTGAATATAGCATTAAGAAAACCACTGCTGTGATTCACATCATAGTATTTGTTATATGGTAAAGTTTTGATCTTATTTAATATAAATAAAGTTCTTATTGAATTGGATATGATTTTAGGAGAAATATACATTTGATATATGAAGGGAGAAAATATTCAGATCACTTTCAATAAATGGTGTGCCCTAACTGACAGGATTTCAGATATCCTCAGTAACATTATGTCCTGAAATTAAATGCTAGCCTCCCTGCCATCTATTCTTCCTGAAACTCACTTTTGTAACTAGATCTAGAACAGTGTTGGCTAACCTTTTTGCCGTCGTGTGCCAAAAGTGGGGGGAGCATGGGGGGTCGCGGGTGCGTGTGCCCATATCCATAATTCAGTGCACCCCGCCCTCCCGTGCATGCACACTTGACCCCACCCACACTTCCCCCTGCATTTGGCACATGATGGCCCGGTGGGCCCGGTAGGCCAGTTTTCCCCCTCCCCAGGCTCCAGAGGCTTTCGAGAAGCCTGGGAAGGGCAAAAGCAGCTTTCCCCATCCCCCCAGAGGCCTTCTGGAGGCCGGAAACAGCCAGTTTCCCAACTTCCAGTGGGACCAGAAGGCCTGAAAATCAGTTGGCCGGTGTGCACGTGCGCACTGAAACTAAGCTAGGGCAACACTCGTGTGCCCACCAATATGGCTCCGCGTGCCACCTGTGGCACCCGTGCCATAGGTTCGCCATCACAGATCTAGAATGTAGGAAATAAAACATATACACAGAGAGATATCTTCACATCAGCCTCCGTTCCATACAATTTCCTGGTCAGACTCCCTGTTTATCCCAAGTTTAGCATTTGAAACTCAGAGACATTGAACAAGGAGTGTAACCAACAATAAATCTATGGATTAAGTTAGTACATGTAAGTAATGATAATAATTGTTCAGTTTGATTATACATGGAAATTTCCAAAGGATTATTTCACATGCAAAGTTATGTGACACTTTTCTCTTGCAAAACTTTAGCAACCTATCCTTCACAATTCATGTTTTTCAACACATACAATATTCTTCTTTCCTTAGTGTGATAATGTTCCACCTGTGCTGGACTACAAATCCTAATACACCAGCCAGCTGCACTTCCCACCTTAAACTTTTCCATAGTTGTCAGATCCACTCCTGCATAGCTGTGTGCATGCCTTGGGACCTTCACCAACATTCTAGGTTGAATTCCCTGGCATTCACCAAGAATATCCACAGCTCTGAATTTTGCAATGCACAGTTGGCAATTATGCATTGCCACCAACTCATGAATCTTCCCATATAAAGAGGCCACAAGTCCATATCTGGAGGTAACATCAAATCATTCAGGGTATGTCCATACAGGCTGTGTAATGCTTTCTATAGTCTTTAATTTCTTGGGAACCAGTATGCAGAGCAGCAAATGAGCCAGCTATTGTTCACTAAAGAAAGCGCCCTCTATCCTTTGTCAATCTTTAGAGTAGCCACAATGGAAATTTGTTAAAAAAATTATTCCTTCTGATTTTAACTGATGGTTCACATAGAAGAGGCTGTAGCTTTGTGCATTGTAGGTATACAGTCTGGAGCCAATTGTAAAAGATATACATTTACTTTTTCACTTTTAAAAATTGCAGCCAGTGTAATATAGTTTGAATTGTAATGATCGTTTTCTATATTTTCCCCACTTTCCCTTTGTTACGCAAAGAATCTGTTTTTAAGATTTAAAATATTTTAGAGATTCTGCTTAGTACATAGACTGAATGAAAAAACCTTACTCTTCATTGGTCTCCTCTTTTTCTAGAGTTTCGGATTTCTTTTCTTTTTTATGGTTTCTCTCCTTTTGGGGGGGCAGTATTTTGATCCAGCCGTACAAAAGGAGCATTGATGTTTAAAGCTGGGGAGTATGGGATTCTGCTTGGGTTGGGAATGGATTCTTCTTTTCAAACTTTTTCTCTTATTCTTCAGGAAAGGGAAATTACTGGACCTTAGACCCAAACTGTGAGAAAATGTTTGACAATGGGAATTTCCGCCGCAAGCGCAAGAGACGTTCTGATCCCAGTGCCTCTGGAGTGGCATCTGGTGTTTCTTTGGGGACCCTGAAGACTCAGGAAGGGATCCCCATCACTTTAGACCCCGCAAAGCCCTGCAGTGACAGCCCTTCCGCAGTTCTGGAGCCAACAGCCTCTCTGAGGGACACCGCAAAAAGCAGCTCTCCACCTGTGGTTGCCCCACCGACTCCAAGCTGCCTCAGCACCTTTTTCAGTGGCATGAACTCCCTCAGCAGTGGGCCTCGTCTTCCTGAACTGCAGCATCGAAGCCATCCTGCTGGCCCAATTAGGGGCAGCAGTTTCAACCAGGATCCTCCTTCGACAGAACAGCTGCAACGAGTCTCGGGTCCGGCTGGCACCTACTATAGCCATTTCCATCCTAGCAGTGGAGGCCAGTCAGGACAGTACAATCATTTATACAACTTCACAGTAAACAGCCTCATTTATGCCCGGGAAGGCACTGAAGTATAAGGCTGATTGCCCTGACCTAGCAAGACAGACCAGAGAGCTTCTTCATTTTTCTAATTTTAAAACAAAAGTCTGCATCAAACATCTGGAAGGCCCAGAAGCAGAAAAGGTTTTGGAAATCTTCTGTTTGAAAAACATTGTACAGTTTTCTGCTGTTTCTGCCTGTTGTGAAGATGCAGCATAATTTTGATTATTGAGGCTCTCTGGAAGGAGTGAGTTAGAAAGATTTCAGGGATTGAAACTAAATATATTAAAATAGTACATTGCTTGCTGGTCACATTTCTTTAGTTTTTGAGCCATTGTTTATGGCACTATGGTGTAAAAGAAACAGAAAAGGTAATTTTATGAAGTCCCTTTATCAGTGTAAAAAAAAACCCCCTGAATGTTTTTGACAATGATAACTGATATGAAGCTTGTAGTAAATGCTACAGTATACTTGCCAGTTGTTTGACGATCTACTAAAGTCTGGTTCAACAGTCCTCAGCCAGCCATCAAATTTAAATGATGAAATTTATTGAATCCCAGTTGCTTATAAACATTGTTTGAGTTCAGTCTGGTATATCACAAGTCTTAGATTAAAAACTGTAATATTGACACAGTTTAGTAATTAATGACAAAATTACTACGCACTTTTATACAAGAGATCAGTGTGAATCACTTTTATGGTGAGCCTGGATAGCTCAGCAGACTAATGCATTGTGATTAACTCCAGCTGTCTGCAATTACTGTAAATTCGAATCTCATCAGGCTCAAGGTTGATTCAGCCTTCCATCCTTTCTAAGGTAGGTAAATTGAGGACCCAGTTTGTGGGGGCAATAAGCTGACTTTGTATAAAAATATACAAAAGTATGAAGGCTATTGATTAATGCATTGTAAGCTGCCCTGAGTCTCCGGAGAAGGGCGGCATATAAATCAAATTTTTTAAAAAAGTTATTACTACTACATATATTTTCATGGAAACAAATTCCATGGAAATTGGTGCACCCAGGGCAGATGTAAAGTCATTTAGTTCAGCTGGTTTGGGATTACATTATTTCAGATGTGGATGAGGGAAATCAAATATTTGATCCTCTGCCATATCAGAAACTGCCAGCTAAGAGAAAACTTCTTTGTCCCAAAATAAATATTTTGTGTTGGGATGATTTTTTTCCTTTGTGAAGGACACAACGTATGGCTTCTGAAAAATACCACATTCTGAACTGGTTGATTATATAACAGCAATTATATAAGTGTGGAATATCTTCCTGGGAACTTTCCTTTCCATACTACACGTGACTGCCTAGTTGCTAGGATTAAGAACTAATTTTTGTGAAAACATGAGTTTGATAGGGCTTTCTGCCAAAGACATACACTTTTAACCTTCCATTTTCAGCAGAACAAACATCTTGAATATTTTTTTAAATACATGCTACTTTGTAATAGGCTACACTATATATGTATTCTTACATGTTTTTATTTGTACATTATGAAATAATACTTATTTAAAATGTTTTTGGAAAGTTTGTATTTTTCTTTGATAGTTTATTAATAAATTTTTCAAGTTGTTACATTTTTACACATTTCTTCAACTTTTCCATTGTGTGTTTTTCTATTTCTAAATAGGATTTGGAAAAAACTTGGTGGGTGAGTGGGTGGATGTATGTATGTATGGATGTATGGATGGATAGATTATCAGATAGATAGATAGATAGATAGATAGATAGATAGATAGATAGATAGATAGATAGATAGATAGATAGATAGATAGATAGATAGATAGATAGATAGATAGATAGATAGATAGATAGATCGAATAGATTTGTTATGGACTTGAAATGATTGAAATGAAACCACAATTGCAGTGCTCCCATTTTTTAATCAATGAATGCATTTTAGTGATCTACCACAGAAATAAGTCTCAAAATAGCACTGTCAGACTTTTTTATTCTGATTGGACAGTTCGTATGTATGATTTCTTCTTCTTCTTCTTGAATTGATAAAAATCTGATGTCTCCAATCTCTGCATTATATCAAAAGTAGCTTGCATTTATCTGAATTAGTATCAATTGGAATTTTAATAAAAATGAATTCTGGGCTGGAGCAACTTATCTTTTCAATATGATAATTAAGAATCAAATTACGTATTGGTTAATTAAGTTAAAGAAACATCTTTCCACTTTTATTATGAAGATATTCTTGCTTGCTTACTTTCTAAAAGTTATACCACATACCCTATTTGCTCAGAAAGGTGCTGTTTTCAGGAAAGTACAGTAAGGTCAGGGTTTTCTAAAACTTTATTTTGCGCTTAAATTTTCATCCCTGCTAAAGGCAAACATTGTGAATACAATCTATGTGTTACTTCTAGTGATAGTTATCTCTGTCATCTCAGCCTGATCTAAAGAACAGATGTATTTGAGATGGGTAGGAGTTTGATTGGGGACTCCTAAATGTGTGCTGAACTATAACTCTCACTACCCTAGCCTGATAGGTAGTGCAAATAAGGGATTATGGCAATTAGTTGTTCTTGATATCATGATTGATTATTGGAACTATCTGCTCATTCCTAAACAAATGTGGATGTCAAAACATTTGTAGCCTGAAAGACATTGGATTATAACTCAAAAAAATAACTCCTATGGAAGGGACACTATTTTCGAAATTATTTAAATATTCAGCTGATAAACATATTTAAATTCAGAAATGCTACATATATTCCATATTTGAACATAAACCATAATGCATTTTTATATATCTATCCAAATGGTTGGCATAGAATTACACCCCAAAAAACATATCGAAGATTGCAGCTTTACTATATCTGATAGTTGCATAAGAACTTTGGACGTAAAGTAGCACCATGTAATTCTAATTGGGTGTTTATATGAGATGTCAAAGAAGCTCCAGTAATAAACTACAGAGTTGATTTTATTAGATCAGAGGCAGCCATTCCAGAACTTGTTCTGCCCAAGAACTTTAAAACCACTCTAGAGTTCTCACGATGGTGGGATGTACTTTGTAGAGCAGACTGCTAGGCCAAAAAGCCAGAAAGGACCCATTGGTTTCCTTTATGTAATGGAACGTGTGAGAACAAAGGGAAGAGATGCTGCCTAGGAAACAATCAGGGAGAGAGGATTCCTACCCTAATGGATCAAGCAGTTAAAAGTAGACTCAGAAAGTTAACTAGTGAACTGAAGAGACAAAGAGAATAGGACAACAGAAGGAACAGGAGCTGCCCAGGCCCGGAAAAGCCAATGATTAAAATATATATATTTGCTATAGTTCTACATCCATCTGAGCTAGAAGGGTTGTTGCTGGGAAGACTTCCTAATATTACAATTCGGAAAAGTATTTAAACATGTGCCCCTAAATCTGAACTTTTGATTTGACTCTAAATCATCTGCAAGCAGGACATCAGATTGACAAAGACTGGTCCAGACTATAACCATAGTTAAATATAGTTGGAAAAGTTATCTCTGTGAACCCAGTGTTGTTGTTTATGATGCTTAAAAGCAAAATTGGAAGAATCTGAGCAACATAATTTAATTTCCTCCCAGTATTCTGAACCAACCTCCACCAGCAGGCTAACCCCACACAGTTATGTATATGGTTGTGACATGTAAATATCGGGTGAATCTAGCCTTTGTTCTAGATAAATGCAGAGACAAAGTTAGCAAAACCTGTTGCAAAAAAGAAATAATCCATTTGAAATGGTGTAAAACAACCTCATCATGTAACCTGATAAATGCATCTCCATTCTTTCATACTGTAGAAAAAAAGCCATCTATTCACTGCACATGTCTGTGATTACCTAATACACAGTCATAGGAAAATGTTTTTGGTATGAAGGAGGATCCATCAGTTATTATTGTAGTCAAGGTGGTCTTTGTCTAGCACCTGCAATTACAGTTGCTTTTGCTTAATTTTTCTTTAAATATTTGCAAATTTTACACTGCAAACTGGTGGAATCTGTTTGAACAGGAGTTTTATTCCTCACAGGCTGACCCAGTAAAGTCTAGGGCCAAACACTTTTATGCTTCAGTTAGCAACCATCAGTTTAAAAAAAGAGAACAAAACCAAGCATGGGGAAAAATGATTTTTAGTAAGACTAGAAGCACATGGGGAGGCCTGACCTCTCCCTTTCTGCCTGCAGTCTTGATGAAAATCCCCCTCTGCCCAAGTGACAATTAACCATAGGACACCCCTCCCTCGCAGTTTCCTAAGCTTAATTGCCACACAGGAGGGATAGTTTTGCTAAGATTGTAAAGGGAAGGAAAGGATCAAATTTCCCCATGTGCTGAGTTCTCAGTAAAATTCACCCTGTACTTTAATTTCAAAAGAAAGGCATAGATACTATTCCACAAATAAAAAAATAATATTTGACCATATACATCATGAATCATGTTATGTTAAACATTAAATATGGTGTAATTTTCCCACATAAAAACTGTGACTTGGATCACTTATTACTGGTAACATTAGTTAAGCTTGGTGTTTTACTAGAAGATGCAAACAATAAGTTTGAATCATGGTTTTGTCAGGGGTCTCAATTATATTAACTTAAATTAACTGCATCATTTTCTTTAAAAAATATTCTGATAAAAGTAACTCCCCAGCTCATTTTTCCTCCTCCACTATGTTATCTATGTTGACCTTAAATTGCATTATACTAGCTTATCTTCCTTCAGTTTGCGGTCTCATTTTTAATATGAGAACTGCAGGCTTACTTTACAAGAATATTGAAAGGCTTATCAGATAATGCAGATGATGTGCATTGAATGTTCCATGAATATTTCAAAACTAAGGTACGAGTATACGACAAAACTAAGATACGACAAAACGAAGTCACTTGAGTATAACAATTTCTCCTCAGATTCTTCATGGGCTGTGTGATCTTATGACCTAGTTCACAGGACAAGACAAAACAAATGCAGCTATCCAGTTGCTATCTTGGCATCTTATTCTCTATATAATATAGTTCATTAACCAGAGCAGGGGTAGCTAAGCATGTTTCAATAGTCTCCAGGATAAAATTAGCAGGGTTACATATCAGATTGTTTTAAAATCTTCCCAAAGAATAAAATCTTCAAAACATGTTGGCATGATCAGCTCTAGAAAATGCCATACCTAACATGGCACCTAACTGTGGCACATTGCCAAATTAGCAAGTTGTTAGACCTTATAAGAAAGTATAGTCCTTATTCCCTACTCTCCTATAGGGCTCTATAGTCCAATATTGCAGATGGAATAGGTTGGTATTTCCAAAATCCAAACTCAGTATCTGCTAAAGGGTCAAAGTATCAAAATATGCCATCATTTAATCAAAATTAATCAAAATCAACAACAGCCATTAAATGGTATCTTTTTACTAAAACTAATGCCATCTGCCTTATAATTATTCTAAGTTAACTTACTTTAAATCTAAATTGTATTGTATAGAGGCCAGATGGGTCTTTATGTTGGGAAGAATCTTCTACAGGTCATTCAAATCAAATTTCTGAGGTTTATGTTTGCTGCACCCAGACAGTAGCTAATTCTCTGACCTATTCCTAATATTGAGGTAAGAGTATGGGCCTGTTACTCAATTGCCTGCTAAAGCTCCGATTCTTCCCTTCAGGTTTACTTCCATTAATATTGATGGATTGTTTTCCATCAAGCTGAAACAATATTATAGAACAAAAATTAATGATCTTGGGGTTAAGGCAGGGTTTATAGAATATCTGGGGTATGATCATGCCACACATAGAATTCTTCAAAGATTAAACAATATTAAATGTGAGATGCAAATTAACAGTTTGGCACAGGAAAGCAGTGGCAAAAAGCTTCTGGGAAGTAGCCAATTATCTCTCCTCACTTACATTTCCCAAGTTAAAGAAATATTGTGTGTGTGTGTGTGTGTGGGCTAAGCATAATATTTTACCTTTGGCACTATGGAACAGCATTCTCCATAGATTCAAATGGTCCCAATTCTACTAATCTTTCAAAAAGCTTTGAAAGCTTGCCTATTTTCTCAGGCATTTGGGCCAGATAGTCAGATGAATTTGCTGTTGTCAATGTGTTTCTGTGAGTGGGTCATATTTTTGGGGGTGGGGGTGGTGCTTTTTAGTACTTATATACCAACAAGAGTTGCTTGTTTGAGATGGATGAATTATTAGCCCTGGTTCATTTGAACCCTGGAAGAACAGATAGCTTGTATATGAGTTTAACTTTTCTCAAATTTCAAATTGTCTATAACCTAGATGATGATATCTATAACCTAGATAATGCATTAAAGTAATATCCCTAAGTAATACAAGTTGTCCCAGAATTATAAATCAGTTTATTTGTTGACTTTCTTGGGATCCAATGTTTTGTTTTATTTGTCTTTAATATTCCTAGCCTTTGGGCATAATAATGGACATTTCTGATGTTGTTGATGTTGATTCTGACCTCTTGTTTGAGATTCATCTCAAACAATGGCAGCTGAAAAATAGCAGTGGGGTCTATTTCCTAGCTGTGTTCAGGCCTGCCTTAGCAGTTGAGGTGAGATTCTGGGCAGTAGTTCAGCAGGTCATTGGAGTTGAGTGATAGTTTCCTTTTTTGATGATTTTTTTTTAATGCTTGAGGCAGTCATTCAATTTATTTGTGTATTTTTCCAATTGTCACAAACAACATTTTAAAAATCCGATAGTCAGTCTTCGTTCTCTTCAAAAGAAGTGTTGAAAATTTCTGTCTGCCACAGATTCCAAGATTGTGCTTGCTCCCTTTTCACCTTTCAAGAAGGGCAAAGCAATGACAGAGGGAGGTGGAAGAACAAAGGAACACAAGCTGTCTTCTCCATCAGGAATGGCCATGGTTCTCTCTCTGATATTTCCAGCTCTATTTAGGAGAATGAAAGGGGATTAAATTCTCACTAGAAACAAAGTTTCCCTAAGGAAAATTGGCTTTCAGTAGGAACAGAAATCTATTATTTAAAATGTAATGGTCCTATAAAGGATTTAGGCACATCTTATTTTTAAAAGACATTGATTCTGCACCACCAGGAAAAAGAGAGTGGTAGGAGAAACAAGTACATAGATATTCTTGAATGTTTTGCAGCCTTTTTGTACACTATCTAACTGGACCTTCAAACCATTTGTGATCCATACTCAATGTTTGCAAAAAAAATTGTGCATATTACTGGTTGAGTTTTCCCAAGAGGCAAAGAGATAATAGATTAGGCTTTTTAAACAGAATGATAGGGGTTTTTTTTGTATAATATAGGTATAACATTAAGCAAATATGAGAAATTCAACGTATGCATAGGAAATAATTAAAATGTTAAAATGCAAATGTCACATTTGTGGTGGCATATAATTTAATCAAGAAGCTCTATTATGGAATAGAGGGCTGGAGTCAGATTTAAGGCCTTCACTGCTGAATTAAAATGCCATCCATTCATCTTTGAGCCACAAGAAAAAATCATTTCATTCTCCACTGTTCAGTTGTATCTGACTCTCAGTGACTATAGTCAACTGCTTTTCATGCTACCCTGTCAAATGCAGCTTCTTTCAGTTGTTGGATGTTCATTTTCATATCAGCTTTGATAGTATCAATCCAGCAACTTCTTGGCTTGCCACTTCTTCTTCTTGACCCACTAACCATTCCTAGCATCACTGACTTCTCCAATGAATTTGCATACATGACATGGCCAAAGTAAATCAGATGTAGTCTTGCAATTTTGACTTCTAATGATCACAAGAAAAATACTATCACTAATTTTGTTGTTATATCCTATCTTGATTTCCCATCAAAGTAACAAAATGTTACCAAAGAAAACTACTGACATAGTTAATAAATCTTTTATACACTTTGAGGATACCCTAGGATTGCAATGAGGAGGAAAGCATTATTTCAACATAAGTACTGTTAAGGATGGCCTTTTTCTGGGAGTCATTTGTTAGAATAGAATAGAATAGAATAGAATAGAATAGAATAGAATAGAATAGAATAGAATAGAATAGAATAGAATAGAATAGAATAGAATAGAATTCTTTATTGGCCAAATGTGATTGGACACACAAGGACTTTGTCTTTGGTGCGTATGTTCTCAGTGTACATAAAAGAAAAGATATGTTCATCAAGAATCACAAGATACAACACTTAAGTGATAGTCACAGATTACTAATAAGCAATCAAATCATACTAGGAAACAAACAGAACAATATAAATCATAAAAATGCAAGCAACATGTTATAGTCATAAGTGGAAGGAGATAGGTAATAGGAAGGAAGAGAAGAATAATAGTAATACAGTCTTAGTAAATAGTTTGACAGTGCTGAGGGAATTAGTTGTTTAGCAGAGTGATGGCATTCAGGAAAAAGCTGTTCTTGTGTCTAGTTGTTCTGGTGTGCAGTGCCCTATAGTATCATTTTGACAGTAGAAGTTGAAACAATTTATGTACAGGATGTGAGGGCCCATGAACTGAAGATAAAATGAAAGTCACTCTGGTGTTTTAGATGCTTTCCTAGAAATCAAGAGATTGTGAGTTGTAGTCCTACTTTAGACAATAACTCTGCAATTGTTATTGTGTAGGAAAAGAAGGAGGAGGAAACTTTCAGTGCTTGACTTACCTATAAAGTAATAAAGTCTGGATGAAAATCAAATAAATAAATAAATATTCTGGGGACACAATAGAAAGAAATTTTTTACCAGTTTATATTTGTGCTATAGTTATATACAAGTGGGAAATACCTGTTGTTGTTTGTAAAACAGAATCTCTGAAATCACTCAAACTAATTAGCCATGACTGTCTAACTCCCATTGATTTCAATGTGTCTGCTCTAAACATGATTAAATCTATGTCCAACGTAAGATAAGAGCATCTCTGAATGTGACAAAATGTAGTTTCCTTCATCTCCAATGAGCAACCTCACCTTCTTTTTTCCTAAACTAATTTCTTAACACATAAAACCCTGACAGGGATTTATAAAGGAACATTTTTCAGACAAAATATTTCAAGCAGAATTAAGGAGCAAAGCACTCCATGCAGATGGCACTACTCCCAGTTCCCAGCTCAAATATTCTCTAAACCACCCTAAAACTTTTGGGAGGGGTGCAATGAAATGAAGAAAGGGATCATGGGTCTACCTGATCCTTTTCATATTTCAGATATAGACTGATGACCTAAAAACTAGATCTAAATGCACCATTGATGCTTCCCCTAAATTGTAACCATCTTCAATTTCCTTTAGATCAGTGTTTTCCAAACTTGGCATTGAAAGAGATTGAAGAGTCTCTACAAGGGTTGAAATTCACACATCTTAAAGCTGCCAAATTTGAAAAACACTGCTTTACATGTTTGCAGATTTGCAAAAAGTTTCACATATTTTATAATATATATGTGTTCATTTGAAATTCTTTTCTGCTTTTGATAATGCATCAATTATTTATGAACTGAATCTATAAATCCAAGTAGAACCAAGGGAAAAATAGCTCCGGGTTTTTTTGGCAACAGCTGCCGGTACCTGCATTTCTTCCTTCCTTTCTAACTGACTAATTATATTGATTATCAGAAGATGTACATGCAAAGAAAATATTGTAAAATGGTGCCTTTTAGGGGGCAAATATTTATTTATAAGTATGAAGTCTTAACAAGAAAGAAGCCTGCTTCTTCCAAGTAAAACCCAAACCTGAATTTCCTTTTCCAGCATCCTCCAGGCTGATATGTTTCATTTCAAGGATACCCCTGTGGTAGTAAGATTTCAACTTCCTGGTGAATGGATCAGTTAAACTATTCTCTGCTTTCAATATAAGCATGGCGGACTTAAATATTTTCCTTTTTAAGCCAATTCATCCTAACTCATGAAGTCGATACTTACAGTGGAAAATTGGATCATAAAGTTAACTGAGCTTGCAGAAATGGCAAGGCTGATTAGTTTGGTCGGAGAAAAAGCAGTAAGAGACCTTACCACCTTCTTGCCACAATTGTTGAGTGAATTAGTGCAATTGATAAATTGGTAACACGATTGATAAGTGAATCTGGCTTCCACATTGACTTTGCTTATGAGAAGTTCGCAAAAGGGGATCACATGACTTTCCCATGACATGGACTTCTTGTTGAAGAATTAAAAATTTAATTGATGATTTTGTTATCTGGTAATTAAAAAAGAGTTTTGGAAAAAGTTTAAAATGATAATTACTTGATAGAAAGAAGAGTAGAAGGCATAATTGCAGATTTTTTCTTCTTTCCTTTTTCATGTCTTGTATTCTTGGTTCTGTATATTTTTATTACATTGAAAAATTATATTTAAAATATATATAAGACTGATCTATGGGCTTCAGAGTCAAACATCTATTTCAATTTTTGGCGGTAAAATATACTTTTAAGCAGTGGTGGAATTCAAGTTTTTTTACTACCAGTTCTGTAGGCATCGCTTGGTGGGCGTGGCTTGGTGGGCATGGCAGGGGTAGGATACTGCAAAATACCACCTCTGGCTGGCCCCAGTGTGAGGTGGGAATGGAGATTTTGCAATATCCTTCTCCCAGGAGTGGCCATGGTGTGGCTTGGTGGGCATGGCTTGGTAGGCATGGCAAGGGAAAGATACTGCAAAATCCCCATTTCCTCTCCATTCCTGGGGGAAGGATATTGCAAAATCTCCATTCGCATCCCACTCTAGGGCCAGCCGGAGATGGTATTTGCCGGTTCTCCGAGCTACTCAAAATTTCCGCTACCAGTTCTCCAAAACCTGTCAGAACCTGCTGAATTTCACCCCTGCTTTTAAGTCATCGGTATAGCCATCTTATCAAAGTTGGTAGAAAAGCTGGCTCTGATGGAGATAATGCTTCATGCCCACTTTCTCCCTCAGCAACCCATGTAGAATACATACTGTAAGTTCAGGTATTGAATGAACAGGAAAGTGTAGCCAGATAGTATCTTCTTCAAATACTCTTCTGCATTCGTTATAGGTAGTCCTCGATTTACGACCACAACTGAGCCAACATTTCTGTTGTTAAGTGAGACATTTGTTAAGTGAGTTTTGCCCCATTTTACCACCTTTCTTGCCACAGTTGCTAAATGAATCGCTGCAATTGATAAATTAGTAACACAATTGCTAAGTAAATCTGGCTTCCACATTGACTGTGCTTATGAGAAATTCACAAAAGTGGACTCAGCAACAGTCATAAATACAAACCAGTTGCCAAGCATCTGAATTCTAACCACAACATTGGGGGGATGCTGCAAAGGTTTTAACTGTGAAAAATCATCATAAGTCATATTTTTCAGAGCCATTGTAACTTTGAACAGTCACTAAATGACCTGTTGTAAATTGAGGACTATCTGTACAATTCTTGTTACTAGAACTCCATTGCAAAAGTTTAGACAACCCCTAGAGGGGAGCAAAGAGTTAAAGTTTGTGTATCTCTTTTCCTTTAAAATGATCGTATTGTCTTATAATACTTTTAAAGCTCCAGAAAATGTAGCTCCCTACAATTCATATAGCTGTATGTTAGCGATTGAAATATCTTTTCCATGCATTCCCCCCACCCCCAAATCCTTGGGAATTATTGTCTTATATGGAATATCTAACTACAAATGCTGAGTGATCTCATTTCCAGAGATAACTTGGTGTGCTTCATTGCCTTCATTTGCAGTAATAACTAGAAGAAACCAATATTTGTACAGGAGTAATTCATGTTTTGTAAATAAGTTGGAAGAACTCAGGTGAGTACAATGCATTTCTACTCGTTTATGTTTTTCTGAAGTTGTCTTTGCAGCTTTCCCTCTTTCATTCTGCAAAGAACAATAACCCCATAGTAGCTTGACGTGCTCTTCCCCATTCTTGTTCTTTTCAAAACAATGTGCTTAGGAGAACCTGTCAAAAATAAGATTGGCCTATCTCTTCTTATTCTGTTCTGGTATTGTATATGATAATTGGATGGTTTAGACTAGAATAAGAACAGAATTATCATTTTATTTCTAATATCTCTCCAGCAGAAGTTCTGTAACTTTCTGATTGTTGGAATCCAGTTCCATTTCCCATGATCTGCAACCAAAATGAACAATTGGCAGGAAATGAAGTCTAACAACACCTTGTGGGCAATTTATGTATTCATCACACAAATGTGCTCCCTCCTACCTCAATAATGAAACACGAAGCTCATACATAGCCTTCCCTACATAAAAATTTCCTTTTGGCTCTGAGAGCAACTAATCTTCATCAAACCTGTAGTTTTTTTCAATGCACAGTGGCAGAAATGATACATGTCATCTTTCTCTGTCCCTCTGTTAAATGATTCATTTATGCAACAGGCTGCCTTTTTGGATCCCAGCTAGGTCACTCTTAGGCTGAGGTAACATTAATTATTTTTCCGCTTGTCGGATCCCATGAAAAGAACGTGAAAATAGCCTGTTTATGAAAGAGAGTGGGCAAAGTATGCGCGCTGATTATGTCAAACATATTCAAAGCTTCCTCTGCAAAGGGGATTGTGATCAACAAAGCATGGCCCACACCTGCACTCATTTTCCAGCATGTGAGCTGGTCACATATGAAGATAGTTACTAGAGGAAAAAAGAGATTATAGTAATCCTTTTGGAAAAGTAAGTTCTTTTACTCCAAAGAGATAACCCAGTTGGCTGCAATGTTTTGTGACAGGAAATGAGGAAACAAGTTCACCTAAGGGCTGTGTGAATCTTCAAGACCTCTGCGTAAGTGAGGTTGAAGCTTTGCCTCCAGTCAGAATCATTTTGGTTCCATGGTGCAAAGTTCTTGGTCAGGTCATATCAGATTGACTTCATGCTTTTTCTTTGATCAAGATTTGCACATAAGTACCTGAAAAGTCTGCTGACTTCATTCATTGATTCTGTTGTAGTCTGTCCAGTACTAATTTATGAATTACTACACTAAAAAGGTCACTAATAAAAAAAAAGAATATTATTTGAGAGAGTGAATAATATTGAAACAGAATGGCTGTCAGCTTTGGAAGCCATATTAGACCAGAAGCTTCCATGCTGCCACCTTCTCATGTGTGGGAAAGTAGGAGGGGTGATTTAGTAGAGGGGTTCTCTGTAGACATAATAGTATTCTTCCTGTTGGTCAAGGTCAGGGCAATCTGCATCTGGAGAAGGAGTGGTCAGAGTGATGTCTCGAGATAGGACGGCAGTTGATTGGAGCATGTGATTGACTGAGAACTGAGGGAATGGTTTGGGGGGTTTTGATTTACTGAGGGAAAACCCAGACCTCTCAGATTCGGGTTTTCCCGGATGTGCCAGTTTACCTATTCCAGTAAATAGAACTTTGAAAATGCTTGCTTCAGAGTCTTTACTTGGAGCTGGCGGGTTTTCTGGCTATATGTCATACTTCATGGAAACAACATGATTCACTTCATCCAAATGAAGAGGCTACTTGCTTTACCCCAATAAAGCAGGGGTCTGGAACCAGTCTGGGTCAGTGTGGTAAGAAAAGGCTTATTTTCACTTTTTTCCAGATCATTGGGCAAAATGTTTCAGGCTGGATAGCTTTTGGATTGTGTATTGCGCACTGGAGCCATCCAATCAGAAAGATCTTTAACATGTATGGATGAGGCTCAATAACAACACTACTATTATTTTAGGCTTATATATAATATCATAATAAGGACGCAGTGGCTCAGTGGCTAAGACACTGAGCTTGTCGATTGAAAGGTCAGAAGTTCAGCCGTTCGAATCCCTAGCGCTGCATAACAGAGTGAGCTCCTGTTACTTATCCCAGCTTCTGCCACATAAAAAATGCAAATAGAAAAATAGGGACCATCTTTGGTGGGAAGGTTCTGTGCCCCTTTGGGGTTTAGTCATCCTGGCCACATGATCACGGAGACGTCTTCGGACAGTGCTGGCTCTTTGGCTTAGAAACTGAGATGTGCACTGCCCCCTAGAGTCAGGAATGATTAGCACATATGTGCGAGCAGAACCTTTACCTTTACCACATCATAGTGCTTCACAAGCGCTCTTTGGGACATTTACAACATAAGCATTATATGCATGTTATCCCCAACAATCTGGGTCTTCATTTTATCGACCTTGGAAGGATGAAAGGCTGAGTCAACTTTGAGCCCTGCCAGGATTGAACTGCAGGTTGTCTGCAATACTGCATTTTAACCACTGTGCCACCAGGGGGTCTGTCCTATGAATTGCACACAGCATGTTCTACCACTGTCTGACCTAGAAAACAAAGAGAAAATCAAACATCTTGAAAACCAAACTATTCCATCACCAAACAATAACTATCTCCCATTCAAAAAGAGAATGGGTTCAAGTTGAATACACAACTGGGATGGGAGAAAAAAGTTCAAGATGTTACAACTTGATTATACTATAGATAGGGTATACATTTATTAGCTAGGAGAGACTGAAATTCTTTAGTAAAGGCATAGGTTTATTATTATTATTATTATTATTATTATTATTATTATTATTATTATTATTATTATTATTATTATTATTATTATTATTTAACACTACATACTTTTCTCATCAGAAGTTGTAGCTCCTTGAATCTTGTTTTGTTTTCAAATTGTGGTCGTCACCAGAAATAGCATTTTCCAAAAACATTTACCATAATATTTACCTAATGAGTGTAATGTCCTTCTGACTTTTTTGTATCAGACTTTCTTAAAACACCAGGTGTGTTTTAAGCGCTTGTCTTGAGCCTATATTTTTGGAAATAACTCATAATACAGATTGTAATTGCCTGGCTAGATAACCTTCCTGAGCATCTGAGGGTACCTACCATCTGTCTTACAGCATTATTGAACTCAGCACACACCAAAATTCTCTAGCCTACAAATCATTGGTCAGTGGAAGATGGCATTTCTTGTTGCTATACTGAAATGTTTTTGGGAAAAGGATGAAAGCAGGCCCAAATTGGGGATAGGCCATTTTACTCTTAGAAATAAGAGGATCACATGACTGCAGGGAACTGTTATAATTCAACGTTTCCTTAAATGGAAGCATTTCTTAGAATTACTGCATATGAGATATAATGCTTATGGACAGCATTCTGCCCATGGATAATTACTTGGGAGTCCAACATTTGCTATTTATATTTTATATTTTTTTGCAAAACAAAATATAAAAGAGAGCAGGGAAAGAGAGCAGGATGTAAGATAAATCACAAGCTCCCAATATCGTTGTCTTTACAAGATGCTCCCAATTCCCCACTGCAAATTAAGAATTTTACACATGGAAACGTATGGAAATCAATTTGAATGTTGCTATCCAGACAAATCCATTGCAGGAAAAATGTCATTAAGAAGAAAGTCCATCTGTAAAAGGAAATTAATGGAACTGGGCTTATTTTTCAAAGATACAAGATTTTTTCGCTTTTAATTGGCAAAAGTGCTTCATAGCCTCACAAAATCCTGGGATTCTGTGGAGAGTCTTTCTTCTATATTTCCAAGGCTGACATGTGAATACATGAGACTGTATGTTCACCTATTGTTGCAGGGAAAAAATGGCAGAAATAGAAGTCTATGACTATATGATGATGTGACTTTTTTCAAAATATTTTGGCCACTTTATATAATTACAGATTAAGTCCAACTATCTTCTGCCTTCTGATGAACATTTCTGTGGATTTTTAAGAGTAGTTGCCTTATGCCTAAGATGTGGGGAATCATTTGGGATTTCTGAACTAAATGAACTGAAATTTAAAGAGAATTTCTACTAGTATCTTTCTCGTTTCTTAATTTCCTAGATACTATTTGTTATCTTTTTTTTTTTTTAAATAAAGTTAACAGTTTTATTCTAATATACTTAAATTGAAAATGCTGGCCAGAATCCAAACAAAATAAAATATTTTGCTTTGAGCAGAGACCAACAAATAAAATTAAAACATAACAAAGTCTTGAAAATCCTATTATTTTAGCAAGATTATGCACATTATTTAGTAGTACTATTTAGCAAAGAGTTGTCTGGCTGAAGCCAGCAGTTGTACAAAATTTGCATGAACTGCTGGGAAAACTTTATTTTTGAACGGATAGATGATAAAATGTGTAAAATTCTGTTTTTCCTTCTTGATTGATAGATTCCTTTGAAAAGATAGCATTTTGGTGCATATTTGTTTATCAGACCAGTTTTGTTTCTATCTGTCTTGCCCCACATAGGAAAAAATAGTTAGACATGATGCCCTGGTATCTACCTTTCAGCCACATGAATAATAAAGTACCGTACAAGAATAAAATCTCAGCACAGTGTTTTGCCTTGTAATTTGGGACTTGTAATGGTAGATATAAAGTCAATATTAATATTTCCGAAATGTAAATGATTGGAAATTTGGCTTTGTTCTCTTCATATATATATACAGGCAGGCTACTGCTAAACCTGAAAAAGAAACCAGCAAGGAATGCCAAGGCTAGGGTGCAAATATTGCTTCCTCCTGCAATAAAACTTTTGAAGAAGAGCCACTTTTGCCCTGTTCACAGGAAAGCTTCATGGTTATCTCCATACATTCAGCAGGAATGTTAGGTCTCACATAACTTTTTATTCTTTTCCTTGAACATCTGGAACAGCATGTAGTCTTATGTCCTATCCTGAACAGCTTTTGAAATGTTGCTTTTCTTCAAAATCAACTGAAATCAGACACAACTGCCATTCAAACATTTCAATTCCCTATAGTATATATCATTGAGGGGAAAAACCCTCATTTTTATTCTTCGTGTAATTCTTTCATGGGGAGGGAGGGAGGGAGAAAGAGGGAGAGAGCGCACGCTCAAAGATATAGGTATGTATATAACTCATTAGCAGAAGTGTCTATAATAAAAAGTATCATCGTAATTTTCTGTCGTTTTCCAAGATGCGAGTTATTTGACTGCCAAATTAACTTGCATAAAATATAATCATGTGCTTGGCAGTTGGCCATGAATACAGCTCCTTTGGTTACTGAAGATAGTATCTTTACTTCAGATCTCTTGCCAGAAAATACAGATATTGGATAAAGAGAACACCACTTTAGCAGTCTTATGTTACCTCCACCGGAAGATACTACACTCCTCAGAAAGGTAATGCCACCAACCATAACAACATAAACTTATTCCAGAAATTCATACAAATTATAATGTGCTGATACAAAGCTCCTGGTTTGACTGGCTGGCATTTCACTGCAGTGAAGAATGAATGAAGTTCTATATGTGCTTTTGAATGGCTCCTTGCCCTGAAGCTAGCTGAAAAACCTTTCCTCTCATGATCCACATATCCAGAAAAAAATTGCTCTCATCATGTTAGATGAAGGAGAGTAATGGGGCAAGAGGAACTTTCCTTTCATGGCATCAGCATAATATCAATTAGTACTGATACTGATTAGTACGTACTGATAACTGTTCTCCAAGGCAGGCATAATGTCTGGTAGACTACAGATAAAACATGAGCCAGCAATGTGCTGCAGCTGCCAAGATGGTGACATCTTGGGCTACATCAACAGTGGAATGACATCAAAATCCCAGAAAGTGATAGTTCCCCCTAGACAAATCATAAGTTTGTTTGGGTCATCACAATACCAGTTGAATGCAGAGGAACTGAAAAGAGAAAAGCAACAAAGATAGTAAACAATTTGGAGACTAAATCCCATGAAGAACAATTAAAAGAACTGGGCATGTTTACCCCAAGAAGAGAAGGTGAAGAGGAGTCCTAGTAGCAGTTTTCTAATACTTTAAAGTCTATCATGGCAAAGAGGCCATTTTTAAGAGCAGAACAAGAATCAGTAAAGGAAAGCTTTACAATTTCCTGAATTATTAAGCAATGGAGCAGCCTGCCTACTGGAATTATGGGAAGGTTTTCAGGCAAAAGTTGGACAGTCATTTATTTGGGATAGTCTGAGGATTCCTGCCCTGGACAAGAGTTGATTAGAAGATTTCCAAGACCCTTTCAAGCCTAGGATTAGAATACTAAAATCTTGCAAATTTCTAGAAGTTTCATGAGTTCACATTTGGAATCTCATGAATTTTGGCTATTTACTGAAACTTTAGACATTTAAAAAAATTAAATAATTATATTTCAGGGGAATCTTTCAATGACTGTATAAATTTTTCACAGATGCAATGGCACCTTCCAGCACCTCATTTTCCAGCATCTGTTCTCCAATCTTCTGTAATCCTGGGATCTTCTAAGTGGTTTCCAAACATTTCTTGATAAGCTTTCTGTGATGTGTTATAATGTGATGTGATATATTATTATTGTATCTATTATTGTATCTGTAAAATACAACAGCCTGAAAAAAAATCCTTAAACTGGTTTAGAGTCAAGATGGCAGAATAACCATAAGTGTATGATATATCCAGAAGCCAAGGACAGAAATATATGTTGAGTTTGCTTTGAAAATTAATAGGGAATTATTCATGACTTCTCTGCAGATACAATTGCCTGCCTGCTCATGGCACAATTGGGTGGTGCAGGCATTGTAAGATGCTCTATAAACACAGAAACTACAACCCTATTTTTTAAAAAATGCCATCATAAAAATAATTCTGTAACAAAATCATTTATTTGTAGCTCAAAATAATCTAGTTAAGCATATTGCTCTTTCTGAAAAGGAGTTGATAATCAAAACTAATTACATTTGAAATATATTGTAGAAAGTTAGCATCCACCCCTTCTAGAAGAATGAAATATTTTAGGAAATATTAAAAAGGCAGAATATTATATTTCCCCTAAAAGAGAAATAAAAATCTTAAATGAGACAGAAACTCAGAGCTTCAGCTCCCCTGCCCCCATCAGATATTTGGTGGCCATTGAGAAGGATTGGGCTAGCCTTTCTACAAAACAAAAGATCTTCAGCTCCAGGATGATGAGATTAAGATATGACCCACCAGGACACAATAGGATTATCTAGCAGCAGGGCTCCCTGTATTACAAAATCACCTGGGGACATTGCATCACCCTCCAGGCTTCAACCAAACTTGATTCAGTCAAGCATGGCCCCATGGGAGTCTACAACCAATAGAATACATTTCTTGCACAGGAACAGGAAGCTCAAGGGCAAGGCCCAAGAGAGGGTACAAATAACCTTCACTCTTCACTCCATGTGGTCAGCTGCACAAGGACCATGTGCTTGATGGTTCTGCTTCATTAAGCCATCTTTCCAATCAGCCTCCACGTTTCTAGGGTCTTTCTTCCCACTTGGAACTCAACCAGATGGACATTTATTCCAACAATTCCAATAGGTGCATGCTGTTCTTTTATATCAAAGCTCTGTGAATTATATATAAAACTTATCTAAGTGTTTAATGTAATTTGGTATATGAATACTCAGAAGTAAATTCCATAAATGTAGCTCGCTTTATCATTATGAACATATAATTATAGCTTAAATGTATGTATTTTAAAAACACAAGAAGTAGCAAATAGATAGCTGAATTAAATATTCTTTAAAAACATTTCTTTTAAGAATTCTCTGCTATTTTTTAATCTTTTTTTCTGAAGTCTTGGCTGGGTCTCTAAGAACCCTGAAAGGTCATTATTTTTATAATTTATATTTGTTTGTAGAGTTGTACAAAGCTCTATGGGTGTTCTTCCTTCTGACTGAAATCGAGCAGCCTCTAGCCCATTATTCTGTTTAGCAGCAAGGGCCCTGAGCCTTAGAAGTAAGAGTAGAGGCTCCTTAAAGCTTTCAAAAGATGCTAGGAGCAACCTGTGTTCTTTGGCAGGACTCTCTTTGAGTCACCTGGCACTTGCTAAAGCCCCAAAAAGCTTCTTCACATGTATAATTCTTACCAAGATGAATATTTTGGCTTTTCCAAGTGACAGAGCAAAATGGCAGCACTGATATTTTATTAGTTGGCCATAAGGTCATATCAAAGAACAAATAATTAAATACAATCATCCATAGCACCATAATTAGAAATCTACACCTCAGCCTATATATCATTATGACCTTGATCATTTTAGCCCAATTAGATGAACACATGCAGTTCTCAGTTACAGGGTTTTATTAAGCAAGGAGGACATTTTATAGGTGAGATTTATGTGCCAACACAAGCAAAATATTTCATTCTGAGACATAGGTCCCAATAGGCTGTTTCTCTTATGTAATGATTTACTCACATTCAAATAATGTTTGTGCTACATGCCCAGTCCCCAGTGCACCACAGATAGATATACCTTCATCAAGAGGGGCTCATTTAAAGCTTCTGTTATCATTCTGTCTAAATCTCACATTATTAAATCTTAAATTTTATTGATTTGTTTGTTTGTTTTTTAGTCTGTCTTTATTATTATTTTTTACAAATAATTCAAGTGACAAACATATCCAACACACCTTTGTTCTCCTGTTTTCCCCACAACAACAATCTGGTGAGTTGGATTGGGCCAAAAGATAGTGACTGGCCAGTGGCCCAAGGTCACCCAGCTGTCTTCCGTGGCTAAGGCAGGATTAGAACTCATAATCTCCCATTGTCTAGCCCGATCCCTTAATCACGAAACCCAACTGGCTTTCTTAAATAAACTCCTTTATAGGATACTTGGTATTTAAATAAATAAATATGCTAAATGTGAAGCAATTAATTCATGCAGCATACTAGAGAAGCTGAGAGTAGAAGCTGAGAGAATCCTTATAACAAGGATTCTTTGTGGAACAATTTTCTTAACTTGTTGTCCCAATGCAGCTCAGAAAGTGGCAGAAAGCCTATAACTCTTAATGTAATTTGTAACTTGTACTATCCAGGAAGAGTCTAATTGAACCCTAGCTCTTCTATCAAGCAAAATTTGGGGAGTTTCCAAAGAAGTTTGTCTCCACCAATAATTATATATCCTTATTTCTGAGTGGGAACATAGCATAGATATTCCAAACACAATTCTAACTGCAGTTCTTTTATCCACATCCAATATTCTCCACAAATGATATGACTGCTTTTGTTCTAAGAGTAATACATGTTTTAAATCCAATACTTCAATCATATATAAGACCAGGAACCTATTTCCCATGAATCATATGTTTGATTTTTCCCTAAAATTAGGAAGTAAGGGAGAAAAAAACAGCACAAGCACAGTATGGACTATTGGAGATTCTTGGAGAAATGCACAGGGGATCCTTTTAATATACTCCATGGATGAAAACATCAGCTTCAAGAGAAATACAGTATGGAGAAAACATGTGGGTTTATTTCAGGGCACAGAGCAAAACGCAAAGGAAGATTGGTGGAGAGGAAGAAGACTATGGGAAAAGGTTCAGAAAGATCAATGGGCAGGTCCACAGAAAGATGAGGCAGAAGAAGGAAGAAGAAAAGAGGTCTTGCTATGTTTATCCCATGTGTTTCTGCCAAAATTTGTAACAGGCAAAAATTCTAGGTTTGAGTTCGGCTGAATCACAGACCACATGAATGACAAGCAAACCTTCCAAAATTCACTGGTTTGGAGATTAAAACTACCATACTTTTCGGAGTATAAGACACACTTCCTCTCCTTAAAGGGGGTGAAAATTGTGTTGCATTTTATACACTGAATGTTGCTGAAGCCCTGCCCACCAGCTGCCACCCACCCGCCATCAATTTCCGGCCTCTGCACGTCGCATTTTTGGCATCTACATGCTCCATTTTATTTTTATTTTTTTCAAGTTTTATTTTATTTTATTTTTTAAAAAAATGTCAAATCAATGTGTGAACAGTGTAGCACCTGGCGCCATACATTCCAATACAAATAAAACTGATCAGATTAAACAGTATTATTACATAGAATCAACTTATGTATTTCTAATAACAATACACATCTATATTAGGTTACAATCTATCATTATTCAAGTATTCCACCTATTACTATTATTACTTTTTTTAATCAAATAAAAATGTATACATTAACATTCCTTTTATTATTATCACTTATTCCAACTTTTAATCATATCACCCTATATTAAAAGGCTTTCTTTCCTGTCTAACTTCTAATCATGTCACCTGCCTTTAAAAAAAGGGAAAAAGAAGAATAGAGAGTCAGAGTGAGGGAAAGATAACTCAAAGCAGTGACAGAAAGGAATTATCCATCCATCCTCTCTTGCCTCTTTTATACTTTAATTGCTATGCTTTAAAAGAAAGAGAGGAAAAAGAAAAAGCAAGTCAGAACAACAATAAAGGAAAAAAAAGAAATCATCTACCCATCATCTCTTGCCCGCTTCAGTACTTCAATTGCTATGCTTTTTAAAAAAAACTTGCCTCCTCCATCCCTCTTTTAAGTCTCTGTCTATATCTATTTCTTGGAAGTCCCGTCTAAGGGTTCCTCTGCAAGGATTATCACAGCACATCACCACTGATCACTGCCTCTGTGTGTTGCATTTTTGGCCTCCATGCATCGCACTTTCGCCCTGTTTTTGGCCTTTGTGCATCATATTTTCAGCCAGTTCCAGGCAGTGGGGATTGGCAGCGGCGGCGGTGGCAATCCCCATCACCTGGAACTGGCTGAATATGTAGAAAGACTAAAAAGATTTTTAATTTTTATATATCCAGATCGTTTTTCACCTAAGAAACAAATTAAAGACAATATGACATTAATTTTAAATACATTGGAGTACTATGAAGTGCATCCAGAGAAGCAAATCACGTTGATCTTCCTAGACACACAGAAAGCATTTGATAATGTGAACTGGCAATCATGCTAGCACAACTAAAAGATATGGAATTTGGGGAGAGTTTTATTAATATGATTAAGATGATATATTATAAACAAACTGCAAAGGTGATGGTAAATGGAGATATGACTGAGAAGGTTAGCATTAAGAAAGATACAAGACAAGGATGCCCCTTGTCTCCCCTTTTATTTGTATTGATATTGGAAGTATGAAATAGAAATATTAGACAAGATACAGGGATAAGAGGCATGAAATAAAAAAGGAAAAGTATAAACTACAGGCGTTTGCAGATGATTTAGTTTTTATTTTGGAAGATCCACAAGAAACAGGGCTTAAACTAATAAAAAAAATAGAAGAATATAGCAAAGTGGCAAATCTAAAAATAAACAAAGAGAAAACTAAGATTTTAGTGAAAAACCTTACAGATAAACAGGAAAAAGAGTTAATGGAGAGAATAGATATTCAGATTATTAAGAAAGTAAAATATTTATTGATTCAGTTGACTGCAAGATGGGTAACAATTAAGGAAGATAATTATTACAAACTGATGCAACAAATTAAAATAGATCTGGAAAAATGGAAAACTCAGCAATTATCGTTGATAGGAAGAATAGCTACAATTAAAATGAATATATTGCCAAGATTATTGTATTTATTTCAAACAATTCTGATAAAATTGGGGAAAAAATACTTTGAGGAACTTAATAAAATAATATTAAGATATATCTGGCAAGGGAAAAAGTAAAAATTAGCTTTAAAATGTTGCAATATTCAAGAAGAAGAGGTGGTTTTGGAATATCAAATTGGGAAATGTATTATCAGGCCACAGTATTAACATGGATGAAAGAATGGATTGTATTGAGGCATACAAGGTTATTGACTTTGGAGGGCCATGACTTGCAACTGGGTTGGCACGCTTTTCTTGATATGGGAAAAATAAGATACATGGTTACTTTCAAAGATATTACATAAGAAATGCATTAATGTTAGTATGGGAGAAAATTAGAGAGCAACATCATTTGAAGATACCAGTTTGGCTTTCAACAATGGAAGCACTAATTCAGCCAAATGTTATTAACATGGGAAATATCTTTAGATATAAAGATATTTTGAATGGAAAGGGGGAACTCAAAACTAAGAACTGAGTGATCAAGGGATCGATATGGCATGGTATTCACAAGTGAAGATACATCCTAGATGTGAGAAAGATGTTAAATTTCCATCTTTGCTGGTGGGCATACTTTCAGCCTAATGGGGCAGGGTTCTGATCACTACCATTTTGTGCTCCAGTGTATGGTGAGAATCAAAATGTAGATACTGATATCTGTATGTGGGTTTTCTGTAAACTTCAGTGTTACGGCTTCTGACTTACTGAATATGATCTGCACAGGAAGGCCAGATTATTTTCTTCCCAGGTGAATTTAATGTATCTGTCCACAGAGTTGATGGGTTTGATGAAGGCTTCCAATTCCTGTGTTTTAATCTTGATCCAAGTATCGTCCACATATCTATATAAGTGAGTGGGTAGAATTCCTGTGAAAGAGTTTAAGGCTTTGGTTTCTGCCTCTTCCATGCAGAGATCAGCCACAATGGGAGACACATGGCATAGTCTTGTTTTTTTTTCTGTAGAAACCTTCATTGTGTTTAAAGTAGGTAGTTGTCAGACAGAGGACCAGCAAGGTACATATGCAATCTGGGCTGAGATTGGTTCTATCACCTAATATGCTGCCTTGTAACAGTTGTTTCTTCAGTATGGTGTGGTTGGAATGTAGGTGAAGAGTGAGTCACATTGTAAGAAATCATAGTCTCACCTGGATCCAGTTTTAGTTTTGAAACCTTGCTGACAAAATCCTATGAATTGTTGATATAAAGGGTGGTGTTGTCTACCAGAGGGGCTCATAAGGTGGTTAGATGATTTACAATGTTGTATGTGATGGAGTTGATACTGCTGATAATTGGTCTGAATGGAGTTTCCTTTTTGTGGATTTTGGGGAGTCCATAAATGCAGGGAATATCTTCCCCAGGGTAAATGCAATAGTATTGTGGCTTTTCAGTGGCATTACCTTTCAGTAATTGTTGCAGGAAATCAATGCAATGTTTCTTATAACTGCTCTCATATGTAGCAGTGTCCTTCAGAAGACTGCGAAAAGGAATATTCTACAAACACTGCTTTACTTGTTCCAAACAGTGCCTATAAAAATTGAGAAGAAATTCTCTGATGATCTGAATACACTGAAATTTATTTGGCAAGGAAAAAAAACTAGAATTAAACTGAAAATGTTACAAGAATCCAAAGAAAATGGAGGATTTGGATGACCAGATTGGCTTTTATACTATCAAGCTTTTGTTCTAATAGGGCTAAAAGAATGGATAGACACAAAAGATGACCATATTTAGAAGTATATGACTTACAAATTGGATGGCATGCATTTTTATGGTATGAGAAGAATAAAAGCCACCAGTATTTCCAAAATCACTGTGTAAGAAATTCATTATTGCTTGTGTGGACAAAAATAAAAGCCAAAATCTATTTGACAATCCCAGGATGGCTCTCAATGATGGAAGAGTTTATTCACCCAAATCTGGTGAAGTTTGAGAAAATTTTGACATATAAACATATTTTGAATACTGAAGGGAAACTAAAATCTAAACAAGAGCTTGAAGACTAGGGCACTGAATTATCATGGTGGCCTCAACTGCAAATACAATCTAGATATGATAAGATCTGAAAATGTATGGTTTTTATAAAGAACAGACAATCTTCGACCAGATATTGTTGAACTCCAGTGAAAAACTGATTAAGAAACTATATAACTTTCTACTAAATTTGAAAATCGAAGATGAACAAGGGCAGCATATAAATCAAATTAAAAAAAAACAATGATTCAATTGTCAAAAAACTTTGGACATAATATAGAACTAGAGAAATTGCAAAATATATGGGAAGGCAATTATACATTGGCAACTTCGTATAAAGAAAACTTATATAAAATATTTTATAAATGGCACCTACTAAAAATATGTCTAGTAAATGTTGGAAATGTAACCAAAAATCCGGCACATGTTACCATCTGTGGTGGACTTGTGTTAAAGCAAAAAAAAAAATAAAAATTGGGGGGCAAAAATACGCTTACTATGGTTAGAAAAGATGTTAGGAAAACATGTAGATCTTAAACCTGAACAATTTTTTATTAAGGTATAGTATCAGAAAAATTTGATAAACAAAGTATATATTTAATATTACATGTATTAACAGCAGCAAGGATTGTATTTTGCTCAGCATTGGAAAAATGAAGAAATACCACTAGATGAAGAGATAATTAAGAAGATATTGGACTATGCAGAAATGAATAGACATACATTGAAGATTAAACAGAAAGAAGATACAGAATACTATCTAATATGGAATTTATTTTATCAATGGCTGGAAAAAAGGGGTAACAATTAGGAATATAATGTGTATCATTAAGCAAACAAAATAACCCAGACAACATATTTATTAAGCACTAAATGAATGTAATAGTAGAAAATTAATAAAACTTTATTTAAAAGAAGAAGAAGACTGTCCACCTTGGCATGGTAATCATCTGTGTTCAGGATAACTGTGCATCTTCTGTGCTGGTAAGATGGTGATGTTCAGATCCCTTCCTAGGGATGTTACTGCTCTCCTTTCCTGAATGGTAAGGTTGGGAGTGGGTGTTTTGGTACTGACAAGGGCTGTAGATATTTTCATCCTTAATTGTTCAAACTATAGAGAAGTCTCTAGTCTCTATGTCTCCACAGACATTTCTTGGTGGACTTAGGAGAGATGTGTAGGTGCTGTTTTGGCCATTCCATTGTGGTCTCTTGTGGCATAAGGTTCTGTGCACATTGTTGGTTTTCTTATGGCATGTTACTCACAGTAGTGGACTCTGCTAGTTTGCTCTAGTATGTCTCTTTTCTATGGTTTTTCCCCTGGCAGAACGTGATGTCAGCACCACTAAGGTAAACCAGACCAGGAAATCAACTACACAGAAAGATTAAAACTACTTTTATAAGGTGGAACTGGCTAAAGTGGAGGTACTGGCTAATTGTGTTTAAAATGGGGATAAATCTTTTTTTAGGTACATTAGTGACAAAAGAAGGAAAAAACTGTGCAAACACCCAAAAAAGAAAAGCAAAGCAAACTATCCTTATGTTAATAGATCTAGCTATAGCAAACCATCTAATACTTCTGCGGAGAGCCTTCTCAGAAGTAGATGCCAGTAACAAAAACAGATCGGAGAACTCACACTAATCCTAGCAGTGCAGTTTCTTTTCCAGTGTTTTTAGAGGTTGAGATGGCAGGTAAGGCAGCCTATTTAAATCTTAATAAAGTAATGGGTCCAGATCAGTGTAAAATTCCAATTTTTTTACTATCGGTTCTGTAGGCATGACTTGGTGGGCATGATGTGGCTTGGTGGGAGTGGCAGGGGAAGGATACTGTAAAATCCCCATTCCCATCCCACTCTGGGGCCAGCCAGAGGTGATATTTGCCAGTTCTCTGAACTACTCAAAATTTCCGCTACCGGTTCTCCAGAACCTGTCTGAACCTGCTGGATTTCACCCCGGTCCAGAAGATATTCATCCTAGAGTTCTGAGGGAACTTTTAGGTGTGCTCACTGGACAATTAACTGATCTGTTTAACCAGTTTCTTCTAACAGGTGAAGTTCCCAGGACTGATGAACAACTAATATTGTATCCATCCACAAGAAGGAGGTCAGGGAAGAAGCTGGCCAGTGAGCTTAACACCTGTAGTGGTGAAGTTAATAGTCATTTACAAGTGCACAACTTGATGTGCCCAAAGCAGCATGCTTCTACTGAGAGTAGATCCACATCAAACTAATCTGATTGACTTTCTAAACTATGTCACAATTTTTTTTGGAAAAAGGTGATGCTGTGGACATAGCCTATCTGGATTTTAGAGTTGCATTTGATACAGTTCCACATAATGAGCTCATAAAAAGAAGTTGTACAGACTAAAGTTTAACCACTGGAGGATCGGATTGGAAGTTGGTTCAGGGATAGATCCCAGTGTGTGATTGTTAAGGGGCACTCTCTGAACAGAGACCAGTCACTAGCGATATACCATAAGGCTCAGTCATAGGTCTTGTTCTGTCCCATGTGCTTGTAGGTGATATAACAGAAGGATGGCTAGATAAAGGTTTGCTTTTTCTGCTGCTGATTATAAAGTTGTATAATAGAGCTGACCTTCCTGAGGATATTCATAACATGGAAACGATTTGGTATTGTTGGAAAATCGATCAAAAATATGGAGGCTGCAGTTCAATGTTTCTAAGTGTAAGATGATACACTTGGAGAAAAAGAATCCTCTGCACCCCCAATACAATGTTAGACAGAACAAGAGAAGAAAAGGATTCAGATGTGCTCATAGCTCAAGTGTGCAAAATGAGTTTAACAGTGTGGCCAGGCAGTTGTGAAGGCAAACACAATTCTGGGAGGCATCACTAGAGAAATCAGCAGCAGGAAAAAGGAGGTCCTGATCCTGCTACATAGGGATATAGTTAGATCCCATTTGGAATACCATCTCCAATTCTGAAGACCTCCCTTAAAAAAGATATTGATAAGACTGAGCAAGTCCAGAGATGGGCAACAGAAATGGTGCAAGGTCAGGAGGACAAGATGTATCAGGAGCCTGGAGGAACTGAATATGTACAACCTGGAGGACAGAAGGGAAAGGGGAGTGGGGGACATGACTGAAACCTTTAATATATTAAGGATGTGAATAAGATCTAGAAGGCAGTATTTTCAATAATAAGCAAAAGTCAAGAACACGGGACATATCATCAAACTGACAGGAGGACAGTTCAAAAGTAATATAAAGTAATGCAAAGTAAAGAAAATATTGCTTCACAGAAAGAATAGTGGAAGCTTGGAACCAACTTCTAGTGGGTCAGTTATCAGTAACTGAGTTTAAACATCCTTGGGCTAAACAAATATCCATCATCCAACAAAAATTAAAAATAAAATTAAAATTAAAAAATTATAATAAATGTAAAAAAATGCTCAAAATGCAGACTTGATACATCACTAGGTCTTTTTTCTGCCATCAGTTTTTTGTTTCTATGTTTATTGAGATTGGTTTAATAACAGAATCTTGCAATTTTGATTATGCTGTACCTTCTCCCACTTCTTATGCTCCAGTGAATCAGGGAAGAGTCTGCTGGAGCTGTTTTCAAATGCTAATTTTATTTCCTCAGGCTTAAATAATGCTTTGGCCCCCTTTGCCCAGATAATTATTCTAGCATATTTCTGTTAAAGTTATCGTTCTTACTGTGTACTTATTTGCTGCTAGTGCTGTAATTCCATGACAATACTTAATGATTGATCTCTTTCCCAGCTTTACCTTACACTCTCTCCATACTTGTTATCTCCCAGCAAAGGAAATTAGCACAGACCCATCCATCAGAGTAATCCTACATCTGTATTTGGAAATAGCTCCATTGAGAAGGATTGAGGCATGTTAGGAGAAGTTCCTCCCATTTCATTACACTGAGCCTTCCTCCCCCACCAACACACTTCTTGGCTGGGCTTGCCATTTTAAGTATTGTAAGTCGACAATAGATCATTTAATGATCATTCAAAGTTAAAACAGCACTAAAAAAAAGTGACGTGTCACCATTTTTCACACTTATGACCATTTTTCACACTCATGATCCCTATGGTCAGGGGATCAAAATTCAGATGTTTGGCAACTGACTTGTATTTATGATGGTTGCAGTGTCCTGGGGTCATGTGATCACCTATTGCGACCTTCTGACAGGCAAAGTCAACAACTGCAAGCTAAAAAAGAAATTCATTAAGATGAATTTGTATATAGACATAGCTAAAAGTCTTAATATTTAGAACTTGTAGGCTTAATAAATGGCTTCTAACATTGCTGAACAAGTCACAGAATGAAACTTCATAATCCATGTTACAAAAACCTGGAAAATTATGAAGATCAAAAATATTCAAGGGTTGAAGTCTGCATTAAAATGTCAATATAAAAACCTTACTAAATTTTTTTTAATTGGATGTCTCAACAAATGTTGAATATTTATAAATATCGTATCAGTTCTATAAGAAGTTACAAAAGAGGGGAAGAGAGAAAAGAGAGAGAAAAAGCTAATAATAACTTATCTTAAAAGCAGAGTAATGGTGTAGTAGAAATAAAGACAACTTTGTCTACAGTTGAAGTCATTCTCACAGATATTACTTCATACACAAATTGGCAGGGAGCTTCAAAGGGCAATTTCCCCCATTGTTATCCTACCAATTCTTTTTAATGATCCAGTAAGGGCTATACATATATGAAACAATGAATGTAAACACTGAGTACGAAGCAATGTTATGAGGCAGGTAACAATTAAGCAGGATAAATGCCCATTATCATGGAAGCCTAATGACTACTGGTGATCACTCTCTGTTCAGGAACTGCTTGTTTCCCCCTCCAATTAGCTTGCTTGAGAAGTTCTGTTGCCTTCTTCAGCATTTACAAATAACAGAGTAGAAAATCTCTTCACTAAGAGGCGGTATCCAAAAGAACTGCCAAGGTCTCTTTCCTGTCTTTATGCTCCATCTGCCAGGGGGAGTTTTAATTAGATGCCAGAGTTCAGACAGACCAAGGTGGGCACACACATGTATTTCCGGAGCTGGCAATCAAGGGCCATCTTCATAACATCTCCTAGCATTGGCTGGTAGGAGGGAGGAGTCAGCACATCTCAAGCAAAAACCTCCAGAAGATGCTGTGATGATGGTACCAACCAGGATAGCTTTGAAAAAACACCTTTTCAATTGGTGGAATATAAGTTAATCAATAGTTCCCAAAAATGATGGCTATTCGCTATCTCCATGAATATCAGTAACTGAAGAATAACAGCAAAATGTGTTTATTATTTGCTCTGATCCCAGTAATCTACTAATTGTTTTATGCAATTTTTAAAAAATTGAATAAAACTTTAATATGTTCCTCCCTTTTCTACAATATACACAACACTTGCTTTACAGTTGTCAAAAATAGAAGGATGCACATACATAGAGTTCTCTTGATAATGGTTTGCCATTGTCTTTTTCTTGTTTGATTTTGGAGTTTCTTCTCAGGGAATTGGCCTGCCCAACACTTGCAACATTCTTCCTTTGCTTTGGATTATCATTTGCTTCATGCTCCTTTTTGATGTAACCCTAACTGGTTCTCACATTCCAATTGGTATTGCTCTTAGGGTCATTGAACCCACTGAACATTGCAACCACATCAAGGTAGAAATATGGGACTGTTTTCAGAACAACTACAAGTTATTACTTGAATTAGAATGAAATGGCCAGCACTTGTCGAAGCACTCACCACGATTCGCTAACTCAGTAGCATATAACTTACCTTTAGGGCATAAACTTTACAACAATATTATTTATTATACTTTTCTATGTGTCATGAATATTCTAATAATTTAAAAAGTATAATAATCACATCAACATAGTAAAAATTAATTGTAATTATAAATGGAAAAAATTCTAAATTATGACTAAATAACGAACTTTTAGCATTTTCAAAATTTGCTGGTTTTAGTAAGGCACAAATAAGCATATACTTTGCCATAATAATCTATAGGATATAACCATGCTAAATGTAATACAGATAATCCCTTTGGTTCTTCAATTATGTGTGTGTGTGTGTGTGTGTGTGTGTGTGTGTGTGTGTGTGTTTCCTTTAAGCCAGGTTTTTCCTATGTAGCCAAGATTTTTTTGGAACCACAATTGAGCGAAATCACATTCACTACTTTCTGGGTAGTGAATGTGATTTACTTCAGAAAGTAGTGAATGTGATTTCGCTCAATTGTGGTTCCAGAAAAATCTTGGCTATGTAAGAAAAACCTGGCTTAAAGGAAAAACACACATTAAACCTATGAAAAGTAAGAAAATAGACATTGTGCCTTTACAAGGAGGAACATGAGATGTGGGTGTGGCTTACTGAGGATGGCTAACGAGCCAGAAATAGCTATATAGGTCTCTCACAATGCAGCACAAAAAAATTTGCTTGCTGCCAGAAGATGGAGAAAGAACCCAGAAAGTAGTGAATGTGATTTTGCTCAATTGTGGTTCCAGAAAAATCTTGGCTACATAGGAAAAACCTGGCTTAAAGGAAAAACACACATTAAACTGACGAAGTCTCGTTCATCATCTTCAGGCTGGTGTTCTTGGCTTCGTGCTTCCAGGAGCAATGTGAGATTGCAGCTGACCCTTCCTTTTAACTGCTAGTGGGGGTGGGAGCTGATTGGGTGGGAGCTTGGCTGTGTTCTGATTGGGTGGATGTGTGTTCTGATTGGTTAGGGGCTTGGCTGTGCTCTGATTAGATGGGGGGTTGGTTGTGCTCTGATTGGCTGGGGGTGTGTTCTGTTTGGGTGGGGGCTTGGTTGTGCTCGGCTTAGTCTGAGTTGCAGGGGGATTTGAGCTGGTGAGCTGCGTTGTTGTTGTTTGGCTTCGTGTTTGTGGTCATGAGAGCTTTTCATGGAGGGTGTTGGTCGTGGATGTATGGTGGTGACATCCTGTGTGGCTCTTGTGAGTGTGGGTCTGGTGTCATTCATCGTGTTAGGGACTCGTTTGTCAATAAGGGCGGGTTTCCAAATGGCTGGCAGGCGGGAGGTATCGTCTCGTTTGTTCATGCTGTGTGGGTGTTTTTCTATCTCGATGGCTTCTCTGATTATTCTGTCATTAAAGTATTCAGTTTTGGCAATAGTTCTGGTCTTTTTAAAGTCAATTTCATGTCCTGTGGCTTTAAAGTGTTGGATCAGGGAAGAAGTTGGTTCCTCTTTTTTGACTGAGTTTTTGTGTTCTTCAATGCGTGCACTTATTCTTCTGTTGGTTTGTCCAATGTATGTGGTGGGGCAGGCGGTGCATGGGATTTCATATACTCCTTGATTTTCTAACTCAATTTTGTCTTTGGGGTTTCTTAGGATGGTGGATATTTGCCTGTCAGAAGGTCGCAATAGGTGATCACATGACCCCAGGACACTGCAACCATCATAAATACAAGTCAGTTGCCAAACATCTGAATTTTTTTGGTTCCTTGGTAATTATCCAATTATTAATTGAGAAGCCAAGGAATACCTAAAATAAGTATGTTTGTGTATTATTTACCGTACTTTTCAGAGTATAAGACGCACTGGAGTATAAAACACAGCTTAGTTTTTGGGATGGAAAATAGAGGGAAGGGGCGGATATCTGCCTACCAGGTATTCATCTGACTAGCGTCCTTAGTCTGGTCAGCTACAGCACATTAGTTCGCTGGTTTTTATCGCTTCACTTGCTAGTGCCTTGTTAGGGCCGAAAAAAAGCTTTGAAAAGCTACATTCAGAGTATAAGATGCACTCAGATTTTCAGCCTCTTTTTGTGGGGGGGGGGAGAAGTGTGTCTTATACTCCGAAAAACATGGTACATAAGGTCCTTCAGTTGTGCTGTCCATATCAAACTGTAGAAGGCCCTTACAAAAATGGAATCTCAGACCATCTTGTTGTCCAAAAAAACCCCTTCTGTATGGTTCAGGAAGCTGCATGATGAGAAATAATGGGACTAAAACTTATTAAATAAAACCACAGGTACACCAACCAATATAGAACAGACAACAATATTGAAGTGGAAAATAGTTTCTGCTTTTCAGGTATAACTATTAATAATGTAAAAACCAACAGTCAAGAAACAAGCAGCAGTCCAGCAGTTGGTACAGTAGCAATGAAAGTCTTGGAAAAGATATTTAGTTGGAAAAGTTATTCAGATACTGCAATGCATATGTATTAACTGTGTGTGCAGGGCAGGATTTCCCCTGTAACATTTTCTAAAACACCCTATAGAAGCAAAAGTTGAAGATGTTTTTGGACTTTAGCATTGGGAAAGACTCTTGAGATTACCTTGGGACTCAAGAAAACAAATGGATTATAGAATAAAATAATTCGGAGTTCTTAGTTGAGTGAACCAGTAGCAAAGGTAAGTGAAACCCAAACCCTGTGGTAGATGACTCAGTTATAGCAGGATACAGGAGTATCCTGAAGAAAATATGCCTGTGTGCTCACTAGCAATCAGTATGGACTAAATGGCATAGAATCATCTTTGAGAGCAATAACCATTCCTTTAGCTACTAAGAAATTAACAAGTCAAAATTTAAATTAGAAATTCAGGAAAATGAGGACTATAAAAAATTAGTGTACAAACAAACAAAATAAAAATGGTTAAAGATTTAACCGTTTACAAATTTCTGAATTACTTGGTCACTGGGGTTGGATAAATATGAGTTCAAGGAATAGGAGTTTATAGAATCAGAGATTTGTTTATTTATAGGATATCTATTTCTGCAAAATATATTCTGCAGAATAATTGCAGATCAGAAAAGTATAATAATTTCTACTTATGTTCATGATACCAAGGTAAAAAAATCACTTCACTTTATAAATCAACAGCTGTAACTCAATTTTTAAAAATGTATTGGGCTTCAACTTTGAACTTGATGAGTCAACTTAGATCTTTTTATTATACAATACCTTTAGATGCATTTTGAAGGGGTAGATTCTAAATTTTTTTACTACTGGTTCTGTGGGTGAGGCTTATTTTGTGGGCATGGCTTGATGGCCATGTGACAATTATTTAGGATTTAGCAGAGGTACAGGTCTACCAGGCTTTTAATTGCTTGCAGAGCTGTACTGGTCTACCCATTTATTTTTGCAGGCACTGATCTACCCATTTATTTTTGCAGGCAAATGGTCTACTCATTTGTTTTCTTTTAACACTGATTAGCTGTAGGGCAGCCCTTTGAAGCCCTGCGGCAAGAGTTTAAACAGTTTTTTTCCCTCTAGCCATCAGCTGGGACTCAGGAGGCAGCAATAAATTGGGGGTGGGGCCAAATAAAAGGTAAGAATAACATGGTGGTGGGGGCACAGGGAGTGCAGAACCGGTTCAGTGACGTTATATTGTCACTGCTACCGGCTCGGGAGAAACAGGCCGAACTGGGAGGAAACCACCACTGGTATTTTGCCAAAGCATCAGCAATTGGCAATTGGCTTGAAATACTTTATTCACAGCCCTTTAATATTATATTATAAAGTCTTTTTAGATCAGTTTAGTCTAATTTACATATTACTGTCTCTTGTGGTGATACCATTCAATTTATTGTTTCTGTTTCAGGAATTTGGAATGATTATACAATAGTCATAAATCATTAATGCTAGTAATCATTAATGCAAGTGAATCACTGCAGTTCACAGTCACTAAGAGATTGGTTATGAATCGAGGTCTACTCGTATTGACATTCCACATCTATTTTTAATTCTATCAACATAATTTCTAAGAAATTCTGCTCAAGTATGCAAATGTCCTTTGAGATAGAAATATTTAATATGGATATTAACTGGATATATATAATTGTACTTCGGATTGAAATATTTATTATTTATTTATTTCCTGCCTTTATAATTTTTACAAGTAGCTCAGGACAGCAAACACATCCAAAGCACTTTTTATCTTCCTCTTATTTTCCCCACAAAAACCCTGTGAGATGGGTTGGGCTGAGAGACAGTGACTGGTCCAAAGTCATCCATCTGACTTTCACAATTAAGGCAGAATCTGAATTCATGGTTTCCTGCTTTCTAATCCGGTGTCTTAACCACTAGATCAAACTGGACCTCCATATTTATGTGCATACACATATGCATTCATATACAATGTACATGTACACCTGAAACAAACAAAATGTTAAAAAGTTATATTTATGTAGTTACTTACCAAGCACATCTGAATTATATTAAAGTAACCAAAATATCTTTACAATCCCCAAGGCATGTCACAACTTTTGAGTACCCCTCATGTTTAGTAAATTGAAAGTTGAAAAATTTGACATGCCCTAAACACATACACATACACATCATATATACACTCTCTTAATATTTGTGGAATTATTTTCATGCTCCTTGTCCTCTTTTATTTTCTGACTTTAAAATTTTTTTGGTGTTCAGTCACAAATAAAGATTTGAAAACTCTCTAAATTGCTGTACCTTTGAAATGCATGGTACAAATTTTCAGTAGAAAAACATTTTCCTGGGAGACAAGTGATATTCTGAGGAAACCATGACTGCTCCCCAGCAGATGTTTGCCATTTCCATTTTGTCAATCCAAGGATTATTTATTTACCCTATGTCTACCAAGGAGGATCAATGATCTATCAGACTTACACCATTTTGGGTTCTTTTAGAGAATCCAGACCACAAGCATACAGTCCAATTAAACATTGAAAGGAAAAGATCAGCTAGGGTCACCCCATTGTAAACTGGGGAATCCTTGCGAAGGATGAAGCTGAGGAAGATTACAAAAGCAAATTAAATTAGCATCCAAAATGTCATGGAAACCAATTCAGAAAGTAGTTACTTCTTTTTAACAAAATATGTGCCAACACAAGTAAATGCATGTGTTTGGTTCATCAATTCACATATATAATTATTTGATTTTAGCAGTTGATTTAAATAAAAAAAAATCCTCCTATGTTTTATAGTAGATTGAATGCTATTATTATTGCACTCTTCTTTCTATAAATACACTGAATTATTCTTAGGAACAAAAGGTATTAGGCTCTAGTGAGCCTCTCTCAGTTTGTGGTAGGACTAATTCATTAATGTGGCTCCACCAAGAATGTGGGTGACGTTTGTTCTAATTAAACATGACTGTTGAACAATGTATTTGACCTCTATCCAGTTTTCACTGTCACTTATGCTATATAATAAGCTTTGCATTTTGCAAATGCAAAGCCCAGTGATAACTATTATGCCCTGTGAATCAATTTTTAAACAATCTCTTGTAATGAACTTGGGCATTTCATTGTTATCAACCAAAAGTGCACAGTCTTGCTATTGTCAAAGGCTCAATTATGAGTTTCTTCTGATAAATCAGCATGGAGGGAGACCATGGGTGGGAGGGTGTTTTGTGGACTGTAGTGACAGAATAAAAGAATAGCTCTTTTTTTAAAAGAAATGTAATTAACTAAAAGGCCAGTTATAGTGAGCTTCAAGTTCAAACATCTATTGAAAGATGATAGTGTGGGAAGTATTCATATCATTAGGAAAAGCAAACTTTAGCTAAGTTATTGTGCAGTTGAAATTCTTTTTAAAAAGTTAATGGAAAGAAAAGAGATAAAGGAATAGAAAAGGAGATGTGATTTCAGATGCTAAATGAAATGACTCTTCTCCAAAGGTACTGCTTCAACACATTATTTTTCTTTAAAATTCTTGAGAAAGAACTAGTTCAGTTTTTTAAAAAGTTATCTCTCAGATTAATGAATGGCTACTTCTAGAGGACCAAACTATCTATTACATTAGAAGTAGCAGATGTTCCAGTTCAGGTGAATATGTTGGACAGATATCAGCATGAAGGGAAAGGAGCTAAAGAAGGAAGTTCAAGCCAAGCATCATAATGCCTCAGCCTCATGAGGAAGGAAACAATTCCTGAAATTGGGAATGGAATGGAGGGTTCTGTGGATAGAATAGTGAGGTCTTTGAGTATCACATCAGCTCACAAGCTTCTGCTTTCCCTTTCCTGTTGATCCTTTCATTCTTCCTTCATATAGTTGTTTTGGAATTGGACTTTCATTCATTCTTTCAAGGTGACCAATTTATACAGTTGTTTCCTATTATTTCCTATAGTTATATTATATAAAATTGCTGAAAGCATTAAATTAGCAAATACTGATATCAGCTGGGAACATGTACAGTACACTGGGCAATTCAAATCATTTGCTGCTCTGTGCATGTCTCACAAATTTTAGTGAGTACACATGAATTTGCAATTTTATGTAGCTATGTGTTCCTTTAAAAGGCAGCCTTTGGATTTTTGCAGGCCCTGTTAATTTCACAGATCTTGTGCAAAAACTAATGTGCTTTTTATTTGATACCGAGTTATTCATATGGTTATGCAATTGCCATATTATATTTCTTTCATACTGGTCATTTACATGCACACACATCACTTAAGCATCCCATTGCCAAATCATTCAAGTGATTTTTATGTTTCTTCTGGGATTTTCAACAAATAGCTCTTCATAACAAATCAACAGAAACACATGCTTATACCAAATCACTTTTGTTTCTTTTGACAAATATTCATGCTTCAAAGTAAATTGCCAACTACTTCTAGCAATATTTGTATGTTTTAAAATGTAGCCATTTCTTTCTGACATTTAAACTTTATATCAAAATCCATTAATTCATACTTGCGCACCCTGCAATTGTTGATTACATTTTCCCTGTCATGTACAACTAATTTATTTTTGACAGATTCATTTTCAGATCCATATACCTCATTGCAACATACAATATAATCTTCACTGAAAATATAAATAATCAATATAATCTTCACTGCAAATCATTCAGGTTTTCTGTCAACAATGTGATATCATTTACATACAAATTATCACTTACATACAAAGCTATACATAACTTCATGTCTACGACAACATACCCCTAATGCCACCACAGCATTCCTTATTTATTTATCCATAAACACATAGAGCAATAAAAAAGCATCACAGATCTTTATCTTACTCTTTGTTCAATGCTAAATTTGCCAAGAATTATTGCCATTCTTATTTCCATACAACCTTTACTCCATCATATAACTCTCTTACTCCATTCTGCAAACAACCTTATCACCATATTTGTATGAACATACTATAGTTCAAACTTTTTCACTTCATCATATGCTTTCTCTATACCAACAAATAGAGCCTGGTTTAGTTCTGCAGACTAAAGCACTGTAATTAACATCCAGCTGTCTGCAATTACACCAGTTCAAATCTCCCCAGGCTCAAGGTTGACTCAGCCTTCCATCCTTTCTAAGGTAGGTAAATTGAGGACCCAGTTTGTGGGGGCAATAAGCTGACTTTGTATAAATATACAAAAGTATGAAGGCTATTGCTTAACGCATTGTAAGCCACCCTGAGTCTTTGGAGAAGGGTGGCATATAAATCAAATTATATATATATATATATATATATATATATATATATATATATATATATATATATATATTTTCTGAGGTTTTCACGGGTGTTTATATGTAGGTCTTTGGTTATTCGGGTGTTCCCCCACATAGAATTGGATGTGTCTTGGCGACGTTTCAACGAAGTCTCATTCGTCATCTTCAGGCTGGTGTTCTCGGCTTCGTGCTTCCAGAAGCAATGTGAGATCGCTGCTGTTTCTTCCTTTTAACTGCTAGTGGGGTTCACACTTTTTCCATTCTTATCCTTTCTTTTTCCATTATCATAGCAGTCTAACATGCAAGTGTCACAAACCTATGGATTTCTGCTTTATGATTACATTGATTTCTATTTCTGAACATTTTAGCTCTTTCCTTCCTAATTAAACCTCACCTCCATTTTCCTGCATATAGTCTTCAATTTTAGTTCACAATAAAACTTCCACTCAGCACTATTACTATCTTGCTCTTTCTCATAGTTTCATAGATGTACAATCTATCTGTGTTGCTTTCTTTTGTTTCTTTTGTTAATTGATGCTCTTTTATTATTTGTTTTTCTTTTATTCCAAGTCTCATTTACATCTGCCCTTGTGCTACCATATGGATTCATAAATATTAACAGCTGTGATCCATTGTAGCTGTATTAAGTCAAAAAATGTAATATATTGTTCCAAGAAGTGAGAAATGTGGGAAGAGTAGCTATAGGTTTAGATTTTCTTACAATCAAACAGGGCATGATGGGAGCAATTTTTCAATTTACTATTTGAAATTATCAGATAAATTTCATTTTTCACTTATGCAAGTAAAACAAATGTTGAAATAAAATCACATGTTGATTTTATTAGTAATAGTATCCTCTCCCCCCACACCCCGCACCCTGTTTACTGAAATATGGGCTTCAATGGACAAAATATCAGAGAAAGAAATTACATTTACATTGGATGCAAGGAATGGAAGGCTTAAATTAATATTCTATTTTTAAGCTTCAGATCCGTTCAGAGTCAACAATAGCAACATTGACAAAATCACCATCTGTCAATTATAAAAGACAGTTTTACTTGGAATAGCTTACATCCTGTGATGATACATTTAACACCATAATGACATTTGCCTATCCCAGGTCCTTGGGAAGAACTCGATAGGTGGGTAAAAATCCAAATCCTATCACAACATCTGACTATGTGATCAACCACAATAATAATAATAGCATCCTATCTATATCTTGTATAATTCACAGTGGCAGACATAACATTCTTCCTTACAGCAACAAAACTGTGATGCGAGTTGGATTGAGAGTGACTGGCCCAAGTTACCATCTTACAAATCTATGTGCCTGTTTTCATCTCTCTTCCCTCCTTCCTTTCCTTCCCTCCCTCTCTTCTATTACTGTAACCATTTTATTTTATAATAATTTTATTACTTAAATTACAATTAAAAATAAAAATGAAAAATGAATAATGAAAAAATAATGAAACTAAAATACCAAAACTTGTGAATGCAATTCAAAACAAGATACTAAAATCTAACTAAACCAAACTATGACATATTGTACTTTTCTATAATACAGCTAAAATAAACTAACACCATAACATGTCAGATATTTCAACTGAAGGTGCTATTTTGTCCAAGAAATTCTCACCTACTCTCACTTTCCTATGTAGGAAATTAGCACACACCCCTCTCCTAGAAGAATGAAATATTTTAGGAAATATTTCAAAAGGTGGAATATTATATTTCCCCTAAAAGAGAAATGGAAATCTTAAGGGAGACAGAAACTCCCTGCCCCCAGCAGATATTTGGTGCCCATTAAGAAAGACTGGGCCAGCCTATCTACAAAACAAAAGAACTTCAGTTCCAGGATGATGGTGTTATGTCCTTATAAGGACATCCGCCTGGGATTGGCTGAAGATCCTTTCGGCGGGAGTTTTGAATCCCTGTCAGTGGGCGGTGCGTCTGCCGGAGCAAATATAAGGAGAGCTCCGGCAGCGCACAGCCAGTTCAGTTCGCATTGAATAAATGTTTGTTCTTGAACTCAGCTGGTCACTCTTCTTTCCTGCGCCGATCTAACACTGGCGACGAAGGACTAGAGAAGAATTCCGCGTGGCACGATCGCCTTAACGAGCTGAAGTCACTCGACGCGGCCTGAAGAATGGCAACGCCGCAAGCGCCGTTCGCCTCGCTGGCTCCTTTCAACCCCAGCCGGGAGAAATGGAGCTCCTATATGATCCGTTTCCGCCAATTCCTCCGGGGAAACGGCTACACCAACATCGACGACGAGAGGAAGAGGGCTCTTTTCCTCGCCAACTGCGGCACCGATGTGTTGGAGCTCGCTGTCAACCTCGTCGCACCCAGAGACATTGAAGTCATGTCCTGGGTGGATCTACAGGCTGCCCTGCAAGACCATTATGCACCATCGGGCACCCCCATTTCCAACCGCTTCACGTTCCGCCAAAGGAACCAGATGGAAGGCGAATCCCTCAAGGACTTTGTTGCGGCATTGCGACAAATCGCAGCTAACTGCGAATTTGAAAATGTCGACAATGCCTTACGAGACGGGATCGTCTTCGGAATGAGAGATGCCAACCTCCAGAAAAAGTTCCTGAGTAGGAAGCGCCTGTCCCTGAAGGACGTCCTCGAAGAGGCCACGGCTGCGGAGACCTCTGAGACCGCCGCCGCTGCGATGCGCCAGTCCCGTGGGATCCACAAGATCCACAAGCCGGCGTCGGATTCGTCCGATGACTCGGCCGCACCATCTGATTCAGAGGGAGAATCGACTGTCTTAAAAGTTTCCCGCCCATCTAGGCGGGAAATTCAAAAAGATGGCCGCCGCGCAGCTCAATGCGGCAGTTGCAAGGGACTCCATCCACGCCAGTCCTGCCGCTGGCGCGATGCAACCTGCAGACGCTGCCTCAAGAAGGGGCACATCGCCGAGGCATGCAGAGCCTCTGATCCGGTTCCGGACTCGATTAAGCCCCGCACTTTTGAAAATCGCCGCGATACCCAGAGGTCATCCAAACGGTCCTCAAACCAGCAAAACCGCGACGACCGCAATGACTCCCAGGGCGGCGCTGTACACCAAACAACCATCGGACTCACCAGCAACAACAGTGCCACAAAATTCCATGTGACACTGTTGGCAGAAGGGTTGCCGTGCACCATGGAAGTGGACTCTGGCTCCGTCTACTCTATCATCGACTGGCACCAGATTAAGAAGCTGAAGCCGGCACTCCGCAAGCGCCACCTTCAACCCCTTAACTCCCAACTGGTGGATTTCGGCGGAAATCCCATCGGCGTTCTCGGAAGAACCAACCTCCACATCGCTTTCAAGCTATTCCAAGGCCAGCTTCCAATAACAGTCGTGGAGCACAGCCGCCCGACCCTGCTGGGCGTGGAGTGGTTCGAGCCGTTGGGGCTTTCTATTGGAGGCATCCACCAAGTTAGCTCAGGGGAACTCGACGCGCTCATCGGAGAGTTCCCAGAAGTCTTCGATGGTAAGTTAGGGACCTTTACAGGGAAACCCATTTCTTTTAATCTGGACAAGGGGGTTACCCCTATTCGGCTTAAGCCCCGCCGGGTTCCATTTGCCTTAAGGGCTAAGGTAGATGCTCAGCTAGATAAGCTGATCGCCCAAGGCATACTGGAACCCATCGATCATGCTTCATGGGAGACTCCCATTGTGACCCCCATGAAGCAGGATGGATCTGTGCGCATCTGCGCTGACTACAAAGTGACCATCAATAAAGCGTTACCGCAGAGCGCATACCCTGTGCCGGTGGTGCAACATTTGCTGCACTCACTCGGCAAGGGCCAAATTTTTGCCAAACTGGACCTGGCCCAGGCTTACCAGCAATTGCCAGTTGATCGGGAAACGGCGGAGGCTCAGACTATTGTCACCCATAGAGGCGCGTTTAAGTGCAACCGCCTCCAGTTTGGGGTCAGTGCAGCCCCAGGCATTTTCCAATCTATGATGGAACGCCTTCTCCAAGGCGTTCCAGGGGTGGTGCCTTACTTCGACGATGTGCTGGTCTCTGGTGAATCTAAGGCCCAACTCTTTGACCGCCTGAGACTCGTTTTACGACGGTTTCAGGAGAAGGGCCTGAGGGTCAGGAGGGACAAGTGCATCGTCGGGGTACAGGAAGTCGAGTTCCTGGGCTATCTCATAGATAGTTCTGGCATCCGCCCCACCAAATCAAAAGTTAAGGCTATCCATGAAGCTCCCAGCCCCAAAAACAAAGCGGAGCTTCAGGCTTTCCTTGGATTGCTTAACTTCTACGCAATTTTCCTCCAGCAGAAAGCCACAGTTGCTGAGCCGCTCCACCGCTTGCTGGCAAAGGCGGCTCCCTGGAGGTGGGGACGCGAGGAAGAATCTGCTTTTCGAGCTGTGAAAGACCTGCTGACCTCCGACAGCGTGCTCATTCAATATAATGAGACGTTGCCCATCAGACTGACCTGTGACGCTTCACCCTACGGCGTGGGCGCTGTCCTCAGCCACGAACTGCCTACCGGCTGTACAGCCCCCATTGCCTACTTTTCTAAGACTATGTCCGCTGCGGAACGCAACTATAGCCAACTGGACAAAGAGGCATTGGCTATTGTTGCAGGGGTGAAGCGCTTCCACGAATACCTCTATGGCCGGTGTTTCACCATCGTCACCGATCACAAGCCGCTGTTGGGCCTTCTTGCCGGAGACAAGCAGACACCAGCCTTCATGTCCCCACGCATGACGCGTTGGGCCATTTTCCTCGCCGGCTACTCCTACAGCCTCGTCCATCAACCCGGTAAAGCCATCGCGAACGCCGACGCCCTCAGCCGATGCCCATCCGCCGAGGCCGTGGAGGATCCCGCGCCCACGATCGAACTGCTGCACATTGACAATGACAGCAACTGTCCCGTAACGTCTGCCGACGTCGCTACGCACACGAGGGCCGACCCCATCCTCCGCAAAGTCCAGGCTTGGGTCTTAAGGGGCTGGCCGACCCAAGATGTCAACAGCGAGTTCCTGCCGTTCAGCCGGAAGCGAGAGGAGCTGTCCACCATGCGCGGCTGTTTGTTATGGGGAGACAGGGTGCTGATTCCCGGCTCGCTACAAAAACGAACTCTGGCCGCTTTACATCGGGGGCACCCGGGCATCGTCCGAATGAAAGCTCTGGCACGGAGCTACGTCTGGTGGCCAGCCATGGACAAAGACATTGAGCAATGGGTCGCCAGGTGTACTCCGTGCCAAGAAGTAAGACCTGCACCCCCTCAATCAGACCCGACGCCCTGGGAAACCCCCAGCTCTCCCTGGTCGCGCATCCACATTGACTTTGCTGGCCCCATTCATGGGCACCATCTCCTCATCGTGGTGGATGCCTACTCCAAATGGCTGGAGGTCGTCCCCATGGCATCGACCACAACGGAAGCAACAATCAGAGCCCTCCGCCGTCTGTTTGCCACCCATGGACTCCCTGACGTCTTAGTCTCGGACAACGGTCCTCAACTTACGTCCGTGCCCATGGAGGCTTTTCTCGCAAGTCTGGGCATCCGCCATGCCCTCTCTGCCCCTTACAGACCGGCTGGCAATGGACAGGCTGAAAGGATGGTGAGGCTCACCAAGGAGTCTCTCGCCAAGATGGGACCTGGGGATTGGCAGGAGCGCATTGACACCTTCCTCCTGACTCAACATATCACACCCCACTCTGCCACCCGGAAATGCCCTGCCGAACTGTTGATGGGCAGGCGACTCCGGTCACCCCTGGACAGACTACACCCGCAATACACGTCAGAGGTTCCCGCATCTGCCAGCCGTCAACTTCGCCAATTTTCGATCGGCGACGCCGTGTTCGCTTTAAATTTCCACGGCTCGCCTAAATGGCTTAAAGCTACAGTACACAGCACAACCGGCCCCAAATCCTACCGAGTTGAGCTGGAAGACGGACAGATCGTGAGACGTCATCTCGACCAGCTCCGCAAAAGGTGGAGGGAAGTGGGTGAAAACCAGCCGGACGAGGTAGGCCTAAACCACCCCGACGAGGTAGGCCTAAACCACCCCGACGAGGTAGGCCTAAACCACCCCGACGAGGTAGGCCTAAATCACCCTGACGAGGTAGGCCTAAACCAGCCTTGTGAGGTAGGCCCCGACCTCCCCGACGGAGTAGGCCAACACCACCCTGGCGAAGTAGGACGACCCCACACAGACGAGGCAGGCCGCCAACAAACAAGTAAGACAAGCACCTTGGCGCCAAATTCAACTGCAGCTGCAAACCGCCAAGTAGACCGGGGACAACCCAGCAGGGGAAGCCAACAGCAACCCCGCGAGGTGGTAACCCGACAACCCGGAGACGGGGACCTCCAGCCAACTCTTCAGGAGTCCCCGCAACCACCACCCGACCGCGCAGAAGACCAACCCTGCGAGGAAGGCCGCCACCACCCCAGCAGGGTAGGCCAACACCAACCCGGCATGGCCGAACAACCCAGCGTCCTGCCAACATCAAAATCACCTCCAGCCAACCAGCCGTACCAAGAGGGCCTACACCACCCCTGCAAGGTAGGCCTACGCCACCCCGACAGGGTCGACACGCCGCCCGGGCCATCCACCAAACTCCCCGGGAGTAAGCCGGACTCAACCAGGGGACCCCCAGGGTTAGCCCAGCCACCTCCGCCGAACTCGCACCCAGACCCAGACCGACGCGACTCGAGCCCAGCAGGGAACCGAGGGAAACCCAGGGACCTACCGAGGCTCAGGAGTTCCGGACCGGTCCACCGCAGAGAGCCACAACGGCGATCTCCGGATCCGTGCAGGAACGAGGGAGACCAGCATCCACAGCAGGCGGAGATCCGAGACCCGGCCGGAGGTTCTGGGACTGAGCCAGCGTCCTCTACGGCCAGATCCAGCCCGGCACCGGAGCTGGAGCCCGGAGCAGAGCGGACACCTCCCGTCCATGTCGGTGCCCATCCGAACTGTGAACTGCGCAGGTCTACGCGGGCACGTAGACGTCCTGTTTATCTTAGCGATTACCTCCCTGATGGACTGACTAAGAACTAGGGGGGAGGAGTGTTATGTCCTTATAAGGACATCCGCCTGGGATTGGCTGAAGATCCTTTCGGCGGGAGTTTTGAATCCCTGTCAGTGGGCGGTGCGTCTGCCGGAGCAAATATAAGGAGAGCTCCGGCAGCGCACAGCCAGTTCAGTTCGCATTGAATAAATGTTTGTTCTTGAACTCAGCTGGTCACTCTTCTTTCCTGCGCCGATCTAACAGATGGGATTATCCTTCAGGGAAAAGCCATTCAGCCACAATAGGAACTGCACAACAAGCCCCTTCATTGCATCAGCCCAAGCTTCAACCAAGCTTGACTCAGAAAACATACAAGGTTAGCTATGTCCCCTACAGCAGCCAATAGCTTGTAAAGAAACAGGAAGCTCAATCGCAAGACCCAAGAGAGAGTATAAATAACTCACTCTCCACTCCATGTGTTCAGGTACTCAGAATCACATGTACTTGATGGTTCTGCTTCACCATTAAACCATCTTTCCAATCAGCCTCCATGTTTCCAGTGCCCTTCTCCCCACTTGGAACTGAGCCAGATGGATATTTCTTCCAACACTTGGAAACTGCCAAATATAGTTATCCATGCAGTAATAAACATGATAGGATTAATTTACCTGCCATAGGCATCAACCTTCTCTTTCATTTGAATAACGTGCAATATAAGAATCACTCCACCCTGACCACCTGTACAGCTCTGGGATTTTGTCCAATGGTGGGGACTAGATCCCCCAAATTCTATTCAGGCAGCAAAGCTATTCCCATTGCCAGCCATTGCAACATGCATGGCTGTGCTACTTCCCTGCATTTCAATATTCTTTCATAGGAAAAGGGTTTGGTTGGGTCAAATAATTTGGGTTTTTGTTCCAAATTGCCTGCTGTTATTTTCTAAGGTATCATTTTATGGGGCAGAGTATACAGCTCCTTAAAAAAAATAATACTAACTCTATTATTCAAACTGGCATCATCCAAGAAAAGTAAAGTCTTTGCATGAACGGATAGTCGGTGGGGGCAAGCTGTGTTTTCTGAAAACCAGTTGTCTTCAAAGTCAGATAACTGATCCTTCCCTGATTGGAACAATGTCCCATTTGCAGGAAAATAGATAGAAGCCTGCTGCTATTCTGCTAATAAGTAGAGTTGTGTGTGTGTGTGGGGGGGGGGGTTATCCTTTTTTTATCACTACCCTCAGGGACTCCAAAGGCCAGATGAGGTAGCCACATTCAGCTTCAAGTCCTCTGTCAGCCATGCCTGGCCTAGACAAGGTTCTGCTTGAAATGATGAACAAATCTCTATTGTTTGGCCACCCCACACAACATGAAAATGAGTATGATCCAGGCATGTTGGGGCCTCCACAGCAGCTACAAGCCATGATTATGGGGCATGCGGTTAGCACAGTCTGCAACATCAAACAGCTTGTTTACAATAGGTCTAATCCATAATGATATAACAGGTGTATAACAGTCAATACCAGCATTGTAGTGATCAAATAACTTTGTAGCACATTTGCATTGATCCTGTATTAATCCAACCACCTGAGGCTTCTTGGGCTATGATTTATGTGACTAACTGGGAGGCTGAGGCGCTTTTTGACAAGAAGCCAAATTTTAGGCAAAGATCAGGGTATAATTTATCTTTGCAGTTAAGAGCTTTTAAAATCCAGGCTCAGATTGTCAGTGGCATTGTTCAAAAGGGAAACTTGTTGGAGCATGTAAAGAGAGAGCTGAATTCAACAGCCACTATAAGTCTCCTTAAGTGCTTAAAAATGATGAATTACATTTATGTGAAATCTGTGTGTGTGTGTGTGTGTGTGTGTGTGTGTGTGTGTGTGCATGTGCATATTATACCTATCTATGTTCCTTCACAATCATTCCAACTCTTCACTATACTGAAAGCTATGTCATCGCCATTAATTGATATATTATTTGCCGATCAAGCTTTTCTGAAAGCCTGTCTGAGAAGCCACAAAATCAAATAATAAAATGATAATCCTTATTTTGGACAAGATCATTTCATCAAGAATCTTTACTTTGATCCAAGACCAGCATAAAATGAAACAAATCTAGAGGTATAAGTAAAGTTTAGTGTTAGTATTATTTTATCCAACTAATAAAACATAATCCATAAAATATAGTGATATAAAGGGCTTAGTAATAATAGGAATAAAAACTTAATAACTATCTTTAAGAGTTGTTAAACTCTACATTTAAAACTAATAAAAATTCTATATTAGTTGGAATCTAATTTATTATTTAATCATGCCAGAGGTGAATCCTAATTTCCTGAATGTGCGGGTTCTCAGCTAGTGGAATAGGATGCGACAGGAACCAGGCACATCTCCTTCACTGGAAATCTTCAAGAAAGCTAGATGATCATCTGCTTGTTGGTTCCTATGCTGAACAAGTAGTTGGACTGGATGATTTTTGGAGTTTCTTCAAGTGTTTGATTCTGCACTTGTATAAAAGATATGTCTACATCACTGTACTGTAGTTTCAGTTGGAAATACAGAAACTGTTAAATATCTTACTACATTTGGAAACTGTTGGAATTCTGAAAATATAATTAGAAGCTGTGACCAACCAATACTGTGCATAACATGTATAACATATAACCATACTGTTGTAACTTCTTCTGAGTGTTGTTCAGGGCAGTCTTATATAAAGCACATTGCAGTACTCTAAATAGGTGGTGAGTAAGGAGTGACGGTGAGAAAGACCTCCCAGCCGAGAAAACTGTGCAATTGGTGTAAAAGGACCCCCCACCCAGCCACAGCTGCCACCTGCTTATTAAACAGAAGCAGTAAGTCCAGGTAGACCTCCAAATTGCACACCAGCTCTTTTCTGGGAGAGTACAATTCCAAAGATAAAAAGTCACCAAAATTGGTGGTCAGAAATCCAGAGCCACTCCCTCTTGCCAGGGTTGAACTGAAGCTAGTTTATCACCATCCTGAACTTTACAGCCACCAGACCCTTGGACAGTGCCAAAACAGCACCTTTTGTCCAGTATATACAGGTGGGTATCAGCATACTGATGATATCCTATCTCATACATCTAGCAGTTTCATGTAGATGAGGAGGAAGGGAGCAGAGACACAAGCCCTGAGGTATTCAAGTCTGCAGGGGACTAGGGCTAGATATCTATGTCCACCAACCGGCCATAGAGAAACAAGCGCTGCCATAAAATTTGCCTCACATTCCCAATTCCTGGAGCTGGTTCAGAATCATATCATGGTTAGTAGCATTAGGAGATCAAAGACATTTGCACCACCCCTGTCCTGTGCCCTCCAAAGGTCAACCATCTACACCCCAACTTGAACTCAGACTAAAAAGGACAATAGACAACAGCCCAATCAAGGAACACCAAGACCATTTCACCAACACTAGTATACAAAATGAGCACATCACTAGCACTGATGATGTACGTAGTTGATAATGAAACACTTGCAAGAACACAGTCAAATTCATAGAACACCAATGATCCCAATATTGAACCCTGAACTACAAATATTATAATAGATTTACAGAGTTGGAAGGCATCTTGGAGTCTTCTAATCCAGGAGACTGTATAACATTTCAGACAAATGAATATCCAGTCTCTTCTTAAAAGCCTCCAGTGATGGAAACCCACAACTTCTGAAGCAAGCCATTCCACTGGTTAATTGTTCTTCCTGTTAGGAAATTTCTTCTTAGTTCTAGGTTCATTATTTAGTTTTCATCCATTGTTTTTTGTCTTGCTTTATGATGATTTGGAAAATAAATTGACCCTCTCTTCTTTGTGGCAGATATTGGAACACTGCTATTATGCCACCCCTAGTCCTGCAATCATTGTTCATATATTTTAACTTCTGGCCCCCTAATCATCTTTGTTGCTGTTCTCTGTACTCTTTCAGAGACACATCTTTCTTATATCATGGTGACCAAAACTGGATGCAGTATTCCAAGCGTGATCTAACTAAGGCTTTATAAAGCGGTACTAATATTTCACATAATCTTGATTCTATCCCTCTAATAATGCTGCCTAGGATTTTTGGCTGCTGCCGCATACTGTTGGTTCATATTTAAGTGATTGTCTGGTAGGACTCTGAGATCCCCCTCAAAGTTCCTGCTATTGAATTAAGTTTCCCCCAATTTGTACCTATAACATCGGTAGTTTTTGTCTAAGTTTTCTTTCCATTACATTTTATCTTGTTAGATAGGGCCCAGTAATTCATCTGGATCTTGAGCCTGTCTTCTGGGGTGTTGACTATCTTTGCCATCTTAGTGTCATCTGCAAATTTGATGAGTTCCCCTTCTATTCCCTCATCTACATTGTTTAGAAAGATGTTGAAGAGTACTGGTCCTTAAACAGAACCTTGGGGTACCCCACTACTTACTTTCCTCCATGTGGAGGTAGTTCCATTAAGGATTACATATTGAGTGCAGTGTGTCAGCCAGTTATGTTGCATGACAACCACCCTCTGAATGACATTCCCCCAAAAAAGAAGGTTCAAGACTAGACAAAAGTTGTTTAATACAATTGAATCCAAGATTAGCTATTTGACAAAGGTGGGTGCCCTCATCTCCTTCAAGACAGGCAATAACATCCATTCCCACAAAGAGAATTAGCCACCACTTAGAAACCAACCAGGAGGGGCCAGAACTCAGGTGGCCAAGCTCACAGTCACAAGTACCCTATCTACTTCTTTAGGTCAACCAACTGGCTCAAAATCCTCCCAGATAACAGGACTCAATTTTGTCTTAGGCACCTTCAAGGGATCTACTCAGCCAAACTGCAACTCCAAGTGAATGTTGAGTGATGTTATCTGACAGATGCTGAGAATACTTACTCACAACAGCCCTGCAAGAACTTCCCTGGCTAAGTGTAGAACCTTACTCAAGAGGGACCCAGTCACCCAGAACAGGGCTGCTTGGATGGCAGCAAGGATGGAGAAGTAAGTACACTTTGCTGCCCTTATCACTGCAAGGCAAGTCCTAATATAAGCTGTCACTTGTGCTTGATTGGCTTCTCTCTTTTTGCTTTCCTCTAGTAATACTTTAGCTGTCTCTTGTGTTACTTCATCTCTCAAAGCTGTTCAGCAACCACAGCTATAGAAGATTTGTGTGCATAGATAGCAACTTGGATCAACACCCCCAGCACTTTCTCATTCCAAGCAGTAAGGTGGGCTACAGCTTCAGGAAAACCCTGAAACCACACTAGGTCCATCAAGCATCTGGGACAGGCCAATCTAAATGGCCAACCTCTCCATAGCCCAGTGAACCATCTGCACTTAACTTGGCAGGATTAAGCTCATGCTCAGTCCATCACTGATTCAGCAACTCTATATTGCCATCCATTGGCAAAATAGGGCAAAAGAAAGCTAAATATGTTTAATGGCTTTATAGAGGTTTACAGAGATAATGAATTGGTCACAGAACTCTCCAGTTCTTTTAACCCAAAATGGTCTTCCATGGTATTTCTTGACTGATCCTGCCATTCTCAGTGAAATGTTAATGTCACCTTGGTCTTAACTCTCTGTTCATCTAATTAACTGAGGGACACATCATAGCTAATACCAACAAAGACAATGAAACTTCAAAGAGCAGTCTCATCTCTCTCTTCCAGCAGACATCATTTCTAAGGTGATCAAGTTGATGTCTGTATTAAATCCAGGTTTGTATTTCCATCGTGAAAGACTTCTATAATTTTGAAAAATAATTATAGAAAAGTAGCCATGTAGAGGGTACTTAGGTGCCTACATTGTGATGTCATCAACATCTCACACCACCAACTCCTAAATAGTTGTACAGCTTAAAAATGCTTTCAAATTGTTTTAAGGGAAAAAATGAACACAACCAATAATAATAGTAGTAACTTTATTTTAAAAAATCTATATAGAAAAATGGAAGACAGAACTCGCATTGTAAATCAAGAACTTTCTGTGTATACTCTATAAATTCTGTAGCTCTTTCCATAAAAAGATCCAGGTTGCCTGGATCTCTAAAATTCTAGATAAGACGTACAAGGCAGATGAACAACTAATGGGCTTCTTAATTTCCCTTGAATTCTGCTATCATTTAGTTCTCAGAAATCTGAACTAAAACTGTTAAGCCTCAATGAATACAGTAATTGCAACTGAAGTTCATTTGATCAGAAACTGCTTGATGGACTGTTGGAAGGAAGAACTAGTCTGCACAGTTTGGGGTCTAACTGGGAGAAACACAAATGTGGCCTCCTCTGAATTCAGATATAATGTTCCTATAAGAGACAGCAGGCAAACTCATGTTATTGGCCACTTTGTTTACCACATTAGCTGTATTTCCACAGGACTCAGGAAACTGCAAGGGAGCTCCAATGTGCTTGCTAGTGTTTTCTGAAACTATGGAAGTTCTTAAGCGAATTGGATGGATGAAATAACATTCCAAAGCTATGACATCAGTGAAATGTGCCTGTATCATTTGATGGTGGGACACATCAGATCTCTTGTGGTTTTCCATTTTTGATCATATAATCCTAGCTTAAAAGGGAAATGCTCTGTGTATGGAATTTCCCTGTAGTCTTCTCCAAATTTTAACTAGATTAGGTTAATTAATATGGGGGGGAGGGAGGCTTACCATTGCCTGTCTATACAATAAATTACGTTCTGCTTGCCTCAGGCAAATAAAAGCAAAAGAAATGAAGATACATTAATGTAGATGCATCATAAATAGGCTGCAACAATCTGCATGGCCATTAGAAGGCAGCAAAGAGTACAGAAAAGTCTGCTTTGTTATTTTCAAGTGGGCATATAGATTACAAAGTCCAGATATGGTAATTATTGCAATTAATTAAGTAATTCATTAATTCCAAGACTAGCTTTAAATTTATATGGTGGTAGGCGTTACTCTCAGTCTCAGATTTTAGTCTTTATTTCTTCATAAGTGTGCATGTTTTATTTTAGAATTTAAGATAGAAAAGAGTGGACAATGTTTAGGCTTACTAGTTATACCTTATTTTTTTCATCAAAACTCCCAAAATCATCAACCAGAGCCTATTGTTAAAAAGCACACTAGATAGTATATTGGATTCTTGAAAATAAGATACCAGATTCCTATTACAGTAGAATAGTAAAGGTCAGTGTCTGGAATTCTTTATATGCAGGCATAGACAAATTGGCCATTGCCTTGTTTACCCCTTATAGATATTGAATCTGACTTTCTGAAGCCTTGCTCTTGTTGAATAACAGATTGGCTACAAACTTTCCTCCTCAGAACTGTGTTCCAACTCATAATTATTCTGCACTACAGTCTGCAGAATCCCTATATTAAAATTCATTTAATGTAATTTTGGATATGTGTATTGGGCTACATGTTATTGTCTGTTTTTGTTAGCTGGGAATCAGCCAACTTTCCTGATCCTTCAAATTAAATATTAGATCTTTGTACAACACCATAAGTCATGACAACCATAATTTACTCAATCTAATATTCTAGTTTTGCACAACAGAGAGAAAATACCTCCACTCAACCACCTCTAAACCATCACAAATTAGTTCATAACTTCTATGATTCTCCTCAATGTTGTTGCTTTTTCAATATTAAGGACTGTGCATGTGCTGACATAGATATCAGAGGCAGCGTAAGGGGACATGTGACAAAATGTGTAAGATGACACTGGTATGGTCACCACTATTCCTCCAGCTGACCAAAAGAAGAAAGAACACCACAATGCTATAAACCCATCACTTGAGCACCCACAAAATAGACTGGACAACCATTTATATAGGATGATATAAGGATTCCTGTCTTGAGTAAGGGGTTGTACTGGAAGATCCCCAAGGGCTTTCCAGTTCTATGATGCTATGAATATCTCCCAGATTGAAGGTTCTATTCCCACCAGCTCCAGTTTCAGTAAATGAAAAACAATTTTGGAAGTTATGGCCAAGAACTTCTGGAAGACATGAAGTTGCCTGTCCCTATTCAATGGCCTTGAAATATTGAATGATTTGGTAAAGGGTGGAATGGAACAGGGGAGTTGGAATCCCAAAGCATCACATGTCATTTGTACTTCATGGGAGGCCTTTATTGAATTAATCCATAATCTCACACTTTGCAGTGTGAGATTATCACCAGGCACAAGACTGCATGCCAGGGTCTCTATGCAGTCACCTGTAAAATAAATGATAGATCCTGGATTGTGGCTTGAAAACAATAGAAGATGAATTCAAAAGGTTTGAGAAACAACTGTAGCCTGAGTAGAATAGCTGCCCCATATCTCTATGCTCTTTGAATTGGGCTAATGAATGAAACTAGGTAACTAAGTAGTTAGTAAGTTAGTTAGGTAACGACTAGTTACCTAACTAGGTACAACTACAGGAAGTAAGCCACTCTGAATTTAGAGGAATATATATTTTTAAGGAAATATACACTGGGTTATGTAAGAGGATGAAAATTGAAGGTCATAAAATTCACAATTCAGGAAGGAATCTGACGGTTTCTTTTTTCTAGAAGATCTTGAATTCCTCTAAATATTATTCTAAAACCAAATTGAATTGTTATAATTTCTCTTTGATATACATTAATTTTAAAAAAACCAGACCAGTCGGCCAATGATAGCTGGTGTTAAATAAGGTTCTAATACTCACAAAGCTGCAAGCAGTAAAAGTATGATGGAGAAAACAGCTCCATTCACCAAAGTACAGTGAGCTATATTTACTAATAAACATAGCCACATTGCCTGCTTGGATTTATGTCAATTGCAACAGAAAGAGGAAGAAAACTAAGTATGTTTTGAGATCAGCACCAACATGCCAGCTCCATGACAGCTGAAGAAGCCAGGGGTCATGTTTACTGCAAGCAAAGACACACGTTTCAGCCATATTATATGTGTAATACGCAGATTGTATTTGTTTTTATTTCAGTTTGGAATAATTGGACATATGCTGCTTCCTTTTCTGTGATAATAGGCATATTCTACCGGAAAGATATGCAAGTTCCACTGGAATCCTTGTATTACTGTTTGTACACTGCGAAATATCATACAGAAATATGTTATCCCACCATTGTATAATAAAAAACAATTTCTTTATTTGCATGAATATGGAGGGGTTTTTTTGTAAGCTTTTTTTCTGGCATGCATTATCTATGATTCAACTCAGAGCAAACTGAATCTGTCCTAAAATTTATTTCTCTCTTTCTTCTTTTTCTTTTCTTTTCTTTTCTTTTCTTTTCTTTTTTCTTTTCTTTTCTTTTCTTTTCTTTTCTTTTCTTTTCTTCTTCTTTTTTTTGAACAAGTTTTATTTTAAAAAAATTCTTTCACACATATTTTATGAACAGAATATTGACCGGGTCACATCTTATACAATTTATAATATAGTTATACATTGATTTTTATAATCTATTCCAATTTTCTTTTTTGTTTTTTCCAAATACAATTTACATATTTCAATTTCTGCCTTAATATTCTTTTCCCTTACCTTTTTTATCTTATCTTAATCTCTTCTTAACACATAATATATGAACAATATCACCAGCCGCCCTTCCTAATTTTTAGCATCACTTTAATTAATTATCTTATTCCTCCATTTGTAAAGTATGTTTCTCAAAATCACCATCACACTTTTTGTCTATAAACAATGTACTTCATCTTATTCAATTCTTCCTTAACTTAATTGAACTTCCACATTTTATCTTAATCTCTTCCTAGTACATAATAAGCAATATCACTATCCGCCCTTAATTCCTGATTTCTTATTAAAGCATCAACTGTTTATAAAATATATTTATCTGTATATGAAATCTTAATCTGTTCACCGCCCTGAGTCCTTTGGGAGAAGGGCGGTATAGAAATTCAATAAATAAATAAATAAATAATTTTATTTCATCATTTACAACATATTATTCTTCTCTTTTCTTTCCCTCTCCTCTCCTCTCCTCTCCTCCTCTCCTCTCCTCTCCTCTCCTCTCCTCTCCACTCCTCTCCTGTCTTTCTTTTTTGTACCCTCAAGTCAGTCTTGATTCCTGGCAACTGTCTGGACAAGACCCTGCAGTTTTCTTGGCAAGGTTTTTTGGAAGGGACTTGCCCTTGCCTTTTTCTAGGGCTGAGAGTAAGTGAGTGAGTCACTAAAGGTAGTTTTATGCTTAAAATAGCACTAGAACTCATAGTCTCCTGGTTTCTAGCCTTGTGCCTTGACCAGTACACCAAAGTGGCTCTTTTAGAAATCTTATATTCCCTAATTTCCAGGCTCTTTGTATGTAATGACAGCACTAATAATACAAATTTCTATGGCTTGCGTGTTTTCCTATTTATTTGACAGGGTGGCAAAGACAACACCTATTTATCTTCCCTACCTTACAACACATGTTCTGGCATTAAGAAATTTAATCTGCCTAAGTGCCTCAGTTTTTTCCCCTCTACAGGTATTGAATCTCTTTACCCACTACCCCAGAGAGAAAAGCTACTTGAAGCTAAGTTATTCTGCTGTTCTTGCTTATGAATTTTCCTGCTGTTCTTTAGAAGATTTGGACCAATAGGAAGAAGACAGATTACCAGGGTAAAGCGTAAATGCCAAACATTGCATTCATATTCTGCCCTTATGAGTTCCAGACAAGTCTGACTTACCACCAGAGAAATAGAAGATAAGATTTTGGGCTGATCAACAGTTGCTCTTCTCTTCCAGTTTTCTTACATTTTTACACAATTGACCAGTAATCAAACTTGCCAAGATTAATAGTTTAATCCATGAGTTTTATGGTGGACAGATCATTATAAATTTTACAAATCATTACAAATCATTACATCTTGACCATGTTAAAGCAATTGACGTGATTTACATAGATTTTTGTAAAGCCTTTGATTCAGTGGTGCACAACAAACTACTTTGAAATTAAGTTCTTATGGCATCTCCAGATCCCTGCAAAAATGGATAGCCGTGTTCCCGTCAAACAGGCAACAAATATCAAAATAGGGAAGGCCCTATCAAATCTGGCACCAGTTAATAGCGGAGTCCCCCAAGGCAGCATTTTAGGGGTGAAATCCAGCAGGTTCTGACAGGTTCTGGAGAACTGGTGTGGAAATTTTGAGTAGTTCAGAGAATAGGCAAATACCACCTCTGGCTGGCCCCAGGAGTGGGGTGGGAATGGAGATTTTAGTGTATCCTTTCCCTGCCACGCCCACCAAGCCATGCCCACTAAGCCACGCCCACAGAACCAGTAGTAAAAAAAATTGGATTTCACCACTAACCCACACTCTTTCTGCTTTACATCAACAACCTATGCGATCATATTATAAGCAGCTGCGTCCTTTTTGCTAATGACGTAAAATTATTTAACACCACTTTGTAGGTGCTGTTGCCCTACAAAATGACCTTGACTATGTGTCAGAATGGTCACATAATTGGCAACTCCAAATTTCAACTAATAAATGTTCTGTCCTACACATTGGCAATAAAAATCAGAACACCAAATACAAATTGGGTGGAAACGATCTCGTAGATGACCCTCACTTTGTCAACGACTTAGGAGTACTCATCTCAAACTATCTAAGCCCCAGAGCTCATTGTAACAGCATTGCCAAAAAGGCACTAAGAGTTGTTAACTTAATTTTTCAAAGTTTCTTCTCCAGTAATACTGTATTGCTATAAAACTAAGGCATACAAAACCTTTGCCAGGCCAATTCTGGAATACAGCTTGTCCACCTGGAACCCACACTATATTTCAGATGTTAACATGATCGAGCGGGTTCAGAGATATTTCACAAGAAGAGTACTCCACTCCTCTGCTCAAGAGAATTCAGAGGTATTTCACGAGAGGAGCACTCCACTCCTCTGCTCACAATAGAATCCCTTATGCCACCAGGCTCAAAATCTTGGGCTTGGACAACTTGGAATTGCACCGCCTGCAGTCCGATTTAAGCACAGTATACAAAATTGTCTGCTACAATGTCTTGCTTGGCAACACCTTCTTCAGTTTTAACCACAATAGTACGTGGGCAAACAATCCATACAAACTCAAGGTAAACTGTTTCAAACTCAATTGCAGGAAATACAATTTCAGCAACAGAGTGGTCAGTGCCTGGAATGCTCAACCCATCTCCGTTGTTACAGCCTCAAAACCACACAGTTTCAACTTCAAACTGTTTACAGTGGATCTCACTCCCTTCTTAAGAGATCCGTAAAGGGGACATGCATAAGTACACCAGGGGGCCTTCTGTCCCTGTCTTACTGTCCCCATTTATTTATATTTAACTCCTTTGTTTATGTTTATGTTCATGCCTACAGTATACCTGTTACCTTGTACATGTTTGACAAACAAACGAATTAAATAAACAAACAAACAAATAAATAAATAAATAATGCATAATCGTTGCTTCCTGGTTTTTACTTCAAAATACGTAGGAATGTGCTGAAAATTCAGATGAGTGGACACAGAAGAATCCCAGAGATTAGAGACTGGCAAAGATGACTATTTTATAAAAATATAACAATGTTCACAAGCGGGACTTGTATTATGAATCATCATGCAGAAATATGCCCTATTTGCAATGCCAATGCCAATAATGCCAATTATCTATATATAATTATATATATAATTATATATAGATAATTGGCATTATTGTAAAATGCAGGCTTAAATTTTCTGGTCCTAGCTTCCTTCCTGATTTTTTTGACACCTCCCTAAGGACAGGTATGACTTCTGAGTGCTGTGCCGGACACCCTAGGTTTGTACAGTTTCTTTTTTTAAAAAAAAACTGTACACTTTAGATTAACTGTGACATTCAGGATCACCTTTGCCAGGACTATTTTATAGAGGTAAAACTTCCTCTGTCCTAAAACTTCTTTTTGATTTTTTGTTTGTTTGTTTGTTTAAACAAATAGTTACATTAAGACTTTTGGGAAGCGTGAGATGCTCATTTTGCTTGATATTTTATTTTTAAATTTTAAAATGTCAGTGTCTGCTATTGAATTTCTATGGCCATCTTGGGGCGCTCTGAGCCCTACAAAAAAAGTGAGTGTTGGGAGTAAATGTAGCCTTGAAAATATGGAGCATGTAGTTTAAAAAGCAACATAATTGACACCTCAGCTAATGCATCAAAGTCAACACTGTGGCTGAGATCCCAACTTTCCCAATCCTGCAAAAAGAAAAGAAAAAGCACATTAAATTCCTTTAATATAAGCCAAACTGTAGGACTCATTTTGTGCCCTAGAACTTCCTTTTCTCACCATTTGAATGAATCTGAGTGAACAATCTGCCAGCCTGGATTTCTGCTCAATAAAATTAATTTGATGTCAGGACAAGCATTCCACTCTATAGGAGGAGCTACTCTTGTGCATTTGGATAGGAGTGTGTGTGTGTGTGTGTGTGTGTGTGTGTGTGTGTGTGTGTGTGAATAAGGGACTGTATTTTTTTTTTTAAATGAACAGTTCCCAGTGGAACAGCACTTTAGTGTTTGGGACAATCCACAGATTGATGTTGGCACTTCTCAAGGCTTAGCTGGCAAGAAGATCTTACCCGAGACAGATTCCCTGCTGCGATGATGTTTAGGGAATGTAAATGGAATAATGAAGTCTTTCCAGCTTGGGGGATATCAGGTCAGGGTTTGGAATTTGGTTTCTGTGGAAAATTATTTTCTCTACCTTTCTTTTTCAGTTCAACCTAAGCACTTATTTGGCTTATTTCCTTGCAATGTGTTTACACTATTTGAAACTCTATGAGCAGTTTCCTATTACTGTATAATGTCCAAGGAAAAAATTTGTGACTGTTTTCAGGGATAGATGTTCAGTTAATGATAACAATACACATTATCTGCTGGTCTGAACTTGAACTTATCCATGTAGTCATAGTTACCATCTTAATTGTTAGCATTCAGCTTTGACATTCAATGTTTTATATCAGTGTAACATCAATGTGGAGGAGTGCAAACTTCTAAGGTAACCTCCAGAATGCTGCCATTGCCTAGAAGTAGAACTCTAATGAATATAATAACAAATTTTAGAAGTGCCAATTTGGGGAAACTACTTCAGACTTCCAATATAACCCTATGTTTTATATACAGTATATGATATTGTTTATTTTTGTCCTATTTATCCCTTGCTAAAAGCCCTGCCTTTTGTGGAGTGAGGTTCATAACCTTTACAGTCTGAATGAATAACTCAGCTCCTGCATGCATATATGTTTTACTCTGTTATGAATTATCCCAGATTTCTGGATTCACAAAATAATTTGACGCATATGTTAACTAAATGAATGGATTTGCATCTGTAGCTACAGATGCTTAAAAAGAAATCAAGGTTTAAACAGTCAAACTGAGTTGTACAAATGCTATCCTTATCTGTAACTGACCTACTTAAATGTGTTGTGTTAAAACAATGTCATTCTACAATAATTTACACATAGTTTAGATCAATAATTTTCAATTTAGGATCTTAAGACAACTGTAGGAACTTTGGAGAGCTTGCAGTGCAAGATCCACGTGTAAAAATCACACAGAAAGACCTAAAATCTTACTCTTTTACTGTAACTCTCAAAATCTCATGCATCTTTGTCTTTTCATACTGCTTATTTATTTATGTTGTTATGAATTGAATACAAAAAATGAACAAAAATACACAAAGTTAGAAAAGAAAACTAAAATCTGCAAGACATATATATCAGCACTTCAATAGCCATGTTTCATTTTATACTGTGTGTAGTTGGGGCCATGAATTTATCCTTTAAAGGATAAAAGATAAGGATAAGTCTTTTAACTAAATAGAGCATAGAGAATCTATTCTCTCTGTTTTGATGTCTCTATGCAGTAGGAATACAGTTCAAAAGAATATGAGCATCCAAGAATATTAAATTTGGGATCCCAAAGATGTCATGTGCCAGTGTGCCTGCAGATGCATGCCTGCAGATGCCACTCTAATCCATGGAAAATCAGAGAGGCTTACAAAATTCTCCCAGTAAGAGGATTAAAAAGTTGCTTCATAGTAATAAAAAAGGCAAAAAAAAAAAAAAAAAGACAACCCACCCCCAAAGTTCAATTGCAATAAAATTTGTAGCAAAGGACTAAATGTGTATCAACATATAATAACAGAAGTTTTTTGTCACATTTCCTCCCTCTAAGTCCTGGAAGGGCCAAGTCTTAATGGCTTTCTGGAATGTTAGCAGGAAAATGTCTGGAACACTCTACCTGATCCACCTCTACCTGGTGGGTTCCTCCCAGTTTGGCCCGGTTCTCCTGAGCTGGTAGTGGTGACAATATGATGTCACTAAACCGGTTTTGCCCCTCCTGTCCCCTCCCATGCCCCCTCACCCCCGTGTTATTCTTACCTTTTATTTGCCCCACCCCCCAATCTATTGCTGCCTCCTGAGTCCTAGCTGATGGCTAGAGGGAAAAAAACTGTTTAAACTCTTGCGGTGAGGCTTCAAAGGGCCACCCTACAGCTGATCAGTGTTAAAAGAAAACAAATGAGTAGACCGGTGCCTGCAAAAATACATGAGTAGATCAGTGCCTGCAAAAATAAATGGGTAGATTGGTATAGCTCTGCAAGCAGTTAAAAGCCTGGTAGATCAGTACCTCTGCTAAATCCTAAATAATTGTCACATGACCATCAAGCCACACCCAAAAATAAGCCATGCCCACAGAACCGGTAGTAAAAAAATTTAGAAGCCATCCCTGACCTGATCCTGTTGTTAGTCTCTCTAATCCCCATACCTTTTACCTTAAACTGTCTACCGGGGAACTCACAAATTTTTTAAGAAGTCCCTAAGAGGATGTGCATAAGTGCACCAGTGTGCCTACCGTCCCTGTCATACTGTCCCCATTTATATATACTCATTTTATGTGTTTATGGCTATGTTTTGCTTATTTATATCCATTTATTTGTACCAATTTTCAGGTGTCCATGTTTATATCTATACTGATACTTGTTTTCTTGTACTTGCTGACAAATAATTAAATTAATAAATAAAATAAAATAAATAAATAAAATGGGGAGGGTGTGTGCTGTTCCAAAGAAGTGAGGCTGTGACAGAGAAGACCTGTCCCAGGATCCCTATGGGTAATGTTGTGGGAGGGGAGGAAAAAGAGAGCCCAAGCAAAAAACAGTAGAGGTAGGCAGTCCTGAAGAAGTCCATGTCCCATGTCATGTAAGGCTTTATAGATGGCAATCACTCTCTTGAATAGCACCAGATAATCCTGGGCAACTCCCAAAACAGAAGTGTTACATAGGAATACCTAGTGGCACCCATCACTATTTAGACTGCTGAATGCAGTCCAGCTGAAATTTCTGAGTGACCAAAGTCATCATTTTAAGATATATTAACTGATATATTCATTAAACTTAAGCTGATTTTTAAAATAATATGCATCCCACTCCTGAAACCTTGAAAGTGGGATAATATATGCATTTCATGATTAAATGACTCCAAGGAATAGTAGAAGTTAAAACTTTTTTTTTTTTTAGAAATCTAAGGGAACAAGTCCTTCCCCAAATTATTTTAACGTTTATGTTTCTATATATAAAAAAATCTTTTGTGAGGAGATGGGCAAACTAATATTCTGTTGTAAACAAAGCCCTAAGACTCAATTGGATGAAGATCTAGATTCAGATTCCTCCTCAACTGTGTTTTAGGTCTAGTTTGTGAAAATGCTTTTATGTGACATTGAGCAACCTACAGTCACTTCTACCGCAGGGCTGCCACTTACAAACCACCTCTAGCAGTTACCAGACATGTGCAGATCCAATTCATTCATTCAATTGTACGGAGAAGCTTAGCAGCAAAAGCAGGGCCGACGTTCCATTCCCACCTCTGTGCAGATTACTTTGTGATGGTGGAGGAAGGGGGAGGGAGCCAGGTTTGTGCTTCAAACTGGCAGGTTCATATTTTAAACAGACATCAAAGACCAGTCTGGAATGTGTGTGGCTTTCCAAAGGAGGGAGCAATGCACACCGAATGATCATTATAAAGATATTGTGATTGTTATCAAGGCATAAAAAACAGGGGAAAGAGAGCATCATGCCTGCCAACAATACTTTTTATTGTTTTCTCCCAAAAGCATTTCATTAAGCAGTATAATCATTTTAATATTCATACTGCTTTGCAGCCATATTTTCTTTCTCGGGACTTTTCAGTTTGTTCCACGTTCTCCTTGGATCTCGAGGAAACTTTCTTATCCCTCAGGGCAACAGGTGCCTAGTCCACACAGCACAGAATTAGCACAGAACAGCCAATCCCACTGACACAAAGAGAAAAGGGGATTTTTTATATATATAAAAAGAGGGCTAATTAATGCAGCTAAATCAAAACAATTATATTTGCCCAATTTATCACAGGGACTTCAATGGTGAGTTGTTTGCCACCCAAGAATTTTATTTGGCTGTTCAATGTATTTTACTCAACCAGGGAAGAGATACCAGAATAATTTCAACCTCCATGATTGACACCTGGAAGCTAGAAACTGCCAATCTGGGATCAAAACTTGATCCCAACCCCCAGGTGTCTATAAAACCGATGTTCATTTTGGCAGATTATTGAAAGAGACCCTTGTAAAATATCATGTAACATGGGGATTCTCTTTCCATAGCTACCACAAACAGTAAATATGAGATTATTCCATGTTCAATTTTGATTAGAACTAGTACTCTGTAAATAAAATGAGAAAGGAACTTTTAATCTGTGTTAATATTTCACATACAAAAGTTCGCAGATGTGTGTATGAGAGAGGATAACATATATGATACTCACGTACGTAATTAGCTTTTCTTGATTTTAAAAAACCAAATGTAGTTGTGAAGGTTGAAAATGATGAAAATCTGAATGGCATGGTGGAAAAGCACATCTGATGCAGAGGTGGTATTCAGCAGGTTCTGACCGGTTTTGGAGAACCGGTAGTAGAAATTTTGAGTAGTTCAGAGCACCAGCAAATACTACCCCTGACTGGCCCCGTCTCCATTTATTCACTGCCTCCTGCATCCCAGCTGATTGAGTCCCAGATCATTGGCTGAGTCATCTCTGTGTTTGCCCTGCACCCAGAGCTGCAAAGCAGGTTAGTGAGGTGGGGAGGGAATGGAGATTTTACAGTATCCTTCTGCTGCCATGCCTACCAAGCCACGGCCACTAAGCCACACCCTCAGAATCAGTAGTAAACAAATTTGAATCCCACCACTGATCTGATGTTCCTTCCATGGAAAATGGCTCCATACAGGAAGAAAGGTACAAGGCAATCTATCTATTTTGGTTTCTTTCAGTTTTGTATTTTCCATTCATCCTAAGAGGCAGAAATAACATTACATTATGTGATGACCCAACTTTCTGGGAAAGGTTCTAATGCTGGGAGAGGTGGAAGGAAAGAGCAGCATGAATAGATTCAATTACAGTGACAATGAGTACATCATAAGAAGATCTGAAAAACCAGGTTAGGGCAGATTCTCTTGGAAAAAATCTATCTAGTGGTTGCTAAGAGTCAACACTGATTTGATATTACATTATGTAACAAATTTCAATTCAGTATTTGTAACTGGGTACAAATTGTGTTTTCCTAATCAGACCCTTATCATTTTTGTTGCTCTACTCTGCACTCTTTCTAAGGTCTCAACATCTTTTTTTGTACCATGATGACCAGAATTGGACACAGGGATTATTAAGGGGAATCTAGGGATAATTTCAGCAAGTCCTAATAGAAATGAAATAACTAAACTCCTTGGATTTCTATAAATGGTGAAGGATAGTAAATCAAGAAATAAAGCTTGGTTACACATCTGTTAGGGAAACAGCAATTTAACAGTCATGTGACCCTAGAAATTAGAGATGGTAATCATCTAAAGAAACTTGACTGCCTGGCATGGCCTCACTTGTTCAGCAATGCCTTTACATCTGACAGCCTTAACACAGTAAATGTAATGCAAACTGGATTAAAGAGGAAGGATGCTTCTTTAGAGATTAAGGAATGACTGCCTACTGAGATTAATTTTTCACCATTTTAGCTCTAGTGGACTGCCCTAAATTTTATCAGGAATAAGATTTCATGTAACTGGACCTCAGTGAACTGCAACACAAGCTGTCTGTTGCCTTGTAGAAAATGCAAAACATTCGGGTTTGTTTTGCTTTTGTCACTTTTAAAGTACTTTTTTCTAGCTCAGTAGGTAGTAATCACTGGATGATTTTGTCTGGTTTCCAGAGCTAAGCAGAGTCAGGAGTGGCTCCTATGTGAAGAAGATTCCTTCAGGAAATATAAAACTATAGATTAGAGAAAACTAGGAAAATGAAAATGCATCGTGGAAGGAAACAATGGCAAACACTTTTGTTTCATTGCTAAGCCAAAAAAGCTACTTGTTTGTATTCATGAAGCCTTGAGGAACCAAGACTGACTTGAAGGAATCTTGACCTGACCATAAAAAAAGAAAGACAATATTTAATGAATGTTTAGCCTTACATATTAAAAATTACAATTAAAAAGTTAAAAGTTAAAAAACTTGAAATAAATGCTTACTGCAGTCTTGCCCTGCTCCTCAACACAGCTATTTCATAAAATGTCTCTAATCGTCCACTGATCCAAATAACTTCTCATTAGTTCTGAGATCCACTGTAAAGTATTTTGAAATTTTTTGTGCTTCATTGATCCTTTATATAAGCCATAGAAAAAGTGCAAATGGAGAAATGCTCAAGAGTTCCTTTTCTTTGATATGAACAAATATGTCTTTGCAGTCCAACCTGTTCTTTGTCATCCATGAAACTTTTGCCACATGGAACAATAATTGTAATAGAGTTCTATTGTGAACAGTGTGCTACTAAAACCAAACCAACAGATGCTTTCTTACTGGTAAGGAAAAATCTCTTAGTTTTGAATTCTAGTATTATTCTTTGGTGAATTTTGGCAATTCACTGATGGTAAGAGAAACATTAATGAGATAGAATTAGTTGGTTGGTTGGTTGGTTGGTTGGTTCATTGGTTGATTTAGTTACCCATCTCACACTTTGTTGTTGTTAGTCATGAAGTCATGTCTGACCCATTGCAACCCCATGGATAACATTCCTCCAGGCCTTCCTGTCCTCTACCATCCCCCTGAGTTCATTTAAGCTCATGCCTACTACTTCAGTAACTCCATCCAGCCACCTCATTCTCTGCCGCCCCCGTCTTCTTTTGCCGTCAATCGTCCCCAGCATTAGGCTCTTCTCCAGTGAGTCCTTCCTTCTGGCCAAAGTATTTGAGTTTCATCTTCATGATCTGTCCCCCCCCTTCAGAGACCCACAAAAACACAGCCAGCCGAGGGTTAATAATCACTTGGCACACTCCGCAGTTCTTATCTCAACCTTGGCAGCGATATGCACACCGTCTGCCAAGGACTTTATTGGTTTACACAAACAAGAAAATCTCCTACGTAGCTTTGCCGTTCATCTAGCTTCCAAGACTACGAGGTTGCTCCGTTTGTTTAGCTTTGTTCGTCACGAACTTCGTGACCCACCGTACTGTCTTATATACATATGCTTCTGGGTGTGGTCCAGTGAGTCATTGATCCCGTGACTCCAATCCAATGACTCAGGATTTTCTCATACGTCGCAGCTGCAGTACCCTTTTCTCTCGCCTTCTTTGGCGTGCGTCCAGGAATGACGTCTCTCCCTCACTCTCATCTGAGACACCTGTTTCCCCACTACTTGGCTCTCTTTCAGCTGGCACCTGAGCCGGTGCCAGAGGGGGAGGGCTGGGAGATCTGGCTGGCTCCTCTTCCTCCTGCTCAGAGCTGCCTTCCTCCAAAGGGATAGGCTCAGAGGACGGGGCCACAACACTTCAGGACCTTATCTTCTAAAGAGCAGTCAGGGTTGATCTCCTCTAGGACTGACCGGTTTGATCGCCTTACAGTCCAAGGGACTTGCAGGAGTCTTCTCCATCACCATAGTTCAAAGGCCCCAGTTCTTTGGCGCTCAGCCTTTCTTATGGTCCAACTTTCACAGCGATACATTGCAACTGGGAAAACCATAGCCTTGACTATACGTACTTTTGTTGGCAGAGTGATGACTCTGCTTTTTATATGCTGTCTAGATTTGCCATAGCTTTCCTCCCCAGGAGCAAGCAATTTTTTAATTTCTTGGCTGTACTCCCCATCTGAGGTTATCTTGGAGCCCAGGAAAATAAAATCTGTCACTATCTCCATTTCTTCCCCATCTATTTGTCAGGAATTAAGAGGGCTGGATGCCATGATCTTAGTTTTCTTAATGTTGAGTTTCAAGACAACTTTTGCATTCTCCTCCTTCACCTGCATCAGAACGCTCTTTAGTTCCTTTTAACTTTCTGCCATTAGAGTGGTATCATCTGTATATCTGAGGTTGTTGATATTTCTCCCAGCAATCTTAATTCCAACTTGTGATTCATCTAGCCCTGCCTTTCTCATGATGTGCTCTGCATATAAGTTAAATAGGCAGTATACAGCCTTGCTGAACTCCTTTCTCAATTTTGAACCAATCAGTGATTCTGTGTCCAGTTTTCACTGTTGCTTCTTGATCCACATATAAGTTTCTCAAGAGACAAATAAGATGGTCTGGTACTTCCATCTCTTTAAGCATTTGCCAAAATTTGTTGTGATCCACACAATCAAAGGCTTTAGCATAGTCAATGAAGCAGAAGTAGGTGTTTTTCTGGAACTCCCTAGCTTTCTCCATGATCTAGCATATATTGGTAATTTGATCTCTAGTTCCTCTGCCTCTTCCAAATCCTGTCCGTACTTCTGGTAGTTCTTGATTCACATACTGCTGGAGCCTAGCTTATAGGATTTTGACCATAGGTTTGCTAGCATGTGAAATGAGTGCAATAGTGTGGTAGTTTGAGCATTCTTTGGCATTTCCCTTTTTTGGAATTGGAATGTAAACTGACCTTTTCCAATCCTGTGGCCACTGTTGAGTTTTCCAAATTTGCTGGCAAATTGAATGTTTCACTTTTACTGCATTTATAGCTGGAATACTGTCACCTCCACTAGCTTTGTTGTTGCTCAGAGTTCTTAAGGTCCATTTGACTTCACATTCCAGGATGTCTGGAAAATCCTTTCTCCATGACATCTTTTGTGTTTTGAAAAAGTAATGCTAACTCCTTTGAAGTTCAACTGATTTCTTCCTTATAAAGCATCTTATTTTGTTTTTAAAAATTCAACTTTTGTCCAGGAATCCAAGAACTATCTATTCAGTTTTTAAACTGTCCTTCAAGGAGTGCACTAATCCCAGTTCTTTATATCCCATAGGTAAACAATCAGTTCCATTTAAATAGTTCCAGGAGTTATCAAAAGGCTCTTTGTATCCCCTTTACAGGTTTAATCTTCTAGCATAACATTCAGGGGGCCCTTTAATTAAATGGCTTCCTTATTTTCATATTTGATATTGAGTCTTCAGTAGTCATGGTGTAGTTAAGAATAGTCCAGTAAATATTTTCACAGTTCTTCATATAGTTATTCCCAGACTTGTACTTTTTCCTTTCGTCAGCAGGTGGTATTCTCAACTTAAGTTTCAGTATTGTCACTAGTCAATCATCATTTTAGTTGTAAATCAATTATAAAAGTAGAATAAGTTTTATAAGTAAATGATTCCAGCATTTTAAAAAGCCTTCCCAGTACCACATCTCCCCAGTTTAAGTTCACATTTTATTATTTTTCTCTCTTGTGCCTTTTCCTTCCAGTCTGGTATTTTCTTAAAATGCTTAAACACCACCTTAACAAATAGTTCTAAGCAAATAGTTCTAAATTATTCCTTGGGGTTAAATTTAAGACAAAAAAGAATCCTCTCCCCCAGTTCTAACACTGTTCACCTACTTAGCTCCAGCACCAGTCTCAGTTATTCCTCGGTTGTCCCAGCTTTGTGGCAGCCATCTTTAGGCTGCCTCTTCTTCTTACTGTGGCTGAGAGGGGGGGGGGGAACCCAGGGTCAAACAGGAGAGCTGTGACTCTCTGCGACCTCACAGAGCACTCCTCTTTGCTTCACCGCCCCTCTCGGAGCCCACAAACAGGAAGAAGTCAGCACAGGGAACACGGAGACCCGTTCCCTGTGTCTGATATTGCCATGACATCAACCAGAAGTTTGAGCATTCTTTCACATTGCCTTTTCCAATCCTGTGGCCACTGCTGTGTTTTTCGAATTTGCTGGCAAATTGAGTCTAGCACTTTTACTGCATTGTCTTTCAAGATTTTGAATAGCTCAACTGGAATACTGTCACCTCCACTAGCTTTGTTATTGTTCAGACTTCCTAAGGCCCATTGACTTCGCATTCCAGGATGCCTGGCTTGAGGTCAGTGGCCACCCAATCGTGGTTATCAGGGACATTAAGTTCCTTCTCTGTACTGCATTGTTGTATGCCACCATTGCAAATGGGAGCAGGCCTGCCCAATTATCTTACTGACATAACACCTCAGATACTGCTCCAATACACCAGTGGTACATTCATGAGCACCATTAGTCTGAGGATGATGCAAAGAGTTAAGACCTTGCATGATTCCTAACAATTTCAAGAACTCTTGCCAGAATTGAGAAGTGAATTGCACTCTTCAATCGGAAATAATTATTTTGTGAATCCCATGCAGATGATAAATGTGTTGCACAAACAGATTTGCCAATGTTTGTGCAGAGGGGATTTTTGGGAATGCTACAAAATGTATTTGCTTTGAGAAGAGATTCAAATTACAGTGTTCCCAGAGCTTTCAGGTAGCTCAACAATAAAATCCATGGAGATTTCTTTCCAAAGTGCTGAGGAATCAGCCATCTGCTGCAATAGTCCACTTGGCTTGCCCACTATTCCTTTTTCAGCTGCACATATACTAGCCACATAGCCTTCAATGTCCTTTTTCATGCTCGGCCACCAAAATTGATGTTGAACCAGGTAAAGGGTTTTAATGAAACTAACATATCCTGCAGTTTTAGAGTCATGGCTCCTCTACAGTACTAAGAGCCTTTGGCTGGTCAGCACAGTGTTGGCTTCCCACCGATGCGAGCCCATTGCACATGCACACATTGTCTGTTTTTAAAGAACTATTAGTCTTGGAAGGCTGTTTTATTTCTAGAGTCATGTCCTCAGCCAAGTTGGGCTGCATTTTCTGTTGGGCACTGATGGTGACTGGTGCCACTATTTGATTGGAATGGATGATGGCATTGACTACCTCTTCCTTGGCACTACTGTACTGGGGTATTCTGGACAAGAAATCTGCTAGGACGTTTTCTCCTTTGGACAACTACTTTAATGTAAAGTTAAACCAATTGAAATATTGTGCCAATCTCACTTATTTAGGGGACAGTTTATGGGGGGTTTTCAGTGTCCCCAGATTCTTACAATCAGTCCAGATCTCAGAAAGTTTATTGCCCCCTTTCAGGAAATGTTGCCATGCAGGGGTGGGTTTTACTTACTTTTACTACCGGTTCGCAATGGGAGCGTGTGCACACACACACACTTTGCTCACACGGGCATGCACACTTCTGTATATGCGCAGATCATCAATTATGACATCTGGCTGGGTGGGCGGAGCTTGTAGCCATTTTTACTACTGGTTCTAAAGAACTCGACAGAACCGGGAGCAACTCACCACTGTTGCCGTGGGAGTAATGCCCATCTCACTGCATAAGACTCTTTTCCCCCAAACCATCCATCTATGCTCTGCCTCAGGCAGTTTTTTTGGAATTGTAAATGCATGGTTGTAAGTGTCCCTTGGGATCCTTCTGTAGAAGGACTGCTGTGATTGCTACACCACTTGCATCTGCTTGAATGATGAAAGAGATATCAGGGTATGAATGTTTCGGAATTAGCTCAGTGACGAATAGTCTCAGGTTTTTCAAAAGCCACCCAGCATTCCATGGACCATTTGAGGTGATTTCCAGACTTAGCTTTTCCCTCCCCTTTAGTTTTTACCAAGCTGGTTCCCAATTTGAGGGAAAGCAGGAATGAATTGTCTATAGAAGTTCACAAAACATAGGAAGTTCTGCAACTGCTTTCAGGCACATGGTGACTCCCGTACTAATACTGCTTGCACCATTTCTGGATACATTTCCACTTCTTCACAGGAGATCCGTAGCCTTGTTAGTCCGATCTGAGTTGGTGAAATTTGCATTCGAAAGTTTCACATACAATTGGGTTGCCTTTTTCAGGAACACCTCTATCAGCTTAACATGTTCATCCATGATTTTGATATAAATTAAAATGTCATCTAAATAAATCAGGACTCCCTAGAATAAATATTCATGCAGAATTTCATTAATTAGTTGCATGAACTTGGTGTGCACCCCCTGTAAGCCGAAAGGAAGAATCTGAAACTGAAAGAAACCTAATAGGCAATTGAATATAATTTTCCATTTGCCCTCTAACTATTGGAATGCTACTGACACTTTAAGTTTACAAAGTTGCATTCCAACGCCCTCTGCTATGGGTGGGCTTATAAGACATTGGGTATACCCAGAGTCCAGTAAAACTGCTAATTCCACTTTCCATCCCAAGGAGGTTACTTTTAATTTCACCCTCACTGCCATTGGTTTTGAGTAAACACTCACCAGTGGGTCATCATCACTGCTGCCATGCTCTCTGACCAACTTCTGACTTTTCACTGGGATATCCTCCTCCTTGTTGGAGGGTGGGGAGAATCCTTTGACTTCACTGACAATTGTCTTGGGTTTGGCCATAACTTCGTCTTTTTGGTGGGGCACACTTCATTGCTGGCCCCTGTTGTGAGTTTGAACAATGGGTTGCCCAGTGACCCTCTATGATGAAGTGGAAACAGACTGCTGAGAAATACTTGGGATTGGACCCTCCCTTGCCAATCTTTGGTCGGGCCTTCTTCTCCAGCGTTTTGCTCATCCACTGCCCTCACTCTTTGGTTTCACAGATAACGGCAAGGTCTATCTCCACCTCACCAGCCAGGATATAACACTCCCATAGGGTCCTGGTGAGCCCACAGGACAAGCAGGTGGTCAGGACCTCTGGGTTGAGGCCTTCTTGGAAATATTCCAGTATATACAATATACAATCTTGTGGCCGGTTTGGGAGATTGCTAGTCAGTATCGGAATTCCTGGATGTAGGCTGTAATTGATCATCTGCCTTGCAGATGGCCTTGATCCTTCCTTCTACTTTTTGGTTTGCTAGCGGATTTTTGAAACATTGCCTCAGGGAGATCATGAATTGGTTGAAACCATGCAGCTCCTCGGTGTCAGCACCGTGAAGCGAAATCAGCCAGTCAGCCTCTTCTCCCTCCAGAGTCACAGTGGTGCAGTTCACCTTCATCATTTGAGTAGTTTGGTTCATGGTGCACCATGAAATTCAAAACCTGGGTATGGAAGTACCCTAACTTTTCTGCTGAACTTCAGCCTGCTGAACTCTGCTGAACTTCACTTTCAACTCTGGGATTGAATGGCCATCTTGCCTCACTGCCCATGCTGGGATCAGAGGTGCAGGGACAGCAGGTTAAACTGCTGTGCCGGTGCCTGCCCAGATGCTGGAGTGGGCTGCTTCAGGGGGGGAATCAACCAAGAATTCATCAAGCATTTCTTCAATGAGTTCAAGCATCTGTCCCATGGTCCTGGTGGAAGTCTCCTTTCAGGTTTGCCATAGATTGTGCCATCCCCTCGGGCAGCATGGCGTGGCTTCAGATCTTTGGATGATGGTCACCCTTGCCAGTGGTTGCTCTGATTTCCCAATGCCAAGAGACCATTGTGGCCCTTTCCTCACCCTTGGTATGCAGCTGGTATGATTGGTGGACCTTGAGGAGATTCAGCCCTTACTTTTGTTTCCCCCAAGTCTTCCCATTACATTTCCCCCTTCCCCAGAGTTCATGGCAGTCTGACCAAATAGTAGCAAGTATTTCATTTTCATTTCATTTCATTTTATTGGATTTATATACCGCCCTACTCCTGAAGGACTCAGGGGGGGTGAACAGCCACAAAATAAAACACATAAATAAAAAAATTTAAAATAAAATAAAACCGAATTAAATAAATTGGCCAAGACAAATTTAAAAACCTCAATAATTTTAAAAACAATTAAAATTTACAGTTAAAACTTACATTTAAAAGGGGGAAAAGGTTTAGGCCAGGCCGGCTTGATGAAATAAAAAAGTTTTGAGCGTGCGACGGAAGGTGCACAGATCCGGGATCCTCCATATCTCCGGGGGGAGCTGGTTCCAGATAGTAGGTGCCCCCACAGAGAAGGCTCTCCCCCTGGGGGCCGCCAGTCGATATTGTTTGGCCGACAGCACCCGGAGGAGCCCCTCTCTATGGGAGCATACTGGCCCTAAGCCATGGAGTGCTCTAAAGGTGATAACCAAAACCTTGAAGTGCACCTGGAAGATCACCGGGAGCCAGTGCAGCTCGCGCAGGAGAGGTGTTACATGGGAACACCACATCGCTCCCATAACCATCCATGCGGCTGCACTCTGCGCCAGTTGGAGCCTCTGAGTGCTTCTCAAGGGGAGTCCCATGTAGAGAGTGTTACAGTAGTATGAGGTTGCAGATGACAATTAATTGGGGAATGACATTAATTTCACTTCCTTACTGGTCAGTGGTTGGACACTTTTTCTAGAAATGGGTTGGGAATTATTCCTGTGCACAAGCATTGTATACATTCTCACACAAATTCTTCAGATCTCTCTGATGACCACTTTTCCTTAGGAGAGTTATTGAATGAAGGGAGAAGCCAGGCTTGGAGGAAAATGATGATAACCTCTGCTACCCACTGATCTTTGTTCTAGAAAACTAGAGCATCATAGATAGATGCTTGACCATCATAGGTCCACTATAGCTCAATGAGAAGTAGCAAGAACTTAGGTTAAGCAAACATATTTCACTTTCACCTCTACTAATTTATGGCTCGGCTGTACACTACCACTTTTGAAGCAACTATGTAACATATATTTATTTGTTTGTTAGTTTGTTTTTTGATTGATTGATCGATTGATTCCTGCCTAATTGTTCACAAATAACTCAATGCAGCAAACATTTCCAACTTACCTTTCTCTTCCCATTTTCCTGACAACAACCACCCTCTAGGATGATTGGGCTGAGAAAGAGAAATTGGCCCAAAATTACCCAGCTGGCCTGTCATGGCTGAGGTGTGACTACAACTCACAGTCTCCTGCTTTCTAGTCTGGTGCTTTAACCACTAGACCAAAGCGAATTTCAAACACATAAGATGATTCTGTAACAATTTTTCATGTTGGTTAAGGACTTGTATTTTCCATATTAACCATAGCATTTTCCTTTAGCAGGAGAAAGAATCATATGATTCAGTATCATATGTAGTTTGGCAGTAAGTAGAAAATTTTAGGCTTTTTAAAATTTTATTTTATGTTGCAGAAAGCGATAATTAAGCTTTACTCAGACTTTCATATAAAGACTTGCCATGCAAAACTGTTCAAGACCACACATGTATTTTAAAAAATCCAGGGCTGGAGGTGGGCTTGGGACATTTCTCTGCTTGAAAGTGGAGATCTGTGTGGTCTCTTTGGCTCCCTTAATATAAATCTATAAGCTTAATAGAAGAAAGTACCACTTTTATCTTTTGATCTTTGCCTTTTAAGCTATTTAGCAGCTCTGAGTAACACTGAGTGGAATGGGGGATTGGCTTCATTTTATGCAAACATATGAACATAGATGCACCTCTCCATGACACAATATGTATGGCTGTGTATTACAAAGTTGCATACATCGAAGAAATATTAACTGACCAGAAGGCCTGGCAATGTAAATTAAGAACAACTGCAAACTTCACAAAGTACTATTTTCATTTCCAATCCCAGGTAGCAAATTTGGGAAGCTATTAAGAAACCCATGATATGGAAAAATTACACCTATCAAATACAATTTACAATCAGTTCTCCTTTATATATTTCAATTCATTGGATGGCTCTTACATAATTCATGCCTATTGCAATAAGGTCTTTACAAAAGTCTTTTAATGTAGATGGATCTTGATGAACATACTAAGAATATTTAAGTTTCAGAAACAGTTAAATTTCTATTCTGTGGTTTCATTATGTGAGTTTCACCTATTTAGTAAAGATGTTATCTTTTATAAAAATTGATGAATGTAAGTTAATTGAATATTCTTGCAGCATCTCAAAATTTTATTGTATGAAATCACTCAGTAGTTTTCTCGGTTGAAAAGTTATTACATGACTGAACCAAGATCAAGAGGCAGTTAAATGAGTGTGTGTTAATATATTACGGTTTGTACTATATAATTCTTAGTTGGTAGAATGTGGGCAACAGTATATTGGCTTGCAAGGTAAATCCCTAGTTTAGAAATTCTATGTAATATAGAAAGTGTGGTTATGCTTGTGATAAAATTGGACTTTGAGATGCTTGTGGCATACTGGACAAAATATGGCAAAATTGGCCAATAATGTGGTTAGCATTAGCAGGGAACACTGCATATAAAATGACTACAACTAAAACAACAACCTACCATATAGTTTTCTTAATTAAACAGCATCATGTAAAACATTGATTGTCCAAAGTCATGATGGATGGCAGAGGTCACAGTAAGATAGGAAAGTCTGGCTTTATGCTGGCAGGGTATGGGCAGTCCAAATTTATGATGAGTATATGGTTGAAAATAAATGTATCAAATATATATTTAGTAGGGAAAACTGAATGATTATTTGCAAGTTATATAAACTGTTGCACTGTTATATAAACACCAAGTGGCTAAGGTGAAGGAAGTACAATATTTTGAGCAAATTTGGCAAGTTAATAAAATAGAAACTCAATAAAGTTTATGAGGTCCTGAAAAAGACAGAAGTGAGAAATCAAAAACGCAGAAGCAATAAGTATGATGTGTTGCCCTGACATGGTGTATATAAGGATAATAGAAGTGAGCTAATTTTAATATGTTTTCATTGCTTTTCATTTCTAACGCATTCCATTTGGTTTATTTACTATTTAATATTTATGACTCCTTTTCTACATTCTGCATAAGACTGCTTATTTTAAAAGAGAAGACTGTGATGTACATATAGTATGAAATTAAAGGCTCTTGCCAAACTTCAGAGTGCATCTTTAAAAAGAGAATATTCTGGTGTTCAGTTAATTAAGGGAAAGATGCCATTCACATTTCTTTTTTGTCTGAATGATGGTGATGTCTTGGACTAGCCTGCTTCTTTTTTAGCTATTCCCTTTTAGCATATCTTGTTTTAAGTCCTTGCAGAAAGAGGATTGCTAAGTTTAGGTTCCACTGAGAGCTCAATCACATAGCCATTTCCCCCTATCTTCAGGGGGATAAGTATGCCAATCTGTCCAATTACTGCCCTCATAGCTCTGCATTTAGAAGAAGGTTGTTCTCACAAGAAGGTGCAAGTTTCTACTATTGCTGCTGACCAGGGTGCTGGTCAGACTCTACCACGTACAGAGGGGAGGGAGGGAGGGAGGGGGAGAGGGAGTGAGGAAGGAAGGAAGGAAGGAAGGAAGGAAGGAAGGAAGGAAGGAAGGAAGGAAGGAAGGAAGGAAGGAAGGAAGGAAGGAAGGAAGGAAGGAAGGAAGGAAGGAAAATGACTCACACTTAACACTGAAAGTGCAGAAAGATGAGAATACTGCAGCATTTACTCCAACACTAAATGGCCATTCTGGTAACTCAACATGAACAAATGTGAACACTTGGAAAGATTCAAGTTGTAGTTCTTGACATACAACTACATAGGCCAGGGGTCACCAACCTTTTGGACCTCAGGGACCACTAAATTCATAATTTTAAATCCTGCAGACCACTAATAAGAATTTTTTAAAAAGATGCTATATAAAAAATGTAAACAATTTTTCTGCTGACCACCAAAATTTTCTTGCGGACCACCAGTGGTCCATGGACCAGGGGTTGGTGACCGCTGACATAGGCTATATTTTGACAAGTTAATAGTTGTTCTCTTAACTATTCTGAAATGTTCATTCAAAGTTTCTTCTTTTTTTTTTGAGGCTATTATATCACACAAAAGAATCCTGGGAAGCAGCTTCCATATGATTTCATGTTAAGACCAGCAACAGAGTTCCTAAGCACAATCTTGTTCAAAGATTTTCCTTTGTTTTCCCCTGTGTCTATTTATTTCTTCACTTACTAAATTTGTATACCACTGAATGCAAGAAACTGACCCACTGTCATTCACAGCAAAAATGTAACATTCTTTTTTCTCTCTTCTTCCTCCCTTTTGCTCCCAGAGAAAAGCCTACAGTCTCTCCTTTTGCATTCCCATTCTCCACTCTATCTCTACAGTTGTTAGAGACAGAGGTCTCTTTTGTAATTAGCCTTTAGAAAAATATTTCCCTGTATGAGCAGCTTCTCAGGGCAATTTCGATAAACTGATATATGTAACTCTAAGCAATGAAGGAATGATCTGACAAGTAAAAAGTATTGGCAGCCGTAACCATTGAAATGCACAGATCTTTCAGCTTTTGCCCACTGCCAAGCATTACCTATTAACTCTGAATGTGCCTCTGGTCCATACTAAGAGACCAAGTGTTTTGCTTTCTTTTTAAGCCAAAATACAGACTCAGCAAGCACAAGAAAGAATACAAACTGCCTTGATAGGCACAGAGATAACAAATCTGCCAAACTCATTTTCCCTGACTAACTTCTTGCTAATCACGATATTCCCTGTTGTCATTTCAGCCTGACTCATCTTCTGTATTAAGATGAAGAAGGAAAATAGATGCTGTCCTTTAAAACAGTTGGGAAGAGGGTCCACTAATAAAGACTTGCTGTCTTTTACAAAGAATCTCTCCAAAGTAGTATCATTTAAAAAAAAAGAAAGGGGTGGAATGGCTAATGCAAGTTCTGGATTTTGGAAAAGCTAGGAGATTATGAACAGTTTTATTACTTTGTTTTGGCCTGGAAAATTAAAGGTGCACAGCAAAGCATGACATTCATACATGGATTATCAAGGAACAGTAAACAATGGGCAGGACCCTAGCCAGGAACTGGGTGATTTACAGCTGATACTCTTGACAAAAGGCAGCTAAGCACAAAGCAGGAAAGCATCAAACATCACAGAAACTAGAAGGCATGCAGCACGGATGATCCCAGCAGATGGAGTAGGCTCAGCTCTCTTTGAAAAACAGAAAAGGAAAGATAAATATTGGATTCCTCACACATTTCCATTCTGTTTTGAAGATTAGATTCAAAAGTGGAGGCCAAGAGATCAAGATCATGATGAGAAAGTATTGAGAATGTGTCACTATATGCAATCTGCTTAACTGATGTTCAAAATAGTACATCTTAATGTGCAGAATATTAAAACAACAAGCACAATGATATTGATGGAAGAACAGATTTTTAAATGAGGAAAATGTATTGTTTCTCCCTTTCCTTCCTTTCCCATCTCTCCTTCTCTTTTTGCTTGTAAACAGATAAGTTCCTATGCAGAAGTATAGATTTTCTCAAAATTTAGAGGGATAGGTACAGAAGCTAAGGAATTTGTAATGATTTTTTTAAGCAAAGGGGTTTTAAGGTAGGGATGAACATTGGAAGTGAAACATAGAGCAACCAAAGCAGTATTTTTTTCTAAATGAGTACCAAGACAGAAAAATCACAAACTCTATTTAACGATAGAAAATTCTGCAACTTCTCTTCCTAAAGAATTATGATGGAGGATAAAATCTTTCACTGTGACTAAACCCTTAGAAGCATCAGTCTGAAAACCAGGTTGTCATTCTTTTTCTTTATCCCTCTCAAATTTTCCCCTTATGAAGAATAAGCAAAAAAGATATTTAATTTCTAGAGGCATACTACCTATGGTCATTTCCCTACTAGTGGTCCTCAACTTATGACCACAATTGGGGCCAGAATTTTTCCTGCTAAAGAAGGCAGTTGTTAAATGAGTCATGCCTAATTTTAAAACATTTTTGACCATGTTGTTGAACAAAACCACTGCAGTTGTTTTCCACATTGTTTTCTTATCAGAAGCTAACTGGGACGGTCACAAATAATAACCACTTTACCCCAGTAACCATCATAAATACATGCCCGTTGCAAAGTGGCCAAATTTTGATCGCATGATGATGGGATACATACAGCAATTGTTATAAATACGAGGAACTAAATCACTTTTTTCAGTAACTTTGTATTGTTAACTGAATAGTTACTAAGTTGAGGAGTATCTTAGTAATTTATAGTATGCTCTGCATATAGTATGTATCTTCATTTAGCAGTCATAATTGAGGCCAACAACTTGGTTGGTAAGTGAAGCAGTTGCTAAGTGAAACTTGAACTGTGCTTATGATCCAAGTAAAATAGTAATGAGTACATCATTCAGTATTGCAAAAATGATGCTATGCATTGTCTTGGTAATTGGGAAATGGCCAAAGCCTGCATATCTGAATCCCAAATGTCTAGCAAAGCTTCAGTGGGGCTGGATTCACCTCCTGTATTCAATTCAGGATGCAGATGGATCCAGTCTGTGCCCTTCATTTATATCATTATTGGTGAGTAGTTTGGGTATGATCCTTTTTGATCACTAACAGAAAAACAACAACCAGGAATTAAATTTGGCAGTGTTTGAATGAGCTGTTTGAATGAATATCCCCTACAATTGTCTTCCATATATATTTTAAGTGTTTTCTGTTTACTAGGCAGCCAATAATACACATTCTGTTTTAAGTACCAAGGTCTGTTTACACAATCAGCAGAACCAAAGATAAATACTTTAAAATATATGCAATTATGTGTTTTATGTCTATATGAATATATTTAATATAGAAGTATATTTAATTTTCTATCTCAGATATTGCATATCCAAATATTTCCAGCTCCCCGCTCACTTAAAGATGGCATTTTCCACATGGTTTGGATTGCAATTCCCAGAATACCTAGTCACAATAGCCCTAACCCTAACCCTCTGTTCTCATCCCTTAACAGCAAACTCTAAAGGTAGTATATGTAGCATTTTTTGTTCGTTTGGATTGTGTTTTAACCAACTGTTAATCAACTTAACTTCTGACCTGAAGTAGTTTTGGAGACAGGTAAAGTTATAAACCATACAATTAGTATTTGTCCACAGCTTGTTTTGCTGAAATCTATTTTAGGATCCATTGCAAATATTTGTACTAAAAGTTTGGTGGTGTGAATAGTCCTCATTTAGCAGTCATAACTGAGACCAACAACTTGGTTGGTATGTGAAGCAGTTGCTAAGCGAAATTTGAACTGTGCTTATGATCTTACTTTAGTTTTCTTTTGCTTTACATTTATGTGGTAAATGTAAAGGTTGGTCAAAACGTTATTTTTTCGACACCATCACCATCAACTTTTTTAGTGAGTGGTCACTAAGAAAGGCTATTGCTCAAAGGGGACTGCTTTGTGTTTTTGTTGGCTGCTACTAGAATGTGCATCATTAAACACTGGAAAGTTATACTTGTGGCACTGCAGTTCTGGTGCCAATATGTTTGCCGTGTTGCTACAGCTGAGAAATTAACCTTTTTATGTGTTGTAGTCAAGCTAAAGTTATAGTTTTCTGAAAAATATGGTCTGATTTCATATCTTGCTCAGATGAGGAAATCATAATTGTCTTGTGCCAGATAAATATGTTACCGTGTGGAAGAAACACTAAAATATTGTGTAGTTTTATGATTTTTTTCTTGTCTCCCTTTTAAACTTCTATATATGAATGTTATTGACCTTATGGATGTTGGAACCTTTGAGACATAAATATTACAAAAAATACTAACCAGTTTATTTGGATGATTATGCCATTCCTCCATAGTACTCCTTGTGTGTCCTATCTCTTTCATATCTTCACAACAGATATGTCCATGTTTGGGGAGAATGATTCCAAGCTAAGCCAGCAAATATTGAGAATGAGCAGTGAATTCAACTTGTTCCTTCCTGGCCAAAATTCAATTATCTCCCTAAACTTTTTTTCTGGTTTACAATATATGTTTCAGTGGCATTAACTGCTGTATAAATCTTGACAGAAAGGGGATCCCTCCATGTAAACCAAAGGCAAGTTGGAGAGTTCTGATCCAAGCTTGCTGCAATATCTTATTTTAGCTGTCTTCTTCCTTTCTCTTTCCCATCATTTGGATACAGAACAAAGCAGGAGAGATTTAGCAGAGTGTCAGGAAGTAGCTTCAGGCTAATCCTTTTGCTGACACTCCCCAGCACCAGAGGGAAGTAACAGAGATCAGCCAATCTGGCATATCAAAAGCCTTCTAATTATGTCACTGAAGAGACTTGAGCCAATTCCAACTTTTGTATTCATGGAGTTTCCAGCAAAAGAAACTTTTTTATTTAGAAAAAAAAACCCCAGATAATTTTGAAATCCTAGTTTGAAGGAAAAGAAAAAAAGGAAACAAAAGTACATCAGTCGGTGAGACGTCTGAGACGGCTCGGGAGTTCATGGCTTCCATGACGGCTATGGACCTGACCCAGTTAATTCATGGCCGTACTCACGTGGGGGGAAACACGCTAGACCTGGTTTTTGTCTCTGGACAGTGGTTGAGTGATCTTGAGATAGGGGACGTAGCGATTGAACCCTTGTCATGGTCAAATCACTCCCTCCTTCGCTTAGACCTTTGAACAGTTGCACCTCGCTGCAGGGAGGCGGAACCGGTGAGATGGTTCCGTCCCAGGCGTCTGATGGATCCTGATAGGTTCCAGACGGAGCTTGGGCCATTTCCTGAGGCTCTGGTTCACCGCTCGGCCAAAGACTTAGTGGCCGCCTGGGATGAGGCGGCTATTGGGGCTTTGAACCGAGTTGTGCCTTTGCGGCCTCTGACCCGGCACCGATCTCACCTGGCTCCTTGGTATACTGAGGAGCTGAGGGAGATGAAGTGCTGGAAAAGACGCCTAGAGAGCAGTTGGAGGGTCAATTGTACTGAATCTGACTGGACACTGGTAAGAGTTCATATTACGAATTACCTAGTGGCAATAAAAGCGGAGAAGAGGAGTTACTTCTCCGCTCCTATTGCGTCATCAGATAATCGCCCAGCCGCCCTGTTTAGGATGACCCACTCCTTGCTACAACAAGGGGTGCAGGAGGACCCCTTGGAGGGTAGAGCTGAGGACTTTGTACAATATCTGTATGACAAAACCGCTCAGATTCGGGAACAGTTGGACTCTAACCCCGAGTGGGTAGATCCAGGGAAGGTGACTGGGGCAGGTCTTGAGAATATTATATGGGAAGAGTTTGACTCTGTGATTCCAGAAAACGTGGACAGGATACTGAGCAGTCTGAGCACAGCCACATGTTTATTGGACCCGTGTCCCTCCTGGCTGGTGCTGGCCTCCCGGGAGGTGACACGAGGTTGCCTCCAGGGGATTAAAAATGCTTCTTTGAGTGAGGGTATCTTCCCCGCCACTTTGAAGGAAGCAGTGGTGAGGCCCCTCCTCAAGAAGCCTTCCCTGGACCCGGCAATGTTGATAAATTTTCGTCCCTTCTTCAACCTTCGCTTCATTGCGAAAGTTGTTGAGAGTGTGGTTGCGTGACAGTTGCCTCAGTACCTGGATGAATCGGCCTATCTAGATCCATTCCAGTCGGGCTTCAGGTCCGGGTACAGCACGGAGACGGCATTGGTCACATTGGTTGATGATCTCTGGAGGGCTAGGGACAGAGGCTGTTCCTCTGTCCTGGTCTTATTAGACCTCTCAGCGGCTTTTGATACCATCGACCATGGTATAATGCTGCGCCGGTTGGAGGCTGGGAGTGGGGGGCACCATGTTACGGTGGCTCTCCTCCTTTCTCTCTGACTGGTCACAGTCAGAGTGACCAGTCAGAGGTGGGGTGACCAGTCAGGGGGGCAGAGGTCGACCCCGAGGCCCCTTGTATGTAGGGTGCCACAAGGGTCAGTCCTCCCACCCCTTCTGTTCAACATTTATGTGAAGCCACTGGGTGAGATCATCCATGGATTTGGGGTGAAGTACCATCAGTATGCTGATGATACTCAGCTGTACATCTCCACCCCAGACCACCCCAACGATGCCCTCGAAGTGATGTCCCGGTGCCTGGAGGCCGTACGGATCTGGATGGGGAGGAACAGACTCAGGCTCAACCCTTCCAAGACCGAGTGGCTGTGGTTTCCGACATCCCAATATAGTCAGTTGACGCCATCTCTGACTATTGGGGGCGAGTCATTGTTCCCCACGGATGGGGCTCGCAACTTGGGCGTCCTCCTGGACTCACGACTGTTTTTAGAAAGGCATATGACAGCCGTGGTCGGGAAGAGTTTTTATCAGGTTCGCCTGATTCGCCAGTTGCGTCCCTTTCTGGATCGGGACTTGTTATGCATGGTCACTCACATCCTCATCACCTCACACCTGGACTACTGTAATGCTCTCTACATGGGGCTCCCCTTGAGGAGCACCCGGAGGCTCCAACTGGTCCAGAATGCGGCTGCCTGGGTGGTGATGGAAGCAACATGGCGCTCCCATGTGACTCCTCTCCTGCGCGAGCTGCACTGGCTCCCAGTGGTCTTCCGGGTCTGTTTCAAGGTTCCGGTTACTACCTTCAAAGCGCTCTATGGCTTAGGACCAGGGTATCTTCGGGACCACCTTGTGCCACCAATACCCTCTCACTGACCAGTCCATTCCCACAGAGAGGGGCTCCTCAGGGTGCCGTCAGCCAAACAGTATCGACTGGTGGCCCCCAGGGAGAGAGCCTTCTCTGTGGGGGCACCTGCCATCTGGAACGAGCTCCACCCTGAGATAAGGATGATACAGGACCTACGTACCTTCCGCCGTGCCCTAAAAACGTTCCTATTTCAACAGGCTGGTCTGGCTTAAACCTTCCCTTTATAATGGGTTCAGACTGCGGCCGCGTGGGGAATTATGGGAGCGACGTGGCGCTCCCACGTGACACCTCTCCTGCGCGAGCTGCACTGGCTCCCGGTGGTCTTCCGGGTGCACTTCAAGGTGTTGGTGACCACCTTTAAAGCGCTCCATGGCTTAGGACCTGGGTACTTGCAGGACCGCCTTCTGCCGCCAATAGCCTCCCACCGGCCAGTACGCTCGCACAGAGAGGGCCTCCTCCGGGTGCTGTCGGCTAGACAGTGTCGGCTGGCGACCCCCAGGGGGAGAGCCTTCTCTGTGGCAGCGCCCGCCCTCTGGAATGACCTACCCCCAGAGATACGTAGGATTCCAGATCTCCGGACCTTTCGTCGGGCCCTTAAAACCACTTATTCCATCTAGCTGGGCTAGCCTGATCCTATCCTCCGTTTTTAAATTTGAATTTAATTTTAAATTGGGTTGTTTTAATTTTCGGCCAAATGATATTTAATAGTTTTTAATTGTTTTTAATTTTTGTGTACTATGTTTTATTCTGGCTGTTCACCGCCCTGAGTCCGCAAGGAGAAGGGCGGTTTATAAATTGAAAAAATAAAATAAAATAAATAAATAAATAATAAATGTTTTGTAAAATTGGAATTTAAATTGTTTCAGCCTAATTATTTAATTTATTTTAAATGTTTTTAATTTTTGTATGTCATTGTATTTTATTTGGCTGTGCACCGCCCTGAGTCCCTTCTGGGAATAGGGCGGTATATAAGTTTGATTAAATAAATAAATACTAAGCTAAATGTGTTTTAGCTCAATGTAATATCAGCATCTAACCATGAATTCTGCAACCTGGTGACCTTCAGATATGCTGTGTTTGCATCTCTCATAATTCTTGGCCACTATGGCCACTTAACTTGGCATTAATTAATTGCAGATTAATTAATCTGCAATCCCATGGCTGCTCCATGGCTTAGGACCAGGGTACTTACGGGACTGCCTTCTGCCGCCAATAGCCTCCCACTGGCCGGTGCGCTCCCACAGAGAGGGCCTCCTCAGGGTGCCATCAGCCAGACAATGGCGGCTGGCGACCCCCAGGGGGAGGGCTTTCTCTGTGGCAGCCCCTACCCTCTGGAACAATCTTCCTCCAGAACTGAGAACAATTGCTGACCTCCGGACTTTTCGTCGGGCCCTAAAAACTTATCTCTTTCAGCTCGCCGGTCTAGCCTGACCCCTGTTGAATTTTTAAGATCTTTTGTATTGTAGGGTTGTGGTATTTTAAATATTTAATTGTTTTAATCTTAGCCAAAGTTTATATGGATTTTTAAAAATTTTTAACTTTTATGTACTGTTTTATCTGGCTGTTCACCGCCCTGAGTCCGCAAGGAGAAGGGCGGTATATAAATCTAATAAATCAAATCAAATCAAATCAAATCCCATTGCATCTGAAAGGTATCAGGTTGGGGGAAATGACAACTTTGTACAATATTCTCATTCTCCCTTCTTTCTACAATTTTCACCTTACAATGAATTATGAATAAAACTTTACTCTGTGAACCCAGGGAATATTTCTCCAGCTTGTCTTAGTATTTAAATGATCCAGGGACTCACTGTTACTTAGAGCATAAGATCCTAATCATGTTTTCATAAAAAGGGACTCAAACTATTATATGATATATCTTTCAGAAACATCCACTATAAAAAAAGGACCTGGTGGCTCAGCAGACTAAAGCATTGTGATTAACATCAGCTGTCTGCAGTTATTGTAAGTTCGAATCTCACCAGGCTCAAGGTTGACTCAGCCTTCCATTCTTTCTAAGGTAGGTAAAATGAGGACCCAGTTTGTGGGGGCAATAAGCTGACTTTGTATAAATATACAAAAGTATGAAGGCTATTGCTTAACGCAGTATAAGCTGCCCTGAGTCTCCGGAAAAGGGCAGCATATAAATCAATTTTTTAAAAGATTAAAAAAAATAAAGAAAGGTATACAGACTAAATCAGTGTTATCGAACCTTTTTCTCGTGGCATGCCAGAAGTGTGTATGTGCATGCGCAACAGCTCGCATGCGTACCAGCACCCATAATTCAATGTGAAACCCCCCCCCACATGATCATGATCCTCCCACGCATGCACCCAACATTGTGCATGCACACCTTGCACATGCGCTTCGCCCCCCCCCAAACCCGTTTTGGGCCTGGAAAGTCATTATTCTGAGGGCAGGCCCTGGCTTCCCTGTCTCCCCATCTGAGAAGGCTTCTGGCATAACCCCAGGCCTCCAGGGAGAGGAAGGAGGGAAGCGGCTGTTCCTGCCTCCGCCACCCCCTTGCCCCCAGCAAAAGCAGTTCTTCTACTGCCGCTTCTCCAGCAGCACCAAGAGCAACTGCTGGGGCAGAGAGGGTTGGGGCAGGCTGTGATGGCAGGCCGTTCTTGCCGGGTAACAGACAGGTTGCTCCTGGAGCAGGCAGGAGGAGAAGCCACCAGCAGGGAGGCGAGCTGCCCCAGGAGGACTGGAGGAGACTGCTGCTCCTCACTCATGGAGATCCACTAGTGGGGAAATGGTCGCGGAAAGCGGTAAGAAATGTGCGAGCCAGGAAGCGGTCATGCTCCCTGGTTGGAGAGGGTTGCACATTCACTCCAGCAAAGGTTTGCACAACCCTCTCCAGCCAGGGAGCATGATCACTTCCTGGCCAGCACACCTTTTACCACGTCCACTTCCCTACCGGTAGACCTCCATGGATGAGAAGCTGCGCTCTCCTCCAGTCCTCCTGGGGCAGTTCGCCTTCCCCCTGGCAGCTCCTCCTTCTCCTGACTGCTCCAAGAGCAGCCTGAGACTCTGCTTTCCTTGGCAAAGCACTTCATCATTGCAGTGCAGGGGACACGCGCGGTGCCAGGGGATCCATGCAGCTCCTATCCCACCCCTCCTCAGCCTCGGACATGCCGCAAGGCTCCAATTCAAGGAGGAGAAGACGGAGGAAGGCAGTGGGAGTCCAAACAGCAGCTACCTTGAGCAAGCCACAGCACTATTATGCAGGCCTCTGAGTGGTTGGAGAAGTGGCAGAAATAGAGCCAGGGCTTCCCGTGTCCCCTGCCCTGCAATAATGAAGTGCTTTGACAAGGAAAGCAGAGATCTGGCATTGCAGGCATAGGAGACTGTGACTGCCGAGCAAGCCCATTCTCTCCTGCTTAGAGAAAACAGCGAGAAAGCAGAGGATGAGGAAGTTGGGAAGCCATGAAACGGGATTGAGGGAAGGGAGGGAATGGATAATTCAAGCAGTATATTGGTCTTTCCATACAACGGAAGGAGCAGCAGACTGGGGCTTCAATTCCTTCCACAGGAGGCCTGGGCCATGCCAGAAGCCCACTCGAGTGGGGAGACAGGGAAGCCCTGGACTGCCTATCCTTGCCACCAACTGCCCTTTGCCCCCAGCAACAATGGTTCTCGTTCTGCCACTTCTCTGGCAGAACCCTTGGACCAGCTGGCGGGGCAGAAGGGGTGGGGGCAAGCTTTGGCAACAGGCTATTCTTGCTGGGTAACAAACAGGCTGATGGAGAAGCCGTCAGCAGGAAGGCGATGCCAGATCTCGCCTCCCATCCAGTTGAGAGACTCTGTTTTCCTTGTCAAAGTGCTTTCCTTGTCAAAGTGCTTCATTATTGCAGGGCAGGGCACACGGGCGGCACCAGGGGCTCCGTGCAGTTACTATCCCATCCCTCCTCAGCCTCAGTCATGCCACAAGATTCCAACTCAAGGCGGAGAAGATGGAGGAAGGGGGGGGAGTTCAAACAGCAGCTACCTCGAGCAAGCCGCACCACTATTACGCAGGGCTCCAAGTGGTTGGAGAAGAGGCAGAAACAGCAGCCAAGGCTGTGCTTTTAGCGGATAAGCAACGCTGCCTTTGCCACGAGGAACTTTGGAGAGAGAGGGTGGGGGCAGGCTGTGGCCATTCTGGCCAGCTAAGAGATAGGCTGCTCCCACAGCGGCAGTGGTTTCCGCATAGCCATTTCCTTGGCAGTGGCAGGAGCAGCTGGCAGGGGAGAGGGGATGGCGGCAGGCTGCAACAGCAGACAGTTCGAGCCAGCTAAGAGGCAATGTTCTTCCTCCTGTCAGCCTCGAGCTCAGCTCTGGGCAGTGTCCAGTCAGCCATACCTGGCCTCCCCCTGCGGCAGCCCACGTGGATCTCAGGCAGTGTAACTTCGGGGTCTTTCTTCATGGTGGCGGTGACAAGGCAATCAGGCAGCCGAGTCATGAGAGCGACTGGTGGCAGCGCTCCTGGTTGGCAAAGGGAGGAATCCCAGGGCTGCATGCGAGCAATGATGGCATGGCCAGTGCGCATGCACACTAAGACGATAAGGCCAGCTGATCGTTGCATGTGCATGTGTACCAGTAATCAGCAGACTAGCTGGCAGGTGCACATGCATGCCCTGGAAACCTGGAAGAAGAATGGGTGATGCTATCTGTGCCAGGCAATATGGCTCTGCGTGCCACTTCCAGCACATGTGCCATAGATTCACCAACATGAGACTAGGTCATAGACAGTATGGGAGACTATGCTGTGTATATTATCTGGTTAGAACCACTTGTGTTCTTGATGGTGTGTGTGTGTGTGTGTGTGTGTGTATGATAGTTCACAGGTAATTCTTCTTACCAATAGAAGAGAATATTTGTAGCTCAGAGTTGAACTGTGAAATTCTTGGTGTTCTCTGATCTTTGTTGTTTTCTTAGACATTTCATTACCAAACTAGATAATCTTATTCCTGTATTTTTCTTAATTCTTAATTCACCACTTTTATCTCCTGCATGGCCTGGGAAGCTCTGCTAAATTTATTGGCTTTCCATTCAAGAAGCATGGGTACAGAGTAAGTTATAAAGTCAAGTTTCCATCAAGTGGAGCTACTGACTCAAAAATGCATCTATGAAGTTTTCTTGGCAACACTATGGAAGAAGTATGTATTGCTTTCTTTGGGGGTATTTTTTAACTTCATGGTCTGGCTAACTATTTCCCTAGATCTCCCTGGCAGTTTCCCCTCCCAATAGCAACCAAATCCAATACTGCCAGTGGCGGGATTCATCTGCTTCGCACTAGTTCAGGAGAACCATTAGCTAACTTTCTGAGCAGTTCAGCAAACCAGCTGTTGGAAGAAACAGCCTTTTGTTTTTCCCACCTTACAGAGTTAATCCTGTCAGTAAGGCAGGAAAGAGACATTCTGGTGTGCCTCTGTGTGTTGTTTCTAGTCTAATCCTTATCTTTATTGCCCTGCTTAAGTGTTTTCAGAAACTGCCTCTACAGTTAAGCCTTGTTACATTGTAACAACTAATGATTCTTGGCAGTACACTCAGACTTTCTCTAACCTGAAAACTTCTTCAGAGAGTGTTTTGTTTTTGTTTTTACTTTGCTGATACTTTGCTTTTCTTTGTTTTATTAGGGGCTTGACTTTCTTAAAGGGGAAGGGTTGTTTGAAGCTTTTTACACAGTTTTACTGGTTCCTGGCACTATCCAGGATGCGAGCTTGGCACTTGTCTGATTTTTTTACTGCCTTTCTGGGGGCATGTGATTTTCCTTAAATCTGGATGATTTCCTTAGGATATCTTGTGAGGTGAGTGAGACCAGCTGGTATCTTTATGTGGTGCAAATGGATCTAAGGATTGCTTTGTCCTGGGTGGGAAAGGGTGCTTTGTCAATTCACTGAGCACAGGAGTCTCTTGTCTATGGGGATTCTTCAGTTATCCAGATCATGGTTGTCCCAAAGGTGCTTTTTTCAAGAGGCAACTAGACTTTCTTGGTTTCGAGAAAGTCCAGTTGCCTCTTGAAAAAGAACCTTTGGGACAGGAGTCTCCTTCATTGCTTTGGAGTGGCCAAGGCACATGATTGCTCACTGATAGCAAGATTTTAAAAAATAGGAGGTAAGGGTGTGGATGCTCCTTCCAATTCATTTTAGTTTTCTGTCATGATAATAAGGCTTAGTAACATGGCACCAGGCTTGAAGTTTATTTAGATATCGGTGGCATGTACTAATTTTGTGATCCTAGCAAGCTTGGGAGGGCAGAGACTTGAACCTGGGTCCCCTAAATATTTTGTTAATTGTCTTTTTAGCTTGGCATTTTGTAGCCCAATTATGCCCACCCACTTTCTGAAGAGCTTAAATAACCTCTCTGCTAAAGGGTTTCACTCTATGAGCAAGAGTAACTTGGCTGCTGATAGTTATTATTGCATTTTAACTATTTTAATTCCTCAAAGTGCTCTGGCATCCTGCCTGATTTGTAGCTCTGGATTGCACATATTGCTGATGAAAAGGAAGGTATTTGGACAAAATGGTTTAGGTTTCCGTGATGGCTATGACTGTCATTGATCTTCAGTGTGTATTTCCCCCATTTTTAATCTAATGATTGGAATCATATTTAGGGCAGCTTTTTGCACGCAAAGAAGGTTTTTGTATTTTTTGTACAGGTAATCCTTGATTTTCAACACTCCATTTAACGAACAAGTTACAATGGCACTGAAAAAGTGCCTTATGACTATTTTTCACACTTATGACTGTTGCAGCATCCCCATGGTCACGAGAGGCTGGGCGAGGCGAAGTGCCCCTCAATGTGAGTGATGTTGAGTTGGCCACACCCACCCAGTCACATGACCATCCTGCCATGCCTACCAAGCCAGTCATTAGGGCAGAGAACTGGCTGTTAAATTATTTGAATCCTACTACTGAATACTGCTTAGCCTTGAAGTCCCAAAAAGATCAGACAGTTGCTACCATTTCAATGGACACTGAACTGAGAATTGGCTCTCACCATTCAAACATATACCTTCCACCTGACCTTCCCTTGTTACTCTAGTTTGACCGCATATCCTGTGGAGTATTAAGAGTTTGATATTTTCATTCCTTCTTGATAATTATATCAGAATTAACACAAATCAAGCAAATCCTCCTCACATCTGTTTGTAGAAGCAAAGTAATTCATTCCAGAACCTTATCAAATCAGCTCATTTTATTATTTAATTAGGCAGGCAGGGTGCACAAGTAGTGTGCTAATGAAGGTTAACAATTCTTCTGTTTTGCATGTTTTACTGAGGCCTACACAGAATATAAATGGAAAAAAAGCAGCATTATAAAAATAGGGATCTTGCAGCAAGTTTTTAATCACAACCTGCTTCAAGGTTCAGTCAATGTTCTTTAGTTATAACTCAAATTTCATCTACACAAAGATAATGTATGTCTCCTTTTTGTTATAGATAACAAAATGATAACAGACAATACCATTTTTCCAGCAAGATAGCATTCTGACACATATACTATATTTTTGTTAAACTAAGACTATAATAAAGCTTATTGATACATATATATATCTTTTTCATTTAAAGATAGATATAGATAGATGAGGGTGGGCAGTGATATGATAGATGGAAAGATAGAAAGATAGATAGAAAAATAGATATGTTAGTCTTAATTAAAATAATAGTGAAAATAGTACTCCCCCCAAATATCACAGAGAGCATATATCTGTGATGGCAAACCTATGGCACGGGTGCCACAGGTAGCACGTGGAGCCATATTGGTGGGCACGTGAGTGTTGCCCTAGCTCAGCTCCAGTGCGCATGTGCGCACCAGCCAACTGATTTTTAGGCCTTCCGGTCCCACCGGAAATCGGGAAACTGGCTGTTTCCAGCCTCTCGGGGGGGGGGGGGGAATGGGGAAGGCTGTTTTTGCCCTCCCCAGGCTCCTAAAAAGCCTCTGGAGCTTGGAGAGGGGGGAAAACAGGGCCTACAGAGCCCCCCGTGCCATCGTGTACCAAAAGCAGGGGGAAGTGTGGGGGGGGTCATGTGCACATGTGCGGGAGGATAGGTGACATTGAGTTATGGATGTGGGCACACGCACCCGTGACCCCCCACACTCCCCCCACTTTTGGCACGCAACGGCAAAAAGGTTAGCCATCACTGGCATATATTGATTTTACAAGTAACACTTGTTTAACAACCACAATTGGGACCAATAACTCCATCAGAAGGGCTGCAGTTGCTAGGCAGAAAATTATATGATTGCAACTGGTTTAATGACATCACTTCCAATTCAGTTGTTAAGCAGATCACCATAGTTATTAAGCAAGACATCATGTGACTGCAACTTGTGATTTTACTTCCATATTGTCCATTACGTCTGTCAAGAGCTGGTTGTGAAGCACACCAATGGTGATCATGTGACTGTGGAATGCATGTATTGTAAATGCTGTAATTGTATTATGATTGCAAAGTTCTCAGATAGCAATCGTGTAATCAAGAGACACTACCATTAAGGGTTGATCACAAGGCTGTTTTACATGCCATTATAATTTTGAATAGTTGCTAAAATGAGGCAAAATGAGTTGGTATGCAAGGACTATTTCTACTTCCCAAATGCATTATAGTCCAGTTCAAACATAGGATCTTTTTAAAATTGTGATTGAATTATACTGCTTTCCTTTTCCATTTGATAATGTTGGATGGAATGAAAAAAGATGGAAGATCAGATATCAAGAAAATATTGGGTGAATGACAACATGGTCTGGATATCCCCATGAATGAAAGAAAGGATATGGATGTCCCATAAGAAGTGAGAAAATCATGGTGGCTGTACATTAACATCTAATAGAGGAAAATAGTAATACCAGTATAAAAAACAATTGATTTTCACATTTTATTTACACTGAGACCATATGCACCAAAGACAAATTCCTTGTATGTCCAATCTCACTTGGCCAATAAGGAATCCTATCCTATCCTATCCTATCCTATCCTATCCTATCCTATCCTATCCTATCCTATCCTATCCTATCCTATCCTATCCTATCCTATCCTATCCTATCCTATCCTATCTTTATATTCCAGATCCAGCAATGACTTCTTATAGGTCCGTGATGGCAAACCTATGGCATGGGTGCCACAGGTGGCACACGGAGCCATATCTGTGGGCACGCGAGCGTTGCCGTACCTCAGTCCAGTATGCATGTGTGTGCTGGCCAGTTGATTTTCAGGCCTTCCGGGCCCACTGGAAGTCAGTTTCCAGGCCTCTGGAGGGTCTCGGGTGGGAGGGAGGCTGTTTTCGCCTTCCCCAGGCTCCTAGAAAGGCTCTGGAGCCTGGGAAGAGCAAAAAAATGGGCCTACCGGGCCCACTGGGCCATCACGTGCCAAAAGCGGGGGAGAGCGGGGGGGTCATGTGTGCATGCTTGGGGGGACGGGGCACATTATGGGTGTGGGCGCGCATGCATGCAATCACCCCCCACTACCCCTGCTTTTGGCACGTGATGGCAAAAAGGTTAGCCATCACTGTTATAGGTTATTGGATAATTTGTTGGGGGAATTGGCCAGATTTTCTCTCACTCATGAACCTGAAAGTAGATATGGCTTTGTAACATTTTCTCAGTTAACCAATCTCATAAATTCAATGTGATTGTATTAACTGAACTATTTTGAAGAAGTATTTAATAATACCATGTGTTTGGTCGACAAGTGAATGCATGACAGTGCCATCTGAAAGCATTTGCCTAAACAATTTCTAAAATGATGATGCCAGAACAAAATAACTTCAAGGGTTTTGAGGATTGTTCTGTAAATGAAAAATCAGTTGAGTCATACTTATTGTGATACCTAAGACAAATAAATAGCCTGTTCCCAAATTATTAAATGTTGCCAACTTGTGACTTCGTTGACATAATCAATAAGAAAGGCTTTCTCACCAACTCATTTCTAACTGATTATAAGAGTCTTCCAGAGAATTGGAACATTCTCCAACATTCTTAATTCATCAGTGGGAAAATACTCCTCGAATCAACCAATAGAGGAAGATTAGATCCTCCGTACCAGTGGTGGGTTTCAAAACTTTTTACTACCAGTTCTGTCAGTATGGCTTGGTGGGCATGCAGGGGAAGTATACTGTAAAAATTCCATTCTCACCCCAATCAAGGGGAAGGATACTGTAAAATCTCCATTTCCTTCCCAATCCAGGGGAAGTTACTGCAAAATCCCCATTTCCTCCCAATCAGCTGGGACTTGGGAAGCAGAGAATAGATGGGGTGGGACCAATCAGAATTTTTACTATTGGTTCTCTGAACTACTCAAAATATCCCTACTGGTTCTCCAGAACTGGTCACAACCTGCTGAAACCCACCTCTGCTCCGCACCCTGTGTCATTAAAGAAAAGGCGGGGCTTAGCAGATCTAAATCCTTCTTGCTAGTCAAGTTAATACCTAATTTCCCCTCCCAGCATATTCTTGTCTATCCTTTGATGTCCATGAGTGCAACAGATCTAAAGCAACCACGGCTCTTGATTTGGTCTAATCAGTTTCTAATACATGTCTTAAACTTCCAGTTATGAGAGTTGCCATCCAATACTTCCTCACAGAGTAGAAACCTTGCACTAAAAAATATTCAGGATTCTAGGATGAAAGGTTTAGGTTTAGGTTTTATTGCATTTATATACCGCCCTTCTCTTGAATGGGACTCAGGGCGGTTTACAGCCATATTAAATCACATATGAAAATTAAAACTAATAAAATAATTAAACTATTTGGCCATAAAATTTAAAACCCCTACTAAAAACTCTTTTAAAAATTTAACACAGATTTAAGTCAGACCAGCTTGATGAAACAACAGAGTCTTCAGGGCTCGTCGGAAGGCGCTGAGGTAATTTAATATAGCATGAGGCACCCAATATATGAACACAAAATAAGTTCCCTCTCTGAAATGCAGAGTCTGCTGACAAGGATAAATATTATCCACAATCTGAGTTTGACAGTGGTAGCATTTTCTTTCCCAAAGGAATGATCAGGAGAGAACTTTAACCTCTACTATATAAATATAGGTAGTTGATTCCTTGGAATGAAAATGCTACATTCAAAGTGAAATGAATTGTTCTCTATTAGCTAGTTCTTCATGATTTCAGGAGCAGGTTGTAGATTAATCTTGTTACAAGGCTGGAATTTCTGTTGGAAAGTTAGGGGAAACTCTCTTTAAGAAAGCTTTTTAGTTTACTTTAAAAACCAAAAAAGAGAAAGGTAAAACCAAAAAATAATCTTCCCCAAAAACCACAAACAAAGGGAAAAGGAAGCAAAAGCATGTAAATCATTCAGCCCAATTTTTAAGCATGTTATTAAAACTGATAAATCTTTTAATTACATTGATAGAGCTAAACATATATTGTTGATCCAAGGTTGTAAATCTGAGAGGTCACACTATCTTTTTGACACTGAAGATGAATCTTTATTCCTGTGCTCCATGCTCAGCAGATCTACAATCTTCGTACAATGATAAATTACATTTTTTCCATACACAATTCAGAAGCATATTTTGATTTTTACTTTGTAACAATATATTGACAAATGTATGGATATTAAATCAAACCAGAACAATGTGTTTCTACAAACATTACTATTATTATGATTATTATTATTGTGGTTTGTTACACAGTCAGCCAGATGTTTAGATGGGCTTTGGCATTTTTATCACCAATTGAGACCTTCCCATGGACTTGGGATAGGCAAATGTTGATTGATGGTGTTAAAAGTATTGTCCCAATATGTAAGCTGTGCCAAGATACCGTTTACAATTGACTAATGATGATTTTGTCAATGTCGTAGCACACTAGATGTTTTGGGATTGCACCCAAGCATGTTACTATTGTTACAACAATCTCTGTTATTATTATTGCCTCCAAGTCATTCTCAATTCCTTGCATATGCCCGGACAACTCTGCATTTTTCTTGGCAAGATTTTCAGAAGAGGTTGCCATTGCCTTCTTCCCAGGGCTGATAGAAAGTGACTGGCCAAAGGTCACCCTGTTGGCTTAATATTATTTAAGTCCCTTAGCCAAGTATTAATGAAACAGAATATTTGAACTTTGAATTCCAGAGTTCTTGCAAACACAGGCATTGGTGGCAGAGCAGGGAGGAAGAATTGTCAAAAGCACACATCAAGATACAAGCCATATAAATTGCATATAAACATATGCTCAAATGTGAAATACAAGTAGCTGGGATTTCCATTGTGAAACATATTTCATCCTTTTTTTGATCATCACAACTCATATATTTGCAAATATACATCTAAAGGAAAATTTCCTAATGGTAAGAACATTTGACAGTGGAACCAACTACCTGAAGAGCTGACAGTGTCCCTTCCCTAGAAGTTGTCCAATAGAGACTGTTTAGGTATTTGTCAAGGGACCTTTAATTTGGATTTCTTCAGTGAAGAAGGATTCCATTCATTTAACTTCGTAAATCTACAAGCAGGAAAGAATATGCAGCTACCAGTTGTTACTCTTATTACACTCTCAGCTTTAGGCTGTAATGACCTTAGCTGATCTTGAAAAGCTGAACAGAATCAGGCCTGATTATCCAGGAACTATCAATCTGTAGGCAAGACTGGAACTGAAATCCCAGATTGGCTTCATATTCTAACAAGGCAGCCAAAGGAAGACGATTTAGCTGGCATATAGTCAAAACTCTTTTCAACTGATAGATTTGATACGTAAAAGTACCTTGGGATCTGATTAAACTAGATGGGCAAATTCTTATTAATGACAAATTGCAGTTCCATCCAACACCTTCCTTTCTATAATTCCAAAATTAATACATTTATCATTTGGGATGGTGGAAAAAGCTCAGGATTCCACTGTTTTTTTTAAACTGAGAATTCAGCCACAGTTTGCACAGTTTACACTTACACTCCTGACTTTTAAACACAATCCCAGATAATCCCTGTAGTCATGCCCTGAAGATGCAGCAAAGCTTTAGTAATCTGATAGTCTAGGCTAGCAGAGAAAGAAAAATCTGAATCTTCTCAACAGGCCCCTCAGAACTTGGCTCTTCTTGCAAATGTGTATGATGATGTCCCAACAAACTTAATTCAGATGTTCAATGGGGTCTATGATCAGAGAGTCTGTTTAGAAAGAACTGGGCTAAGAAAGCCTTATTTCAGGACAGTTCTTGTGGCCATTGAATAAGTTTTGGACAGTCCTTAAACCTCATTATATTGAACTGTAATTTACTGCTATCCAGGAAGCAGAACATATTCAAGCTTTTGCCAATCCTAACCTCAACTGTACTGCTTCCTATTAAGGTCATACCACTGGATTGGTTCTGCAATAGTTTAACTAGAATTATTCATCAAAAAGGCTTTTGAGTAATATTCTCTGGCGGGTGGGGGGGGGGACAGCAATTTTTTTTCTTATATGGTGATAGGCCATATAAGAAAAACCATTAAGGGTAAACAATAAAGATGACAACAAAAAATCCTGCTTTGTTTATCAGCTGTTGGCCTAGCAAAAAAACATCAGGATTCCGATACAACTTTTTAGGAATTTCTATAATACAGATTTTTAATCTGCCCTAGCCAGAGAGATCAGATATACCATACAGTATATAAAAAGGGATAGGTGGGATCATAAAGTGGATCTTATTGATGTTTTACTATCTCTATGGATGTTCTTAATTCTTTTTGGCAATACTATTGTTTGAAGATTATATTATACAAATAAGATCAATTTATTTTTATTTATTTTAATCTTGATTAAATAAATAGATACAAACTCGTAGTAAACCAATCCAAACTAAACTGCAGAAAATACGACTTCAGAAACAGAGTTGTCAATGTCTGGAATACACTATCTGACTCTGTGGTTTCTTCCCCAAATCCCCAAAATTTTAACCTTAGACTGTCTACTATAGACCCCCCCCCCCATTCCTAAGAGGTCTGTAAGGAGTGTGCATAAGCACACCAGCGTCCCTACCGTCCCTGTCCTAATGTTTTCTTTTATCCGTATCCTTTTCATGTATTTATAATTATGTTTACACTTATTTTTTTTTATTTTTTTTTTATTTGATTTATATGCCGCCCTTCTCCGGAGACTCAGGGCGGCTTACAATGCGTTAAGCAATAGCCTTCATACTTTTGTATATTTATACAAAGTCAGCTTATTGCCCCCACAAACTGGGTCCTCAATTTACCCACCTTAGAAAGGATGGAAGGCTGAGTCGACCTTGACTTATATCTGTCATAAAATACATACTTGACAAAATATAAATAAATAAATATAAATAAATATTTATAATAAATAAATAAATAAATATTCTTTCCTCTTCCTCCCACAATCTTTAGATCCTTCCAGCAAAGTTCTAAGATCTGCTTCTTCGTATTTTCTTTGTTTCTTCTCTCAAAATCCTTGGTATCTTTATAAAGCCCTTTTCATAATTCCAATAGAAAGAAATATCCATGTCGCTGTTCATAGTCTTACTGTCTCTTCCCACTGAAATTTTTGCTGCTTCAGCAAATTCCTTTTGTAAATGTAGAGAAATGATCCACATTACTTGTCTGGTTTAATGTTTATGTGTACTTTTTAAATGATCCTATCATGATCCAGATTCATTTGTAAATCCATTATCACTTTATCATAGGCTTTTTAATCTACCTTTAAATCAATTTCTGTTTTATTCAGTATGGCTTGATTCTCTTCAATGATACCTTTTAATTTATCTATAATAGTAAATAACTTCAAAATTTCCTAAACCTATTCTTCATAAATCCCTCTTAAAATAGCCAGTTCTTAATCTGTTTAAAACTTTCTAAAGTCAATATAAACCATCCTTATATATTCTGCTCCAAAATGATTTGCAAATCTTTAAACCTGTAGTTAAAATTTTTGTAGAGCATTGAAGCAAACTTGGTGATTTCAATCACTGAAATTGAAATGACCGAACAGAGATTTGGCAATCTGAAAATTCCCACTGTTTAAGAAGCAAGAAAAAAGAAAATGAAAAGAATCCAAGGTGATTAAGGTGAGCCAAGGTGAGCCTAGGTCAATATAAGCTTGATGAAATCCCATGTTTCCAGTTGATTGCAAACCAATTACCAAGAATACACTTCCTGCCAAAAACAGTTGTCTGGAGTTTATGTGAGTAATCTTGAGATATCTCCTTTAGATTTAGATGGACACAATCCAGCACTCAGGTATTGTTTTTAGCCACAATATTGTCCCTCTATTCCCAAAACATCAGTTTACCATGGTGCTTACTAGAAGTGAATATCTAAGATCCTAATTAAATTTTAATAGCGCAGTATTCCTAAAATTTGTGGAATAAAATGCCTAAATGTTCTATCACTAGAGTTTGTGGACAATACATTTTTCATCAATATATGTTTTATCTACTTATTCAGAGACTCTAAAAGTGCAGTCTCTGAGAAGATAACATTATTTCCATACCCACATATATCAATAAGTATAAAAGCACACACGAGATTGATAACTGTTAAAATGATTTAACATCTGGGGTTGTTTTAAAGGGAAGGCTGGGAGGAAACCTGCTACTTAGGAGAATAAAAATGTACATATATTTTTTAAAATCCTGCTGGGATTCAATCAACCACCTCAGTTAGGCTAAACAAAGTTCATAACCACTATGCTACTTCAGCAATGCTGATAAGGAAGTTATAATACCTATTATAGTATATGATTAAAATGCACATAAATTGTATATACATGTTATGTACAATTTATATCTAAATTGAAGATGGGGCCATACTTTGCAAAGTAGCCAAGGAACTGGTAGAGGTAGCCCACAGTGAATAGAACTCACTATTCCAAAAGGTCAGGAGCATTCATGATGATGTAATAGGGAAAATGTACTTCTGAAACCTTGCAGGAAAATGTGCCTTGAAGTTGCTTTGACAATGAATGAGGAATTAATAGAAGACACCATCCATTTCTGCCATTCAGAATAAAATAAAATAAAAGGATATAGTTATACTAAATAAACCAAATTATAGTATATTTTCACTTACTTATTTAGCATAGTCCTATGTCTTCTTGAAAGTGGCATACAATTGTGTGAAGCATTTTTAATGACTAGACAGTGTTCCTTTTTAAAATAATGAAGTCTGCCTGCAAATATTGTAGAATACACTGTGAGAGAACAAATATTTTTAGCAATACAGAAGCTTATTCTAATTTTATCTCAGAAACATTAATGGTACCTAGTTCATTTTCTTAGGAATAAAATGAGATTCTAATTCTCTGAATGGATATCTGGTTTTGATAGTAATTTCATCTTTCTACAAAACTAGTTTTCTAATAGCAAATATTTTAGATTTAGATTTATGAAATTGCTAAACTGGATGTAAAAGTTCTAATCAGTGATCTGATAAAATGCACTGTTTTCCAAAACCTATTTTTTTTCTCATTAGAGTTAGTTTATCTAGATGCTATATGTTGCTCCAGAAGCAGCTTTGAGTCTCCCTATTATTATTGGTGCAGATATTTCTATGCTGAATAGAAAGCACTAGAATGACATGAGAAGATACGAAAAAATCTCTCTCCTCCAATCAGCCTTAACCTGATACAGTTCAGATGTGTTACACTTCTACTCTCATAATTTCCACCCTAAACCCCCCACCCCCAGGAGTTTAAGAAAGTAAAAATACTCATCTTTGAAGTTTGTCCTTTTAGGGACTAGTCCTACAGGTGAAGTCATGCAAAATTTCAAACAATGTATATTAATTCAATAGACAAGTTCTCTTATTTATTTGTGTTAATAACTTTTTAAAAAATGTTATGACTGCAATGATATTGTAATTATTTAGATTGCTTAGTAATTAAATTTTTGGGAAATTGATCGTACATAAAAATATAAAATGTAAATCCTAGAACCCCATCATATTTTACTACCAAAAAACAATTTTTTTAAAAAAAAAATAGCATTAACTATACTGTTACTTTCCACTGTAATTTTTCTGAAATACTTTCCTCCAACATTTTACATCTTTGGTGTATCGAAAAACATTATTAATCCAAACTATATATTTAATTGTTTAAAATATGGGCAACACTGGATATTAATTAGGGAGAGGAAGAAGGAGGGGGAGAGGGAGAGATTAAAGGGCATTAAATATTTCCTTGCATGTTAGAGAAACCTGCAAAACATTTGAAGCTTTACTAAATGCAACTGAGCATACGTTTATCTTTCTCTTAAATAAAATCTATTCCTCTCCCCTTTAAATATAGTTGGTTAGCAGCAGCTATGGATAAGTCCTACTTTATGCTGCACATCTGGAAATCAGGAAATCAAGTTTGAAACTTACTGTTATGAAGATGACAGTGGGGGGGGGGGGGGGGGTTGGGGTGGAAATCCAAAGGTTTAATGAAGCTGGCTGGGATTGGGTGTCTAAGGTGGCGCAGTGAAGCAGAAATGCAAACACATTATCACCTGAGAACTCGCTCCAATTTCACACCAATTAAGAAGGAATGAGAGGAGAGGGCTGCCCCACTAAAGAGATGATGGCTGATAAATGTCAGAGTGGGCTCAGGGACACATCTCCGGAGGCTGAAATGTGACTTTGAGATAACTTCGCTCCAAAGCTGGTTGTTGTTTAAAAAAAAAAACTTTGGAGACGGGATGTCATTACCTGAGCCTTCCCTTCCCCCCCATGGGTGATATTAAAAGAGGTTTCACAGTTCCAGACACATCCTGGAAAGGAAGCAGAAGACAATGTTTTTGAGTTACTTTTGATGTACATAGGAGGATTCACGCAAAGGTTTTTTTCAGAGCCTGATCCTGACATATCCTTTAGTCCCTCAACATGTGGGACACAACATTAGGAGTGGATATGGGATTTAGGGGGGTTCTAACTATAATAGTTAAAAGGTTTCTCCCTCACTTAAAAGTTCAGGACACAAAGAAATTTAATAACATTGTTTCTAAACAAAGAATACCGAACATTGTGTGCCGTGTAAATTACTTTATCTATTGTTTCCCTGTGGTTTGATGCCTTACAGAATTTATAGGTGAAGAGGCTTAACAATAGGATATCCCTTCTATCAGAAAGATCTTGATCCCACATTATGTGTTTTTTCAATGTACAAACTTCTGTTCTTCACTTGCCCATTAGGTAACCATTTATCAATTTCTCCCTCTATTTTACAACATTGCCATATAATTGGTAGCATTGTAGCCTTCCCTATTTTTTTTTTCTCTTGAGAACAGCAGAAAATTATACAAAAGTATGAAGGCTATTGCTTAACGCATTGTAAGCTGCCCTGAGTCTCTGGAGAAGGGCGGCATATAAATCTAATTTTAAAAAAAATACTTAAAATTTTAGCAACTGGCATTTAAGAAATTCAAAACAAGCAGGATTTTTTCTTCTTGAGGAAAACCAAGACCACGGTATTATTTTTAGAGTTAGAAATTAAAAGTGTCAAATAAATGCTATTGGCAATATTTAAAAAAAATAGGGCTGCTGTCCTTTTTTCTTGGTAGAATATTCCAAATTCAAGAGTTAAGAGGAAAAACTCAAACTTCTGTACTCAATTTTTAGAATTTTTGCCTGTTACAAAGAGATGTATTTTATGAATGATCAACTACTGCATTTATGTTACACATAGCCTTGGTGATTATATGAAAGACAAATTACACCAGTGGTGGGTTTCAAAATTTTGTGGTTCTGTGGGTGTGGCATGCCTTGATGGGCATGGCATGGCTTGGTGGATGTGGCTTGGTGGGCATGGCAGGGGAAGGATATTATAAAATCTCCATTACCACCCCATTCCAGAGGAAGGATACTGTAAAATCTCCATTTCCTCCCGATCAGCTGGGACTCGGGAGGCAGAGAATAGATGGGGGCATGGCCACTCAGAGGTGGCATTTACCAGTTCTCCGAACTACTCAAAATTTCTGCTACCGGTTCTCCAGAACTGGTCAGAACCTGCTGAAACCCACCTCTGAACTACACCAATCCATCAAAAACTCATAAAACTTTTGGTTCCTTACAAAATCAGTCCTCTCTCTCAGACTTCTTCTAGGGCTGACACTCATTGTCCAGTGAAGTGGATTTGTAATGGAAAGAAAAGTATTTTGGGGCACAGGAAGAAGAGCCACAACCAAGACAAAAGTCAGATAAAAGAAATCTAGGTTTCGGTAGGAAATATAATTTAAGAAAGCATCTCAGATAGGACCCGTCCTCACAAAGATAAAGGGTGGTGTGGGGTGGGGAAGCATATTTAGAGTTGCAAGATTTTGTTCCTGTAATATTAAAATAAAAATGGTATTAATACTAAATTAATACTAAAAATTAATACTAAAAATTAGTATTCATAATTTTGGTTTCATAAGTCCAGTATACCTTAAAGGGCTGACAGGATTGGATAGTTCATCCTGGCTAAACAGGATGCCCCTCCCAGGGGTGAAATCCAGCAGGTTCTGACAGGTTCTGGAGAACCGGTAGCAGAAATTTTGAGCAGTTCGGAGAACCAGCAAATACCACCTCTGGTTGGCCCCAGAGTGGGTGGGAATGGAGATTTTGCAGTATCCTTACCCTGCCATGCCCACCAAGCCACACCCACCAAGCCATGCCCACAGAACTGGTAGTAAAAACAATTGGATTTCACCACTGGCCTCTCCCCTAACTCTTACCCCTCCCCTCCACACACACACGACTTCCCTATTCTGTTTCATATTGCCCAGCTCAGGGAAAGATACTCAAATGAAATTCAACCAACACGAAGCTCTCATTTGTTTTCCTGCTTATTGTGTTTCCTTGAGGAACATTGAGGAACATTGTTGCTTGCAATTTTTAACCCTAATCCTAACTCTAACCCTAACCCTAACCTTTTTAAATTTCAGATCAAAGCTGATTCCCGACTGATCTGAATAAAAACTAACAGTTTATCCCTTATGCCTCTATCTCATGACACATGAACAATCCCACTCCAATCTTATGTCAGATCCATAGCGTGAACCCAAAGGAAAATGTCCAGAAAAACATATGAACAAATTAATGGAAGGCTTAGGGGTAAGGGCTTCTCCTATCATTGTCCTGCAAAATATTTTTGTGATCTGCAAGTCAAAATAGTGCAAGAAATCCATAGGCTGTGTCTCAAATACATTGGAAATGGGTTACAGATGCAGACGTGACATTGTTCAAAGTGTTAATAAATAAAGATGGTAAATAAAAGACCAAAGACTTTTGTTATATTTTCTGGTTTCTTACTTTGTAGAGTGTTGCAACAAATGAAGATGAAGTTTTCCCCTAATGAACATTTCTTTCTTTAAAATAATCTTCACATATTTTTGTTAGCCATTACCAATAATTAAATTAAAATAAATTTTAATTTAGTTTAATTTAATAATTAAAAATAAATGGCTGGGGTTGTAGAAGTAAGTAGTCTTCACTGGAACATTAAAGTAGTTGAGACTGGAACATCCTTAACGATAAAATGTTAAGGAAGTGTGGACAGAAAGTGTCCACATTTAACCCATGAAAGGTGAATGTTGGCTGCAAAGTTAAGTGCTTCCCATATACACACATTTCATTCATCTGATATCTCTCCCTATCGCCGATGAAGGGCAGGAATTTCACTTGTGTTGCTTTGCATTTTTTATATTTGTGGATCTGAGTAAACCCATTGGGTTGTTTATTTCGTGTGTAATGATAATCACAGTCACACATAATTCTTTCCGGTTATTTCATGTCCCTTGGAGAAGCCTGGAGATCCCAACTACAATTTTGTTACAGCTGGACATAGTGTAGGAAGCTAACCTAATTGTACCAATTTTGGAAGCAAAGACTAAGAAATATAGCCTATCTATTAAGAAAAGAAAGCAAGAATTTAGTTTGTGGCACCAGTTGTAATAGAATCACCATTCAAATTAGACTAGTCCTGCCTAAACAGAATTTACAAAGTGGATATATTGTCCCTATGTTTTGGATATCCGGCTTGCTCATATGTAAGAATCTTTAGCTGGATGAGTCATGGATACTGGGCAATATTAGTTTTACATTCTGGAGTTCATCACACTGTGGAAGGCCAGCCCCTTAGGAAAAATGCCACTGAATTCTATGAGGCCTACAGCGAAATATATGTTCAAAGAGCAAGGGCTGTAGTTAACTAAGATTATTTTTCAAAATTGAAGAAAGGGTAGTAATGCTGGCAACAAATAAGCTCTTTATGCTAATTTGTGATCATAAGCTGATAGAACAAGAGAATCACCAAAGCCTATAGGTTATGCAGTTCAAGCCAGTGAGTGTGCAGATAAATGTGAGTTGCCCAAACAACAAGGGATTGGCAGGGAGGCTGTACAGAGAAATCATTAATTGGAGAAGTAAATTAACTGAAAAGATCCGTGTTGCAACAGAGAAAGACTCTAGGGTTTTGTTTTGTTTTTTACAATGGATAATCACTTGGATAAACTGAGCACAAACTTTTTATTTCCTTAATAATAATGATAAAAAAATACAAACCTCTCCTGCATTTAAAAAATGGAGGGAATAAATAAAATAGCCAAGCTTTGTAGTTGCAATTTGCTGGAAGGCATTCCTAAATGTATTAATGATAATGAAATGTCTTGTGTTTCTCTTTTAAATGGTGCTCTTTCAGGCTGTAATTAAATACAGACACCCAGCCCTCCCTGTCTGCAGGTGGGGGGGGGGAGAACAGCAGAGGTGGATCCCCTAAAGGGCTCAATTGCATGATGAGAATAACTGGAGGGGCATCAGGGTACTAACTAAGACCAGAATGCAGTATGGCTATAGCCAGCCAGCCAAAATTCTTCTCCTTCAAAAGAGCAGCCATTGGTTAGAATACTCTGACTGGGGTGTGTAATATGTGCATCCCTAGGAAGGATAGGGATTTCATACAAATAACAAAACAATGAACCTAAAAACAAAATCAAGACATTAAGAGCAGCTTGGCCAAAATTTTAAGTAGCCAGGAGCACAGGTGTTTTCATCTGTACTTCCAACAAAAGGTCAATATCCAATGAGGGAACAAAGAAATAAACCACTGGTTTAAGGGTTGGTGCCATTAAGAAAATTTTGGATTCTGAGACCATCGTCTGCATTACCTACATGAAGGGCTTTTAGCAAGGGCTTCAGATAGCTCAACAGGCTAATAGCCTGTTATTAACATTCAGCTGTCTGCAATTATTGCAAGTTCGAGGCTTAAGGTTGACTCAGCCTTCCATCCTTTCTAAGGTAGGTAAATTGAGGACCCAGTTTGTTGGGGCAATAAGCTGACTTTGTATAAAAAAGATACAAAAGTATGAAGGCTATTGCTTAACGCATTGTAAGCCGCCCTGAGTCTCCAGAGAAGGGCGGCAAATAAATCTAATTTAAAAAGAGGGGGGGATGGGTTGCACCTCACAAGAACTAGGAATAATGTAATTGGAAAACAACTGGCTTAGCTTATCTGAAGGACTTTAAACTAAAAACTGAGGGGTGTTTGTGAGCAATATTTAGTATCTTTAGGATCTAATCCTAAACATAACCCCCAAGATAGCCAATCAAATGAGGAGGTAGAGAATGATGAGAAGGAAAAAAAAACTCAGATACAAATTAGGAGATGTAGGAAGTGTACCCAGGGTCAGCCATGAAGGTTTCAGATGCCTATACACTAACACTCAAAGTCTGGGGAACAAACAGAGTGAACTTGAAGTATTAGTATATGAGGACAGATATTATATAGTTGCCACTACTGAAACTTGGTGGGATGAAACTCACAACTGGAATGTACAGATGGAAATACAGTATATAAACTGTTGTTTTTTTTTAAAAAAAACAGACCTAATGAAAGAGAAGGGGGAATTGCATCATATGTAAGAAATCAGTACATCTCCACAAAAATGCATAAAACCAAAGATGTAAGTCTTCTAGAATGCATATGGAAAGGAAAAAAGAATGACATTGCGATAGGTGTATATTACAGGCCATCCAACTAAGCAGAAGAAATAGATGAACTTTTTGCTAACCAGCTAACAAATGCATGTAGAAAACATACCACAGTAGTAATGGAGGATTTTAACTACTCTGACATCAACTGGAAGACAAGCTCTGCATCAGATGGGAGACAAATGTAATAGACAACTTTGTTACCCACAAGATAGGGAAGGAAACTAGAGGGACAGCTATACTGGGCCTAATTCCTACTAACAGAGAAGAAATGATAGAGAGGGTTGAAGTTGCAAGTCTTTTGGGGGAGAGGAGAAGGACCATGTCATATAAGAATTCAACATAATGCAGGCACAAGCAATAGAACATAACCAAACTGGTGTCTTAGACTTTAAAAGAGGTGATTTCAACAAACTTAGAGTTTGGGAAGGATTGCATAGATGAAAATTTTAAAGGGGAAAACAAGTTTGAGAAACTCTGAAAAATATGATTATAAAATCCCAGTCCATCACAATACCACTGAAAAGGAAAAATAAAAAATCCAAAAAGAAATCAGCATAGCTGCACAAAAAGCTCTCTGATAAACTGAAAGACAAAAAAAAAGGTATAAAAAGAGGGACCCATAACCAAGGCAGAATATCAACATATAACCCAAATCTGCAAAAATAAACCAGGAAAACTAAGCTCAGAATGAACTACCATATTTCCCCGAAAATAAGACCCTGTCTTATATTTTTTTTAATCTGAAATAAATGCTTGGCTTTATTGCCATGCGCTCAAACGCCCAATAGGGCTTATTATCAAGGGATGCCTTATTTTGGGGGAAACAGGGTAGGACTTGCAGACTAATCTTATTGCATTCTCTGACAAAGTGACAAAATTAGTGGACCAGAGGAATGCTGTCGATATAATTTACTTGGACTTCAGTAAAGCATTTGATAAAGTAGACCATAACCTACTACTAGATAAAGTGGAAAAATGTGGGTTAGACAGCATCACCACCAGATGGATTCGTAACTGGCTGACCAGCTGCACTCAACATGTAGTCCTCAATTGAACTGCATCTATATAGAGGGAAGTATGCAGAGGAGTACCCTAGGGCTCTGTTTTAGGCCCAGTGCTCTGCAACATCTTCTTCAATGACTTGGATGAGGGGATAGATGGGGAATTCATCAAATTTGGAGATGACATCAAGCTGGCAGGAATAGCCAACACTCCAGAAGATAGGCTCAAGATACAGAAGGATCTTTACAGACTTGAACATTGGGCGCTATCTAACAAAACGAAATTCAACAGTGAAAAAAGCAAGATTATACATTTAGGGAAGAAAAACAAAATGCACAGGTACCATATATGTGGGTACCTTGGAGTCCTAGTGGACAATCATTGAGCTATGAGCCAGCAATGTGCAGCAGCTGCCAAAAAAGCCAACACAGTTCTGGGCTGCATAAACAGAGGGATAGAATCAAGATCACGTGAAGTGTTAATACCACTTTATAAAGCCTTGGTAAGGCCACACTTGGAATATTGCATTCAGTTTTGGTCGCCACAATGTAAAAAAAATGTTGAGACACTAGAAAGAGTGCAGAGAAGAGCAACAAAGATGATTAGGAGACTGGAGGCTAAAGCATATGAAGAATGGTTGCAGGAACTGGGTATTTTTTTATTTTTTTATTTTAATCATATTTATATGCCACCCTTCTCCCATAGGACTCAGGGCGGCTCACAGAATAAAAACAACATAACAATAAAAATGCTAAAACAAGCCAATTTAAACCCCCCAGACAATTAAAACCTAAAGGCAGATCAGGGAATTTGCTGAAAAAGCCATGTCTTCAGGTTGGCACGGAAAGCGTGGAGGTCAGGGGCCATCCAGAGCCCGGAGGATAACCTATTCCAGAGTGTCGGTGCAGCCACAGAGAACATCCTCATCCTGGGGGCTGCTAGTTGACATTGTCTGGCCGACGGCACCCATGGAGGGCAGTCCTATGTGAGCTCACTGAACAGTGGGAGGCCAGTAGGAGGTGGTCCTGCTTTATAGGTGAGTACCTTGAAGTGGATCCAAAGGGCCACCAGCAGCCACTGCAGCTCATGCAGGAGAGGTGTTACATGGGAGTAACGAGCAGCTCCTATAACAACCCACACGGCTGCATTCTGGACCAGCTGGACCCTATGGATGCACCCCAAGGGCAGTCCCATGTAGAGGCCATTGCAGTAATCCAACCGAGAAATAATGAGAGCGTGAGTGACTGTACAGAGGGCATCCCTGTCTAGGAAAGGGCGTAACTGGTGCACCAGGTGAGCCTGTGCAAAAGCCCCTCTTGTCACGGCCGTCAGATGATCCACCAAGGACAGCTGTGCATCAAGGAGGACGTCAAGATTATGAACCCTTTCAGAGGGAGTGAGCAACTCCCCCCCCCATCAGAAGTGATGGGGATACTAGATCACAAGATGCCGGTATCCACAGCACTCAATCTTGGAGGGGTTGAGTCTGAGCCTGTTCCTCCCCATCCAGACCTGTACTGCCTCCAGCATTTAGACATCATGGAAAGGGCATCCCTGGGTTGATCCAGGATGGAGATGTACAGTTGGGTATCATCAGCATACTGATGATACCTCACCCCAAAACTGTGAATAATCTCACCCAATGGCTTCATGTAGTTGTTAAAGAGCAGGGGGGAGAGAATCGACCCCTGCGGCACTCCACAAGTGAGGGGTCTCGGGGAGGAACTCTGACCCCCCGCCCAAACAAACTGCATACGGCCCAAGAGGTAGGAGGAGAACCACTGTAAGACAGTGCCCCCCACCCCCAACCCCCGGAGCCATCGCAGTAGGATACCATGGTCAATGGTATTGAAAGCCGCTGAGAGGTCAAGTAGCACCAGAATGGAGGAATATCCCCCATCCCATCACAAAATAACCCCCCCCCCCGAACCCCTTAAAAATTTAGCTAAAAACTTTTCCAGAAACCCCTCAACCTCCTCCTCACAGCATGCCACCTCCCAGGGTTCCAAATTCCATCATCAAGGTAGGCCCTTGATAGTATGGAGGCCTGCGAGAGGGGGGAGTCTCGCAATTCAAGAAGCTCGGCCTCTGAGTACATCAATAACCAGTGATGGAAGGTGACATCTGGCCAGGGTTCAGTAAACTAGTCTAAAAGATCCAGTTATGTCTAGTTTAATAAAGAGAAGGACTAAGGGAGACATGATAGCAGTGTTCCAATATCTCAGGGGTTGCCACAAAGAAGAGGGAGTCAAACTATTCTTCAAAGCACCTGAGGGTAGAACAAGAAGCAATGGGTGGAAACTAATCAAGGAGAGAAGCAATTTAGAACTAAGGAGAAATTTCCTGTCAGTTAGAACAATTAATAAGTTGAACAACTTGCCTGCAGAAGTTGTGAATGCCCCAACACTGGAAATTTTTAAGATGTTGGATAACTATTTGTCTGAAGTGGTGAAGGGTTTCCTGCCTGAGCAGGGGGTTGGACTAGAAGACCTCCAAGATCCCTTCCAACTCTGTTATTCTGAATATGTCTTCTGATGGATTATATCCTAGAGTTCTGAAGAAGCTGGCAGATGTGATCTCAGAACCATCAAACTATATCTTTCAAAGATCCTGGAGCACTGGGGAACTACCAGAGGATTGGAAAAGAGTTGATGCGCTTTCCATATTCAAAAACAAAAACCCAGATTCAGGAAACTACAGACCAGTCAGCCTGACATCAATACCTGGGAAAATTCTGAATAATCAAGCAGTAGATCTGCAAATACCTAAAAGCAAGAAAAATTATAACCAGAAGTCAACATGTATTTGTCAAAAACAGATCGCGTCAAACAAATCTTATTTCATTCTTTGACAAAGTGACTACATTAGTCGATCAGTAAAATGCAGTGGACATAGTATACTTGGCATTTGACAAAATAGACCACAACCTACTTCTTGGTAAGTTAAAAAAATAGGGGTTAGGCAACATCACACCAGATGGATTCATAACTGGCTGACTAACATACCCAGTGTGTAGTCCTTAATATCTATATGGAGGGAAGTAAGCAGTGGGGTACTCCAAGGTTTTGTCTTAGCCCCAGTACTCTTCAATAATTTCATGAATGATTTAGATGAGGGAATAGAAAGGGAACTCATCAAATTTGCAGACAATGCCAAGCTGGCAGGAATAACCAACATCCTAAAACAGTGATGACTAACCTTTTTGCCGTCTTGTGACAAAAGCGGAGGGAGCACAGGGGGGTTGCACGCGAGTTTGCCTACACCCATATTTCAATGCCCCCATGCACTACGCGTCAACGCATGCATGCATAATCCCCCACCTGCACCCTGTTTTACTTCAAGCCTCCAGAGGCTGGAAACGGCCCATTTCCAGACTTCGGGTAGGCCCGTTCTGCACCCTCCCCAGGCTCCAGAAGCTTTCTTGGAGCCCGGGGAAGGCGAAAATGGCTCCCCCCCCAGGAGCCTTCCAGAGGCCGGAAACACCCTCCCAGATCCTCCATGCAAGCCCTGTACCTATCTGGCATCGAAAATGGGCCGTGTGGAGACTCCTGGGAGGGGAGTGGGTGGGGCCATCTGAAAAGCATGCTGGAGCTGAGCTAGGGCAATGGCTCATGTGCCCGCCGATGTGGCTCCAGGTGCCACCTGTTGCACCTGTGCTATAGGTTTGCCATCATGGTCCTAGAAGATAGGCTCAAGATCCAGATGGATCTTGACAGATTTGAACACTGGATCCTATCTAACAAAATGAAATGAGCTGAGGTGGCGCAGTGGTTAGAGTGTTGTACTGCAGCTACTTCAGCTACTGCTAGTTCAGCAGATCAGCAGATCAAATCTCACCGGCACAAGGTTGACTCAGCCTTCCATCCTTCCGAGGTGGGTAAAATGAGGACCCAGATTTTTGGCAGCAATATGCTATTTAATATACTGTCAATTGTTGTAAGCCACCCAGAGTCCTTAGAGAGTGGGCGATATAGAAATATGATTAAATAAATAAATAAATAAATAAATAAATAAATAAATAAATAAATAAATAAATAAATAAATAAATAAATAAATAAATAAATAAATAAATAAATAAATAAATAAATAAATAAATAAATAAATAAATTCAATGTAGAGAAAAAGTAAGATTTTACAGTTAGGCAAGAAAAACCAAATGTACAAATTAGGTGAAACTTGGCTCAATAGCAGCAACTGTGAGAGGGATCTTGGATCCTAATAGATAGTCACTTAAATATGAGCCAGCAATGTGCTATAGCCACCAGAAAAGCCAATGCAATCATAGGCGGCATAACAGAGGCATAGAATCAAAATCCCTTGAAGTATTAGTAGCTTCTTTATAAGGAAGGCATTTGTAAGACCATACTTGGAATATTGCTTTCAGTTTTGGTCACCACAATATAAAAAAAGCTATTGAGACTCCGGAAAGGGTATAGAGAAAAGCAACAAAGATGATTAGGAGGCTGGAGGCTAAAACATATGAAGAAAAGTTGCTGGAATTGGGTATGTCTAATCTACTGAAAAGAGGACTAGGAGCAACATGATAGTGTTTCAATATTTGAGGGGCTGCCACAAAGAAGAGGGGTCAAATTATTTCCCATAGCAAAGGCGGCCAGACAAGAAGCAATGATTGGAAATTAATCAAGGATAAAAGCAACCTAGAATTAAGGAGAAATTTCCTCATAGTGAGAACAATAAACCAGTGGAATAGCTTGCATTCAGAAGTTGTGGGTGCTTCATCACTGGAGGCTTTTAATAAGAGTCTGAGTAGCCATTTGTCTAAAATAGTACAGGATCTCCTGCTTAAATAGGGGATTGGACTAATAGGCCTCTGAGCTCCTGTCCAACTCTATTATTCTATATTCTACCTCCAAGGTCCCTTCTAATTCTGTTATTCCATGTGTTCTGGGGATACAGATTGTGTATGTACAATGCCACTAAGCATATAAAATGGGCAGAGCATGCCACAAGATGCTCTTTTCATCATTTGCCCCACCTGCCCTCTCCACTGGCGCCTCTGCAGAATGCCAGCTATTATAACAACAATGTGATTAATGTGAGGCTTGCTCAGTTAAGCTAGAAGATGATATAAGTCATTATAATTGCTTATCAATATGGTGAATATAGGCTATATTTAATTACATTCTGCACTACTGTATTGCATTTTATTTTAGGGCTGACTCAAGTTTAGAGCCATTTTAATTACTCTTCATTCCAAAAGCCTTCTGAATTCTTAATAATTGTATATATTTTACATATTAATATATAAAGAACTACTTAAATAAAGTTAGTTAAAATTAGGAAGTGAAGTATATTACTTTACATTATTTAGTGTATCATTTGTGCTTGATTTTTCATTGACATAATATGACATAATAACCCACAGGTCTGCGGACTGTTAGGAAACAGGCAGCACAGCTGGAGGGGAGCGAGGTTGAGCATGTGAAACTAAAACCATTCTCCCTACCCAAATCAGTGGGAAATATTGTCTCCTCCGAATATTTGATGTCTGGTGACAAAAAAGGTTAGGGACCGCTACTCTAGATCTTGCAGGACCTCTCTGCCTCATTATTTCCAATCAATTTGGGGTGGGGGGATTATGGCAATCATTTATTTATATAAATAAATTATGGCTTTATTTATATACCCATCTCAAAGAAATGACTCTGGGCAGCATTAAAACACTGTAGCATCTAAGGTTATTATGACTTGAATGGGAGACCATGTGCCATTGGTTAGGCAGGGAGGTTGAAAAAACATCAGTGTTACAGGAGTATTCAATTCAAGGAAGCCTTTCCCTTTTCCAACAGTTAGAACACTACAGAATTATCCAGTTGCATAGAGTGTGTGTGTGTGTGTGTGTGTGTGTGTGTGTGTGTGTGTGTGTGTGTGTGTTAAATAAGCTACTGATATTAAAATAATATCAATGCAAAACATACCGTTTTCCCAAAAATAAGACATCCCCTGCTAATAAGCCCAATTTGGCTTTTGAGCACATTCTCTAAAATACGCCTTCCCCAAAAATAAACCTTCCCCAAAAATATTTAACCACAGAACTGGAAATCAGGTAAGATGCCAAGAGGATCCCCATCTTGTTCCATGCGCCCCAAAATAATAAGATCTCCCCGAAAATAAGGCCAAGCACTTATTTCAGGGTTCAAAAAAATATAAGACAGGGTCCTATTTTCAGGGAAACATGGTATTTGGGCAAGTGTTAATGATTTTTTGAGGGAAACTCCAGAAAATGTGTTAGGTTTACGTGGACATGCTCATATGCCATTTTAGACACCAATGCCAGATATAGGCATAAACTAAGCAAGCTGCAGCTTTGGGTGTTATAATCTTCACAGACGTTCAGAATATCAGTTTTCACATTATACAAACAATTCTATTATTATTAATATTAACAAAAACAATCCTGATTACTTATTTTGTCAGAATTGTGTATATATTATATATAGTGTATATATTATATTTAAGTATTGTTCCCAGGTTATATTATATTATAATTTATGAGGGAAATCAAACCGGCCAAAATCAGTATTTCTTTAGCATCTTTTGGGGCCTCTAAACTTTATATAGTTTAAGGCTTCTTCAAATCTACATTGGCCACTAAATGGAATCCGCCAGCCTTCATCAGCCTTCATCAGAGGGAAAGGAGAAGCAAAATACCCCTCTCCTCTCCCCCACTCGTATTAGAGGAATGAAAGACTGCAAAGCACACAGAGGGGAAAAAAAGCACTTCAATTCAAGGGATCATCTTTCTTCTTCCTCTCTATCCTAAAATCCCACGTTATTTACTTCACAGCACTTTCTTCTAACCTGCCAAATACTGATAGTGCTTACAATTAATCCCCCAATCATGGAATGCTTTTGATGTGAAGGGGATTTTTAGAAATATAATTATTCCTTACATTTTTACACGAGAGTGTAAGAGTTCTTTTTAGAAATGTACAACTTGTAGAGGCACCAGATTTATTGACAATTTGTATTGCTACACAATGAGATACAGGCAAGGATTACTGAAATCTGGAAATCCTGTCTTTTGGCAAGGAAAATTTCCACGATTTTATTGGGAGTTTCCCTTTAAAGATATGAGTGCAGGATCTAAACAAAAAAGAGGGGGGATTCCTTTCATGCTCATTTTGTTTAGCAGTGGTTCTTCAGTGAAGGAAAACACCCTTCTCTGGGAATATGCTGCTGCTGATGCTTATTCAACCTCCTTCTATTTCCTCAACTGAGGACGAACTTTGTGTTAAATAAGTTGTGCACACATTTGTTTTGCACAATACTGCACCCGCAAAATAGCTCTTTCGTATGTTTCTAAGAAACAGGAGAGAGTTGCTGTTCATGGAGTACATATATCAATGAAGCTGAACTGCACAGGCCATCGTAAGCATTCAAAATGTGCTCCTCTTATAAAGGAAATAGAGTGCCCTTGGACTTAGTGATCTAAGGGCATGATGCAGTTTGAAAAAAGTCCAAAAGATAGGACTTTTCCATATTTGAGTCCAGGGGCCCCCAGAGTTCCCTAGAACAGCAGCCTCAACCTTTTCAGAACCAGAAACTAGTTCCGTAGTTTAACATACTTCCTTGATCCTGTGCATGTGCAGATTAAATTTCGTTCGCTTGTGTGGACCAATTCCTAATGGGTCACAGACTGGTGCTGGTTTGTGGCCCAGCATCTGGGGATTCCTGCCCTAGAGAGCTTTAAAAACATGCATACAACTCCATAATATCAAATATGTTATGGAACAAATAAGACTATGAAATTAAAAAGGGAATCAGCTAAGTATAGTATTAAATCAGAACTTGAGGATGCTTCATCACTGGAGGTTTTTAAAGAAGACACTGGACAGCCACTTGTCTGAAATGGTATAGAGTTTCCTGCTTGAGCAAGGGGTTGGATTAGAAGACCTCCAAAGTCCCTTCCAGCTCTATTCTGATTGATTGATTGATTGATTGATTGATTGAAACACACATGGGATCTTGCTGATGCTTTGGTGTAGTTTCTGGAACTACATCTGCTTCTTCCAGCACTGCCATATGGCATTAAAACATTTTGAAAGTCATTTTGAAGTATTAATTGTATAAACAAATTACAGAGAAAAGCACTAAACATTAACCATATGAAATTTATCCATAAATCTTAAATTCATACGATTTTTAAGAATTAAGATTTGTGTTAAATTGTGATTTTTCCCATATTTTTCCAGAATTATTGATGATTGTATACTTTTCCTACATCTAGTGTAGGAAATAGGATGTTAAGAGATTTTTAAAAATTATTCAACTATTTCTCTTCAGAGTTTTATATATGTAGACATATGAATTTTTAAGTTATCAGTTAAATCTCAAACTTCACCTTTAGTCTTCGTGATGCAATTACCAAAATATTCTTCCTGACAGAAGCAATTCAGCTGCAGTCATGTAGTCTACATTCTGAACACAAATAATTGATTCCTCTGCAGACTCCTGATCTTTCAGGAGTAATTCATTCCTTTTATCATCAAATATTATAATCAGCTTCTTGGTTGATTTGTTCTTTTAACAGAGTCAAAATATATCCTTTTTTGTGACAGTATTCTTGGTATTTTCTGTTTTTTTGCTTTCTGTTTATTAGTTAGCAATGTTAGAGTATCTTTACTGATATAAGTACCGTATTTTCCGGTGTATAAGACGACTGGGCGTATAAGACGACCCTCCTCAGAGCCATTTAAGGCTCTTCAGAGCCTTATGGGTTGGTCTGCCTGGTTACAGGAGAATGAGTCCCGGCGTATAAGATGACCCCCGACTTTTGAGAAGATTTTTGTGTGTTAGAAAGTAGTCTTATACGCAGGAAAATACAGTAATCCTCAAATTATAGCCATTCATTCAGTGAGGTTCGAAGTTTCACTGGCACTGAAAAACATGTCATTTTTTCAGTGCCTTTGTAATTTTGAATGGTCATTAAAAGAATGGTTGTAAGTCAAAGTCTTCATGTATATAGGCAAACGTCCACTATCCCATCCAAATGCAATAATACTTATTTAGGAACAGTTTTAAAATAGAATGTGGGATAAATGTTAATTACATTTGAATTCTAGTACTCGGCTAGAAGCTAGGTAGGACTACCCTAAGTGGTCAGTGGACTCTGAGTTTTGAAAATGAAAATCCATCTATTTCTCAGGTAAGTATCCTTTCCATTCTTTTCATTAACGAAACCAGTGATTGATTATAATTCATTAGATTCACTTAATAAATATAATTTTGTTGTAATTATACTCCTTAATAAAATTACTATGAAATGCAACCCAAGCTTCTTAATTTAGTAGATTTGAGATAAATGGATGAATCTCCTTATGGTCAGGTAGTTTAGTTTAGTTTAGTTTTATTGAATTTATATACCGCCCTTCTCCCCGAAGGGACTCAGGGCGGCGAACAGCCGAAAATTAAAACAACATACAATAAAAAAAATTAAGATACCTAAAAATAAATTAAATTAATCAGCATCCCAATTTAAAACCCCAAGCTATACAAATTAAAAACTAACTAAAGTAAGTGGCTAGAGAAGGAAAAGTAGAAAGTCATAAAGCTGAACAACGGAGAGCATGAGTCTTCAGTGATCTTCATTAGAGCTTGGGCTTTCTTTAATAATTGATTCATATTTGGAACCAAAAGTAAATGGTACTAAGAAGCTTTGACAAGCTTCAAAACTGATGCAGATTGTATGAATATATTAACTTTAGGGATGGAACAAGTCTAATAAAAACATGAATAGTGGGTGCCACCTACTGGTTACTGTATGCTTGCTTGTATGAATAAATGCGGTAGATCCTGCAGGTTTACAAGGATACCGATTCTCTGGCAATTACACAGCAGCTTCGAATAATATTACTAATAAATAAAGCAGTTTTACCATTTGTCTGCTGAAAGATAGCAGAGAAAATCATAAAGAAAAAAGGGGACATAAAGAGGGAGGAATGAAGATGGAAACAAGCAAACACAATCATTAATCCTTCAAGATGCGGAAGGCAGAAGTTAGACTTGGAGGCAACTGCTTCCTGCAAACTTTCTCCTTGGTGCTTCTATATGGAGCAGCATTGTTCTCTGCTTCCGGCACTGGACAGGGAAACGACAACTATGTCTGGGATAGGGAAAGGAACATCTCCTTTAGCATGCTGTGCACACGCATGCACAAATAATTGTGCATTCCATTACAAGCTTGAAGACTTTTATCCATATCTGAGTTTGCAAACTGCCAATCAAGCCTGGGCTTGGGGAGAAGGCCCTTTCCTTCCTCTGTAGATAAAAGTCCCCAAACTCAGAATGCAATGTGCGTGTGTGCGTGCATGTGCACACACTTGGCTGTCACTGCGTATGGGGAGGTAAGGAGTTGCGGGACATAGAATTGTCCCCACGTCAAGTTAGCCAGTGCAACTGGTTCCGTCCTGACCCTGCTTTCCAAGTCAGCTGTGCCCAGGGAGGAGCGTTGAGCTGGCTATGCCCACCCAGCCACGCCTACCTAGTCACAGCAGTTGTAACCACACAGCCACACCCACTTGGCCGCTGTAAATCGTCTTACATGCAACTGGCCCTTTGAAGGCAACTATAATACTGATGTGACTATCAATGACACCCGATTTATGGTAAAGATTCACTAAACTTAAATATTTCTGTGCCTAAAAATATGTTTTCAGAACTTCCTCAAAATTCTATATTTGTACAATACCCTTGAAACAGTAAGCCAGGCACTAAAACTCACTCTTTAATGTAATTTGGCTCGATATTTTCTAACACAACTATTATCGTTTTTTTTAATTGCCCTTGAAGAATTATCACTTTTCTAAGATTAAGTAAAATCTCTAACCCTTTTTTCAAATTAAAAATTACAATTAACAAATTTGAAACCATTTTTTTCAAACATGAGCAACTGAACTCAGATGATCCTTGTTCCAAAAAACAATATACTCAAGAATTAAGGAAGGCTGGAATTATTCTGAATACCAGATCTGAGCTGATCTTGATCCTTCTATAAGAAAAGTTGTCTTGGTTATCCAAATATTCATAATTTATTCAAGAATTTAGGAAGAATACTGTTCTTAAGTAATTAAGATATTCTACCAATAGATCAAAATTAATCTTCTGAATTTCAACAACTGTAGGATCAGTCTGCAGCATAAGAAAACTGAAAAAAGGGGGTCAGAATACATTCTGAATGCACTGTATATTCCTTAGATCTTTGCTTCCTTTAACCATACACCATTCCTTCCCCATAAGACCTAATATGTTGTGAAGTTTTATTTTCATTCCATTTTTATACTAAGACATGCCTCTATCTATATTTTCCTGGGTATATACAGAAGGAAGCAAAAAATAGTCATGAAAAAATTTATTCCCGAATGTTTGTATGACACTGCTACATGAAGCAATTCATAACTTCTCCCAAAACTTTGCTCTTTAGAGAGATTTCTTTAGAAAGATTTCTTTTAGAAATTAACTCCCTTAGGTCATTTCATTATTAAAGTTTTATTGCTGCTACCAGCTTCGTTCATTATTACAAAGAAACCCAAATACCCATATTGTGATAGGAAGAGTTCTTCAAAAGAATGCCAACCTTATGTCTTTTAGTCATGCCAGAATTCCAACGCGTGTTTGTGTATGTGTATGTGTGTGTGTGTGTGTATTGATATACCTCTTGCACATACCTGCTAATAAAATGAGTTGAAATAATTATATTATGCTATCATTTTTGTATTTGCCAAAACAGTACATATGTACATGCACATTTTGCCTATTAAGATCAAAACATTTAATAATTTGGTCATAATTTCATGTATACAAAGCTCTTATCAATCTAAAATATGGAATGGAAAGCACTATGGTTCAAACTGAGTTAGGAGCAAAAATCGTATTGTAATTATAGGAACTCTAAATTTAAGCATTATTACTTGTGTCATTCCAATGAAAGTACAGTCATCAATTGCCATCTATAATTTTAACACCTTGAGCTGTGATGAAGATGTCTAACTCATTTTGCCTCTGTGCAAAATCCTCTCCCACATGAATTGTCATTATTCATCTTGTTTCTTTCTTTCTTGATTGCCCTTTTTCGTTTGTTTAAACTTCTAAACTGATTTGTAATCAATTATACTTGACATCCTTAATTCCTTCTCTCTGTTTTCGTTTCCCCAAATTCCATACAACTAATTTTTTTTTAAAAAATGATAGCCTGATAGTATTTTTTCTTCTCATTCTAAGGAATGGAACGTAGTATTTCCTGATTCATGGTCTAAAATTGGAAAGAAATCATGATGACCTATCCCCCAGACTGAGAAAAGAAAAATCAGTCTCCTTCTGATCATTTTGCCTCCAGATTGAGAGGAGGCACGATCCTGAGCTGAGGATCAGTTTCCAATTTTTTTTATGCCCTTAATCCTAACCATTGAAGTCTTACCTGGGAAGGAAGGATCACTAAGAACAGTATGAAAAGCTAATAATAAAACTTTGTCAAAAACCTGGTCTATAGGAAGTTTTCAACGAATTTATGGAGGGAACAGTGTACCTCTAACTTACGGTATGCAATTTTTTCTTTACCACATTATTTCAACAACCCTACTTTCAAAAGAAATACATGAAGCAGGACAAAATAACATTTTTTGTACGTATGTACCAACCTTAACTGAATTAAATGTGTTAAAGATACATATTACTGCAACAGTTTTATTAGTAATTGTGAAGATACACTGTGTGAACATAACTAAATCAATATGATAAAATATATGACATTTTTCCAACTACATTTGTCCTTTGGCAGCCAACATTCAGGATCAAATACTTTTTCCCTTGACATTTCAGTCTTTCTCTTAGCACAAGAAATGCTGATGGTGCAGTAGCTGCAAGAATATGGGGATGCATGTTCAGATCAGCGAAGGAGTGTATTATTGCTTCTTCTGAAAGAGGCCAACTGAAGCCTCATTGGTGGGCTCAGGCATGATCTGGATCTTTTGGTTCTTCAGAGCTGCCTCTCTCATCTGGTAATACATAAATTCATTCTGCTGGAACATGCGTAGCTCCATCTCAGACTGAATACGCATGGCCTAAATGAATGCAAGTTACAGAAAATTGAATTTTTTAATGTACCATTCTAATTGTAGTCTGTGGAAAAAAATCCTTACTTTCAAAGTTAAGTCTTTATCACAGGAGCTATTATCATGGCACTCTGTGCAAATTGATAAACAATTCACCACATTCTTCTATCGCTATTAATTATAGTCTTTATATTACCTTAACAACTGCTAGTCATGGAGAACAGCGGGAAATTTGCTAATTCTTCATGTAGACAAATAGCTACCTAGATCCAATTCCAACAAATTCAACAGTTTGTATCACAAATAAAATTTTACTAAGCACGTGATAGTTTCTGAATCCAAAAGATACTTCATCACACTTGAAAATCACTTACTTCCAGATCTTTGGTAATTGGATGAGTGGGTCCATGTGTCACCAAAAGAATAGCATAAGCTTTGCAAAGCATCCCATGGCCTGCTTCAATAAGCCCAGCATGCCAGTGGGTGACCCCAGCTCTCATGAGTGCCATCCCAAGCTGGGCATTTTTGGGATGGTAAAGCTTTCTGAGGGAAAAAGAGAAGAAGCATGTTGTACAAGTTTTTAAAGAAAAGAACTTTTATTTAAAACTTCTCATAGAATAAAAGACAAATCAAAAGAAGGAAGGAAGGAAGGAAGGAAGGAAGGAAGGAAGGAAGGAAGGAAGGAAGGAAGGAAGGAAGGAAGGAAGGAAGGAAGGAAAGTTAAGAAATACAATAACTTCCATCTTTCTTTTCAACCAGGAGTTGCAATTTTATAATCCCTCTTAGGTAATATTCAAGTTTCTTCAGCCCTTCTATAATCTTCTATATGTGCAAGTTTTAAATGTGCCTGCATCTCCAAAGAACATGTCAAACAGTGAGGAAGTGGTAAAAAAGAGAGGCTTCCACAGTTCTCTATTGAGTGAAGTTTTACTGTTTTAAAAATGATATTGTAGATAGATAGTAATATACAGAACACAAATATGCAAAGAGGAAAATAGCAACTTGCTAACCCATTTGCAGCCAGCCAGAAGTAGAATCCAAGATTTGTATCACAATTGCAAATTTATCTGGGATTAAGTAAGAATTCTATTTTGGTTACATATATACAGGGGGAGAAAAAGCACTATACGCTTCACTTACTTAAAATATGTATATGAATCTTTCCTCTTGAAAGCATAATTGATACATTTAGCTCTTATACAGTACTGTTAAGACCGTAACTTGGTTATATTAATTTCTAAGAATCCTAAATACTTGCCCTCATTTCTTTCAATTATGGGTATTTTTGTGATTAAATAAAAGAGGGTTACCAAGTCTGCTTATTTTATCATTTCTATAAATAGGTTACTGAAGAAGAGAGGAGAAAGAAGACTCTGGTCACATACAGGTAACCATCCACCATCTGTTTTGAATAGCCAGAAGCCTCATTGAAGAGCTGGAGGTAAGAGAGAACTTCAGATAAGATGCTAAGAATTCGCAGCATATAAATATTGGTTTCTCCCAGCACTGGTTCCTGCCTTGTTAGACACTCTCGGCACAATTTCACCACCTGTCACAATCACAAGAACAAAATAATCAAAAAGGGGGGACTGAACAGAACAAAGAGGTCTCCCTCTAGAGGGCAAAGCTCCAATGGCAGTTCAGTTTTGAGTGTGGATATGAGTTGTTTCTGTAACCAGTACCCCCCAATTTTTTTAAAAAAAATGTATGTTTTATAATTCATCTGTAATAAATGTAGAGAAATAGTTCTATGTTGGTGCAATAATAATGCAATAGCATTGGGTACAGTTCTATGCTTTTATATATTTTAAGTGTGACTCCAAATTATTGTTCTTAGGAAAGCCATTAAAACAGAGTTCTTTCAGGGTATGAGATGTTCAGGTTGCACTGATTTTTGTTTGTGTACGGATAGTTAAATTAAACTATTATTAAGACACTCACTTGTATTGCTTGGAGGTTGATACAGGTTTTTCTTTTTCTGGTTTTGTTTTTACTGTTGCTAATCTTACTAATTACCTAACACCAAATAAAACTGAAGCCGGTATCTTCTGCAACTATAAAACTGTAAAACAGCAAATTTGACCCAGGAAGTTTTATGAGATGGTGACATGAGCATCAGAATTGTCTCTTTCTTTATTTCATCTGCCTTCCTTTTACACTTTGAAGGGACAAGTAGTCATCCCAACTGTCTTTACAGACTATCCATCCTGGACCTCTCTGGGGGCTTGGACTCCATCTCTTGGATTCTTCCAATTGTGCATTATATGGGAGGGACTGGAAAGAAACTATTATAATCAAGTTCTTTTATGTCACTAGTTTTTATGCACACAAACACTTAAATAAATATTCCCTATAATTATTAAATTCAATTAAACTGAATTAGATCTTGTTGAAATGTTATCAGTATTTTGTCAGTTTCTGTGGGCTCGAAACAGAAGCAGCAGAAACTGACCAATCTTCAACTTTGCAGTCAATATTGGAGTAGGTAGAAAATTAGATTATATAGGAAAGATAATTCCATATAAAAGTCCATAAGATATATTTTAAGGCTTATTTAAATAAATGTAACTATGGTGCTGGAGAAGACTCCTGCGAGTCCCTTGGACTGCAAGGCGAACAAACAAGTCAGTCCTAGAGCAGATCAACCCTGACTGCTCTTTAGAAGGCCAGATCCTGAAGATGAAACTCAAATACTTTGCCAACTAATGAGAAGGAAAGACTTGCTGAAGAAGAGCCTAATGCTGGGAAAGATTGAGAGCAAAAGAAGAAGGGGACGGCAAAGAATGAGGTGGTTGGGTGGAGTCACTGAAGCAGTTGGCGTGAGCTTAAATGGGCTCCGGAGAATGGTAGAGGACAGGAAGGTCTGAAGGAACATTGTCCATGGGGTCGTGATGGGTTGGACACGACTTTGCAACTAACAATAGTAACAATAAATAAATGTTATATACTTTTATAACATTTATAAATTATATACTTTGTGAATGATACCTTGAAATACAATAAAATAAATCTAATCATATGAATCTTAAATCAATCCTTTATTTATGCTCCCATTTTCACATTCAAAACAATATGAAATAATACTTCAACTTGCAACATTTTGCTATTTTGCTTACAATGAGGAATACAATAAGATGATAGCATTTGAATCTGTATTAATTGTATTTATTGTTATATATTTTGTATGTTTTCATTAGCTTTTTCTACTGAATTTTTGACTGACCTTTGGCTGCAATAAATTGAAACACTTGTTATAAATGTGCATAAATTTCCATAGATTTAAACCAATAATGGGACAGAACCAAAAAAAAACCCCTGCATGCTTTAAACTTAGATTATCTGGAGGTTAATCCTACGAACAAAAGTCATATTTGTTTTGTCTAGATTAGTATCATCCTTTCAACCAGCATTTCCACAAAAGTCAGCTCTACATTTTAAATCTCCCACAAATGTCATAGTTGAAAAGACAAAACCAACATAAATGATCTATTTTACATTTTGGTCAAAATGTCTGTTGAGACAGACCTTACTTGATCTTCTGTACCAATTAATTTAAGAGGATAGTGTACTTTAGATTACCTTTCCTGCTGAGATGGAGCAAAATGGGAATTTCATTCATATAGTTATACAAAATATGTTTATTTATTTATATGTTTATAAATTTAAATTTATATGCTTGCCTGCCTCTATCTATCTATCTATCTATCTATCTATCTATCTATCTATCTATCTATCTATCTATCTATCTATCTATCTATCTATCTATCTATCATTTGAAGGAATTACGATACAATAATACAAAGAGACATTCATGAGGGATGAGCTTGTGGGTTGCTAAAATCCAAATGCAAAATAAAAAGCAAAACTATTGGCACCAAAAAACCCTCAGAAAATGCTGGGCTATCATAATGACCTCCATGAGAGGGACATCCTAACTCTAGATTGGTAGGGGTGAGACACAACAGAATATATAATGCACTTTTCTCAAACATGGGGTGCCATCACACATGCAATCCTCTTGGGAAGGAAGATACATAACTACAGTTATATCTGAAGATAATGTGTGGAAAATATTTTATTTTGAACAAGTTTCCCTTGATTGTCAAAAAGTCCCATACTATAATAATAACAGTAATAGAGTTGGAAGGGACCTTGGAGGTCATCTAGTCCAATGCCCTGATCACACAGGAGACCTATTCTAGGGATTTGAACCATCAACCTTTCTGATTGACAAGCTCAGTGTTTTAGCCACCTGCAGGAGCTGGCAAATTTTTGGCAGGGTGAAGGTACACTTTTAAAATTTCTCTTCTTTTTGACAATAGACAGAACATGATCCCTAGAAATAACAAGGGTCAGCTTTTAGTTCCATTTTTAACTATTATGGAAAGGTGATTTTCCTTAACACTTTTGTTTCCTTATTTTAAAAAATGACTGATAGTTGCCATTATTTGGCTGTTTATTGAATTTTGAGGTTCACTGAAAAGGGGTTCAGATGGCCTACATTCCTATGGAGTCCTAGGGAGATGGAAAAAGACTGCCCTGTACCACTTAAATTACTGTGAAGGACATTATTGCAGAAAATCCGGTGTTCAATAACTTACTTCATGGTATACCCCATCTGAACGAGCTTTATCAACTTTTTTCATGGTTTCCTTGGAAAACTGAATGACCTCTTTCACCACTTCTTGAGATGGCTGTGAAAAATAAGGGGAACATATTAGCAACATATTTTTTTATATTAACATATTTTTGGAACAAACCTTGCAAGATTCACTTTAGCTCATTTTTTCTGTTGGAAGAGATTCAAAGAACAGTAATGAAGATGAACAGGGTTCTAAGAAGATTGAAGGAGGAGGATGTGTTGAGTTTTGAGAAAAGACACCGAGAGTTTTAGATGGCATGCTTCAAACCAATGAAAGGATGTCTCATAGAGGAAAATTAATATTTACTCTCTTTTCCCAGAAGGTAGAGGAAAGTAATAATAAAAGTTACGGGAAGGCAAAACCATTTGAATATTAGAAAAAACTTACAAACAGTAAGAGAAATCTCACAATGCCGCCAATTACCTACAGAGATTATAACTTTCTTTTTACTGGGTATATTAATGTGCAGACTAAACAATAATCTGTCCAAGATGTTTTAATATGGATTAAATAAAAATTAAATTAAATCCTGAGCAGTGAGTTGGACTTAGTGGTCAAAATGGTCCTTCTTATACTATGAAAAGTTAGACAGCTGAAATAAAATCAGCATTAGTAGGAACTATGCTTACTCCCATCATCTATATGGCCTACAGCTTTCTATCATGACTCAATGTTCGGTGCGGCCAGCTGGGGGCAGCCTTCTCAACACCACCAAATCCCTTCTGCCAATTCACTGTCACCATTTCTTCACAAGACATCTCAATACCGGAAATTTGCTGTGGGTATAACTTGCTGCAGGTGCTGGATGGAGAGTGAGTGGGTTGTCAGAGGGGAATGGCAATGGGCGAGGTGAGAGCCGTGTGGATGGGCTAGTGAGGAGGGTGTCAGAGGGTGCCGGTGGTAGGTTGGCTGTGTCTCGAACACAGAACAGGCAGTTTGGCTACAGCGGGGGATGGGGCACAGGGCAGGTAGGCAGCGGCAAGTGGGGGCTTCCTATTTTGACCCCCTTACTGTTGCGGTTACCTCTGCGCCTTGGCTCTGGCCTGAAGGAGCAGTTTGGCTAAGGCGATGTGCAGGGCAACTTTTTCTAAAGCAACGCTGCCAAGTTTTGTTTCTTAAAATGCCGCCACTCTGCAACATTTTTTAAAAAGCAGCGTGGCTCTGAAGTTTGCTTTTAAAGTGCCGCTACACAGCAAGCGAAAGAAACCTTGCAAAATAGCAGTAGTGCTTAAAACAAAACCGCGGACCGGAACCGCGGCACTGTAAAAAACCAAACTGGCAGAGTGGCAGAAACCCCGCCCATCGCCCCACCTATTTTCACAGCCAAACTATCCATTCAGGCCAGAGCAAAGGCACAGAGACAACGGCGGTGATGGGGGAGTCAAAAATGGGAAGCGCACCACCCGGTGCCTCTGATAGCCTGCTCGCTTGCTTCCCATCTGGCGCAGCCCACGGCATGGAGGTAATGGTGTGGGAGCTAACAGCATCACGTCGTATCATTCCTTTCTCCGGGATGGTTCTGTATGTTGTCAAAATAGCAATATATTTTCAGTACCCAACAGAAATTTGCCTTATAGTGATACATCTAGACAAAATGCCACATGCAAATTGCTACTTGCAAAAAAAAAAAAACACTTGAAAATCCATATTTGCAAGTCAGTGCCAATCAATTTGTCGAGTCAAGCACTACAAAACTGGCAAATTAAGTGAGCAAACTAAATGAATTTCAAAAGGTATCTCTAATGCTAGTCTGAGTAGAAACAGCATTTTGAAAAGTGTAAAAGTACATTCTTAGCCAGACTCACAGTGAGTAGTTAAAGATAGGAAAGTTCATTTGGTGTAGTGGTTTAAGACTAGATAGTAGAAGACTGAACTCTAGTCCTGTTTCAGGCAAGAAGCCAGCTGGGTGACTTTGAGTCAGGGACTTGTCCAGACAGTCACTCGAGTCTCTTTGAAATATTTTCTTTCTGTGGTTCTCATACCTGGTCCATGTTGTCGCTCCTCCACCTAAATTGCACTCCTTCACTTCCGTTACCATAGTTTCTCACATGGAGCCCAGTACTTGCAAAGTTTTAATGAAACTGATTAGTAGTGATATACACATAAATAATTACCTTGGATGATAACGTTTCATGTTATTGTGAGAGCCAGAGTCAGAGCAGTTTAAGAAACATCTGGCAATTTATTTCTGGACAAATAAGAAATTCAGCAAGTTATCAGTGAAGATACAGAGGAGAGCAGAACCCTTGTACTTGTTTGAAGACCAAGGACACTGAAGATTTTTCAACAAAATGAAAATAGAACATATACCGGTACTTCACAGTAAAACTTACTTGATTATATGATTTTCTTCCACACATTCAACTATCTGTATATTCACTTTCCCGAGATGTCCTTGGTGCCCCCCAAGAGATAGGTGAACCAACAGGCCTGAGCTGGCTTCCTGGATCAACTGATACTACCCCATAGTATACTCTATCCGCTAATCTTCTGCAACACGCAAACATTTATCTATTGGTAAACCAACCTGTTAAATAATTCAGTGAGGGTAGATACATTGTGTTTCACCAAAGATTGAAGTCCAGAACGGCAGAACTTTCAGAATTGCAAAAAACAAAACAAAACTGCACCTTAGTATTTCTTTTTAAGGTTCTTGACTGAAAGAAGATATATGATACTTTTTACATGTATTTATTAATTTGTCGGTTTTGTTTGCCAACTTTATTCTCACACCAAAAACTTTGTAAACTAAGTTGGGATGGGAGGCAGTAATAAGCCTGAAGATATTTAGCAAGCTTCCATAGCTGAAGACATGTTTGAACCCAAATCTTCCTGTTTCCAATTCAATACTTATCTATCTATATTCCTGGAAATATTTTGAAATTTGTCAAAGTCATACCTTTTCATTCCCCTCTTTCAAAGCCAACATCAGGTCATCTTTGATTCCTTTCTGGCAATGCTCACAGGTACAGTCAAAATAATACTGTTTTTTCAGTTGCTGCTTTCTGTCTTCACTGACATTGAGAAAGTCTATATAGGAAACAGTCAGCTCCTCTCCTACAGAGATCTTACTCAATACACGTAGCTCTATCCTAGTTTTAAATAAGGCAAGAGGCATTAGATCAGTTGCAATAATTATCTGATTCTATAGTCAAGATTCTTAAGAAAGAAATTCTTTAAGGATGTATCTTCCCAAGCAAAGACATATTATTTTGTGGAATTTTCTGTCTTCTGAACTAAATTCTGTACAAGGGTAAACAAAATTCATAGCCATTTTAATTTTCTTTTATTTTGCATAATTTATTGAGGGGTATTATTCTCCATATTCTGGAATTTTTCTGGGATTTTGTTAAAAAATGGTAGGACAAAGTGGCCTTGTTTTCTGACTAAAGAGAAATTCTCATTCAACAACCTCTATAATTTCAGCATGCAGTGTCCAGTTTTGAACAAATTCTAAAAAATTCAGAAGTCAGATACATAGTGTTCACTGTCCTTTAATTAAAATTAAAAATTTTAAACAATTGAATTTTTAGAAAATTAGAGTCTATAGTATTCTCAAGTGTACCCTAGAGTATAACTCTACACTCACCATTATGAAATTCTGGATAAGTGTCTTCTCATTTTATTTTGTTATACAAATTACCTTTTAATTGACATTTTCCTTCTTACTTTCAGCACACTCACTTAATATTCCACTTCATAGCTGCTATTGAAAATTACATATACTGTAGTTTCTGCTTCACACAGCCACAGTTAACTTATAGATAATCTTCAATAAGTGAGTCAGCCAGAATGCATGCTAAAGGGGTGGGCCTGTGTGCACTTATTTGTGAGGTTGAGGAAGAGGATACATTTCATCTATTATTATTATTATTGCCACAAGCAGATAGCTTTTGGGTGGCATCATCCAGGTATTTGGGTAGAGTAGATTTTCTTAGCTTTAGAATTTGAACCTGAGGGATTCAGCAAAGTCTCTAGACCAGGGGTATCAAACTGGCAGCCCGTGGGCCAGATCCATCATCCCAGCTCAGCAAATGGGGAAAATGTCACAAAACATTATTTGACGGCAATGTGACTTGAGTTTGACACCCGTACTCTAGATCAACTGAATCGCATCTGAAATCATGTACATGAAATGCATTGGTTAGAAATAGAGCTGTTATGAAAAATAAGCAAAAGCAGACTTACGTGCACATGTACAGATACATTCAGCGTGCCATTCCTAAACATTCAGCTTTTGAGCACATGAATATGTTCTTGCCATGCGCCCTCATCACTCCTACTTTCTTCCTTTCTGACAGTAGTGTCAGTACTGTGCTTTGGTAGTGCCTTATAGTGAAGGCAATTAAATTATGTCTATCCGAATATAAAAAGCAATCCTTCCAAATGTGTAAGATAAAGAATTAGTTTCTCTCACATTCTCAATCTTTCTCTTGTTATTCTTCCTTAAAGAAATTGGTATGGTCTACATAAACCTAACATACTGAAATTGATTTGGTTCATTCCAGTTTCATTTTCAATGCTAGCCCAGAAGCATTGAGAAATATATGGTGATTACCTTTAAGTTCGCCTTAATCAGATCAGAGTAATACATCTGTTAGCATACGAATTTAACCACAACTTCCCAGTACAAGTTTTCACTTTTTTTTACAGAAATAATGTTTCTTTACATGGCATATTAACTACAATTACACTCACATACATACATAGACAACCACACTTTCTTACATCAGCTGCCAAGATACTTGGTTTCAAAACATTCAGCAACTTCCACTAAGGGCTTTATTTATAATCAGCTGAATCAAGGAATGGATTTCTATAATTTACACCACAGATGTGCAAATAACTCCTTTTAAAAAAAAAACTTAAAATATTCTTTTGAGTATTCCTGGAAAGTACACAGAATAAATCTCCAAGGATTGTACAAAGATTTACCAAGAATGCTCAAAAAACACTTGAAGGTTTTCAGAGGCCCAATGGTCTTCTTTTCTCCTGCCAGGCCCTCCTGAAATTACAATCAAAAACTTGTGAAAAGGTGGAAACTGGGATGGAAGGGATGGAATGCCAAATCCCTCTCCCCAGCTGAAATTAGTTGTAATCAATGCAACCAAAATTAGAGAAAGGGATCTCAGGCAATCAGTCATCTGCAAATAAGATGAAAGATTGATAGGATTTATTACCACCAATACAGGCTCTCATGCTGTCACTGCTATGGAAAGGAAAGGGAAAAAGAAGGTAGTACTGATGTTAAGAAGGGTGGGCAAGTTGATCTGATAAGACCAGAGGTGACAATCACAATTAATATTATAGTACTTATTATTATTATTATTATTATACACTACAAAATGCAGGAAGTATTAAATTAAGGGCTGGGTTTAGTGGAATTTAGCTGAGGGATTACAGAAATGGAATTATGCACCAACAGACATTTCCAAAGTTGGGTTATTACTGTCTGTGATTCATCTATACTGATGCAGGATGATAGAGAAGTAGTGAGAGAAGGGAGTATATTATGCTTTCAAGAGTGACCCACCTCATCTGGGTGTGGAACATTGATCTTACAGCCTCATGACTGGAAAAAAAATAGAAACCTGCAGTTTTACAAAGGTAGAAACACTGGAAAAGCAGTCTGAGCCCAGATATTTAGTAGATTGAATGCTTGAGGACAGCTATACATTGACATGCATGTACCAAAGACAACATTAAAGGTGCATCTGAAATTATAAGCTAGAAGCTTAAGACCATACAGTTTACAATGGCTAGACAATTTCCCCTCTCAAACAGGCTTTGGCTCTAGCATTGGAATATTTGTATCTCACCATGACTGACTGACTGACTGACTGACTGACTGACTAGTTTTTCTCGCAGTGGGGGAGCCAGAGTTGAAGGCAATCACAGAGTTTGGATTTTTCTTCTCCTGGTCCTCTTAGGCTCTCTCCTCCCCTTCCAAGAGAAGTTTAGTTTTATGAAGAAGAATTTGGTGAAACTAAGCTTCAAGGTTTAATAGAACCTTCCTTTGGCATAGATAGGTCTTACTTAGCAGATCAGCTTCAGCATTATAGCATTAGTAGCAGTAAGCAGAACTCTTTTATAGTGAGTCTACTCTCTATAATTAAAAAAATATACCACATGTACTACCTTACTGAGTTCACTGCAATTATACTACAAAGCATCAGTATAAAAAGTAATGCCAGACACAATAAAATGTTTTGTCTTTAGCTATTTCAACTATCTGATTTCAGGTTTTCCTCAAGCACATAATGTATGCTCCGGGCCTTCTAGTAGCATTCATAATGACTAAATGTTACTAGAAAGGATGGATAATAAATATTGGACCAGAATAATTTACGGTACTTTACTTTTATGTTTTGATCCATCCCAAAACCTTACAATGGGAGTTATTTTCAGGCAACTAAAATTAAACACTACAAGTCTACAAGCAAGTTTTATTTATTCTTATTCTTCTTTTGAAAGGATATGAGTGACAAGTAGTAACATAGCAGTCTAAAAGGCAGTCCTTACAGCTGAACCAGAAAAAGATGGATCTTTCCACTCAGTAGCTTCTTTGTATTGCTGGGAATGATTTCCAACTGGGCTTTCTTTCCTAGTATCAGTCAATCCATCTCAAAATCTGTATGGGATTTTTTTCCCCTGGTAGTAGTAGAAGACATAGCTAGCTAGGTAAGAAGCTTCCCTTGCTGCTTTCTTTAAGTCCTCTTGTGAATTGACGTATTTCAAATAGTCCTGATCAAAAGGAATGGCAAAATGCTGTCTTTAACCAGAGCAGCTTCAGTGCAGTGCAAATGCCCCTCAGTCAAATAGCAAGGAAAACATTCCCCAGCAATAGAAAAAAAACTGCTAGAGCATAACAGAAGTTTTTCAACAGCATCCTGGCTTTAGTTTTGGACACTTCATGCCTTGAGTTCCTTCCTTGCCCAAAGTTCCATTCAGACACGCTTAGAAATAACACCCCATCCAATCAAATATAACCAATACATCACCCTCTCCCACCATGGCAGAGAAGTTCTACATGATCCTTTCCCCATTCAGTTACAGAGGGAGTCAAAGCCACCAGTGATATTAAAAATACCAGACTGATATTCTGATATTCTGACTCATGCTATAGTCTGGCCTTTCTGCACTGTGGTGGTATTTGTTTTTAATCAGCTTCCAAGGACTGCAGAGACTTGTAATAATGCATTGAGATCACCCAAGTAGTAGTTCCTAAGAAAGCCTTGGGAAGTAGGCAGGTGTTGTGGCAGGTTTTAATAAAGTAAATATCTTAAGCCTACTAAAGTTTAACATATCTATTTAGTTTCTGATTTCCGAAAAAAAGACATCAGAACTTGTTTCGTGAATGTTGGTATTTTGCTACTGAATACTGCCTTTGTGATTTAGGAATTCCAGGAGTTGCAAGCAAGGATCTGAGAGCTATATTAAAAAAATGGATTGTGAGGTGCTGATCCCTGAGCAATAGCAACATTAATTTAAGTTTTGGTTCTTATTCAGAATTCACATGTTTCTCCTGCTATTCAAAGTTTATTTTATGAGATAGTTAGAATATATGTACAGCAACATTCCAGAGGGATCACATTTGGTCTTCCAATTCTTATCCTCTGGTCATTTGCAGTAGATTTCTTACATTTATTGCAATCAAAGAAATAATATCAATGGAGCACATTTTAAGGGAGAATATAGCTGTTACTATCCTTTCTTTAAGAAGATGACTGGATGCTTGTCTTTTCATACAAACCTGGAGGAGTCTTGCCTGTTTGTTTGTTTGTTTGTTTGTTTGTTTGTTTGATAGTACAGATTTAGAAAAGATTGATTCTGTCTATTTTTAGAAATATCATTACGACCCTTAGTGACTTCCATCAACAGATTGATCACCATCTTAGTGAATCAGAATTTCATTACTAAGTCTTGCTAGGAATTTATTCAGTGAAAAAAACATAGTAAAGTATTATCTCATTCAACCATTTTTTAAATTTACTTTTCTAGGTCCAAGATTGTTCCATCTTCTTGACAATACACTTTGAGTACAAGCCATTGAACCATTTAGCATAGTTCTTCCTGAATAATTTTCAGCTTACTAAGAACATTGTAAAAGTCTCCTACACTTCCCACTCATTGAAATGGGACTTGTACAAGATAATGTTCCAACAGGTTCCCCATTTTTCTAGATGAGTTCAGAATTTGACATATTATATATTTTCTGGAAGTGGAAATCAATGCATTAGAGTTAGGCTAACTTTCCTCTGAAAAGCAGATTTTTTTCTGAAAGACTTTGTTTTAATCTCTGAACAGAAAAGAGTGTCGCAGAGAAGAATACTTACTTGCCATTGTTAAAGATGACAGTGCAATTAGGCCAACAATCATGATTCACCAAGCAAAGATTGGGGAAAATGCCTACGCCAACTGCCTGAAGTCCCCTTTGGTCACTCAGGGTAAAACCATTGCAATTGATCTGCTCCCACAAAAACAAAAAAATAAGATGGATCAGGAAAACAAATATTTTTTAGATGAGAGACAGCCAGTTTCTGTACCTACAGAGGGAGCTAATTCTCAGACAGAATTTGGGAACAGAAATATAAATTGATGCATAGGTCAACTCATTCCATCTATTACAATGTATATTAAAATCATCACAAGTTACTAGCCAGATTATACAGTATATATAAACCCCCAAAACATGTACAGCAATCATCTCTCCCTCTTTCTTTTTTCTTATCTCTCTCACTACATTTCTTGCATACTTTAGAAATGCATTTTGGTAATTTTCCTAAGTCATAAAATCCTGCAATAGATGAAAGGGTCAGGATTTGGTCATGTGGTTGCAACTTCTATCCTTTATTTTGTTTTTTACAAATTAGATATCAGGGGAAAGTACCATATTTTCCGGTGTATAAGACGACTGGGCGTATAAGACGACCTTCCTCAGAGCCATTTAAGGGCTGGTCTGCCTGGTTACAGGAGAATGAGACCCGGCGTATAAGATGACCCCCGACTTTTGAGAAGATTTTTGTGTGTTAGAAAGTAGTCTTATACGCAGGAAAATACAGTATGCCTGATTATCTTCCAATCTATAAAATTTTGTGAAGGATTCAAATGTGTGTTTATCAAGGGCTATCCCACCCCCCCACCCCACCCCCATTGCTTGGTAGTAGTAGTCCCAAAGGTGCTTTTTCAGGAGGCAACTGGACTTTCTTGTTTTTTTTCTTTGAATTCGCTTCTCACCCAAGAAGCTTCTTCAGTTCTGACAGGATAAGAAGAAGGAAAAAAACCCAAGAAAGTCTAGTTGGCTCCTGAAAAGAAGACCTTTGGGACAACCATGACCTGGCTGACTGAGAATCTCTACAGACCTTTGGGCTAAGTAGTTTAAGAACTTAGTGAAGGTGCTGACCAGTCAGTGTGTAATTTTAAATACCTCAGATATGCTCCATAATCCTCCAGTATTTCATCTTTAGACACTCAGTTAATTACAGTACCATCTTCCTGCTGTAAAGGATACCCACACTGATGTGTCAGAGGATCAAGAGCTCCATTAAATAACCAGGTAGTAAGGAAAAGAGCTGGGAGAAAAAACTCATCTTTAAAAAATAAACAACCACAGGTATTCCAGGGAGCAACAAAAAACAGTAACGTAATGGCAACCTAGCATGTATATTATCATTTTGGCATCATCTTGGTTTGCTACAAACAGTAAAAATAACCCAAAACCCACTGTTTACCTGAAAGAGTGGAGCTCATTATCAGAGTTTAATGAAGTACAACAAACATTCTCCTTCTTCTGTCTGTTCTAGGAGCAGCCTGTCTGTTACCCAGCAAGAACGGCCTGCCACCACAGCCTGCCCCGCCCTCTCTGCCCCAGCAGTTGCTCCTGGAGCTGCTGGAGAAGCAGCAGCACGAGAACCGCTGTTGCTGGGGACAAGGGGATGGCGGCAGCAGGAGCAGCAGGCCAGGGCTTCCTTCCCTTCCTCCCTCTGGAGGCCTGGGGCTATACCAGAAGTCTGCTCGGTCAGGGAGACAAGGAAGCCCCAGAGCAGCTATCCTTGCCACCACCGTCCCCTTGCCCTTGGTGGCAGTGGTTCTCACACAGCCACTTCCCTGGCAGTGGCAGGAGCAGCTGGCAGGGGAGAGGGGATGGTAGCAGGCTGTGGCAGCAGATAGTTTGAGCCGGTTAAGAGGCAACATTCCTCCTCCTGCCAGCCTCAAGCTCAGCTCCGGGCAGCGTCCAGCCAGCCATACCTGGCTTCTCCCTGCGGCAGCCCATGTGGATCCCAGGCAGTGCAACTTTGGTGGCGGTGACGAGGCAGGTAGGAAGCCGGGTGTACCGGAACAACTAACGGTAGCGCTCTTGGCTGGCAAAGGGTGAAGTCCCAGGGCTGCATGTGGGCAATGATGGTGGATGGGATAAGCAAGTGGCAACCGGGCCGAGAACCGGTTCGGGGGGAGTGGCCAGCCAATGTTATTACCAGTTCTCCGAACTACTAAAATTTTTTACTACCGGTTCTTGCAAACTGGTGTGAACCAGGAGCAACCCACCACTGATTCAAACTGTTGTGGTCACATGACCATGAGCATTGCAAACCACCATAAATGCAGGCTGGTTGCAGGATACATTTGCTTTAGTTGTCCAAGTTCCCTCCCACAATTCCTTCCAGACTTCAACAATATATACATACCACACCCAATATGTGGGAAATGTATTGCATGCCAAACTGTTTGCTCTCAGGTGGCCAGAACTCCAGGAAACTCTCCAGATCCATTCGCAGCTCCTTCTTTTCCTCCTCCCCGAAATGTTCTACATGGTTTTGCAGGCTGTCAATGGAAACCAGACACCCCTCAGTAAGGCCCCCTCCTTCTCTTTCAATTCTCCACAGGATTCGGGCAGCCAACCTAGTAGGAGAAGAGTATATAACAGTGTATAAGTATATGAAATCTTTGTTTTTTTCCTTTTGTTCAAGATTCTGTGAGCCTGCCTTAGTCTTTGTGCCTAAGGCAGAATTAAAATTCATGGGCTTCTGGTTTCTAGCTTGGTGCCTTCATCTATCTTTCTTTCTTTCTTTCTTTCTTTCTTTCTTTCTTCCTTCCTTCCTTCCTTCCTTCCTTCCTTCCTTCCTTCCTTCCTTCCTTCCTTCCTTCCTTTCTTTCTTTCTTTCTTTCTTTCTTTCTTTTTTGGTTCAATTTATATGCCACCCTTCTCTGGAGACTCAGGGCGGCTTACAATGTGTTAAGCAATAGCCTTCAAATAGCCTGACTTTATACAAAGTCAGCTTATTACCCCCACAATCCGGGTCCTCATTTTACCTACCTCGAAAGGATGGAAGGCTGAGTCAACCTTGAGCCTGGTGAGATTCAAACTTGCAGTAATTGCAGGCAGCTGGTGTCACTTAACACCACTTTAATCTGCTGCGCCACCAAGGCTCTTTATTTATATACCAAACTATAACAATGAATTGCAAAACTTATTTTTTTCTTAATATTTTGTGAAACGGAATTGTGATACCCTCAGCATAGGTAGACTGTAATCAAAATTAAACAGGTCATTCCTGCATACACAAAGACTCTTAGGGCAGCTAAGAGTCTTTCTTATGTCTCAGAATGCTTGATATTATTTACATAATCAAGCAGACTCTTCTTTGTAAGCTGAGATTCGTGTTTAGGTACCCCCAAATAATCTGCAACATCTTTTTTCTGTTGGTCAGATAAATTTATAGGTTTGGCTCTTTTAAGGAACAACATCCATTTGGGCTATGTACAGATTTTTTATATATATAAACCCTTCTCCTTTAAAGAGACATGGAAAAGAAATCAAAGATTAGGAATTATGCAAGAACTTTGAACAGTAAACCATTGTGTCTGGCTAACTATTCATTAGTTACCAGTATCATTTAGTTCTCTTGCACATGTCTGACTTGGAGCTACCAGATATGGGCTGCATCAGCCATCCTGGACAGCAAATATAAAGGGATACCACTGGTTGAAAGGTTATGTGTTTTTACGAAGCAGAAAATCCTTCTTCACTGCTCTTTTTACAGAGACATTTGAACAAAATTTATCTTCCCAATAATTTATCGGTATCGTGGTCATTCTGGCACCATTCATCTTCAATGACTGCTTAACGACAAATGGATGGTAGTCACAGCATAGGTACCTAGATGCTGCAAAGCAGTACTAATGTTTCATTGGAACCTAATCGATAATCCATTAATAGGTATTTTACACAATTAATGCATTGAATCTTTTGGAATTATTATTTGGTTGCATTTTAGTTGCTAATGACTTTATAGGCATTCACAATTTAAGGATTAATATTATATTATAGCCTAGATCGTGTTCTTATTTATGTGCAATTAACAGATAAGATGCCAAATTATGATTTTAACATAAATTTTGTTATTTGTTTTTTATTTATTCTAGAATTTTTAATTAGAGGCTCCTTGAGTATTTTTAATTCTACTGGTCTCTGTAATAAGCATTTGAGTTGAGATGTGAGCTGTAAAAAAATCTGGATGACCATCAGAGAGCAAGAAATACATTGAAATTGAATAAATTGACTGAAATTCAACTACAGAATACTAGGATGGTCAAATCTGCAGAAAAAATATGAAGGGGCAACACCAATATTGTGTACCAGCTGAAATTGTTGAGGGTTGTACAGCAAAGCTGCTTAACTATAAGGATATCTCCCCTGCCAGGTAAGTAAGCTTATGGATGATAGAAGTTCTGTGCCATGCCTATGGATAATAGTTTGTAAAATAATGGAAAAAGCAACCTTAGTTTTTCTACAAATATACTCACAGTTGGAAGCCTTTCAGGAGAACTAACTCTCTAGCTAGAAGCATAGTTTCCATTGAAGTTCACAATGCCTTCCTGTCTCATATATCACAATGGTATATTTTTATCCAGCTTCTATAAATAGGGCAAGTGTGAAGTTCCATACCGGTAGTAGTTAAAATTGAGAGATTGCGCAAATAGCCATTTCAAACATTCTCAGGCTGTATTCCTTTAATAGAATATTAACATGCTCATATAATATTCGGAGTGTCTTTTTGACATGGTCATATAATATTTGGAGTGCCTACCTGTCTTTTTAAAAATAACTTTCTCAGTTTTTGTGATGAACAATGTAAAAGTCAGAGATATCCTCCAAATAATTTGCCTTGAATACTGACTAACCAATCCCCTAATGAGCAACTGCCACAGAACTGAGAATCAAATCCAACACGCATTATACAGATGGCTCTTGTTATTTGTGGTGATTCTGTTGTAGTGTGAAAGCATGGAAATAAAAAGGCCAAGTCAATGGAGGCAGGGGGTAGAGCTGCCCTATGCGCCCTCCACCACTTTATTTCAGGGCCCCTGTAGCCAGACTATCCATGCCCCGACACCTGCCTTGCCTTGCAGAGGTGGCTCTAGCAGCCCCATCCAACAAGACCAGCCCACTGCATGACCACCGGCCCACTTCTTCTGCTGGCTCATAGCCACAACGGATCAGGAGGTTGAGCAACACATTGTTACCACAAGGCAAGGCAGGGGTGTGGAGTTGCTCCACACACCATGCATTGGCTTACATCAGGGCCCCCATAGGCAGGACATTCACACCCTGACACATGCCTCATTTTGTGGCTGCAACATCAACACCAGCACCCCAGTCTGCCTCCTGGCCCTGAGGTAAGTCGGTGCGAGGTGCATGAGGCGGCTACACACACACACACACACACACACACACACACACACACACACACACCACCTTGTGGCCACAGCACTGCAAGCAACCTGATGGAGTGGGCAATTGGCCAGCTGCGCAGGGCTTATTTTGGGGGTGGGGCTTATATTATGCGCACAAACATGCTGGGGCTTATTTTGGAGGGAAATAGGGTACAACTGAACCTATGTTGGCTTACATGTGTGCCAAGAGTCTTTTTAAAAGGAGAAAAAAACTAATTATATATTATTGTGAGGTTGCAGTGTTGAACTTGATGTGGGGACCTCATTTTTCATGTCAGAATGGGAATAATGATGAGACTATATATGTGTGACATTTTCATTAAACTCCCTGGGGAGTTTGTGTTTTTTTAAAAAATCTGCTTTATAATTTACCTGCTAAATGTATTTTTTCAGTTTTAACTTGATTTATTTCTCTTTGTTATTTTAAATGAATCTGTTAATATTAAAATAGCTTTAAAAATTGAAGCTGTAAACTGAAACCGGACCAAGAAATATTCCAGACAAAATAAGAGGAACAAATAAAAATGTGACAGCAATAAAAGCATTCACGAGCATCAACAGAAGAGTAAATGACAACATAATTTTGATGCTCTATCTCAAAATGCTGAGACTTGTTCATTTGTGGTGGACTGCAAATATGTAATTGTAATGTTTCTATGATAATTTCATTGGGAATATATTGTCAGTTTCACATCATAATACTTTGATTTGGATAAAAGCATAGGTTTCATCATTTCATCACGTTCATTTGGACCATAATATTCTAGAGAAATGAGTCTTCTCTGTGAGCACTATGAGTGAAATTGTGAAGGGAAAATTGCAGATAAGCAATCACTACAACTAGAAAAATATTAAAACACCATCTTCCATTTTAATAGGCAAATCTTATTCAATGCCTCCTTTCAGTGATCCATTTCATGTACACAGAAAAAATAAGCAAATTAGAGAACAAATGGTAATTTTTGCCATATAGACTTTCCTTCCAGAGGAAAGGGATTAAAAATTGCCCTGCATTTCAGCTTGCCTGAACCTTGAACAAAGCTGTTTTTTAAGCCATGGAATATTTCATTACAAATTCATTAGTTCTATCTCTCAGTACTAATCCTTTCACCTGATGTTTTCATTTGGAGCTACCCCACGCTTTTTGATTGCAGAACATTCAGTCTTGTGATTCAGCCAGGCATCCTTCTGGCAGGTGCGATCACAGTAGTGGGCAAACTTGCACTGGCCACAACGATGGAGTTTCTCATGCCTCTTGAAGCAAGTGTGGCAAACAAGGTGAGTGAGGCTGAAAGGAGGAAAACAGTGCCTTAACCATCACTTCAAAATTGCAGTTCAATTCTTAATAAGATATGCTCCCATTTTCTGAAGCCCTTTCTCAAAGGCTGTATATAATTTACACACACACACATACATAAATACATGTGTACACACACACACACACACACACACACACACACACACAAAGTTCCTCTGTTTCATTTATTCCCTACCTCTCTCAAGAGTTCAAGGCAATCTCCTCTAATTTTATTCTCCTTATTTAAAAAAGGCAAAATGGTGGATACTCCTGCTTACAACTGTGAGCAGGAGAACTGTGAATTGGTTGGGCTGAAACACAATAACTGGCCCAAAGTCACCAATTGTTGAGGGCAGACTTAAACCTTGGTAAACCTAATTTTAGTGTGAAATCACATCTACTTCACTGACAAAATATTTGCTTTGGGCAAAGAAGTCCTAACAAAGATAATTTTAAAATTATTTCATCAACAAATGCAGCCTTGGACTACATTGGCTTTTTAGGCAGCTGCTGACTCATAGTTACCACTAGGACACCTAGATCTTTCTCACAGTTACTACTGTTGTGACAGATACCATCTATTCTATTCTTATGCATCTGGGTTTCCTGCCTACATGCAGAAACTTACTTTTCTCAACACTGAATTGCATCTTATTAGATAAGGCCAATGCTGTAAAGATCCTTCTGAATCTTGAGTCTATCTTCCAAAGTGTTAGCAATTACCCCAGCTTGGTATCATCTGCAAATTTGATGCAAATCTTCTATCTCCATATCTAAGGCATTTATGAAGGTCTTGAAGAATACTGAGCCCAAGATCAAACACTGAGGTTCCCCATTACATGCTTCCTTCTATGTAGATGTAGTTCCAAATATTTCCTCCAAGTATACTTTATCTATAGCATTTTGCTGAACCACTAATTTAGTTACTTTATCAAAAAAAGTCAATAAGGGACTTCCAGTTGGCACCACCGGCATTGTGGATGGTCTCACCGGACCGCCAGCCCTGTGATTCCGTAAAAGCCGCTTTGACAGCACAAAACAGCTGTCTGGCGGCTTGAAAACCTCTCCATTGGGAGAAGAAGGAGAGAAGAGCAAGTGAGTGTGGGTAGAGCCTCCCAAAAGCTCTCTGGAATAATTCCAGAGGCTTGGAGGGTGAGAGCTCTCCGGTCAGCTCACTGAAGCGGGATGACTCTGTTTAACACAGAGCTAGACGTCGCGACCAACTCTGCAGCCTAAAGACAGATTTAATGAATACAAGAGTGGGCAGAGCAGAAACAAGAGAAGAAACAGTTGCAAGTATCAGTGCTTAACTCCGGGCTTACATTGTTTCTAATTGAATCTATTTGAGCGGAAGGCTGGAAGAAATGGTGCCTTTGTTGTGGGCGTGAAAGTGAAAGTTAGAAATGAAAGTGCTTGTTGAGAATTTCGCGCCTGAGAGTGGCTTAAAGCTGCTGGGAACTGAGAAGTTGGTGGAGAAAGGACTATTCTGTTTGACAAATTATAAACTACAAATCTTTGAAAGTTTTCAAGAGACTTTGTGGCTGTGAAAGGGAAAAAGATTCTTTAAAAAAAATAAGATGGCTTCTAAGCAAACTAAGCCAGGAATTCCTAAAAGTGGAGGAGGTTCACCAGTAGTGTCAATAGTGACACAGAAAGCCCAGCTTCTGGCTGAGTCACAGAGTCAGAAGGCTTCTTTTAGAGATCTTAAAGAATGTATAAAAGAAGCCATGAATAATCAAATTGCAGCTATGAATAATCAAACAGTAATTATGGAAGGGAAACTTAAAAAATTTGAGGATGTTATAAAGGCAATTAAAGATGTTGTTGAAGAAAAGCACAAAGAAATAAGAGATATCTTATTGGCAGTTTCAGCATTGTCAAAACACCTTATTCAGCTGGATGAGAGAGTAGAAGAAATTAATGAAGCCAATCTGAATTTGAAAGATAAAGTAGGAGACATTATGACTAAAACAGAGAAGATGGAAGATGAATTGGTTATGTTACAATATAGGTCTATGGAATTTGCTTTGAGACTGAGAGGGTTGAAAAAAAATAGCCGGGAAAATCTGAAGGACATCTGTGCTGAAGCAATGGCAGAGATAATTAAAGAAAGAGTAGAAGATGTGACAATTTGAATTGATAAAATCTACAGAGTTAATTTCCCGATGGCAAGAAAAAGGCAATTACCAAGAGATGTGGTGATCTATTTTACAGACAGGAGGATTAGAAATGATATTTTACAAGCTTCCTACAAGAACAAGGTTCAAGAACTAGTGGTTCTGAAAGAGATTCCTCCCAAAATGTTAAGAAGTAGAAAGGACTTTGGCTTCCTGGTAAATGAATTGAGAAATCAGCAAGTGCAGTACAACTGGGATGTTCCAACCGGTTTAATAGTGAATTATGGTGGAGAAAGATACCATTTAAATACAGTTTGGAAGGCAAAAGATTTTTATGTCAATGTTCTAAAGACTGGATACCAACCTTCACCCGGGGGGGGGGGGGCAGAAAGAAAATGGAGAAGTTACAACAAGAGAAAGATGGAAAGCAGATACAAACTTATGCTGAAGTGGCAGCTGGAGGAAGATCTAGTGCAATTAGGGTACCCACCTCCAACTCTTGATCCACTTAAGAAGATAGAGGAACCAAAAGAACAACATATGACATGATCAACCTACAAACAATAACAATTAAAAGCGCAACAATCTCAAGACTCATCTCAAGAAGTCAAAAAAACAGAAGCAGTGGGAGGGGCTAGGCCGAAGAGTAAGATGGAGGAGGATATTTAGCGGATGCTCATGAAGCTTCGAGGGGCCAAAGATGGCAACTAAATTCCTATCTTGGAATGCCAATGGTTTAAATTCACCATAAAAAAGAAAGAAAGTATTTCACTACTTGAAACAATTTAAGAACAATGTTATTTCTTTGCAAGAAACACATATTAGATTATCAGACCAAAAATATTTGATAAATTCAAGATTAAGTACACACTTTGTGGCATCAGCACCAGAGAAGAAATATGGACTAGTTATATATGTAAAGAAAGGATTACCAGTTAATCTAATTGAGGCAGATACTCAAGGAAGATTTATTGCAATTGAATTATTAACCCGGACTGGAAAAATGATATTAATTGGAATATATGCACCTAATCAACGACAAGATAAATTTTATAAATTTTTACATACTAAAATAATACAATGGGATTATAAATCCTTTATATTAATGGTGATTGGAATGGAGTAATAGATACTCTGAAAGACCAAAAAAGTTTATCAAAGATTTCAACACATGCAAAATTACCTAAATCTTTCTTTGATATGATAGAAGATATGGAACTGAGAGATATTTGGAGAGAACGGAATGCTGAGGAAAGAGATTTTACTTTTTTTTCCGATGGGCATCAATTTTTTTTCTAGGATTGATTTTATACTAATCACAAATGATTTTTTTTCTAGGGTGAAGAAGATGAAGATATGTCCAAGAATTCTAACTGATCATAGTCCGGTTTGGGTGGAATTGGAACAGGAGAGGGGAGAAAGAAGGTCTTGGAGGTTAAATGAAAATTTATTCAGATATGAAGAAAATGTGAATGAGCTTAAAAAACAAATGAAAGAGTTTTTTGCTATTAATATGTATAAGGGTACTTCTATGGAAATGGTATGGGATGCAAGTAAGGCCTATATGAGGGGAACTTTAATATATATGAATAACAAACATACATTAAAACAACAAAAGAAGCGGAAAGAGATAGAGGAGGAAATAAAAAAGAAAGAACAATTACTTATATCTAATCCAGGAAACAAGAAAGTAAAGGAAGCAATAAATATATTACGAGAGCAATTTAAAATGTTAATGGCTGATCAAGTGGCAACTAATTTACAATATGCTAAATACAATACATTTTGTAACACTAACAAACCAGGTAGGTGGTTGGCCTATGTGTTGAGGAAAAAGCAGAAATCACGAGTTATTAGTAAGATAGAATTTAGAGGTAAGGAAGTTTATCAACAGAATATGATTAAAAAAGCTTTTTTAGAATTTTATGCTGTATGCCAGTGATTCAATACAAGGTATAGATATAGATGGATATCTAAAGGAAGAGAATATTCCTGAATTAACGTTAGAACAGAGGGAAGGATTGAATCAGCCAATAACCTCTGAGGAGATTATTGCAGCAATTAAACGGTTAAAAACAGGTAAGGTTTCGGGAACAGATGGATTAACAGCTGTTTATTACAAGAATTTACAGTCTGAAATGGTAGAACCGCTTAGAGCTCTATTTTATAAAATTCAATCAGGGGGAGGAGTCCAACCCTCTTGGAGAACAGCTTTTGTTTCACTGATCCTGAAGGAAGATCAAAATAGTACCAAACCTGAAAATTTTAGGCCAATATCACTTTGAACACTGATTACAAAGTCTTTGCCAAGATATTAGCAAATAGATTAACGCCAGTTATGCAACAAACAGTTCATAATGACCAATCAGGATTTATAAAAGGGAGACAAATGAAATATAATGTGAGACAAATTATAAATTTATTGGAATACTTGGAAAAAAACAACCAAGTTCCTGCAACGCTCATATTTTTGGATGCAGAGAAGGCATTTGATCAACTGAATTTAAGATAATAGAAAAAATGCATTTTGGAGAGTATTTTATACAATCAATTAGAGCAATATATCAGGAACAAACAGCACAAATAATAGTTAATGGAGGTTTAACAGATGTTTTTAAAATTGAGAAAGGAACAAGGCAGGGCTGCCCCTTGTCTCCACTGCTGTTTATTTTAACTTTAGAAGTTTTGTTGAATAAGATACATGATTCTGATAAAATAAAAGGAATTGTAATTAGACCGCAAAATTATAGACTAAGAGCATTTGCACATGACTTGGTTGTTACTTTATCTCAATCTATAGAATCGGTTCCATATATGTTGGATATAATAGGTCAATATGGTAAGGTATTTGGATTTAAAGTAAATCAACATAAGACAAAGATGATAACTAAAAATATGTCTATATCTCAAAGAGAAGACTTAGGAAGAATAACAGGGTTTGAAATAGTTAAAAAGGTTAAATATCTAGGAGTAAATATTGCAGCCTCAAATACGAAATTATTCAAAAACAATTATGAAGTTCTTTGGCAAAAAGTGCAGAAAGAAATGGAAAATTGGAAAAAGTTACAATTATCTCTATTGGGAAGGATAGCAGCAATAAAAATGAATGTGTTACCCAGGTTTTTATTTTTGTTTCAAATGATATCAGTGCTTAAGAAAGATGGAAATTTGAAGGAGTGGCAGAAAGGGGTTAATACTTTTATTTGGGGTGGAAAAAAACCAAGAATAAAATTGAAAATTATACAGGATGTACGAGAGAGAGGAGATCTTAAAATGCCTAATTTAAGATTGTATTATGAAGCATCTGTTTTATCACAAATTAGTGATTGGTTTAACTTAACTGAAGAGAGAATGTTAAATATAGAAGATTATGATTTGTTATATGGATGGCATGCTTGTTTGTTATATGAAAAAAAAAGTGGATGAAGTGTTTAAAGGTCACATACTTAGAAACGCTTTGTTGAGGGTTTGGAAAAAGTATCAATACAAGTTAAATTACAAGATACCTATATGGGCAAACCCCAGACATACAATAGAAAATATAAGTATAGAACAAAAACAGGAGGTGATTACTTATAAAGAGCTTCTTTTTATGGAAAGGGGCCAATTGCAATTGAAATCTTTAAATGTACTGAAAGAAGAAGGGATAATCTATACTTGGTTTTAGTATGGTCAACTTCAAGCTAGATGGAGGGAAGACCAAAAAATTGGTGTTATGCAAAATGAGGAAAATTTGGTAAAACAGATTAGAGATCAAAGCCAAATGCACATTAAAAGGTTGCATAATGCATTATTGGAAATAGACTCAGAAACGGAATTGGTCAAGGATTGTATGATAAAATGGGCACAAAACTTTCAGGAACCAGTGATGATAGAAACATGGGAAAAGATTTGGGTTAGAAATGTTAAATTTACGCAAGCACAAAACTTAAGAGAAAATTTTTATAAAATGTTTTATAGATGGCATTTAGATCCTAAAAAATTATCATGTATGTATCCAAATTTGCAAACTAAATGTTGGAGATGTGACTGTGATGATGCAACTTATTATCATATATGATGGACTTGTAAGAAAATCAAAGCATTTTGGATAAAAATTTGGTGGGTGATGCAGAATATCTTGAAAAAAAGGTTGAAATTTACTCCGCAATTGTTTTTATTGGGTATAACTATGGATTGTACAGCATTAGAGACTAAATTGATTTTAAATTTAATATCAGCAGTTAGGTTGTTGGTAGCGCAATACTAGAAGAAAGACTTTTTGCCTACTATTGAAGAGTGGACACTGAAAGTAGCAAACTTAGCGGAAATGGCGAAAATTTCAGCGTATTTGAAGGACTATACACAAGAAAGATACATATCGGAATGGAGAAGATGGGTTGAATATATTCAAAATAAGTATCAGACAAGAAAATATCAAATAGCTTATGAATGAATGTTAAATTTTAGAAATATTATGTTATCTATAGTGGAGTTAAGGTTTCAGGGGGGGATTTGGTAGTTTAAGGATAGATAGGTTAACTTAGCTTATGATTGTTAACTGAAATACCCTGTATTTTGCTCTGGGAAGTCTGGGGGGGAGGGAGGGAGGGAAAAGAGTGGGGGGAATATTGGGGGGGGGGATTTCTTTTTGTAAAAAAGTCAATAAGATTTGTTTGGCATGATCTGTTTTTAACAAAGCCATGCTACCTTCTACTAATTGCCTTGTTTGTTTCTAGAAATGTTTCTCACAAATCCTCCACTTGATTTTCTCAGGTAGTGATATGAAGCTGATTGGCTTCTAATTTCCTGGATCCATTATTTCCCCCTTTTTGTAAATTGCTATCATATCAACTCTTTTCCAGTACTTTAGAATTTCCCGTGTGCTACCTGAGTTTTGAAGGATTATATTCAGTGGCTCCGAGATTACATCTCCCAGATCCTTCAAAACCCTAGGATGTAAATCATCTGTCCCGGGTGATTTGTACTCATTGAGAGTGGATAGGTATCATCTTACTAATTTCATACCTATTTTGACTTGTATACCTGCTCTATCTCCCTCTAATAGGTTAGACTGCTTCTCCCTTTTGCATAAAAACAGATGTAAAGAATTGACAGGACTCCACAAATGCCCGGCTGTGAGACTCTTTTCTTAGGCTGGGCTCAAGGAATCAAGTGGGATTGCTGCTGCTATACCAGCCTCCATGCTGCAGGGTAGCTTCCCTACCCAGGTTCCTGGATCTCACCGCAGGGCTGGCAGTGGAGTTCCCCTGGCTTATAGTTCTGGGGGACTGTTAGATCGGGTGATAGAAGAGGCAGGACTCAGTGCTTACAGTAACAACAGCTCTTTATTAGTAGATTAGTGCAACCCAGCAGCCGGCTCATCTGACTGCTTGCTTTTATATAGGGAGCTGTTAGACAGATTGGCCAATTGGGTTTGAGTATTTTCCCACCGGATTGGTGGACCTGAGTGAAGCTTATGCTCACTCTAATTCAATATGCAAAACCCTTCCCCTCCTGGACAAAACACAGTCCAATCAAAATACAATACATTATTTACAAATGTAGTCATGTAGGTAGGCAGGGCTTTGATGAAGCCTAGATGACCTGCATGGTTCAATTGTTCCTTGGGCGTTGGCCTGAGTGGGTGGATTTGTTGTTGGTTCAATTCTTGTAAATGGAATCTTCAGGATTACTTTGTGAGACGTGGTCAGAATCTCTAGGCCCAAGCCCTTCCAGAAATCTGCACTGGAGACTTGGTTTCTCAGGTGGATGTTCCTGCTGTACAATTGGGTTTGAGTTATTGTTAGACATTTGTTTATTTTGTGGGCTAGTGTCTGTAGAGGTCAGTCTCTGGTCGAGTTGAACAGTTTCTGGTGGTCGTAGCGATGAGTTCTCAAGATGGCCTTGGTCCAAGTGCCGTTGCCACAATATATTGTCCTCCAGCTCAATTTTGTTCAAGCGAGGCCCAGATATTTCTACCATAGTGGCTGGAATCCAGAGGGCACCTCCGGCATAGTTCCGGGTGTATACTCAGTCCCCCATATTAAATGACTGGATTTTTCCTGTTGAATCGGGAAGTGTTTCTGCAACATAATTTGGGTGCAATCAATCTAATTGTGAACTGATTCTCCTTCCCATGAGGAGTTCCGAAGGGCTCCTGTTAGTGGTTGCGCTAGGGGTGATATGTTGCACTAGGAGAAATTTATTGATTTGTGCTTGCCAATTCCCTGGGCCCATTCTGAACAGAGCCTCTTTAGTGGATCTTACTATCCATTCAGCCTGCCTATTACTGGTCAGATGAAAGTGGACTAGCACACTCTCTGAAGACAAAAGTTTTTTTACTGCTTCAAAAGCAGTGGCCTTAGCATGACCCCAATTCCAGGAAGTCTTTTTTCCTAACAGTCTATGCAAAGGTTCCACCATGGTTGCCTTTTGAGGCAGGAACATGCTATAAAAATTAAGCAAACCCAGGAATTCTTGCAATTCCTTTTTATTCTTGGGAGTGGGCGCCTCTTTGATCACCATTACTTTGCTTTTAATTGGGTATATCCCAGACCCATCAATCATGTATCCCAGGAGTTCTATCCTAGGCACAGCAATCTGACATTTTTCGCGCTTGACCTTAAGCCTGGCTTCCCTGAATTTACTGAGAATGGTTCTCAAATGGTCGAATAGATTTTTTTTGTTGGCAGCAGATACTAGGACATCATCAAATTAGGGTACTACCTCAGTAATTCCCTGTAATAGTTGTTCCATGATGCTCTGGGACAGTCCTGGTGCCACGCTCACACCGAATTGCAGCCGGTGACATTTGAACACACCCTGGTGCATGACAATTGTTTGTGCTTCAGCTGTGTTGTTATTGACTGGCAACTGCTGGTAAGCCTGTGCCAGGTTGAGCTTAATGAATGTTTTTCCATTCCCCAATGAATGAAGTAAGTGTTGAATGATGGGAACCGGATAGGTGCTCTGTTGTAAGGTCTTATTGATAGTACATTTGTAGTCTGCACAGATACAGACCGAGCCATCAGCCTTGATAGGCATGACTATAGGGTTTCCTACCAGGCATGATCGAAGGGTTTGAGGATTCCCTGGACAATTAGTTTATCCAATTCTTTGTCGATTTTAGGTTTTAGAGCAAGGGCAATTTTGGGGTCAAGGCTGAAAGAAATAGGTGTTCCTTAATACTTGCCCAGGCCATTGCTGAACACATGGTGCAGCGGTGTTGGGTGTTGTGGCCCCGTCCTCTGAGCCTATCCCATTGGAGGAAGGAAGCTCTGAGCAGGAGGAAGAGGAGCCAGCCAGATCTCCCAGCCCCCCCCCCTCTGGCACTGTCTCAGGTGCCAGCTGAAAGAGAGCAAAGTAGTGGGGAAACAGGTGTCTCAGATGAGAGTGAGGGAGAGACGTCATTCCTGGACGCACGCCAAAGAAGGCGAGAGAAAAGAGTACTGCAGCTGCGGCGTATGAGGAAATAGTCCTGAGTCACTGATTGGAGTCACAGGATCAGTGAGTCACTGGACCACACCCAGAAGCCTATCTATATAAGACAGGCCAGTGGTTCAAGAAGTTTGTGACGAACAAAGCTAAACAAACATAGCAACCTCGTAGTCTTGGAAGCTAGATGAACGGCAAAGCTACGTAGGTGATTTTCTTGTTTGTGTAAACTAATAAAGTCCTTGGCAGACGGTGTGCATATCACTGCCAAGGTTGAGATAAGAACTGTGGAGTGTGCCAAGTGATTCTTAACCCTCGGCTGGCTGTGTTTTTGTGGGTCTCTGAAGGGGGGGGACAGATCATCGGGCTTCTGTCTCATGCGGAATATGATGGGTTGGCTAGCACAGCAGACTCTAGTGAGATGCCCCTTGAGGTCTCATCTCTGGCATACTGTCTCTTTATATCTGCATGTTGCCCTGGCATGCTTGCCCCCACATCCTGCAGTGGCTGTCTTTCCTCTGCATCTGAATATCGCTTCTTTTTCTCCTTCTCTGATTGTAGCGGGCAAATGTCATTTTCACCTTCCAATGACTCGATTAACTTGGCACTCTCCTGGTGGACTGAGGATGACTGGCACGAAGCCGTGGTGTTTCCCACCTTATGCAGTGCTGCTGCAGATTTGTGCAAGGATTCTGCTGCTCTGGCCTCATCGAGTGCTATCTGTAGAGTGAGATTAGGCTTTGCTAACAACCACCATTGCAAGTTTATGTCCCTAATTCCACTGATGAGCTGCTCTAGGAACACATCCTCCAGCTCTCTAAACTCACAGTAGGCTGTAGCCTTCCTCAGTGCCACCACATAATGGTTGCTGTATTCGCCTTCTTTCTGCACTCTGCTATGGAATTTGCACTGATGAATAAACTTGGATTGCACTGGAGTGTACTGTGCTTGTAGTGCATTCTGGAGATTGACCCAGGGCACCATCTGCACAGTGGCTAGTGCGACAAGTGCCTTAGCTGTGTCGAACACCTCATTTCCACAATAGCTGAGAAACAACACTCTTTTCCGGTTGTCTGATAGTCCCAAGTGGTGTTTGCTTCCATAAAACACTCGAACCTGGTCATATATGAGTCCCAATTGTCCGTGGCTGGATTGAATGGAATTGGCAGGGCATAAGCAGTCATCATGATGGCTGATCAGTTCAGTCACTGCAGTTTTAGCCTGTTCATGCCTGCCGGTAGTTCCCTCTTCTGTTGGGACTGCGATCTAATTCAGCTCCTTTTGTTTACTACTCTTCTGATCGCCAGTGTTAGATCAGGCAATGGAAGAGGCAGGACTCAGTGCTTACAGTAATAACAGCTCTTTATTAGTAGATTGGTGCAACCCAGCAGCCGGCTCATCTGACTGCTTGCTCTTTTATAGGGAGCTGTCAGACAGGTCCCAGTAGTATTTTCCTACTGGATTGGCAGACTTCAGTGAAGCCTATGCTCACTCTAATTCAATATGCAACAGGGACTTCCTCTGGTGTGGGTTCAGAGGTAGTTAGTGATTCATGGAAACCATGATTTCCATGGGCCTGTCCCAGGTTATCCAGGGCCCAACTAGGAATAGTGGTCATACAGCCAATTTGGTGTTCTTGTTAGAGCAGTGCCTATGGAATTGGTGGACTTGTCCTTAGTCTCCCATCATGGTCAGATCATAACCTGGTGGCAATGACATTCTCAAGAGCTGTACCCTGCACAGGATGGCAGGATTTATTAGATTGGTTTGCTCCTGGTGACTAGTGGACCCAAATGGGTTCCAGAAGGAACTGGGGGTTACAACTGCAGATCTGCTATGCAGCTCAGCCAAGCTATTAGTCACTTTTTGAATAGAAAAGGTGACTGAGGTTTTAGATAGGATTGCACCCATGTGACCTCCCCAACCATAGATTTCTTTGTCCTCCATGGTATACAGAGGAACTGAGAGGGATGAAACAGATGAAGAGATGTCTAGAGTGCCGCTGGCAGAAGACAAGGGATAAACTTGATCAAACATGGGTAAGAGCTGCTATTAAGGCCTATCTCATGGCAATTTGTTGCGCAAAGTGTAAATACTTCTCTGCACTATTTCATTTGCAGATAATCAACCAGCAACCCTCTTTAAGGTGAGCCATCTCCTCCTGGAGAAGGAGACTGAGATCCACCTGAAGGGACGTGCTGTGGAATTTGCAGATTTTCTGGAAGACAAAATCACTCAACTTTGTGCCCAGTTAGATGCTGGTGTGGTTGCTGATCCAGTGGAGCTCGTGAGTCAGGTTCTTGACCTATTATCTGGAAACAGTTTGACCCTGTTTCTCCTGAGAAGTAGACAGGATCCTAGGGAGTATATGTCCGAGCATCTGTGTTTTAGACCCATGTCTCTCCCAGCTGGTGAAAGCTTCTCAAGAAGTAACAGGTGGGTGGATTCTGGTGGTGATTAATGCTTCTCTACAGGAGGGGATAGTTCCTCAGCACTTTAAGGAGGCTGCAGTCCACATTTTTTCTCAAGAAGCCATTGCTGGATTCCACCCTGTTGGATAGATAATTTTTGACCTGTCTTCAATCTTCCCTTTTGGGAGAAGGTGGTTGAGAAGGTGGTTACGTGGCAACTCCAGAGGTTTCTGGATGAAATGGATGAAATGGATTATCTGGGCCCTACTAGTCAGGATTCTGGCCTGAATATGGGACAGAAATGGCATTGGTCATGCTTTTTGATGATCTCTAGTGGGAGCAGGATGAGGGTAGTGCTGATCTGTCCCCCTCTACACACACCCACAAAAACACAGCCAGTCGAGGGTTAAAGAAGCACTTGGCACACACCACAGTCCTTATCTCCACCTTGGCAGCGATATTCACATTGTCTGCCAAGTGCTTTAATTGTTCACAGAAAGAAAATCACATACGTAGCTTTGCCAAAATTCGTTCTTTTAGCAGCTTCAGGCTTCAATGACTATCAGATTGAGTTTTGTTCGTCACAGGGATCATTGACCAGCACCCTCTCTTATATAGTCTCTGGGTGTGATCCAGTGACTCATTGGTCCTGTGACTCAAGTCCAGTGACTCAGGTCTATTCCCTCGCACGCCTCCTCAGCTGCTGCAAGCGCTTATCTCGCCTTCGTTGACGTGCGTCCAGGAATGACGTCTCTCCCTCACTCTCATCTGAGACACCTGTTTCCCCACTACTTTGCTCTCTTTCAGCTGGCACCTGAGATGGTGCCAGAGGGGGGGGGGAGATCTGGCTGGCTCCTCTTCCTCATGCTCAGAGCTTCCTTCCTCCAATGGGATAGGCTCAGAGGACGGGGCCACAACAAGTGCATCCATCCTTGCTCTACTTGACTTCTTGGTGGTTTTCAATACCATCAACCATAGTATCCTTCTGGAGTGGCTTTGGGGGTTTGGAGGGAGGGGGCTCTGTGCTATCCTGGTTTACTTCCTTCCTCTGTGGCTGCTCTCAGTCGGTAGGAGGTGAGAGATCCAACCTTTACTCATTGCTTTGCAGATTCCCACAAAGCTCAATATTCTCTCTGCTCCTGTTCAACATCCACATGAAGTCATTCCAGATACAATTCAAGGTGCTGGTTGTCACCTTTAAAGCAGTGGTGAAATCCAAATTTTTTTACTACCAGTTCTGTGGGCATGGTTTTGTGGGCATGGTGGGCGTGGGTTGGTGAGCATGGCAGGGGAAGGATACTGCAAAATCTTCATTCCCACCCCACTCCAGGGGGAGGATATTGCAAAATCTCCATTCCCACCCCACTCTGGGGCCAGCCAGAGATGGTATTTGCCAATTCTCTGAACTCAAAATATCCACTACTAGTTCTCTGAACTCCTCAAAATTTCTGCTACCGGTTCTCGAGAAACTGTCAGAACCTGCTGGATTTAACCTGCTTTAACCTGCTTTAAAGCCCTTCATGGCTTGGGACCAGGTTATTTGAGGGATCATCTTTTGCCAGTTACATCTACCCAACCCACTAGAGTGGGAAGGCAAGGAAGGTTACGGGTCCCCTCTCCTAAGGAGATACATCTGGCATGGCCCTGAAGAAAGACCCTCTCCATGGTGACTTCCTCCCTCTGGAACAGCATCCCTCCAAAAATTAAACTGGCCCTCCATTAACACTCTTTGAAAGGCCCTGAAGACATGGCGGAAATGCAGAGTGGGACAGAGCTCATTAAAGGGCTGGTATGAATGTGTGTTGCTGCCGGGGAGGGTTGGGGGGTTATTTTATTATTTTTATTTTTTTATTATTCTTATTTCTTTTATATTGTGCTTTTATATTGTGCTTTTGAGTCACCATGTGAGAATAGGCAGCAATGTGAAATTTCTAAACAAACAAACAAACAAACAAATAGGTTGTGCTTTCATCCTGCTGCCTATCACTTTCTTCCATTTGCTCGCATTAGTGGACTTATTATTTCCTTGACTTTCTTCTTGTTTCTTTCATATGGAAATAATTTTTTTAAAATTGTTTTTGGAATTAGTTGGTAGTTTTAGCTCATTCTAGGCCTAAGCTTTCCTCACTCCCTGCTTGCAGTTTTGGGCTGTTTGTTGGTATTCCATGTTGGTTAATATTTATTATTTTAATATTTAATGTTTTATTTGGTTGTAAGCAACCTGGAGTTGCCTCTTGATGATATGGGCAGTATATAAGTGTAAGAAATCAATAAATCTAACATCTTTCCTCTCAGAATAGAGATGGATGGATGGATGGATGGATGGATGGATGGATGGATGGATGGACGGATGAATGGATGGATGGATAGTACAGTGTTTGTCAGTTTGAGCCAAATCACCTTTTGCTGTGGTGAGAAAGTTGAGATGCTATTGTCATGAACTTATTTTGTGGGGAACTAATCTCCAGCCCATTTTCTGAAAATCTGCTGTGGCAGCCTTAGATTCAGAATCAAATAAAAAACCATCTCATAGAATTGCTTTCCATAAGCACAATGCAGGATTGTTAATAGTGGGGTTCCCACAGCATTCCTAGAGCAGATATAGTGGTCTCACTCATCAATCTCTAATGGTCCATTTCACGGGCATTCTGCCATCTCTTCTCGAATTTGGTTATCTCTCTTAACAGCTCTCTGTAGGAATCCAGCACTTTTAATGAAAGGAAGAACATATGCAGAAGAATAAAAGACATTTTCTCCATGCTTTTCTTCCTATGGTTAAAATAGAATAAGGTCATTGAGTTAAGACAAGGCCAAGTCTGATGACAACTGTAAGTAAGCCAGACAGTCAAGTTTTAAAATGGCTTTTCTGATTGCTCTGGAGAAACCACACAAGCCAGGAAGAATCCTTATGGCATGCACTATGCAAGGCTGACATCAGTCTGAAGTACCTGACTGGTTTCTATCATCTGTCAAGTCAGGATGCTGCAGACTTTGTTCTCCTTATTAGGAAACAAGGAGACAGAAGTCTGGTTAAAAACAGTTATAACTCCTTTGTGTTCAAAATAGGGGGACAAATGAAACTTTGATTTTAGGTTTTAATGATTAGATTAGATTAGATCATGTTGTTATTGAAATGGCTTGTATTTACCAGAAATGTAAACCAAAAGGTTGAGTCTGTATTCTATTGTAGTGAAAAGAGTCAGAAGTCACTGCTTTTCTTTTTCTCTTTTTTACCATACACACTTTCTCCTTTCCCTTCTGATCTCTATTTCCATTTGTATTTTATAGTGTATTAAACTCTAATAAAAAACCACTTATAGCTCAATTCATTTGTCATAGGAATGTGAGGAAGCCATGAAGGATGGCAGGTAGCAACATTTCCCAGGAAATAAATCCCATTAGGCTCGTAGAAACTGCAAATCTTTCTATCTGAGGATAAATTCCATTGAACTCACTGAGTGGCTACAGTCCTGTGAAAAAGAAAGTAATCCCATAGGACCATTGAGTCCTATGCAGTGGTGGGTTGCCCCCGGTTCGCACTGGTTCTATAGAACCGGTAGTAAAACCGGTGGGAGGCTCCGCCCACCAACCCCGACATCATCAAAATGCTCCTGCGCTTGCGTGCACGGCCTCATTGCAAACCGGTAGTAAAGGTAAGTAGAACCCACCTCTGGTCCTATGGTTTTGCAGTACATATTGGGACATAGTAAAAATCATCTGGTCCTTAAGTAGTTCTTAAAAGTAGGTAAATTTAAACTCAGATGAACAACAACACATATTACAGCATGTCATCATTTATTTTACAAAAAAAAAACCAAATTATATTTACCTACTTTTAAGAACTGCTAAGGACCAGATGATTTTTAATATGTCCTAATATGTAAAACCATAGAACTCAAAGAAGGTGTACTCACTTTTTTTTACATGAGGGTTTATGAACTGTGGTGGCACAGTGGTTAGAATGCAGTATTGCAAGCAAACTCTGCCTACAGCCAGGAGTTTGATCCTGACTGGCTCAAGATTGACTCAGCCTTCCATCTTTCTGAGGTTAGTAAAATGAGGACTCAGAATGTTGGGAGCAATATGCTGACATTTCTAAACTGTTCAGAGAATGTTGTAAAGCACTATGGATAGTATATAAGTATAAGGGCTACTGCTATTGGTAAGTTTTGTATATGATTTACTAAAAGAAAAATATGAATAATCAAAAAATGAACAAGCCGTCCCCCCCCAAGCTTTAGCCTATTCATTGTACCCTTTGCATGAGACATCAACAATAAAATTTCAGTAGTTATATCCTCCAATGTAATCTGAAAGGGAATCAGTTATTAAACAATGATTCACATTTAAACAGTTCAGTTTGTTCTGAAAATTTAAGACCATGATTTCCTGGCAGGGCCAAAATGAGAAAATATGGTAAATTAAGTAAAAAAGTAAGGCCAAGCTTGGTGTAGATCAGTGATGGCTAACCCTTTTGCCATCGCGTGCCAAAAGTGGGGGGAGCATGGTGGGGTCACACACATGCATGTCGACATCCATAATTCCCGTCCCCCCGTGCTCCCCCCGCTTTTGGCACAGGATGGCATAGTAGGCCTGTTTTTTGCTCTTCCCAGGATGCCAGAAACAGTGTGTTTCCTGACTTCTGGTGGGCCCAGAAGGCCTGAAAATGAGTTGGCTGGCACACACATGTGTGCCGGAGCTGAGCTCGTGTGCCCACCGATATGGCTCCGCATGCTACCTGTGGCACCTGTGCCATAGGTTCACCATCGCGGGTCTGGACTAATACAATATTCTGGGTCCCATAGCGACCAACCAATCAACTTTCAGAAAACAGGACAAAATAGTTATAGCCATGATGATGCATAATATACTGCCACTGTGGCCATTGCTAGACTGAACTACCATGAATTTGTCTATAGGTCTGTTTATGCCTCAAAAGTGATTCAGAAAGATGTTTTGGGACATGGAGGAGGGCAAGGGCAGCATTTCTTTAAAGCAGTATCTTTTCAAAGTCTTCTTCAAGAACTTGAAGAATATAGCCTTCGGTTGTTGGGGGTTTTTTTTTGGTGTTTTGGGGGGGGCTCTAAATTGGTGACTATCATTCCATCTGCTAATCACAGTTAAGGTATGCATTGTACAGGTAGTCATTGATGTACAACTATCAGTTTAATCACAATTCAAAATTACAATAGCACTGAAAAAAGTGACTTACTACTGATCCTCACACTTACATCCATTGCAGCGTCTCCATTATCACATGATCAGAATATAGGTGCTTGGCAACCGGTATGTATTTATGATGGTTGCAGCATCCCAGGCTCATGTGATCACCATTTGGGACCATTTCCAACTGGCTTCTGACAAGCAAATTCTATGGGGAAAGCCAGATGTGCTTAATGACCTTGTGATCCACCTAACAATTGCAGCGATTCCCTTAACAACCATGGTAAAAAAAGGTCATAAAATTGAGTGTGACTTCTTTAATCACCACTTTGCTTAACAATAGACTTTTTTGTCTCAGTTATAGTAAATTGAGTAAGTTATTTACCTGTGTAAGGATGTGCTTTTTTATTGGTCCTAAGCTTCTCTGACCATGCCCTGTAACATTTTATAAGAGGAATAAAACCTCTTTATCTACATTTTCACACATGGTAGTATTTTATATTACCATAGTATTTTATACACTGCAAAACAAATACTGTAAAGTTTTTCAGCATAGGTTTTCTTTTTTCTATTCCCTTTTTTCCCAAGCTCCTTGCTCCTTGTCTCTAATAATTTATACTTTCCAATAATTTATACTTTCATTCCACCACCAGTCTGGCTTGGAAAAGGTGTTGACAAAAGCAGAAGCAGACCCTGTGATGAGAAAAGAGGATAGGACACATTTTCTCTTTCTCTTCCTCCTATTCACTGCCCTGGGAAAAACAGAGATCCGGGCATGCTGTGATTGTTTTCCAGGTTCTTCCAGGCTTGCTAGAATTATCATTGCTACAGTGAAATGATAAGGAAATAGGGAAGCAAAGGCCTCTCTTTCTTCTCACCATTCATTGCTGGGCCAAAATAACATTAATGAGGACTGTCTTTATAGCATTTCAGGGTATTACTAAGCAGATGCTGTAATATAAAAAGGGCCTAGCACTTTAAATGACAGAGGGAATGGTGAGGGTGACCTTGCTTTTCCTTCTACTTGTTAGAAGCATACATATATTTAGATGGACACTTTTTTTGTGATATACATAAGCATGACTCTATCGTGGTTCTTGCACAGGAGCCTTGTTAATCTTCACTATATTATTTCAATGTTCATAAAAGCATTGCCAAAAGAGTCAAATTGACCCATAAACAGTTCCCTATAGAGCTAAACTGAGATGGAATTTGCTTTTGAGAACTGAAATATGTTAGGGTGGGAAGGGCGAATGTTGAATTTCATCAATCATCTAAGAATGTACTGGGCTAATTTCCCCAATTTATTGTTCCCCAACTGTGTTGACATAAAAGAATTAGTGTTCTCACAGCTCCAGAAGGTTGCTATTGGAACCTCTGGGACCTGTATTTCCAACATACCTGGAAATTCAGAATTTATAACATTTGCTTTCTCCAACTGGGAAAAAGCTGCTATGACTGCATGTATTTTTTCCCAATGAGAAAACTGCAGTTCTATCTATTAGCTCAATTGTTTAAACACTTTTTAAATGTCTGAAATGAAATCCACCATAATAAAAATAACAATAAACTGCAAAAATGCATCAATTGTACTGGCAAGTCCTAGAAGTGAAATATGGTTACTTATCAAAATATTTTTAATAAAGCTAAAGATAATTGTTTTGAAGACAAGCGAACAGCAACCAGAAAATTGATATTATACAACAGTAATGATTTTCATTCCAAAATACCCTAGCAGCTGCAGTTACAAAGTTATTTATAAAGCTTATTGCCATGTATAATGCATTAGAATGGTCTAGATGTGTGATAATGAAAACCTGAGACACTGTAATCAGGGCTTCAATCAGGCTCTAGGTAACTGATGCAGCAGTCTAGCTGGGTGAAGGGCCCTGGTTTCCACTTACTCTTCAAGTCATTGCCTTGAATCCTGGAGAACTTCCAAGTTCTGGACATTTCTTTCAGGTGGAAGATGTCCCCTTCAGAACAATCATTTAATAAGCCAAGATATTTCTGGATAAACACAAATCCATTCCTGCTGGTTTTCAAACATAGCTTCTTTTTGCCCTAATCTACAGACACTAGATTTCTACATATTATTTTGCAAGACTTAAGATATCCATTTTGTCAATTAAACTGTTTTCTGTTGCCCTCCTCAAAACAGTAATACTAGAATTATGGCCCTCCCCACTCAAGCAATTTGGTGGCATGCCTTATACAGTTCCTCTGAAGTCTGTAGACTAAATAATTATGGTATTTCACAAAAAGGTGAGTTTAGGTTCTGGTAATCAATTAAAATCATAGATTCATAGGGCTTGAAAGGACCTCAGAGGTCTTCTAATCCAATTCCTTGTAGGAGTCTTGTAGGAGTCCCAGTCAAATGGTTGTCCATCTTATTCCTGAAAACTTCCAGAGATGGAGCACCCACAACTCTAGGAGGCAAGCAATTCCATTGATTAACTGCTCTCACTGTCAGAAAATTTATCCTTATAGGATAGATCTCTCTTTGACAAGGTTCCACCAATTACTTCTTGTCCTGGCCTTAGTGCCCCACAGAATAAATCATAATCCCTCTTCTTTGTGATAGCCCCTCAAGTACAGCTATCATGTCCTCCCTCTAATCCTTTTCTCCAATAGGCTAGACACACTTAGCAACTTCAACTATTCATTGTATGATTTAGTCTTCAGATCCTCTGTCATTTTTATTGCTCTTTTCTGCACCCTTTTGAGGTCTCAACAACTTATTTCCTGGATGTAGTATTTCAGGTCTGGTCTCACCAGTGCAATGTAAAGCAGTACTATCACTTCTTATTGTCTTGACACTTGTCCCTCACTGCATTCTTTCACTGGGCTATATATCTGAAGAAAATGTTCCCATGAACATCCAAAGGTTTCATGTCTGAGGAAAATAGCAACATTGGATAGTGATGATGGTGGACGAAGCTAGCTTACCTGCAAGCAGTGATTCAAAAGCTGAGGAATTCATATACACTGCTCCCTTCCCTCCCAGCCAAAAGGGAAAGGCTCAAAGAGATTTGGGAGGCTGAACTAAAGAGGCAAAATAGCATGTCTAAATATAGCACCAGGGCTCGAAGAGAGCACTGATAAAGCCCCTATTACTATTCATACTTGGAGAAAAGGGGTTAAAGAAAAACTTACTGCTTTACTATATAGTGTGCTGAGTTGATGGCAAAGCCAGTGTTGTTGGTCCTACATCATTTTTTCAGTTCAGCATATGTTCCCTATGAAAAATCAATCACCTCTTTTAGATGTTGTTAGTAAGAAGACGCAATATGGATATACAAAGACAGGCATCCCTACTCCTGCTTCAGGGAGACATGGCTTGTCCAACACTGGCCACATCCAAAAGCAGGTAAGGTAAGGCTAGCATATTCTTCCAGAGTGTGATTATGCAGGGCTCCAGGACCTACAGAAAACGGTGAACAAAGTAATCTAGCTAAACAGGCTTCCCTATTTCATAGATTCATATTCACTTATGCATTATAAAACGGGGGAACCAAAAGAGGTACAGTCCTACAACTAAGGCATTTTCCACCCACATTGCCTTTGCCTTCATGATAAATGAAGAAGTGACAGTCATCCAGTAATTCTGGGAGATTCCACCTGAGATTTTCTGCAAATTTAAATTTATATTCTGATTTAAAAAAAAAAAAAGCCAGGAATTTAAACCATCTTTTAAATTGTAGAGAAGAAGGGATCTGGAAGGAAGCCCATAGAGAAAATATTTTATGATATCTTATTTTCATCATTTTGTATTAATAACATCTGAGTAATAGTTATTATCAATGAAACTGCCAGTATGAGCTTCTGGATATACCAGACTGCACAATCACAGTTGAAGTTTGATAATATCTAATACATGTACTCATATAGCACCCTTAAGGTGTTAAATGATCTATATACATCATGAGCATATTAGATTGACATTACATGGTGAGGGAGATATTTGAGCCCAAAAGGCAGTGATTCTTTTTAAAGGTACACTATAGCTTCAAGGTAGAGATTAAAAGAGGAATCTTCTATCTTATTACTGTCACAGAAAACACTCTGAGAAGTCTCTTAACTCCTATTTTCTCATCTGCGAGTTGGACAAGAAGTCTTAACTTTCTACCTGATTAGGAGATAATGATAACATTTTCTTATACCCGTCTCCCTCTTGCATTTCCCACTTGCTTCCAAACAATGCACACATTAATTTTTCCTGCTTACCTGTCAAATACTACCGCAGCGTAGGCTCGCTCTGCAAAAATTACATCTCCAGCCCAAAATTCTTTTGTTGTTTTCAACCCCCTGCCTTTGCCTTCTGGATTGAACACTTCAACTGTTTCCATGCCTCCTCTTTCTATATCAGGACATCTAAGCCTTTTACACAGGAAGGTTCTAAATGACTCAGATTTTGTATCACTCCTGCTCTTTAAAGACTTCCCAACTTTCAGAGAACCAATCCTACAAATGGGCAGTCTTAGGACCTCCCAAATAGTACCCTTCCTCCATTAGGAACAGGAAAGCCTTTTTTTAAGTTCATCAAATGCCTTTGCAGAGAGGAAAGAAGGGTTGGCAACACACTATCAGGGTTGTCTTCATGAAACCATGAGTAAAATTCTATTACTCTTGGAAAAAATGGTCATGCAATAGTTACAAGAGGACTGTCTCCTATTGGGAAATTAATGCGTGTTCTGGAAAGTATTTTTAGAAACCAGATGCTTCTGCCTGTCAGAGATCAACAGCTGAGAATCTGTTAAGTGGAATGACTGGTATGCGGTGTCTATTAACATTTAATACAATCTGCTCTTCTTTTTTAAAAAAAAATAAACAATGATGCATTTGTTTCATATGCAATCAGAGCTGGGCTAGGTTGAAATTGAAGACTAGGGTCTCAAAATATTCTATGTTAGGCAAAGTAGTTGATGATAGGTCCCTATCTAAGAAATGTGTAGAAGTACAGTATACAGAAAACATTGCAGGAATCACTTTCCAAAAAGGTAAGTAACTGCTTATCACTTAGGAGAAACATTTTAAAAATGTTACTTATGTTGTATTAAATACTACACTACACTAAATATAATACTATTCTCTACTAAATATAAGTAACACTGTGTGCTGAACTTCTGTATTAAAAGAAGTCAAATTTAATCACATTACAATATGAATTCCATGGCCTCAGAATATAAATTAAAGTTACTGTTGATATACATGTATTGTAAATATATATTTACACCAAATAATAAAGAGAGGATGGGAATAATAAAAATATGTCTTAATAAAAATCTTATTATTGTAATTCCTGTTATTTTGATTATTTCACCGGGCATTTTTGGAATTGTAAGAACTGGAATGTTTCATTAATTTATGCAATGGTCATTTCTTGCAAAGCAAGCTTCTTGAGACATGTTTTAAATTAGAACACATACAGTATGTAATTAATCTCTAAATTAATTTTATCTCTGGTAAGGAATAGTCAGTTAGATAATTTCCCTCCCCTTAAAAGCATTTACCATCCAAGAGAGGATTGGAGACTTTTATTCTTTGAATTTTCAGGTGGTTGAAGGAAAGGAAATAATGTAGACATTCCCCAGATTGTAAGGTGAAATTTTCTAGGACTCATGAATGAATCCAATGTATCCAGATTTCTAAATGCAATAAGAGAATAGAGAACTGCAGTGGTCCGAAGAAAGGTGCTTCAAAGAGAACAGGGAACTAACATAGCACTTATTACTAACTCTTTTAATGCAGTTATGTTTTTTTTCTAGTCTATAGCAATTATATAGCACCTATTAGTAACTCTTTAAAGTAGCTGCATCTTCTTATCAGGATTGCATAACTGTTTCTACATAAACCTGGAAAATGTGTTTGTTTTAAGGGGATGCCAGCAGTTGTTACTTATATCCATATATATAATTTTAATTTTAATATAATTAATATAAACACAATAGTGAGCAAACAGCTTCTTAAAAAGATCCCATATATGAACAAAAAGAAGAAAATTGATACACCCAAACTGAATGCAAAAGGAAACAAACAGCTTCTGAAAAATTGATCCTATATGAGCCTAAAGAGGAATACCAATAGAAACATGTCACTTTTAGAAGAAAATAGCAACCAAGAGCCAAGTCCCTACTATCTATTGTAGTCCACTCTGGAATTGAATAATTGCTTTCATAGTCTCCCCCTGGAAGAAAACATGCAGACACCTATAAAAGAGCAGTCATCAATACTTTCTAAAAAGGAGACACAACCCAACATTTGTGACAGAAAGAACAGTATCTCAAACATCCTTAGGGGAAAAAAAGGGTGAATATTGGTGATAGGAGATTTGATTCTTTGAGGAATAGAAACTATAATCTGCAGGTTGAACAGTCAATCTAGGGAGGTATTTTGTCTCCCTGGAGCAAACATCAAAGATGTAACTGAGAACCTTATCAACCCCATGGATTACTACCCCTCTCTTCTATACAAACAGACTCCTATACGTGGGAACACAACAATGAATTTTTTAAAAAGATTATGAACAGCTAGGGAAGTTAAAGAATTAAGAGTTCAAGTGGTATCTACATCTATACTTCCAACAAAAGGCCAACATTCAATGAGGAAGTAAAGAATTTTAAAAATGAACTATTGGCTAAAAAACTGGTGTCAAAAGAACTTCGGTTTCCTAGACCATGGTCTGCATTACCTATATGAAGGACAATTGGCAAGGGATGGAGTGAACCTCACATGAACTGGAAAGAATATATTTGGAAAATGATGGGTTCATCTTATCAGAAGCGCTTTAAACTAAAATGGGGGGGGGGGAATCGTTTAAGACTTTTAGAACCTAATTCCAGGCAAAAAACACTAAATAACCAATCATATAAGGAGGTAGGGAGTAAAGACAAAGAAGAAAAAGGAAAAAAAGAAAAACACAGTAAGGTTTGGAGTGATAGAAAGGATTTGAAAACCTAGATACAAAATAGGAGATACCCAAGATCCATAAAGCATTCGAATTCCTATACATGAGCATTCAAGTTTAAGGAACAAACGGGGTAAACTTGAAGTACTAGTGCACGAGGGTAGATACAATATTGTTCCTATTACTGAAACATGATGGGATGAAACTCATGACTGAAATGTATTGATGGTAGGATACAAACTGATCAAAAGAAACAGACCTAACAAAAGAGGGGATGGAGTTGCTTGCATTATATATAAAAGATCACTACATCTCTACAGAAATTCACAAAACCAAGGATGAAAACCTTCTAGAATCAACATGGATCAATATGAAAGGAAAAAAGAATAGCATCGCTATAGGCGTATACTACAGGCCACCCAACCAAGCAGAAGACGTAGATAAACTTTTTTGCTAAACAACTAACAAATGTATGTAGGAAATATGTCACAGTAGTAATGGGAGACTTTAACTGCCTTGATATCAACTGGGAGACAAACTCGGCAGCAAGTGGGAGATCAAACAGATTCCTAACTAACCTAGCTGACAACTTTGTCATCTAAAAAAGGAAGTGGAAGAAAAGCTATTCTGGACTGAATTCTTACTAATAGAGAAGTAGTGATAGCGGGAGTTGAAGTTGCCGGAACTTTGGGCAAGAATGAACACGTCACATTGGAATTCAATATAAAGCAAACACAAGCTATAGAACATAATCCACCCAGTGTCTTAAACTTCAAAACAGCTGATTTTAACAAACTCAGAGAGAACCTAAGAAAAATTCCATGGATGAAAATCCTTAAGGGGAAAACAACCAGGCAGTTTTTTTCTTGGATTTCTTGTTTTTTTCTTTTTCACTAGCATTTCAGTGGTATTGTGCTGGACTGGGCTTTTATGAACATATTTTTCAGTTACCCATGCTTTTTGAATTAAGATCTCTCTGATGAACTGAAAGACAAAAAGGACAAGTACAAAAAAATGGAAAGAGGGACCGATAACTAAGGCAGAGTATCAGCAGATAGCCCAAATCTGCAAAGATGAAGTCAAGAAAGTGAAAGCTCAGAATGAACAAAGACATACAACAAAAGTTAAAAATAATTTTTAAAAAGATTCTTTCAACCTATAAATAATAAGAAAAAAGTCACATAAAACTTAAGAGTTTTACTTGAGTCCACATAAGAGATAATCCACTTAAGAGAGAAGATGGCAAGGAAATAACAGGCAGCAGAGAGAAAGCAGAACTGCTTAACTCATTCTTTGCATCAGTCTTCACACAAAAAGAAACTATAGTCCAACCTACCAAAAACATAACTGTAAAAGACAGACTAGAAATAAAAATTAAAATAAGCAAGAAAATGGTTAGAAAATACCTATCTGATCTTGATGAATATAAATCATTGGAACCTATTGGATTACATCCCAGAGTTCTGAAGGAGCTGAAGAATCATTGTACCATATCTTTCAAAAATCCTGGAATACTGAGGAATTACCTCAGGATTGGAAAAGAGCTGATGTGGTTCCCCTCTTCAAAAAAGAGAGGAAAAAGAGACCCAGGAAACTACAGACCAATGGCTTAACAGTAATACATGGGAAGATACAAGTATTAATACTGGATCAATACCTGAAAAGTTAATTAAAAAAAATAAAGTTATAACTAAATCTACAAACAATAAAGTTATAACTAAAAGCCAGCATGGGTTTGTTAAAACCAGATCATGCTAAACTAATTTTATTTCATTCTTTGACAAAGGGACTAAATTACTATACTAGCAAAATGCTGTGGACATAGTATATTTAAACTTCAGCAAGGCATTCGACAAAGTAGTCCACAAACTACTTCTTGGTAAACTAGAAAAATGTGGGATAGACAACATCTCTGCCAGATGGATTTACAACTATCTGACAAACCGTACTCAACAAGTCATCCTTAAAGGTATTACATCTGTTGTTGTTAGTTGTGAAGTCGTGTCTGATGCATCGTGACCCCATGTACAACATTCCTCCAGGCCTTACTGTCCTCTACCATCCTCTGGAGTCCATTTAAGCTCATGCCAACTGCTTCAGTGACTCCATCTAGCCACCTCATTCTCTGTTGCCCCCTTCTACTTTTGCCCTCAATCTTTCCCAGCATTAGGTTCTTCTCCAATAAGTCCTTCCTTCTCATTAGGTGCCCAAAGTATTTGAGTTTTAGCTTCAGGATCTGGCCTTCTAAAGAGCAGTCAGGGTTGATCTTCTCTAGGACTGACTGGTTTGATCGCCTAGTAGTCCAAGGGACTTGCAGGAGTCTTCTCCAGCACCACAGTTCAAAGGCCCCAAAGTTCTTTGGCGCTCAGCCTTTCTTATGGTCCAACTTTCACAGCTATACATTGCAACTGGGAAAACCATAGCCTTGACTATACGCACTTTTGTTGGTAGGATGATGTCTCTGCTTTTTAGTATGTTGTCTAGGTTTGCCATAGCTTTCCTCCCCAGGAGCAAGCATCTTTTAATTTCTTGGCTGTAATCACTACCTCCATTTCTTCCCCATCTATTTGCCAGGAATTGAGATGGCCAGATGCCATGATCTTAGTTTTCTTAATATTGAGTTTCAAGACAACTTTTGCACTCTCCTTCACCCACATCAAGAGGCTCTTTAGTTCCTCTTCACTTTCTGCCATTAGAGTGGTATCATCTGCATATCTGAGGTTGTTGATATTTCTCCCGGCAATCTTAATTCCAATTTTTGATTCATCTAGCCTTGCCTTTCTCATGAGGTGCTCTGCATATAAATTAAATAAGCAGGGTGTCAGTGTACAGTCTTGCCAGACTCCTTTCCCAGTTTTGAACCAATCAGTGGTTCCATGTCCAGTTCTCACTGTTGCTTCTTGACCCGCATATAGGTTTCTCAAGAGACAAATAAGATGGTCTGGTATTCCCATCTCTTTAAGAACTTGCCACAATTTGTTGTGATCCACACAATCAAAGCAGTGGTGGGTTCCAACCGGTGTTACCACCAGTTCTCTTTGCACATGCGCTTTATCATCCCAGGAAAATAAATGGTGACAAAGCAAGACTGGTTGACTTATGGTAAAATTTTATCTTTTAATTCTGGTGACCCAATATTAAAGCTGAGGGAAGAACTTGAATCAAAAGGTTGTGTTTACCATTGGTTTACTTATCAGCAATTGAAAGAAAGGTTCAAATTGGATAAAAAGTGTTATGGATTTGACTTCGTTAAAAATGAATTAGAAATTTCATAATGTGGCAGCAATGAACATATTATTACTAAGATCTATAAATTGTTATTGAAATTGAACTTGGAAAATGAACATGTAAAACATTGTATGATTCAGTGGGCAAGGAATTTTGGATATAATATGATGCTTGAATATTGGGAAAATATGTGGACGAAGAGTTTAAAATTTACATTGAATTATAATTTAAAAGAAAATTTCTATAACATGATGTATTGTTGGTATTTAACACCAGATAAATTATCCAGGATATATAAAGGTATGTCTTCACAGATGACTTTCTATCATCTGTGATAAAGCAAAAACGCTTTGGAGTAGGATTCATATTTTAATACAGAAAATTCTGAAAATGGTGATAAAAATGAAACCAGAACTTTTTCTTTTGGGCCTAATGGAAAAAGAACTGGAGGAAAAAAAATGGAACTTTGTTCCTATATATGTTGACAGCAGCAAGACCATTGTGTGCACAAAAATGTAAGAACACTTCGATTCCTACCATGGAAAAATGGTTGCAGAAGTTGATGGAGATGACTGAAATGGCAAAACTGATCATTTTGATTAAAGAAAAGAACATAAGTACTTTTCTTTTCACATGGAAACTGCTTCTGAACTTGGTGCTTGATGTGGAGAAGAATGAAACTCTGACATTGGGTTTTACAGATTAGACTGATAAGTCTTTATAGAAGTGACTTGTTCACACAATTATGGAAAAGCAAAAAGTTGTGATTTGATGTTAATGCCTTATTTTACTGTATCAGAGAGTTGGAAGTCAATGCTTCTTTTTCTTTTTTTCCCGCCCCTCCTCCATCTTTCCTCACTTTTCTTCCCCTTTTTCCTCCCCCCTCCCCAATCCCTGCTCTTCTATTAACTTTTGTATTTTGTATTTTGTATTTTATAATGCTCTGTAACTCAATAAAAATGGTTTTTTTTAAAAAAGAATGTAGCTTGGTTAAAGGAAGTGGAAAAAATAAAAAAGATGAAATGAAAGATTAAAAGGGCCTGGTGGCTCAGCAGACTAATGCATTGTGATTAACTCCAGCTGTCTGCAATTACTGTAAATTCGAATCTCACCAGGCACAAGGCTGACTCAGCCTTCCATCCTTTCTAAGGTAGGTAAATTGAGGACCCAGTTTGTGGGGGCAATAAGCTGACTTTGTATAAATATACAAAAGTATGAAGGCTATTGCTTAACGCATTGTAAGCCGCGCTGAGTCTCCGGAGAAGGGCAGCATATAAATCAAATTTAAAAAAAGAAAATCTTGTAATAGTGGAGAAAAGGGTAAGGAAGACCAAGAATTGGTCAGCACCAGGGGAAGATGAAATGCATGGATTCTTGTTAAAACATCTGGCTGGTCTACATCCACTAATTGCCAAACAGTTTAATAACTTACTGCAAGGGAGTGAAATTGAAGAGTGCCTAACACCTGGCAAAACTTACTTAATAATTGAAGATCTAAAAAAAGGGTCAGCACCAGGCAACCTCAGGTCAATTACCTGGTTACCAACAACTTTCAAACTATCTGGTATGGTAGCTGTTACAAGTCCAACAGCATCCAGTTGAAAACAGACTCTTTCCATCCCCCCCCCCCCCCCCCGATGTGAGGTTGACCGCAAACCTCCTATCTTTTCTTAAGGGCCTAAAGATGTGGCTCTGCCAGTCAGCTTTGGTCCCCAGTGAGGGAACAGAGCAAAGGAAGTGGTTGATTGAGTAATAACAGATCCCATTTCCTCTACCCCCTGCCCTCACCTCGCCTCCCATATGTCCTTGCTTTTAATGTCTGTTTTTAACTTTTTATATTTTAATTGTAAATGTAACTGTAAGCCCAAATGGAAAACCCAAAAAGAAATCTGTAGATTTTCTTATGTCTTTCTTGTTCTGCATTATTTTACATCATGCTAATATCCTGACATTCAAAAGTTTTTGCAAGCATAGAATGTGTATCTAGATTATTTTCTTTCTAATTACATTACTGGTTTCCCAATGACATTACTCTAACATTAAACCATCTGCTCTGCAAATCCAGGTTCCATTGGACAACATTTAAAAAGGTCAGCATGTAAACCACTGCAATCTGGTTTTATAAAGCAGTGTCAACTGATTACTTATGAAATGTATAAAATTTTGTATAGATAATCAAGGAGTGTCAACTCTTGCAAGGATTTTGTTATAAAAAGTTAAAATTTACAAGGAGCAAATGGATGTTTAAAAGTTTTAAAGAACATTATACATTTCATACAATTTTTAAAATGAGATTATTTCAACACTTTTTCATTTTTATTGGACATCTCAGAAAAATGTTGAAAAGAAACTGTCAATTTCATTATGCTGGAAGTGTGAAATGATGGACCAGATCATAATGCAAGGGAGGGCCTTGTTGGTAACTTCCATTTATGGAATTCCAATCCTACAGAGGTTCAATCGGCTTCCTCTCAGTTGAGCTCCAACATATTAAAACATGTTAATTTTATTGACTGAGTTTTATTTGTGTTTCACCATATTTGGTAAAATATTTGACCATGTTCTTCCTTTATTACATTAAATTAGATTCTGTAATGGTGCTTTATGTATATTTGATACGTTATTTTGAGTTTTTAAATGAGGAAAATAAATAAAATCATCACTGTCCTGAATTTTTATAAAAATTATTACAAAGGTGTCTGTCACCTAAGCCTTAAATGTGTTACTCATCATACTGCCAATATAAAATGGAAACAAATTTCACGCTGTGACAACTATATGCTGTAACCTACATTAAAAGAAGGGACATCATCAACTAAGTCACTACTTATTTCAATGGTTTCTTTCCTGATTTTACCTATTGCCAAGTAAAATTCTCCAATTCCTGCTGGAGTTCAATAAAATAGCCTGTTCTGCTTTGTAATTAAGCTTGCCCTCTACATTTTCTGATAAATCTAATTAATTGCATTGGATAAAACAGCAGGAAATTGGTAAATGAGGCAACTGGTTCCAAGTGCAGCACTGAAAGCAGATCTGAAATTCAGCATGCATGTCTTGGGAAGCAAATATTACACTAATGTTCCAGATATACCAGTAAAAGCTTTAACCGGTAAAAGCTTTTTTAACCCCACTGGTTAAAGAAATGTTTTCCAATCCCATTCCTAAATTTACTGTTTTTGGCAATGGTATAGATATCTGCTATTGTCTTCTGGGTTTAATGCCATAAGAGGTCCACCTGATGTTAGCCATGATTAATTTGAAATTTCTAACTTCAGTTTCAACTTTGAATGCAAGAAAACCCATCCAGAGGCATTGCTATAAGGTTTGCTGTAAGAATTAAAATAATATTAGAATGGGCATAGAAAAGTAAACCTGCCTTGAAATGGAAGAAAAATTCCATCTGTTTCCCAGTAATGAGAGTTTATTAATCTAATAAAAGATGCCAGGACTACATGGAGACAACTCAAACAAGCCCTAAAAATTTGATAATATAGCCCCACCATGTGGCACAACATCAACCATTGCTGTTTTAAATCTGATTAAGTCACTGAAACTCACATTTTTAATAATGTTAGTTGGAAAAGGAACTACCAGACTCCTGTTTTTTTTTTTGTTTTTTGCTATCGTAGACTAACATGACTCTTTTCCTATAATGTATTTTAAAATAAATCTTAATAAGGATTATTTGATTTTACTGCAGTCAAAAATATGGAATTGAAACAATGACCACAATAACAACAAAGTAATTGCTAGTGCCAGTTGTGATTACTAAAACAAGAAAATTAAGTTAATTTAATTAATGTAATTCAAATATCACTGTATTCAGCTATTAACTACACTTCTGTAAAATTTTCCCTGTAAAGGAAACAATATTTTCAAAGATTGATTTGTATGTGTCTTTTTATTGGCACACCAATTTCATGATGTTCTGTTTCCTCAGATATGTAAAATGTATAGTTCCATTATTTGCATGTCTGTGATAAATGCGGGTAATCCTTGATTTACAACAGTTCATTTAGTGACCTTTCAAAGTTATAATGGCATTGAAAAAAATGGCTTATATTGGTTTTTTATATTTTCACATTTACAATTGTTGCAGCATTCTCATGGTCATGTGATCAAAATTCAGAAGCGTGGGACTTCTGGTAGTGACATCACAGTGAAGCAGACTGGGGAAACAGGGCTCCTTTATTCCCGCCCAATTTCATCTGTCGGGAGACCTTTAATAGTCAAAGTTAATCCTGTAGGGATTGATGAAGATAGAGGAGAAGCCTGGAAGACTACATAGAGAAAGGCAATCTCCCATATTTTGTATTTATGACTATTGTGTCCTAGGGCCATGTGATATATTTTGTGACCTTCTGTCAAGCAAAGTCAATGGGGAAGCCAGATTCACTTAACAACTGTGCTACTAACTTAACAACTGCAGTGATTCACTTCACAACTGCGGCAAGAAAGGTCATAAAATGGGGCAAAATTCACTTAACAGACTTGCTTAGCAACAGCAATTTTGGGCTCAATTGTGGTCATAATTTGAAAACTATCTGTAATGGCTAAATTTAAAAATTTGCTTTGGCTATTTTATTTATTTAATTACATTGAACTAGCTAGCAAAATAAAGTTAAAAACACAAAGCAGAGATGACAATATAACTTTAAATTTAATCATAACAATTATTTTAAAGGAAAGAAACGGGCCCTGGCAAATAGTTATGAGCAAAAGAACACTAAAACTCACACACCTCAAACAATATGCAGAGAAAGAATAACACACTAATGACAGACAAATTATAAATGTAGAAATGGTTATTAAAAGAACCATGAAGAATCAATAAAAGAAGAATCAATAAAAAATGACATAACAAATCCAAAGCAATGTCACCCAAGACCAAGCAAGACAAAATATTCTGGGAATTCACGGAAAACCACACCAACAATTGCGGGCATGGAATAACTAATTATACTTTTTAAATACATCCATAAATAGGATGTATTTATCTAGAATTGGATTTGTTTGTCCATCTTTGAGGAGAGGAGGGAGGATGATCCTTCCAAAAGATACAGTTTTCGGCGAACACAAATCCAGCACAAAGTGCTTGGTAGAGATCATATAGCCACTCAGCAGAGCTCCTGAAATGAAAATCTTGGAGGAAAGCAGCTATCTTGTGAAGTGAGTACATCAGAAGCAACATAGTTGAGAGTAAAACATTATGGCTGTCATTTTTTCCATTTAAGAAACATTGAAGTAGAAGATAATGCCCTCTAGATAAGCTTTAGAAGGCCAAGGCTACACAACGTTCCAAGCAAAATGGGTTGCACTGTCCAGGTGATAAGTATGAGTATGAAAGTCAGATTTCCAACCATTTAGGAAGAAAAATTAGGAAATATAAATAAAGGAATACTTTGCCCCTATAAACAATAAAGGCAAGCAGATATGCAGTTGCCAACTTAATAAGATGACAGAAAATGTTTACCCCTGATAATAGGAGTAAATTTGGGTGTGCCACATTTTAGTTTCAATAATCCTATCAAATGGGGAAGAGCCTAACAAGAAGGCAGCTTCAGAAGCAGAACTTATGTAGCAATGATTCTGAGCAATCAACCAGCCCCACCATTCCTGACCTGGAGCCAGCAAATGCAGAAGCCTCCTCCACCCAGCCTTTGGGAAATTTGGTAAGTTGTCTCAAGAAAGAGTAGCGACGCATAGATGCATAGGCAGGTTCAGCCACACCTGATCAAGATCAGCTGTGTTTGGGCAGGGTTGGAAACTGCTGGTATTTAAGGAGGAACTTTGGCTTAGCAAAGCTACTAGAATAGCAAGTCCTGCTTATCAAATCCTTTTCCTGAAAGGATTACTGTCAGGGTTCCCCAACGAACAAAATAGCAAACAAAACTCTGAGGTAGGTAAATTCCTCAAAGAACAAGTTTATTGGTTATGTCATATTGGCACAGTTGGTGAAAACCAACTCTGACTGTTCCCGCGGTTTTCACCTAATTAAAAGTAAACGTTTTTCATCTTCTCAAAACAATCAGTCACATGTCCAATCAGGGTATTGTTCAGTTGCTAGGTGATTCCAGTCCCCTCCTTCTGAGCACCTGCAGGAATGTCCTTGGTTCCCAAGGGAAAGTATTTTGTTTTGCTACAACACCCTAATTATCTCTATTCCTCTGTTCCTGTCCATCTTCTCCAGTGTGTCAGTGCTGAAATCTCAAAACAGCCTCAGGGATTATGGAATCGAAATCTGAGCAATAAAGCAGAAGGAATTAAACTCTGTATTAAACTCTCTCAGTGGCTCAGACTAGGATGTAACTGTCAGGCTACTTGATAGGGCTTATTAGAATGAATATCATGGTATTTTGATTCACATATACCAAAAAGCAATACATGACCAGTTTTGCCATATATTCAGATTTATAAGATGTACATGGCCAAAGTTTATTCTATGATGTTTCAAGCCTTAACTTGGAATTAAGGTCATAAATCATTGGAGTATATTCAGTGCATTAGCATTAGAAACTATCCAGGTCATGATGCTTAAGTGTTTCAGAAAGAATGTATAAAATCCATCAATATCTATCTTTCTTAATGGAGGACTTAGCTATATATAACTGACAAGTTCCTATACAGGATGAAGCCAATCACATATTGTCTGCTGGTGGTCTCCATAAATAAAAACACCACATAAGATAATATAATATTCAAAAATAAAGACAATTCCTCCTTGCCAGTCACATCTACCAGACCCACTAGAGTGGGGAGGCAATGAATGTTCTGGGTCCCATCCCCTAAGGAGATACATCTGATGGGACCCAGAAGAAAAGCCTTCTCCATGGTGGCTCCTTCTCTCTGGAACATTACCCCATCCCCACCCCAGAGATCAGATTGGCTCCCACTCTAACACTCTTTCAGAAGGCCCTGAAGACATGGTTTTGCCAGTGGGCCTGAGGAACCCAAAGCAGGATGGAGCCATTAAATGGCTAGCATGAATGTGTGTTGTAGGGGGTTATTATATTATTTTTCTTTTTATTATTTTCTTTTTATTTCTTTTACATGGTGTTTTTATATCCTTGTAAGCTGTCTTGAGTTGCCACATACAAGGAGGTGGAAATATAAATTTTCTAAATAAAGTTTAAAAAAAAACCTTGCACACAAGGATTTGGCATAAACTATTTCTCTGAGCATTTAAGGGGAAGTGGAGCATATATATCTTTCTGATACCTCAATACCCAACTGCTTCAAAAAAAAAACCTGTTGAATTTGGTACTTGACACAAAAAAAATTTTGTACTTGACATTTTGACACAAAAATTTTTTCTCATTTGTTTGGCACGTGATGCGCTGCAATAAGAACAGGGGGGAGCCTGTGGAGAATGGACAGGAAGATGATCATGCCAGGAAGGTTGCTACAAAAGGAAGTGGGGATGGTTACAGAGGTTGGACAGGGACTCTATTATTGTTGCTAAATATGTGGAATTGTTTGTTGTCCCATAATAAGAATAAACCAACCTTGGGGTTATCTCTATATGATTTATTGCCTTCGTCAACACATGCAGTTTCTATTCATGGTGTCTCTTCTGCTATGGCTGGCTGAGCTGATTGGCAAGAATGTTATCACCTTCAAGCATGTGGATGGCCGGGATAAAGATAAAGTTGATGGAAAATCAATGCTAAATCTGTAATGTACAGTGCAAAAGAGGGTTCCGTTGGATCTCCTTCTTTAGTTATACCAAGGATTTCTCCAATTAGGATTGAATATGTTGGTCACAGACATAGCTCTTTGAAGGCCCAGGGTTCCTTCTAAATTATGAAGAGCTTAAATCTACAATATTTTTTAAAGAAAAAAGTTATGAAAGATTATACAGATTACTGAGAAATCCATAAAAAATAAATTCTGCTCTATCATTTTGTAGATATTGTCAACTTAGTTAACAGGTTATCTAGTAATTTTTAAGAATACAATAAACTACATTACATTTTTACTATTTTATCATGAATTTGTAACAAAGAACAGTTGTTTCTTCAGTTTGCTAAATGGTGTTTGAATGTAAAATTTAAAGAAATTTATCCTCCCAAAGGGTCACTTTTTATCATAGATGTATGAACATATTCTTATCATGCCAACCCTTTCATCAAAAATATTACACTGATTTTTGAACATTTTCTTGGCATATTATTTTTCTTCTGTTTAATCAAGGGCAGTTCTCAGAGAGACAAATACCTGCAGTTTTCTTGGTAAGTTTTTCATAATTAGTTTGCCATTGTCTTCTTCCTAGGGCTGAGAGAAAGTAATGGCTCGGGGTACCCAGATGTCTTTGTGTCTAGAAACTAGAACTCATAGTCTCCCAGTTTCTAGCCCGGTGCCTTCACCAGTAACCAAACCAGTTCTCATAATATATATAACATATTATATTGTGCTATGTTTTATTGCCTTGCATTACATTATATATTCTTTTAAATGTGTTCACTTTATTTTGGAGAAGACTGATTTATACTGAGCTAAACAGAAGCTCAAATCTTTTCCATAAATTTGGTGGTGATATTAAAGAAGTAAATGGGATGATTTAAAATAGCCAATGGCAGAAAAATTCTGTAATAAAAACCAAAAACAAGGAGAGCTTGGCTCTCACCTGTAAATTTACAGGAAGCATATTGGTATATAACTGGTTCCCTACAAACTTTCATAGTAAATTTCATAGTAGAATATAGATATTAATCAATTGCATGTCTTATTATTTCATTTCTCCACAACCCCAAGAGTTTTTTACTTCATTTCTCTGCCTCCAATATATCATTTTCCCCTTGTGATCTATAAATATGATAAATTTCTATATTTATCATATTTATAGATCACCGATGCTGAACTATCCATTCAGCATTTAGCAAGTTCTGCTTCTATAATGCCCCATCTTCTAAATGAATGGTGTGAATTCTTCCCTTGTAGTGTATATGAAAATGGCTGATACTTTTCTGCCATTGTCAAGCTATGTTCAGGAAGTTATATACCCAATTTCCTCCTTTCCAACATCAAAATTCACATAATTCTCCTGACTGCTAGGCCATGGGATGGCAATGGTCTTCAGAAGAACATAGTATGCATAGTATCTCTGCTCTGGATGTAGACACCATACACTTCTTTTTTAAAGTACTTTATAGTTTATTATAACATAAAATGCAATTGGAAAATAAAAATTGAGGGGAAAAAGGGGTGTGTGCAAACTGTAAGCAAAAGAAAAATTTAAAAAATTAAAAATAAAGGCTGACTCTGGCTCTTTCCAACACAGTAAAATACTAATAGTTATAGATAATGTAAGGTTGAAATTATAATTATTACAAGACAATTCTATAATTTACACAATTCTAAATTTAGTAAATTTTTTCTAAAATTCTGAATATCATTTTTCCCTATAAAGCATAAAAAACCAGAAGCAACATCTCAATAGAAACAGGGCCAAATAAAATTTCTGTGTTTAGAACAATTTACATTGCAATCTTAACCAATCAATTTTTCTTTCTTTCTTTTCCGTTATTGTGAAAAGTAATATATATTTCTATTACTGTATACTTCATTCATATTAAAAAAATTCACTATACTCTTTCAATTTCTTTAACCTTACAGGGAAAACTTATTTTGTATCCATTTTAAAACTCCAAGTGTTTCTTTAAATTTTTTTCTAAAGTTAACAAATTCTAATGTATCTTTTCTTTAACTTCCTCTTAACATACCTACCTTCAAATTCTATTTCAATAAAATGTAACTAACTTTAGGAATTATTCAAGCACTACATATAAGAAAAAGAAAAAAAATTCAAATCCATTTTATAAACATGAAACCATACATTGGAACTTACTTTCAGCTACATATATCAGACCAATAAGAAATCCATCTTAACTTGAATTAGCTCATTAAGTCACTCCTTCTGACCTGTCCTCATAAATTAAAATATTTTTTAATCTGGAATGTCTATCAAACAAATACAAACTTTTCTTTTGCTCAGGAGATTCTTAACCTTGTTAGTATCAATAAAGAAAAAGTCCCAAACTTCTCTTGAGGATTGTTGATTTACTTGAAAGAATTTTCTTTCATTTGCACTGGAAAGCTTGCATTTAAACCATCTCATAATAGGTGTAATTGGTTGGTGTCAGATTTGTATTCCAAAATTACAGTTATGTCCTTTGCATTATTAAATACTTGTGGAATATCACTTGTGGTTTGGTTAATTTTCTGCAAATAATTGCATCTCTGCATTATTCAATTTTCTTCCAATAGCCTAAGTAATTTGTTTCTCTTATTCCTCTTTCATACATCTTTAAATATAGCAGTAATTGACCTATAAACTGATTTTTTAATTTAAATACTTCTTGAAAATAACTTTGGCAATCTGATGCGTTCAGTATTTCTTCATCCTCCCTTTTATAGTTAAAGAGTAGACTTTTACAAATCAATTGATATTTCCTGGCCAATCAGAATTCATTAAAATCGGAAGATTTTAACCACCCACAACAAATAGCCCCAAGTTACGGATTTTAACTCCCAACAACAAATAAAAGTGGCAGATTCATATAAATGACAAAATAAAACCACAACTTTTTAGATCCTTATGTTTCTCCATCAAAGTTAAAATAAAAGTACTCCACACTTCCTTATTTTAGCTTCTTTCCAGCAGCCCTCTTTCTTGTCATTCAGCAATAAGAATGTCTCAAAAATGTTTCAGATTTTCAAAAAGGAGTAAGAGGCTGTGACTGAAAAGAGCCTCTTTTACCTTATTAAAGATAATAATTTAATAAAGTGTTTAAGAAGTGAAAGGCATGACTTATTTCCCATTTGAAAAATAAATTCCAAAACAGCTGTTTTTTCAACAACAAAGTGATTGCAGACCTGCCCCCAGCTGAATGGCTCACTGATTGCTCTGAAGCACAGCTCCCCAAATCTTCTGCAGACAGCTATTATATGGAAGATCTTTTGGGATGATTCTAGGATTTTTTCCTAATCCAGGATTCTAGGACTCTTCCTAATCCAGGAGAGTCCTGTAAATTGAGGGAACACACAGTTTCCTTGTTAGTAAACTGAAAAAGCTTTATCCAGAGAAAAAGCTTTATCCAGAAAAAATTCCCTTTCATGGAACTTTCCCCTAGATTGGTTAGTCGGCCACTTTCACCAGAAGCCACTGACACAATACAATTCTGTAAGTTCTAGGACAGTGATGGCTAACCTTTTCGCATGCCAAAAGTGGGGGGAGCATGGAGGGGTCGCATGGACACGTACCCACACTCATAATTCAATGTGTCCTGCTCTCTGCACTCCCTCCACTTTTGGCATGTAATGGCCCAATGAGCTTGATAGGCCTGTTTTTCGCCCTCCCCAGGCTCCAGAGGCTTTCTTAGAGCCTCGGAAGGATGAAAACAGTCTTCCCCACACCCCCGGAGGCTGGAAACAGCCTATTTCCCATGCCCCCAGAGGGCGTGAAAATCAGCTGGCTGGCATATGTATGCATGCTGGAGCTGAGCTAGGGCAACACTCATGTGCCCATCGATATGGCTCCGCATGCTACCTATGGCACGTGTGCCCTAGGTTCACCATCACAGTTCTAGGAAGTTCTGAATATGCCTCTGCAAAGGCTGATAACCTACATGTGTGAATCATAAAGATCGTGATGAAGAACACTAGCAACATTTAGGATTTTGATGTTTCATTATTGTCTGCGCATAAACTATATAAATATAACTTCTTAACATTATAAGACAGCCATCCCATTTGGTAGACATTAAACTACCATTACAAAGCATAGTTTACATATACAATTACATTCAAAGAAAAAGGCTTTCTTAATAGCTTATAAGATTTATCATTCTTTTCATATTGCTGAACACAATCTAAGTTTCTTCTCTCAAGTGGTATGGAAGAGTTCCCTCCATATATTGAAAGATGTGACACATAGTGAAGCATTATATACACCAAGATGCCATAATATATATATTATATAAACATAACATTTATATTTGTAATAAGACTTGCACCATGTACATGAACACTTAATTTAGGAGGCATGTAGAAATCACATTGTGCAACTCCAGGACATCAGATCATATCTTAACAGCAGTTTTGACATCAGGATCCATCACAATTAGTTGACAGTAGCGTCACCTCCAAGAAGGTCATATTGTATATGGTGTCAGTGACCCCAATGCAAAGTCTGGCATGCTCCTGACTGCTGTAGAGCAGGGATGTCAAACTCAAGGCCCAGTCTGGCCCGGATCCAGCCCATGGAGTGCTTAGATCTGGCCCGTGGGTCAGCCCTAGAAACAGTGAAGGACTGGTCCACGGTGCCTCTGCCAGTAAAAACGGAGCTACATGCGGTCCTCCAGAGCTCCATTTTCATTGGCAGAGGGTTGCAGAAGGCCGTCGCAGCTGAAAGTAGAGCTTGGGAACCTGTTTTCTCTGGCAGAGCACTCAGTGCACCACAGGATCCCAAGTGACATCAAGCTGGCCATGCCTACCCAGGCACGCCCATTCCAGCCCCCCCCCCATGGTCAAACACAACCCTGATGCGGCCCTCAATTAAATTGAGTTTGATACCCCTGCTGTAGAGTGTAGGCCCAATGATTGTGGTTAAAACAAACCATAAAATATTATTTCAAAATTGAAATAGTATGGAAGCTCTAGAGGGCCATCCTGCAAAATATCATCTGCACATGTCTTAGAGGAACAAAAATGTGAAGTTGTACAAACATATTTATACTTTTTACTGCATACAAATCTGCATACAAGTATATTTTATACAGATTTATTTATTCTTTGTACCACTTAATCTAGGACTTATAAGATCACACATGGAATACTGTATCTAGTTTTTGTCACCACGATTCAAAAGCGATATTGAGACCGGAGGTGGTATTCACTTAACTTCGCTACCAATTTGAAAATGTGAGTGCACACACGCGCACTAGCTTCACCCATACCTGCTATCTCCGCACATGCACAGAGTGTCAAAAACGGGATGCGATGATGTCTGGGCAGGTGGACAGAGCCTCCTGCAGCCACCGCTATCGGTTCGCCCAAACTAGATAGAACTGGCTGATTAACACCAATTGAGACTCTAGAGCAGGGCTGTCAAACTCCCAGTCAGCGGGCTGGATACATCACGCACTGGCCACACCCACACCCGGTTTAGCAAAGATGGGGAAGTCCTAATATGTCATGTGACACTGCCGTGACGATACGAGTTTGACACTCCTGCTCTAGAAAGAATGCAGAAAGAGAAGAGCAACAAAGATGACTAGGGGATTGGAGGCTAAAACATATGAAGAATAGTTACAGGAATTGGATATGTCTAGTTTAAGGAAAATAAAAATTAGGGATGACATGATAGCAGTGTTCCAATATTTGAGGGGCTGTCATAGAGGGAAGGGGGTCAAACTATTCTCCAAACCATCTAAGGGCAGAACAAGAAGTAACAGAACAAAACTTATTAAAGCGAGATCCACCCTAGAACTAATTAGAAATTGTGCATGGGTGAGAACAATTAATCAGTGGACCAGCTTGCTTTCAGAAATTGTGGGTGTCACTGAGCAGCTGAGAGCCAAAAGGAAAACTGTAGCCCATCTGAGCCAGCCTAAAGCTGCTGTTATAAAAATAAGCCCTGTCAAAGCAAGAGAGAATTCTACTTGCAGTTCAGCAGGGGTCCTATGACTGGGAAGGATCCCTTCTGATCAGGGGTGAAATCTACTTACCTTCCTTACTGGATCAGAAGTGCACACACTGCAGACCCTCTTAGCATGCACAGAGGGTAAAAAACACATTTCTTGGTTAAAACCAGGAAGTCATGACACCTGGGTGGGTGGGCAGAGCCTCGCGCCACCATCGCTACCAGTTCTCCGAACTACTTGCCACAATCGCTACCAGATCCCGCAATCCGGTCCGAACCGGGAGCATTTCATCCCTGCTTTTGATTAAAAAGACTTTAGAGTCTTTGTGTATAGTGCAGCTGTCAAGGTACAAGAAAGAGGCCTCGTGGCAGGCCAATGAGGAAATTGTGGTCTACTGCACAGGCTGGGGCAACTGGGATCTGCCAATGTGGTCTGCGGCAGAAGCTGAGGAAAGTGGTCACCACAACTGTGAGCCATTGCAGAGGTGCAGCTGCAAAGTAGGCTAAGGTTGTCTGGGAGAGGCCTGAGTCCAAATGGGACAAAACCTAGATTAGGGCTGGCCCCAGGCCACATAGGCCCATTTGGCCTTACTTAGTAAGGTTTTAGCCTACTGAAGTCTAAATCCTAGAGCTCATAGAGAGGCAACCAATTTACCAACAAGCTATGTATCACCTCACATGCATGACATCATCCTAAATCCAATCTAAAGCAAAGACTCAAAATAGTGAAATTTTGCAAAGCCACATTAATATGCTTATATTCCACTTCTCAGTAAAGATGACAGCAAAACCAAATGTAAAAGAAAATAGGTAGTTCCAAAAGGCCACATAAAGCATGAAATAACCAGTTAAAATTACAGCTGTGGGATTCTTGGTGCTCTCTGAGCTTGTTTGCAGACATTTTGTTATCTGAATATGTAACATCTTCATTGTTACAAGGAATAGAATTTGCTCTCTGTTTTATACATACAGTAACCTGCCCCCACCAACATTGACAAGGCAAATTACTGGATATAAACAGAGAGCAAAGCCCATTCTCTTCTAGTACTGAAAATATTACCTGCAAGCAAACAACCAAGCTCAACCAAGCTCAGAGAGCACCAGAGACTCCACGGTTCAACTCTGAGTTATTGACATTCTCTTCTATTGATAAAATTATAGCTATTATCGTGTTTCCCTGAAAATAAGACCCTGTCTTATATTTTTTTGAACCCTGAATTATTGCCATGTGCTCAAAAGCCCAATTGGGCTTATTATCAGGGGATGTCTTATTTTGGGGGAAACAGGGTAGTGAAACTATAACTAAACATAACTGCCCAAGTGCCCATTTTAGTTACTCTAGATTATGTAATACTACCAGACATTTTATCTATTTTGACTGCAGATAAAACACCAAGTTCCTTTTCAGGTTGACAAATAGAAGAGAGTTAAACGTCAAATACGACACTTCTAACATCTTTCAGACATATAAGAAAATTCCTGGATTCCCAATATTATTACTATTATTCCCGTAATAATAATAGATTTTGTCAGATATCACACAAGTGACTTAAGTTATATACCCATGTTTATTTTTCCTTATTTATTTTCATATCACTAGTCCTCGGGAAAGTCATCAAAAAGAAAAGGGCACAAGTCTTTGGAATCTGCCAGCAAGCACTTTTGTTTACCTGTAGAGTTAAGAAAGAAAGCAGCTGTTAAAATTATTATTGTGTAGTACAGATATTCAGCAGATGTAAATCTCTCTGATCTTTGCAGTTGCTTATTATGGGTTAAGTATACAGAGAACTACAGATTTATTTCCCATCACTCTGGTGCAATATAATGTATGATAAGATGAAAAGATTTCTGAAAATTATCCTATCACAAAAAAGTGAAAGCACGATAATGTAGTTTTTCAGCAAATCATTGGGCTCATAAGAACTATTTTTTTTTCAGCCTCTGACGAAAAAAAAGTCACAAACTGATGGCAAGGTGAATTCAGGTGAATTCGGGGTGAACATGATACTATCATCCACATGTTTCGTTTTTTTAAGTGTCTGTCATAAACTCAAGGGAAGGGGGGAGAATCTGCTTGTTTGTTTTTAACATCCTCTTTGACTACTCACTTTTCCAAAATGTATTGGATGCATGTATTGGAAGAATGACTTCTCAGTTGCTTTCATTTACAAATGAAGCTGAACAGAGGGCATATGTGCAAAATCCCTTGCTATGGTTCACAAAAAGGAGAGGCAGAGAAGGCCAGGCAGGTTTCTCTTTATATGTCTGAATACTGAAATTGAAATGACTCTGCTACACTCTTTCTGAAGGGCCTTTTTTCTGCCATCAAAATAAAAAAAAATATTCCTCATTTTCTCATTTAATTTCACTGTGTACTTTCTCAATGGAATATGCAATGTAAATAAACATAATCCATTTTGTGTGTGATTATTTGCTTTCTCCTATGTGAAAGAAAACAATATTTAGGAAGAAAAGAAACCCTCAATCTAGAAAAATATCTTAAGAAACAAAATGAAGTCATGTCCTGATTACATCTCCATCAATATTGGCTAGTAAAAAAGAAGATTATAGCCACCATGTCAATATATCTTAACTTATAACTGATAGTTGGGAAAACTATCAGTTAACTATGAATGACTAGCTTTTTCACATAGAGAAATATTGCTTTCTCATTACATGACCATAAAACATTCATTTGGTAAGTATCATTCAGTATAGTAATCCATTAAACTAAAACAAACTTACATTAAAGAATTATGAATTCAAATTAGAATAATATAATTAATTTTGGAAATAAAATTAATTATCCCTCATTTTCACATTTCCTGGATGTAAAATTTCAGAACCATCTTTACCTTCATTCAATATCCATTTCAAATATATCATCAGTTTTCATTGGCTGCACATTATCACAAGTCCCACGTTCCTCTTGTTTCCTCTTTCTACGTTTTTTCCGACAATAACTTTGAAAAGAAGTAAAAAATTAAGTCTATGAGTTACAAACATACATCATACATACACACACACACACACACACACACACATTCTTCATATATTTAAAAACACAAGAGTAATAATAAAAAAAATAGTCTTGTATTTTTACTTGTTAATTTTCAGCTCAGAGAACCAGTATCTCCAGTGAATGTTCATTAACTGTATTAACTGGAGAGGTTTCTTAAATGGAGTACCACAGGTGATTTTCTGTTCTTCAATAATTTTATAAATGCTTGGATGAGAGCTTAGAATGAGTAGGGGAATCTTTTCCCCTTTATATATTGCTGATCCATAATTTCTAGTAGCCCCAGCTAATATTACTAGTATTCAGGAATATTAGAGATGACATGAAAATTATTACAAATGTCAGTATATACCATCACAGATTGTCTATCACAGGCTCAGAAAGAAGGCTACCAAATTTGCAGCTGTTAAGAAGCTGGGAGGAGTAATTAAAACCAAAAAGCAGGAATCAATATATATTGATAAGTTGTAAGGCTAAGTCCAAATCAATAATATAAAAAGGATAATCTGTAACATGATTTAGCTATAAAAATTATATACATATATGCATACATACATACATGCATACATATGCTTATCCTAGGCAAGATCAAAGGCTTCTGATCCAAAATTCTACATGGGCTAATCCAAATATTATGGATCATCCATAACAGAATATAAGTCAGTAGTATAATGCAGCTATTAAAAATGTTGAAGCTCAGATACTTTGGCACCAAATGAGAAGAGAGGACTCACTGAAAAAAACCTTGATGCTGAGATCTTTGAAGGCAAAAGGAGAAGGGACAGTAGAGAATGAGATGGATAGATAATATTATTAATGCTGTGGGCACAAGTTTGGGCAGACTCAGGGAGACAATGGAAAACCAGGGGACCTAGCATGCTATGGCCCATGGGGTTGGGAACAGTCAGATGAGACTTACCAACTGAACAATAGCAGTTTTAAAAGCTACAATAACAGAAAGTACATTACCTAGGTTATACAGAATTCTGTTCTATTTCTCTGTCCATTTATTATATTAAAAAGAATTACATGAAGTTTACTATTTCTTTGGACCAATAGTGTAACAAAGTATTGTACTTGTACCTAAAGGTATCTAACCCCTTGTAAAAACTAGATGTGGAAATAAGTAAATTTATAACTTGATTCAAAAAAATCTCTTTTTGAATTTTTTCTACTTAGCTTTATGTAAATGAACAATACTGAAGAACATAATTCTAACATAGCTAGAATTAAGGAAGAAATTTTACCTCAATCGAGAATAGTAAATTCAGTTTTATTTTCTTTGTAGATATTGCATGTGGGAACACATGTACATCTGCATGTTATACAGTATTAGAAACTTCTAAAAGTTATAATTACTGAAGGCTGCTTAACTTAACTACATTTGTAGTGTCATGAAAATACATATAGAAGCCAAATTTTCACTTGGGTGTACTCACTGAGTGCAAGTGCAGATACATGCAATCAGGATGATAAGCATTACCATAACAGCTATCAAAGAAACCACCACAATTTGACTTTGATCTCCTCTTAAATGAAATAAGTCCAATCGTTCGCATCTTTCTCCAGTGTAGCCTCTCTCACAGCTGTAAAAAATGTAGAAAAAATGTTTTGCAAGTCAATTGCAGTCTATTTCTGCACTAGCACCTATCCCACATACATACACACTTGTGATGTGTGTACTGAAAGCAATCTTTCCTAGCCTGGTTCCTTCTAGATGAATTAGATCACAATTCCATCACCATTAGCCATGCCAACTGATGATCATGAGAACCATAATGTGACACAGCTGAAAGGCACAGATTGGGGAAACCTATGAGACCTGTAAACAAATTGCACACGCAGATGAATCTTAGGGCTTGAAAACTGCCATCCAGTAGAATTCCTGATCTAGAAGAGCTTCAGCTGCATTCAGGGAAATATCACCTAAACAACCTAAACAACTTAATGTGTGGTCTTCAACTACCAGAATTCCCTAGCCAGCATGCTCTGTGTCTCCCTTTATAATCATAAGTTTGTTTGTCAAGCATATATAACGTAACAGGTAAAAGTATAAACATAATTTGAATACATAAAAAGAGTAAGTAAAAAGGAATATTAGGTCAGGGATGGTAGGCACAGGGTTTACTCTATTAGGAAAAGATTTGGAAATAAACACACAGTGGAAGATTTGGTATATATGCCATTTTTCCACATGTGTTCAATTAAGGCATTTTGTGGCTGAGCACCCCATCAGTTGGACTAAATCAGTATTTCCAGATCAGTATTTCTCAATTTCGGCAGTTTGAAGATTAGTGAACTTCAACTCCTAGAATTACCCAGATAACATGCTGGCTGAGAATTTTTGGGAATTGAAGTCCATACATTTTGAAGTTGCCAAGGTTGAGTAACTCTGTATCAGAACTACTCATCACAGAAGAAAGAAGTTCCAGTTTATATCCTATCCAAATTGAGTAATTTCTGGTGTTGTTGAAATCTTAAACATAAAGATAAATGATAATAAAATAAATTAACACTGAAGACACCCAGAATTACATTTCTTATAGAATGGTTGGCACATTAGGAAACTTCAGTTGTCTTTATTGAGTAACTAGTTGACATATCTTTACTTTCTGTCAGTCAACAATCCTTGAAGCCCTACCATGGCCACAACTAGTAAGTAATAGAGAAGGTATACCGTAATTATAAAATCAGGACAGTTTCAATCACCCCCATATCCTCTAAGCAGATAGATAAAAATTCAGAAAGTTATATTAACTTTAACTCTAAATCTTTTTAAAAAATCTTATGCATGGGATCATATTGCATGTTGAGGGTATGTATGAAATAAAGGTTGTAATTAGATATGATTAAATCCAGAATTTTGCAATACCAAATCTAAGATATTAGCTTTTTTAATCTGAGAAGAAAAGTAATTTTAAAAATTACAGTTTAAAAAGGTTAAAAAAAATCAACTTGCTCCACCTCATCTTCAATCTCACAGATTCGTCATATGCAAAGTGGACAACTAAACTAGGGAGACTCCTTATAGGCATTCTTTAGGCAATGTAAAGCACTGCCTAAGAAATTTTATGAATTTCTTAATACATAAGGCTTTAGCATTTTAGCAATCATCCTTGCACAGGTAAAATTTTGTCTACTCATCAATATTAAAGAGAACCTGGAGAGGAATCCATAATTGGAAGACTGCATTATTATTTTTAAAGAGTTTTTACAGTATTCACTCCAGAATTGAAAGAACAGCTTTCAATTGAAACAAACAGATTCAAATAAGTAAGACATTTGGCCATTAGTAGATAACAGAGGCAAATAAAATACATATTTGGCCTAAGCATGACATATTCTTTAGAGATATTTGGCCATTGAAGTCATGCTCAGGTTTAACACTTGGGAAAAGGCATATTTGGTTTTGGAACCTACATGCAGGATGGAGTTTTTACTGCGTCAACATAGCGGCATCTTCCCTTGACACAGAAGTACTTGTACTCTTCAGGACATTCAGAAAAATGCCCACTCAATCTCAAATCTAGAAATAAAAAAATATAAATATAAATAAAGATATATATTAGGTTCTACTTAAATACTTGCTCACCTGGATTACTTGTGACTAACTTTTTCCTGCTGTGCTGTCTTTAATATTTTTCTTATTTTGAAAAATGTTTTCCATAATTGTATTCTTAATTCTTTTAATATCACTTTGAGTGGAAAATTCCACATGAGCACTCTGTCTTCATTCCAATTCTATGTCCCATTCAAAGATAGCACATAGGGTTTTCAGGAGCAATAAATAAACAATTTATTTATTGTTTATTATTAACAGTGCAATCTTGTTTATTGTTTATTATTTAACAGTGCAATCTTATTCATATCTGCATAGAAATAAGTCAAAAGAACATTAAAAATTTGTTGAATCAAATGAAAGTCACATCAGGTCCAACAGTCTGTTTCTGCATTTTACCAGTAAGACAGGAATATAATGCTAGCCTATGTTGCCTACAATTTTGAGAAAAGGCTGATTTATAGCTACAAAGGAACTTGGTGTTCCTTTTTTCATTTGTTTAATTTTGCTTAACTGCAATACAACAGAATAACAGAGTTGGAAGGGACCTTGGAGGTCTTCTAGTCCAACCCCCTGCTCAAGCAAGAGACCCTATACCATTTCAGACAAATGAATGCCCAGTCTCTTTTTAAAAGCCTCCAGTTGGCGCTCCAACAACTTTTGAAGGTAAAATGTTCCACTGGTTTATTATTCTCAGTGTCGTTGTCATTATTCTCTCCTTGATTAGTTTCCAACCATTGCTTCTTGCCTTCCTTATGTTGCTTTGGAAAACTGGGTGATCCTTTTTTCTTTGTGGCAGCCCCTCAAATATTGGGACACTGTTATCATTTCACCCCTAGACCTTTTTTTCACTAGACTAGATATACCCAATTCTTGCAACTGTTCTTCATATGTTTTAGTCTCCAGCCCCTTAATCATCTTTGCTGCTCTGTTACTCTTTATAGTCTCAAAATCTTTTTTATATTGTGATGATCAAAACTGGATGCAGTATTCAGTGTGGTCTTACAAAGCAGTACTAACATTTCATTGATTTTTTGATTCTGTTAATTGCAAATTTGGGATTGCATCACGTGATGTATTGTGATGTATCGTGACTTTTTCCCTTTGCAAAGTCGGGGGTGGGTGTGACTTGCATGTGCTGCATCCGACCCTCGGGCCACCAGTTTGACACCCTGTTCTAGGTGTTCTCAGATTTGTTGCTTGATTATCTTTTTCAGGATCTTCCCAGGCATTGATGTCAGGCTTATTATTAACCACATCAGCTCTTTTCCAGTCCTCTGATAGTTCCCTGGTTCTCCAGAATCTTTGGTTCCGAGATCCCGTCTACCAATTCTTGCAGAACCCTTGGGTCCTGTTGATTTGAACTCATCTAGGGTGGACAAGTGTTCTCTTATCATTTTTCTCTTTTTTCCCCCTATTTTAATCTGAATTCCTAGACTGTCTTTTATGATTCTGTTTTTGGTAGGTTGGGCTTTTTTTGTTTGAAGACAGAGGCAAAGAAAGAATTAAGCAGCTCTGCTTTCTGCCTTCTCCCTGTCACTTCCTTGCCATCTTCTCCCATTAGTGGACTAATTGTTTATTTGACTTTTTTCTTATTTTTATATGTTAAAATAAGCTTTTCTTATTATTTTTGACACTTGTTGCAATTCTTAGTTCATTCTGAGGTTAGCTTTCTTGGCTTCGTTTTTGCAGATTGAGGTTATATGCTGATATTCCAGCTGAGTTATTGGTTGTTACAGCAAAGACAGCTGATAAGTCTGAGCTGCAGAGAATGAAATATAAATAACTGGAAGAAAGAAAAGCAGGGCAGAAGAAGGGGAGAGAAATGGCTTTATATTCAATTAAGAAGATTGACAAGGTACAACAAGGGCAATTTAAAAACAACTGGTGGATATAAAATAAAAGAGATTTATCAAGATGGGAAATAAGCCTATTGAAACTCTGAACTTGGTGAGAGATTAGGCAAGGCAAAAGTTTAGAGAGATTTAGATCTTACATTATGCAGAAAGTCTGATTTGCTTCTTAGAGGTCTCATCAGCAAGCGAATATACTGAACATGAATATATTTCTTTCTCTATCAGTCTCTGCATGGCAATAATTACGTGTCTTTGATCGTTTCGACTTTATATTTGGTTTTTGTTTTTTCCCATGGGTTACATCTACCTTTGAAAATTCAAAAACATTTGCATCCTCAGACCCAAGGATAGTTCTTCCAAATCTAGATATTTTCCAATTCTTGACAACTGTCCCTGGGTTTGGATTAAAAACTGCACTACTGTATTAATGTAATCTTAAGGGATTAATAATAATTGGACAGGAAACGGAAGGCAAATAAATTTCATAATGAATAAATTCAAAGTTACTAATGATCAGTAACAAAATGTACGCATCTATATTTCTTTAAAGTATCATTAAAACAGGATATATTTATAATTAACATATTGCAAAATGAGCCTAATTGTGATTGTCAGTTTCCTAAAATGTTGTGCATTGTTACATATAATTACAATGAAAATATTGATTCATTAGATTTCTCTCCTGTCTTTATTTCCTATATAACTCAAGATGGCATAGCTAATGCTAGCTCTGCTTATTTTCCCCATAACAAATCATAGTTACACAACTACCCATAATCAAAGGACAACTAGAACTCCATAGTCTCTTGGTTTCTAGTCTGTAACCTTAATTAATATGTCAATTAATCACTTGAACAGTCTTTCTCCCCATTATTGAAAAACAATGCCATTGTCAGGAATTAAAATCCATCTGTTACCTGTACATGTTCCATTCATGTAATCACAGGAGAGCTTCTTGGTTTCCGGGCCAGCTGTTGCATTTTCACTGCTAGTCACAGAGCTGAAAATGACTATGCCTTTAGTTGGGGGGGAGGAGGAGAAGGCAAATTATTTCAAAAGTATATTTCAAATAACTAGACTCAAATTACAATAATACTTCTACTAAGTGTACCATTTGTCTCTTGTTTCTTAAGATACAATTCCCGTTTCATTATGTTAATCCTAACAATGTGGGTTTTGCTATGCCTTACTTACTTATTACTTACATTACCTATGTTCAACAATGCTTTAAAAAGTACCTCATAACATTTGCCCTCAACTGTTTGAAAGGTCTACTTCTAATAGCACAGTGGCAGATTAACACATTTTTGCTAAACAGCTAACAGAACTTCCCCAGACAAGGAAAAACTGAGAAAGTGCCCATTTTTACTCCGCAGATTTGCTCTTTGAGAGAAACTTGATAAGATGTGAAGGGGCTTTATCAGCTACACACGATTAGAGCACCAAGAGTGATAGAAATAAACAGTGTGCTCAAAGAGTCTATAAATATAAATTTATTTATATTGTTTATTTATGTTCATATTGTATAAAATTAAATGCAAACATCTGAAGATAGTAGCAATTTTCCTTATTTATTTAAATTGATAAAAAGTACTGAAAATTGTTCATATTTTAATACATTTCACTCTGACAGGTCTGGTAATGCGGTGGCTCAGTGGTTAAGATGCTGGGCTTGTTGGCTGCAAAGCTGGTAGCCCAGATTCGAGATCTGAGTGCCATTTGATGGGGTAAACTCCTACCCTTGACCCAGCTCTTGTGAACCTAGCAGTTAGAAAGTATGCAAATGCAAGAAGATAAATAGGATAACAGCACTCTGTGGCGTCATGCTGGCCACGTGACCACAGAAATGTCTTTGGACAGCATTGGTTCAATGGCCTTGAAACAGAGATGAGCACTGTCCCCTATAGTCGACAACGACTAACTGAGTTGAATCTGTAGGGTCTCCTTTACAAACTTTTAATGTCTAATTTAAAACTACTATAACTATGTACCTTTCCTCTAAAAATTAGCTGTTTATGCTTGAGACTGATTTTTCAAAAGCTATGAAACTGTCAGATACACTAGAATTTTATTTGCAACTGATTAAATTGGTATTTACCAAACTATGTTACTATGTATAAATTTAGCTATTTTAGCTGATGTAGCTATGTATAACTTTAGCTATTTTCACTTCTGAAAGTTCCAACATAAGACAGCAAATCACATTGGATCACTTACATTAATTTCTAAACAAGCATGTCTAAAATTAATCTCAAATATATCTTTATTCATTGATATCAATACAACCTTACAAGTCAGCCTACAATCACTATTACCAAATAATATTTTCCTCACAGGAGGCCTCAAACAAACATTTGTAAGAATTTCTTCAGATGGTGACCTGGAATTTATCCTCAATCCCCTTTATTAGCTCTTTCCAAAAGAGGGGTTTTTTTTTAATCACTGTTAGGCCCAGATATATATCAACTATACAAACCAGGTCCCTCTTACTAAAGCTTTCTTAGACTGGATAATGATATTTATAAATTGTTTTTATAAATAAAGGGTGATAATTTTATAATTATCACCCTTACTCTTGCCTACAGGATGCAACTTATTCAAATATTTCCAATTTTGCACAGCTGCACACTCTTTCACAAATTTGCATGTGTGAAGAAGCCACAAAAAGTAAAAGAAAAAAGATAACTGCTGCAGCAGAAAAAAAATTCCCTGGAAGCAGTGTTGTTCCCACTCCCATTGGGCAAATTGATAAATTGATGGCAATTTCAGGAGTATTTCCTCTGTTGAATGATCGGTCCTTCTATATTAGGACACCATATAAAATTCAGTAAATAAATAAGAACTACCAAATATCAAGAATATTTATTATAATATAAATATTAAATGTCAACAAGATTATGGGAAGTTTTATCATTCTAAATTTGGTAACTAAAATGAGAATACTCTTAAGATAAGTGCATACTTACCAAATGCTGTAACAGAAATGTAAAATTTGTCCCAATTATTACAGATGTGCAGAAAAATAGTACAAGTAACTTGTTAAAGTTTAAAATATTATGTATCATTAAACTGCTTAAATTTCACTTATGTAAATGAAACAGTCTAATAAAATACTTATTTACTGGAAAAGCCAATGAGTTCCACAGGTATTTAACTAAGCAAGGACTGCAACCTTCAGAAAGAAGCATAATTCTGCTCAGTCACCTGGCATATTAAATATGAAAGGTTTTTAATTTTTAAAACATAGAGTAAGAAAGATAATAAGAGGGAAAAATATTGAACTAAATATGCTTGAAACGCAAAGCTAGAGTATCTTTTTGAGACTTTGAAGGATACAGCAATTAACAATGTAATGAATAAAGAAATAAACAAAGAAGTTACCACATGTAACAAACTCAAATATTGCTAACATTGCTATACCAGTATCTCAAAATTACCAATACAATTATTTTTAAAAATGTGCTGGACCCCATACCATAGCTGAAACTTTTGTACACAGGATGCAAATTAAACAGTTGCATCTGTACAAGAGTTGTGTAGAGCTTGCTTGCTTGCTCTCTCGCTCCCCCCCCCACCCTCTGTGTGTTTTAATGAGAGACAAGTAGGAATTCCTAAAGAAAAAGGAATTCCTAAAGAAAAAGTGTCTAAAATTCAACATATTTTGCAATTGCTGTTTTGAGATTAAAGAGAAATCTAGATTTTGGAAGATTAATGTTGAATTTGGCGGTGAACTTCTGACTGCATGTTGCATTCACTTCTGTGAGTTAAATGTTATTATTTATAAATTGCAGAAAATATTAATATGTTTAAAATTTCTATCTGTTATAAGCATAACAGTATAATTACTGTAAGTTATAATTAAAATGGAATTAACCTCTTTCTCACACTTCCCTTTTTCGCTGGCTCAAGTCATAGCCCTGTTTATTCCATTAATTGTCTTATTACCTCCTTTATGTTCCCAAGATCTGTTAGGCATTTCATCACAGTACCTGAATGTGAGACCTCTGGATTGGCAGACTAGAGAAGAAATATCCTGGGGGAAAAATATTCTAGAATATAGCAAACTACTTCCACAATATTGTCAAAGAAGCAATATGAATGTTTCCATTTTGTTTCCAGGAATTAAACTTATTTTGAGGGACGCTTTATTTTGTAACTCTTATATAATGGACATTATTCACCAGATATATGAACAGGTCTTTGTCCCAAAAGTAGACTTTATTTCCAGGGAAAGCAACAACATAACAGTGTCCAACAAAGGAAATAAGTAGGAACAGAAAAGACATGGATGTTTTTTAAAAGTGTGTTTCATCACTAAGCTTTGACTACTAGTATTAAAGCATTCCAGGAGTTCCAGAAAAACATGTAATCCAGTTAAACCACTTGCAATATCTCAAGGCAAGTGCCATAGAACTAGAAAATATTCCACTATTGAAATTGCTATCAATATAAATAATGTGATGTTTAGTAAAATTAATTGGCGGAAAGTATTTCCCAAAGACTATTACTATCAGATAAACAAATCCAGACATATGTTTTGTAATGCCAATATTTTAAAATAATCCTAATTAATATGTTGAAGATTATAAATTACGCTGATTCTCTTTTGCCAAAAAACAGATACTATGAAATGTCATGAGTTTATAATGCCAAGTTATAATACAATGCAAATTAAAACAGTAATTATTTCCAATTCTCTATAATGTAATAGATTGTTAGTGATGTGTAGTGATATTATTGCAAAATTTAGTTAACAAACAATATAACTTAATAAACACACAAGCCCACATTATAACAAAAACACTTACATGAGAAATGTTACAAACTATTTTGGCTGGTTTGTGATTAGATCAGAGCAGACTTTCTTTATTTTTTAACTTGTTTTAAACTGTCCTGGGTTCTAAGGCCCCTTAAAATAAACACACAGGATAAAAATAGACACTTAGGTACTCTATTTAATGGGTACCCTGCCAAGCAATGCTGTAGCGAAAGCAGTCTAATCTAATTGATGATATACTTGGCACCACAAAAAATCCTACTTCAGATTTCCCTAGCCATAAAAAAGTGGGTACTTGGTTTCAATAGCAAGGCCTGAATGCAAAACTTGGAAGAAAGGAAAGAAGGAAAGGAAGGAAGGAAGAGTCTGACTTTATCACTAATGAGCAAGGCTTTTCAGTTGATGGAATAGGTTTGACCATATTCCAAGAAGGCAGGGATGAAGTCTTGTCAACAGCAGTCTAAACTATCTTTCCACAGAGCTTCCTATCTTTAAAAAATGATCTCTCTTTGTATTACAAAGTCACAGTCATAATTGCAAGCACTTTGCTGTTCAAGTAGATTGAAGACATGGATAAATTGATTTCTTTCTTTCTTTTTCTGGCATCCAAGACAAATTGATAAATTGATTTCTTTCTTTCTTTTTCTCCTATCCAAGACAAGCAACAACGCTGCAAGTGAAGGTGAACCTGCTGGGGGTTTGCTTATTAACTTACTTGCTTATTAAATTCATATGCTATTGATTGTTTTAATTTATATGCCGCCTCTCTCACTTATAAGACAACTCTTATAAGCTTATAAATTGATTGGATATCCCTGCCAGAGAAGAGAAATACTGACAGCAGGATTGAGTTACAAATGTCATTCTCTTTTCCAGCAAGGGTCCCCGGGCATATTAGTTGCATGACTTATGTCAGAAAAGGACGCACCTGTTGAACGTCTGCCTGTCGTGAAGCTATCGAAGGGTGTTCTATGCAAGAACGGCAGCAAGAAGCCAGGAACCCACCCGACAACCGTGGTAGGTAGAAAGGAAACGTCAATCCTCACCCAGGAGCAGCAAAGGGCCAGAACCCAGAAGCGCGTCTAGGGCCATCAAAGTCGAGCTTCACCTCCACTAGCCAGCGGACTGCAGCAACTTTCACGAAACAGCCACCGCCCCACAACTTGGAAAAGTCAGGAGGCGCCGCTTAGACGGAAAGGCGCAGCCTCTCCGGCAACCTGAGACAGGGGTTCCCCCGCCTCCTGCTTCCCGTGGCTGGAAGGCATAGGGCTGATTGTTCGCCGTCCGCCCTGTTTAACGCCTTGCGTGAAAAGAAGTATCAGCCATCTCTGCCATCCGGAATCGCCCGAACACCTGGCGCCCTGACTGCTCCTACTCCTCCTGGCACGGATGGGGCGGGGGTTGGCGTCACCGACTTTCCTTCAGGTATATAGGGAAATTTTCCCCCGTCCTAGAAAAGGAGTATCTCTTCTTGCTCTTGAAATATTTACGCCACCAGTCAGAGGACTCCTGAAGACTTCCGTAGCGAAGGCGCAAAAAAAAAGGAGCGGGGTGAGGTGTGATGAAAAGGACAGACCGAAGGATGCGCTCAGGTGGCAGGGACAGGATCCAGACCTAACTGCAATGGCGGGAGACAAAAGCGATGTGATCCAAATATCATGTCAATACCGAGAGTAGCAACTCAGTCTTTCGGCTGAATTCACTGCTCAGATTTTTTAAATTTAGGAGCCTTCATGAAATCCATGTGCTGTGATTCCATCCTCCGGAAAACACCTTTGTGGATCTCAGCTAAAGAATATTATAGAAAAGAAACAGCAAGGACAAAGGCCCAATAGTTGACCTATAGGAAATTATTGGAAAGTCATCAAGGGGAATTTTTAATTATGTAAAGAGACCAATTAAGGATATAGTTATCAATGGTTTCCCATTTGCAGTTATCAAAAAGATTCAAAATGGACAAAAAGATTTTTGGCATAAAGAGACAATTTAAAGTACAATTGTGCATCATGATGAATAACTAGTTAAAAATTGCACACTTTTGTTGAAATTTGATACAGAGAAAGGCCAGGTTAAAGAATGTATGACTAAAAATTTTGGTTATAATATACAGATTGATGAATGGGAAAATATGTGGTGAAAAAAATGAAATTTTTATTGTGTTATAATCTCAAAGAGAATTTTTATAAAATGATGTGAAATTGGTATATGTCACCATAGAAATTATCTAGAATGTACGAAGGCATTTCAAATGTATCATTTTATCATGCTTGGTGAACATGTAAGAAACCTAAAAAGTTTGAATACAATTACATATTTTTATAGAGAGGTTTTTAAATAGAAATATTCAATTGAAGCCAGAATTTTTAATTTTAGGACTAATGAATATACAGAAAAAAGCCCAGAAAATTATTTTAGTATATAATTACTATGACAAGATTATTATATATCCACAAAGATGGAAAGATCAAATGCTATCCACTATGGAGGAATGGCTGACAAAACTGAAGATCTTGCTGAAAGGGATAAAGTAATGTATTTGCTTACAGAAAAGACAATGTCTACATTTATTGGTGACTAGAAACCCCCTATGGATTCTTTTTGCATAAAAATGATTAGAAAGGACACATTGTCGAAAGAAGGGAAAGAGAAAGAGAAAGATTAAGTTTCTAAGATTAAGAGTAAAGAGAAAGATTAAGATATAATTGTATTTACAACTGCCGTGAAGAATATTAGAAGTCTGTCTCTATCTTTTTCTTTCCCTTCTATTCTTTTACTTCTTTTACCTTTCTCTCTTTCTCTCTTCTTCCTTTCTTTATATTTATATTAGATTGATTTTTTTATCTTTCTTTAAAAAGGTTTAATAAAAACTTATGGTATGTGTTTTATATACCGGTATTATATAAATTATATAGGTATACATATTATAAATAAAATTGCTCATCTTTCAAGTCTATTCCTACTAACTGCAGTTTGCAAAGGCTGCTGGTTGTAGATCCTATATCTAATAGCTTTTTGGGGGGGGGGGGAATCGGGATAATAACATCCTGCATTCACAATACATGCAATCCCCACAGTCCAGAATGAAAGACTTAGTGCTTCAATTCTGGATTTATTTTAGGAGCAAAAGCCTGCTTTAGACTTAACTCAGAGAGCCAGAGCAAGAATGAAGAATTCTTTGTTTTAGTAAGAGGTTTTGTTTTGTTATTCCTCAGGCCAATCTTGTCTAGGCTCCTAAACTAAGCATGTTTGGGCCTTATCAGTACTTTGATGGAAGACTAACAAGTATATCATGGCTGTAAACTGGTTTAGAAAAGCAAAAAACTTCCTGGAAGAGCCAATGGAAAACCACTTCCTCTATTATTGCAAAATAAACTATATGCATGAAGTCATCAGGATTCAAGAATAATCCCAAGGATACTTCTTTTTTGTCCAAATACTTTATTTTTGCTCTGGTGAAAATGAGAGTATCCTTACTCTTCATACTAGAATTATAGGCAAGCTTTTCTAAAAGATTCTCTAGGACTAGGTGACTATTAGGATCTAAAGGACAAGGACAGAGTTTGGGATATAAATAATAGATAGGTTGACTCCATGGCAGAGAAGGCCTATCTCCTGGGACCCACCAAATTTAGGTCCTTAGCAAATGATATCCAGAGCATGCCTGCCAGATCTGATGGGAAGGGGTGATATAATCAGAGAGAGATGGTCCCTTAAATAACCTTGTTTGATTGTTTACTTCATTCCTGCAGCTCATGGATCAGAGGTGTGACACACACATACTGTCATTGCCTGCAGCCCTGCATTCTGCATCATGGATGGAAATAATTTTTCACTCCCAATCTTTCACCTTTCCTATTTCTTAATGATTCTCCTTTTAAGGAGGATATTTGTTGGATCCCAGGAGATAGGCCTTCTCTGCCGTGAGAATAAATATTACTGAATATGTTTTGCACAAAATCAACTTATCTCTAAATATTTATTTAAACTTTTTTTCTTTTGGTAAGAGACTTTCATCTCATCAGTTAAAATAATACCATTGAGTACAGTAATCCTCATCTATTTTTTAATTATTTATATTTTTAGATTTGAATCCCATCTTTTCTCCAGGAGTTCAGAGTAATTTAGATAGATATTTCTCTTCATTTTATCTCTACAGCAGCCCTGTGAGATAAGATGGGCTGAGGAAGTATAACTAGGCAAAAATCATTCAGAGAAGGTTGACTTGAATCGTGATCCCTTGAATCTTTGTCCAATACCTTAAACATTACTATACACTACAAATGCTCCATCTTTTTAAACATGAGACCACATACTTCATTTAACAGACCACAACACATGTAATAAATAATAAAGGAGACTGCATAGTTCATTTAATAGAAATGGAATTGTACTATTCTTATAAAAAATTCCAATATTAGGTATAGTTCTGAAAGACATAGGGGAAATGATTTGGAATTTGGAACTGATCAATTATGTTTTATTTAATATTTCATAAAGTGAAAGATTCAGTACAAGGTGCTAGTAATTTCTCTAACAGTGAACTATATGCAGAACATGATCTTCTATGAGAGGAAGATGAAACAAGTGACTATGTATTTCATGCCATCCTTGCACATAATCAAATATAAGCACATAATGGTGTGACTTTTATTGGATGCCTAAATAAGTTAGTCTCTCATTTGTTTCTTATTATGTGTGTGTGTGTGTGTGTGTAGGTCTTTGGTTATTCGGATTTTCTCCCGCGTAAAATTGGAAGTGTCTTGGTGACGTTTCGACGAAGTCTCATTCGTCATCTTCAGGCTGGTGTTTTCGGCTTCATGCTTCTAGGAGTATATATATCCAGTCATCATAGCTAGTTAATGTGATTTATGGTTTATTACTATTTGTGGGCATTCAAATACATTTATTTGTACTTAATGTAGCTTATTCAATTACAATTAACCAAACACCTGTGACATAACATATAAACCAGATCACAGTGAGAACAGTTTCAAATTCTGATTTCCTTAGAATTAAAATGGTGGCCATTTCAGATTCAGACAGGAATAAGCCACAGATGAATGGAACTCTGTTTAATGAGTCATTGAAGACCATTTCCTGTATCCATTTCATACTGGTTTTAAAAATTTAAGAAAATGAAATTCCTTATTCTTAATTGTTGCATATTTTCATCTAGAATCCTGAGGCATAGTATGTGAAAGCATTCCAGATCAACGTGCTCAGCTTCCTATTAAAAGTCTGTAGATATTCTTAGTCATCCACGTCATGGTTGTCCCAAAGGTGCTTTTTCAGGAGGCAACTAGACTTTCTTGTTTTTTTGTTTTTGTTTTTCTTTTGAAGACGTTTTGCTTCTCATCCAAGAAGCTTCTTCAGCTCTCACAGGATCCTGGGAAATAGAAGGATTCATATTCCTTGCAGACAGCTGGTAATTTGCATCATTTTAGAGGGTCACTGAAGCACTCAGAGGTCTATTTGTGTCCTCAGGGTCACCTGAGTAGTGCTCTTGGTTTCTGTGGTCTGCAATTTGTTTTCCTGTAGAAATCTATTCCTACTCCCACACCATTTAAAGGGTGTTCATCCCAAATTGAATAGCTAAAAGTCTGTAGAGATTCTCAGTCACTGAGGTCATGGTTATCCCAAAGGTGCTTTTTCAGGAGGCAACTGGACTTTCTTTCTTTTGAAGACATTTTGCTTCTCATCAAAGATTTTCAGATTTTCTGCAAGGAATATAAATCCTTCCATTCACCACTATCCTGTCAGAGCTAAAAAAGCTTCTTGGATGAGAAATGAAATGTCTTCAAAACAAAACAAAAACAAACCAAGAAAGTCCACCTTTGGGTCAGCTTCATATTGTTCAGCAGCTAGGTTATTATTGTAAAGCACTCTGTAGTAAATCTTTAGTATAATTCCTATTGTATCATAACTCTCATGATCAGGATATAATATACATGATAAAGCTATAAAGAGAACTGCCCCCAGTTTACCCTATAATTTATTCTTTGTACAGCATTTGGGATGCAGCTGTCAGTATATTATGATAAGGTTCAAAGTTAGGTTATGCCATATTGAAACAATATAAGGGTTATATTATATAATATAAGGAAGAAATACATGCAGCCATCTTGGATTCTAATTTCTTCTTCATCGCTTTCTCCTTCTTCCATCTTGGATTCTAATAATTTCTTCTCCTCCTCCTCCTCCTTATCCTTCTTTTCTATCTCTCCCCCAATTTCTTTTTACTTCTGTAGCTTTTACCTGGATGTAAAAGCTGCACAGTTTTCCATGGGAAGATCCTAGTAGCTATGGAACAAGTGTGACTCTTCCTTAATTGAAGAACCATGTTGTTATACTGGTTTATCTAAGACAGAAGAATTAATACTGATTCAAGTCAAAAAATAATTGTTAAGGTCATAATAATTTCCAAATGCCAATTTAACTTGACATTACTCCAACATGGAGTTTAATCACAATACAATACAGGGGTCGGTTTGACTTACCTTTACTACCAATTTGCAATGGGAATGCGCACAGCTGAGAAAAAAAATGAGTTTGGATGGTTGTTTTGCCAAAAATCTGCATCCATTTGTACTTTGCTCATTATTTTGGAGCAGTGGAAAAAATTCTGAGTTGGCTCATTAGGGCTAAGGAGAGCTTTATGATTCCTTGTGGAATTCTGCAAGGTAGAAAAGTATTGATAAGTTAATCTAAAATTAAAGCTTTAGGGTTTTTTTATAAATGCCAAGTACAAAGATAAGACATTGAGTAAGAAAAATGTTTAAATGCCTAGCAGTCATTCATTAAGCATCCAGCAAATCTGTGTAGCAGATCTAAAGTTCATTGTGTAAAAACACTTTAGCCCTAATTACCTTCCATCAAAAAAGTCCTTTTTTCTTCATTCCAGGAGATGTAAAACCTTTTGACCAAAGTAATCCCCATTATTTCATGGAATCCAAGCAGGATTGCACTATAATTCTGCCTCTTTAGAGATAGTTGAATAAATATTTTTGTGGAAAATATTCAAATATTCCCTTGAAATGACTTGCATGAAATTTTTTGAAGGGAAACCAGGCTACTAAAAACCCATAAGCCAAGTCTTCTTCTTTTTTAGTCTTTACAAATGGTTTTATCCTGCTGGACTAATTGGGCAATAAGTCCATTATATGCACTGGAGAGCAATGATGGAAAAAGCACTTCATTCACTAGTCCTGCTTTGGGAAGGCCTTTATAACCTCTGACCAGAGTTGCTGAACTGGATAACTGAATACCGGTAATAACTGAAACAATAATTGCCCTATATTGGATACAAAATGAGGAAGTAATATTACTTGCCTACCCCAGTATCTCTCTTTAAGCAGCTCTGCTCCTTAAACCACTGAAGTGTTTGAGATACTGAGCCTCGCAGTGACACTTGCCTAGCTTCCCTACACCAGGCATTGTCTCCATTTTTGTTATTGTTGTTCTTAATGGTAATATACTTAATATGAAAGGGATGGGCAGCATAAAAAAAGGTCTTAAGAGAACCATGGACAACTTTATACTAAGGCCAAGTAGGCATTGGCCTAAGGAGCCAAAGTTCAGAGGGCACAAAGACCCTCATCCTTGTGAAACTTTCTAAACATGCACATCTTCACAACCGCAGGAAATCTAGATATAAGGAAAAATTTCCTGACAACTTAATCAGGGGAATGGCTTGCCTTCAGAAATTATGGGTGCTACAGCACTGGAGGTTTTTAAGAAGAGATTGGACATTCATTTGTCTGACATAGTATCGCTCAGTGATGGCTAACCTTTTTGACATCACGTGCCAAAAGCGGGAGCACGGAGAGGGGTCGTGCATGTGCGTGTCCACACCCATAATTCAATACTCCCCATTCATGTGCGCATGACCCGCCCCCTCGGCTCCCCCTGCTTTTAGCACATGATGGCACGGTGGGCCCGGTAGGCCCATTTTTTGCTCTTCCCTGGCTCCAGAGCCTTTCTAGGAGCCTGGGAAGGGTGAAAACAGCCTTCCCCACTGCCCCGGAGACCCTCCAGAGTCCAGAAATGGCCCATTTGCCAACTTCTGGTGGGCCCAGAAGGCCCAAAAATCAACTGGAGGAACTGAGCTCGCATGCCCACTGATACAGCTCCATGTGCCACCTGTGGCACACGTGCCATAGGTTCGCCATCATGGGTATAGCGTCTTCTGCTTGAGTAGGCATTTGGACTAGGTGACCGTCAAGATCCCTTCCAACTCTGTTATTCTGTTATAATTAAAACTGTGTGGAAATTTGGAGCCATCGCTCTTGTTGGATTTATTAACTTTAGTTATTATTGGCAGCTAAATTTTAATTCCTCTGAAATTTTTCTATACATCAACATGCAGAAACTAAATCTTCCCCAGTTCAATTGTCATAAGATGCATGTATGGCATGCACTTACAAGACCATTTTATTTTTTTAATGCAACTTCATTAATCACAAGAAAAACTAAACTACAAAACAACAAAATAAAAAGGGGGAAATTCAAACTGTGTTTTAAAGAAGCATTGACCTTATTACATCTCCAACAAAATGCTGTTTTTCAGTACAGTCCTTTTCTCTATAAATATAATTATGGAATCCAATACATTCAAAATATTATTTTTGTATATGTTGTGATTTGTGGACCACTGACACTATTGTTAGAAATTAAGACACTCTTCCCTTGTCTAGAAAATATAGGAACCTCTAGTTATGTGATGGCGAATCTATGGCAAGTGTGCCACAGGTGGCATGTGGAGTCATATCAGTGGGCACACGAGCTCAGCTCTGGCATGCATGTGTGCTCTGGCCAGCTGATTTTCAGGCCTTCCGGTGCCACCAGAAGTCCGCAAATGGGCTATTTCCAGCTTCCGGAGGGCCTCTGGGGGGTGGGGGAGGCCATTTTTGCCGTCCCCAGGCTCCTAGAAAGCCTCTGGAGCCTGGGGAGGGCGAAAAACGGGCCTACCAGGCCAGGTGTGCCATCGCGTGCCAAAAGCAGGGGGAGCACAGGGATGTCACACGTGCATGAGGGGGGGAGCAGGGCACATAGAATTATGGGTGTGGGCACATGCAAGTGCGACCCTCCCGTGCTCCCCCCACTTTTGGCACGCGATGGAAAAAAGGTTAGCCATCACTGCTCTAGTTTTTTTATTCCTATCATTTCTTAATATCCGCAATCAAATTAATTTATTATAACAAATATCTACAGAAACTGATTAGGTATTTTTGTTTTAAATGATTTACAAGTTATTCTAGTATTACACTAGTAATTGTGTAATTATTGTCATTGGGTTTATTAATTTAAAAGATTAAATTTATATGCTGCCCATCTCCCTATCCAGGATTACAACTGATAACTTTCATAAAAATAATCTGTCCATCTCTTTAAGAGCACTTTTCATTTGAAAACCATCAAAATGCTTTAAGATAGGAGCTGATTTTATTTACAAAATAAAAAATGAACAAGTATACAGATTAAATAGCAGATGGAATTAGCAGAAAATTTTTAAACAAATTTGTAAAGTCATGAGAAGAAACAGAATTAAAGAAAAGTATTAAATCTTCTGATATGAAAACATTAAAAAATGATGCCAAATCATCTTTAGACAGAATTTCTTAATTATGGCATCTTTCTTAGATAACTATTTTAATAACATTTTCAAATTTAAAAATAGTATTGAATTTTGAATGTTCCTATTGATGGGATGGAACACTATTGAGATTCTTTGACCAGTAACTGACATCCAAAATTTAGCACGAGACCCAGACAAATACAGATTTACTTGTATGCATATTACATAATCCTACAAAATCAGTGATAATAAATTAATCCTAGGTATACAACTATTTTAAAATTCAGAAAATTGGGATGATCCTTGGTAAGCTATGGATTTGTTTTACTATTGGTACATTTGAAGAGGCATTTAAAATAAACCAATACTAGCAGAACTTTTTTTTTAAACACTGTATGGTATTTTACTAGTGGTGGATTGCTACCAGTTCACCCCAAATTGGGTAAACCGGTAGTGGCGGTGGTGGCAGGAGGCTCCGCCCACCCAAGACGCTTCTGCGCATGCACAGAAGCATTGCGCAAGTGCACAACAGCACGTGCACCCACGAATGAACCGGTAGCTACGGGTTTTGAAACCTGCCCCTGTATTTTACCATTACTGTATAACTTTAGCTATTTTAATACTATATTACTTCTATGTTATATGTGCAACATATTTTTGATCCTGGTTCCCAATAACTTTGAACAGACTCTGTCCACCTGAAGAGCACTCTCTTGATTTCTTGGTTAACCAGAAACAGCAAGACAATAAATCAGATTTTGGACATGGAAGGAACACAGAAAGCAATCTTTCAGACTTTTTCTGTGGGAGTATTACAAGCACTGAATAAATAATACAATGTGTGTTCAAAAGAGTTGTTCTGCATGGTATAGGTTTTTCTCAGTTAGGTCCATCAGGCTATGTTAATATCAGTCAACACTAAATTCTTATTAAACATGTGAAAAAATAAAATTGTCCATACTCTGCAGTTTGGAAAATAAATTTAGCGTTAAATAATTTTAGTTTCTGCAGTTTGAAGATATGCTTGGGGGAAACTAATCTATTACCTAATCTATTAGTGTAACCAGTACATTTACATTTCAACGTTGTGCAACACCTAGCTACTTAGAAGGAAGCAATGGCAAGCCATTCATAGATCTCTCAGAGGGGGGCAGGAGAGGATAAATGACAAAGCAAGTAATGACATACAAATTCCATCTTATTTAGTCATGTGCAATAAAACAATACAAGTACAAATACGTGAAACTTATATTGTGGTATGACACATTTTATTATTTTGGTAGGATTAGACATATATAAAACCACTTTGATAATTCTTCTGAGAAATCTACTTGGATGTGTCCATGAAGTCACTAGGAGAGTTGGCTTTTACTTATAATCTTTTTGATACAGGTGACTATGTACCTGCTTTTAAACTCTGCAAATATGTAAGTATTATGAAGTGAATGTTCTATGGAAATCACCTATGATTTCTAAAATGTAAACAATAGATAGTAACTACTAGCACCGACTATCTAATTATTGCACTGATTAGTTGCACTATCAGATAATTAATGAACCAGATCAATTTCTTGAAGCCAGGAAAATAAAAGATGCAATATGATATTGTTTTCACTATCATCACATACAATATCCACAGCTTTGGTTTGTCTTTGGTTCCAAGACATAACCAGAGCTTCAGGACCTTTAGTCCTCTTCTAGCAGAGCCACCACTGTTTCCTCCTTTGCACCTCGAGTGACCAGGTTGCTCTTAAGTTTTCATGCTTTGCAGAAAAACCAAGTTCTATTTATCTCCCAACTAATTAACACCTAGATAAAAAACATTGGATGAAGTCACTTAGATACCTAAAATAAGGGTAAGCAATAATGGAATCAATATTTGGGTGATACCACAGATTTGATGAACCCCAATAATTGAAGGTCAGCATGGATAAGATAGTTGAGTCATCCTACTCTAGATGGATTCAAAATGTGTCAACAGTAAAGAGAACTGAGGGGCAAAAGTTATCAACATTGAGTGATACAGCATGTAGTTTGCATGGTAACATCCCAAAGTAATTTACATACTTTTTAAAATAACTTAAATGAATTCCTCACCTCAATGTGTATGGTACCAAGAGAGGCCACGTAGGATAACATCACAGAAGAGCAATCCCTTTCTGCTAGAAGACAAATATAAATATATCACAATTTGATGCCTCTTTATTTTATCTTATTTTAGCTAGGTATGTCTAACTTATTGAAGAGATTAGGGATAAATGCCTTCCAGTATTTGAGGTGTTGCTACAGAGAAGAAAGAACTGACTTATTCTCCAAAGCCCTAGACAGCAGGATAGAAATAAAGGATGGAAGTTTAAGAAGTTTGTTAAAGATTTCTCCCTAGAACTAAGGAGAAAATTTCTGACCATGAAAAAAAATAATAGTCAAATAGCTTGCTTCCAGGAGATGCAGGTGCTCCCTTGCTGGAGGTTTTCAAGAAAAAACTGGACATTATACTAATCTGATCAAATGGATCAAATCCATTTGATCAGATTGGTATAATGAGCAAGAGATTGGTCTAGAAAACTGAGATTCTTTCCAGTCCTGTGATTCTGAGTTCTATGTCCTATTATGACAATCAAAACTATCTCCTGAGTTTTGAGGCTAAGAAAATTTCTCCCTGAGACCTGAGAGGGCATTTGCAGGTAGTCTGTGTATCCAGGAGACCAGATGGACGAGTGATAAGAATATTCATCTGTTCACAAACTGTAGCAAGGCTTGAAGCCCTCTAGAGCAGTGTTTCTCAGATTTGGTAATTTTAAGATGTGTAGGTTTCAACTTTCAGAATTCAGCTTTAGTTTATTTTTGCTGGGACTTCTTTAACTACTGCTTCACCAAGTAAAGCCATGAAGTGCTAACGTGAAGAGCCTACTATAGTGCTTGAAGCAGTCACAGTATTTGTTTTGCTCTTTCGTTTACAATGCCTTGTTTATTTTTATTATAAAGAGCTTTTATGTCACCTATCCTAAGTGCCTTATCCAAATTACACATAGCCTAATGCTCATATATATTTTTTCAGAACATGCTACGCAAAAATATTATAATGCTTTCTAGCCACTATTATTATGATGTAATGTCTTCTGCATTTGTAATTTAATGCCATAGAGATGGATTTAAATTGCCTTTGCAGTAATCCATGTTTACTGTTGGCTTCTTGTGCACTCTAGGTGCTCTGCTCTTGAATACAGGACTCATCTGTAAATAGAAAATGGGAGCTGCATCTAACTATTGATTTCACACTGACTGAACAATCCTCCCACGTGTACTGTACACTGTCTCTTATAAAGTGCAGGAGTCTGATTAGGAAATTTTACTTCTCAATAGTACTTACATATTAAGGATCAATGGATTGGGACATATGTCTAAGAATAAGGCCCATTTAATTCTGTGGGACTTATGATGATGTGGATAGAATTATGCCATTGGTTGTGCAAGTAGCAATATTTGAGATTTTAGCTTGTTATCACAGTATGAAGGTTGTCTGAACATGTTATTATTGTAAAATATTGTTACACTACAGGTAGTCCTCAGAAGAGTTCATTTAGTGACCATTCAAAGTTACAATGGCCCTGAAAAAGTGACATGACCATTTTTCACAGTTATAACCTTTGCGGTTTTCCCATTATCTTATGATCAAAATTCAAACGCTTGGCAACCGATTCATATTTATGACCATTGCTGTATCCTGGGACCATGTGATCACCTTTTGCGACTTTCTGACAAGCAAATTCAATGGGGAAGCATAACAACCAGGTTATTAACTTATTCACTTAACAAACAGGTTACTAACTTATTAACTGTAGTGATTCACTTAACAACCGTGGCAAGAAATGTCATAAAATGGGGGCAAAACTCACTTAACAAATTGTCACTTAACAACATAAATTTTAGGCTCAGTTGTGGTCGTAAATTGAGGGCTACCTGTATTAAATGTGTAAGCATGTTAAAGCTTAATGTCTATGCATCCATTTTCCATCAGTCTTTTAGCAGCAATCCACAATGTCAACATTGAGCACAAGGCCAAGTTGCTGTTTTTATACTTAGAGGCTCTCTCAGATCTTAACTCATCTTTCAACATATTCTTAAGAACTAGGGTGGAGCAGTTTATGGAAATCTTTCCCTCTTATCAGCAATGGCTATAGGAAGTTTCTGTTTTGTTCGGTGCACCAAAGTAATATGTTGAATCTCTGTGTGTTTTCGCTTTCCTCTTGTGTTATTTCTGCTGGTGTTCATAAGCAGACTGTATATGCTCTGCAGCATGTAACCAGGAGGCGAATGGTGGTGATAGTAGAATGGAACAGTCCAACTAACTGCCTCTCTCCCACAGTTATTATGTTGAGAGTTTTCTCTATGGCTCATTTTTAATTTGATCTTTCTTTGGTTGGTTCTTCACATATTCCAAAGTTGGCTCATTTTTCCTTGTTTTCTGAGATTATCCTGATGGCTGATTGAGAGATGGAATCCCAGAGTTCCTGAGGCACTTTATATAGTTTCTTTCCAATGTTCCTTTTGATTAGGTCAGTGTTTCTCAACCTCAGCAAGATGCATAGACTTCAGTCCCCAGAGTTCCTCAGCCAATGCTGTGCTTGAGGGAGAATTCTGGAAGTTAAAGTCCTTACATGTTAAAGTTAATAGGTTGACAAAGACTGGGTTTCAAAAATATAAAAAAAGTGCTTTCATCCTGAAATATCCTTGGTTTTTTAAAGTGACAAACATGGAATCCAGATGATTCAACTATATGAAGGGCTATTTTATACTATAGATTTTATTGCATTTTATATTCTTACGGTACAATGCTGTCTAACATTAATGTAATATAACAGGACCAATTACCGAGGAATTATATAGGCATAATATCTAAAAAAGTGAGCTATTGAGTTATACATCTTTCACTCAGGACATTGGGAGATGCTATGAAAGTTAGCATCTGAACCTTTTGGATAAAAAATATGGGAAATGTTTTGGAAAAAACTTGATCCTGCTGACATGTTATAACCTCCACCCCCAAATAAAATAGAAACAATTCTCTATTTAATCTCCATTTAGGCCACCCTGAACAGCAGCACCCAGTGGCAGCACTGAGGCTGAGGCTGAACCTGAAGTAGGGGCTCAGGCCACAATTTCAGCTCTAGAGCCACAGATGTCATTCAGAAAGACCATAATGTGCCAATCATCAAGGCATACAAATCTTGGGGAATGATACTATTGCCCCCCACTCCACTCCATGGCACAGTGCTCCCCGGGATCTGCATGCCACTTACCTTCAGGTAATGTTTTCTTTTTTTTACACAAACACACAAACACACATACAACATACAATGTATTTTTTCTGAACAGAGTATTTGGCCGGTTCACAAATTTGAACAGTTTTTAGTCATTTCAACTAAATTTACAATTTCTATATTTCCTTTTTGCCATAATATTTTTTCTCTTCTATTTTTTTAAAACCAATATTACCCTTCATCCTCACCTCTGATCTTAACCAAATTCAATTTTTCCCTTCTATTCTATGTTGTACTGTTCAAATTTAAGATCTCACATAACATGATTCCTAGTATTTCCTTATATTTCTTTATTATAATTACTAATATTTCCCATTGTTGTCTATTTCTATATCCATCATCTTTGTACAAATTAATTAATTATGTGGTGTTACAATCATTCATTTCTTATAAGAATAATATGCCGCCCTTCTCCGGAGACTCAGGGCAGCTTACAATGCGTTAAGCAATAGCCTTCATACTTTTGTATATACCTGCTTAGTAGGCCTTTTGGCCCCTCCTAAGCGGCGTTCTTTTTTATACAAAGTCAGCTTATTGCCCCCACAATCCGGGTCCTCATTTTTCCTACCTCGAACGGATGGAAGGCTGAGTCAACCTTGAGCCTGGTGACATTCGAACCTGCAGTAATTGCAGGCAGCTGGTGCTACTTAACAGGACTTTAGTTTGCTCGCCACCAAGGCTCAATTTTTTTCTAACATACATTTCCTTAAGTAATACAATCCAGCATTTTGGTATAAATCAGTTAGTTATATAGCTATCTTTTTTCTTTATATAATAATCATAAACCAAATAACTTTCCCCATATATTTCTTTATATAAATTCCAAAAATGTGAACATGAATATTCCAATTATTTCCATTTGCATACAATCCAACTTCTTAAAAGGTCAGTTAATTATGTAACCATCTTTTCTCTTTATATGATAATAATAAACCAAATGTGTAATAATGTATAATAATATACATTATTATTTATAATGGTTGTACAAATGTATAATAATAAACCAAATTTTCCCCATGTTTCTCCAAACCACAACTTAATCATTTCTGCTTTCATCCCAATATACAATTAAAAATATTTCAATTATTATAATTTCCCTAGTTAAATTTAAAAATGTTCTAGCTGTTATCCTCTAATTTATTAAACTTATTCATTCTTCTAAAATTTATCATTGTCTAAATTCCAGAAATGCAGATACAAATGTTCCAATTATTATTCAGTTCATTTATACATTCATATAATTTCCCAGTATTTCTTATTTCAATTCATATTTCAGTTCTAAATATGTATAATATATTCCTTTTCATTTCTTTCTCCTTTTCTCCCTTTCTATTTTTATTTTTGCCTTTTTCTTTCCCTCTTTTTTTCTTTTGTGCTTTGAAATCTTGGACTCTCCTATTTTGCCCTATATTTCCCAATATTTCCCATCTCTTTTCCTTTTTCTTATTTTTCCATTGTTAATCCCAGTGTAATCATTTTAGGTAGTGTTTTCTTTCCATTGACAGGACTCTGTGGCCTACCTATGGCTGCTCTAAGTTGCACAACCAAGTTGTTTTTGAAGTGACTTCAGAAAATACTCCTCTGCAGCCTCTGTAGCTGCTAAATCCCTACAAACACCTGCCCTCTTCTTACATGCTTTTTAGAGGCTCTTTACAAATGCATGACCCTCTAGCACAACTTTCAGAGTGTCCAAAGGCCAGATGAGAGGTCATCCTGCTCTTGCACAGCTTCCAGAGCCTCCAAAAACATGCAAAAGCACATCCCATTCTCATGTGGTATCCACATCTTTCCAGGGTCATTTTGGTTAGTGAGATGGGTGACTATAAATTTAATAAGTAAAATTCAAGCATTATCCACACTGAATAAAGCCCTTTATGGGCTTTAAATTATTTATTAAAGCATGCTCTGGAACCCATCAATTAAACTGTGCCAGCTGGAGGGACACAGGAATATCTGCTCCTCTTGGATAGTATCTTCCCTAGAGATTTATGCAATCCCCACCCTCTTGTTATTAAAATGAAACTTTAGGAACTAGTTCTTTCCTAAGCCTTTGACTAGGGATGGGTCTTGGATATTGTGCCTGCTGTTTTCCCTGGACTTTTTTTTTTTTTTTTGGTATTTTGTATTGTGTGGAATGTTCTGTTTTAAATTTTGAATGTTGTACTCTGCCCAGATTTGTAATGGAGATGGGCAGCTTTTAAATTTAATGCAATTTAATAAAAATAAAAATTAAATTAAATGAGTGCAATTCAAGGTGCAGGTCACTACTAACAAATTCCTATATGGTTTAAGATATAAACCATTTTTAGGAGCCATTTTTCTTCAACGGTTTCTGCCTATTGTGCCCAATCAATTTGGAAAAGTCCTACCTACCCTACTAGGAAGCATGGCAGGCATTCTCTGTAGGAGTTATTTTGCTTTGGAACAAAACTTTCAGTATTAATTTAAATGTAATCAGAGTACTACTGTATGAGAGAGAGGGGGGGAGAGGGAGAGAGAGAGAGAGAGAGAGAGAGACTTACAGTCCCCTCCCCCAGTTGTCGCTGCCCCCCGGGTTGCTCTTCAGAAAATAATTTTTCCTACAGTGTTATGATCAGGATGACTGGGATTCCCATCCTGAAGGGGATAGAGGAATGTGAGTCATTGGCTGCCTCTTGAGATCTGGCTGGATTTTATCTTGTTCTGCTTTTGATTTATTGTACACTACCCGGGGTTGCAATGTTTGTGTTGGCCAGCCATATAAATTCTATAAATACATAAATAAATGTTATATTGCCTTGTATTATATTGTATACAGTGGTGGGATTCAGCCAGTTCGCACCACTACGGTTGTTAACTTTCTGAGCAGTTTGGCAAACTGGTTGTTAGAAGAAATCATTTGGGCAGAGAACCAGTTGTTAAATTACTTGAATTCCATCACTGATTATATGTAACTTTTGTTAGCCGCTTAGAGTCTTTTTGATTCCATAAACTCATAAATAAATAGATAAGGCAAGACATTTAACCTGCAGCTGGGCCCACAACATGAAACATACTATTTTTGTAGCATTTAATGTACCGGTACTCAGCTGTTGAACTTTCCCAATCTCCAACATGTTGTCAATGTGAGTTCCACAAAGATAGAAGTCTGTGTTTACAAATGCAAAAGGACAGTTTTCAAAAGAGAATCTTATTTTTGTAATGGGTCTAAACCAAAGCACTCTTAAGGCAAACTCCAAATTTCTGAGGGAATTGGTAGACATGATCTCAGAACCACTGAAACATATATTTCAAAGATCCTGGAACACCAGGGAACTACTAGAGGATTGGAAAAGATTCTCATCTTCAAAAAAGAGTAGCAGGCATGCAAATGGACCTGCGTGTGTGCACCTGCCACTCAGAATCATCTCCTCTACTCCCCTCACTGATCTGCCAGCCCAGAAAGTTTGAGGGCCACTGGAATAGGTGGTACCTGGCCAAATAGTATAACTGCAAGAATGATATTGGTGTTCTAATGGACAATCACTTAAATATAAACCAGCAGTGTTCTGCAGCTACTAGAAAAAAACCCCAATGCAGTTCTAGTTTGCATTAACAGAGCGATAGAATTAAAATTGCATGAAATGTTAATACCATTTTATAATGGTAAGACCACACTTGGAATATTGCATCTAGTTTTGGTCACCAGAATATAAAAGATGTTAAGACTCTAGAAAGAGGGCAGAGAAAAACAATAAAGATGATTAGGGGACTGGCGGCTAAAACATACAAAGAATGGTTGCAGGAATTGGGTATGTCTAATTTAATGAAAGGAAAAACTGGGAATGACAGCAGTGTTCCAGGAGCTAAGTGGCTGCCACAAAGAAGAGGAGGTCAATCTATTCTCCAAAGCCTCTGAAAGCAAGACAAAAAGCAATGGATAGAAACGCATCAAAGAGAGAATCAACCTAGAACTAAGTAGAAAATTCTTGACATTTAGAACAATCAGTCAGTAGAATGGCTTACTTCCAGAAATTGTGAGTGCTCCATCACCGGAGTTTTTAAGAAATTGGGCAACCTTTTGTTTGACATGGTATTGAGTTTCCTGCTTGAGAAGGGGTTGGATTAAAGGATCTCCAAGGTTGCTTCCAACTCTTGTTATTCTATTTAAAAAGTTCAAAGTAGTACAGAAGTCCCAAAGGTGCTTTTTTCAGGAGGCAACTGGATTTTGTTTTTTTCTTTGAGGATATTTCGCTTCTCATCCAAGAAGCTTCTACAGCTCTGACAGGATAGTGGGGAGGGGAAGGATTTCTGAAGTATTGCTATTTATCCAATGTAATATGTGTCAAAACACTCTAGGATGCTATATGTTCATGTTTTGCAAACCTGGATATTAGTTATAAACTTTGTAAACTATCAAATTGGAAGACAGTAACCTTTTTGTATGAGCTTGCAAAATAAATGTTTGATATTATAGAAATTTTGAGCAATCAAAGCTGGGCATAAAATCAACCTCTCTCTCAGCAAAGGGTGAGAAACCTGTTGCAGACATCATTTGCGAGCTGAAACTTGCAAACTGGGGACAAAAGTCTTCGATATCACATTGCAAATGCTGGCGTGTTATTTTGATTTGCCTATAGGCTTAACGAACTGTAATATACTAAATGTAATTCATTTATTTGTAAGAATGAAAAGTTGAGACAACTGACGATTCGTTTTTCAAAAATATTTTTAAAGCTAAGCCAGACAATTATATTACTATACTGTATCAGGAAGCCGGCAGAAGAGGGCGGGGAATGAAACTCTGGCAACCCGAAGATGCGAAGACATAATCAACCGGAGCAGGTAGCAGGACGTTGTGACGACCACCTATTCCCCCGACTAGGGGCGGCCTTTACCTGGTTCGACCTGCGGGCACTTGCTCAGTCTGTTCGCACCGTCCAGCAGGGGCCGCCCTGGAACAGAGCGCGGACGGCGACGCCGGCAGCCGCGAAGGGCGGTAAGTGGCAGTGGGCGGTGGACGGAGACTTAGCGAGGGAGGCGTTTCATTGCCGCAGTCCTGGACGAAAGGAAAAAACGCTCTTCTTGAAGCGATCAGAGGAAGTGCTCACAATTCGGGTGGTAGGATTTTTGCCCGCCTCTCTCAAACCGCGCAAGAAAGCGACTCGGAAGCCAGCAAGGCCGCCTTGCCGTTCCAGAACTTCAGCTCCAGCCGGTGAATTGGCACGATCATGTCTCCTGAAGGTGGCAGGGCACCCTCCCTGCTTTGCCTGATTGTCATAGCGGCTGGTAAGGAAGCGGGAAGTGGAGTTTGTTAAAAGAAAGTTTACCACCGAAGCTGCTCGCGCGCAGAGCCTTGTATATTTAACCAATAGCAAGTGGCCTGTATTATTCGTACTATTCGCTTATGCTTAACTTATTCGTGTTTTGCTTCGACCAGTTTTCTGCATTTTCACAACCCGTCGACGAGCCATAAATTAACCGGCTGGGTTGGTTAGTGTATAACAGCTGGGCTTAATTTGTTAATTTGTGGTTCAGGCCGTCATGTAAACGCAGCTAGCGTGTCAGTGTTAAGTTGCAGCCTATTGGTAAGATCAGAGGCACCAATTCTAGCCAGGTCGGGATATAAATAGAGTTGATCAAAAGCTGGACGTGAGTCAGCAGTTCGATGCAGGCGAAAAAAAAGAAAAGCTAATACTTGGTTTGAATTAAGACGATCTTATTCTCGAAGTGATTTGAAATAATAGCTCCTCTGAAGACTCCTACCGGACCGAGTGGGTGCATCGCAGTGAGAGAAGGTTGTACAAATAAGTAAAAGGAGTTCAGCCGCTAGATCAAAGCCTATAAGGTGAAAGTGAAGTGGGCATGATCAAGTCTGGGGAGAGAGGAAGTAGAAAGATGAGGCTGGATGGCAGATATTCTGCCAATATCCGAAGCCTCTTGCGCAGGTTTGGGCAAAGAAGGTTGTTAGAGCGCTGGGGGGGCGGGGTGTCACTATAGCGGTAGCAAATACTCAATGATGCCGCCACTGGAGATGGATCTCTCTGCCCTCCTCCCCCCCTTTCTCGATAAAACAAGCATCTGTTGGACAAGTTGTATTTCTGGATTTCTTATATTAAAAGAATACTGTAGCCTTGATGGCCTCAAAAATTCTTATCCATTCTCTGGCAACATAACTTAAATGATTTTTTTGAAGCTGCTAGCCAGCATGGGTCATCTAAAGATCCTTTCAGATGTTTTGTTGTGTAAGAAAGAAAGAAAGTACTACCCCCTCTTTTCATTTTAAAGCCTACAAATTACAGATTTTTCAAGTGCACTGTTTGAGCTCTGTCCTTCAAAATGAATCATGGTCCTAAGTATCAGGCATAGTGGTATGAGGCATTGAAATAGTTGGCTAGAGCAAATAGAATATGCTTTCCTAATGGAAATGCTAGAACTGAAAAGATAATGTCAAAAGAATATGCTACTTCAAGTTCTCTTAAAAAGAGAGTGTGTGATGGGAGGGAGGGGCAGAGCACTGTGGGCAAAGCTCTTCAAAGAAACAACAGGGAGAAACAGAAGGTGGAAGAGATAACATTGGAGAAACCAAAACTTAAAACATTCCAAACTACTTTCATAATGAGAAAGGCAAGTAGTGTAGTAAAGAGCAGGAGATCTAGATGATGATGGCTTGAAGAATAAGTACAAGGATCCGATTTGGTCTCCATTTAAGTCAAATTGTTGCTGAGAATTGGCTCTGTCTAATATATTTCGCTATGTCAAATAGGTATGTTAATGCAGGCATATATTTTAATCTATTCTTTATAAATCCAGATTAGTTTGCAGCAATTTAGAAGTTTTATATTGTAATAAAACAATGCATTATAGCAATCATCCAACATTGTAGTGTGTAATCCAACATTGTAGTTGTAAAAAATATTGCGTAAACTTCTGAATATGTTTGTGAAAATGTACTGATGAATCCATTTTACTGTGGCATAGCAGTTCTGTTACTTATATTTCCATTAGCATTTTCTGCAATAAATACACTCTGATGTGCACATACAGCGAGTTCTCAACTGGGACCGGAACTTCTGTTGCTAAGGAAATGATCATTAACGGAATCAGATCTAATTTTACAGCTTTTTTTTTTGCTAGGATTGCTAAGCAAATCACATGGTTGTTAAGTGAATCTGGCTTCCCGTTGACTTGCTTGTCGCAAGCCCCTTGGGAAGGTCACTAATAACAATCACATGCCCCCGAGGCACTGCAGTCCATCACAAATACATGCTGGTTGCCAAGTAAATTTTGATTGTGTGACTATAGGGAACTGCAGTGGATTTTAAGATACTCTGATGGTTGTAAGGGCAAGGATTGGTTGTAAGTTACTTTTTTCATCACCATAATAACTACAAACAGTTGTTAAATGAATGGTTCTAAGTAGACAACTACCTGCATATGGAACACTCTTTTCTTTTACTTGCCATATTCTACATATATTCCTACAATTTGGAGAATTTAAGAGCAAGATAACTAGAGAAAGCTGTTTCAACTAGTCAGGTTGACATGCATGGAATTGTACATATCAGAGGTAGAAAAGGTCTCCCCATCCAATAGCTAGCAAGTGTGCCTGGAGAGATCACATCTATGATGGCACAGTGTTGTTTTGGGTGAGCATTAATTACCTATGTAATTGCGTAAGGTTTTTTTAATTGGGTTTAAGATGTACTAGGGACATGAGTCTCTAGAAATAGGCAACCATTAGTCACCACCACTTGATTGTGCTTGAACAACATGGCCTACCTTTCCTTGCTTTTTAATGGATTTGCATAATTTGAGTTTTGTTTATCATGAACAAGCAAAGACATTGTCCTTTGTTTTTTTTTAAAGTGTTTTTTAAAGGCAAATAACAACTAAGAATTCCAAAGTGTTCAGTTACTTTTGCTCTCTCATACTGTTAATAAACAGTAATAAAGTGAAAAAGAGAGCTACAAGAAGCATAAAGAAAGTACATAAGGTCTACATTTGGAGATTCCAATTGGGAAAGGTAATTTGGTTGTTAAGCAAAGCAATCACTAAGTAAAACTGCAACTATGCTTATGAATTTATTTCACCTTTCCTTCATTTTTATAGACCTATTAAAGTTGTAAATGTGACTATTGGCTGTAAAGTTACTTTTTCATCGTCATTGTAACACCAACAATTGCTAAACAAGGCAGTTGTAAAATGAGGTTTATATAACCAGTGTATGGAAATTACCCAGAATGTAACCCCCATAATTGATGTGACTTTGACGTGGAAACAGAAATTTCCTCAGATGCGTAAGCACTGCCAGAGGAATCACTCTTTTCTTGGATGTTTCATACAATTAACAGTCAATATACAAAATGATTGCTTTTAGTGTCACTATAATGGATTAAAGTACCTAATACTGTGAAAGTGTTTCCTTTCCCCTCAAGAATTCATGGATTGTCAATGTGCCTTATTTAAAATATCCAGTAAATATTGGAAAATTGCTAATATTATAGCAGTGAATCAAAATGTTCATCTGAGTACTAAAAGGATTATTAGTTTTCTTGAAGCCAAGAATTGACATTATTTAATTCATGGCAGGTGCTTGTGTAATATGTACCCTCTTTCCCCCCAAATAAGACATCCCCTGATAATAAACTCAACCAGGCTTTTGAATGCATGGCAATAAGGTCAAGTGCTTATTTCAGGGTTCAAAAAAATATAAGAAAGGGACTTATTTTTGGGGAAACACAGTACTATGCATGGCATGCCTATAATTCTCTAACTTTTTAGTCAGTTGATCTATTCCAGGACTGTAAAACTCGCGGACAGTGGGCTGGATCCATGACGTTCTGGCGACGCCCACACCCAGTTTAGCGAAGGGGGGAAAAGTCCCAATACATCACGTGATGCTGTTGTGACGACATGAGTTTGACACCCCTGACCTATTATAACTTCATTCATTATCGGATGTTCAGTTTATTTTAATAAAATTGTTAGGGTGCTTGCAGATTTTTATTAGAGCAACAGTTCAAGGTAATTATTTTTTTTAATGTTTCCTCTTTATTATTTTGGTTTCAGTTGTCCTAATTGTGAGTTTAGTTAGCATATAGGGGTTTTTTGGGTTGTTGATGATTTTTTTTCCTATATTATGCCAATATTGTTTTATTACCTAGGATTTATTTTGTATTCCACCCTGTAAGGGGAAGATGGAGAGAAGAACCATTTTGCCATTAAGGTGGTTGTTGCCTCAGATGACAGTTGGCAAGAAACTGTTGCACTAGAAAGCTGGGCATATGTATCCTGCCCTGTTGCCTTTCCATCTGTTTGCTTAGCTGGATTTTACAGATGGATTCAAAAGGGGATGTTGGTTTGTTCTGTGCTTCAGACTCAGTCCAGGATTAGGAGAAAGGCAGGGGCGGGTTTCAAAACCCATCGCTACTGGTTTGCTCATGGGCGCTCACGACACTTCTACACATGCACAGAAGCATCCAGGCGGGTGGGCAGAGCCTCCCACCACCGCCACCGCTTCCGGTTCGCCCGATCCAATGCAAACCAGTAGCAACCACCCCTGGAGAAAGGAAAGGACACCAAGGTTAACCATCCATTCCCCTTTTTCATCCTTGCTGCTTCCAAAACAAACAGAGACCTTTTCAATACCTTAGCGTTGAAATAAGATTAGAAAATATAACTAAAAACTTTACCCCAGATATGGTTTTGCATTAAACAAAGAAAAGCTAGGCAAGAGAGAACTAACTGAAAAATAAACTTCAAATGGTCAGAAGCAGAGGAATAATGTATTGATTTATGAATGGTGAACTAACTAAAGCAGTCTGTGATTGGGCTCCATTAATGACGTTTATTGAAATCTTTAGGACAGATATCTAATCTGCTTGTACATCTCCAAGTCACAAGTTTAGTAATTTTTCACAGCAGTTTCCCACCATGACAGTATCCTTCCAATATTTATGCTAAAATTTATAAAGATGTTATGGTTGCCTGGGAACAGAAAAGCTTTTTTGCTTGTTGCCATAACTTGGGGTAATTGGTCCTTTTCTGTGTTATGACAATATTGCTGTTTTGTATATAAAGCAGCCTTGGTACACAAGACTTTCAGGAAGGCTTGAGACAAGGCATATTTGGTGAAAAGATAGTTCTTGCAGGGCCCCAGAATTATACATGCTTACTTAAAGCTGGTTTCTTTCTCTCCAGTGTGCTATATAAGGTAACAGACTAACAAGGACAGCTAGTTATACTTCTCAAATAATCTACTCTTGTCACTCAGTTCTTATCTTGCATACATTTGGATTCAACATAGGAATGGCATAGGAGTTTAATCTAGCAACTCCTGTGTTTTATTGCCTCTTGCCAGAGTGTTTATATCTGTACTGAGATAAGTATGTGTGTCCATTTGCCAACTGAATGTTACAACAATTCTGAGTATTATAATAATACCGAGTATACAGGGTGGTTGCTGTGGAGAAAATAAATAAGAAAATAAGGAGCTGTTTATAAAAAGATGGAATATAATTTAAATAAATAACAGGACAGGCTGCAAACTAAAGAGATATTATAGCAATAGCACTTAGATTTATATAGCACTTCATGATGCTTTACAGCCCTCTCAAAGTGGTTTACAGAGTCACCTCAACAATCTGGGTCCCCATTTTACCAATCTCAGAAGGATAAACGACAGAGTCAACCGTGAGCTGGTAAGAATCGAAATCCTGGAGTGAGCAATGAGTTAACCTGCAGCAGTGCATTCTAACCATTGGGCCACCATTGCTTTCATTATGAATGCAGTTCCCATAATTCTGAATCATTTGGCCAATGCATCTGCAAAATATTAGGTAAAGGAAGGTTGCATTTCCAGTAATTTTGAAGCAATTGGAAATATGGGATGGGGTTTCAAACAAATCAAAAATTAATAGATGTTTGCTTTTTCAGATATGCAGTTCATGGAAGTTTAAACAACAATTTATCCTTAAGTTTCTTTTATATTTTATTGTCATTATTAGAAGAGCCTTTAGAAGCAGGGGAAAGCCTTGCATCTTAGAGTTGTATAATTTGTCTTCTGTATAGGAAGTATAATGATCTGAAACTGTACATTGTCTTACATAAAAGTTCCTGTACAGTATTTTCTCTTGGGAGGGAAATAAAAACTCCTAGAGGTGAAAACAAGAACCATTCTGCCTTTAAAAATGGAACTATTGGAACTATTGCCTTAAATTCATTTGTTGCAGGTTTCAAAAGATTCTTAAAGTGATGCTTTGTGTTATGTATAATATATTTATTATTATATATATATATAGTGTTATGTATTATATAAGGACATCCGCCGGGGATTGGCTAAGTCCACCGGTGGGAAATTCAAATCACTGTCTATGGGCGGTGCGACTACCGGAGCGAATATAAGGAGAGCTCCGGCAGCGCAGTGCCAGTCTTGTTCTTACTCTAATAAAGTGCTGAATGGACCTGAGCTGGTCGCGTCTTTGTTCCTGCGCCTGATCTAACACTGGTGATGAAGGAGAAGAATTAGAACTCCGACTGTGGCACGATCGCCAACTGGCCCGATCGCCAACTGACCAAGAGCTGACCATTTCTGAGCTGAAGTCACTCACCTCGAAGAAGCTGCAGCATGGCATCGCCGCAAGCTCCAATTGCATCTCTAGCCCCATTCAACCCCCAACGGGAGAAATTGAGGTCCTACATGGTTCTGTTTCACCAGTTCCTGCGAGGGAACAGCTACCAGGATCTGGATGATGACAGGAAGAGGGCCCTGTTCCTGGCGCATTGTGGTTCCGACATCCTGGAGATGGCCATTGACCTCGTGGCACCTAGGGATATTGAAGAGATGTCCTGGGCTGACTTTCAGGAAGTCCTGCAGGAGCACTATGCGCCCACAGGCACCCCGATTGCAAATAGGTTCACCTTCCATCAAAGAAAGCAACGGGAAGGTGAATCCATCAAGGATTTCGTGGCCACACTTTGCCAGATCACTGCAAACTGCGAGTTTGACAATGTTGATAACGCCATCCAGGACCGCATCGTCTTTGGGATGCGGGATGTGGGCCTACAGAAGAAGTTCCTGAGCCGCAAGAGGATCCCACTCAAGGAAGTCCTCGAGGAAGCCACAGCTGCCGAGACATCCGAGAAAGCGGCCACCGCGATGGTAAAAACGAGCGGGATCCATAAGATCCACAAGTCAGGCCAGAACTCCTCAGATGACTCTTCCACGCCATCTGAGTCTGACGAGAAAATGGCTGTGCACAAGGTTTCCCACCTCCAAGGTGGGAAAATCCCGAAAATGGCGACTGGGGGAACGCTGCGGCAGCTGCAAAGGTGATCACCCCAGAGCAGGTTGCAGATGGAGAGACGCCACCTGCCATCGCTGTTTGAAGAGGGGACACATAGCCGATGCCTGCAGAGCAGCAGATCCAGCCCCCGAACCACCCAGGCCTCAATTCCGGGAAAATTGCAAAGATACCCAGAGGTCATCCAAATGGTCCTTGTACCAGTCCAATCGTGAGGATGACGAATTTCCCCACAGCAGAGTGGTGCACCAGATGACCATCGCTCACACAAGCGACGACAGTGCCACCAAATTCAACGTGACACTTCTGGCAGAAGGGTCACCAGGCACAATGGAGATAGATTTGGGCTCGATCTACTCCATTATGGACTGGCAACAACTGAAGCGGCTGAAGCCCACTTGCACAAAGAAACAACTGAAGCCCCTGTGATCGAGGCTCGTGGATTTTGGCGGGAATCCTATTGTCCTGGGCAGAACCACGCTCTAGATCTCCTCCAAGCAATTCCAAGGCAGCCTTCCCATCACCATTGTGGAGAACAGCCGCCCGAACCTGCTGGGAGTTGAGTGGTTGAAGCCACTAGGGCTATCAATCGGAGGCATCCACCAAATTCAGAGGGACGAACTCGACACCCTCATCGAAGAGTTCAAGGAAATCTTTGATGGTTAGCTGGATAAATTTGTGGGGAAGTCAATCTCTTTCAATCTGGACAAAGGGATCACCCCAATTAGGCTAAAGCCCTGCCGGGTTCCGTTTGCCTTGTGGCCCAAGGTAGATGCTCAGCTAGATAAGCTGATCGCCCAAGGCATACTGGAACCCATCGATCATGCTGCATGGGAGACTCCCATTGTGACCCCAATGAAGCATGATGGATCAGTGTGCATCTGCGCTGACTACAAATGTACAATCAATAAGGTGTTGCCGCAGAGCGCATATCCAGTCCCAATGGTGCAGCATTTGCTGCATTCCCTAGGGACTGGCTCAATTTTTGCCAAACTGGACCTGGCCCAGGCTTACTAGCAGCTGCCAGTGGATGAAAAAACGGCGGAGGCGCAAACAATCGTCACCCACAGGGTGAAATGCAGCAGTTTAATTTTTGCTGGCTAACTTTGTAATTTGCTCTGTCTGGGTTGTTCATCCAATAGGTTTGCTAAACGTTTATGATCAAGATTCATCAGGGAGGAAATAGGTTCCTCTTTAAGGAAATTTGTCTTTTTTAAATCTCTTAATGTGTTCTATTTAAAAAAGAAATAGGAAACATTCCTTTGGGTAAGTGGCCGTGGTAGTGGACAATCAGTTTATTCATTCCTTGCAGTAGCCCTTGACTTACAACCAGTTGCTTAACTATTGGGCAAAATCGTGATGAACTTTTTAAAAGCTTGTGACCCATCCTCAAACTTACAATTCATGCCATTCCTGTCATGTTATTGTATTTCAGGTGTTTCACAACTGGCTCACAACTGATTGCAGTATCCTTTGGTCTTGTGACCATGATTTGCTTTTTTTTTTTTTTTGCCAATTTCCAGCAAAAATCTTCCATTCAAAGGAATAGATTTGCTAAATGACCCTGTAATTCACTTTAGAACTAATTGCAGTAATTTGCTTTACAAAGCGCAAAAGCAAAAATGGTTATTGAATCTGGTCACATAATACCTTGACTTATAACCAAATTTTCTGTCTCCATTGTGGTTATAAATCAAGAATCACCTATATTTGCTCCTTTCTTACTGTTACTAAATTACAATTGTCACTTTTTGGGGGCTTGGGTTTGATTTTTAATAAAGTAGATAAAAGTAGATAAAATAATTTTCCTAATTGATTTAAGGAAGCTAACTCTGGTCACATGTAATCAGTCCACTTACATTTCTCATTTAACTGAAAAGGGAGAAATAGTTAACAAATCCCTGATTACTGTTATCTTTTAAATACAGATCCATTTTCTAGAATTTTAGTTTTCAAGGCTATTTTCTAAAATCTCAAATAAAATATAGTTAAATAAAAAATAGAATCAACCTCAATGATTTGATTCTGGCATTAATCTCTTATAAATTGATTGTCAATGTAATTTCTTGCAATAATGGAGTTCTTGCAATAATGGAGTCTGTAGCAAAAGTGAACATAGAAATCAGAGCTTCTGTGTGTGGTACATATCACATATAAAGGACGATGTGACTTTAGTCATATAATCGCAACCATCCTCTTGAATTTTTTGACAGACCCCCAAAGATGCCCCTGATTGTGATAATTACAAGTTTATAAACCTCAATTCCTAGGCAAATAGTTTGTGACTGTTGAATATATTAGAAAATTGAATAGAACTGTGTGGACTGATTTATTAACCATCAGCTCATTTTCAGTTACTCCAAATTATATTAATATCCCAGGTCTTTATTGCTTTATTGCTTTCCTACATGCGGCATTTGTCAATCATCAATGTATCTCTGAATATAGAGATATATTGAATTGAATTGATAATGAGGGGAAGTTTCTTACCTGTAAATGTGATTCCAGAATACTGTTTCTTGCTAGACTGAATAAAAGGCATTCAGACTTAATTTTATAGGAGGGTTTGGGCTGTAGATTATTGTTTCTCTTCTAGGTATGTATAGTTTCATTTCTTATCCATTAACAGACATTTCCTGCCTTGGGTATGTTTCTGTCCTATGCCCTTCAGAACTCTCTCTTTCAGCAGATCTGCCCCACCCAACCAGGCAATGGAAAATGATGCAGCAATTACTTCTTTTAGCTTGCATTATGTTAATACCTTCCTGCCCAGGCCATTTGACCAAAGTCCAAAGAAAGAAAATGTCTTTTCCTGTGCTAATTGGGAATTCCAGGAGATCTTTATTATTTATTTTGGTAGTTAATTTGGAGAGGCCTAGACATTTTGACCCATGCTACCGGATTATAGTTTCAACAAACACAAATAGGTATGGGGGGGGGGGAAAGTATTTGCGAAGCAAAAATAAACATTTTTTTAGATTTGTTTATCAAATGTTTCTATTTTTATAAATAACTCAAGGTGACATGCATACCTAATATTTGTTCTTCCTCCTATTTTCCTCATAACAACAACCCTATGAGGTGAACTGGGATGAGAAAGAAAGTGACTGGCTCAACCGGTTTGCGTGCCTAGGCCAGAGTTAAACTTGAATCTACTGGCTTCTAGCCTGATGCCTTCACCAATAGACCAAAGTGGCTTTTTTAAAAAAAATCAGAATATTTTAACACAATAAAGCAATAAAAAACTAACTTGGTTGCTATTCACAATCATAACAGGAACTGAAGAACTCTCAAAATAAAATAGTCTTCAGAGACTTGGAATGAAAGGAGAGTCAAGGTCAAATGTAACTTGGTTGGGTGGATTTCAAAATACAGATGCTGTTAGAGAAAAGGCCTAATGCAGTGGTAAAATCCAATTTTTTTTACTACTGGTTCTGTTGCCGTGGCTTGGTGGTTGTGGCTTGGTGGGCGTGGCAGGGGAAGGACACTACAAAATCTCCATTCCCACCCCACTCTAGAGGAAGGATACTGCAAAATCCCCATTTCCTCCTCATTCCTGGGAGAAGGAGATTGCAAAATCTCCATTCCCCCCACACTCTAGGGCCAGCCAGAGGTTGTATTTGCCAGTTCTCCAAAGTACTCAAAATTTCCGCTACTGGTTCGCCAAACTTTTTTTTCTTCCTTTCTTCTTTGTCCTATTCCACCAACAAAAGCGCAGGGGGTTTAAATCACTTTACCACCAATGCTTATATCGATTTTCTGGGGAAAAGCCCAGAATCGCTAAAATTGGCTGCCGTCGCTGCCCTCAGCTCCCGGACCAACAATCAGCTGTAGGGCAGCCCTTTGAAGTGCTGTGGCATTTTGGAGAGCTAATAATTGCCACTTTGCCACCAACGAGTTCATAGGAGGTTTTTACTAAATTTTTGGCCTCAATCCTCCTATACCACCAACGAAGCTTCTGCAGGAGGAGAGTTGTAGGGTTTCCTTACTTTCTCCATGTGGCAATATTACAGCCTTGGATTTTGTGGCTGTCCCTCAACAGGGACTGTTTCTAGGGCCACCTGGACAGTCACCTCTGGAGCAGTGTATATCCTGCTCATGTGTTGCCTGGCAGCCATTGAGCTAAACACCAGAGCCTCTGCCATTTTGATTCATCCCACGTGGCAAAAGTGAAACTAAATCTTTCCAGTCGACAACTTGGTCTCAGTGAGTATACTATTGAGATGGCGGATTGTTCTTCCCAAGGGGAGGGAAATACCATGTCTCCAGAAAAGAAAAATACTTGCAAATACAAGCACCTTTCTAAAGCGGAAGAAAAAGATTTGGAAAGGAGACATAAGGCCTTAGAGAAGCAAATGACCAAGACTATTGTTCATGTATCCAGCAAGGAGGCTTCTCCTTCCCCCTGTAATTCCCCCTCCCTGTTGTTGAAGTTCAGGCCTGGTCTTTGGAAGGTGAGGGTGGGGTTCTTCTACAGGAAGAATAAGACACTCTGCAAAATCCATTTGCAAGCCAATTAATTACCCCTGCAACTCCTGACTCTGGCAGAAATGTGGCACCCAGTTCATTCTGCAAGGGAGTCGCCGTTGCCATAACAGAACCCAGAGGACCTTTTAAAAATCTGCCTGAAGGCTTAAAAATTTAGATTGATCAGGCCATTGCCTCCCAAGTGACAGATGCCTTGCAAGGCCATCATTCTGGCTCAATAATTTCTGAGCATTCTACTCATGTTAGGGCCTCTCCTACAGTTAGCTTTACTGGTTCTCATTCTCCTGCAGCTTCTAGAGCAAGTGAAACCTTTGCCTTGGAGGAGGAACACCATTCGGATTTATCAGATGATGAGGGCGTGATTCAAGATCAACCTGCCTTTACAGGTTTATTTCCTCCAAACAAATTCAAGTCTCTGTTACATAAGGCACATATCACTGCTGCTCTTAAAGAAGATCATTATATTAAAGAAATGCAGGAAGCTCACCAGAGTCATAAAAAAGGTCTCTTTTCTGAGCCTACTCCTGAACAGTCCTTTGTTCCAATTCCTCAACTATTTATAGACGTTGTTAAGAAACAATGGTCTAGTCCTGCAACCATGTCCTCTGCCCTTGGTTCAGATAAGAAATATTATACCGTAGCACCCAAATTTGCTCAGTTATTACAAGTTCCCTCAGTGGACAGCCCTGTAGCAGCTCTTTCATCTCCCTCTTCCTATGTGGCAGGAGATACCTCTGAAGGCCTATGACCAGAGGATAAAAAAATTGGACTTCCTGTTCAAAAAGAATCATCAAGCTGCAGCATGAGCAATTCAATCGGCTGCATCAGCCTCATTTTTTAACTGAACAACCATCCTCTGGCTTCAGCAATTGCAAGAAAGAGTGCCCCCTAGTGAAGTTCGCCTCCATCAAGATATCAATAAAATCATAGCTGCTACTCAATTCTTTGCTGATGCCACTTTAAATTAATCTAAATTCACATCTAGAGCCCTAGCCTCTACAGTGTCATTCTGCAGAGTGATCTGGCTCCGCCAGTGGCCAGCAGATCTTTGGGCCAAATGATGTTTGGCAGCAGCTCCCTATTCGGCAGAGAAATTATTTGGTGAGTCTCTTGACCCTCTCCTTATTGAAACACAAGACAAGCGTAAGGTTCTGCCTTCAACAGCTACATGTGTTGACAGGAGGCCCTCTCCTTATTACAGGAGAGCTTCCTTTCGTCCCCATTACCAAGGAAATACCTTCCAGCAGGGTTAACCTCAGGGTTCAAGCTGGTCCTTGGGACCATCAGTCCTTTCGGGATAGGAGCAAACTATTTCCATAGTCTAAGTGGTCCTTTCACGGCTCTGGCTACCGCCAGTCCCACAGCCATAAGTGATTCACCACCAAATCTTCCCGTTGGAGGCCGCCTGGCTCTCTTCGCAGACAGGTGAAAAGCCTCAACCCCAGACCTCTGGATCCTCTCTACAGTAACATTTGGCCTCCCTCTGGAATTCCTCTCCATACCTCCAACCCGTTTCATTCAATGTCCACCTTACAGCAGCGAGTCCAGATGCCAACTGATGGACTATGCTGTTCAGCACCTCCTGCAAATCCATGCCATAGAGGAGGTTCCCCAAAGTCAATGGAAGCAGGGGTTTTACTCTATCCTGTTTGTGGTTCCGAAACAGTCAGAGGGGTGGAGGGCAATACTGGATTTAAAATCTCTCAATTCGTACATAGTGTATCGCAGATTCAAAATGTGTTCACTAAACTCTATCCTTCAGGGGATTCGTTCCAACGATTTTCTAGTTTCCATAGATTTCATGGTGGCTTACCTTCACATTCCCATTCTACCAAAGCATTGGCAGTATCTCCACTTCAGCTACGCAGGAAAACGTCTACAGTACCAAGCCCTTCCCTTCGGACTGGTATCAGCCTCGAGGGTCTTCACAAAGGTCCTGGCGGTTGTAGCAGCTCACTTGAAGCAACAACTGGTAAGCTCCAGCCTTGCCTGGATGATATTTTGATTCTAGCTCACTCTCACGACCAAGCCTTACATGATCTAAACATCACAATTCAGATCTTGAACGATCACAGGTTCCTGGTCAACTACAAAAAGAGCAATTAGTGCCAGTCCACAGACTTGTCCATCTCGGCGCCATTATCAATACACATCAAGGCGCAGTCTATCTGCCCTTGGAACAACGAGCCGACATCAAAGACATGATATCTCACATTCACAAAAATCCTTCTGTTCCGTTGGCCACCTTGTCCAAACTTCTAGGCAAGATGGTCTCCTGCGTTCAGATCGTTCCCTGGCACGCCTTCACGCCCGACACTTGCAGTGGTTCCTACTTCCTTTCCAAAGAAAGCATAAAGCTCACACCATGGCCACTGTCAGAGTCTCGCTCTCAGTCAGGCGATCATTACACTGGTGGACATCGCCCTCTCTAGATAAGGGATGTCTCATCATGGACCAGAACAGACTCATCCTCACGACAGATGCCAGTCTACTCGGCTGGGGAGCTCATCTTGAATTACTTGTGGCTCAAGGTCATTGGTCACCATCAGACCTGACCAACTCTATAAATTGGCTAGAGCTGAAGGCCATCCGCCTAGCTCTCACACTATTTCACCAGTTTGTACAAAACCATCATGTTCTGGTATTGACAGACAACATTGTTGCAAAAGCACATGTTAATTGTCAAGTGGGGACTCGCTCAAGACATCTCATGGAGGAATCCTTTCGTCTGGGCAAGTGGGCCAAGCAACATCTCCTCTCCATCCAAGCAGATCACATAGCAGGGACGGAGAACACCCAAGCAGATTTCCTCAGTAGGACCCAGATAGACAATGCCGAGTGGCAGCTCCATCCGGACATATTCCAAGTGATATGCAACAGGTTCGGGTTTCTTCTTCACAACGAATTTGAACACTCAACTTCCTTGCTTCTTCTCAAGGTTTCTGACTCCGGGGGCAGAAGGGATCAACACTCTCCGACTCACATGGCCATCTGGTCTTCACTATGCCTTCCCACCACTGCCTCTAATCCAGGCTCTGCTTCAGAAGTTGTCTTTGACAGAGCAGAAATAATCCTCATAGCTCCGCACTGGCCTTGATGCCCGTCGTTTGTGGATCTGGTCAATCTCTCCATATCACATCCTTGGAGGATTCCATCAGACCAGATTGTCCTGCGGCAAGGAGCCTTGATCCATCCGGAACCTCAGTGGCTCCATCTGACTGCTTAGCACTTGAAAGGGCCCTCCTAAGACAGGATATATATTCAGATAGGGTGATTCCTACTGTACAGGCTTGTAGATGCAGGTCCATAGTTCGGCTTTACAATATCACCTGGCTAGCCTTTGTAAGATGGTGTAAGTCCCGCCAGGTCAACCCTCTTTCAGCCTCCCCTCCCAAGATCCTAGAATTCCTTCAGGATGGCTTGGACCGTGGTCTGGCCCACGGCACCCTTAGAAGGCACATGGCAGCATTGTCTACAGCCTTATCCAGTACCTCTGAAAAGCCACTCACTCAACACCCTGTTATAAAAAAATTCCTAAGAGGAATCAGGCTCTTACGGCCTTCCTCAATTCATAGATATCCCAGTTGGGATTTACCCAGAATCCTTGATGCCTTAACTGAAGCTCCCTTTGAACCCCTTCACACGGTCCACCTTCATTTCCTCACTCTTAAAGTAGCCTTCCTATGGCCATAACATCAGCTTGCCGTATTTCAGAACTGGCAGCTCTCTCTGTTTAGAGAAGATCTCTGTATCTTCAGACCTGACACTGTAAACTTGAGACTGGATCCCTCTTTTATTCCCAAAGTTAATTCCCTCTTTCACAGGGCTCAGGACATTATTCTCCCCAAATTTTGTCCACAACCTTCCCATAGCTTGGAGCGAAGGTGGCACACCTTAGATGTGTGGAGGGTTCTGAAACTAAACATTAAACAAACTGCCCCTTTCAGAAAATCTGAGACCTTGTTTGTCTCCTTTTTGCCAAGTTCCCTAGGACATAAGGTTTCCTCTGCAACTGTTGGTCGTTGGATCAGAGCATGCATTGCCTCAGCATATCAGGCCCAGGCAGTCCCTATTCTCAGTCTCATTACTGCTCACTCCACACGGAGTGCGGCTACATCGGTGGTCTGGGCAACTCAGGCTTCCCTCGAGGAGGTCTGCAGGGCGGCCACTTGGTCCACCCCCTCACCATTCATTAGACATTACAAGTTAGATATATTTGCTTCTGCGGAAGCATCATTTGGCAGGAGGGTTTTGCAACAGATGCACCGAACAGGGGTCTCCCCAGGCCCTTCATCATCCTGCCCTTAGGACTGCCAAAACTTTGGTATGTCCCACATCTGGACGATGATACAACCAGATCAAGGAAATTGGGCATTGGTTTTACCTTGAATGCCAGATTTCTTGATAGTTGTGTCATTGTCCAGCTCCTCCCCTGTCTCAGGGCCTGTACAATTTGTTTTGTTAATGTTCATGGAGTTTATTTTCCAGTTATTCCTTTGGACCAGTTTTCTTTCTCTGACGGTGGTGGTTCCTGTTGGAGATCTTTCTTGTGGCCTTCTTCACCGAAACTGAGCCTGAAAGGGAGGAGCAAGGGGCATGGTCAAAAAACTATGACTCAGTCAGTAGCAGACCCAACTGAAGCAGCCCACATCTGGACGATGACACAACTATCAAGAAATCTGGCATTCAAGGTAAGACCAATGCCCATTTTAAATAATATTTAGAGTTTTTAACAATCCACCCAGCAACGGTTCAAATATGGGTGGGTTGTTTTTTTTTAAAGATTAGGTTTCAGAGAGGCCAGATGAACCAAATAAGTCCATTCCAGGAACAGAAAAATACAAGCATTGAAAGAAAACATACCTTGAACGTTGCTTATGAAACACTCCCTCCTCTTTACATGCTGCGGTCACAGCCATTTTCAAGGTATATGCATTATTGGAGAAGAATTATCCCATGTAAAACTCAAAGTCTGCTGTGCTTTATGAGTTAAGTCTCGGTTTATTACATAATTCCTTCTAGATCTTTGATAAGTGATGTAGTAAAACACTCCTATTCGTTAGTCATGCAATATAAGGAAATAATAAAGTCAGAAGAACAAAAGATCACTAGACTTTTCCCCCCCTGCTATCTATGGACTAATAACTTTAGACAGCTTTTCTATGAAATGGCATATTTAAAAAAACAAATGAAGTTGATAAAGAGTTTTGCCAGTTTTCTCTTTTGAGACAGGGAGCAAAGTAATCCTGTTGTTGTTTTTCAGAGTTCTGTTGGTGGGTATCCCAAACCAAAAGGTATCAAAGTTGAAGGGAAATCAACAAAGAGGGACTGAGATAGAAGGTTTCTCCATGGAAACCACTCCTGAAAGAATCACCAAGGAAAGAAAAGCAGTTTGGGCTTGTTTTTCAGACACAAATAGGAGAGGCAGAAAAACTGGGAATTCACCTGTCAAGAGCTATGGTAACTTCCATCCAGGCAGAACATATAACTAGAAGAGTCAAGCTGGAGAAAGGATTGAAACTTTGGAGCCTTTCTTATGCCAGCTGCATTTCCAGCTCATTTGAGATGGGAGACAAACAATTTAAATCCATTATGCAATAGAGCCCTTAGATGTGTGAACAAAGTCACGTGATCTTTGGCAAGTATCGTAAATGAAATTTTACTTTTTCAGTCACGAAGGTATTAAATTGATCCCTCCCATTTTGGAAATATACAAAGGAAAGTTTTATCTTTTGTTTTTCATGTTTGAGCATTAGCTAAGAGAGCACTGCTGATAAAACCCAATGTATCAAATCCAATGACAGGCCTTACAGTTAAATAGCTGGTTTTAAAAGATTGCAGTGCCTTTTTAGTTAAAGTTATTTTTTTCTCATTAGCAAATCCTTTTACATGACAAATTATACATTTAGAAGCAATAGTTCATAACCTTTTAAATTTTGGGGCTTTGTTATTCTCTTTATTGTCTAGAGGTAATGTGGAGAGACCAGAGAGATCAAAACTTTCACAATATGTAGCCTAAACTGTCAAATAATGTTGAAAGCTGTACATCAAACTGTACATAAAATGTTCCTTATAGGGACTTATCAACTGACATCAGCTTTAAATATTGCTGGACTTTGCAGAAGTGTTAAGAAAATTTGCTAAATCTCCAAGGGCCGAAGTATTTTATAGGCATAGGGATAATATACATGCAGTTCTCTGATTAAGAACATCTGACTTAAGGACAACTACTAGATGCAAAGGGACTGTCTACAGTATTACTAAAAATGACGGGAAGTGTACTCCTTCAAACTGACAAAGGGCTGAAGCTGTCAGTGCTTTCAGGAACCTCTGAAGCACACATTTTAATACTGTCCACCAGTTCTAGTAATAAGCAATCTGTTTTTAAGTACAATTTCCATCTTAAATACAAATTTGAGTTAAAGACAGAGTTCAGGAATGGGGCTCATTCTTAACCCAGGGACTACTAGTAACAGGTAGTATTCAGCTGGTTCAGACTAGTTTGGGCGAACTGGTAGTGGAAATTTTAACTGGTTTGCGAAACCGGCAAATACCACCTCTGGTTGGCCCCGCCTGCCCGGTCACCGCTCGTCCCCACTCACCCTGCCCACCGCCACCCCACCCTACCCTATATATGTTACCTTCAACATGCAGCCCTGCTAATTGCCATACCTCACTCACTCTGCGCACCAAAGGTAAGCATGCCACCCACTTGCCGTTCACCTTGGCAAGGTCAGGGAATGCACCATTCCCCGGCTCCGATCTTGCCCCAGACCGCTCGCCATTCACCTTGGCTAAGTCAGGAAATGAACACGGCATTCCCAGGCTCTGGCCTTCCCCGGGGCCTCCGCCTGCATACTGCCCGCTCACCCTCCATCTTGCTCACCTTTGTCTGCGCCTTGGTGGGGATCCCTGGTGAGACTTGGCCAGCAAGCCTCCAGCCACTGGTAGTTTTCAGCTGCCTTCCGAGCAGTTCCACTGTGATGCTGTCCCTCTGGCACAACAGGCCGTTCTCCTGACCGGGTCTGGCCACGAACCAGCAGACAATGAGATGAGAGTGCATGGCTGGCATGAAGAACAGGGGGGCGATGGCAGCAACGGGACTTCTTCAGCCCTCTTTTGTGGCCTGTACTTTTCTGTAGTTTTCAGTGCAAGAAGCCTCTAGTCGCCGCTGCTGGCTCAGTTCCAGCTGGCAAAGAAGCTTCTCCCATTGAAAAAGAGGCGGCAGCTGCAGGTTTCTTGCACTGAAAAAGAGGCGGCGGCTGCAGGTTTCTTGCACTGAAAACTACAGGCCAAAAAAGAGGCCTGAAGTCCCGTCGCCACCTTCGCTGCTCTGTTCTTCCCGGCTTCACACACGCACCCCATTGCCAGACCCAGTCAGGAGAACGGCCTGCTGTGCCAGAGGGACTGCATCATAGCGGAGCTGTTCGAAAGCAGCAATACTGCAGTGTCCCTTTAAGGTACTTGGACGCGGTGGGGAAGGGGGGACCATAAAGGGACAGGCTGCAGGAGCTGCTTTTTCTGCCAGTTCTGTGAGCGTGGCTTGATGGGTCATGTGACTGAGTGAGCATGGCCAGCTCGATGCCACTCAAAGCAAGGTGCAGCCCCACCAAGCCATGCCCACCACCACGCCCAGAGAACCAGTAGTAGAAAAAATTGAATCCCACCACTGAACAGTAATTAGATAATGATAAATACTTTCTAGAAAGTGGTTATTTTTAGTTCATTAATGGAATGTCTGTTTTATCCATTAAGGAAACTTTAACTGATGTGATTATGGTTTGTGTATTAACAGTATTTTAATTCTTAGTTTGCATACCACCTCCAGGCTAAAACATGTTGAAAGAATAGTTCAATCTCAAAAGTAAGAGGAATAGAAATAATCTTGCCTAGCAGAACACAGAAAGCCTAAGTATGGCTCACTTTTGTGAGGAAACAATTCCAAACTTGGGGCATTACTACTGAAAATATCCATTCCTACTTTCCTTTACACAGTTGGGATCAGACGATTCCACCAGGTTCAGAAGTCAGATGAAGAATTAACTCCACAGATCTAGGTAGATCATCTACTTTAAATGCTTTAAATTTGTTTAAGTCCCAAGCTGTCAAGTTCTTATCCACAAGCATCAATATAAAAACAGCAGATTGGTGGTCTCACATTCTGGATCTTGAATTGCGTTCCCGCTTAGGCATTCCCAATACTGCTTCTCCATTTGTTGCAGTGCCATGACTGCATCTTTGCAGCCCTTGAAAAAGAGTAGATTGGTTATTTATACACTTGCTAGGTATTGACCGTTCCCTGAGGATGCTTTTGAAGCTGTGGCTATTCTAGAAATTAGGGCAACATGAGTAAAGCCAGACAAGAGACAGCGATGGCAGCCACAGAGCTTCAGGATCTGGGTTACTTTAAAAAGCTATGCTGCTAAAGAGGCAGTAGTTACAGCAGCAGATAGGTTGATAGGTAGGTAAACTTAATTGCCATATTTGACCACATGTGGCAGGACCAGCTTTTGAAACAGCAGTAGAGAAGATAGTTTAGAATAGACAGCACTGTCATAAGCATAATATTAAATATAAGAAATGGCTGGAATTAAGGAAATACAGTAGGCTGACAAGTAGCCCAATATGTAATCTTAATGTCATTCCATTATTTCCTATTAATGGACGATTCTTGAGGAATTGTTCAGACCAACATAGATAAAGTACCATTGTGTTTCCTTTGTCTAACATTAGCAGGATAAGGCAAACATTGGGGTAACTTGCTCAACTGACAACAGTTTATCTCAAAATTAACAGAGAAGCAAGATCTTGACTTTAAATTGTAAATATGCTACACAAAGATCCATCATGGATTTGATATAATTTTTATTTATTTAAGCATGGAAAGTCATGTGTTGGCAGTTTTGGCAAACATACAAAGAAAATGGTTATTTACTGGAACTATGACTAATTAAATCTATGGGTAATTAGATCTCATACACTGGGTATACAACTGTATTATAGTTTTAGAATAAATCTTTCAGCCCAGTTATATGCACTGATCATAGAACAGAATTGCTTTTACTAATTTTATTCAGGCATGTAATAATTTAAGCCATGTGGGGCTACTGTACTTAATTATGTTTGATGTTTGCAGCAGCCTTATTCCAGCGAGAACAAGAAATTATGGGAATTATGCTCCAGCACATCTGAAGAATTGGAAAGCTGGGGATGTGCATTAGAAAATAAGCAAGTGAAAAATAGTGCTCAGACTTGTTCTTTCTCTTCCTCCTCTCTTTTCATAGGATATATAACATTTAACAAGAATTGGAATACAATAGAAATCATTTCAGAGTTGTTACTTTTCTCTCTTTATTCCCCACATTTCTTTTTCAAAGGAAAATGTATGTTTCACCATGAGATTTTTGGTCCATCAACATAGCAGGACCTTCTGAAGTAGAGGAAGCAAGTTATAAAACGAAGACCTGTTGAAAGCCACTTTGTACTCCCAAACCGTTTTCTCTCTTTTCTGAGTACCTCAATTAATCACACATAGGTATAATTTCATTTTATTTCTAATTGTACTTGTACATGTACTTAAACATCATAGCCCATTCAGCATTCTCCAATCTATTATCTTCCCCAAGTTCCCCAACCAGGAAAATATGTATGTATTATGAAATGGTGGATGAAATTGCATTGATATTCAGAACCATTATTCAGAAGGATAGGAGGCTTATTCAGAGGCATTCATCTTTCATTTTAGGAATAATACAAGGTTTCATGGTTTATTTTTCTTCCATCCTCAGGAAAGGAGTAGATAATTATTTGTTCCGACTTACTAATCAACATGTATTAGCTCATCAAGGTGGCTTCTACATTCAGTCAATCAGTTAATTTTTATTATAGTCACAAACTACAAATAAAAGCATTAAAATAATTGTAATAAAAATAAAAAACAGACAAAGTAATATATTACAATTAGTGGTGGATTATCAGTGGACAGTTAGAGTCTGCCTAATTTTGCATACAGTATAAAAAATTGGCCACATTAAAAAAAACTATGGACTGATCTGATAACAGCAGTTATACATAGAAGAAATCAGTATTTCCTGGATGTTTTCTTAGGTAAGGTGTTACAACTTGTGTTGGTGAGTCTTTATAGAAGAAACAGTATAGTAGGACATGAGCTGAAGTTTCCATAGACTTTTATCTACAAGGGCATAACCTCAGCTCATATGGTTTTTTGTTTGTTTGTTGTTTTTGCATTGGCCCTCCAAAACTGCTGTGGGAATACATTGCAGTGCACTAAAATTAATACTCTTCAGATTTTTGAGATATTTGTTTAATATAAGCATCTCGTTGCTTTAAAAGGTGGAGTTTGACTGCTCGGAAAAACTTTTTTGGGAATAACAGAGTGCTCTTGTTGGATTTCCAGATCTTTGGTGTGTTGTTTGAATGTATTAAGTGCACACTCATATCCCATCATTACAAGCACTTCCCTGGAGAAGCTATGATACTAGAGTTTTTGTAAAATGATTGTAAACGTATTGATTTGTAATTATCTTCTATATTCATAATTGTCTCAAACCTGTAGTGGAAAAGAGTAATTTTAACCAATATGTTGAAATGTAAATTCATGCACCTGTTTCTACTTTAGATAATCCTGCCTCCCTCCTTAGTACTATACAGCGTCCTATAGCTGTTAGGTATTTGCATTACACATTTTCCAGAGAAGTAAAAAAAGGAGTAAGGTCCTAGCTAGGTTTCGAAGAGTAGTTGTTCACAAGCCTTAGCTGAATATAACTTCAGTGCTACTGCAATATACTGTTCTCCTGTAGAAAAATTAAAAGATTGAATTGCTATCGTTGTTTTTGGGGCATTTTGATTAACATAGTTTTGATATGCACGGTGTTTAATAGAGCTATGGAAAACCACGTCCAGATATTTAAAGGATTTAACTTGCTCAGTGTTCTGGCCGTTTATCTTCTAGGCAAGCAATTTAGGACTTTTTGCAAAAACATGATCTTAACTGTAGTTGGTTCCACATTGTGTACCCTCAACTGGGAAACACAACTAGTTATGGGGTTATGTTCAATATAGTTTTTTATTACTATTACCAGTCTTTTTGTTTGAAATGTTGCTGTTGTACAGGAAAAAAGCTTCAGTACTCTCAAGAGTTCATTTAAAATCCACAACACTGCAATTTACAGTCACAGTAACTATAAACAAGATATTTACATTTATTTCTTGTAGAGTAAATTTTTGTAGCCCTTAAGCTAGCTATGCAAATCTGTAGAATCACCCTTGCTTGCTTTTTTAACTTACATATTTTATGGAACAATTGATATTTGGAACCATTTCTGCTGTTTTCTTATGTGGAACAGCAAGCTAAACTCCTTTCTCTGACTACTAGGTGATTTGTTCAGCATTTACTTTGGTTTCTGGTAGTCTCTGAAATCCTAGGAAATAAAATTTTTTGTTCACTTGTTCAAAAAAAAAGAAAAGAAAAGGGGGAAAATGAATCAGCCCAGTAATCAAAGTCTCAGTTCAATACTATTTTACTGTTGCTTTTATGCAGAAGCATGGAATAGCGACCTAGGACCATAGCAGAATTACAGGGTGTAATTAAAATACATTGTTAAATATGTTTATGCTGAAAGCACAATTGGATTTGAAAGCACTTTCGTTATAGCTGATGTTAATTGTGGATTCTTACAGGAAGTATCGTTAAAAAAAAAACCAAGTCACTCCTCATCACCTCCAAGGACTGCATGTTGAAATATCAGCTGACTTGTCAGAATGACTTAGTGACACAAAGCAGATTGCTCTACTCAACAGAATAGGCCTGGCAGAGAAGCCTATTTATTAGGCTGGCAATTCTTTTGGGCCTGGTGAAGGGATGTGGTCTCAAGCAGCAGCTGGCCAGAACTTGGAAGGATTTATGCAAGGAAGACAGGGATGTATAACTTCTGGTAGATGAAAACCAATTACTTTGGGAAAATACAGGCTGTTTTAAATCATGAACAAATAGATTGTGGAGAGTGAAGCTTAGAAATCTCTACTTTTCTCCCATATCTCTTCCAGCATAGTGAAACATGTTCAGGCTTTTTATGGCTCTGTACCAGAATCACTTAGCAAAATCCCCAGGCTGCAACTTAAATGCTCCACATGCCATTATCTAACATTCAAGACCATCAAGCTCTTGAGGCACTGATCAATGTCTCAGTGAAGTGGTAATATTCTGTCTGGACTATACTTTCTCAGACTTAGTTTTTAAAAATGTGCTTATAGGAAACAAATGGATCTCTACAAATGGACCTCCATATGAAACCTCTACTCCATAAAAACGAGTTTTCTAAATATATGGATTTATGGAAAAGCAGTAGAACTACTCCCAGCCTGAGATGCGAGTTTGAATTAAGCCAGTGTTTCTTAAACCACTTATCTCTTAAGATTTATACTCACTTTTAAAAATTATGTAGGACCCCATCTTTTCTTTGTAGAGGTTTTATTTATCAATATTTGCCCTATTGAAATTAAAATTAATGCATTATCTGCTGCTACTAGTTATCATGATTGTTTGATGGGACAATTTAACATATTATTTTTCAGCAAAAAATGGCAAATGGTCTTGATTATAAGAGGATTCTTGAGAGGATCTTGAGCAGAGGTAGTATTCAGCAGGTTCTGACTATTTCTGGAGAACCGGTAGCGGAAATTTTGAGTAGTTCAGTGAACCGGTAAATACCACCTTTGACTGGCCCTGCCCCATCTATTCTCTGCCTCCTGGGTCCCAGCTGATTGGGAGGATATGGGGATTTTTTGGTAACCTTCCCCTGGAGTGGGGTGGGAATGGAGATTTTACAGTATCCTTCTCCTGCTATGCCCACCAAGCCATGCCCACCACGCCACACCGGTAGTGAAAAATTTTGAATCCCACCACTGATCTTGAAGAACTCCCAGGGGTTCTACAACCACCTTTAAGACACACTGAGTTAAGCTATTCAAGAAGTAGGTAGTCTTTGTATTCATTTCTCTAGGTCCATAATGGCGAACCTATGGCACTCGTGCCACAGGTGGCATGTGGAGCCATATTAGTGGGTATGCCAGCTCAGCTCTGGGGCTCATGCACGTGCCGGCCAGCTGATTTTCAAGTCTTCTGGGCCCACCAGAAGTAGGGAAACAGGCTGTTTCCTGCCTCTGGAGGGCCTGGGGGGGTGGGGTAGGGAAGGCCCGTTTTTCTTTCTTACTTGGCTCCAGATCCTCTCTATCTGGGAAAGGCGAAAACAGCCTTTCCCACTCCCTTGGAGGCCCTATGGAGGCTGAAAGGGCCCATTTCCTGACTCACGTTGGGACAGGAAGTCACTTTTTTGCTGTCTCCAGCCTCCAGAGACTCCTAGAGTTCTGGAGGCTGGGGACAGCAAAAAAATGTGGGAGTGAGAAAGGCTGTTTTCGCCCTTCCCAGACAAATAGAGAGGATCTGGAACCAGGTAAGAAAGAAAAATGGGCCTATCAGGCCATCATGTGCCAGGAGCGGGGGGGGGGGTTGCGCGCATGAGCACGTGCACACGGGAACCTCCTCCACCCCCCCTCTCCTGGCACACGATGGCAAAAAGGTTAGCCATCACTACTATAGGTTGATAGAAACTGTTCAGCCCACATTAATTCAAAGTAAGCAACAGAGATTGTGGTGCTGTTGTATAAGGGCCATGTTTCTTGAATAACTAATGATGTGGAAAATTAATGAATAGTTATTATTTTGGGTCCAGGTATGGGGTGGCAGTTTATGTACTATTAGGTCCTAATCAAGATGGCTGTAGTTTAACATTGGATTTTGTAAAAATGGAAAATAATTTATATCTTCTTTTGCTCCAAAAGGTAGTTTACATTCATCTTTGCTAAAAAAAATTATTATCTCCACAAATTATTTTGAATTGTTTAATTAGATGTTACTCTTAATTATTAGCATAAATTTCTCCACTGAAAATTATGTTTTATTAATATGCAAAAATTGTGCTTAATGCAGTTCTCAGATATAAAAAAAAGAAATACAAACATATAGGAAAAATATTTGAATTTCCCTCCTAATTTGTTTTAAAAGCTTCATTAATATAGGCTAAGATTAACAGCATTTAATCAGTGATTTGGAACTCTGAGACTACTAGTTTCCTTATATTTGGTGGACCCCAACTGGTGGAGACTCTCATAATATTCTATTAATCTTCTCATTGTTCCTATCGCCCATCTCCTCCCACTTGTGACTGTATGACTGTAGCCTTGTTGCTGGTATCCTTAAGATTTATATTGACTGTTATCCTATGACTATTATTAAGTGTTGTACTTTATGATTCTTGATGAATGCATTTTTACTTTTATGTACTCTGAGAGCGTATGCACCAAGACAAATTCCTTGGCTGTCCAATCACACTTGGCCAATAAAGAATTCTATTCTATTCTCCCATAACATATGGGTTATATTCTTTCCCGAAGTGGGGAAATACAAAAAAAAAAAAACTGAAGACAGGAAAGGATGCAAAATAAGCTATAGAACTTTGCCTGCAAGAAAAGTACACAAACAGGAAAGCAGATGAATAAGAAAAGCAACATATAAGCCCTGTTTTGACATTGACACTGCATCGTAATAACATATATGGTATTGGACTGCAGTGCTTCCCAGAATCACTTGTCTGTGAGATTGGTGTCTTATAAATATGACAAAATAAATAATCTGCTGTAGCTACAAATCACAATAATCACAGTAATGATTTATACCTATCATCTTTTTTTAAAAGGAAAAGAGCTGTAAATTTTAGAGAATTTGTTTAAGATAGAATCTTAAAATTAATTTAGGTATGAAGTCAAATATGGGATCTACATTGCATCATAATGGGGGAGGAAGTAGAGAAAGAAACGAGGCAATACTTGCACATCTCTCTCTCTTTTACTAAGGTTCTTCTCAAGGTTTACATATTTTAGTGTTATTTTCTCCCTTAATACAGATAGTCCTCAACTTACAACAGTTTGTTTAATAACAGTTCAAAGTTACAACAGCACTGAAAAAAGTGACTTCTGACCATTTTTCATACTTCTGACCGTTGCAGCATCCCCATAGATACATGATGTTTTGGATTCAGATGCTTAGTAACTGGTTCATATTTATGATGGTGTCCTGAGGTCATCTGATCACCTTTTAACAAGCAAAGTCAATGGGGAAGCCAGATTCACTTAACAACCTTGTTATTATCTTAACAATTGCAGTGATTCTCTTGACAAATGTGGCAAGAAAGGTCGTAAAATGGGGCAAAGCTCACTTAACAAGTGTCTCTCGTAGCAACAGAAATGTTGGGCTCAATTGTATCATAAATCAAGGACTACCTATATAATAGCAAGGAAAGGACCTAGTCTAAGAAACAGATTGTTAGCCACCAAATCAAGATCCTTTTGTCAAAAGAAAATGTGTTTCTTTATCTAACAACTTCAGGCAACGCCTTTAGTAAAAACAAACAAACATTATTTGCTTCCATAGGAATCAGCAGTGTTGAACTGCAGGATTCTACAGAAGAATATGATTCCCTGAATTAGAGTCCTGCAATGTTGACAATGTTAGTTTGGGCCAGGTAGTGAGGTCATTGAATTTAAAACCCTAAGTACTTTTTATGGGAGTGATCAGAAGAGCTTAAAGACAGATTTAAAGAAAAAACCATGTTTACATTAAAAAAAGGATATTCTTAAAATATTCTAAGCTTGTGAGTGTCAAGCCCTGAGGAGATACTATATAAATAGGTGAATGAATGAATAAATAAATAGCAATAAAGGGAAGAAAACCTTTGGTCTCACAAATCAATGCCTACTTTTCTTCTGGGTGGATAAATATGTGACTTGGAGTTATAATCAAAGGTTTTGTACTTGGTTTTTATGTTCTAAAACAAAACAGTTGACTTGCTTACCTTTTTTTTTAATTGAGAAAAGCTGTTTGAGGTTATTAATTTGATTAAGACATGGACGGTGAAAAGAGTGAGACTTTTTCTCCCAAACTATTTTCCTAAGCTTACCTCCTTCCTACAAAGTTGGCAGGAAAACTAATAAGCAGGTAGAGGAGTTAAAATCTTCCCCTTCCCTTTCTCCAGAATAGTAATAACTTCAGGAAGATAATGTTAGTTTAGGATCCAGTATGGGAGGAAAAGTCTAAATATTCCCACTCTGCATGCCAGATCTCTGATCAAATTTAGTCCTACCTCCAGCAAACATTTTGTTGAACAAGTCGCTGGCAAAGACCTTCATAAATACAGAGTTAAAAGACAGATAAGTGGGAGTTTTTTTCTTGATGTGTCTTCTGTAAACTGGAAGAATAAGAATGTTTTCGTTTCTACCATGAAAACCAGAAAGTGTGCTAATAGTCACATCAAACAACAGTTGCACAATTGTTCCATTTCAGATCTACAGCTGCTATGTTTTCTTTTTGCAACCTTGAGTTTTTCATGTGTACTGTCAACTACAGAATGTTGCTACAGGTGTGTTGGCAAGCTAAACCTAGTCACATTTGATTAGCTTCTTAGCTTAGTTTGTTCCTGATTCCAGAATCCGTGATTCTCTCAGCTTAGAATTGTTCATCTGTTCATTCTATCTGTTGATAGAATTCCTAACAAGCTCATTCAATCAGAGGCATCTTTAACTAAAGCAATGTCCCAAAGGTGCTTTTTCTTTTTCTTTTTTTATTTAAAATTTTTATTTCATAATCAACATACAAGCATATAGGCATAGAAACAAAACATAGTCAGTCATGAAAATATATCTTCTAATATATCATGACCTGAAATTTTTTTTTAAAATTCCCCCCCCCCACTTCCACCCTCCTATCCCAACCCCCACCCCCCACCCCCAACTTCCCAGAGCAAATGCAGGATAAAATATTTAATAAACACTAAAAAAGCCCCCACACACTAACTATCTATAGATTTGTCTCCCTCTTACACTTTAACTCTCCTTATTCATAACTAAATATAACTGTTCTTGCTTGAAGGTAGTTAATCCAGTTGATTCTTGTCCATTCTTCATCAATAAGCAGATCTTCATTATACCACTCAAAACCTAGTAAATATAAAAGTTTTAATAATATCCTTCTTAAAACCCTTAAGTATATATTGAAAGATCTATACTAACCTTAATTTTAACATCCAGAAAATTTTCCTTTTAATCCATCAACTTTTATAGATTTTTAAAAAAAAGAAAAAGAAAAAAAACACTGTTCAAAATATACATCCAAACATAACTAAAGATTTAGCCAGTAACCTATAACAATTGAAACATAACATTACTTAAAATAACTTTCCAAAATAAATCATGTCCCTAAACATAAGTAAATCATTCATTTTTGCTCTAATATAACTTTTCAAAGCAAAACAAATCATATCCCTTAATACAAATATAGTAATTCTTTTTCACCAGTGTTATCCTGCCTAACAAGGAGGCGTGTAATTCTTCCACCTTCGTTTTACCCTGACTTTTTTACAAGCCTTCTTCTTTCGTCTTATTCCTCCATTATTTTTTTTTACAAACTCTTGAGTTTTCAGCTGTAATTTTTGAATCTTGCAGTCTTGTGCAGGTCGCAAAATAGTTCCTTTTGGAAAGCAGACCTCCTTAACTAGGATTAAAAATCCATTTTTGTAAAGAAATTGTAATATTCCATTTCGAATCCTTCGTATCTTAAAAGTCCCAATGCCTCCTGGCACTTTTCCTTTCAACTGTGTCAAAATCTCTAGATAGATCTCTCTCCATATCTCCTGGTTAATCTCCTTCAAGCCTGTCAGCTTTCCATTCTTGATTTGAAAAGCATCCATTCCATTTCCACAGGCGCTTTTATCTGGATTACTTCTTCCACCTCTTCCTTCAGCATCTCAGCATTATTTGGAATCTGAGATACCAATACATTGTCTCCCCTTGCATCTTTATTACAGATTTGAGTAAAAATCTTGTCAAAACGCTCTTCCAATCTTTCCATTAACAAGGAGGTAAATAATTCTAGCCTTTCTTCCAAAAGATCCGCTGTCAGTATTTGTACATTCGCTGAAGTATGTGATAATAAGCCTTCACCCCCTTCAGAAATCTTTACCACTGCCATTTCCAAGAAACACTTTCCAGCAGTGTCACAACAAAGTCAGTTAAATTCTTATTCTCAGCCTTTAACAGATATTACCCTTTAATAGTCAATAAGTCCTATTTTCTTGAACTGCAAACCTTAATTTCCACTTCATTCAGCAAAACCTCAAAGTACTGACAGCTTTAACAGCTTTAACAAGCGCAAATGAGCATTAACAATCACTTTCTTCTTTAGCTTTCATTTTCCACCAGCGCCATTTTGATTCTTTAAAAACTTTCTCTCGCCTCTGGAAGGAAGTAATATTTATCGGAGTTAAAGTAAAGTAAAATACTTGCAAAAGTTCTCCTGTTTTGTTCTGCCTGCGTTAAAATCACTCCTTGGGATCAGTTGGTTCGCAGGGATGGTCGCGACACCTTGTTCTGTCAGTGACAGAATCATCCCGGATCTGGAGCTGCCTCAGGCGCTTGGGGAGCCCTCACCCTCTGCACCCCCAGGATTAATCCTGGAGGTTTTGGGGAGCTCTACCCATGCCTGTGCACTCGCTTCTCCCTCTTCGCCCGAGGGGAAAGTTCCAAGCTGCCAGAACAGCTGATTTTCACTGTTTTGGCGGCTTTACAGATCGCGAGAGTCGGAGCTCTCCAAAGAGCTGCTGCGGCGCAAACAGTGCCACCGGAAGTCCCCCAAAGGTACTTTTTCAAGAGGCAACTAAACTTTCTGGTTTTTCTTTGAAGGGGTTTCACTTCTCATCCAAGAAGCTTCTTCAAATCTGACTGGATAGTGAGGAATAGAAAGATTTATACTCCTTGCAGACAGCTTGTAATTTGTTTTTGAGGCCACTTGGAGGTTTATCTGTGTCCCCAGAGTCACGTGAGTAATGCAAATGGAGACTTCTTGGAACTGTTGTTGGAACTTGTTGAAAGGACTGTGTTGTAGACTGGAGATAGATGATGTTGTATCCCTCCCCTTCTGTTGACAGGGGGCTGTTCAATTTTGACACAGATGGCCTCAACAGAGGGGGAGGGATATAACATCATCTATCTCCAGTCTACAATACAGTCCTTTCAACAGTTCCAAGAAGGCTCCACACCTCAATGACTCTCTAAAAAGAATGCAAATATCCAGCTGTCTGTAGGGAATATAAATCCTTTCATTCCCACCATCCAGTCAGAGCTGAAGAAGCTTCTTGGATGAGAAACAAAATGTCTTCAAACCCAGAAAGTCCAGTTGCCTCTTGAAAAAGTACCTTTGGGACAACCATGAGACCTGGATGACTGAGAATCTCCATAGACATAACTAAAGCAATGTTGCAACATAAGCTCTGATTCTTTTATATGTGCATGCAACATCATGATGCAAATATAAAAGGGTCAGAATTTGTGTTGATTGTGCAATGCATCCAATAATCAACTGGGATTGATGAAAGTTATGTTCAAATACATTATGGAGCATTCAGGTTGGAGGTTTTTCCTCTGAATCTTGCAATATAACAGTAATTCTGTTCCTTATATCATAACTGGTGATCCCTATGCATACATATATACAATTTCCAATGGCAGCAGATCACATCTTCTACAAATAATGCTATGTGCACTTCAGTGAAATATCTGTTGACATAGGGAGCTGACTAGTATAGGTAGTTCTTGACATACAACCATTTGCTCAACAGTTCAAATTAATTATGGCCTCCGGAAAAATCAATTACAACCTAAATATGAATTTATAACTCACTCCACCCCTGTACTCATATGATTGCAATCGGGTGCAAACAACTCACATTTATTGATTGGTTGCAATGTCTCATGGTTATGTGATTGCTATTTGCTACTTTTCCCCTGGTTTCTGGCATTAAAAAAAGCAGTTGGTTAATTTGAACTCATACTCGGAACTGTGTTAATTTTGCTTTGGTAAAAATGGTAGTAAAATCGAGTCTGGTCACATGATCACTCAACTTACAACAGCAACTTCTTACAATAGACATTCCAGTCCCAATTGTGGTTGTAAGTCAAAGACTACCTGTACATTAGGGATTTTCAACACCTCACAAAGTTTCTAATATGATTCCACACAAAGAATCATAGGAAGCTATTTTAGACTAAACTGGAATACTATTTCATCTGAAAGGTATCTTCTACTCTGGATAGTATCAGACAGACAGAATTTCATTGTATTATTTGATCAATAAAGCAAACTGTATCCAAGATATTTACATAAGTAAACATGCTTCATGTTTCAAGATCTACACCCGTTCATTCCCATTGTGTGCTGATGGAAATATTTAGTCTGTAATCATTTTGCGTTTTGCACAAGATTGAGCCCAAATTGCTAAAGGCATTATTCTCTTTGGGACTGATAAATTCTTACGTCTTTTAACAGAACTTTAATATGCCTTAAAACCTCCTGAGAACATAATAGGCACATTGGCATCAGGTCTCAAATATATCATATGACTAGCTCTACATCTGCATTGATATTCCAGTAATTAAACCTGTTCTGGGTTTAGCATCCAGATAACATTTTCTACTTGTGCTGTTCCTTACAGGTTGTCCTGCACCAATGGCAGTCCATTGTCATGAACAAGATTTAAGACGCTCAAGTTCTTGTATGCTGAGAGGACTTGATAGGGAAGGGCAGATCATCAGCACCATTAAAAATTCCTTCTACTCAAAATATTCATCTTTCAGTTCCCTCCTTTTTCTACCATTAATTTGATTAATGTTCTCTTTTCAAGCTGTCTAAGATTACTTAATGCAGTGATGATGTTCTCGCACATTGAGATAAGCTATCTTTCTGAAACTGTTCTTCTCTAAAAGTAAAATCATTGAACAGATGAAGAACAATTTGTTTTCTACACTACTTCCATTACAAATCAAAATGCAGAACAATTTGGTTTTGATTGAAAAGAATAACAGAATAACTAAATTGCAAGGGACCTTCAATGTCTTCTATCCAACCCTCAGCTCATGCTATAATCTTTCTCTTCATTAGAGATGGAACATACCCAGTTCCTGCAACCATTCATCATATATATTTAGTCTCCAGCCCCATAATCATCTTTCTTGCTCTTCTCTGCACTGTTTTTAGGGTCTCAACATCTTTTTTATATGGTGGCAGCCACAACTGAATGTAATATTCCAAGTATGATTTTAGCAAGGCAATATAAAGGGGTACTAACACTTCAAGTGATCTTGATAGTACCTTTTACCAAAAGATAGTATCTTTTGTTGATGCAGTTTAGGACTTCATTGTCTGACACCTGCAACACACTGCTGGCTCATATTTAAGTGGTCCACTAGAACTCATAGATCCTCCTCACCTATTCTGTACCTGTGCATTTGGTTTTTCTCGCCTAAGACCTTATTTTCTCATTACTGAATTGTGTTTTGTTGGATAGAGTGCAGTGTTCAAGATTGCCAAGCTTGTCTTTCTCAATTTGTGCCTATTTTCTGGAGTGTGGCTATTCCTGCTAACTTGGTATCATCTTCAAATTTGATGAGTTCCCCTTTTATTCCCTCATCTAAATTGTTTATGAAGATACCAATAAAGGAGAATATTTGTAGCTCAGGATTGAAATGAGGGATCCTTGGTGATCTCTGAGCTTGCTTGTTTTCTTGCAAACATTTCATTACCCTACCTGGGTAATATCATCAGTGCTAATAAGCTGTTTGCTGTAAATTTATATTTTGGTCTCTTGCTTGTCTGTGTGGGTATGGGTGGCCTTAGAGATTCTTTGGTTGGGCTGTTTACCGATGGCTTCTTGGCAGTTTCTTGATTGGGGTATTGCTTACTTGATTGTTGGTCTGAAGTTAATTTTGGAGTTAATCTATACTGATCTGAGTGCTGATTACTAGTGGAGAAGTGCTGGAGTTTTTTTTCTCTTTGGGCTAGTTAATTATCTCTTTTGCATAGTCTATAGAAGTTGTTATCTGTAGTTATATAACTATAGTATAATCTATAGTTAATTTATAGATGTGTCTATTGATGGCTGATATGTAAGAGTGCCAGGCTACTAGAAATTCCTTGGCATTTTTGAACTTGGCCTGGTCTAGGATTGACACATTTTCCCAATTGAAACTGTGGTTAAATCGGTCTATATGTTGTGAAATTAAAGCATTTTTGTCATCACTTCTGACTGCCAATTGGTGTTCATGGATGTGTTCTGCCAATCTTCTGCTTGTTTGTCTTACCTAGTGGTTGTTGCAGTTCTTACATTGTATGTTGTAGATGACTCCCATTTTTTCTTCTGGGTTGCTAGGTCTTTATGAAGATGTTGAAAAGTAGTGGACCCAAGAGAGAATGTTAGGGTACCCCAATGCATCCTTCCCTTCATGTAGATGTAGTTCCGTTGGGGACTACACACTGAGCTAAGTTGGTCAGCCAGTTACAAATTCATCTGGTAGTGATGATATCTATGTATCCCATTTTTAGGCAGACCACTGTCTGCTTTGTCTAATGCCTTAATGAAATCCAAATATACTATGCCCATAGTATTTTGTTGTTCCACTAATTTAATCATTTTGTGTCATGACCCCATTAGAGTCTGAGTCTGAGGAGGACGACGAGACGAAGCTAGGGCCAATGGAGGAAGGACTGGAGGAGCGACCGGAGGAGCAGGGCAAGGCAATCCTGGGTCTCTTGGGCCTGGGAAGGGGCACCAGCGAGGAAGAGGGGTGCAGGAGGAACAGGCCAAGGGGGAAGGACAGGGCAGGCAGTGGAGAAGAAAAGTGATGGAGCGATGGTGACGAGTGTTAGATCGGCGCAGGAAAGAAGAGTGACCAGCTGAGTTCAAGAAACAACGTTTAATAACGAGAACTGAACTGCCTGTGCGCTGCCGGAGCTCTCCTTATATTTGCTCCGGCAGACGCACCGCCCACTGACAGGGATTCAAAACTCCCGCCGAAAGGATCTTCAGCCAATCCCAAGGCGGATGTCCTTATAAGGACATAACACTCCTCCCCCCTAGTTCTTAGTCAGTCCATCAGGAAGGTAGTCACTAAGATAAACAGGACGTCTACGTGCCCGCGTAGACCTGCGCAGTTCATAGTTCGGATGGGCACTGTCCTGGACGGGAGGAGTCTGCTCTGCTCCGGGCTCCTGTCTCGGTACCGGGCTGGACCTGGCCGTAGAGGACGCGGGCTCTGTTCCCGAACCTCCGGCCGGGTCTCGGACCTTCGCCTGCGGTGGATGCTGGTCTTCCTCGTTCCTGCACGGATCCTGAGATCGCCGGGGTGGCTCTCTGCGGTGGACCGGTCCGGAACTCCTGAGCCTCGGTAGGTCCCTGGGCTCCCCTCGGTTCCCTGCTGGGCTCGGGTCGCGTCGGTCTGGGTCAGGGTGCGAATTCGGCGGAGGTGGCTGGGCTAGCCCCGGGGGTCCCCTGGTTGAGTCCGGCTTACTCCCGGGATGACGGGTGGACGACTCGGGTGGCGGTTCGACTCTGTCGGGGTGATGTAGGCCTACCTTGCAGGGGTGGTGTAGGCCTTCTCGGCACGGCTGGTTAGCGGGAGGTGCTTTCGCGGTTATCGGGACGCTGGGTTGTTCGCCCCTGTCTGGTTGGTGTTGGCCTACCCTGCTGGGGTGGTGGAGGCCTTCCTCGCAGGGTTGGTTTTCTGCGCTGTCGGTGAGTTGTTGTGGGGTGTTCTGATGAGTTGGCTGGAGGTCCCCGTGTCTGGGCTGTCGGTTGCCCACCTCGCAGGGCTGCTGTTGGCTCCCCCTGCTGGATTGTCCCCGGTCTACTTGGTCTTGGTTGCTCGCGTCTGCTGATCGATTCGGCGCCAGGGTGCTCGATTTTCTTGCTAGTTGGCGGCCTCCCTCGTCTGGGTGGGGTAGTCCTACCTCGCCAGGGTGGTTCGGGCCAGCTCTGTCGGGGAGGTTTGGGCCTACCTCACAGGGGTGGTTTAGGCCTACCTCGTCGGGGAAGTTTAGTCCGACCTCGTCGGGGTGTTTTAGGCCTACCTCGTCGGGGTGGTTTAGGCCTCCCTCGTCTGGCTGGTTTTCACCCACTTCCCTCCACCTTTTGCGGAGCTGGTCGAGATGACGTCTCACGATCTGTCCATCTTCTAGCTCAACTCGGTAGGATTTGGGACCGGTTGTGCTGTGTACTGTAGCTTTAAGCCATTTAGGCGAGCCGTGGAAGTTTAAAGCGAACACGGCATCGCCGATGGAAAACAGGCGAAGCTGACGGCTGGCAGATGCGGGAACCTCTGAAGTATATTGCGGGTGCAGTCTGTCCAGGGGTGACCGGAGTCGCCTGCCCATCAACAGTTCTGCAGGGCATTTGCGGGTGGCAGAGTGGGGAGTGATGTGCTGTGTCAGCAGGAACGTATCAATGCGTTCCTGCCAGTCCCCAGGTCCCATCTTGGCGAGCGACTCCTTCGTGAGCCTCACCATTCGTTCAGCCTGTCCATTCCCGGCCGGTCTGTAAGGGGCAGAGAGGGCATGGCGGATGCCCAGCCCTGCGAGGAAAGTCTCCATGGGCACGGACGTAAGTTGAGGACCGTTGTCCGAGACCAATACGTCAGGGAGTCCATGGGTGGCAAACAGACGCCGGAGAGCTCGGATCGTGGCTTCCGTCGTGGTTGATGCCATGGGGACAACTTCCAGCCATTTGGAGTAGGCATCCACCACGATGAGAAGATGGTGCCCATGAACGGGGCCAGCAAAGTCTATGTGAATGCGCGACCAAGGGGAGCTGGGGGTTTCCCAGGGCGTCGGATCAGACTGAGGGGGTGCAGGTCTGACTTCTTGGCACGGGCTACACCTGGCGACCCATTGTTCAATGTCTTTGTCCAGGGATGGCCACCAGACGTAGCTCCATGCCAGGGCTTTCATCCGGACAATGCCCGGGTGACCTTTATGCAGCGCGGCCAGAGTCCGTTTCTGTAAGGAGCCGGGAATCAGCACCCTGTCTCCCCATAGCAAACAGCCGCGCATGGTGGACAGCTCCTCTTGCTTGCGGCTGAAGGGCAGGAAGTCGTTGCTGTCAAAACGGGTTGGCCAGCCTCTTAATACCCAAGACTGGACTTGGCGCAGGATGGGGTCAGCCTTCGTGTGCGTTGCGACGTCGGCAGATGTTACTGGACAGTTGGTGTCATTGTCAATGTGCAGCAGTTCGATCGTGGGAGCTGGATCCTCCACGGCCTCGGCGGACGGGCATCTGCTGAGCGCGTCGGCGTTCGCGATGGCTTTCCCGGGTTGATGGAGGAGGCAGTAGGAGTAGCCGGCAAGGAAAATGGCCCAACGCGTCATGCGTGGGGACATGAAGGCTGGTGTCTGCTTGTCTCCGGCGAGAAGGCCCAACAGCGGCTTGTGATCGGTGACGATGGTGAAACGCCGGCCATAGAGATACTCGTGGAAACGCTTCACCCCTGCAACAATAGCCAATGCCTCTTTGTCCAGTTGGCTATAGTTGCGTTCCGTAGTGGACATTGTCTTAGAAAAATAAGCAATGGGGGCTGTACAGCCGGTAGGCAGTTCGTGGCTGAGAACAGCGCCGACGCCGTAGGGTGAAGCATCGCATGTCAGTCTGATGGGCAACGTCTCATTGTATTGAATGAGCACGCTGTCGGAGGTCAGAAGTTCCTTCACGGCTCGAAAAGCAGACTCTTCCTCGCGTCCCCACCTCCAGGGAGCCGCCTTTGCCAGCAAGCGGTGGAGTGGCTCAGCAACTGTGGCTTTTTGCTGGAGGAAAATCGCGTAGAAGTTAAGCAATCCAAGGAAAGCCTGAAGCTCCGCTTTGTTTTTGGGGCTGGGAGCTTCATGGATAGCTTTAACTTTTGATTTGGTGGGGTGGATGCCAGAACTATCTATGAGGTAGCCCAGGAACTCGACTTCCTGTACCCCGATGATGCACTTGTCTCTCCTGACTCTCAGGCCCTTCTCCTGAAACCGTCGTAAAACGAGTCTCAGTCGGTCAAAGAGTTGGGCCTTAGATTCTCCAGAGATCAGTACATCATCGAAGTAAGGCACCACCCCTGGAACGCCTTGGAGAAGGCGTTCCATCATGGATTGGAAAATGCCTGGGGCTGCACTGACCCCAAACTGGAGGCGGTTGCATTTAAACGCGCCTCTATGGGTGACAATTGTCTGCGCCTCCGCCGTTTCCCGATCAACTGGCAGTTGCTGGTAAGCCTGGGCCAGGTCCAGTTTTGCAAAAATTTGGCCCTTGCCGAGTGAGTGCAGCAAGTGTTGCACCACTGGCACAGGGTATGCGCTCTGCGGTAACGCTTTATTGATGGTCACTTTGTAGTCAGCACAGATGCGCACAGATCCATCCTGCTTCATGGGGGTCACAATGGGAGTCTCCCATGAAGCATGATCGATGGGTTCCAGGATGCCTTGGGCGATCAGCTTGTCTAGCTGAGCATCTACCTTAGCCCTCAAGGCAAATGGAACCCGGCGGGGCTTAAGCCGAATAGGGGTAACCCCCTTGTCCAGATTGAAAGAAATGGGTTTCCCTGTAAAGGTCCCTAACTTACCATCGAAGACTTCTTGGAACTCTCCGATGAGTGCGTCGAGTTCGCCTGAGCTAATCTGGTGGATGCCTCCAATAGAAAGCCCCAACGGCTGAAACCACTCCACGCCTAGCAGGGTCGGACGGCTGTGCTCCACGACAGTGATTGGAAGCTGGCCTTGGAACTGCTTGAAGGCGATCTGGAGGTTGGTTCTCCCGAGTACGCCGATGGGATTCCCGCCAAAATCCACCAGCTTAGAATGCAGAGGTTGGAGGTGGCGCTTGCGAAGTGCCGGCTTCAGCTGCTTTATCTGGTGCCAATCGATAATGGAGTAGACGGAGCCGGAGTCGACTTCCATTGTGCACGGCAAGCCTTCTGCCAACAGTGTCACATGGAATTTTGTGGCACTGTTGTTGCTGGTGAGTCCGATGGTCGTTTGGTGAACAGCGCCGCCCTGAGAGTCGTTGCGGTCGTCGCGGTTATGCTGGTTCGAGGACCGTTTGGATGGCCTCTGGGTATCGCGGCGATTGCCTTGATTGCGGGGCTTGATCGATTCAGGAACCGGATCAGAGGCTCTGCATGCCTCGGCGATGTGCCCCTTCTTGAGGCAGCGCCTGCAGGTAGCATCACGCCAGCGGCAGGATTGGCACGGATGGAGTCCCTTGCAACTGCCGCATTGAGCGGCGCGGCGGCCATCTTTTTGAATTTCCCGCCTAGATGGGCGGGAAACTTTCAAAACGGTCGACTCTCCCTCCGAATCGGTTGGTGTGGCAGAGTCATCGGAGGAATCCGATGCCGGCTTGTGGATCTTGTGGATACCACGGGACTGGCGCATCGCAGCGGCGGCGGTCTCAGAGGTTTCTGCAGCCGTTGCCTCCTCGAGGACGTCCTTCAGGGACAGTCTCTTCCTACTCAGGAATTTTTTCTGCAGGTTGGCATCTCTCATTCCGAAGACGATCCCGTCTCGTAAGGCATTGTCAACATTTTCAAATTCGCAGTTTGCTGCGATTTGTCGCAATGCCGCAACAAAGTCTTTGATGGATTCGCCTTCCCTCTGGTTCCTTTGGCGGAACGTGAAGCGGTTGGAAATGGGGGTGCCCGTTGGTGCATAGTGGTCTTGCAGGGCAGCCTGGAGATCCACCCAGGACATGACTTCAATGTCTCTGGGTGCGACGAGGTTGACGGCAAGCTCCAATACATCGGTGCCGCAGTGCGCGAGGAAGAGAGCCCTCTTCCTCTCGTCGTCGATGTTGGTATAGCCGTTTCCCCGGAGGAATTGGCGGAAACGGATCATATAGGAGCTCCATTTCTCCCGGCTGGGGTTGAAAGGAGCCAACGAGGCGAACGGCGCTTGCGGCGTTGCCATTCTTCAGGCCGCGTCGAGTGACTTCAGCTCGTTAAGGCGATCGTGCCACGCGGGGATTCTTCTCTAGTCCTTCGTCGCCAGTGTTAGATCGGCGCAGGAAAGAAGAGTGACCAGCTGAGTTCAAGAAACAACGTTTAATAACGAGAACTGAACTGCCTGTGCGCTGCCGGAGCTCTCCTTATATTTGCTCCGGCAGACGCACCGCCCACTGACAGGGATTCAAAACTCCCGCCGAAAGGATCTTCAGCCAATCCCAAGGCGGATGTCCTTATAAGGACATAACAACGAGCAATTACCATACCTCACTGATCACCAAGCATGAAGAATGGAGAGGAGGTAGGATCAGCTCAGGGCAACCCAACAACTTGGGCGGAGAGTACCCTGCCCCTCTTCACAAGGCTAACCTGGGGATTAAGATTTAAAGAGACACTGTCGGGAGGGGCGTTCGTTGGGAACAAGTATTGACTCCATGGAGCCTCACATGCAGTTGCTGATGTCTAGATTTTGCTGTGCTTTGCCTTGTGTGCCGTGCCCGATTTGCCTGCCTCACTGGACTTCTTGCCTAGGTTGCTGCCTTGCAAACTTTGCTTGCTGGACTACTCGCAGCCAGAGGCTGTCGGAGGTGCGTGTGAGAGCTTTGCTCCACGACTTGCAGTAAATGTGAAGATGTTTGGGGGAAAGTTAGAGCAATAAAGGGGTGTTAGAACTGTTCTCTGACTGTGTTGCTTCTGTGCCTTGCCCCGGGCCATCACCCTTTGTCAGAGAATACAATAATGTTTTTCTGGCATGTTCTGTTTTTGAGACACTCATGTTAGCTTCTAATAATAGCCTTGCTTGTTTGTAAATGTCCGTACATCTATTGCTTGATTACTGGATGCATAAAATCTACACCTAGTTCCTGGTTACCAGTTCTTAGTCACATATTCCCCCCGCACTTATGACGACAAGAAGTTCTCATTTGGGAATATAGTAAAATCCTGTTGAATTCCTCTCTACCCATACATGGATACATTCCTGATCTCTTAAGATGCCGATTAACACTCTTGACAGCGCTTAAGTTCATGCGCTTAAGTTCATGTTCGATCTCATCAGAACACCATAAAATGGAGTAGCTATTCCCCCCAAGATATCTCTGAACATATCAATCCTAATAGTATACCTCCAGGATTTAACCTACCCCGACACATATGGGTGACATATAACAGAATTAGAACAATTCATGGGTGTATGCTGACTCCTTGTATAAATGGGGAAAGACACCTTCAGTACAATGCGATTGTGGGGCCTCTCGACAGACTATCCAGCATATAGTGAGGGAATGCTCTAACAGAAGGTATCCAGGAGATTCTAGGGACTTCCTCTGCATAACAACGGCAGCTACTGACTGGATCTCCAAACTCGACATTAAACTCTGAAATGTTATTTCTGTTTTCCTCTTAGGTTTTCTTACTGCTTTTTTTATTTTTTAAATTGTTTTAACCTGTAAAAATGAAGTATTTTAATACTGTGTGTGACCAGCCATACACTAAATAAATAAAATATTGCTTGATTATCTTTTCCTGGATCTTCACAGGTATTGATGTCAGGCTGACTAGCATGCAGTGGTATACATACAACAAGAGGCAGGGCTTGAATCACAGCGTTCTGTTGCCATCTTTCTAACTTTGATTTGCACAACACTTCCCAGAAACAAATATGTTGGTGAATGATTGAAATCTTCATACTGAACCCTGAAATGAGGCACGAACACAAGTGAAGTCAAACACCAAAGAAACAGCAAATCTAATCAGAAAAGCCTCAAGAAATAATTTTTTCTCTATATACAGTATTTTCTATATTTTCATCTCTTCACTGTATCATTTCCTGTTTCTACCCTGTAAACTATCTAAGAGAACCCAGGTTTCACAGCAGACAGAATTGGTTTCATAGGGAAAGGACTTATACATTTCAAGAGTGCTCTTATCAGTGTCAATTTTTCATAAGGTTCAGAGAGCAGATTCAGATATAAATGGAATATCTATGTAACCGTCCCCGAACGACAGACGCATATGACCCCTGCAGACACATACGTTCCCTGACGTGCAGAATCTGCTTCATCCTTGAGTTTAATGTTGAAGTAAATATTAAGAAGTTTAACCTTCATGGGAAAACAACCAATGCACGTCAGAGTAATTCTTACTCAGTGTTCCATGACATTTCACGTGGCAGCAAAAATCCTTTCGTCAGCTTTTCCCCATAATTCAAAAATTGGATTGGAAAATTTCTGCACAATATCTCTTAATCTATTCGTATTATATTAATGACCTACGTGTCATGCTGTTTTTTATGCTTTTACATTGTATGATTGATTCTTCAGTTTGCATTGAAACACGTATGAATTCTCTTCCCTGTGTTAAATAACAAAAGTTTTTAGAAATTATTTAAAGAAAAAAAGTCTTTCAATGGAAAGATAAGGGTTCAGGAATGTAGATACAAACAATGGAGAGATAGCAGGCAAGTCAGTTACCTCATAAACAACAAATTATAGCCAGATGGAAGAAATATCTGGAAAGAAACATTTCAAGTATTCAAAGAGATTAAATCTTAATCCATTCATTGTAAATGAATTAATACTCATTACAGTTTCAAGATTGTCCCTTTACTATTGCAATGTGCTTCCTGCACACCTTAACTAACTGATTAGCAGGGAGCCCATCTATTTTCCTGCACACCGTAGCTAATATATTACCAGGAAGTTCATCTATTTTCTCTGTAAATGAGGGCAGATATGACATTCCTGTTGCCATTACTGAAATTTGGTGGGAAGAAACATGCCTAATAAAAGGGCAGATAGAATTGCACTATATATAAGAAATAAATACAGCAGAAATACAGCAGAACAATGATGAAAATTGTCTTGAATGCATTTGGATCAGTATAAAAGGAAAAAAGAATGACATTGCCACAAGCGTGCCTATCTATCAAAATGGGTTCTGTGTAACAAAATGAAATTCAGTAATGAGAAAAGTAAGGCTTTAGCTTTAGGTAAGAAAATTGCACAGGTATAGAATAGCTGGTACTGGACTAAACAGCAGTAAGTATGAAAGGGATCTTGGACCCTTGGTAAACAGTCACATGTTTTTTGGTGTGCTGCACCACCAAAAAAGCCAATGCAGTCCTAGGTTGATTAACAGAGGGATAGAATCAAGATCACATGAAGTGTTAGCACCACTTTATAATGTCTCTGTAAAACACACTTGGAATATTACATCCAGTTGTGGGCACCACCATATAAAAAAAAAGATGTTGAGACACTAGAAAGAATACAAAGAAGACCAAGGAAGAGGATTAGAGGCTAAAACATATGAAGAACAGTTGCAGTAATTGGGTACATCTAATCTAATAAAAAGAATTAGGGATAAAATGATAGCAGTATTCCAATACTTGAGAAGTTGTCACAAGAAGAGGGGGCTCAACCTATTCTCCAAAGCACCAGAAGGCAAGACAAGGAGTAACAGAGGGAAACTTATCAATGAGAGATCTAACTTAGAATTAAGGAGAAATTTCCAGACAGAATAGTTAATCAGTGGAACGGGTTGCCCCCAGAAGTTGTGGTTGCTCCATCACTGGAGGTTTTTAAGAAGAGATTGGACAACAATTTGTCTGAAATGGTGTAGGGCCATGATGGCGAACCTATGGCACGGGTGCCACAGGTGGCACATGGAGCCATATTGGTGGGCCCGCAAGCTCAGCTCTGGCACTCATGCGTGCGCCAGCCAGCTGATTATCGGGTCTTCTAGGCCCATCAGAAGTCAGAAAACACACTGTTTCCGGCTTCTGGAGGGGGAGGCATTTTTGCCTTCCCCAGGCTCCTAGAAAGGCTCTGGAGCCTGAGGAGAGCAAAAAAACGGGCCTACCGGGCCCACTGTGCCATCATGTGCCAAAAGCGGGGGGAACACGGGGCGGGGCACATAGAATTATGGATATGGGCACGAGTGTGTGTGGCCCCACCGCACTCCCCCCACTTTTGGCACGTGATGGCAAAAAGGTTAGCCATCACTGGTATAGGGTCTTCCGCTTGAGCAGAGGTTTCAGTGTGAAAATAGAAACCATATATAGACTACTAAATGAGAAGCAATTGAAGTTGCATTAAGCTATTTTTCTCTTGTAACAGTTTCAAAGACTCCCTTGTCAAAAATGACCTAGAAGTAATCTGACCTGGAGGTTACAGTTGATTATAAAACCCCAGAGCAAAACATTACACTTTCTTGCAATTAAGACAGAGAAATGTTAAAATTGAATTTTAGCCAACTTGAAAGGTATCTAGAAAGCAGGTTAGAAACACAAGGATGTTTATAAGCACCATTATTATTTTTTTTAAAAAAAAACTAACCACAAGCAAGGCTGATTGATTGTAGGAGCTGCTTATTTTCTTCTTAGATGTCAGTTTCAGAATAACTCTAGTCAGAGACATTCTTAATTACTGTTTTGGCATTTAAAAGCAGCTGAACCATGGCAAAGACATTAAAGCTTAACAACAAAGAAACCAAAGTATATTAAGTATTGTTCACATTGACTAGCAGCAGCTCCCTAGAGCTTAGAGAAATATGGAAATTGAGCATTTTACATTGAAAACATGCACAAATAAAATGGGAATGAGATTTCTAACACTGAGGATTTTTTGTAAGCCACCTAAAGTCACAAGAAAAGGTACCATCCAAATAATATATATGGTTTATTGGAAAGGGTCCTGAAAGCTTAAACCTTTTTAATAAGATTTGTTATTCTGAAAGGATGCCATTAGATTTTTTTTTTGGCCGTCATAGATTAACATGGCTTTCCTCTTACAAATTCTTTATTTAGATGCAACTTATATGTAATTCCATTCTCAGAGCCTGAGCAGCTGAGGGCCACTCGTAATATTTCTGAAAGTCCTGGGAACCACAAAGTAGAAAAGGACCCCTCAGTGCCTATAAAGACAATTCTTTCTAGGGGTAGAATGTGGATTTTTATTTTTCCACTGTGATATGGAAGTTTTAAAACTTAAAATGCACAATTTAAAACATTATAGTAACATCGCATAGTTTTCACCTCAATTACTGGGAAACAAGTTTCTCCTTTGTTGTTTGATGGGTGCCTAAGACCTGCAAAAAGTAGCTGAGGGCTGCATGTTGGTACTACAGGTTGCCCACGCAAGTTTTTAAGTCATGTGGTTCTCTAGTTAGCTTGTTGCTCTCCTAATAACTTGAGAACACATTTTGACATATATTTCTAATTTCTTAAGAAGTGACCAAGTCATGTTGGTTTCTTCAGCCACCTCTTCTGGCAGGAGAAACCAAAATGTTCAGGATTATTCAACATTAAGACAGAATTTTTAAGTAATATCCAAACTTAACTAATATAAAGAATCAGAGAATTAGAAAAGGCCATGAAGTCTAAACTCCTGATCTAGCCAGCCCCTATTTCACCCGTGAAACAAGTAGAGAGGAACCAACCACTAAATTTACACAAACACCCACAAATTCTATTCTCAAACTGTTTCTAGTGTTGCAAATTTGTTGCACTGTTGCACTATCAGTTCATACATGATTTAATAACTGCCCTTAGGCGGGTTTTTTTGTGAGATCTAAATGATGATTCTGGGTTCCAGTGAAGCAGAAATAATGTCCTTTGTCAACTCCTATTATAGGAGTTTGTGTTTCATTTGTTGGCCTAATACATACTTTCATTAGCATAACTGCACACATTTTTGTGGCACTCCATAGCATAATTCATACTTTTTTCAAACAGCTTCCATGTCCATTTTTCTTGCAGCCAAGGAATGTGGGATGACAGAACTCCATCTTTATGTGCCACCAATATTTGTGATTCCATTTTTTGTTGTACTCCAGGAGGTCACAATCCATAGTTGAACAACCTCTTAAAAGCTCCTACACGAAGTGTAGCAGCTTTTTCAGTATGATACTTTTTCTTCATGTGTGCTTTCCATTGTATTTGTGATAAAGATATGACAGTTTCTTTTTTTAGGCTGGAAGGCAAACTTCCTCCAAGAATTGTCACAACTGCTGACCCATATCCAAAGTATCGCTATCTGTCCAGTGCCGTTATCCACCTGGAAAGAAAACTTGTTAGGAACTCGCTACGGGCAATCAGCCACTGTTACAGTGTCTTTCTTACAATTAGCAATTATTCAGGGGATGATGTTTTCACTCCATAAAGTTGATTTTTTTTCTAGTCCGTCATCTCTCTTGCTGCTTCTTCCTGCTTGAACTTCAGCTGAGGGCCACCAAAGCTGTTAGCTCCATCTGTTCATTTGTTTAGAAAGGGTTAAATATAGGTTTCATCAGACTTAATGCTGAATTCTTTTCAAAGATGAGGTTCCTGCCAGAAGACCAATCATGCTGGACTAATTCAAAGGACTTCTAATCCAGACTTTTATTCCTGTAGAGACCCCAAGGAACCCAGGCAGGAGATGAGTTCAACAGAAGTCTTGTGCTTGAGTTCCCCATACCTTTCTAAAGAAGCTTAAACTGCTGAAGTTGAGGATAACCACTTATGGCTAGTAGCCATTGACTTCCAAACCTTATGTATACTAAGGGAAAGCATTTGACCTAATTGCTTAGTATTATTTTGATTTATAATTCACTTTCAACTGAATAGCTGAATGTATTTGTGTTAATATAAAATGAAAAAGAAATGACATTGTAATAGGTGCATCCTACATACCACCCAACCCAACAGAGGAAATAGGTGAATTTTTTGCTAATCAGTTAGATTAGGTGTGCAGGAAGTAGTACGCTGCAATAGTAATGGAGGACTTTATCTACCTTGATATCAATTGGGAGACAAACTCTGCACCTCATGGGAGATCAAATAGGTTCCTGATGACCCAGGAAACAACTTTATCGCCTAAAAGACAAAACTGTTACTAGAAGCTAACACAGGTTTGTTGAAAATAAATCATGCCAAACAAATTATATTTTATTCTTTGACAAAGTGACTAAATTAATGGACCAGCGAAATGTGAACATAGCATAATTGGATTTCAAAAATGTACTTAACAAAGTAGACCACGACCCAAAACTGCTTCTTGGTAAGATAGAAAAATGTGGGGGAGAAAGGGAGAACTCATCAGATTTACAGATGACACTAAACTAGGAGAAATAGCACTTTAGAAGATAGGCTCAAGATTCAGAAAGATCTTTACAGATTTTAAGACAGACTAGGCCCTATCCAACAAGATGCCATTCAGTGGCAAGAACAGTAAGGTTTTACATGAAAAACCAAATGCACAGATAGATACCTGGTTTGACAGCAGTAACTGTGAGAGGGATCTCACAATTTCTAATGGACAACCACTAAAGTACAGGTAGTCTTTGACGTATGACCACGATTGATCCTGAAATTTCTGTTGCTCAGCAATGTATTTGTTAAATGAATTTTGCCCCATTTTACAACCATTCTTGCCACTGTTGTTAAATGAATTGCTGAAGTTGTTAAATTAGTAACGTGGCTGTTAAGTGAATCTGGTTTCCTCATTGACTTTGCTTGTCAGAAGTTCACAAAAGTTGATCACATGATCCTGGGACACGGCAACCATCATAAATATGAGTCAGTTGGCAAGTGTTTGAATCTTGATCACATGATTATGGATGCTGCAATGGTTGTAAGTGTGAAAAATGATCCTAAGTCAGGGGTGGGCAATTGTGGTTCTTTTACAACCTGTGGAGCTGTCTCAGGAATTCTGGGAGTTGAAGTCCACAGGTTGTAAAAGAACCACAATTGCCCACTCCTGTCCTAAGTCATTTTTTTTCAGTGCTGCTGTAACTTTGAACAATCACTAAATGAACTGTTACAAGATAAGGACTACCTGTATTAGCCAGCAGTGTGCTGCAGCTGTCAAAAAACCCAGTGCAGTCCTAGGCTGCATTAACAGAGGAAAACTATTAAGATTACCTGAAGTATTAGTGCTGCTATGTACTGCTTTAGTAAGACCACACTTTGAATACTGCATCCAACTTTTGTCACCATGGTAGAAAAAAAAGGTATTAAGTGAGAAGAGGAGCAACAAAAGTGATTAGAGGGCTGGAGGCTAAAATATATGGTGAACAGTTGCAGGAACTGGGAATGTCTAATGAGGAAAAGGAGTGGGGGTGACAGCAATTTTCCAATATTTGAGGTCCCTCACAAAGAAGAGGGGAATGACCTATTCTCCAAAGCACCTGAAGGCAAGAGAAGAAATAACAGATGGAAACTTACTCAAGAGAGATCCAACCTAAAACTAAGAAGAAATTTCCAGAGAATGAAATCACTAATCAGTGGAACATAATATTGCCTTCAGAAATTGTTCACTGGAAGTTTTTAAGAAGAGGTTGGACAGCCATTTGTCTGAAATGGTATAGGGTCTTCTACTTGATCAGGGAGTTGGACTAGAAGATTTCCAGGATTCCTTCCAACTCTGTTATTCTGTTATTCATGATCTGAAGAAATCAAAGACTGTATGATTAATTGGATGCAGAATTTGACTACAGTAATAGAGATACATACAACAGTAGAAATTTCCAGAAAAGATGTTGACATATTATTGCAGTTTTTATTGTTAAAATGAATAATGGCTTTCCTAGTTTTGAAATGTAATGAATAGATTGGATTGTTTTTGTGTCTTTTATCATATGTAGTCCCAATGGTATAAAACTAAACAATTCTGGAAAATTACCCATAGTAGAATGGAACAGAACTTGAGTGTTGTAATTAAAAAGAAATGTTAACATAGATTTTAATTCTAACTTGAAACTATTATTGGACTATAATTTGTAACTATATTTGTACCACATCCATGATTGCAGTGGCAAATGGGTTATATATAGAGTTTATATTTTTAATTTTAGTCCTTGAGTATTGTATTGATGTAGTTCATAGTTTTAAATGAGATGTTTTATATATAGGTAGTCCTCGACTTACAACAATTCATTTAGTGATCGTTCACAGTTACAATGGCACAGAAAAAGTGACTTATGACTGTTTTTCACAGCTACAACATTTGTAGCATCTCCATGATCATGTGATCAAATTTCAGATGCTTGGCAACTGGTTCATCCTTATGACCATTGCTGAATGCCGGGGTCATGTGATTACTTTTTACAACCTTCTGACAAGCAAAGTCAAAGGGGATGGGGAAGCCAGATTCACTTAACAACCAGATTACTAATTTATCAACTTCAGTGATTCACTTAACAACTGTGGCACGAAATGTCATAAAATGGGGCAGAACCCGCTTAACAAATTCTCACTTAACAACATAAATTTTGGGTTCAATTGTGATTGTAAATTAAGAATTACCTGTAGAGAGAAGATGACTCTCAGGCTCAATAGGGCAGGAGAAAAGAGCAGGGATCTTAGAGCAGATAGTGGGACTTGGAGGCAATGCTTCCAGCAACAGACAAGTCATGTTAGTGTTTTTAAAAACCTATCAATAAAGAAGCTTAAAAGGAACAGAAATTGAATTATTGCTACTGGCAGTAAATCTTATTTCCTAGTTGGCTAGTCCTTTAAGGAAGTTGGAGAAATTCTAATTGTCTTCTAATGCCGATTAGAAAAATATTTGTTCTATATAGTTCATAAGTTTACAGGTCTGCTTTTCTTTTGAATGCACCTATTTCACTGAGTAATATCAATAAGAGTTTTTTAATATCAATCCAGTATTCAGTATTTTTTAATCCCGATTCTGATGAGTGTAAATACTAACATGAAAAGATAGTTCTCGTCCGAATAATTTACCAAGTACTGTCCTTTCATTTTTCCACAGGACTAAATAGCAACTTCTATTTTGTTTTATTTAAGATTTTTTTTCTGACCTAAGTTTACCTTCAGGGTTGGATAATGATAATTAACTTACTGAAAATAAATAAAGGCAAGCAAAACAAATAACAATTTAAAATACTTATAATTCACTGTCATGGTAAGAAAAGGTAAAGGAGTCCTTGCAGATTTTATTCCGATAGTCATTGCCAACTATAGGGGGTGGAGCTCATCTCTGTTTCAAGGCCATTGACCCGTGGTCAAGTGACTAGCATAATGTCACAGAGTACTGTGACCTTCTCATAGAAATGGTATCTATTTATCTACTTGCATTTACATACTATTGAATTGCTAAGTTGGCAGGAGCCGGGGTGAGGACAGGAACTCACTCCATTATATAGCGCTCAGGTTTCAAACTGGGCTGCTGGCTTTCCAGCCCAGCTTCTTAACCTTTGAGCCACCATGCCACCCCACTAATAATGATACCTGTGTTAATTCAGATATCTAAAAGACGATGATGCAAAAATGTGTTGTCTTGGAAATTACTAATATAAATGTTCATATTCTCTTATGCAGCACTAAATATCTACTCCATCTCCTCAACAAATACATCTACCACCTCAAACATTTTAAAAACATTAATCCCTACACATAACAGCAATTTATCAGGAAACATTTCAAAAAAAGTTGCAAGTCCTGTTACTCTTTCCTTTATAACTACACCAACACCCATTGAAAAGGATACAGACTCATTGTCTACACCTAATGACACATCAAGTACATCAGCGATGACTGTATCAACAACTAATTTGTTATCAAAACCAAGCACTGAATTAAAAAGCACAGAACAAGTGCCATCCTCGGTGATGCCAGTACATAGCTCAGCAACAACCAACATTTCCCCTGCAGGAACTGTAGCTACCACTTCAGGTATTATGAGTGTATCACCCATCAGCACCAGTTCATTTGCTCCTGAGGATTACACCAGCTCTTGGGTTACTCAGTTATCAAGTACTGAAGTGTCCACAGTACCTGTGACCTCCAAGAAACACCCTGTTGAAGGAATCACATCTGGAGTCACTACTAAGCCACTCATCTCATCAAGCTCTGTGGGAAAGTCTACATATTCACAAGGGACTTCAGCAAGTAAAGCAACTGTTGAGACCACTCCTATTGGCAGTGCCACACTCTCCTCAGAAGTAACCATACAAGAGGTTCAGCGGGCTTTGAGTTCAGGTGAGCCAATATAGTTAACTATATTGTCTTCTTTTCTTTTTATTTAAAAGATACATGTATGTGTCAAGTACCAATGAAATGGAGAGCACCAAATATGGAAGTTGAGCATTTTTCTTCAACTTTGGCAAGAAAATAAGAAGACATTAACATTTTTCAGAACTCCAGAAAGGAAATCATTCACTACCTGCTTTCTGAAATTCCTTTTCTTCCTATCTGAGCTAAATCAGAATCTAGAAAGGCATTTAGCAACCAATTAATATGAATTTGAAATCTTGCCACAGTGAAGTCATTTCATGGCTTAAGGCAAGGAGCTGTTTTCTTGGCTTCATTCTGCCATTTTTAGTAGGTGGATAACAATATTGATCTTTGGGAGCAGCTTTTACTAAATTGTGTTTGTGCAATTTGCGATGATTGTACTACATTATTGAAGTAGTAACTCCCCATCTGGCATTTCTGAAGAATGTGAGACAATAAGAAAGTATGCAAAGAATATATTTACAGTATGTTGATGTAAAGAGTTGTAGATTACACATTTTTTCAGATACATTTTGTTTCACTGTACACCTAAAAACTAGTTTTGCATTGCTAAATTTCTTACTCCAGAACACATTGTGCAAATATATTGTATTGATATGAATTCAAAGAATACCTTGAAATGATAACTAGTCATCCAACCAATTTATGCATTCTTTTTTCCTATGCAGGAAGCATTGCAGGTATTACTATAGCGGTAATTGCTGTGGTTCTATTGGTATTTGGCATAGCTGCAATTATAAAAATCAGGTAAGATTTGGCAAACTCTTATTCAGAAGAGAAGCAATCATTTGTTTGGAAGATTGAGACGGTTTTTAGAACTGAAAGTGGGTGCCCTACCATGTCATATACCATTGCTGATTTTCTCTCATTCTATATACAGTATAAATAACAACATTGTATATTGCCACAGTATTAACTGTTTCTTGCATGAAATCCTTCATTGTTCTGCATTTACATTGTTCCCTCACTGTACCTCCCAATGGTTTTTAGCTTTCCCCTTCTCTCTCTCTCTCTCATTTCCTGCACCATTACTATTTTGAAGCTATACCTGTGTTGTCTGCTTATCCGCAGGCTTTTACACACCTTCTTGTCTTTCTCCTGTTGCACTCCTTCTGGCTCTATTCTGTTATCTCTTGCTACCTACAATATTTTTCTACAACCAAAATTATGATATTGTGATGATCTTCCCTGCAGAACCATAAAAGTTTCTGCCTTCCCATCTCTTCCTTCCTTCCTTCCTTCCTTCCTTCCTTCCTTCCTTCCTTCCTTCCTTCCTTCCTTCCTTCCTTCCTTCCTTCCTTCCTTCTTTCTCTCTCTCTCTCTCTCTCTCTTTCCTTCTTTCTCCCTTTCTCCTTTTCTTCTTCCTATTTAAATATCTATCTTCTTCTCTGTACAAACACAAACTTTCCACCTGAAACAAAATACTGCTCTTGATAGGGAGATTGACAAGGGAAGCAGTGGTTAATGCTCCCCCCCCCAAATACCATAATCACAATCTTAATCCTTCAACTTTTGTTTTTTCCTCTCAACTACCATAGTTGATTATATTTATTATATGGATTTTGGTCTGTCATTCTTTTCCGGGAAGCTAAAGAGTAACTGTTGTTGCTGCTGCTAAGCAAGGTAGAATTCTATATTGCTGATGGTTTTCCTGAACTTATTCCTAAAATTGACAGAATGATAACTTCATGATTGAAATACGTACTGAACTAAGATGAGGGGTATTCCTATTAACAATGCTGATTCTCCAAACAAATTTGAAGAATAACCTGGAAGTTGAATGACTCAAGGACAGTTGGACAGAGGGATTTATTTTCCAGAAGTATGTGTAATAGCAGGAAAAAGGCTGAATAACAGAATTGGAAGGGACATTGTAGGCCTTCTAGTCCAATCCCCTGCTCATGCAGGAACTCCTATATCATTTCATACAAATAGTTGTCCAATCTCTTCTTAAAAATCTCCAAAGTAGGGGCATCCATGACTATTTTTTACCATTTTCTTGCTTATTTTGACTTGCGTTCCTCATCTGCATTTTACTGTATTATTTTATATTGATAGATTGGAGTGTTTTTCCTTTAGCGTAAAGAGAAATTCAAATAATGAGTTAAGCAGTTTGGCTTTCTCCTTGCTTCTTATCACCTCCTTGCCATTTTCTCCCATTAATGCAACAATCATTTCCTTGACTTTTTTTCTGGGTTTTTTTTTTTACATGTTGAAAGAAGCTTCTTTGTTATTTTTGACTTTTGTTGCAACCCGTAGTTCATTTGAACCTTAGCTCTCCTGACTTCATCTTTGTAGGTTCAGGCTATGTGCTAATATTCTACCTTAGTTATGTGCCCCTCTATTCACTTTTCATACCTGTCCTTTTTGTCTTCCATTTTTTAGAGAGGTGGTGTTTTTTTGTTTTGTTTTGTTTTGTTTTGTGCAGCCATGCTGGTTTCTTTTGAGATCTCTTATTTTTCTTCATCATTGGAATTGTGCTAGATCGCGTTTTTATAATCTCACTTTTCAAATTTTCTCAAGTTCCTTGGGTTGTTTTCCCTTTGAGGATTCTTATCCATGGAATCCTTTGTTCTATTGCTTGCATAATGTTGAATTCCAGTATTGCATGGTCACTACCTACCCACCTCCAAGGTTTCTGTAACTTCAACACCTTCTACCATTTCATCTCTATTAGTGAAAATTAAGTTCAGTATGGCTGACCTTTTAGTTCCCTCCTCTACCTTTTGGGAGACGGGTTTTCTGCTCAGTTTGTCAAGAATCTATTTGATTTTCTACTAGCTACAACAGTTTGTTTCCCAATTGATATCAGGGTAGGTAAAGTCCTCCCTTACTATCATGATGTGCTTCCTACATATCTTAGTTAATTTATTAGCAAAAAGTTCATCTATTTCCTCTGTTAGGTTGGGTGGCCTACCTACAGAAAACACCTACAGCGATATCATTCTTTTTTTTCTTTTATATTGATCCAAATGCATTCAAGATGCTTTCTTCTGCTGTATTTCTGTAGAGATTTAGTTATTTCTTTTCTATAATGCAACTCCACCTCCTCCTTTATTAGGGCTTGGTTTTTTAAATAATTTAAATCCATTTAGCTGTATATTCCATTTATGTGTTTCATCACACCAAGTTTCCATATTAGCAACAATATCATATCTGCCCTCATGTACTTGGATGTTGATTAATTTCTATTTTACTCTGCATATGATAATGAGAAACATCTGTGATGAAGGTACAGTGAAAAGATGGCTAACTAGAGTAAGATACTGTTTCTGTTTCATTCATAGGCATACTTCATATGGCAGACTTTTTGATGATCATGATTATGGATCCTGGGGAAACTACAACAATCCACTGTATGATGATTCCTAATCTAAGAATAGCAGTCATACCTAAGATGTTCTTGTGTCATGATGCACCTAATTCATCAAAAGCACTATGTTCCTGTATCTTTTGACACACAGTTCTATATTTTATTCCTTTTGCTGTTTTTTTCCATTGAATCTTTGGAATTTAATAGAAGCCAAACTCTATAATGTGAATCCGATTCAAGTGATGCTTATAATAAATAACTCAACTCTTATTTAATAAGTTGGTACAGTTTCTGGAAAAAGATGAAGTTATATGGAATACTCTGAAGTTTTAACAACTTATGGCAAGTGAACTTTTAGTGGCAGATTTGGCATGAAGAAACAGTATGGCCTTTTTAGCTGTCCATTAGCATACATGTAAGATAAAAATTGCTCAAAATATTAATACCAACTCTTGTTCTTGTTTATTTGCTTCACCAGGCAGTTTTTGTAAGAAGAGTGTTCTTATTAACGTTCAGTTGAATATTGTACTATCTTAAATTTCATTGAGTTTTTGTTAACTGCTTTGTTAAGTAGTTGCTATAAATGGCAGTACCGTGTCAATTGCTTCCCTCTTCTGTCATACCAATTCAACAAACCTTGCGTGCTCTTTAACAGAGCCAACAGTACACTGATAACACACAAATATATTTAAGGAATGAAATTAATAATTCTCCCCCACCAAAAAACCCCAAACTAGTAGATTTGATATGTAAAGAATGAGATTATTTCCAAAAAATAAAATATTACCTCTTTGATTTGTACCAAGTATTAACTATTCCATATTTTCTGGATTCAGTATTAATATGCTAATATCCAGGCCACTATTGACCTTGATTTAGTTCAACACTTCCATCACAATTCCTCAGCTGAATGAAGAAGTCGCTAGGGAGTTGGGCGGCATAGAAATGCGACTAATAAATAAATAAGAAAGAAAAATAGATGTCAGTATTGGAATATCAATGATGCTGCACTCTTTAAATTAAATTTCCCAGCAGTTTCTTGCTAATGAATTGGGGTGGGGGGGGGTGGGGGGGGGAAATTACAGACAAGTGGAATCTCTCAAATGTTTTCTTAACTTCTCTAAACACAAACACCTGAAAAAGGATTGGACAAACAGACTCCACAATTTTGTTAGTCACAAGTATATTTCAAGTTGCATCTGAAAACCCTCCAAACAAGTAGCATCCTTAAAATCCAGATACCATAGTATAAGAATAATGTACAGGTAAATTTTCAACAGCTAAGAGCCTCTTTAAATCTCATCTGCAACTATAGAAGACTGCCCATGCATGTTTGAAGAGAAATTGAACAGGAAGGAGAATCTGCTGTAAGATTTGGTTTTAATGTTGAAAATGGGTTTAAAAACACAAGGCCCAAAATAAAACCTAGGAAATTGGAAGAGAATAATAAACTCTGAGTAGTGAAATTGGGTTCGGACAGCAGATTTTCTACCTTTGCTTGTATAGTTCAGAGGATAATAGCAACAACTGTATTTTAAAAGTAGTGAAAGAAAGACTGCTACCATTTTCCAACAACCTCCATTTTCCAAAGAATTCTACATTTTCTGCTCAATCCCACTATTATGTCCTATCAATAGGATCATAAAAATGAAAAAAAATATGTCCAGTCCACGAAAAAGCTATACTAAATATTCTGTACATTCAGTGGTGGGAATCTGCCGGTTTGCACCGGTTCAGGAGAACCATTCATTAACTTTCTGAATAATTCGGCGAACCGGTTGTTGGAAGAAATCTCATTCCAACAGCCACTTTACAGGGCTAATCCTGTCAGGAAGGCAGGAAGGAAACATTCTGATGTGCCTATGTGTTGTTTCTAGCCTAATCCTGTTTATTTTTTAAGTGTTTTCAGAAACTGCCTTTCCAGTTAAGCCTTGTTACATTGTAACAGCTATTAATGATTCTTGCCAGTCCGCCCAGACTAGCCAGAACCGCTTCTCTGGAGTTTTTGTTCGTTTGTTTTTTGTTTGCTGGTATTTTTATTGGGGGGCTTGACTTTTTAAAAAGCTTTTTACACTGCTTGGGGTGTACTTCCAAGAGGCAGAATGCAAGCTTAGCACTCTGTCTATTTTTTTTACTGCCTTTCTGGGGACATGCAATCTTTCCTTAAATCTGAATTATTTCCTTAGGATATCTTGTGAGGTTAGTGAGACCAGCTGGTATCTTTAAGTGGTGCAAATGGATCTAATGATTGGTTCTCCTGGGTGGGAAATTGTGCTTTGTCAGCACAGGAGTCTCTTGTCTATGAGGATTCTTCAGTCATCCAGGTCATGGCTGTCCCAAAGGTGCTTTTTTCAAGGCAAAGCACCCCTCAATGTGAGTGACGTCAAGTTGGCCACACCGACCCAGTCACATGACCACCCAGCCGGTCATTAGGGCAGAGAACCAGTTGTTAAATTATTTGAATTGCACCACTGTGTAGATTCAATAGTTGTCATTTTTCTTTCATGTGACAAAGTTCTACAATGGTCACCCCTCACTTGATAGCCTGAAATGCATTGGGCTATAGTGTGCAGTGATTTATGCTGTCAAGTACTTAGGAAAGTTATAGGCCAATTTGAGAAAAGCAACTCTAAAATGAATCAGAATCATAGCAGCCTGGAAGGGATCTTGGAGGTTTTTAGTCCAGCCCATTATACAAGGCAGGAGTCCTTTAACCATCCAGACAAATAGATGTCCAATTGAATGAATGAATGAAATCTAGCTTTGTGCAGTTGGATTCCAAATTTTGTTTATTCCTTTCTAGGCATTTTTTTGGTTCAGATCTTTGGTATAAATTGGAAGCTCCATTGATACATTCATTTTCCATCTAATTATATAATCAGTTTTAAAACAACCAATTTAGATAGTGATCATTCCCCTCTCTAATAAGTATGAGTCACATTTTAATCAGATAATAAATACTTCTTGATAAACAGTTTGTCCACATCTCATAACCTACATCTGCAGTACATTTGCAGTGACATCTATGAATGTCAAATTTTAAAACTTTAATTATGAAATGAATCAGATGAAATCATTACAAGGTTTTCCCTTCAAGATTTTAATCTGTTTACATTATCCATTGCTTTAGATAATAGCCACTACTATTTTCTTTTGCCAATTTATATGCTACCAGTTTGAATAAATAAAAATGGTTTGATTGTGAATTTCTATGATTTTTTTTCTCCTATTTTTCAACATATCTGTTTTTTATATAATAATAAGGTTAGAAATATGAACAATTTTGGGATAATTTAAGATGTTTTTGTGTCTTTCCATGCTCTAATTATTACTTAATATAATGTAATATACATAATATTTGAGATATAGTTATTTAAGCAGCATAACAATATTCTAAAATTGACATTTTCTCAGCATTCATAATGTTTACTTTTTATCACCATGCTCTGTTTAATGTTTCACAAATCATTTGGTTGCATGACATTCTATGTACATGCTTTGTACTGTTATCTAAAATGTCAGCTGTCCTCAATTTTGTCATTATTCAGAGTAAGTTTTTAAAGACTGCTATTTCCTACTATTTTACCATTAAAGTTGATTAAATAAAATACAATGTACATGTGCAGATTTATGTTGGTATTAGACATGATGGCTGATTTGTTTGATCTTGGCATAAAAATGGAAGGTTGAATGTAGTGACATCAGGGTGGACCCTATTTAATTTAAATTACAATTGTTTAAATCATATGGGTCATCAGGGGTACATACTACTTACTAGAGAATACATCCATACTGAAGATAAAAACTATTTGCCTTTTAGTGCTATACTGATTTCATTGCTACCCGAATAGGATCGATGCTGGTCTCCTTTCATATGTTCACAAAGGAGAGTGTTCAGCTAGCTAGTTGATCCAATTAAACATTGCTCTGACTTTTCTGTGATATCAGAGTTCAGTCATGTTTGCCAAGTATACCTGATGTTTTAACTTCCTGTTAAATCAGTTCTGATTTAACCATGCAGGTATGGGGAGTATACTCAGTTATGACCATAAATGAGCCCAGAATTATGGTGGTAAGCCTTTTCGATCATATGTCAAGGCATCATGGGTCAACCCAATTTTTTAAAGATTATTTTTTTGCGGGTGGTGATTCAGTGAACACCACAGACATTAAGCAATCACCGTTTTTTGTCTGAAAACTGAAGTAAACATTAGAAACCCACAAAAACCACTGTAAAGGTGAGTCACTCGCCAAGTACCTAAAATGTAACATATGACTGTCGGGGGTGGGGGTGAGGGGTACAGCTGTAACTTTGAAAACTGGTTGCAAATAGCTCTGGGGAGGTCCATTGTAACTTTGTATAATCATTAAGGGTCATAAATTGAGGGCTACCTGTACATCGACAGAGACTCCTTTGTACACTGAAAGCCATGTCACTAGGTCCCAAAAACTTTGCAGTGTTTTCACCAAATTAGTTTGAATGGGGGGTAGGGAAATAATGATGAAAGAGTCATCATTAACTATATGTAATTTCTATTGATTTATCTATTTAATTTCTGGTTTTACATCCTCCTTTTCCTTCAAGAACTAAAGGTGGTATATACCATGCTTTTCCTTACAATGTCCCTATGGCAGGGGTGGGTTCTACTTACTTTTACTACCAGTTCACAACAGGAGCATGCGTGTGCGCTTCTGCACATGCACAGATTGTCAATTATGACGCCTGGCCAGGTGGGCAGAGCCTCCCGCTGCTTTTACTACTGGTTCTAAAGAACCGGACATAACCGGGAGCAACCCACCACTGCCCTATGGGGTAGCCTGGCTTGAGAGAGAGCGATTGGTCAAAAATCACTCAGAGATTGAAGATGGACTTTAAACTGGATCTCATGAGAGCCATCGGTTCAAGCAGTACACTGTGTTGGCTGTCAGATGTGTTAAATGTAAATCAGATCAAGTTAATATTTATCTAGACAGCCACTTTAGAGTATGGCGTCTGGCTAGTAGTCCAAGGCCAGAGAATTGTGATTCTTGTGGTATTCAAATGTGACTGGCCTGTTCTGGTGATCCCCATTTCTCTTCTCCTAACCTGTTTTATTTTCTGTAGGAGCCTCTGAGTGCTCCTTTTTGTTATATATGTATGTACACAGAAAGTGCATTTCCTGTGTAAGATTACTGTTTGCTGTAAAAGGTGAAGCGAATAGTATTGTTATTTTATCATTTTCTATGACTGATATAAAGTATTAGTATATCTCTTCTTGGAAAAGCATGGTAAATTGGTTTATATTAAATAGTTGCACTGATGTGCTTTGATAACGTGTTAGGTTGGGTGAATGAGGACACAACAGCCAGATCATGAGTAACAACAGCTCTTTACTTCATGGAAAGAATCCAGCAACTGACCCAGGGAAACAGCTCCCTTTATATATTTTACAGTCCTGGCAATCAGCCAATCAGCTGAGAGCAATTACATTCAAACTTTCCCAACAAAACTATATACATAACAGCATGTATGTACTGTATGTTTCACTTTCTAAGCACCCACTTTTCCTATTAGATCAGTTCACCCCAGGTGATAATAGGGCTGATAGAATTCCAGAGAGAGCTCAGGGTTTGCCCCAAGTGTTCACTGAGGCTGGTCACCACCTCCGATGGGTATGTAGCTGAACATTAATGAGATTGCCCCTCTGCAGCCTCTCTCCTGTGCCATTCACAGGATGTTCTGTTAGTGTTCTAGGAAATGAAGCACATGAACAGAGGCCAGGAGCATGCATAAGTAGATAGGCAATCTTTGCAAAGTTAAAAAATAAACAAGAAAAATATAGAAGAAAGAAAAATTAAAAATTACTGAAAGCAAGAAAAAAAAGGAAAAATATTTAAAGTGACTTCCAATCTTCATTACAGCAGTTATAAATATACGTAATGCCATTTCTCCACTTCATAATTACAAAACATTGTTTCCCACTGCCCCTTTACGATCCTTTTTAATTGGAAAATCCAGAAATCATTTTTATTGATTTTCAGCAAAAAGTTCACAAAGATTTTCCAGTCGTTTATAAAGCTAGTTATAAACTAGTTATTGTTCTTTCTCTTTCTCTGCATATGAGGATCATTCAAGGAAGATAAAAAATAGATCATACCAAGCATACACTGAGTGCACAATTATTGGGCAGGTAAGTAATTTGACCAATATCATTTTTATGCATATTTCCACCTCCAAGCTGTATAAGTGTAAATGCTTAATGGATATAAGCATATCAGATAATGTGTATTGGTGTAATGAAGGCGAGTGCAGCCTAAGAAGATCACCCTACATCAAGATGTGCATAATCATTAGGCAGCTTATTTTCCTCAAGCAAAATGGGCCAAAAAAGAGATTTAACTGATTCAAAATTCAAAGACTGAAGTCAAAAATTGTAAAAAGTTCATTCAGAGGGATGCAGCACTCTTTAAATGGCTAAGATACTGGGGTGTGATCACAGAATCATCAAGACTTTTTTTGCAAATAGTCAATAGGGTCGCAAGAAACATGGGGGGGAGGTGCACGTTAACTGCCAAAGATTTGAGAAGAATTGAACGTGAAGCTATCAGGAACCATTATCCTCCAGTGATGTCATATTGCATACCTGGAGTGCCCAGAAGTACAAGGTGTTCAGTGCTCAGAGACATGGCCAAGGTAAGGAAGATTGAAACCCGACCACCACTGAACAAGATACATAAGTTGAAATGGCAAGACTGGGCCACATCTTGCTGACAACAGATGACAGATTTTTCAAAGGATTTATGGACTGATGAGATGACTCTTGATGGACCAGATGAATGGGCCTGTGACTGGATCAGTAACAGACAAAGAGCTCTACTTTGACTAAGACGCCATCAAGGTGGAGGTGGGATAATGATATTTCCTGGTATTATTAAAGATGAGCTTGTTGGATCTTCTCAGGTTGAAGATGGACTCAAAATCAACTCCCAAACCTACTGCCAGTTTTTAGAAGACACTTTCTTCCAGCAACGGTACAAGAAAAAGTCTGCATCTTTCAAGAAGACTATGATTTTATGCAGGATAATGCTCCATCACAGGCATCAAAGTACTCCACTGAGTGGCTGGTCAGTAAAAGCCTTAAAGATGGAAGAATAATGACATGCCTCTCCCCCCCCCCCCCTTCTTCACTTGACCTAAATTCTATTGAGAACTTGTGGGCCCTTCTTAAACAGGAGACTTATGGTGAAGGAAAACAGTACACCTCTCTGAACAGTGTCTGGGGGCCTGTTGCATAAAAAGTTGATTGTCAACAGATCAAGAAACTGACAGACTCCATGAATGTTATGACTGTTATTGAAAAGAAGGATGGCTATATTGGTCACTGTTTTGTTTTGTTTTTTGAAATGTCAGAAATCTTTATTTGTACATTTTGAGTTGTTTGTTGATTCTCACTTTAACAGGTCAAATAATCAAGTGAGATGGGCAAATGTTCATTTTTCATTTAGTTGCATAAAAATTCTGCACGCTAATAGTTGCCCAATAGTTGTACACACATATTCTCCTAAGAAAGCCAAAACCTCACTTTCTTAAATATTGAGGTTTGAAGTTTATTAACATTTTGACTGACAGAAAGCACTGTAGTTTTTCAATAAAAATTAATCATCCAAAACAGATTTTCCCTAATAATTGAGCACACAGTGTATATAAGAACCCATATCAGGGATAACATCATGTTGATAAGGGTAGCAAAACATTTCTCTGAATTTATTGTGCTGGCAGCTGCAGAGCAGCTGTTTTGGGACAATCTAGTCCTTAAGTAGGGCATGTCAAAATTTTTAACTTTCAATTTCAAAACAGTAGGGGTATTCAAAAGTTGTGACATGTCTTGGGGATTCTAAAGACATTTTGGTTACTAATATAATTTAGATGTGCTTGGTAAATAACTAAATAAATATCATAACTTTTTAATGTTATTTTTAAATATCATCTTTTTGTTTAACATTATTTTGTCTGAGAGTGTTAATAATGCTGGTCTCGTTTCCTGTGAGTGATAACTGATCTGTAATGGCTTCTAAAAAAGGAATAAGACTGGGAACATTCCCTCATATGAGCACTCCTAATTAGACTGGCAGGGACTTGTTGCCATCTGAACTCCCAACACTGCGAGACATTCTCAGATATGGCCTACTGTTAAGAGATCAAAGTAGTGATGATGCTAGAAACTACCCCGCTGCTAGTCTTTCAAGAGACATTTATCCAAAAGTTCTTGAAAAGTGGGAACAAGCGAACAATTCTTTTGTGACCCCTGTTGTAATTCACGAGTTACAATTTAGAACGATATCCAAGAGAACTGGGATCAAGCCAAAAACATATCTCTTGGTAGAGGAAAGCTAGATTCAAAGAGACTGTCACAGTGAAACTTGACAAACTGTTTGACATCCTCAACTACAAGTGTCAAATTGTTCTGGGTGCCAAATTTGGCTGCCCTGCTGGCTGAAAAAAAGTTCATGTTAACTGTACCTATCATAAGGACACAAAGATACCAGTGAAGGAACTTGCTTTCATTAAAGGTCAGAGAGACAAGATTGGTTCTTTTGGATGACACCAGATTGGTGTGATGTGCCTGAGCAGAAACAACTATTCAAAAGGCAAACACATCAAGACGATGACAGAGAAAGGCTTGCTAAATATAAGCAGAGACATATTCCAACATTTCAATACTTACAAATGAAGTAAGTATCTCATAGGATGAAAATGAAAGACAGACAACTGATGAAGATGAAGGGGAATATGATTGAAGTTATAAAGAGGCCTGAGACTAAACATGTTCTCTACGTCAAAAGAAAAGACAGAATACGATAGATTAGAAATAACAAATGTCGTTATGCAGAGTATAAGATACGTGTTGGTCTATGTGCCACTGCTGCCATTACCACAGCTGCCTTCATAGATGCTGGCTTTATCACCGAAGAAAATAGACTTGTAGTTGACCACAATAAAGCCAAAAGAGAAAAAAAGTATGAAATCTCTAGATCAAGAATGTGATGAGCTCTGTAAGAAGGGCAAAATAGAATGCATCTTCTTCGACAGCCGTATTATAACATAATGTATTTATTCAGTAAACATATGGTTAGCCATTTTCTGTTATTTAGACAATATCATGGATATAATAGAGTCAAGAATTGATTCAGTTTAAGAAATCCAGTGGAAGTATATTATCTTTGAGGAATAATCTATTAGACTGGTTTACAAACAGTTGAATGTATTAGTTTATCAGAATTAGATCTATATAAGACAGTTCCATTGGATGTTGATAAAAAAATCTAGTGCCAATTTGGCAATCTCCCAGTGACAGATTCCATCAGAACAGATGCAAGACCAAGAGATAAACAGTGGCCTCTATTACAATGCTCCAAAGTTACATTGATACGTTATGCTTCCTTATGCATTTCAGAGTCCTGTCAATTTTTCATGTAAAACATTTTGGTGCATGGCTGGAACTAAAACTGCAACAGTTATTAGTAAATTCATTTTTTTAATCTTGTAGTAATGATAAATAGGTTAGGCTTTCCAAATGTGAACAGCAATGCAATATCAGCTCAATTACTTATACAATTTATAAGAAGAGTTAGATTAAATAAAGTAAGATAAAGTTACAAGACTAAATGTAAGAGGAAAAAAGAAAAAATGCCATATAATAAATTAGGATAAAATAATACAATATAGTGCTTTATGCAGTAATAAATTCTACATAGTATAATCAAAAATCAAGAATATAGTCAAGAATTAAAGTAGAAAATGTTATTTATTTATTGAGCTGTGACATGAGCATTATGTGGCTGTGCAGCTCAGTGCTGAATCCAGAACTCCCCAATAACAACCTCCTGCCCTTCCTTCAAATTTTATCTGATTTAACCAGAAGAGTAAAACATTCAAAACAAGACCTAATTAAATGAAAACAAAACAGCAAAAGTACAAAACATGGCTCCATAATGACCTTCTTAGATCTTGGGAGAATAACCAGATCTTCAATAGTTTCTTCAATGACTAAAGAAAGGAGCCACGTTAGTCTCTGGTGGGGAAATCATTCCAAAGGCCAGGAATTGCAGCAGAGTAGGTGCAGTATGTCATGAGTCTCTTGGGATAATAACTGACGACAGTGTGCATCGTTCCTGCTAGTCTGTACCAGATAGATAAAAACAACTGGAGATAGATGGTCCCTTAGATAGCCAGGCCTTTCCCTTGATGGACTTTAAAGATGATAACCAGCACCTTGAATTTCACTTGAAAGCCATCTGATAACCAGTGCAGTTTGAAAAACAGCAGGACAATAATAATGTGCAGTATGTGAAGTAGCTGTAGCTTCTGGATGATCTTCAAGGACAGCCCCAAGTACAGTGCATAACAGTAATCCAGTTGTGAGATAATTCAGTTACGAGTTTAAAGGAACTCTTGATCCAGGAAAGGATGCAATTCAGTGGAAGCTGAGAGTTCAAGAGGAACCATAGTTTGTATACAAGTCAGAAATGGAAAAGAACATTTGAATCAGTAATGAAATATTGCTGGATCCAAAAGATTCAAACTATCAGACCCACTCAGTCTTCTCACAATTGAGCCTGAGTCTGTTCTCCTTCATCCAGACCTATATAGGCTCTAGATGCTGGATGAGTATTTCAACCTTCCTGGCCAGCCAAGGACATCCATTGGCAGATGACTTCATCTAGTGATTTCATGTAGATGTTAAATAAAAAAATGTTGAGCGTTGCAAAAGTCCATTAATTAAAAAGCTGTAGGCAAGATCTTTCTTCACCTGTCAATACTAATTGAACCAGCAATGTAGAAAGGAGGAGAATCATTGTAAAATGGTGCCTCCCACCCAAGTTTGCTAGTATCTAAAGCTATCAAGAGATTAAGAAGCACAAGGATGAATGCACTACCACAGACCAACAACATAGCAAATTCTGTATCCATACTAAGTCTTGGTCTGACGTTAATTGAATCGGGTCCAAATAATCCTCGTCTTTTGAAGTTTTCTGGCACTTTAGCCCAATCAACATCTCTACAACTGCTGATTCAGTTCTACAGAGGAATTATTGAGTCTGTCATCTGCACCTCCATAAGTGTCTGGTTTGGCTCTGCAACCAAACAAGACAAACACAGATTTCAACAGGTAATTAGAACTGAAGAAAAAACAATTGCTACCAACCTACCTTCCATTGAGGACCTGTATACTGCACGAGTCAAAAAGAGGGCTGTGAAAATATTTACAGACCTCTCACATCCTGGACATAAATTGTTTCAACAACTATCCTCAAAAAGATGCTATATGGCACTGCACACCAAAACAACTCGACACAAGGACAGTTTTTTCCTGAATGCCATCACTCTGCTTATCAACTAATTCCCACAACACTGTCAAATAATTTACTAAGACTGTGTTACTATTATTCTTCTCTTCCTTACTAGTATCTATCTCTTTCCACTTATTACTATAACCATATTGCTTGTATCTTTCAATTATATTGTTTTTATTTGTTTCCTAGTACGATTTGATAGCTTATTATTTTTATTCTTGATGAATGTATTTTATTCTCCTTATGTACACTGACAGAGTATACACCAAAGACAAATTCCTTGTGAGTCCAGTCACACTTGGCCAATAAAGAATTCTATTCTATTCTATTCTATTCTATTCTATTCTATTCTATTCTATTCTATTCTATTCTATTCTATTCTATTCTATTCTATTCTATTCTATTCTATTCCTTCAGGGCCTTCTGAGTCCAGTGATGGCTTCTCAAAGACAGGGTGCATTAAGCCTCTTTTATGGCCAATAAAATCACCCCTCATCCAAAGCAGCTGACATCACCATTGGTGGTGGGATCAACCTCAGGACACTCCCTGGGCATCATTAACCATCCAGGAGGAGCTGGATCTAACAGACAGGTGGGCAAAACTGGAGAAGCATCTCCACTTTCCGAGAAGTCACAGAATCAAACTCACTTCATATAACAAATAAGACCCTGTCCTGAGCATGTTAACTGAAAGCGAGCAGCTAGAGACTATCTCTGAATAGATCTGAATGTTTTCATCTGCAAAACAGCAAGAATATTTTTCAAAGCAGCCTGGAGATCATCTTATGTCCCATCCCTCATTTTTATCAAGTGCTTTTGGACTACATTAGGAATCTATAAGGAATCAAACCATATTAAATATGACAGATTTCACATGGGCCTTCCAGAATAGTAAGGTCAGAACAAAATCAGTGCCTTCCCAAAAGAGTTCTTACCTGAAAGAGCTCTTAGTAGCCAAGAGCCACAAAGTAGCCAATACAGGTAGTCCTCAACTTACAAAGTTGTTGTAACTTTATTTATAGTTTGTAACTTTGTTACAGTTTGTTTAGTGACCATTTAAACTTACATCATTGAAAAAGTGATTTATGACCATTTTTCACACTTACAACCATCGCAACATTGCCATGGTTATATGATCAAAACTTAGATGCTTGGCAGCTGGCTCATATTTTTGACAGTTGCACTGTCCCAGAGTCATATGATCACTTTTTGCGACCTTCTAACAAGCAGAGTCTATAGGGAAGCCAGATTCATTTAACAATCGTGTAATTAACAGCAGCAGTAATTCACCTAACAACTGTGGCAAGAAAAGTTGTAAAATGGGACAAAACTCACTTAACAAATATCTTGCCTATGAAAAGAAATTTTGGGCTCAATTGTGGTCATAAGTCGAAGACTATTTGTATGTGGGTGTGTCAGAGTTTGCAGCAATCCAACCAGCACACAAGTAAACAATTCAGCAGGATTCATTTATATAAGAAACTTCTGTGAGATATATATGGCTCTGAGCCATCTGGGTCACCAAACAGTCCCCATTGGCTGACCTGTTACCATGTCTACTCCAGTTCATGAATACATCTTATACACTGACAGGTTGACATGTCTGGATTGCAAAAATGTAGAGGGATTCAACTCCTTTTTTGGCATCAAAGGAAATAGAAAATTCTTAACTCTGTCTGCCATACTCTGATTCTCTGGACTTGTAAAGCCCACATATGGCATTGCTTTATATCTATGAGGTAGGGACTCTATTTCTCTATTGTGAAGATTCTAAAGTCTGGGTCAATGTTTTTCAACATGGTTGCTGGGAGTTCTGGGAATTGAAGCCCACACATCTTAAAGTTGTCAAGTTTGAAAACACCAATCTATATTCCTAAGAAGGCCCAAAGTTCAATTTCCATAATAGAAGTTATCTATGAGTCAGTGTTATTGTAATTACAGGTAATCGCCATTTAGCAACCGTCCTGTTTAGCAACTGTTTTCAGTTAAAACAATAATGAAAAAGTAACTTTATGACCAATCTTCACACGTTCAGCTTTTGCAAGTCTGCAAAGCAAAGCAAAGCCCAAATGTTCACTTAGCAACCATTTCACCATTTCACTAATGACCAAGTTGTTAGTTCCAGTTGTGATCACTAAATAAGGACTATCTGTACTTTATAGATTATTTGATTACGAACAGATATTTTCTAACATCCAGCTATCAAGCTTACTAAGTGCATTAGGCACAATTGAATTACAGTTACCCCAAAACAAAAATTGGCCAATATTGACACCAATATTTTTTACAATTACATCATCTCTCATATTAAAGTTTAGAAAGTATTTAAATCTTTAAGGGAACTATCTGGAAAATTAGTATTTAGGCAGCTAAACTGATATTATTCCAGTATTCCTTTAATTTTTGAAAACTGAATATGGCATTTAATTACATTAGATGAGTCTACAGTACAATTGCTAAACTATGATCACCATTAACCACTATTTATTTAATCTTAGTAAGGTTCTCAGATGTTCAGTGAATGAATGTGAATCTGTCTCAGAAATTTCAGACAATAAGGTAAAGGTAAAGATTCCCCTCACACATATGTGCTAGTCGTTCCTGACTCTAGGGGGTGGTGCTCATTTCCCTTTCAAAGCCGAAGAGCCAGCACTGTCTGAAGGCATCACCGTGGTCATGTGGCCAGCATGACTAAATGCTGAAGGCGCACGGAATGCTATTACCTTCCCACCAAAGGTGATCCATAATTTTCTACTTGCATTTTTACATGCTTTCGAACTGCTAGGTTGGCAGAAGTTGGGACAAGTAACGGGAGCTCACCCCATTACACGGCACTAGGGATTCGAATCGCTGAACCGCTGATCTTTCTGATCGACAAGCTCAGTGTCTTATATTATATTCTATAATATGTTCTATAATAAAAAGCAGTCTGTAAGGCTTTCCTGCTTGTATCCCAAATATCTTCACATTAACTAGCTACCATACGATGGAATCAATACATCCTACATATAGTACTCAATACTGCATACTCAGTCCCACTGAGTTATTGGGATCTACCCCTAAATAACTAGAGATATTTTAGTAGTTGGAAAATCTCCACTAGCTGTTTTTGAAGGGCATGGCTTCATGAAACGGCCTTTATCTGATCTCCAGCTGCCATGGTAGCAGCCTAAATTCATCTTTAGCTGATTTAGTTTTAACATAGTGCTTCCATTTTCCTCCTGATAAAAATCTTATTGTAGAATAATTTGTAGCTATGTCTTGATAATAAAGCACTTGGAGATTGGCTTCTATCAGCTCCTCATGGCAGATTGGGATGTTCTTCAGTTTCCTTTCCAATCCAAGTGATGGAAAGACTGGTAGATCTGTCCATCAGTCTTCTGGAAGACTCATACATTTCTACACCCCAGTTAGTCTAGCTGATGTGTGGATGGGATGAAGGAGAGGCTATGATAATGTCAGAAAGAACCCCTCAATACATCCCAAAAGTTCCTTCATCCCACACCCTCTTCTACCACCTAACAACCTGTCACCTGAGCTATTTTTGGGCACAGGTCTGGTCTTCCATGTTGTATAAGGAAAGTTCCCTCCCATTTACTCATCTTCAGAAATACCCCAAATGATAGATTACCAATGAAGAGCATCTCCACAGTAGTAACATATGATGTAGGTAACTTTAAAAATAGCAATTGCTTTCCTGTCTATAACTAGAGGGGATAGAAAGCCAGGGGATGGATAGATAACCGCCATCTTTAAATTCACATCATAATACGGGAAGAGAACTATTGTGAACTTTGTTAATGAAGCAACAGAGTAGGCAACAGTGTAGCACAAATTACGCTGCTATATTATCCCGTTGACTCAAGCCTTGGAGGAATGCACATTAATGTAGTTATGAGGAACACTCTGTGTATAGGATTTCAGTCTTCACTATAAGTTTGTCGTTCATAATTAAACTATTTCATACTATTTCACCAAATGGTTTGAATTGGAAGTGGAGAACTTCTCTTCTTTTATCAGCCACTACCCCAAAGATTTTTTTCTTTAAAGTCACCGGGGGCTGCATGCATTGAATATAGTGCTATGGAACTATCTTTCCATAGTTATAAAGATGGAATTACAAAAATGGAATCTAGATCAGTGTTTGTTAACCTCAGCAATTTTAAGATGTGCGGACTTCAGTTTCCAGAATTGGCTTCAACCTCAGAATTGGCATCTTAACATTGAGGTTAACAAACACTGACCCAGATCTCTGTTATAAAGTTCCACCTATAGTTTCAGGATTTTCATCAGGCTGGAGGGGATACAGCTGGTTCTTGAACTATGCAAACTGGCTGTCAGCCAGCTGAAAAGGATACTTTACAACCTCTCCTCAGGGGTTGATGGGGACAGCTGGCTTTCATTTTTGAAGACTTGCTCTCTCTTCCCCCAGTTTGCCTTCCAACAGGAGCCCCTCATGATAGGCTGCTATTGAGAATGATTGAAATTAATTCCAAATTCTAAAACACATCCATACCTTTGGAGGATATAAATGACACAAACAGTTGAAGGGGAGCAAACCTAATTCTAAAAATTAAGAAAGAGGTCTGCCATTTTATATGACATCTGCATTGCTTCTTTGCTTGGACCAACAAAAATACTACCTTTTCCATAAATTCTGGATAATCCTCTGAATTCTACACCTTTCTTATTGCTATTCTGTTGTTTTTTTTAAATTGTGTTTATTTGTATAACAAAAGCAAAGTTTCAAAAGTGGCTCTATTCCATTTTCTTCCCAAACAGACGAAACATACATCTTTCTACAATTCAGTAGTACCCTTAAATATAGAAATAAAAAAAAATTGCTAGGTATATAGTATGAATACATACACATTCATTCCTAGAGAAATTGATTTCAACAAAAAAGCAACTAAAAATAGTAGATAGATAGGCTGGCATGCACTTTTCCAAAAGCAGCTGAATGGAGACTAATGTGGTTGAGCATGGGGATATTGTTACATAGGCAGACCAGAACAAATCAACAATGACTCTTAGAAAATAGCAGACCATACATAACACCTCAGCTGTTTCTATTAGAGGCTACAAGTCTTTCACTGAACAGTGCAAAGCAAGTTATTAAAATATAAAACTATGGGAAAAAAATCAGGTATCTTAAAGGCCATGATATTGGGGGAGGGGGATAAAAAAGGGACTGTAGCTTTTTAAGAGCCCAAAAACTGAGAAGATGGAGAAATAGATGGTCTATATGGCTAGATTTAATGATATGTTAGAGCTATAATTAGCTTTATTGCTTTATATTAAAGTTTATTTATTTATTATTTATTATTTATTTATTAATTAAATTTCTATACCGCCCTTCTCCTGGCGGACCCAGGGCGGTGTACAGCCAATTAAAAACCGGTACACAAACATTAAAAACATCCTAAAACCAATATAAGTTAAGGCTGAAGGTATAAAAACCAACTAAAAACTCTAAAAAGTTAAAATTTAAAAATATGTAAGAATATTTTAAAAATAGAAGGGATCAGGCAAGTCCGGCGAGTTGAAAAAGGTGCGTCTTCAAAGCCCGACGAAAAGTCCGGAGGTCAGCAATAGTTCTCAGTTCTGGAGGCAGATCGTTCCAGAGGGTGGGGGCTACCACAGAGAACGCTCTCCCCCTGGGGGTCGCCAGCCGGCATTGTCTGGCTGAGGGCACCCTGAGGAGGCCCTCTCTGTGGGAGCGAACTGGTCGGTGGGAGGCAATTGGTGGCAGAAGGCGGTCCCGTAAGTACCCTGGTCCTAAGCCATGGAGCGCTTTAAAGGTGATTACCAACACCTTGAAACGCACCCGGAAGTCAACCGGCAACCAATGCAGCTCACGCAGGAGAGGTGTCACATGGGAGCGCCCTGTCGCTCCCATAATCCCCCGCGCGGCCGCATTTTGCACCAGCTGAAGCCTCCGGGTGCACCCCAAGGGGAGCCCCATGTAGAGAGCATTACAGTAGTCCAGGCGAGACGTGACGATTTTTTACTAATAGATAGATGATGATGATAGATGATAGATAGATAGATAGATAGATAGATAGATAGATAGATAGATAGATAGATAGATAGATAGATAGATAGATAGATGATAGATAGGTAGGTAGGTAGGTAGATAGATAGATAGATAGATAGATAGATAGATAGATAGATAGATAGATAGATAGATAGATAGATAGATAGAATGTGATAATGTGGTGGCCTAGAGGTAGAGCTCTCGCTTCACAATCAGGAGGCTGTGAGTTTGATCCCAGGTAGTGGCAGATATTTCTCTGGACACAAAGAAAAAATATCTGCTGTAAGGTGTCAGAAAGGGCATCCAGCAAGTAAACACTCAACTCCACCCTAATGCAAGCAATTATAGGGTCATTTTTAAAAAAATGGGGAGCATGCAACTGTGGCTAATTAAAATTCTAAACAATTGCAAAAATGACCAATGGAACCAACATAATAAAAGCAGATTTTTAAAAATCAGACAAAGCAGGATATGCTAGTTGGATCCACACATATGCTAATCCAATATGTGGTTCAATTTTGTTTTTACGTTTATGAAATGTAATCACTGTGGTTCATGGATCATGATTTCTTAGCAATCAGCAGCGTTTGGCTAATCTTGCCAGGGTCTGAAGCTAAGTAAGATTAGATCTTAGTATTATTGCAGCATTGACAGCCTCCCCCATTGAGTTTCCTTGTAGGATACTGGTGGGGAGCTTTGGAAATCTTCCTTTCTTCCTTCTTCTATCCCACCTCCACTTTCTCAAAAAAAAAATTGAGACTTGCAAAATTGTGTTACTGTCTTTACAATAAAAGTAGTGTTAGGGGTCATGATTGGTGTTTCTTGTCTGGATTACCTTGAAGGAGTGACATCAATTTTGCAAGTCCCTAAGTACATCTCTTCCCCTTCACCTTTACAGTCAAAGAAACTAGAGAGGGTCCCCTTTGATATGTTTGCCATGTTCCCATTCCTTCTGCAGGCCAAATTTCCTCTTGTCTGACCATTGCCTACTCTGTGGCACCTCCTCTTCCTGCTGTCTCTCAAGGATATTTTCAAAGACTCTTACAATAACAAATGACAAGCACAGTCTTGTCAAGGAATCTATATGGTTGCATTTGACTCAAAGGAGACATTGTTTATGGCTTACCTTATTGTAAGGATATGGCCAGTCAGTCAATAAATTAAGGTAAATCAAATCATGGCCTGATTTGAGATATGACTCTTTTCCACATCAGGTACTTTCTGATCAAGGGCTGCCAGCCTTATCAAACTGTGTATCAGGCAGCTATTCCATCTTTTCTACCTTCATGACCTTTGAATTATAAAAAAAGAAGCCAAGATAAAGCATGGGATGCTTACAAATAGAAAATGACAATGATGTCTGAATATTTCTTTTACAAAAATATTTCATGATGATAAAAGCAATTTAGGAGTTACAAAAGGGGATGCTGACCACAGGGTAAGAACTTTGGTGTAAATTCTTTTAAGAGTATGTTCACAGTATGACAATTGTCATAATAAAATTCTGAAATCAATAGATACAGCCTGAATATGTCTAAAATTCATGGGCAGATTTTTAAAAGTATCTAGCCAAATGGAAAGCAGCTGACTGAAATAACTGCAATTGCGCAGCCTAATAGATATTGTATTTCCAGTGCTGAATCTTGAGCAACACCAGCTGATGACTAAAGATATTACAGCTGCAGTGCAATGTTCTTTTAACAAAAAAGAAAAGGCAAAGGAGGTTCAAATAATAAAAAATGAGATGTTCTTAAAATTTTCTCTATATTACTACTATTAGATAACTGTTTTTTCCCTTCCATTCAAGCATGTTCAATTCTCAGGGACTGCCTGGAGAAGTCCCTGTAGTTTCCTTGGCAAAGTTTTTCAGAAGTGGTTTGCATTGCCTCCTTGATGCCTTGTTGGTAGAGGAGTTGAATACCTTCTTTGCTTGCTACGAGGTGAAAAGACCTGACCCTGTAGCCTCTGCCCACCGGCCCTCTAACTCCCAGCCACAGACGCTTCCGGTCAGACCCAAGTGAGAGCTGTATTGAAGGCCATGAACTCCAGCAAAGCTGCATGTCCAGATGGGGTGCTGGGAATAGTGGTAAAGACTTGTGCCAATCAATTACCAGAGGTTCTGACAAGGATCTTTAACATCTCCTTGCAAACAACCATTGTTCCATCATGCTTGAAAGCAGCCACTATCATCCCAGGCCCGAAGAAAACAGCAATTAACTGCCTGAATGATTGCAGACCTATTGCATTATTTATTTTATTTTATTTTATTTTTATTTGATTTATATGCCGCCCTTCTCCAGAGACTCAGGGCGGCTTACAATGCGTTAAGCAATAGCCTTCATACTTTTGTATATTTATACAAAGTCAGCTTATTGCCCCCACAAACTGGGTCCTCAATTTACCCACCTTAGAAAGGATGGAAGGCTGAGTCGACCTTGAGCCTGGCTAGGATTGAACTCAGAGAGATTACAGGCAGCTGGTGTTAATTGCTGCCTTTAGTAGGAGGCATTAGCCCTCTACGCTACACAGGCTCCTAACATCTGTAGTGATGAAGTGCTTCTAGAGATTGGTTCTTCAACACTTTAGGTCATGCCTCCCACCAAATTTTTACCAATACCAGTTTGCCTACAGGGGGAATAGATCAACAGATGGCGCCATAGCTACTGTTTTACATTCCATAGTGAGTCATCTAGAGAAACCTGGAAACTATGGTCTATGCTTTTAGTCTACACTATAGCTCAAGCTTCAACACCATTCTGCTGAACATCCTTATCGAAAAGTTGACTGACTTGAATTTTCCCTCTCCCTTCTGTGACTGGATTAAAGACTTTCTAATGGACCGGCCACAAACAATGAGGGCTGGGTCTTTCATATCCTCCTCCCTGAAGCTCAGCACTGGCTCTCCTCAGGGCTTTGTGCTTAGTCCATATCATACATATATTCACGACTGTGTATCTTCTGACCCATCTACTGTGATTATCAAGTTTGCAGATGATACTACAGTTTAGGGCCTTGTTACAGGTGGAGACTATAGCACAACTGTTCGTATCAGTTCCAGGAGTGAAATCTACTTACCTTCCCAACTGGTTCAGAAGTGCACGCGTTTTACATGTTTTTGCTAATAATTTCCACAGATCATCAAGCTTTTTTATAATACCTGTGTCCAATGTCTGGCAGAGTTAATCAGCTTTGTCTTTCAAACTTGCTGTGGGAGTCACAGATTGTTATTCAAGCGCTCTCTTTCCAAGGTCAATGGTGATAGAAGATCCTTGGAGTTCCCAACTTTTATGTTACTGCAATTAAACTTCAAAGTAGAAGCTCTCTTATTGCCAAGATGAATTATTAGTAGGGCTAAATCTCTTATCTTATTCCTCACTCTCTTTTCAGGTTCCAAATTAAAATTCATCTTTCCACCAGTATTATCTGATTTTGAATCACATTTGTCTCTGCATGAGTTTGTTTTAACTGACACAGCAGCATGTTTGAACGATTGTGTTTAAGCTTAATAAAAATCTCTTTTAAGTGTCCACTTTGTTGTTAACTATGGTCAGAAGCTAAAACTTGACAATAATGTTTATGCTGTCAGTAGGCATTGTCAGTAACATTTTGTTTTTTAAGTCCTTATCCCCTTGTTGAATAAGGACAAAAGACTACGATCTGAGAAGGGAAAGTTTCTTCAGCAATAGAGGCAGAAAAATCTGCTTGTAGATCCCATTCCAAGGAGTCATATGGGTTTAAGAGTCTATCAAGAAAAATAGGAATGGTTTGTTATTTAGAGCATTCTAAATGTTTTTGGTATCTCTTAACTCTGAAATGTTTAGTAGGCTTAGGTGAAATCTGAGATGCAGAATGTGAACTCTTGTCTCTTCTTCCTTTTCCCCATGGCAGAGATGATAAAAATACAGGTAAAAATCGTAAAAATACAGGTCTTTAGCAGAAGAATAAAAGAGACCAAAACAAAACAAAACAAAATGGGATGCAGTAAAAACAGAAGCATTAGTTAAAAGGCATTAGAGAGAGGTCTGTAATGCCATTCCAATTTTTGGGTAATATTTTCTGGAGTAATTATTCTTCCTGTCAGTTGCTCTAATGATCCTTTTCTTCCCACACCATACTTTGCAACTTTTCTGGTGGTCACCACAGTGAAAGTAAATCAATTACAAAGGTGCAAATATAAAGCAAGCTGCTTCATCATTCCCACCCACCCTTTGCTCGTTCTGTATACTGTACTTACGGTTAAAGTTTTTAGTCTAATCTGTCTTTGAATTAGTTTGAGAATTTATCTTCCTTGGATTCAAAATTGTTCACGATGGCAGTTCTACTCCTGAAATTAAATGCAGGATAACCAGAGGTGGTATTCAGCAGGTTTTGACCAATTCTGGAGAACTGGTAGCAGAAATTTTGAATAGTTCAAAGAACTAGTAAATACCACCTCTGACTGGCCTCACTCCCATCCATTCTCTGCCTCCCGAGTCCCAGCTGATCGGGAGGAAATGAGGATTTTGCAGTATTCTTCCCTTGACATGCCCACCAAGCCACGCCCACAGAACTGGTAATAAAAAAATTTGAATCCCAACACTGAGGATAACCTTAGGCTGTGCTGCAATGGTTAACATCAATAAGACTTGGAAGAGCAGACATGTGATATAAATACAAAAAAGCAAGGTAGTTAGAGCAATAGCCTTCTCTCTAATGATCTATGGGTGTGAGAGCTGGACATAAAGAATGGCTGATCGAAGAATTGATCCACTGTGGTGCTGGCATATTGTGTGGACCATGGGCAGCCAGAATAACTAACTGAGAGGTATTAAATCATATAGAATCAGACACATCAGAACAGAATAACAGAGTCGGAAGGGACCTTAGAGGTCCTCTAATCCAATCCCTTGCTCAAGCAAGAGACCCTATATCCATGATGGCGAACTTATAGCACACGTGCCACAGGTGGCATGCAGAGCCATATTGGTGGGCACACAAGCTTAGCTTTCTGACCTTCTGGGCCCACTGAAAGTCAGGCTGGGGAAGGCTGTTTTTGCCCTCCCCAGGCTCCTAGAAAGACTCTGGAGCCTAGAGAAGGTGAAAAACGGGTTTACTGGGTCCACCATGCCATTGCGTGCCAAAAGCGGGGGAAGCATGGAGGGGTCACACACACATGCATGGGGGTGAGGTACATAGAATTATGGGTGTGGGCACGCATGTCTGTGACCCCGCCCCACGCTCCCTCCCACCTTTGGCACGCAATGGCAAAAAGATTAGCCATCACTGCCCTATACCTTTCCAGACAACTAGTTGTCTAATCTCTGCTTAAAAACCTCCAGTGATGGATTACCCACAACTTCTGAAGGCAAGCCATTCCACTGGTTAGTTGTTCTCACCATTAGGAAATTTCTCCTTGGTTCTTAGGGGAACTTCTCTCTTTTCTTCAATGTTTATATTTATATTTGTTGGAGAGGAATTAATTACAACAGAGGAAGAAGCGCACCATGGGGAAGACCATTGAAAGGAATGCCTTGGCACCAGCAAGCTTAACATGCTCCTGGCTTGGCCACTTAAGATACAGAAGGAAGCCTTTGCGATCAAATTGATTAGGAACGTGCCAATTTCAGATAGCAGTGCAAGCTGGGCCTGCATATTCATTAACTAAAAGGGGAACTTCTCTCTTTGATTAGTTTCCATCCATTGTTTCTTTTCTTGCCTTCAGGTGTTTTGGAAAATAGGTTGAACCCCTTTTCTGTGTGGCAGCCCTTCAAATATTGGAATATTGTTATCATGTTACCCCAGTCCTTCTTTTCACTGAACTAGATATACCCAATTCCTGCAACCTTTCTTCATATGTTTTAGTTCCATCCCCTAATCTTCATTGTTTGTATTTTAATTTTGTCTCAAATTTTATTTGATTTCTTAAAGTAGATGTATAAGTACCCACATCATTCACAGACACATTTCTTGTACTGGTATATTATTGTAATGAAATGACCAGCTGGCTTCTATCACCCCAAATAATCGTTCAAGGGAAAGAGAGTTTCAGGGTTATCTAGTGCTACAGATATTTTGGAAAAATGAAGTGAGTTGGAAAGGAAATGATCTTCAGAGCTTGGGAAATAAACCAACGTATTTCTTATTTGGAGATCATGAGGGGAATTAAGATAACTCCAAGTACTCAGCATACTTTGAGCATTATATTTGCTTTTATAAAAAGCCACTGTTCATATCACTGTTGTTTTCAAGCAGCCAATGAGTTTGGCACTGTAGCCTGGCTTTCTACAAACATTCTTTGTAATATTTTATTACATTCAGGAGCAGCAAAATTGTGGAAAATAACAGTCATGCATCATTCATTGGTTAAAGCATTTAAGTGTTGGTGGGCTGCTGAGTCACAATCGGTCAGTAGACGTATCTAGCATTTTCTTAGTTGAGATAGCCGGACAATTAGGAAATTACATGCTACTGAGCCATGATTATTGCTTGAGATACTATTTAGAAGCAAGAATGAAAGCCCTCTTATTATAGCAGCTACATTCAGGTTAAGTTCTAAGACGAAAATTCAAAGAAAAAATGAAGAATACTATACTCATTCTAACAAAACCCAAAATGAAAGAAAGCAAACACAGGGATTAATATGAGCAGGTTTGTAAATCAAACTAACTCCTTGCCACCATCAGTCATACTTTGTCATAATATTGTGATGCAACCAACTTAAAGAGGAACCTTGATGAGTGAATAGGTTGTGCTATAAATTTCCTACTGAAAGCCTTTGTCTTCTTGGCATCATAATTCTCAGCACTTAAATAAACCAAGGTGCTGAGCAGGAGTGAAATCTACTTACCTTCCTTACAGGTTCGAAAGTGCACACATCATGTGTGCGCTTGCTTCACTTGCGTATGTGCGCATCATGTGCACATGCAGACTTGCGCATGCGCAAAACCTGTGCATGCACAGAAGGTAAAAAACACATTACTTCCTGGTTAAAACCAGGAAGTAATAATACCCGGGTGGGCAGGCGAAGCTTCATTCCGTTGCCGCTACTGGATTGCAGAACCAATGGCCAAGATTGCTACCGGACCGGGCAATCCGGTCTGATCCAGAAACATTTCATCCCCAGTGCTGAGCAAATCTTATTGGGCACTATCATGCCAACTGCCAAGGTCTGCTTGGCTTTTCATTAAAGAATTAACAATGTGTTACCTTTGGGTTTCATAGATACCCTAGTACCGTGATGGGGAACCTATGGTACGCATGCCACAGGTGGCACCTGGAGTCATATCTGTGGGCACGTGAACATTGCCCTAGCTCAGCTCCAGTGTGCATGAATGGGCTGCCAGCTGATTTTCGGGCCTTCCGGATCCACCAGAAAGTTGGAAGTCCGGCCTCCAGAGGGCCTCTGGGGGTGGGGGGGAGGCCGTTTTCGCCCTCCCCAGGCTCCAAGAAAGCCTCTGGAGCTTCGGGAGGGCAAAAAACAGCCACTGTGCCATCACGTGCCAAAAGCGGCAGTAATGGGGGGAAGCTGCATGCGCATGCATGGGGGGGGAGGGACGCATTGAATTATGAGTGTGCTCCCCTGTTCCCCCCCCCCCGCTTTTGGCATGTGACGGCAAAAAGGTTAGCCATCACTGTCCTAGTATACCCACTGGTGAATTTAAGTCCTTGCAGAGATATTCTTTATATTCCATTTCTAAGCACCCTGGTTGTCACACTGCAAAATCACATTGGGAAAAAAAAAAGCTCCTACCCCTATGGTATCACTGCATTGTTTAGAGTTTTGCAATGTGTGTATGACAGAGAAAGTGCCTTGTCACTGTCTCTGCATAGTATACAAACTTAATGATTGTAGTATACTCAACATGTCCACTTAGATTCTGGTTTAGTGGAATGCATAAATCTGGCCTATGATCTAACAATAATATTTCTAAGCAAGTAACTTATTTTTTAGCCTCACCAACTTATTCTTTGTGAAATGGATTTTCAGTTGCATTTAGTTTACAATAACTATTGTGGTGAATATACTTATTATAACAATTATTGATCGTCTACACCAAATCAAAATGCCAAATATTCCTAAGTCTGAAGGTTTGTAAATGGAAATTGTAGATGCTTGTTTACTCTCATAAAGCCCAGTGATTTCATTGAAACAGGCTTACTTTCACATAACTATTTATACAATAAAGCCCTAATGATGAACAAATATAATTAGGAATAGAATTCACTTCATTTTTCCTTTATTAGAATTAACTTACTAATAAATAAAAACTATAATTCAGACAACCTAAGGATAAATATTGTGTATTTAAAAATATAACAGTGTGGCAAAATTTGCATACACACACACAGTATAAATTAACAATCTTTCAACTGTTGGAAATAAATAAGCATCTATCCCCGCACCATATCAGGGCAATGCTTGTCAGCTTCAGCACTTCAGCACACTTGAACCTTAACTCTCAGAATTCCCTAGCCATGACTTAAAGTTATTGAGATTGAGACATAGTACATTAGTACCATTATTCTCCAAAACACCTGAGGCTAGGACAAGAAGCAATGGATGGAAGCCCATTAAAGGAAGATCCAATCTAGAAGTAAGGAAAAATTTCCTGACTATGAGAACAATTAATCAATGAAACAACTTGCCTCTTAAGAGTTATGTGTGCTCCATCACTGGAGAGTTTCAAGAATAGACTGGACTATTTAACCTGGAAGGTATAAGGACTCCTACCTTGAACAGGAAGTTTGACTAGAAGACTTCCAAGATGTCTTCCAGCCCTATGATTCTACGATTCATTCCAACCAAGCTATATTCCACATGTCCAGAAATTGACCAAATGCTGTCTGGCCTACAATCCTTATGAGTAATTTTGACATTTGGAAGAAAATAAATAATCAAGCAGCTTGAAAGAAACTGCATCCTGCCCTTCCCCAATATTTTTTATTTATTAAAATTATATATAGCTCTTCTCCCCAATATAATATAAAATGCTTGTGTGTTTTGATTTCTTCTTACATCCAGAGTTTAGACTTGGACTTTATACCTGCACTTTGCCTCTACTCCACCCTGCTCCATCTCAGAAAATTTCTTGCAGACTTTGTGAAGGGAGGGCATGATTATATGGGTTGTCTGAAGAACCTCAGTCTACAGTCCTGCATAGTTATACGGTTCTGACCCCAGCCAGACAAATTTGCTTGCTTGCACATACAGTACATTCTGTGCACAGGGCTAGACTTGCCTGCTAAACAAAATTATTTTCTTGCTTACTAGCCACCTTGTTTCCAATTTGGAAAAGAGTCCATTGTGCTTGAGGTGCTCCAATCAAACCACCTTCAGCACAGTCTTCTTGGATGCCAAGATGGAAATCAGAAGTATTCATATCTTTCTTTCCATTCAGACTTTTTGGTTTGGCTGGTGGTTTTTGCTTTCAGACAAGAAATAGGATTGCTATTTAATAAACTGACCAAGGTGGTAATTTGCATCAGACATCCCATTTTTATCTTGTAGTCCACTTTCTGAACACATTTTTTTTTAATCTCAAAGCCATGATAGTTCTAAGCTCTTGGCAAAGGTAGGCTTCTTTGGTTGCTGAGTATAGAAAATGTTTTTTGAGCAAACTGCCAGTTTTTGCTTCAGGTGGCTGGTGCTTTGGTTAGCTCTGTCCATTGTAGAAGGTAAGGCTCTCTGGCTTTATTATGTTTTTCAGGTTTATACAGAGCTTATTTATTTGTGGATATGGAAGAATTCAGGATTGTAAATGTGCTAAACTCTTAACTTTAAGGTCATTATCAATATATTAGTTGTAATTTCGGAAAGGGATAGTTGGTGCAATTATTATTAAAACTATCTTTGGGAATGTCTTTATAGCTAACCTGTTTTTTAAACAAACTTACTCCCTAAGCAATTCTAATGTTTTTTTTCTACTAGTTCTTATGGGGGGGGGGGTGTCTGGGGGGGGGGCGAATTCCAACAGTTCATGTTGCAAACATTAGGTAATTTCAATGATGAAAAAGTTCTGATTCCTTTTATAGAGTTCAGATCAGTTTCCAAATGTTTATTTAATTTTATGCTTGCAATAAATATATGAAATCAGTTGGGCTTAAAAATATGTCTCTGGAACAAGTTCACTTAGCAGCCAGAGGCATGTTTGAGCAAATTTCCCAGCCAACTCATTCAGGGGTGATATGTTACTAGTTCGGGCCAGTCCGCCTGGAACAGTAGTAAAAAATACTACGAGTTTGCCGAACCGGTAGTAAAATACGTAAAAAAAAAAGTTCCTATGATCAGCTGAGCGATGCGCAATCATCAGAACTTTTTAAAAAAACTTTTTAAACATTTTTTTATTACCGGTTTTCCAGAACCGGTAATTAAAAATGCTTTAAAAAGTTAAAAAAAAAGTTCCAATGATCATGCGTCACTCAGCTGATCATCAGAACTTTTTTTTTTTTACTTTTTAGACATTTTTTTACTCATGGTTCCTGCAAATAGGTAGTAAAAAATGCTTTAAAAAAGTAAAAAAATGGCTCCGACGATCACAGCTGTGCTGCACGATGGTCGGAACATTTTTTAAAAAAAATTTAAAGCATTTTTTACTATCTATTTGCTCGAGTCAGTAGTAAAAAATGCTTTTAAAAAGTTTTTTAAAAGGTTCTCACGCGCGCCACAGCTGATCAGTCCCCCCCCTCCCATGCTGTTCTACTTACCTTCTCAAGCCTCCTTTTGGCACACATTGCAGCTCCCGTTTGATGCACACTGTACATGTGAGTACGCAGCACACGTTTAGCTCATGGTGCACACATGAACCAGTAGTAAACTGGTTCAGATTTCACCACTGCTATAATCATAATTAATATGTTCTCTTGACACTGATCCTTTATTGCAATTTATTCTGCAAACAGTTTCAAATCCTATTGTATTCCAGGCAAACAAACAGTATTTACTACATCTGAAATGAATTTGTTTCAAATAAGTACATCTATTTTACTTATTTATTGGCCACTCATCTTACCACAAGGTGCACTTTATAATATGTTTGATGTCTTTATTAACTGAGCATCACTTCCCACAGTTAATAAAGACATCAAACATATTATAAATTGCACCTTCTGGTAAAATGGGTGGCCAATACATTTTATAAATAAATAAAATAACTGTGCCTACTTGAAAATTTCATTTCAGATATAGTAAATACTGTTCATTTGCCTGGAATACAATATGATTTGAAATTGTTTGCAGAATAAATTGCAATAAAGAATGAGATGACAAAGAGTAAGTTATAGCCTGCTATCTATTACAGTGCTGTGTCTGCATTTAATGGATTTGCAGAAAGAGCTGTTTTAATGTCAAGGAGATAAATTCATATTAAAGAAATAGATGCCAAAATAATTCACCGCAGGTTTGATTATTGGGATCATTTTGCCCTTTGTCAGAAAATTATTCCTCATGTTCCTGAATTAATCACTGAGCCAGCGTTTCTTAATTCCTAACAGTACAAGTATGAATGTTCTTAGTGCATAGATGTTCTTTACCAATAGCTGCATTCGGAGAGAATTTATTAGACAATGATTTGACAGAGGACTTTTGGGACCTAATGGCTTAAAAAATGGCCTTCAGATATCTTGAATAGCATCATCTTTTCTTTATTATTTGAATTAGATCTGAATATTCTGAATTAACCTGAAGCCCAATTTTACTCATTCACTGAGAAATACACCCATAAGTAGCTCCCACAGATAACTCTAAAACTAAAGAAAAATATATACATTCTTGATTTGAATGAATGAATGAATTTTTTATTTGGCTCAAAGTTAGCGGCATAAAACAGCTCTCAGGAATCAAATGCCCAGATAAAACATAATGTTCATGTAAGTTCTCAAATTATGACTGTGATGGAGCCTGCCATCAGGGTCATAACTGATGATAGATAAAAGATAGTGTCACAGCTGTAAAACAACTGCAGGTGATTTTGTGACCTTTTTTGATGGCAATCATTAATCAAACCTCACAGTTATAAAGTAACCACCATGGTGGTTAAACAAATGTCACAATTGTTAAATAAATCAATGGGTCTCTATGGATACAGTTTTGTCAAAAAAACAAAACAAAACCCAGAAGTAAATTCAGCAAAACCATCATAAAATGAGGTCATGTGACTGCAGGGTGCTACACATGGTTATAAAAACAGCCTGGTTCCTGAGCATCTAAAGTGTGGTCAAATGACCACAGGAGGGTGGCCACTGGAACTTTGAATGTGGGTTGTAAGTCCTCCCCCACCCCAAAATAGCTCCATCGTAATTTAGAACAGTCACTAAGCAACTACTCATAAGTCGGTTATCTGTATAATAAAACAGAATAACAAAGAAGCAATAGGAGATGAGATACAATAACTCAATAACTGAAAGGAGTGTTTGATTTCCAGTTTAACCACCATCCCTTCATTATCTATTTCACTGGTGGGTTTCACTTACCTTTGCTACTGGTTTGTTCGCACGCGTACCACTTCTGTGCATACGCAGAGGATATTTGATGATGGCCTGCTGGATAGGTGGAGCCTCCCGCCACCACTGCTACCAATTCACCCAAACCAGGGCGAACCAGTAGCAACCCATCACTGATCTATTTCCATAATCTATATCAATGTTTCTCAACCTTGGCAACTTTAAAATGTATGGACCTGCTGGCTGCGAAATTCTGGGAGCTGAAATTGCCACATTTTAAAGTTGCTAAGGTAGTGAAGCACTGCACTATATGCAATTACACTAAAATCTGTTACATTAAATTAATGAGAAAGAATTCATCTGGCTGACATGAAAAATGTATTAAGAGGGTATTTATTGCCTATAAATAGATTTATTCCTATAAAATTCACATTAGTAACATACTGGTTTCAAACACCCTTAAGTTATCCTATCAGATAAATTCTTCCTGCCAATTCTGTCTTCCAGCTGAAAAGAAAGAAGGCACTTAAAAGTGAGTCTCAGACCATGTCTGGTAACAGGTAGATTGTTCCAAGGTCATAAAATATCTAGCTGACTGTAATCAGCTTAAATCCACTTACCTTCGCTACTGGTTTGGGAACGGGAGCATGCATTAGCGTGCCTCTTCTGTGCATGTGCAGATCGTAAAAAAAGGAACATAATGACATCCTGGTTGGTGGGCGGAGCCTCCTGCCACCAGCACTATCGGTTCGGCGAGCTGGATAGAACCGACGGGGGGGGGGGATTTCACCGCTGGTCTGTAGGCTCTTTTTCAGACTCCAGAACCTCACTTTGTTAGGATATTCTTATTTCAATTCTATTCTAGCAATTCTAGACTGCAAGTGTCACTAGAAAACATAATTTTTGTCAGTTCCAGTAGGCATTAACTGGATGGATCTTTTCAGAGAACTGAGACAACACAGTGCATAGTCTGTTGTCTGAAATACATAGTGCCATTTTGAGGCTGGAAAGATGTATATATATTCTGAATTATTATTTTATTATTTGTTTAATTTATTTGCTGCTTATCTCACCACAGGGCTACTCCACGTGGCTTACAATAATAAGAAGGAAAAAAGGAAAGGAGTGCAAACAGAACAGAAATAAAATAAGAGAACAATAAAATAATGACATAGGAACACAATGAGAATAATGCATCAAAATGATAATTAAAAATATGGATGGATGGACAGTAGAGAACAAGGGGAAGGAGAGGGAGTCTGCCATTAATCTAGCAGCCCAGGACTTCTGGCTTTTTTGGAAGGATGAATGCAGTGGTTAGAATTAGGGTAGGACAAATATGCACATCTGCCTTAGTTTTAGTGAAAAATGGCTAAAAGCTATATTGAAAGTTTCTGTATTTCAGCAATGTAGCTGGGATTGTTCTCAAGATTTAAAATGGGGGTGGGTGGGTTTACAACTATATTTGAAGGTTCCCTGCTGCTACAGTCAAAGTTATTCATCCAGTTTCTTCTGAAACATCTCAGTTCTTAACTTCAATGACCCATTGCTTACTCTTAAATGTGAGAAGCATGTGGCTTCTGTTTGATGGGAAATGCAAGGCAATACGTGCTGAAGGGGGGGGGGGGAGGGGGAGGAGAGAGCAGGTTGCTAGACTGTTGGACTGGTTCTGTCATTAACCTTTGTAGGAAAAGACTCAAGCCTTTTCCAAAGAGAAGAAAAGAGAGATGTCAGCGTGGAGCTGACCAAGACAGACAATGAACCTGTTGATGACTATAGTGAGTTTCCAGCAGGATGCATTGCAAGAAGTAAGTATGAAAGAAACAGCATGAATACCAGACAGCCCAAACTATCAAGTTATGTTGTTGACTTTTTTAAAAAGTGTAATCCTAGAAGTACCTGTGGTACATTGGCTAAGCTTGAAAACCTATTTAATACTAACAGGAAATCCATAGGTGGTAAATGGGATTAAGAAATCAAAAGGAATCCTGAAGGTCACAATGAAAGCCACTGCAGTACTAGTGCCAAGGAAAATAATAATAATAAAAAAATGATGTCCATGAAAAGGATTGTGCACATTTGATTTACAGAATAACTGGGATTAATGGGAAGAATATAAAATTCTTGGAATGTTTAATTTGCTATGAAAAGTAAAGGGGCTTTTGCATGTACTTGGCTCAACAAGGCGGTTAGGTCTATTTATTATACTAAATAATTGGTACAATCCACCTAAACTGTTTTAGACATTATGTCAAATAATATGTCAAATGTTCCTAGGCAGTCCAATAGAAAGTGTTCTAAATAAAATAACTGTATTTATTACAGAAATGGTAAAGCGGTCCACTTCCTTTGGTCTATCACAGCTTAGAGGCACAGACAGCCAAGAAACCAACTGTCAGATTGTTCCAGTAACAACTACAATACCTCCAGTCACCAAAGCACAAACTACAATCAAAGAGATGAAGAAGACAACTCTCACAATTGAAACAGAATCATCAGAAGATAGGCCTCGAGTTTTATATTTTCTGCCCTATTTTCCACGTCCATCACGCACTGTCTTTAATGTTATATTTCCTTTCAGTAAAGGTGTCATTGGTTATAACACCATCTGGAATAACAAATTCTTGAGAGATGACTCTTCAGAAGAAAAGAGAAGAAAAAGAGATACCCTAATGGTTAAGAAAAAAGCAAGACCTCTATGAAGTAACAAGATGGTTCTTTGCAATGCTCACTTTTCTTGCTTTTCTTCTTTTTGGCAGTCACAACAAAGACATTAAACAATGACTTTATAGCCAAGAGCAAAACTAAGTTAACAGCCAAGAGTGAATCAACTACCCTGTTTCCCTCAAAATAAAACATCCCCTGATAATAAGCCCAATTGGCTTTTGAGCGCATGGCAATAGGGCCAAGCACTTCAGGGTTCAAAAAAATATAAGACGGGGTCTTATTTTCAGGGAAACATGATATTAGACATACCGATTTTTGAATCTTTAAATAATCAAAATAAATTCTACTTATGAACAGTTTAGAGAAAGGAGTTGAGAAAAGTTTTCTCATTGGCGATAAACAGAATCCATTATTATCATACACAGGGACCAGCTAATTTTCTTTACTACTACTTCTACCAGGACGCAAAAAACTCACGAGGTAGATAATGACAATGTCTCAGATCTTCTGCCATTTCTTATGTGCATGGACTAGGATTAGGAGAAGTATGTATTCCATTCTTCATGGTGCTCTAGGGCGCAGGTGGATTTTTTTTAGTATTATGCTATGAGATTTGATAGCAAGAAGACTATTTACTGGTTGTTTCCCTTGCGTCATTAATGGGGAAGTTTGTTATAACTATTATGGGTCGGAGTGAACTTGAAACAGAAGAAAGCTTTTATTTTATATTTGGGAATATTTGGGATTTTGAGTGCCATGATTGTATCCATATTCCAATATTCTTTAGTTAACTTTGGAAGTATATGAGATTCAGTCTCATATTCAGTTAGTGATGCTATTCTAAGGTTCTTGTTTTTTCTTCCTTCATTTGCTTTCATTACTGCATGTGCTTTCACAGATATGACTTCAAGCATTCTGATGGAAAAGATTGGTTTTTATGCAAGCATGCAGGATGTATTCAGTGCCTTTTGGGTTCTACTTCTGTCTGATAAAATGCTAACCATGGCTTTTCCTATCTTTTCTTTCTCTTTGGGTCAATTCATTTTCAAATGGGCCAATGCATAACTGTGGGAGTCAGGGGGTATTAGTTTACCTTGTGTATGACTGGATTTTGGGGGGATTAAATCTACTGGATCAAGTGACAATTTACAATTTATCTTTCCCTCCCCCTCCCCAATCTATTTATGTGTATCATGAGAATAAGGCTAAAGAGTAATATTCCTTGGTGGGGTTTTTTTAAGCTTTTAGAGGAAAAACCCAAACCTGCCACAAAGGGCCGGATTTTCCTATAAACTAACTAGGCTTCAGCCTAGGGCCTCAAGATACATGAGATTATCTCTCATGTAATTTACAAACTTAAAAATGGGAGGTGAAAAGGCCTCATAAGTGGAATAGCCTAGGGCCTCTTTTCATCTAAATCCGGCCCTGCCGCCACATTTTCTTTTACATGATAGAATTTAATAAAACACTAAAGCAAGGATTAGATTTCTTTGCCACTACCTAGTAATCATCAGATTGTTGCAGTTCTGATCTGGTAGGTTTAGATTACTTTCCAGAAATGATATAAGGCCTGAATAACCTGGGGCTTTAATGGTTGGTGCTTGCTGATTGTCTCTTTCTGGCCTTCTCTCTTATCCAGGTTTTGACAAAGAATGAAATGAGAAAGAAGGTAGATCTCTTCTTCCTTTCTTACCATATTGTGTAGTTATGGATCAAGGAATTAGGGGGCAATAAACATACAGACTGCTCATTAAAATACGTTTTTTCATTGGTTTGTTGATTCTGATTAAATTTTGTAATCTTACACAAGAACCAAACCAATTAAGCTTTCTTCAGTAAGCCATTTGTAAGCAGATGAGTGAATTTAAGAAAATGAATCACTGTTAACTAACAGCTGTAAGTTTGGAGTATGTGTTCCCATACATCAATTTTGACATTTCCCTTACAAGGTAGAGTACAATCAAAACCCTGCATAGATTACATTGATGTGTCTCATTTTCAGGAGTACTAATTAGCTCTAAACCTGTTCAGAAACAAATGTATTAATGATGTAAATGATAGTTAACAGTCTACCCTTCCTTCACAAACATCCTTTACCTAAGTGTTATGTAACATAATAATGCCCAGGGGTGAAAAGAGCTTTCTTAAAGACACATAAACTTCAATTTTTCTTCTTATTCTTTCATTGGGTGTTAAAAGGATTTCTGCAATATTGTAACAGAATAGTAGAAAGTGCTACATTGCGGTTAAAACCCTGCTAAGAAATCTTTTGCATTTCTAAGACTTGTAATGATTTTTTTCAACATTCCCCTGGATGCTGGGTTTACTGTGATTTTTCCATATTAAATGTTTAACAAATATGCTCAAAATCTTCCTCCTGAGAATAGTAAAGTTTTCAATCTTGTTCAATCTTGCTTCTCTTGAGCAAGATGTTCAGAGATAGACTCAACCCATGTACACAGATCTGGGTGTTCAACAGTATTCAAACCACAATTGTTGAACAGATTTTATAAGAGATTCTCAAGCTTTTTGAGTGGATTTCCCCTTAAGATTTTCATGAATGGAATCCTTCCCAAGCTCTCTCTAAGTTTATTGAAAACAGCTCTTTCAAAGTCTAAGACAAGGGTCTATCTTTTGGATTATAAAGTTATCAGCTAGGCTGGTCAGGAAGCTGTTCAATCTCCCACTTGATGCAGGGTTTGTCTCCTAGTTGATGTCAGAGTAGTTAAAGTCCCCCATTACTACTGTGGTGTTTACTACATATTGGTTAGCAAAATTTCATCTTTTTCTTCTGCTTGGTTGGGTGGCCTGTAGTATATACCTATGGCAATGTTGTTTTTTCCCTTTTATATTGACACATATGCATTCTAGGAGGTTTTCATTCTTGGTTTTGTGCATTTTTATAGAGATGTAGTGATTTCTTACATATAATGCAACTCCATCTCCTCTTTTGTTAGGTCTGTTTCTTTTGAACATGTATATCCTTCCATCAGTACATTCCAGTCATGAGTTTCATCCTATCAAGGTTCGGTAATGGCAACTATATCATAAATATTTGAAAAAATATTTGTATTCCTAAATATTTAACAAAATAGAAATGCCTGTTTCACAATGACAACAATTTGAGATTTGTTTTCAAAGTGTTCTGAATAAGTAACCCAATACCACCACCAGGTAAAAGTTACAACTGATCATTGGGAAAAAATGCTAACTGCTGCCTGAATTAACAGCTCTATCCCTTCCAAAATCTTATTCAGCAACAAAACCCACATCAAAGAGATGGTGAGTGAAGTTTCTGCTCCTGAACTTTATAATTACTCAGACTGCTATAATTTTGAACCTGCTCTCTAATATACCCCCCTGCATTTGTATTGGAAACAGATTACAGAAAGAATAGATTAATTCATGCATTACTCATGTAGTTATCTTTGCTAATGGCTTTGGTTCAAGTAACCCAACATTCATTCCATTTCTAGACAAAGCTGGGTTTGACTGGCTCAATTCTTGCTATCTCTTGGAGAAATGGATATTCCAAATGACCATAACTGTCAGCCAGCATTTTATTTTAGTTGTATATCTTCTACTAATCCTTGAATTACAATGGTTACTTGGCTCTGCAAGCTGAATGTCCAGGCTGTTTTTTTTCCCCTGGAGGAGAGTGGAAAGCAATGGTAAGAAGAAAGAATGGTCCAAGGTAGAACACTCAAGTATTCCCTTCCATTGCTTCCATTATGGGACTGGAGGAAAGGGATCAAAATGAAAAATCAGAACTGTTCTGCTAAGGAACCTTTGACTTTATATGCCCTGATTAAATCTACTGATTGAAACCTATGCCTTCGATACAGAACACTCAGTGGACCATGTGAAGCATAGATAACGGGATTAAGAATAATGAGTTGAAACAGTAATGATACAATAATGTTTATTTCCAACAATCAGGAGTGCTATGTAATAGTTCCAGTCTAATACATCTGCTTTTTGATTTTCATATTCACTTTTATAATAGTCAAAGATTACTGAGCCTGAAATTAATCATTTTAAAAATGTTACAGCTTTTCCAAACATATGAGATCAAGCAGTGTTTTTAGCTGCATATTTCATTCTTTGGGAAATAATATATTTTATCCATGAAAATAGGCAAAAGATCCCTCTGTTGAAGCTATCTTAATGTGTAATAAGGGTCATACATTGATTGCCCACCCCCCTCTGTATTGTTGAAGGTGTGCAATAAAGTTCTTTTCCTGACTTCCTTCAAGGAGGCTCAGATAAAAGGATGTTGAAGGCTGGTTATAGATTCAGCTTTCTTATTAAATGCTGATGCTAATACATTTAGATCCATAGAATTCCAGAAAATAAAATGGTGAATAATTTTAGACTATTAATCGATATTTAGAATTCAGGCCTCTGATTTCATCCTGAAATCAAGTTGGTGCAATTAATTTACGAGATGATATTTGTGTGTATTTGTGTGTGTGTGATGTTATAAAGGATTAGCTATCACTTGTGCTGGAATTATAAAATGATGGAGTATATGCTTCTCCATATAATATGGGCTTGCCTCATAATTTTATTTAGTATCTATGTTATTAAATATTGTTCTAGGAAGAGGAATATAGTTTAAGTTGATACTTAGGAGTAGAAAGATCTTCCAAGGTAAAAGTCAAGCATCTCCTTCTGCTCCCACTTGATTGCAGTCTCCATTGCTATTTCGGTTGGTTAAAAAATGGTAGAGTAAGAAACATTCACAACTGAAACCATTTTCAACCTTTCAGCTTGCTTATATGAAGACTAAAAACAGAAAGATGCATGAGTATGCAGAGACACATATTTAAATGAGCAACAAAGATCTGTAAGAATATTAAGCGACAGATAACTTGGAACAAGTACATATATCAGAAGATATATTCAGGCAGACCTGTCCAGATACTAGTAAATGCTCTATGCAAGGGTGGGAAATGGTGATACACTATCTCCTTCCCTGCATAGAGAAAAGGAATTGTTCTCTCAGAATCATGATTTACCCAATTTTGAATTCACTTAGCCTTTACAAATGGCCGTTAGGGCGAGGATAAAGCAGGAGAGTGGACAAAGGGGCCCACTTATTTTAACTCTTTCCCCGATTAAATGCAGATGCTCCCCACTTTTAGTCATATTAAGGAAAAGTAGGTCCAGTGGAATTGCTATATGGGAAACCTAAAAAGCTGGCACAATGCTGCCTCTCACTTATTTCAAGGCATTAACTCACACTCTTAAGTCACTTGTTTCTGCTTTACTATCACTGATTTTAAATCTCTGTTCAAACATGAGACAGACATTTAATTAACATTTTATCTACACAATGAGAACGTGTTTGAACATTGCAAAGCCACAGAGCTAGAAATTATAGGTTATTTAAACATTGAAATCAGAATGATATTTTGTAGTTACGTAAGAGAGAGGTCAGTATTTAGATAAAAATAATAGCATTTGTGTTTTTGTTCATGTGAAAGATCAAACATAAATATTAGCCTATGCTCTACCCAATAACAACTGTTTTTTCAAAGGCTAGTTATATCTTCTACAAACATAGTTATGTTCATGTTCCATAAACTCTAATTGCAAAATCACATATACAAGGTTCACATATGAAAACAATGCCATCAGCGAATTAATTAAAACAAGGTCTAATACAAAAATGTCTCTGGGCAGCAGATGCACTTTAAAATATATATTATTTTTCTAATCTCTGAATTATTTTATTCACATCATTTAACATAATCAGTTAAAAATATGCATCAATGAAAAGTTATCTCCACAGTAAAAAATAATATTCCTATTTGATACAGGAGACAGAAAATAATAAGAAAGTATTTCCTCTTATCCAAAAAAATAAGTCATATAAAAGTCAGAAAAGAAACAATGCAATTAAATCTCCATTAATTAATTAAAATGTCCTTTTGAATTCAAGGGATATACTCTTAAGAAAATCAAAGTATGTATCTTTTCACATACTGGGACCCTTAGCTATTGGGTTGGGCATTCCTAGTTTAAATACGAGGGTATAAGAGAAAGGAAATGCCTGGGGAAAAAATTAGAGACAGGGAATTGCAATCAAGTGATGAAATGAATAATAAGGATGAGCAAAAGAGGGAAAAAATAGGAAATATGTAGAATTTGTACACTTTGGGGTCTCAACACCTATTTGTTTTTCTTGAAACTTTTCCTCTCTTGATCACTGACTTGCCATACCTCTCCAGTCCGAATGTCCTCACTATAGATCCATGTCAGGTGGATCAGTGAGTTGATGTCTCATTCACTCTTACCATACAACTAGATGTAATTTATGTAGAGGAAATAGCTGACAGTAGTTCCACTCTTGAACTTGAATCCATATCCAGTCCCTGTGATTATCTGGCTAAAGGAGTTCAAGCCTCTACAGAACAGTACATCATCTTGGTATGTGTTGCACTTGAAGGTCACTTATATGAACTGTCTTGAACTGATTTCCAGTGTTGTCTTCCATAGTCCCATTGAGTTTTTGAGAAAAGTCATTAGTGTTCTGTTGACTTTGTGTAGTCCCAGGTATTCACAGATCCATGTGTGCGGCATTGAGTTGTGGGCTTTCCTATAATCAATCCAGGCTGCACTTAGATTGGTCCATCTAGATTTGATTCTAGATCTAGGAGCATCTGATATTTGGAGCCTCTGGTGTTGTTTCTAATGCTCTTCTGAGCTGAGTTCATATATTGGCCCATATGGTTCTGTAGCTTGGTGGCTATAATGTCTGTCTGATAGGACTTTACACATTGTGTGGAGGCAGGTTATTGGCCAGTGGTTGACCATTGTTGTTCCCTTATGGGGATCTTTCATGATCAACACTGTCTTTCCTTGTGTTAGCCAGTGTGGGTGGGAACCTGCTGCTAGCGATATATTTGTGATGCTAGGCATTCATGCCCTGATGTTAGTTTTCTTAATCAATTGGTGTGGATTGTATCTGGGCCCGATGCTATTCAGCTCTTCATGTTCTTAACCTGCTGCTGAATGTCTGCAACTGTGAAGGTGACTGGTTCTTGTTCTGCTGTGGTGTGCTGCAGGTCCTGCAACCACTTTACACTGATGTTTTATGGCTTCTCTTTCTCCCATATGTTCTTCCAGTACTGTTCAGTTTCTGCTAATGGTAGCTCTATTGTTACTGTTATTGCACTGCAGTTGGAAACACCCTTTCGATGGTTCTTTGAAGAACAAGGCATTTATCTTCTTGGCCTCTATCTTCTTGGCCTGATAGCCAGTACTGTAAGCCTTTATTTATCCATCTCAAGGATTTCAGATAGAGTCAGGCCTTTGTATGTTTTCAGAAACCTAATCTTATCCCTAATCTTTACACCTTTCTGTAATTCCACCAGTTAACTATCCTCTTTCCAAATTATCTTGATCTTAGTCTCTAACCTCATTTTCCAGAGAGAGTATGTATTACTGTTTTTCTTAGCCAAATATAGGATTACAATGACTGTAGCATGTACCAATTCATTAGTTTTAGTTATTGTGATATCAAGGACTGTTGTGAGGGCTTCTAATATATTATCTGATGGTATTTCTCTACTGAGCCTTGGTAACCACTCTCAGGTGATTATAGCTAGTTTATCTGTGATCTTATGCCTCATATCCGCTGTTGTACTTTGTAAAGGAGAGGTGGTATTGACATTCCACTTTCAGGTGCTGGCTGCACGTCCAGTTCTTCTTCCAAGTCTTCTTGAATTTGTAATGTGTAGCTGATCTATCTCACATTGTGAGATAGATCAGCTATATGCTTCACAATACGTTGAAGTGTTGGGTAACTAGCTTTTCTCAGTTAGTGTGGTTGCAGTTGCCTCATGCATTTCATATCCTCTCATTAGGTCTATGTTGTGGTAGCATTCCATCAATTGTTATGTCCATGAATGGTTAGTTCCAGTAGCCCATCTACTATCATCACATTGTCCTGTTCCTCAATAACTAATGAGGACTATGTTAATCTAGATAACGTCCAAGACAGCATGACTCTTCTAGTTTGTGTAGTTCATATTTTGAGATAGGCAGATGAAGCATTAGGGGTTTTTTTTGCCAAGGACTCCTACTGGTAAGAAGGTACCAGCCAGGATTGGAACCCCAGTCTCCTGTATCAACAATTGTCTTCTACTAAGATATTTAGCTGCTATAAAGAGCTCTTTTATCACTGGTCTGGCTATGATTCAATATACAGTTTTTTAATTAATAAACAATTATATCCGGGGGGGGGGCATGATGGCTCAACGGTTAAAGAATTTGAGCTGATCAGCTGAAAAGCTGACAGCCCAAGTTCAAGACCTAAGCGCTATGCGACAAGGTAAACTCCTTGCCCCAGCTCCTAGCAGTTAGAAAGCATGCAAATGTAAGTGGATAAATAGGTACCACTTTGGTGGGAAGATAACAGTGTTTCATGTGCCTCGGCATATAGTCATGCTGGCTACATGACCATGGAAATGTCTTCAGAAGTTAGCTCCCTCCGCTAGGAAACAGAAATGAGCACTGTCTCCTAGAGTAGGACACAACTGGACAAAGGAAACCTTTACCTTTATATCCATCCATATTTTAAAAATAATTATTTGTTTTCATTAAAATGCTGAGGCCAAAGTACTTTGCAGTGATTGCAGAACCCCTCTTTCTTCATTATGCTTTATACAAAGCTTTTAGTGGCAAGTAAGGAACTTTAAATTGCCATTGGCTTCCAAATCAGCATCTTCAATATACTATACTAAATATACTATGCTTCAATAGCACTATACTAAAGTTCAATACTAGCACTTTAGTATAGTGCTAAATATACAGCAATGTAGTGAATCCATTTTTGCTATTTCCTAGAGAGAAGGAATCAGTATTACACTACTGCAAGTCTATGTAGACTAGAGTTGGTAATTTATTTATTTATTTATTTTGCCTGCTGGGAGTTTCAGGAGATACAGCCAGTAATATATATCTTCTTTGGTGAAAGGTTAAGCCTTGGTCTGTGCTTTGTGGAGACCATTTCTGTACGCACAAAACGTTATGTATGCATGGGGAGGAGATATACAGGCATTTTTAAGCAATGTAGTTGGTACTACAAAGCACTGGATTTGTCTTTAAATTTTCCTATATCACCAAAATGGAAGAATGTTAATTCTGTAATGTTCAATTTTGTTTAATCTGAAAAGGCAGTCAATGGGAAACAGATTTGTGTCTGTAGGCAACCCACATGGTGCTCAGATTGTCCACTCCTGCTGTAGATATGAAACATCACTGGTATTCTAATAATTATAATTATTACAATTTTATTATTATCCGGAAGCTAAAACTGTTAGATATCTGTTTATTCAAAACAGTAACAATACCCAGAATTTCCAAATGCATTGAAGAGCAAAAATAAGGGCAAATATATACAAATACTGATATTCACAACACACTTTTTAAGCATCTTCGATAACATGTCTTATATAAGAATGCTTTATAAATGATCAATTCACATTATTTGGGTGCAGTGATAGAAAAAAATAGTACTCAAATAACATTAACTTCAATTTTCGTACAAGGGTCATGGTATTAAAGAATTAGGAACATGTCATTTAGTGAAATCCATGAACCAATGGTAATTCAAGTGTAAAAGGAGATCAAGGGTAGTTTATAGAGACCCAATTTTCAAACATAATGTTTAGGAGTGTTGATTTTCCTTGAATGCATGCTTGTAACTACATGAAGATAATTCAGTGAAAACCAGGAAATGAATAGAGAAACATAGAGCTATGAATAACTGCAAGCATTCTCTCAATCTTGATAGTTTATACAAAGAAAAGTATCCCTTGAGTTGAGTTTGACTCCCGGTGACATCATTGCTGAGCCTGATTGGTGATTATTTTTTTCCAAATTTCCAGGGTCTACAAACTTGAAAGGTCTTGATGATCTTTTATCCAAGTACTAATCAGGTCATACCATGCTTAATTTTTTTCTAATTCATCCAAGTTAATTTATTATGGGAGGAAAGTATTTGTCATAGACTTTGCAAATATAAGCTGTAACTGATGAATTTTAACCAAAAGCATAAAAATAGTATTAAACAATAGTTTTATCTTTTATCAAAGCATTATTTTTCCTAAAATACCATTACTAGGTCTGTTTGTGTACTGTGTCCAGTCACACTTAACATAACCATGCTCTCTTGAATAAGCCACAACTGGTAGGGTTCATACAAAATGCTAATCTTATGGCTATATATCAGGGGAGTCAAACTTGATATCATTGAGGGCTACATCAGGATTGTGTTTGGGGAAGGTTGGGCATGGCCAGGGTGAATGTGGCCAGCTCGATGTGTACCAAGGGCGCCTGTGGTGGCCCAAGCACTCTGCCAATAAAAATGAGTTCCCAAGCTCTGTTTTCGATTGCAATGGCCTCCTGTAACCCTCTGCCAGCGAAAACAGAGCTCAGGAGAGCTGTGTGGCAGCCTAATGCAACCCTCTGCCTGTGAAAACAGATGCGGCCGAATGAGCCCTTTCGAACTTCTTCTTATAGAGTCACTGTGGGCAGTCCTTCTCTGTTTCCAGGGTGGCCCTGCGGGCCACAGTGCGTTCCAGATCTGGCCCATGGGCCTTGAGTTTGACACCCCTACTATAGATTGTCAGAAACTATAGATTGTCATAGTTTCACTGATATGAATTCACAGTAGATTTATTTCAATAAAAACTTGTACTAATTTTGTTTTGCTTTAGGAGTTTATAAAAGATTTTATTTATTTATATTTTGCATTTCTAGACCACCATTTCCCTGTCCCTGCTAGATCAGAACTAAGGCTTTTTAGCCCAAAATTCTGGTCTTCATGGGACTGAATTTGATACTTAAAAGAAAGCTAAAGAATAAGATATCAAGTCAATGGCCTTCCCGATGTGTTGAGATGACTGTCCTTTCATATTTATATTGCAAAGGTGAATGAAAGTATATAAGGCTGAAGTTTATGTTGCAATATTTTGATATATGTTTCATCACTGGCTCCGTTTTGGCCCCATGGATATCTATGTCTGATTTGTTTGCCATTTATCATATATGAACAGCCAGTAAGAAAGATTCTTTATAAGCCTGATTTACTGTATAATGATGGACAGTTTTTCTAACAGAAAATGTGAATCAGCATTGAGGAAATGGGAGAATTTCATTTAAATGGTTAAATCTGTTTGTTATCTTCAACTATTAGAGATCTTCAAGAAATGAGTAATAGTAGATTATTTTCTTCATGCACATCACATTATATAAGAAGTAGCAGCTTTAGTACCATAGTGCTAGTTAACGAAACAGCATTTTTTTCCTTTTACTGCCATTATCTTAGCTACAGCAAAATATTAGCAACTGCCTCTCCCTCCCCAATTTCAAAGTACCTCCATAAGAGTGTAAAAGTGATGCAGATGTGTAATCAATGGGAATCACGTAAGAGTTGCCAATTCCATTTGTTACTAATGCTCTACCTTGGGGAAGGTGGCTTCTGAGGTATCTTGAAAGGAGCTTCCAGATAACTGCAAATCAATTAAATTTTGTCTGAATTTCAAACATGCTAATATTTGGGCAGCAGTCAGTGTTACCAAAAACATCAGTAAGAAATAACAATAACTAGAATCTATTATCATGTTTGATCGTGTTAAGATAATTTTATAAACTTTATTAAGTCCCCCAAAGTCATATTTTTATATACCATGTTTCCCCGAAAATAAGACCCCGTTTTATATTTTTTTGAACCCTGAAATAAGCGGTTGGCTTTATTGCCAGTGCCAGCGGTTGGCTTTATTGCCAGTGCTCAAAAGCCCAATTGGGCTTATTATCTGGGGATATGTTATTTTGGGGGAAACAGGGTATTAAAAAGTCCAACTTCATATATATTTCTGTTATCTTTCTCTAAAGATTCTCTCTCATATTTCTTTTGAGATAATATTGATATAATGGTGTTCTAACTGAGCTATACGAAATATAATTATGATATTCTCTGCTTTACTTTCAATACATTTACTAATAAATACAAAAATGAAAAGCAATAAGTTTTTTCTTCTTAAGGAATATCCTGCATTTTTTTAAGGAAGGTAAGGCTGCATTTTGGAAAGATACACACTTAATAATAATAATAAGAAGAAAAATAAACACCATAACTTGTGTATGCATTTTTTACCTCCTCAAATAAAAGGAATTGAATACCTGATGCAGAGCCAGATTTGGATTCTGAAGATCTATTGTGGCAAGAGATGGCATGCGAGATTCTGGAACAATTTTGCTTTCTTTCTTTAGAAATCTGGAATTCCAAACTATTTATGAAGGAAACATTTGATTTTTGTTTAACAGAAGTTACTCTTTGCAAAAGTACCAGATTCTCTAAAATGTACGAGGCTACATAGGACTTTGGGCTGCTTTTTATTTGATTTGACTGATTCAACTATTATTTGCTAGCCATGTGGCTCTCTTCAATTGTTGGACTGCAGTTCACATTATCATCACATCTGGTCATGCTGGCTAGGTAGGAAGGTAATTGAAGCTTAACAGAATCTAGACAGTTACACAATATCTTTTAAATGAGTTTTTTTCAAGTTTGCTTATTTAGAGATATTTAGCTCGAATATTTTCCATTCCCTTAATTAAAAAATATGGACAAAAATAATTCCAGACAAATGGGCAGGCTAGCATCAATTACAGTCCTCCAAATCTGCAGCAAAGACAGAAGTCATGTTTATTATGGCCTGAACATCTGTGAACAAGCATATGCATAAGGAATTTTAGGATATATCATATACAGAACTTGCACGCATAGAAATGAATTGAAAAAACACTCTAAAAATACAAAATATTAATGTTTCTAGTTTAGATAGAGCAGGGTAAAATTTCATTGATGTTTCAATTTTGCTTAGAATGATCACATTTCAGAAAAATGTAACTGGCAATGAGACATTGAGCTGTGCTTTTTAGCTTTGAACGTTATGATTATTCAATAAATTCTGAACTATAAAATGTAAAAGACTGACATCTTTTATAAACTTTTTGCTGAAAATGGTTAAAAATGAACATATGATTTAAAAGGTTTGTTTATTGGAAGGAACTATAATATGCAACATGAGATGGTGGAGATGTGATTGCTATGCTAACTGCTGCAAACTGCTTACAAAAAAGACCAGAAGTTCCTTCTTTAGGTATCTTTCTTTTTCTTACTCTCTTGATAATATCAATCTTTTCTTTTCTTCCTTTCTTTATTAAATTGGTTTATATGGTTGCACAATGATTTTATCCTTCTGTGTTTCTGTAGTTTTTAAAAAAACCTTTGCAAAATCTTCATTTAATAAAAATTAGTCATAAACATTCTAAAACCAAACACAAACGCTTACCATCCACGCCTTTGAGTTCAGGGAGATGGCTGTAATTAAGCTCTGGCAAATGGACATCTGCTTTAGAAAACTCCCACTTTTTCTTGAGGGACTGAAGAACATTGTTCTCTTTTGGCATCTATTACCAAGCAAATAAAATGTTAAAGTTTTGTAAAAAATAAAGTCTAAATTGAAACATTGTATGCAGAGATTATATAAGCAGTACTAAATACCTACAATATATATCCTATATTAATAGTGAGCCCACTCTCAAACGCCAAAAGAACTTTAACCAACATAATAGAGAGAGTGGGAGTAGGGGTAGGAAAACAAGATTTGCAAATATCTGCAGAAAGAAGTAATAACTATTGAAAATACAATGTTGGAATATTGGCTGGGAAAGGATGCTATTGTGAAATCAGTTAAAGTTAAGTTAAACCAGGCTATTCTCTATTAATAAAAGTTGACATCTTGAGTTGCATCTAATAGTAGGAGATAAGACTTTCTAGGTACAAATAAAGTCTCTCCCCATTAAGAAAAAACACACACTTTGCATAAAATATTCTAAATATTCGAATTGTTTGTGCCTGTATCTTTCAAAGCTGATGCTAAATGAGTTATGAAACATAACAAAAATGATAATATTTTGTGTAATTTGGTCAGGAACAATTATGAAGAAATATCAATATATAGAATACACTTCAGAAAGAAAAAAGCATCAATTGCAAATCCGTAACTGAAAGGGATTCAAGAAACTCTTCTCTTTTTCTCCCCTACAAATGTTTTGTATCTTAAGAAAAAAATGCTTAAAAATGCTTAATTTTTTTCTTTCTTTCTTCCTTATGTGTTTCCCCCCTCCCTCTTGCTGTGTATCAGAAGTGGGTTTCAGCAGGTTCTGACAAGTTCTGGAGAACCAATAGCAGAAATTTTGAGTAGTCCCAGCTGATCAGGAGGAAATGGGGATTTACAATCTTCTTTCCCTGGATTGGGGAGGGAATGGAGATTTTACAGTATTCTTCCCCTGCCATGCCCACCAAGCCACGCCCACCAAGCCATGCCATGCCCACCAAGCCACATCCACAGAACCGGTAGTAAAAAAATTTGAAACCCACCACTGCTGTGTATGTTTCACTGTAAGCTTGCTGGTAGGATTCCTTTATTTTTATTAATTTTATTTAAATCACTCAGGGAACATTTTTGGCTGTTGAGTATAGTAGTATATTTTAACTGAACAAAAGGATACCAAAATAACAAAGAGAGTTAAAATGTTAAGAGAAAGGCCCTACTTGCTGGGCGCATGTGGAAGAGGAACTTTGCTTCTCTTGCCTCTGCCCACTTTCCAAGATATATATTTTCTAAATAGAAATGGCTAAAGTGTAAAATGGCTAAAGTTTAAAGCTCATCCTGTGTTTTCCCAAATTCCCACAAGATGTGGCTACATAAATGCCAAATGTCAGGGAGACTCAAATATTTTCAAAGAGAGCTTACCGATGCTGTTACATTCACATTATAGTGACCTGCTGGTGATTTTTTCCCTTGTTTGATACAAGGATTAAAATATGTTTTGGTTTTCTCATCAATTCTAGAAATAAACACACAGAGAATGGGCATCCTTAAATTTAAAAGTCAGGTCCAAGACTATGTAATTGAAAAATACAATTGTCCCAGACTGATCTACAGGCAGAAGAGGTTGAGATTTTGCAGAAATTAATTAGATCTATATCTGGGTCAGTGTTTGTATAGAAGATTGCTAACATGAATTAATACTGAAGTTGTCATGCTATATAGTGATTATAAGTGGTAACATTTGCTAATAGCTAGGTAAGAGTTTTCTTCCTCCCTCTTCAACCTTCCTTCACTCTGTAATATCTATTCAGTTATAGATTTTTTGTTCCACTACTGCACAATTGGGTATGTTTTTTTAAACCAAATGCTAAGTATGAGGCCTAAACTTAAGAAAAAATACCGTTGGAGCAATTCTCACTTTGCATAGGATCTTCATCCTACTTGGAAATAAGTATATTGTAGTTATACAATAGAAATAATGTAATAATAATAATGTAGAAATAATGTATGAATTAATCGTTAAGTAATATTAGATAATATGCAAAGATATATATTTTCTAAATAGTGATACCAATTGGATAGTTATTCTGATTTTGTACCTGTAATTATGGCTTGCCAATGTTGTTCCCATTATGGGGGTCCCATCGATGCTGGATTGTGTGGTTGAATAATTCTGTACAATGGGAGGAATTACCATACTTGGATTCTTCACATATTCTAGGCTACTGTTTGAATCCTTTAGATATATTGGAATTGTATTTAATTGTCCAACACTGTTATCATACAGGAAACTCATACGTGATGATCTTTCTGATTTCAGGATGTCAGCCTTAGATAATTTCATTCTGAACAGCTTGGAGTCTTTGAGCTTTGAATTCACACTTAAATCCTGTTACAAGACACAAACCAAGTACTACAAATGAACTGAACACAAGTGAAAATTAATAGGCAGTGTTATATGAAGGTCAAAGAAAACTGTAATTCTGTTAACATTTGCACCATTTAGTGACACTAGGAGAACAACATGGGGAAAAAATATTATTTCTATCTGCAAGAGACAATCGATCACATTCTAATCTACAGTACTGCTCTATATATGTACAATTATCCTGATCCAACTATGTAAGAATATAGCTTCTATTTTATCTCAATGAAACACAGAAAGACACATTTATAATAAGAATTTGACAGAGATGGCAATAAATCTGAGTCTGCTGGTTAAGTGTACACTAGACAAACAGCTAACGCCGATCCTGGTTCTCTAATGAGTTTTCTTGCATGATATATATATATATATAAATTTCTAATTATTTCTGTGTTCAAATATTCCATTATCATTTGAGTCAAACCTGACAGCCAAAATGATACATTTCAGCAAAAAAAAAAAAATTTAGTTTTCTGAAATGCGATTTCTAAACACTTTTCTATTTTCTCTACTCTTGTCCTCACTTTATTTTATTTGGAAAATAGTAACTATTAATGAAATACGCAGAAGTAGATAGAAGGAAAGGAATATATAAACAAATTAAGGGACCACATACTAAATCACCAAGATGTGGGGTGATCATAATTCTTTAATATCAATATTTAAGCAAGATAAATTAGTCATTTTTAAAATTTTAATTCTATAACAGCAGGAAGCAACGAAGAGGTAAAGCCTTGTTGTCTATTTTAGAGCAACAATAGGAATGAGATGTATAACCACTACCTTAATAAACCACATACTTCTACAGTATATGCTGGACAGCAATTCTGTCACATTCTTTAATTCTCAGTATTTCTCCCTACTTTATACTTTTCATTCTTCAATAAACCCTATTTAGTACTTCATTGGTAGCAGCTGAACAGCATTTGAAATTGAATTTATAATGTTCTGCAACATAAATTGAGAAGCAGCACCCCTCCAAAAAGATGTTAATTACTGTTTTTCAGCCTGAAGGTTATTAGAGACATCACACTACTGCAACCTGTTACAGATGAGCTGCTTAGGAAACTGCAGTTCAAACCCATCCTTATGTCTCTACAAAGCCTTGTATCCTGACATTTATCCAGCTTCTGTCACCTAAAGCTAGAATTCTAACTCTGAACACATTCTCGGAAAACAAACCTAACACTTCATTAAAATATTTTTTCAGAAAGTTTGTATTTGTTAGAAACAACTGTTCTGAATTACATGTTAATGTAATTTAATATAGATGATGCTGTTAGTATATAGAGCGTGCTGTTAGTTTACCTATACCTAAACAAGTGAAGTTCTAGTGAGCCTCCTCACACATAGAAATGTAGATAGGGCAGGAAGAAGTATAAAATGCTAATGTAGATAACAAATAAATTTTAAAAAGCATTACATATAAAAACAAAAGGAAAATGTTACAAATGTATCAATATAATTAAAATATTATATTGATTAATCACCTGGTAATAGGCGTACATACTAAAGGAGAAAGAATTTCAGAGCTCCCTCTCAAGATGGCTTCTGTATGGTAAGGGCTTCTTTTTCTCTTACCAATGATCTACTGATTTAACTGCCAAAGCTGGTTCTTTGGCAGTGTTATTCCCTGATTTTAAATAGGAGCATTTAGGAATGATCCAATATGATTTTTCAACGATCATGGACTCAGCTGGGAAGTGGGAGTGGTCTTGAAGATTCCAATTCCCTCTGGGAGCGATCAACATCACTGAAGTATACATCTTCCTGTCCGCCGTTTCATTTTCTTAAGCATGCCTGAATATTAACTTTCACTTTTTGAATTTATTGTTTCATTTTGTTTTTTGCTTTAAAAATTGATTAGCAATTGAATGCTGATTTATTTCAACCCCTTGCTAGATTCGAATTGTTTTTCTTTTTGATATATTTTTTCTTTTTGCATTGTATATTCCTCCTTGTGCAAACAGAGATGAGGCCCTGAATGTTCTCTATCATACCATCAGTGAGTTATCAACTATTTACTTCAAGGCTGCTTTTACTGTTGTGGGGATTTTTAATCAGATTGATTTAAAACAACTTTCTCCCATTTCCATCAATATGTGAAGTTTGCAGCCAGAGATGGGAATACATTGGATCTTGCTTATTCTAACATCATGAATGCATTCAGAGCTATTCTCCACCCTCACTTTGGCTCTTTTGACCATCTCTCTGTGCTACTTGTCTCAGCATTTAAGTCTCTATTACTTAGAGAAAAACCAATAGTAAAGCACCTGAGGGTTTTGGCGGAGGGAGCATTACAAAATTGCTTTGAGTACACGGATTAGGGCCTGTTTAAAGAAGATGCTACAGTTAACCACATATAAATGTAAAAAATTATGCTATCACTGTGTTTGCATATATTCAGAAGGGCATTGAGGAGGTCTCTGTCCTTAGAAACATTGTGGTTCAGGGTAATGAAAAACTATGGATAACACATGATATTGAAAGCACAGAATGCGGCTTTTAAATCCAGTGGTGTACTGGTGATCACAACAGCCAGAGCCAATTTGACATATACCATAAAAACAGCAAAGCAAGCCCACTGTCAGAAAGTTCAGAACTTATTTCAGGGCTCTACAAACATCAGGTGTATATGGCAAGGCATCCAGGTCATTACAGACTTTAGGTTGGCTCCACCATGCCGTAAGGACAACCATCTTTTTAAATTAACTGAATACCCTTTTTGGGGAACACTTGAGGCATCAAATATTACCCCTGAGAGGAAAGTTATACCCCATCCTGATGAGAAAGTGATTAGCTTTGATGTTACCTCCAACTGGAGGACATTGGGAAAGTTAACATTCATAAATCAGCAGACCTGGATAAATATCGCTGGGTGTGTTCTTAGGAAGTGTCCAGATGAATTGGTTTGTGTTCTTTCAAATATTTTCATTTTTTCATTGCAGCAGCCAGTGTTTTATCATATTTTAAAACTATTGTTTTGCAAGTGTCAAAAAAGTCTTCAATCATGTTTGATGATTATCAACCAGTTGCAATTATGCCCATCATTATGAAACGTTTTGAAAGACTGATAAAGGACTTTATTGTATTCAGCTTCCTTCTAGCATTTGACTCACTTCGGTTTGATTATCATCCAAATCATTTCACTGAGGATGTTATTTCCTATGTTCTCCATCTGAGCTTGATGCACTTAGAGGGAAGAAATATTCATGTGTGAATGCTGTTTGTCAGTTTTGGTTCGACATTTAATACGATTACTCCCCAGCATTTAGTAGATATATTGAGTCTTTTAGGCTTCAATACTCCTTTGTCCAACTGGGTTCTTGGTTTTTCTCACTGATAGACCCCATTATGTGCTTGAGCACAGGCTCTCCTTAGTGCTGTGTTCTAAGTCTGCTATAATTCACCCTGTTGACCCACGATTGTTGTAGGTTTGCTACCAGCCATATTGTGAGACATGCGTATGATGCAACACTGGTGGGCCTTATTCAGAATGATAACAAGGGCAATCATAGGAGGAACTAGAGGGTTTGATGAACTGGTGTAATAAAAACAGACTAGTTTTAAATGTAAGAAAAACAAAAGAGAAAGAAAAACAAAACATTGTTGATTTCAGAAAATGTTCCATTGTGTTTTAACTGTGGAGGTGGTTAGTAGTATCAAGTTTTTGGGTGTGCAGCATGAGCAGATTAGCTTAGTTGCTCAACTGTGAGGCTCTAGTGAAGTGGGTAAAGCAGTGCCTGCATTTTCTGCATTGTATGAGAAGAGCACATCTTCCTTTCCTTCTTCTTATCACTTTCTATAAAGGGACGATTGAAAGCATCCTGTTGTGTTGTACTATTGTATGGTTTGGAGATATTACTTTTTCGGACCGGAAGGTTGTGCAATGTGTGGTGAGGATGGCAGAAAGGATTATTGGAAGTTCACTTCCTCCTATCTAGGACATAGCCTATAAGCATTGCTTGACTAGGGCCTGCAATATTGTCTGGGACACTCCACATCCTCTCCATAACTAGTTTTTTTTTGTTGTTGTTATTTTCTGGAAGAAAGACTCTGCAGTATCCAAAGCAAATTAGATTCTGTAATAGCTTAATACCATATAGTACCATATCAACCTTATTAATTCTGAAGATGCTGAATATGCAACTCCTGACTGATTTTCTCTTTAAAAGCTTGATGAAACAATAATGATCCTGCAAAATATGTTAGGGCATGAAACTTTGGATAAAGATACACAAAAGTTTGTGGGGGCAATAAGCTGACTTTGTATAAATATACAAAAGTATGAAGGCTATTGCTTAACGCATTAAATTTTTAAAAAAAGAATTTTGATCCAGTTTCAGACCAAAGAAACATTCTCATGTCTGGAGGATTAACAAAGTGTATCTGCTGCTCTGAAGTTTAAATCTGCATATTTCTACAATACCAGGACTCTGACTGAAAGGGGAAGTTACAAATTCCTTTCTTCTACGATTGAGAGAGACTAGATGGATTTATTAGTTAACTGGCATCCCCTTCTAATTGAACTTCGACTGGAAGATAGACTTATTCTGGAGACTGAATCTATTATATTTAATTAAACAACAATTGATACAAGATGGCATTAAGAAACAAACATGAATATTTGATCCAGGATGAGCTATTTATAACTTTTGGGATGACTTGGGATAGATAAGATGTCATGGTAAACCTTCTACGATTACAACAGCAGTTTATTAATAGAGAGTTTGAAACTTTAATTTTGTTTTGTTTTAGTACTATTATTGTTCCTGTTAACTGCTTTGTCACTATTAAAACATACAGAAATGGGTCAATAATTTGCAAATAGATTTAGTAGTTTAAAAAGTTTGAAAGGGCCTCTTTTACAAGAGGTGGATACTAACGTTGTAGCAATGTATTAATCAGTATTCAATTAGAGAAGATAATATGCGTTTTTTTATTGCACCTTTTTAATGTTTTTGATTGTTTCATGTTTTTTGTTTTTGTTTTGTTTTTGTCCTCTTTTGGATATTTTTTTGGGGGTGGGGGGATTTTTGTACTTTGTATTTTAATCTTGTCCTGAATAAATAAAATATATAACTGAAAAAAATAAAGAAGAAAGGATTTCAGAGGAAAATAGCATTGAAAATAGGATGCTATTTAATTCATGGAGAAAACAGGGTTTGTATGCAAATAGCTTAAATAAAACCTGCATGATTTCTAATAAGAAAGCTCTTAGAATGTTACAACATTCTGACAGTCCTATCTTAAACAATGAAGAGCAATTTCTCATAGGCACAGATTAAACTTGGCTTTAAAATCTTTTTTATACATATATTCATATACAATTGTAAAGAAGGAAAAATCCGGAGTTCCACAAACCTGGATTAAAAGCATTTTTCTTTCATCACCTATATCATTTTTGTCCTTATTTATTTTCGGTTTCTTGGGTACAGAATGTTCTTTTTCTTTTTGAATCTTGATTTTAAGCTCTTGAACAAATCTTATGTTCCATGTTAAAATGAAAACGTAAAAATGAGACTTTTATTAATAAGCAAAAGCATATTTACCCATCACACATTCACATTTAAACCCCCTTCTCTTGTGTTTTTGTTGTTATTAAACATTTTCAAAAAACATAAATTAAAAACAATATTTATCATGTTTGTAAGGAAAGACATTTCAATAGAGTTCTGGAAATACTGGCCTTTTATTTATCATTTCTTAATGTAGCTAGAAATACAATGAGATAACAAAACTTCCACTTAAACAAGACTAAGGAAAAATATAGGACCGTGATGGAGAACCTATGGCATGCGTGCCAGATGTGACACACACAGCCCTCTCTGTGGGCACATGTGCAGTCGGCCCAGCCCAGCTCCAATCGTGTTTCCCCATTGTGTTTCACTCAATCAATTCCAACTTCTCGCAAAAGAAAAAGATCTTGTGAAGCTGGAAATGATTGAGTGAACTTTTTCACTTGGGTATTTCACAATGGGGGAGACAGAGTCCTGTCCTCCTCTTGAAGCTCATTACAATACAGAGCCAAAATGCGACCCTGTGTTGGCTCGGCAAAAAAAAGCAACTGACATCCAGTCAGTTGCTTTTACCACAGCGCTGCCCTTGTTGGAATGCCCAATCTCCTCGCCAGCTAGCTGAGCTTGGGTATGCTGCTCCTGGGCTCATCAGCCTCCAGACGTCAGATTCCCACTACTCAGCACCAGTTAAGTGGTTCCTTCTCCCCCCCCGGGGGGGAGAGAGAGAGAGAAACAGAGGGATAGAAAGAGAGGGGGGAGAGAAAGAGAGGGGGGAAAAGAGAGAGAGACAGAGGCAGACAGAGAGAAAAAGAAGGAGTTGGAGGGAGAGAAAGAGAGAGGGGGTGGGAGGGAAAGAGAGAGAGAGGGAGGAAAAGAGAAATGATATTACAAAAGTTTTTCTTTTTTATTGTTGCTAAATGTAATGTTTCAAAAGCAAAAAAAAAAATGCCTCAAAGGAGACTTTGAGAGCTGAACGCTGAGAGACACAGATTTCCTCTGCCTTCTGCATTCCCACCCCACACTGAAGTAAACCAAATGGGCCAGAGTCTCTCCGCTAAGCAGTGCCAAGCCCGCTTGCAAACTTCGCCGAGTGCAGTTCCGAACATTCAGCTTGCACGACCCTCCCAGCCAGCACAAGCGCCAGCGCCACAGCAGCAGCAGGGAAGGTGCATGTCCTGCCTGCTCCACTTTCACTGGCCAGAAGTGGAGCTCCATGCTGCCGCCTCCCAGCCAGAGTGTCACATTTGTTTTCTTATTGGTTGCCTCCAAGGAGGGAGTTGTGCTCAGGCTGCCCGGGCCCCCATCATGGAGGGAGAAAAGCAGAGGTGGGTTCTATTTTTTTTACTACCAGTTCTGTGGGCATGGCTTACTTTGTGGGCATGGCTTCATGGTCATGTGACAATTATTTAGGATTTAAATAATTATTTAGGAAGTACTGGTCTACCAGGCTTTTAACAGACTTGCAGGGCTGTACCTATCTACCTATTTATTTTTGCAGGCAATGATCTACTCATGTATTTTTGCAGACACTGGTCTACTCATTTGTTTTCTTTTACCACTGATCAGCTGTAGGGCGGCCCTTTGAAGCCCCATGGCAAGAGTTTAAACAGTTTTTTTCCCTCCAACCATCAGCTGGGACTCAGGAGGCAGCAGTAGATTGGGGGTGGGGCTAAATAAAAGGTAAGAATAACGCGGGGGGAAGTGGGAGGGGCATGGGGGTGGGGGCACGGGGGCATGGGGGGGCAGAACCGGTTCGATGACGTCATATCGTCACCACTACCGGCTCGGGAGAACTGGGCCGAACCAGGAGGAACCCACCACTGGAGAGAGAGGGGGGGGAAGGGGGGGTCTCCCCAACAGGATCCAGGTTGGAGTTGTCTTATTTTGTATGGATCTCTAATGCTTGGCTTTGCCTGCCAGCCTTCAGTCCCCCTCCACAGCCCAAATGGTTGGATTCACACAGATGGATGGATGGATGGGTGGGTGGATGGATGGATGGATGGATGGATGGATGGATGGATGGATGGATGGATGGATAGATAGATAGATAGATAGATAGATAGATAGATAGATAGATAGATAGATAGATAGATAGATAGATAGATGGATGATGGATGATGGATGGAGCGAGAAAGATGGAGGGAGGGAGGGAGAGAGATGAGACACAGAGAGAGAGGGGGAGGGAAAGCTATAGAGAGGGAGGGAAAGAGAGAGGGAGGGAAAGAAAGAGAGAAAGAGACAGAGAAAGGGGGAGGGGGAGAGAAAGAGAGAGAGGGAGGGAAAGAGAGAGAAAAAGAGACGGGGAGGAAAAGAGAAAGACAGAGAAGGGGGGAGAGAGAGAGAGAGCGGGAAGAAAAGAGAGAGGGGAAGAGAGTGGGGGAGGGGAAGAGAAAGAGAAGTGATATTACAAAAGTTTCTTTTTTATTGTTGCTAAATGTAATATTTCAAAAAGAAAAAAATGAAAGGGCTTATACAAAAGTGCATTTATCATGTTTTTCTTAGAACAATTAGCTGAATTCTGTGTTGTTTGTCATTATTTTAGATAGTAAAACCTCATTATTCAGGTTAAATTGCCGTGTTGGCACTTTGCAATAAATAAGTGGGTTTGGGGTTGCAGTTTGGGCACTCTGTCTCTAAAAGGTTCACCATCATTGATATAGGACAATATATGTAGCTCATGGCTGAACTCTGAGCTTGCTCTCTGAGCTTGTGTGTACCAATGATTGTTATCCATTCAGGTAATGAAACTGCAAGCAAACAACCAAGCTTAAGAGGGCATAAAGGACTTCACAAAACTCTATAAAGCTATAAACTTTGACACAGACCGTGTGCTGTGTGCTGTGTACAATGGCCATCTTAGAGTTCCTGATAGCTGAACAGATATATGTTATCATCTTGCTTGGTATGTTATATTTTTGTGTTTCTCTTTAAATCTGTCTGCTAAAGTTAATAATAATGCTTATTTTTTATCATGTATATGTTATACTATTATTTCAACAGGATGATTGCAATCCTATGTTGCAAAGTTTTGATTTGCTGGTCAAAACTGAAAGAAATAAATTGACTAGAATACAAAAAACAGATTAAAAATTACAGGTAGTCCTCAATATACCACTGATCACTTAGCAGCCATTCAGTTACTGCAGTCTCTCCCCAAAGCTACTCATTTCAAAGTTATAGTTGCTGCAGCATTCCAGTGGTTATTCATCCTTACAATTAACTACAGGAAGCCAGTTCTTCTTCATCATTTAAACTGGTGCCTGAGGGAATTATCATACTTGGGGCAAGTGGGCCTGTGCTCAATCTTTCAGAGCCTCCCCTACTCAAGACACCCATGATCCTCTTATCGATCTGTACCTTCAAGTCTGCCCCAGGGAGAGCAAGGGACAGAGGTCATTAAGCAAAGTCATCACTCTTAATGACCATCATGACATGCAACAGTATTAGGCAAGTTCCATTATGGCTATATCTTAAGGACTACCTGTATAGATTTAATATCATGTCTTTTTCACTCTTCCCCAATCTCCATTTGTTTTTTAGTTAATGCTAATTATATACTCACATAAATAACATAAAAATTTTCACGTATAGCTTTCCACTGAAAGTACATTCGAAGAAATCAGCAAGAACATTTTAAAAAAATATATATCTGTACAGAGAAACACTGAGCACAGAACACTGAGTCTTATATTATTCAATTGTTCATAAACTCTATGTTTAGGAACATAGACATATGTGATAAACTCACATAAATCTATGAGAGCTAAATAGATGTGCTAAGGGGCAATCTCTAATATGAATTAAGAATCATTTGAAAGGTCACTTCCTGTTAAAAGAAATTATGGGTATTATTCTGGTTAGTCATATAGAACTGACACTAAACATTTGATAGCAAACAAGGAGCAACTAGTTTACATTTGATACAGGAAATGGGAAGAAGTAAAATTCTTGTGCAATGAAGAATTAGCTGGATCAGATCATGCCCAATGCCACTTTGTCTTCCCGAGTTGTGCTTAGACCAAATCTGTTAACAATTTCCTGAGATTAGAATATAGCAACAGAAAAGGAAGCAGATAAAAAGTGTCATTATTCCAATCCATGATTTTCACTTACTGACGCTGTGTAAGTATTTTGCAGCTCCAGAAGCAACCAATATCTAGTTCCATCGTTGTAAATGCTAAAAGGAGAACGTATTATATACATAGAAATTCTCACTATTCTTACTTTTTAACAGGTACTTTGATAAAACCAGGAAACTCACCTTTCAGCAAACCCATCTTTGCTGAAGAGGTTGTATTGCAGCAGTTCATTACAAGATGGCCTCTTTTCTGGATTAGTTTGCAGGCATTGCTGAAGTAAGATTAAAACTTTATCTTGTTAAACACAATGGAATCACAAAATGATCCAAGCTCTATTGAACAAGACACAATATCAGTACATCTAATCTACATACTTCAGAAGAATTTAGCCTGAATTTTATGAAATTCCTTTCATATCATATAACAAACCATTTTGGAAGCAGATGGACTTTTTTTTTAATGATATACTATACAGTGGAAATGGGAGAAGAGCAATAACAGAAGCTAAAATGTCAAAAATTCCATTGAGCACTCCTTTTAACTCTTAACTAGCTTTTTGTACTTTTGTAGTTAAATGAAGTAAAGCAATCTAACATTTTACAGGATATGTTCAAAGGATAATCATACAAACCACACTATTGCCAGGAAGAAGTTCTATATCTGAAATTAGGACATCACATCATAAAATATAAAATGGATACTGGAAAAAGTACAAAAACTGAGAAAATTCTAGTCCCTCTTGAGGCATGAAACCTGGCTGGGTGTCTTTGGGTCAGTCACTCTCTATTCAGCCCAACCCACATCACAGGGCTCTTATGGAGGAAATGGGAGGAGAAAGGAATATTAAGATATGTTCACCACCTTGAGTTATTTATAAAAATAATAAAAGCAGGATAAAAATCTAATAACCCCAACCCTAATAAATCCTCCAAAAAAGTCATTCAGAACACACATTAGCATCTCTTTAAAAAAAAGGAAGTAGCAATGTTTCTCTAAACGTGTACAGATAATCCCAAATTTACAAATATAATGGAATCTGCCCATTAAGGTTACAAGTCATTGTTAAGTGAGACTATTTCGTTCAAAGACTCCAAAATCAACCATGCCAATTTTAGTCACTAACTGAATGTATGGATCATTAAGCAAATGTCCAGCACGAGCTGTCATGGGGATGCAGGGTATGGCCGGAACAGGATTTATGCGAGTTGGACAGGATGCTGAAGTACAGTTCAAATGCAAGGAGGCTGGGAAAGAAGCCCAGTCTGCCCTAGAATGGGAAGCCCCAGCACCCCAACCTCACTCAGCCGCACTAAGCAAGGAGAAAGCAAAGACAGAAAAGCAGGAAATAGGCAGATCTCAGGAATGGAGCAGCCATTAAAGCCACTTCAACTTAAGCCTTTCCTCACACAGGGCAACAGCAATCAAACTGTCTCATTGATGGCTTCTCTCTTACTGGTGGCTCTCCATACCATAGACCACTTACCCCAGTCTTTGTTTATCCCCCTACCACTGCTAAGGTTGGGTTTAACCCCCCCACCTCTACCACTCAGGCCCCAATCCTACCTGTCTGCGGTTGCCAGGGACTGTGGTTGAGGGAGCTCCCTCTCTGTCATGTGGCCTCGCTTTCTAAAGGGCTAGCAGTTCAAGAAAGCGGGGCTGCCCAGCAGAGAGAGAGCTCCCTCTCTCGGACGGAAACCACCGGCAGGAGCCAACTACCATATGTTTTGGAGTATAAGATGCACTTATACCTTAGCCTAAAAGAGGCTGAAAATTTGGGTGTGTCATACTCCGAATGTAACCCTGCACGGTGCCCAAAATGGCTACCCGGAACAGCTGCTGCCTTCTCTTACCCCTTCCGCACTTTGCCTGCTTTAATCACTGGAGCTCCCTCTGAGAATCAGCTGCACTTTTGAAGCTGTTTTTCAGCCACAATGCAAGCAAAGCGATCTTCCATGCTTTGCCTTCTTTTCTAATTGTTGCTCCCTCAGACAATCAAACCTCAAAACCAGAGAGCAAACTAATGTGCTGGAACTAGCCAGATGAATACCTGGTAGGCAGGTATTCCCCCCTATTTCCCTCCCCAAAAACTAAGGTATGCCTTATACTCCGGTGCGTCTTATACTCCGAAAAATACGGTAAGTTGCATAATGGCACTTGGAAAATGGCACATACTTCTGGAATGGAGTCAAGCAGTCCAGAGTCACTGAGTAGCACAATCGATGTTGGGTGGGCTCTGGGTCAGGTGAGGTGGAAAACAGATTCAAGACCTGCAGCAACCTGGTGGGAGGGATACGGGGGAAGAGACAGGCGGTGGGGAGGGAGTGCTGCAGCAACCCTGCATTTGGCTGTAAGGACAAATGACTGTAAGAATGCCGTAGCGGCCCTAACTTTGAAACTGGAACGTAAGTAGCTTTTGAGGGGTCTGAATGGTCACTAAGCTGAGGACTAAACATCTGGCTTCTTTGGAAGGGTCTCCCAATTGTTTTCATGTGCATTTAAATACAGAGTCTTCATTCTGCTTTTTTTTCCTGAAAAGCAAAATAGGAGGGCATGTGCATACGTACTAAGATAGCTAGGAACAGTTTCTAAAGCAGTCATGTGAGTTTGAGAAAAAAATCACCGATATTGAAATGATTGGTTTTCTTATCACTATTCAATTTCATATAAACTTGAAGATTCCCAAAGGCATGAGTCTGTTAATAGGAACAGACTAGAAAGATAAGAGACCTCAAAATTACCTTTGTAAATTCTATGACTGCAATGGAGAGCTTTGAGTATCGTTTTTCAAGAGGTTCTAACTCTTTGATTTCAGGCAATCTTACTCCAGCAAAGAGAGGATTTTTGTAGAATAACTCCTGGTGCTTTGGAATTAAGTTACCTGAAATTTATAATCGTTTATATCAGTAAAAAGACTTTAAAAGTATAACCTTTCAAAAAAAAAAAGAATAACTAGCTAGCCAGACATATAAAAGCATAAACAAAAAGGCAGGAGGAATTCTTACCTAGACTTTTCATAATATGGAATAATTGATCAATGTCAGAGTCTCCAGGGAAAAGGGGCTCTCCTGTAAGCATTTCAGTTACCAGGCAGCCAATGGCCCACACATCAACAGCCCTGCAAATAGAACATACTTATGAAGAACTTGCTCTGCCCTAATATTTTACTTGTGAGAATAGAAAAATTAGTTTATTCTATTTGATTTTCTCCAAACAGAGAGTATATTACAATAATAATAATGCTTTCAAATTTCTGCTGCTTATTCATTAATTTCCTTTTCCTTGTAAATATATAAAAAAATCTAAAAAAATTTTTGCCCTCCTTTCAAGATGGCTGCTGCTTGATATGGTTTTCTTTTTTCTCTTATCGACTATCTGTTGATTTCACTGCTAAAGCTGGTTCTTTAGCAGTGTTGCTTTCTGGTTTTGAACGGGAGTATTTCGGAGTAACCCAAGATGACTTTAGACAATGGTGGGCCCAGAGGGGAAGGAGGTCTTGAAGATGCCAATTCCCTCTAGAAGCAATTGAAAAGTCACTGGGCATCTCCATCTTTTTGTCAAGAAGTTTCATTTTCTAAGCATGCAGGAATTATAACTTTCACTTTTTGACTTTATTGTTTTATTTTGCTTTTTGTTTAAAAGTTGATCAGTGATAGAATGCTAATTTATTTCAACTCCTTGCTGGTCTGTAATTGCTTTTTCTCTTTTTTCCTTCTGATATATCAAGTTCTGGATAACCTCAGTTCTTTCCATATGGAAATCATGGCAATGTTTGGGGAAGTGGTGAAGAGACATATTTGCAAAATGCCTGGAGTTTATTTCTGTTGAAATTTTCTTATAATTTTGGATTGAAATATAGAGGAAAATGTTTTTTTGTTCTTTGTTTCCTGATTTAAATTCCACAGATTAAAATGGCTGAACAAGGTCTGAAAACTAAGAAAGAAGGATGGGAAAATATGCAGCTTATACCTGGTTTCCTCTTACATAAACTTGATCAAACTTTAATGATTCTTCAAAGAATGTTACAACCTGAAGCTTTATCGTTGGATAAAGATAAACAAAAGGACTTTGACCCAATTCCAGATCAAAGTGATAGTCTCATGGCTGAAGAACCAGAAGTCTGTCTGAAGTCTTATGGCTTCAGCTAGAAGAGAGGGAGACAACTTCCTTTCCTCTATGAAGGAATCCCTTTCTTATATGAAAACAGAGGAAGACTAAATGGATTTATTGCAGTTAAGTGATACCTACTTCTGCTTGCATGCTGACTCAAAGATAAACATATTCTGGAGACTGCATATACTACATTTAATTAAACAACAATTGACAAGAGAAGATATTAAGAAACAGACATGGATTTTTGACTCAGGACAATCTATTTATAACTTTTGGGATGATCCAGGAGAGTTAAATTTTCTATGAGTGAATTATAATAACAGCTTGTTAACAGAAAGATTTTAAACTTTAATTTTGTTCTGTTTTACTATTACTGTTTTTCCAGCTAACTACTTTATCACTAATATAACAGATAGAAGACAGATCAACGTTCCTAATATATTTAGTAGTTCAAAAATTTGAGAGAATCTGTTTTGCAAGGGGTAGGAACTAACTGTAGTAATGTATTAATCAGTATTCAGCTAGACGGGATAATATGTGTATAATGTGTTGTTGTTGATGTACCCTTTTTTAATGTTCTGACTGTTTTGTAGTTTTTTTTCCTTTTATGTCTTCTTGGATTTTTATTGGGTTTTGTATTTTAATTTTGTTCTGAATAAAATAAAATTATTTTTAAAACTCTAAGAATATTTTAATATTGAATTCTAAATTTCCTTACTTGCCATATTTGATATCACCAACTAACAGCTCAGGAGCTCGATACCACCGTGTTGCCACATAATCTGTATAAACTTCACCAGGAGCTGCAAGCGTTCGAGCAAATCCAAAATCACAGAGTTTGATAATTCCCGAACAGGAGACCAATATGTTTTCAGGTTTAATATCCCTATGTATGATCTAAAAAAAGGATTCATATCTATGTTAGCAAAGTCACTATAAACCCATCATGGAAAACCTTCCATAGAAAACTTCTAGGTTCTTCAGACTAACCTAAAGAGGACAGCCTACTTCACATTCTCATTATTTGACAAATGGAATATTATGTGAGAAACTGTACTACAAAAAGTCCATCACAGCTGGCCCATGATGTTATATCTCCACACATTGAATTATTTTTTAGAAAAGATATTTCTTCTAGAAGAAGAAAAAAATTATACAACAAAATGTCTGTTAAAGAACTGTCTCTCTATTCCCATAACTGTAAAATATTGTGCTATCTCAAAGGAAGAACATAAAATAAATAAATAAATGTAAATTTACTCACTTTATATGAGCATATAAGTGATAAACATGCAGAATGTTCAGAAAATATTCACACAAGCATAATAATCTATGCTTGCCTTTGAAAGAATAGCTTTGTATACTAACCCTGAAGCAACTATTACATCATCAACTAATGAGGGAAAACATGACACAAACATGTCATGTTTTCCACTTGCACAAAGAATAGAAATCGAAAAGGGCAGTTTGTTTTCATTAGATAGATTATAGTTTCATAGCTGTATGTAAGAAACATGAAAGTATAATTATCGGAATATTTTAAATCGTTACAAATGTAAATTTATTCTGAGATATAAAACTAGCATCTCTCTCGAAAATCCTAAGAATAAAATGGACAAACAAAATTAAATAGATGCAGCAATTTACTTACATTATGACTATGACAAAATCCTACCCCTTTTATAATTTGAAATAAGTATTTTCGAACTCTGTTATAATCCAAGCCATTGGGAAACATCTCAAGATCATCAAGGACTGTGTGATCTACAAATTCAAACACCAGATACCATCGTTTTTTCTTCTTACAGACTTCCAGCAAGTTCACCAAGTTCTCATGTCTTAATTGCTATCAGGAGACAGAAAGTGCGTCATAAAACTACAATAAGAGGCAGTATGTTGCGTGAGAACATTCACAATAATTGCCTCTTGAAGAATATATACATAATTACATAAATCATATAAATATTTCCAAGTACTGTTCTATGCATGTTTATTAGGTAATACCCTGTTTCCCCCAAAATAAGACAACCTCTGATAATAAGCCCAATCGGGCTTTTGAGTGCATGGCAATAAGGCCAAGTGCTTATTTCAGGGTTCAAAAAAAAATGTAAGACAGGGTCTTATTTTTGGGGAAACACAGTAGTACTAATGATTACTAATATTCAACAGTTATTATAGTCTTAATGTTTACACAATCTCTTTTCCCTATCGCTGTATAAATAATTTAACTAAGCAATCTATTACAACCGCAGTACACTTTTTTTTTTTTCAGAGATGATTCCCTAAAGGTAGAAATTTACTCCATTTATTTATTCAGTAATTGACAGAACAAAGTTAAATACTTCTTTAATTCTATGCCCTATTTCTATTAGCCCATGACAATAAAATAAAGTTATACAATATAATATAAAATAATATATATTTTAAAATGATTTCGTTTTCCAAATATTAGATTTCTCTAAACATTAGAATACTGTATCTTGAAATCCATAGATAGTTTGGTACAATACAGATACAAATATATTCTATTAGTAAATACAATATATTTACTAATAAATATAGTAAAAGAGAAATTACAATATTTTTTTCTAATAGCTAATAACTCTCAGCAACAAAATCGTATTTTAGTAATTATCTAAAGACCAAACCCAACCCATTTTTTAATGTATGATTTTTGGTTGAATAAATGGTGTATTTTTAATTAACTAGTTCTTTCTTACTTGCTCAATCTTACTGTTATGCTTGTAATTCCCTCTAGCAATACTCATCTCTTTTTCTCTAAAAACAGTTTTCTATATATCTTTTGTTTAATATTTAACATGCTGGAACCCTATTCACACTACATATTAATCATATTCATCATCAAATAGTTTGGATTTTGGTTGCAACAATTATGGTTAATAAACTATTATGATGACTTTTTTGTTCTGGTAATCTAGCCAATGGAAAGCAAACAGATGATGTATGAAATCAATCTAAAACTAAACGTAAGTAATTCAATTTGCATACATCCTTTTTGTGTTACTTTACCTCTCCCATCTCCTGTATTTTTTATTTTTAATAAATATCAAGAACAACATTATAGCAAAGACAAAAGGTCTATAAGATTACATATATTGATATTAGTGAAAGAGCACTACAGATTTAGAAATATGAATTTATCAGCCATTATCTTACCTTGAGAAATTTTATTTCTCTCAGGGCAATTTTTTTAACCATTTTATCATCTTCACTTTCCAAAAATTTTTTGATGGCAACAACTCTGCCATTCTCCTTGTTTCTGCACTTCATCACCATTCCATAACTTCCTTCTCCCACAAGTCCAAGGATCTCATATTTTTCCATCTATAGTCAAACAAATGGGGAGTCTGTAACATACAATTAATACTCAGTGTACATTAGATAATATATAAATTATCACAGCAAGTTTCTCATCGTGGTGGCTTAACAGAATACATTATAACCTTATAAGAAGATAATTAATATTGTAGACAAAAGCCATGGATTATATATAAAATCCTATAAGATGCCAAGGAATGAGGACTGCTTGATTTGAAATTGTATTTTGTAGCTGGTTGCTTGGTTTGGATGAAGAAGTGGATGCTGCCGAGAAATAAGAAAATTTTAGAACTAGAAGAGTGCAACCTTTTTGTTACAGTAAAATATAAATGTATTTGTAACTCCTATTTAAGAAGACCTGAAACCGCTTCATTATAACTTTTTCTTTTCTTTCTCTTTTCTCTTTCTTTCCTTACACTTTCCCCCTACTTTTTACTTTCCGTTATGTTCCTTATTTTTTCTCTTTCAAAATTTGTATGGTGTATTGTGCTTATTTTTTAAAAAGTACTTATTTAATAAAAATATATTTAAAAGAGAAAATAATTAATATTGTCAGCTAGGACTCGAGCTTTTATGCTTAGTATCTAATAGGAAAAGCAATTATTTTAAAAGCCACTAGAAACACAAATATACATCCTTGGTTAAATAAAATTGATTTTAAAACATACAAGGGTAATACATATCATTCGTCTTTGCTTTGCAAGGAAAAAAAAAGAGAAATAATCAAGCAATGAGTATATGAGGAAAACATAATGGTGTAATTGTAGACACTTGCCAATAGGTGTTGAACATTTAATTAACTAAACTAGAATTGAAATATGTTTTAAGATTTCTACCAAAGGGGGGAAAATGTTTCTACCTTGTTCACTTCAGTAGGTGATCTGAACACAATGAAATAAATGGAACAAATTATAATGTCCCATTGAGTTTATTTGATTCAGCTTCATTAGTTTTACAAACACTGTGTGTTCACAGTGCAAATATTATGTCACATTTTGTATTTATATTCAATATTTATATTCTTTGTTTAATTAAAATAATATTGAGGAGAATTTACAATGAAAAAGTTAGGGACACTTTAAAAAGAATCCTAAATAATAAAACAAATAGATAAAAGTCTGCAAGTTCATCATAAAATCATACTATTGGGGGAGGGGGACGCAAGTAAACTATGCTTCATATATACTACAAAGATATAGGTAAAGCATGGGTGGAAAATATGTGAATCCATCTGAGATACGTCTCATAGGACAGCAGCTACTTTAGAAATAAAAACGTTTTACCTATGTTTAAAAGTATGTCATTTCAAAGGCACTTCAAATAAAAATATGCAGTTCAAAATATCTAGCAATGTGTGTCTTTTTTTAACCAATCTTGAATGGATTGCAAAAGTACAGTTTTAGTAGATTTTTCATGGGAAGGAAGTGTTTCCTAATATCTCCCTTAATAAAACCCCAATTTGCCATTGAAAATAAGCATTATACAAACAAGATATGTATCTTTGGTTTAGATTTTTTTTTATTCCACCTATTTTTTTTAATAAATAAACTCAAGAGTAGGAACATACTTAATACTATTCCTTCTTCTTCCTATATGCCCCACAATACCCTGCAATGTGAGTTGGACTAAGAGAAATTGACCCTGAGTCACCCACCCAGTTTTCTTGCCTATGCTGGGCTAAAGCTCAGTTTCTTTGTTTTTTAGCCAGGTGCCTTAACTGAATCAAATTGACTCAAGCCATGGTTTTATGTCCAAGGAAGCTGGATAACTACTATGAAAGGCTGTATGAAAAAAATATTCCTTTGAATTAGGATTCTAGATAGTGGAATTTAGAAAGGGAGGAGAGTCAAAAATCAGCAAGATGACAGATGGAGTGCTGAAATGTGGGATTTGCCTGTTTGGAGTATTCCTGGCACACATTCCTGGTACACGAAATGGCACACGAACGAAGGAGGTAACAGGCAGAGTGTTATGATGCAAGCCCCATTTTGCTGATTTTAACTTTCCTCTCTCCCGCACATATCTAATTGCAGCTCCTGAAGAAATCTGAAAAATGACTTGGAAAAACAGTTCAATACCCGGAGAAGTAAAATTAAACTATCTGGAAGCGCATTGTAGTGCCTGTAGCAATCAATGCAGTATTGTAATAGGTTTAGAAGATACACAACACTAGCCCCTAGTAAAAAAAAACTCCATTCCTATCTTGAGCCACCAATAGGAGGCCCTAAAATACCGGCTTAGTAGGACTTCCAAAACAGCAAAGCTACTGTTGAAATCACATGCCATCTTGGTTACTTGCTGCTATCTAGACTCACCAGCCACATTTAGTAATAGTGTACAATACCGATTTTCTGATCTCACCTCAGGTGGACATTCCACGTTTGACTGGAGAGTTTGAAGAACGGCAATCTCTTAACTAAACTGCCAAACTCAAAGGATCTCATCCCATATTTTCACGTAGATATTTAAAGCGGGGAGCGCTATAAATTCCTACAGGATCATCACTCCATTAGAGCTCCGTCTCCAGCCCGTTCTTCCGGAGTCATTCTCCGAGTTGCCTTTCTCTGGCAGGACTGGAGTCTCCGGGACAGGAAGGTCAAATGAGCAATTACAGTACGCTGTCGAAAGTGCCTGCACCATAAATCTTACCGCAGGTTTTGTTACATCGCTGGCCCAAAGCCTTCTTCCTCTTCAAAAAACAGTAACACTATCTGAATATAAAATCCAGATTGTACTATTTCTGATCCTGGAGTTATTTGCACCTGCAGCAGTGGACGCAACTCACCGAGCCTGTTCTGCTTGCAAAGTTCCCTGGCGAAGCTTGTCCGTGCTTACCACCATCACCCACTCAGCTGCAAGACTTCTTGGGGAGCCACAAACCTATGGGAAGAGGTGAGGGATCCGCACAACACGAGCTGAGCCGCGGCTGCGAGAATGGAACGCAAAGGCCCAGGCAGTAACCTATGGCAACAGTCTGCTTGCTCTTGCACAACACATAGCAGGAGCAGCGGCGAATGCACGACGCCTGGGAAGGAGGGGCAACTCCAGGCTCTGGTGAAAAAGGTATCAGTGAAGATCCTGGTCTTCTTATACTCCTCCATCTGAGGCAAATATGCAGTCAATAATAAGATTGAAGGATGTTTATCCAATACAAAAACAAGCGCCGTTTCTCAGGGATGGAGAATAGATCAGTAAGAAAAAGGCGTCCCAAGGCTTGAGGAAGAAAAATTAGCCAGCGTGGTATAACAAAACCCAGACTTCGTGGTGAATGACAAGAAATACCTTTTCCTGCTTCTCTCTTCCCTATCCTTTTTACTTTGCCGCAGAGAAAATGGTAGGAATATGGATGCGCAAAACTTGGGCTCGGACAAGTTGGGGGAGGGGGAGGGAATTGCTGCCGATTTTTAGGATGCTCCAATTCTTTTAATGATGAAAAGCTCAGAGACTGGAAGGCAGGATTGTTGCCCCGAGCGTGTCACTATCGCCTTTTCCTTCTTTTCCTCTTCGGAGCAGAAGCTTTTTAAACAGTGCATCATTTCTCCCAAGGCTGCTGTTTCCCCAAGATGGAGCATCAAAATAGAAGCGGGGCTCTGAGAATTTAAATGGGGGAATCTCACTATTGCTGAGTGTAGAAACAATCCGCTATATCTTAAACGAAATATCCAACAGCTATTTCGGTCCCCAATCATCTTAATACAAAATAAGGTCTGACCTCATTTGAAGTGAGAAAACAACTCATTCCTTTTGGTGCCAAAGCCAGAGAACTAAATCTGGCATTTGGAACATGAAAAGGTTTCCATTTCCCCAATATGCCCCCTTTTAATACATTAAAGTCCCCAAATCAACCATATAAATTAAATTACAAGAGGTTAAAGCAAGGTTTGTGCAGATTAGCTGAAATCCACCTTGACAAGGCAATTCACTCTGAGAGAATAAGCCTTGTCCCTTCTTGTGTATTACCACTGAACCATCATGTGGCACTGACAATCCCAGTCTTCCTAAATAGGTCTGATCTCATTCCCAGTCCATGATTTGAATCTCCCTAAGTTGCCAGTAACCGAAGAATACCTATATAAAACTAGTTTTCTCCCCAACAGTGTTAGCATCACTTATTACGCTCCCTAAAGCTATGTGTGTAAATATGTAATGCTTTGAAGGAAAACCAGCATATTTTTTTGCTTTGTTTTTAACCCTTCTTGTGTTTCAGTGGTTTTTTTTTAATGTGTAACTTTTCCATTATTTGTTCTCGGACCATAACTGCTGTTATTATTATATTTAATGCTTTAACCAACCATTATTTTAGAGGCTAGATCAGGAGATCTGTTCTAACTTTCCCCAGTCTTACTGGGGAAAAAACACTTATAAACTGAAAGGTGATTGGGGAACATTGGGAGTTGCAGGTATCTTCCCTCCCTTCTGATCACTAGCATGCCTCTATCATTTTGCTCATCTTGTTCAGCAGCATTTTTGTGTACTTTTACAGATGATTTCTTCCACTTTCTGTGTTTTGAAAAAAAAAAACTTTTCCAAAAGATATGGAAAGCAGTATTTTATTAAATTTGATAACATGGGTTGTAGTAGCATTGTTCCAGTTCCATCAACATTCTAATACAGAATCCTGGGTAACCCTACTTTGTGGCATCTGGAAAATAATAATCTAGCTCAGCATCAAGTCATTGATCAAAACAAATATCTATCTAGTTCAGCAACTTTTATTTGACAGCTTCCTTATATTTGTCACCTTTATTAACTTTTTATTCCATATGTAGTAAGAAATGATTACCTAGCAACTAGTCAATTTCAGTTATCCCTGTCTGTTGACCAAGGCAGAACTTGCCTCCCCCTTCTTTGGAATCATTTCTGCCTTGATGTTTTCCCATATATTTTGTATTTTGCATTTAAATAAATAAAACCTTGGTAAATGCCCCCAAAGGGAAATGGGAGGGGCAAGGTAGTGGTGGTGGGAGGCTAATCCATTCCTGCTGAGGTGATTGATAAAATGTTTATCCTGCTGGATTGTGGTGTGTTGAACTCACAACAAAACCAGAGTAGAATATAAGTGCTCTTGTATATAGTGAGCAGCACACTCCCAAACCATGATAACATCATTTGGCAATGACTTGGAATAGAAGCAGTACAAACAGTACAGGATTGTCAACTGGCAGGTGGGAGAAGCAAATTTTATGCTTGCATTGTTTTGTCCCAACTCAAGGAAGAATAGGACGACTTGGGTTAATAATGGAAAATACTCAGAGGGACTATGTTAATACAATTTATAGACATATGCTGCCCATCTTGCATAGAAGCAATTTGAGGTAGTTTACAGTCAATTTTTAAAAACCCAAAACTTTAAAACAAATATTAAGAGAACAACTGATTTAAAAATCAGATGGAAGGAAGGGAGCAAGATGAACATGGGGAATAGGTGAGGTTTTATTTTAGTCCATTAATCACTTCTAGAATGTCAGGACCTCATTAAGACCCTACGTCAACCAATAGATCTAGATTTTAAGGCCATTTCAGAACATCAAGAGTCCATGTGGATCTCACCTCAGGGGGACATGATGTTCCAGAAGGCAGGAAACATCAGAAAAGGCTCTTTTCCTGGACTCCACCAGTTGGAATTTCTTGACCACTGCTGGCATGGATGTGATTCTAATGCCAATCACAATATTATTTGAACATATATAGTAATACCATCATCCAACCTCTAATCTTCACATCTAATTATTACTTTTATTCTGTTATATAAAAATGTATATACTAATATTCCCCCTATCTCTTATTCTAACTTGTAGATAGCCTCAATCAGTCCACCATTATATTAAAATATTTCTTTTCTATCCATCATCTCTTGCCCGTTTTAATGCTTCAATTCTTATTCATTTTTTGGATTGCCTCCCATACTTCTCTCTTGGAACTTTGTCTCTATCGACTTCTAAATCTTTATTATTCAGTCTATATATTTCTCCCATCTCTCCCATCTTATGTTGTCAGGCCTCTAGAGTGTCTACTCCAGCTCCTATCTTTCCTGTCTCCCTTTCGAAAGTATCATCCTGCTTATCCCAATCCATTTTTAAATCTCTTAAAATACTTTTTCCTTGCTTTATTTCATCAGTCATTTTTATCTTTATTGTCTTCTCCTTCTTGCCTTTTTGTTTTATTTGCTGATTTGTCTGTTCTGTCTTTTCCTCCATTCTTTCTGTTGTCTTCTCCCTTTTCTGGACATAGTGATCTTTATTCATTGTCTCTTGTTGAATGTTTTCTATTTTCCCATATGTGCCATGCATTAGGTTCTTTATCTCTCTACAATTCTTTGTCATAATGTCCTTAATGTTTTGAAACAGCAACACCATTTCTTCCAAAAATCCATTCATTTCCTTCTGATGAAGCATCTTGTCTTATTTTAGTAAGTCCCACTCTTACTCCATAGTCCAAAAACCATATATTCAGGCTTAACATTGCTCCTCAGAGAGTACAGTAGTCATCCTTCTTTACGTCCCACAGTTAATTAGTTCCATTTAAGTAGTCCAGAAAGCTCTCCAAGTGTCTCCTTAAATCCATTTTATAAGTTTAATCATACATCTTAACATTCAAAAGTCGTTTTAATTAGATCTCTTTCTTGGTCTCGCAGTTGAGCCTCCAATAGTCATAGAGTAGATAAATAAAAAAAACAATAAGTATCACTACAGGTCTCCAGGTAGATGTTGTTTATTTGTCTTATCAGAAATTTTCTCAGGCTGGTAAGGGGTATAGTATATTTTCCATTCAACAGTAGGTGGCATCCTTAGCTTAGGTTTCAGCATTGTCTCAATTCTAACTGGTATTTAATCCAATTTTAATTTAATTTGTAGAAGCAAAATCAATTACTTAAAAGTTGCAGCATCTTAAAATGCCTTTCCAAAACAGCACCTACCCAGCTTAGAAATACAATTTTCTATATTTTATTTTATTTTATTAAAAAATTGCTACTTGTTACTACCGGTTCTGTGGGCGTGGCTTGGTGGTGGTGGGGGTAATGTGATGGTGGGCATGGCCAATTTTTTTTTTTTACTTTTAAAACCATTTTTTCTACAACCTCTTCGGCGAAGAGGTTGTAAAAAATGCTTTCAAAAGGCTCTGATGATCCTAGCTGAGTTACCTGATTGGCAGAGACTTTTTTTCTTTTAAATTTCTCTGATGATCAGGCAACTCAGCTTGGATCATCAGAAGCATTTAAAAGAAAAAAAGAGGTTTTTTCTTTTAAAAGCCTTTGATGATCCCAGCTGAGCCGCGTGATCATCAGAGGCTTTTTTTTACTTTTAAAAGCATTTTTTCTGCTGAAGAGGTTGTAGAAAAAATGCTTTTAAAACTTAAAAAAAAGCCTCTGATGATTGTGCAGCTCAGCTGGGCATGTGGGGGGGCAGGGATTTTTGCTACCGGTTCTCCGAACCACTTGCCACCATCGCTACCGGATCGGGCGATCCAGTCCGAACCGGGAGCATTTCACCCCTGCTTTAGCTCCTTTTGTAGCCCTCCAATGGAGAAACTTGGCGCGTGAGCATGGAGAACCACTCCTCGTGTCTGATCTTGCCGCCACGTCAGCAGGAAGTCCACATCTGTTCATGATGGGACAATCTTATTGAGATCAGACAGTTCCTGAGATGACTTGTATCATTCTATGAAGGGCTTTAAGTGTAAAAACTAACAACTTGAACTGGACCCAGAAGCAAACTGGGAACCAGTGCACTCACAGAACAGCAGTTAACACGTTCCTCCTTAGAGGTACTAAGAACAGTCTGTGTAGCTACATTTTGCTCCACCGGCAGTTTCTGAATATTCTTCAAGGGTAGCCACATGTTGAGTGCATTGCAATAGTCCAAGCATGAGAAGACCAGGACTTAAGTGACTGAGCATTGATACTCCTGACCCAGGAAAGGGCATTACACAAAGTTGCACAAAAATTCTCCTAGCCATGATTGTCAACTGCTCCTTGAGCAGAGTTATAAATCCAGGAGAATCCCCAAGTTGTGCACCAGGTCCGTGAGGCAGTACAGCTGCATCCAGAACAATGTTAACCACATCCAGATGTTAAAAGTCCTATTTCCCAAAGCTCTACAACCCCAAAGCAACATGATCTTAGCAGGACTCAGCCAAAGTCTATTGTCCTCCATCCAAACCTCAAAAGCCTCCTGGGTTAGGGTTGCCCCAAGAGGGCAGCAATAACATCACTTAGGACATCAGTGATGGAGATATAAATTTGAGTATCATAAATGTACTGATGATACTCAGGTTTATATCTGGTGGCTGATAGTATCTCATCCCATGATGGCAGATCCCCCATCAACTTCATGTAGAAGTTAAAAAGAAGCGGAATACCAAGCTGTCTGACACATTGCAAAGGAGTGGCCATCGACTGTGCTGCCCAGCCACGACTGCAGCTGGCCCCAAAGGATACCATAGTTAATGATATTGAAAGCCATTAAGAGTTTGAGAGCAAAGATGGATCCCACACTCCCCAGAGATCATCTGGTGAGCAGTGCTGTTTCTGTTCCATATTGAGGTCTGAAACCTGATTGGAAAGGGTCCAGATAATATATACTTTGATTAGCCACTTTATTTTTGCTTCTGCATCATCACCCCAGACCACCCCAATGATGCTCTTGACGTGATGTCCCGATGTCCGGAGGCTGTGCGGATCTGGATGGTGGGAAACAGACTCAGACTCAACCCCTCCAAGACGGAGTGGCTATGGCTCCCAGCATCCCGGTATAACCAGCTGGTTCCATCTCTGGCTATTGGGGGTGAAACCTTGACCCCCTCAGAGAGGGCTCGCAATCTGGGTGTCCTCCTGGATGCGTGGCTGTCTTTAGAAGACCATATGATGGCTGTGGCCAGGGGGGCTTTTTAATCAGGTTCACTTGATTTACCAGTTGCATCCCTTTCTGCACCTGGAAGCCCTGCGCACGGTCACTCAGGCCCTCGTCCCATCCCGTCTGGACTACTGTAACAGTCTCTACATGGGCTCCCGTTGAAGAGCACTCCAACTGATCCAGAATGTGGTGGCACAGGTGATTATGGAGGCGACTCGACGCATCCATGACACCTCTCCTGCGCGAGCTACACTGGCTCCCAGTGGTCTTCCAGGTGCAGTTCAAGGTGCTGGTTACCATCTTTAAAGCCCTCCATGGCTTAGGACCCGGATATCTACGGGACCACATTCTGCCACTGATGGCCTCCCATTGACCAATACGGTCCCACAGAGAGGGACTCCTGCCGTCAGTTAAACAATGTAGACTAGCAACCCCCAGGGGGAGAGCCTTCTCTGTGGGGGCACCCACCATCTGGAATGAACTGCCCCCGGGGATACATATTATTTCTGACCTATGAACCTTTCGCCGTGCCCTGAAGACTCTGTTATTCCAACAGGCTGGGTTGGTTTAACAAGAAATTGGGATGGGGTGTTTTAAATTTGTGGATTTTTAATTTAACATTTTAATTAAAAATGTTTTAATTTTTAATTAAATTGTTTTTAAATTTTGCATCTTATATTGTTTTATGATGGCTATACACCGCCCTGAGTCCTTCGGGAGAAGGGTGGTATAGAAATTTAATAAATGAAATGAAATGTGTACAGAAATGTCTATTATCAAGGAAAGAAAATGAACCTGCCAGTCTGCTGATACCAAGTAAGTACTGCTTTGTGATGTTACTTCAGAAAGATGCTTTGCTCATATCTCTGATACAGCAATAAACCTCTTTAAAGATATGCACAACCCTAGTTAAAGTTATGCCACAAGATAACAAGCATAAGAACTATAACAACAACCAACAAAAGATGTATATGAGCACTTTTATCATCCACGGGGGGAAAAAAAGAATCTTCAGGTGATGATCATGTCAATAAAAGTAGGAAGAAAATTCCATATAGTAATTGGATTCTTGTATCGAGAACTTCTCTCACATTGACTCATTTCTGTAGCAGTGTTAAGGTGACATCTTTATTAAGAGTATAATTTTTCAGAGAAAAATGGTAATCCACCAAATAATAAAGTATCACTTTACATTACTAATGGGAAAAGATGGCAAGGAAGTGATGGGCAGTGGAGAAAAAGCAGAGCTGTTTAATTCGTTCTTTGCATCTGTCATTCAAATGGAAAAAATAGCTCCGCCTGCCAAAAAAAGAACCGTAAAAGACTAATTAAAATAGGCAAGAAAATAGAACAGCTGTACAACCTAGATGAACCATCACCAGGATCAGATGGATTACACCCAAGGTTCTGAAGCAGTGGTGAAATCCAATTTTTTTACTACATGGCAGGGGACAGATACTGCAAAATCTCCATTCCCACCCCACTCCTGGGGGGGGGAGGATATTGCAAAATCTCCTTTCCCACCTCACTCTGGGGCCAGCCAGTGATGGCATTTGCTGGTTCTACGAACTACTCAAAATTTCCGCTTCCACTTCTCTTAACTGTTCAAAATTTCTGCTATTGGTTCTCCAGAACCTGTCAGAACCTGCTGGATTTCACCCCTGTTCTGAAGGAACTAGCAGGTGTCATCTCAGAACCACTGAATTCTATCTTTCAAAGATCCTGTAGCACTGGGAGACTATCAGAACACTGGAAAAGGGTTGATGTAGTTCCCATCTTCAAAAAAAGGGGAAAAAACAAATCCAGGAAATTACAACTCTATCAGCTTGACATCAAACCTGGAAAGATTCAGGGAAAGATAATCAAGCAATGAATCTGCAAACAGATAAAAGTCATAATCAGAAGCCAACATGGGTTTGTCAAAAACAGATCACACAAGACAAATTTTATTGCATTCTTTGACAAAGTGACAAAATTAGTGGACCAGTGAAATGCTGAGGACATAGTATTCTTAGAGTTCAGTAAAGCATTTGACAAAGTAGACCACAACCTAACAGAAACAATGAATGGAAACTAATCATGACTTAGAACTAAGAAGAACATTCCTGATAATGAGAACAATTAACCAGTGGAACAGCTTTTCTCCAGAAGCTGTAAATGCTCAATTACTGGAGGTTTTTAAGAAAAGACTGGACAGCCATTTTATCAGAATGATATAGGGACTCCTGCTTGAGCAAGGGATTGACTAGGAGACTTCCAAAATTCCTTACAACCGTTGTTCTATGAACACATAAAGCTTGATGTTAATAGAAACCCCTGCATTTGATTTGGTAACGTAGCTTAAAAATAGATTTAATATATTATTGATACTGTATATTCACTTTAGAATCAGATAATCCATTTGAAAACTAGCCCTGAACAAAGCATATTGTAATAATTTCTAGTTATTAATACATTAATTATTTTGTCAGGCTATATTCCTGTCTAGAAATAGCTAGTGCTATATATTTCCAGATCGTGATGGATTTAGGAGCTTGTCTAACTTCACCTGTTCCGTGTGTCATCGTGTTCCCTTCTTTTTCAACCTGTTAATTTAAATTAATGCACATTAATTTCAGTGTTAATATTTATTGTTTTAATGTTATACATGTTGTTTTCATGATTGCAAGTTGCCTACAGACCCCTCTAGGCAAGAGGGACAGCATATAAATTTAATAAAAAATAAATAAATCTGCATACTCAGGCTGTGAAACTTTATAATCATTGTCAAATCATAGAAAAGTATGACAATTTTTCTTGAAACATCCCACATTTACATACTGATCTTAAGGGCTTTTGCATAAAAAAGGGAGTTGCATGAAAAAATATCAGAAATGATACATTTGTAAAGGATTATTACTTTCTCTGTGTTCTCTAACATTTGGATTTTATATTTTTAAAAGGGGACAAATATTTACTTCTTCCTTCTTCCCTCAAAGTTTTGCAATAACTAATACAATTTGACAATATTTCAGAATTTATAGATGCCAATGTGCACATTAGTCTATTAAAACTCCAACAGGTTTCAGATTTGATTTAAATACCAACTATATTTTCCTTTTTTTCCCCTGGGTTAGCCACCTTGCCTGATAAAAAAATTCCAGAAACTTTTTACATATGCTATATTTGACTGCTTTGAATATTTGTTTAGTGTGTGCAATTTGTGGTGCTATGTTCATTAGAGAAAGACTCTGAATGATGCTCCAGCTGCCTTCCAAATTTGTGCATTATTTTTGAACATCATGCCTTACAATGATAGAAATAATAATCAACAGAGCACAAATTCCCTCTGCAATGTTTTTCAAAACATTTAATAGTTTTGTGTATTTGTCACTGGATATAAGAGTTTTACATTCTTTCCATCTCATTGTGCTTCATTTTCTCACTTTCTGTTTTCACTGGTAGAATATCTACTTTCTTTCCAGGTATGAAAGATCTGAATGTTCTTACAATTAAGTCTAGGCAAAACCATCCATACTGTCTATTATTTAGCTTCAGGGTATGGTTAATTTTCCATTTTTTAAATATTGTTTTTGGCTCCCCTTGAGAAATAAAGATGGGCAGGCCAGATTAAATACTTAAATCAGACACCATCATGAAATCCCAGAGGATGGTATAGGGTCTCTTGCCTTCTGCAGGGGGTTAGACTAGATGACCTCCAAAGTTCCTTCCAGCGCTATAATTCTATGTCTATCTGCAGACTAGACTAGGAGATTAGGAGGCAGACCATATTTATATAATTGCCAGAAAACTAAACTGAGCGCAATAAAAAAAACCATACAAGATAAATCAGTGAAACAAAATAAAACTCAACTATGGTGAATATATGAAGCAAGTCTTATGCAATAAAAAGAATAAATGTAACTGAAGAGTTAAATTGTGGAGTCCTTGCTGCTGAGCTTGATTGTTTGCTTGCAGACGTTTCATTACCCAATTAACTAACATCTTCAGTGTTAGTGAATGTAGGATTTGCTCCTTGTTTGTATATACTCGTTTTCCTTGCTAGTTTTGGTGGACTGTAGTTTCTCCTTGGTTGTTCCTTGATTATGCTATTATTAACACCCAGATATTACCTAGCTGGGTAATGTCTGCAAGAAAAAAAACAAGCTCAGATAACACCAAACATTCCATATGTAGCTATAAAGCATAAGATATACAAATAGTCCTTAACATATGACTGTAATGAAGCCTTCCCATTATGAACACGTCATGATAGCCATTAAGTGAGAAAGGCTTGCTTAATGGCCATTATCCTCTGCTCTTTTCCCCTGATGAAGCTGTTAAATGAACGTGTGGGTCATTGAGTGGAGCACAGGTGCCTCAGGGGTAAGGGAGGCCCCCTAAGGCCTAGTGCAGGCCACTTCCCTGGGCTCCCTAAAGCCTCTCCCATCCCAAGACATTGTTGTGGGCCACAGCAGGCCTTCCCCTGCCTCCCCCACCCCCCACCAGTGGACTGTCCTAGAGCTCCTAGTGTAGTGTCACTACACTAAAGATGAGTGTATGGGGCTTGGTGATACAGGAATCAGATTTATGGCTGGAAAGATCTGGTGGGGGTAGGAAGGTGAGAGGACCCATGGGAGGAAAAGGCCTGCAGAAATGAAGTGATGAAGGAAAATTTTGCTAGGGCCTAATGGGGGAATGGCCAACTGGGACCCAGTGTGAGGGGAAAGGCATAAGTACATTATGTGGAGGCAGCTAAGCAGGGGGAGGCACTTGGCCATAAGGACAAATGACTGTTGGAGGGCTGCAGCAGGACTGAGTTGTAAGTAGCTTTTGGGAGTCCGTTGTAACTTCGAATAAGTGTTAAGCACCCAGTCATAAATTGAGGATTATTTGTAATCAATTTCATAGACATTGTGAAATATAATCATTTAAATGTTCATTGAACAGATTTTTAATTTTCCTTGGCAAAGATGTATCTACTGAAATGATTCTCATCTCAAGAAACAATTTCGCATGCCATTTTAAACATACATAATCAGTCTAGGTTTCATCAGGCCCCAAACATATATTGCAATCCCACAAGAATCAAGGTGTCAAACAATGGAATCAAAGAACTGTTTTAGCTACTCATCTTCTGTGAAGTAGAAAAATATATCATTTACCAGCCAATGAAAACTCGTAAAAACTCCCTCAAGTCCAAATGACCAAGGTCAAATTATCTATTTTCAACACATTATGGGAAACTCTAGCTCTCTTGAGAATTTTACAGTGTTGGGAAAGACATGATGATGATCAATTGAAGATGGATGGACTCAACTACAGCAGTAAATTCATCTTTAGAAGACCTAAGAATCAGGCTGGGAATAGATTACCTTGGGGAAAATCCATGTAGGTGATCACTAAGTAATGACACAAACTAGATGGCACATAATCAAAAACATACAAAGTAATCATATGTATTAACCATAGCAATACAGAAATGAGAGCTCATCAGCACAAGCAATATACAGTGTAGAATCATTAAGTGATCACTTTCTATCGACTTTGGTTTTTAAAGTCAAGGTTTGGCTGTTTTATCATTGCAAAGGATCTAGTAAATTTTAAAAGATGCCTGATTTTATTGAAGAAAATAAAAACATTAAATTGTAAGAGGCAATGAGTTAATAAAATAGAAATATTTTAGCATTTGTGTTAAATATAGAATGTCTGCAATCAACAGGAATTCATAGATAGTCCTTGTTGACAACCAGTTGAATGAGATGTCCTTGTGAAGGGTCTCATGGTTATTGTCTCAGTGTCCCTGGGACACCATGATCATAATCTAGGCATTTGACAACTGGGTTGGATTTATGATGATTGCAGATCTCACATTCATACGATCACCATTTATGGTCTTCACTACCAGCGTCTGACACAATCAATGGGGAAATCAGAGATACAGTGGGATGCTGTAATCGTTAGGATTTATCTAACAACTGTCGCTCAGACTGCTGCAACTGCCACTATAAGTCAGGCACAGTCATATGATGTCATGCTTTAAGATTATTGCTTAGCAACAGAGTTGCTTGCCAGTCCCAATTACCATTGTTAAGATGTACCACAGTTCAGTATGAAATGATGTGGATGAGGCAGTTTTGTATATCACCAAAGCAGGATTACTTGTCAGAAAGTTGCCAAACTGGAATACTAAATCACATTGAGAGAGAATTCTGGACCATTTGTAAATGCTGCAGACATCAGTAGTTTATTAGTATGTTTAGTCAAAACACATTCAAAAATGGAAACTTAAAAGTAAATATTTTCCACCTGCAACAATTAACTAGGTTCTACTAGCATATAATGCTCAACACATTACAGCAATAAAGATGGTAGTCCATTGTTTGCATACCTATTATAGCTAAAAGATGATTAAAGCAAGTTTGTTGACATAGGACTGTAACAATAGCAATATTACCTATATCAACAAATCAGCAATAAAATAGGTCAAAGAGATCTGTTCTTTTCTTCTAGAGGTACATTTATTGAAAAGAGGGACAAGAACACTATGTTTCCACTATAAAGTAGGTGAATAATCACCATGTAAACGTCTGTGTATGCTTCCAATATTGTTAGTTCATGGCATTTAAAGAAGCAAACTGGAAAGCTCAATGGCTCGGTAATTGTCTAATTGTCATTACATTATTTCATTATTTATTATTATTGTTGTTGTTGTTATTCCATTAGTGCTGTTTGCCTTAACAGTTTTACAGAAGATGGCATTATAGCACTAAAAAGCCAAATATAAATACTGAAACACTGGTACGCAACTGCTTGTTGAGAAAAGCAGTTTAAAAAAAGGTTTTGAATTCAATATAGTTCATGGAGAAGCATTCAAGTACTACATATCCAGGTATCATCTGAAAATGAAACAATTCAGCACGACCCCCCTCCCCCCACATAAACATGGAAATAGAGAAATGTACCCCAGAAAGTGTATGAAAATAGTGCAAGACTTACCATCAAACATGGAAGATCTCAATTTGGGGAGTAAAAAACAATATAAACTTACTCCACACCTCAACATACAGGCAAAATTTTCCACATTTTTGGGAAACAACAAATGGTTAGTTTCACCAAATGCTTCTTGCATTACAGGCTTTTGTTACATCATAGCATATGAGGTCTTCCATGTTTAGAGCAGTTCTGAACGGTCACAAGCTTTTGTCTCCCCTCTTCAAGAGTAAACCTGAGTGAGGGTTTGTTGAACTGTCTAGCATGAAACTGGGGAGTTCTGTTTGCTACATCTGCAGTTTTCTGGAATGTGCTATCTATGCAAACAGGAACTGGAAAAAGCAAACCTTTCATCCAAATGCAAGATGCTCCATCAAGTCCAAATACATAAGAAGAGATCTTCCCTCTATGTACAAATTTGAGCCTTGTAGGCAAAGTCACTTCAAAGTTTGTGCAAAATGGGTGATAGTTCAAAAATTGAAAGTAGCAAGTATTTGAGCTATTTCCCTGCTCCATGAAAATTGCAGTATCCTTGAGTGTAACAAGTTGTATGTTAAATATGTTATCTGGAGTACACTTAAAACAAAACAAAAGAAACCCCATTTGATTAACTTTGGACTTGTCTATGCAAAAGGAATACTCAATTCCATAACCAAACTTCCATTTTTAAAAAGCATCTCCCACTTAATACCTCTTTTGTTCCAAGGCTTCAAAAACTTAACTATAGAGCTAGGCAAGTAATATTCCAGTAGCCTTTACTGATTTAAAGATACTGCAATTTTATACAATGATTTTATAAACATTTTTACAGCTGTTAAAGTTTTGCAGCACAGCCATTCATACACTATACTGTACAAAATCACCAGCAAGACTGGAATGATGTATTTAATAGAAGGCACCATCATGCTTATTACATTACCAGAGACCTCAATACAGTAAAGACAATTTTTCACTGTACACTGCTTACAGAAAGGGAAAAGGTAAGAGGAGTGTGTAGAGCAATCAACCATCCCCATTTACAGAGAGGCAGAAAGCTCATAAGACTTTTAAAAAAGAAAAAAAACTTTTTTTCTATTTAGGACTATGATTTTTGAAGTTTTACATTTGTGTTTACAGCTAAATGGTTTCCTTCTGGAACATATTTTTAGTCTTGTTAAGGTTTACATGTACATATATTGGTCACAGCAAGCAGAGCAGATGCCCGCATCATTTCACAAGCTATTGTTTTTCCTTGCTGCTTTCAGCAGATGTCAATGTAAGATGAGGCAGGTACCCATTAGTGCGCTTAAAGTTCACAAAACATGAGTTGTTTGGAATCAAGAGTTCTAAAAAAAAATAAAAAGGGGTGGGGGGGAGCTTTTCCAATTCTAAGACTGCACTATTTGCATTTCCAACAGTAACACTTAAACGAAATGTGCAGCAGAAGGATTTTAACACACTGGAAAGACCTTAACTCAATTAGGCATACTCTTTGTCCTTTGTTGTTGCTGCAGAAAGTTTAAATGATCATTTCTCGATCCTAATCCCGAAGACTAATTTATAAATTAACATTATGACTTCGTCATGAAATTAGGAAAAGAATGTCCACCACAATTTACCTGGTGATCAAAAGATGTTTTTCACATCAAAGAAATGATAAAAAAAAGGCTATGTTACATTCCAAAGCCAGAAAATTAACAAAAATGCAAACATGACGAATAACGTATCACTGTCAAGACTGCCTGCCAACAATGAATCTTCAGCGACGTTGACCTGTGAATCGGCCTTCCATCTGCCCCGTTCCTCTTCCAGAGCCAAGCTTCTGGCCCATGGTACCTCTCAGAGGTGGCCCTCTGCCTTCACGGTCTCGCATCATTCCACCACCCACCATGCCACGTGAACCCCCAGGGCCTCTGTCACTGCGCCGAATATCCTTGCGATCATCACCACCACCTCGAGTTTCTCTTTCACGAGCAGCTCTGGTCTTTTTTTCTTCTACATTCAAACGCACCTCACCACGGAACATTATAGGCTTTTAAATGAAGAGGAAGGGAAGAATGGTAATGCCAAAAAGTTTAGTTAGTTGAATATCCAAAAGACATAGGCCAATAATAGTTTATATGAAAAACATGTTCTAGCTCAAAATTTATTCAGCTAAACATGAAATAATGGGTCTAGGAAAACATTTGCTCCATCCTGCAACTAATTATTCTCAAGAATAGATATTTCACTACTTTTTCTTCATCTAGAGGTCTACTAATAGAAGACCAAAATAGGACTTGTAAACGAATTTCAGAACTGATTCAAACTAAATTCACTCTGGTAATCACCATCCAGTAACTATAGTCAAATTACTTACTTTAGCCAATAAAATTTTTTGAACTGGTTCAGAGTCATCAAACACCACAAAGCCAAAGTTTGGAAGTTTTCCTCCAACACCTTTTGTATTGATACGAAGTTCTACAACATTCCCAAAACCTGTAAAAGTATAACGTAGGTGGTTAGGAAAAATGCATTTCAAGGATTAAAAAGAAGTTGTTTCTGTTGCTTATAGCAGTTTAATATTTGAATTATAATAGGGCTTAAAAACAGGGCTGTGGAGTCAGGAGATAAATGTTCCGACTTCGACTCCTCAGTTTTTTGTACTGACTCCGACTCCGACTCCAGGTACCCAAAATTTCCTCCGATTCCGACTCCTCGACTCCGACTCCGGCTCCTTAGTTTTTTGTACTTCCGGCTCCGACTCCTCAGTTTTTTGTACTTCTGACTCCCGACTCCAGGTACCCAAAATTTCCTCCGACTCCGACTCCACAGCACTGCTTAAAAATCTAAAAATATGGAGTTTTCTCTTCATTAGGTTTCATAGCAAAGTAAAAGAGAAATTACTTACTCATAAAGAATTCTTTCAGTTCATTTTCATCAATGTCATGTGGCAGATTTCCGACAAAGAGCTGGTGACTATCTGGATATCGAATTATTCTACGATTATCTGATTCATTTTGATCCATATCCCCTCGGCCTATAGTAATTAAAACATGAAAAATTAAATTAAATCATATCTTTGAACAAACATACAAAATGGTAATTTTATATTGGTATTTCAATCACACAATTCTTGTTTTAGACTCAAATGTGTTTTAGAAAATCTGATAATCTCAAAGGAGAAAAATATTGCAGATACAATTTTACTGGTTTCCTAATAAATTTAAACCTATCCAAAAGAATTGCTCCACCAGCTATCAGCACTTAGATCAGCATAGATTAACTCCAAAATTAACATCAGACCAACAATCAAGTAAACAATATCCCAATCAAGAAACCGCCAAAGAAGCCAACATTAAACTGCCAAAGAAGCCAACATTAAACAGTTCAATCAACACTGACAGGGCAAGCCACTAGAACAGGGGTCTGCAACCTTAAACACTCAAAGAGCCATTTGGACCAGTTTCCCACAGAAATCACTGGGAGCCACAAAACCTGGATGGGCATGGCCAACTCAATGTCACTAACTCCCACCTAGTCACATGACCACCACCACCTCTGCCATGCTTACCCAGATTTTGTGGCTCCTGGTGTTTTCTGTGGGAAACAGATATTATTTATTTGTTTGTTTCAATTTATAAACCGCCCTTCTCCTTGCGGACTCAGGGCGGTGAACATCAAAATAAAACATGGTATACAAAAAATTAATCAGTCCGGAGGTCTGATATTCTGCATATCTCCGGGGGTAGGTCATTCCAGAGGCTGGTGCCGCCACAGAGAAGGCTCTCCCCCTGGGGGTCGCCAGCCGACATTGTCTGGCCAACGGCACCCTGAGGAGGCCCTCTCTGTGCGAGTGTACTGGCTGGTGGGAGGCTATTGGTGGCAGGTCTTGCAAATACCCCGGCCCTAAGCCATGGAGCGCTCTAAAAGTGGTCACCAACACATTGAAGCGCACCCGGAAGACCACTGGGAGCCAGTGCATCTCTCTCTCTCTTTTTCTCCCTCTTTGTCTCTCCCTCTCTCTCATTTCTCTCTCCCTCTCATGTGGGTGTGTATGTGTGTGTTCCCTCTTGAGCTGTTTCCAAAAACAGGTAAGGGTTGTTGTTGTTTTGCTGATGTTGTTCTTTCTTCTTCTTTGGGTGCTTTTTACCATATTTAAATCAACAGTCATTTCAGGTTTCCAAATAAATGAAGCTCTTTCGTTCCCCTGCTGTGGCTCTCTGTTGGCTGAACCCACCACTGGCTGGTCCTGCCCCTCTGGCAAGTCATTCCTTGCCTGGCCTGAGAAGGTAAGGGTGACAGCAAGCAATGGAACTTCTCTCTCTTCCAGAGCAGGAGCAAAGCGCTCCTGTACTTGCCATATCTTGCAGGCGCTTCTTCCAGCCTGTCAGTGCTGTGCACACCTTGGTTGCTCAGGGAGACACGCGACTTGCACTCTGCCATGAGATTCTGGTTTGGCCTGGCTGCGGCCAACACCACTATTGCCACCTCCATAACCTGCCTGCCGCTCTCACAACGCCTTGCACAGGACAGTTAAATTTAGCACATTTCACAATGGAGGAGACGGTGTCCCCTCGTCTTCCTGGAGCCTATTATGATGCAGAGCATTGGCTGCAACTGAGCCAGGTCAGTGTTTCAGGATGGAGAGCAAGTTGCATATCTCCCTGAGTGACTGAGGTGCGCGCAGTGCCAACAAGGGCCAAAACAAGCGCCTGTAAGGTATGGCAAGTACAGGGTGCTTCACTCCCACTCTGGAATATGGAGCAAGACTCCATTCCCCACCATTACCCTTACCTTCTCAGGAGAGGAGTGACTGGGAGGGGAGGGCAAGGGGTGGGGCCAGCCAGTGGTGGGTTCAGCCGACAGGGAGCCACAGCAGGGGGACGAAAGAGCCACATGCAGCTCTGGAGCTGCAGGTTGCAGACATCCACACTAGAATATAAACTGACAGCAACAATTCTTACTAGCACTGATGTTACCTAGTTTAGATAATGAAACGTCTGAAAGAAAACAAGCAAGCTCAGAGCACCAAGGACCCCTCATTTCAACCCTGAACTAGAAATATTCTCCTTTATTGACATCCAAAACAATGCAGTAGTATTGCCAAAGAATTCTATAAGCTTCTTTTTTGTTCTTCTTAATTGTATCAAACTTATAGAGTCAGCCATGAAATTACAAGAAATAAAATGCCACAGAAGAAGGAAAAAAATCAGGAAAACATTGGAAGAGGACTTCTCTTATTTTCTTTTTGGCAGCAGAACACTACACATGTTCACTCAAAGTAACACAACATAGTGTGTTACACACTATGTTACATAGTGTGTTACATAGTGTGTGCTAAATCCTTTTGGTTACAAATAAACGTATGGGTGGAAACAGAAACATCTGGCTTTGTAGCTCCCAAGAACAATTACTAGTAGAATAGAAAAAAATATTTTTAGTTCTGGAGAGCTGCTACCTATAAGTGTGATGAAATGGACCAATAGCCAAATCAAGAGACAAGATTTTGTGCGTATCTGCTTCAAACCCTATTGGCCATAATTCAAATAACTACTTTAGCAGCACCCAAAACTGACAGACTGTAAAATGTTTAGCTTCATTTATTCAAAACTGATTAATTTGCTTAAATACATTGTTATTCTAAAGTTAAATAGGAAGTATAATTTATATTCAAGGATATGGAGAATACGAATGAAAATATGTTTCTATTTTTAAAGGAATTATTTAGTTCTTATAACTGCAAGCTTAAAATTAAACATCTGTGCAATGATTCTGATTTTTTGGAGGGCAGAATGATTTCCTCTGGAAGTAGATTAGGAAGGGTATACCTTCATAATTCTTGTCCCTTTCATAACTGTCACTGCCAGAATCATGTAAAATCCAAAACAAAAATTTTTAACTGTAAAAGTTGGTGAACTCAGCTTTTTCTAAGCATATGGTGCATATAATCATTGTGAGTCTCCCCTGAATTTTTTATAAAAATGTTTTATACATATTCTGTAAAAACTATGTTTATATAGTATATATAGTATATTTCATTGTCATCAATGAAAAAAAGCTATAAAAGTCATTACAAAAAGATACCTACCTAGCAGAGCAGCCTACTGAACTGTACCTTTTTCTTAGATCTAGAAAAATTCTTATGAATCTACAGTATATTTTATCTGCTATTAGAGATTTTTATTGCAGTTTTACTTTGGATCTTTGGATCTTTTTGTGTGTATGACCTGAGGTTTATCACATTCTTTCCTTGGAGGAAAAAACTTATAATGGCAGCAGGCCATAAAAGAGACCCAGTTTGGCAATATTTTAATGAAGTTCCTTTACCTTTGTTGCAGTGTTGCAAACACTGCAACAAAGAAATGCAAGGCTTGGTGGTCCAAAGTGCTGTGATGAAGGTGACCAAAGAAACACATCTGACCAGGCAGGATCTTCAGGTTGGTAAACATTTTTATTGAATCATATTTCTAAAGTCTGCCTTGAATTGTCATGTTTGAGCAAAATTATATTTCTTATTATTACTGCATGTTACTGTCATTTGGTACAGTTATGAAGAAAAGCAAATATTCCTTTTGGAGCAGTGCTGAGTACAATAAGCAGAAATTGTACAAACAATAAAATAACAGCATTGACTTTTTTGTTTAGGGGAATTCATGGATTCTGGAAACTATCCTTCTTTTCTACAGTTTCAGAGTTATCCATCCAGGATAGTGTTTCATTAGCAGCAGCAGCAGCAGCAGACACCCACAATCACATATCATTATCACCTAAAAGAAAGAAAAAACCCTTCCTTCCTGGAACCACCATAGATAAGTTTGTGATAAAAACTAGCAGATTAGAAAAAGTTAATTGATGAAAAATTGCCCAGTTTGTTTATGCAACGAACTCTTCTTTCCGTCTGACTAAGAACTCACATTCCATTAACATGGTTCAGTCACCGAGACCAGGATAAGTCCACCCAGCAGAGCAGATGTTGCAGGGAAACTGCTGGATAAAGTGTATGACAGAGAAATGGAGCAATGTGCAACAGCTCTGGAGGGTAGAATTGTTAACCTAAGTATTGATGGGTGGAGTAATGCCCACAATGATCCTATTGTATGTGCTTTATAACAGCAGAAGAATGTGGAAAGTCTTCCTTGCACAAACAATTGATATGTCAGGAAATGCACACACAGCAGAATACTTAAAAGAAGTGGCAGTAAAAGCTATATAACATGTGAACAAAAATTCAAATGTCTAGTACGCAGTTTGGTCACAGACAATGCTGCAAATGTATCCAAGATGAGAAGAAATTTAGAAGAGCAGGAAGGGAATACAAAGCTAATAACATATGGTTGCAGTGCTCATTTGCTGCACCTCTTAGCCAAAGACTTAAGTGTTCCAGAAATAAAGACTAATGTTGTTGAAATTGCTAAATACTTCAAAAACAATCATTTTGCTGCAGCAGCCTGAAAAGGATGGGTGGAACCAAGCTAACGCTCCCAAAAGATGTTAGATGGAACTCTATGGTGGACTGTTTTGAGCAGTATATCAAGAACTGGCCTATTCTGATGAGAGTTTGTAAAGAAAATCGAGATAAAATAGATGGCACTGTCACGGCCAAAATCCTCAACATTGGGCTTAAGAGAAATGTTGAATCCTGAGAATCCTGAAACCCATCTCTGAAGCTTTAAACAGAATACAGAAAAAACAGCTGTTTTATTGCTGATGCTGTTGAAATTTGGAAGGAACTGAGTGAACACTGAAAAACAGAACTACACATGGACAGAATTAAATTACAAGCATTAAAAAAACGAATGGGACAAGTACTGTCTCCAGCTCATTTTTTGGCAAATATTGTCAATATCCAGTATCAGGGTCAAAACTAAGTGCTGAGGAAGAGGAGTTAGCTATGACATGGGTATCCAGCAATCATCCATCTTTAATGCCAGCTATAATAAACTTCAAAGCTAAGGGGGAACCATTCAAGAAATATATGTTTGCTGAAGATATTTTAAAGAAAGTCACACCAGTGAACTGGTGGAAGTCACTTAAGCACTTGGATTTAGAGCCTGTTCAAGTAATGATTTCACTTTTAACACTTTTAGCTTCTTCTGCAGGCGTTGAAAGAATATTCTCTTCCTTTGGACTCATTCATTCTAAATTGAGAAATCGTTTGGGACCCGATAAAGCAGGAAAGCTTGTTTTTCTTTTCCAGATTATGAACAAAGAAGAAGATGAAGATGACAAGTGAGCTACAGAGGACAGTATTCAAGTTTTTCATGTGTAGGCTGGGCTGACAATCTAAGTTTCTTAAAATATATATATTTTGTTTAGCCAAATTAGTTAACAAACATGGATGTTTGTTTAAGCAAATAACATATGCTGTAATGTTATTGTTTCAGTTGAATAAATCTATTTAAATTGTTATTATAAGGTAATGATTATTTTTCTCCTTCCTAAATACAACAGAAAAGTTGTCCAAATATGAATGATTAACCTATTAAACTAGGGATAAAAAAAACTAATATGAAAAGTTGTTATTCTAAAAATCTTCATCTACTTGCATATTAAAGTTATACCAGTAAGAATTAGTCTTTATGTAGAAAACTATGATTTAAATCAAGCCTTACTGACTCGTGATTTAAATCGTGATTTAAATCAGTTTGATTTAAATCAAATCCACCCTGTAATATTTTATTTTATATTCTATCATGGAATTCAAAATGGCACACCCAATTAATTCTCATCCAATCTCCATTCATCCATGAACAGTCCTACCCCTACCTAATTTTAAAAGGCACTTCTATCTTCTCCTATGTATAGTTTTTTTTTACCTGCATATATTAAGTCTATAATCTTTAAGTGAAAATTCGTAACTCGATCTTCATGGAAATCTAGGAAATTCACAATAAATGGAAAGAATACCTGGCCTGGGTCCCCTTGATGGAAAACCTGGTCGCTCCCTTGGACGCTGTTCACGTACACGAGGTGATTGGGACTGGTTTTCGGATTTTGTTTCGATTCTTTGCTGAAAAAATATTAGAATTTAAGATAATAAAATCCAAAACAACATGAGCATTGTGTATTATTTATACCAAAAAAAAACCCAAACAACCAAAAACCTAACCCCAACAACACCTTATTCACTATTTATTCCACATTTTCAGTATTTATATGGCTTATTGCTCTATCAGCAAAGAAAATCACAAACAAAATGTGTGGTAACCCATGTCTAATGTATATTTTATTCATATTGATTGGAACTAAAATATTAGCCTTAGAGAGATTTTTAGTTCTTTTCCATTATTGCCCACTAGTTTGCCCTATAGGCAAGTACTGCAGTTATGAAGTGTTGCTTTCAGAAGAAAAATATTCATCATCCTGCCCATGCACAAAATGGGTATAGGAGGTATTTGGAGTCATACATTTTTTTCAGCCCAGAATGAATTGAAACTTTTAAAGCCAAATTACGTTATCGCAAAGGCAAGTAACCAATATAAAAATAGGAAAAAGCAATTACATTAAATTAGAACCAAGTTAAAGCCAGTCAGATGGAATGGGAAGGTCTTCAGATATTATGGAGAAGAAATTTCAGAAGTATTTTCTTTCTTATCATCCCGTTAATGAATTTGGAATTTTATAGTTGCAAATACCTTCTCTCTAAACATTCTGAAGTTGAGGAAGAGGAGGGATTTTTTTTCTAATCTCATTGCACATTATTTCTTCTCTTTTGGGATATTTACTTAAAATAATTAGGCTCTTGATAAGCAACTCCTCAGGTCATCCAGGCACTTGTATTATTTGTTAAAAAGAACACTCTGTATTTCTACCATGTATAAATTACCTTGCTCTCTGGATACATTAATTTTCAGATAATACATGGGATATCATACAGGTAGTCCTCAATTTACAACCATAATGGAGCCTGCTATGATTATTGTAAAACAGGTTACCACAAAAGCAGACATATTTTTGCATTTATGGAAATCATAAAGCAAACCCATTGCAAACCAAACCCATTGTTTATTATGGGCTGTTTTTGCTGAAAACTGGAAGTAAATGGAATGCTGGAATGGGATGCTGCAAATGGCCATAAAAGCCTGCTTGTTGAGTGCTCAAAATGCAGTCATGCGATCATGAGGCATGTGGGAGATGGACACTGGACCTTTGCTACCAGGTGGTAAGTAGCTTTTAGGTTGTCCCTTTTAATGGTTGCTTAACAACTATGCATAAGTTGAGAACTATCTGTACATTATACCGGAGTTACCCAGCTTTGCGGACTGGCGGGGGGGGGGGGGGAGGGAATGGTTCCATATGGGTAGAAGGAAAGGATATGCGCACCTCCATTTGCGCAAGCTGTGGGCACTTGTGCCTGCCACTTGTTCAAATGGAGCACATAAGCAGGTGTTTGCTGCTCATGCAAGTGGAGATGCATGTGTAAGCATGCTTGCCACTTCCATGGCCCACTTCCAAATGGCTCAAGGCCCAGTGGTGGTCCGTGACTTGGGGTTTTGGACACCTCATTATACATAATATTCAAGGCAAATCATTGAGATTCTCATACAGTAGCATATCTGTATAAATGATATATATACATCCATGTTTTAGATTAATTATAGATTATTTAGATGTCAGTGGAGTGTTGTTTACTATTAATCCCAAACCATAAAATCCTGTCATCAAACAGAATTAACTCATTGGTAGAAACATTACCTGTAACATACAGTACAACAAGTACAACCAGAAGTAGTCTAAATTCTAAATCTAGGTTTCTCAATGGACACTTCTTGAAAATGACCAAAAATGCAAACAAAGCCTTCTAACTCAGAACTAATTACCTCCTGTACGAACGACATAAAGGAGAGCTTATGCGAACTAGTGATTAGGGATCAATTTAAAAAAAACCCTCATCTCTATTGGTTGTGCTGATTGAGCATGATTGACGCAAAGTCAGCTTAACTGAGGCCTAATACTCAGTGTTTAAGTGCTGGTATTTAGGCCAGCACCCTAACTATTAGATCAACCTGTATCTTTTTACCAGGAAATTCTAAAATTGTTTGTTTGAAAAGTATACTATTAACTTCATCCACACAAACATTTAGCTTGCAGAGGATATATAGAAAATACATATTTTTGCTTTGTTATTTCCAGAACTATTATAGGAAATAGCAACAATGATATAAGCCATAACTATTTTTTTTCTAATAAGAAAAATATTTTTCAAATCTTAAATATGAATATATGAAAATCAGCATTTAGACACAAATCTTTATTTAAGTATTTTGCTAAGTAATCTGTTGGGAATTACTGTATGTGCATAGTTTTCTAACTTTCTTCAAATAGCTTGAGATATAAAGAAATGAGGAATTAAAAAAATGAAGAATTATGTAAATTGTTCCTAGAATGTGTTAGCTAGATTTCTATTAAGGCAGTTCTCTTCCCTCCCTGATATTTCCAGATATCTTCCATTACTCTCTCAGAAGGATTATTAAAATGTTGACAATGATTATGCTATTAGATCATTATTGCAACCTGCAAACAAATAACTGTGGTACAGGAGAGTCGGCTGTATATGAAAAATAATACAGCTTTGTTAACGAAACAGTTTTCAGAGATAAACAAGAAAATAACTTAAGGCATCCACAGACTGGTTACCTGTGAGCTTGGTGCTTTAACATGTGTTGGAATTCCAGAAGAAATAGTACCACTAGGAGGCAGGTTTTTACTGGTCACTGAAGCCCAGGAGAAAGCCTACAGGAAATGCAACAAACTTGGTCTACTGATTATGGCAAACTATTGGCATTCCTTAAGTAAAATCTGGTTTATGAAAATATTCCTGTTCTAATCCACAATTTACAATTAATTAGAACAATGTATTTTCAGTCTATTCACTGTGCAAGCTAAAGTTAAACAAGCACCATTGTTAGGTTCATTGCATAAAGTTACAAATGTTCTTACTAATATATTTGATGTCAATTATTCAATTATTATTTTTTTTAGTAGTACAGACTTAATATTTGCACATTTAAAAATCTAAAAATATGATGGGAAAAACACTTTCTCAATCCCTTCTCTTCCTGAACTGAAAGCAAACTTGGCTATGGCGTCAAGATGAGTATCAGCATCTGAATTAATGTAAGCAAAATTAATCAGAAGCTATTTTCAGTAACAGGAAACTTTACAAAAGTATTAGCTATAGCTTTTTCTTAATATCTATACCGTTAACATTTATACTACAAACAATTTATGAGCTGCTGTTGCACTAAACAATTTACCTGAAGATGCTGTACCAAGACAAAAAATTATTGTATATCATCTATTTTAGAGCAATGTTTTTCAAACTTTGCAACTTTAAGATGCATGTACTTGAAGTCCAAGAATTCCCCAGACACCAATGCTTAAGACATTAAACATAAAGTTGCCATGTTGTGAAATACTTATCTAGGCTATACAAACTGTGACATGTCAAACTTTGAGGTATCTGTTGTGATATCCTGGTTCTGGAATGACCTTGCCTGAGCGCAAAGATGAAACCAAAGTATCTGATTTTTACTACTAAATGAAAACTTTTCTTTTTACTCTTGCACTTTTGACTTCATGTCCACAGCTTATTTTATCTCTTAAGTACCTGTTAGGGTCACATTTATTATTTGATATTTTAAATTATTTCATTGTTTATTGTGTTGGGATTAGTCTTGGTACCCTCCCTCCGACTGTTATCCAACCAAAGCTAATCTGGAGAATGAGTAGCACCAGAAATAATTTAAATAAATGAATTTAAATAACAGCAATATTAATTATCTTCAACCAAATGTGAAATCCAAATTAGAAGAGATCCTGGGCTAATATTAAAGTTAACTTTGATTAATGTAAGAATCAATAAGGGTAGCTAAATTCAATAATGGGTTCACAATACACTCCTGATGTTTTACTCTTCTTTAAGATAGCAAGAATATTATGTTCTGTACCAGAGAAAAAATATAGTATGTAAACTTCAATGATCAAAACCAAGATGCATGTATTTAAGAATTTAAGGACTGTGTACAAAGTTCTTAATGTTTTCCTGCAGACTGCAAAGCCAAACAAACAAGTACTATTACTACCATTATAAACCAGGTATTACAAATTATTACTCAATAACAAGGGATTACTATTAGGACTGGATTATTTCAGATTAAATTAGTGAAAAATATGAAGTAATTACAATTAAAATAAAAGCTCATAATAGTATCCTAGGGTGTGTCAAATTATTCAACTTTCAATTCCAAACATTAGGAGTGCTCAAAAATTGTGACATTCCTTGAGGATTGTAAAGATATTTTGGTTACTTTAATATAATTTAGATGTGCTTGGTAAGTAACTACATAAATAGCATAACTTTTTAACATTTTTTAAAATTTGATTTATATGCCGCCCTTCTCCAAAGACTCAGGGCGGCTTACAATGCGTTAAGCAGTAGCCTTCATACTTTTGTATATCTTCTACAAAGTCAGCTTATTGTCCCCACAAATTGGGTCCGCAATTTACCTACCTTAGAAAGGATGGAAGGCTGAGTCAACCATGAGCCTGGTGAGATTCGAACTTACAGTAATTGCAGACAGCTGGTGTTAATCACAATGCTTTAATCTGCTGAGCCACCAGCAGAATGAAACAAAAATGTTTGTTTCATTTCACAGGTTCAGTTGTCTTTCTTTTTTTGTTTAACATTATTTTGTCTGAGGATGTTATTACTGCTGGCCTTGTTTCCTGTGAGTGTGATAACTGATCTGTAATGGCTTCTAAAAAAAGAACAAGACTGGGAACATTCACTCATATGAGCATCCTAATTAGGACTGGGAGGGACTTGTTGCCATCTGAATTCCCAACACTGCGAGACATTCTCAGATATAGCCTACTCTTAAGAGATCAAAGTAGTGATGATGCTAGAAACTACCCAGCAGCTAATCTTGCAAAAGACATATATCTAAAAGTTCTTGAAAAGTGGGAACAAGCGAACAATTCTTTTGTGACCCTGTTGTAATTCACGAGTTATAATTTTTAACAATATCCAAGAGAACTGGGATCAAGCCAAAAAGATATCTTTTGGTAAAGAAAAGCTAGATGTTAAAGAGACTTTCACTATGAAACTTGACAAATTGTTTGACATCCTCAAGTACAAGTGTGAAATTGTTCTGTGTGCCGAATTTGGCTCTCCTGCTGGCTGCAAAAAAGTTCACATTAACTGAACCTGCCTTAAGGAGATGAAGATACCACTGAAGGAACTTGCTTTTATGAAGGGTCAAAGAGACAAAACTGGTTCTTTTGGATTGCACCAGATTAGTTACCAGATGTGCCCAAGCAGAAATGACTAGTCAAAAAGCAAAAATGGCAAGATGATGAGAGACTGGTGGAAGCTATTTTTATCATTTCATTCCAGAAAGGCTCAAAAACAAGAAAACCTGCTCAAGTGATTGCAGCTAATCTGGTGTATTTCATGAAAATGACAGGTATTGATAAAATCTTAAAGGCCATTGGAGGAAATTCTACAAATTTTAATACTGACTGTGAAGGTGGTGCCATGCATTGGGTTCAGGTCAAGCTTGACCGGAAGTTGATCTGATTGGTGTGTGCACTCCACACAAATGACTTACCTCTCTGACATTTAATCACAAATTTGGATGGAAGACTTTTTCTAACAACAAATGGGCAATTAAAATTGCTAGACACTGCAACAGAAATTGAAAATGATCCTTCATTCACCAGAGGTTCAATTGGTGAGCCTCTTATTTCAGTAAGCGACAGTGTTGTAAAGGATCTCTCTACTGATCAAGCATATGAATATAGGATCACACAGGCAATAAGGAAAGGAAAACTTCGCACAAATCTGGCTCTTTTGGAATTGGTCCTGCAAAACATTCACACTACTTGACAACTGCAAATAGGTTTTTTCAAATGTTGGTTTCAAAACATGGCTTTAAAGGCAAAACTCCAAACTTAAGAATGATAGTGGAATACATAGTTGGTGTGTACAATCCTTGCTGGTTCAACATCAAAGTAAAATATTCCTGGATTGAAGGCCAGTGTACTCCAGCTGCAGCAAGTCACACTGCAAAAGAAGGCTGTAGTACATGCTGTTTAGCCAACAATTCAGCACTCAGCATGTTACACTTTCAACAAAACGATAATTCAAACACTCTTATGTTCAGATGACATTCAAGAAAGAGCTGATATGCAAAAGATCATTGACTTGAGGGGTGCAGACGATGACACACTGGGAGATTTTCTGTACGTGTAAAAAAAACACCTTTAATGAATGTGAGAGCATCCACTCTCTGACTGATCTGAAGGTGTATATGAGCCACTTTGCTGTGCAAACTGACTACAGCGGAAATAAAGATGTTCATTGACAAATCAATGCAAATACCACAGTGGCCCTGCCATGTCCAATCAATAGAGAGATGTATGAAATAGGTCACAGAGATAGCAAGCAGAGTGTATACACGTGAGAAACTGAAAGTTATATCAGAGACTAAGAAACAAATCAGTGGCTGATGTTGAAGAATGAATCAAACAAGACTTCATGAAACTCACTTAAACATGTTTGTAACTTTGATAATTGCTTTCTAATGTTCGTTTATAATTGCATGGATTATTTTTTCCTTAGCCAGGTAAAATTCATGCAGAAAAAAACTAATTTTTGTAGCAGAGGGTATAATTTTGAGAAGATAAAGTTAACAGTATTTGGGTTACAAGAGACTTTTGTTGGGCATATGATCAGATATGGATTTACCATGCCAAGCTAAACATTGTGCAATGCAAAAATAACAGCATATTTGAATTCTTGGTGTAAAAACACATTTTTCTGAAAAAAATGCAAAATTAATTTTCACCCGATTAAATGCCTTAATATAATGTTTAAATATTACAATACTAAATAATACTTCACATACTTATGAACCTCTATTAATTGTATGTATTTACCTTTTGGATTTAGACCTTTTGGATTTAGAATTGTATGTATTTACCTTTTGGATTTAATTATGAACCCTGTTTATACATGCTGGACAAGTGGAATATAGCTGGCACTGAATGCAAGCTACATTCTCTTTAAATCTATATGTGATTATAAATATTTATAGCACCCGCATATCAAGAGTCTGCTCTCAGGTTCCATTTAATTATACAAACCATATTGACTTAACCAACCTTTGGTGGTTCCTGTGGTAGAGAAACAGTTTCTACAGGAGGTGGGGATGGAGATTTTTCTTCAAGTTCTTCAAGGTTTTTTTCTTCCACTTCAGTTTTCAGTTCTTCAGTTTTTGACTCAGATTCTAATTCTGGTTCAGGTTCATGAGAAGACTCTTCCAATGTTTCTTCTACTCCATTTCTGGAATAATCAGATATTTCAATGTTTTTATTAATGTAAATCAATAGTATTATCCACTTTTCAGGAAAAAAAACTACTACAATTTACTATATAATTGTTACATATGCCTCTTATGCATCATTTAACATTAGGTTCTGGTTGAACGCCTTTTGTTGATGCCCAATTTAAAAACCTTTTTTTTTAAGTTGCAGAGGTTGTTAGTATTTTGAGACCGATGAACACTTCCAGATGTTTGTATAAGAAAGTGGCTATCATAATGAATCTGGCCCTTCAGAAAACATATTCCATCCTTTCTAGCCACCCAGAAGGTATTCTGGGCAGGTCCATTTACTCCATCAAAAACACTGAGCTACAGGCATCCGTGACTTTATTTTCTAAGTATGCCTTGGACAGAATACAGGTAGCCCTCAAATTACAACAATTCATTTAGAAACTGCTCGAAGTTAAAACAATATATTAACAATAAACCAAGTAGAGAAGGAAGTAGGCTGGGTCTAAGGGCATCTCACAGGGCACATCACTCTTATATTGGGGATCTAGGCTTCCACAAAACAAAACAAGCAAACATACATACATAATTATCTATTATATATTTAGAAAACTTGTCAGGAAAATACACCTCAAAAGGCTTCAAAAGAACTGTTGATCATTTTAATACTGCCTGCTGCACTGAAAACACGCTAGCACGTTCTACTTCTATATACAAACCCCTTTACAAAGAACTTTAATAAAAAATAAATGTATCTTAAATTATTTCTATTTCATTTATAATAGAAGTTATAATGATCACTAAAAAAAACCTGCTTAACCTCATGAAATCTGCAGTAATTCATCAATAGTTAACCGTATAATTAACTGCCTATATCAAACATTTTAGAAAATTTGAACAAGGTTTCATTTCACTTTGATTACAAGTTCTCATATCTTGTTTTATTATGGGCTAAGGATAAAGTCATTAACATACAGATTCATGGATTTTCAAACACATTTGCAGACTGTCTGAAACATAAGCATGGATAATTATCTTACGTTACAGGATGACTATCATAGTAAGCACTGCTTGTATTTTCTTGTACAGTTTCAGGTGATGTTTGCCTTTCTTCATTTTCCTCTTCTACTTCATCTTCTGATTCTAAAATATAATTAATAAAAGTATGATGCCTGCCACAGTAATTTTTTATATTTTCAATTTTACTGAAAATGAAAGGAAACATACTTATTCCAGGAATTGACATGCAATACAATACATTTCTGTTTCATAATGCCAAATGCCATTAAAAATTGTAGATATAGTCTAATGAATTATCTTGGCTTTGTATAAGTATTTCAAATTCTGTCATCCTTTTGATCAAGTCCCTTCTTTGAGATAGCTTTTTATTTTTTCAATTATTTCCAAATACATTATTATAGATTCCTATCTTCATTAAGCAATTCTCATTAGGTTTTTAGCCTATTTCTTGATAATACAGGTAGACCTTAACTTATTACCACAATTGAGCTCAACATTTCTGTTGCTAAAACATTTAAGTGAATTTTGCCCCATTTTGCCACCTTTTTTGGCACAATTATTAAGCAAATCACTGCAGTTGTTAAATTAGTAACATGGTTGTTAAGCTAATCTGGCTTCTTCAATGACTTTTTTGTCAGGTTACAAAGATGATCACATGACTCTGGGATACTGCAACCATCATAAATATAAGTCAGTGGCCAAGCGTTTGAATTTTGATACATGAACATGGAAATAGTCATGTTTACCTTTTTCAGTGCCCTTGTAACTTCAAACAGTCACTAAATGAATTGCTAAGTGGAGGACTATCTGTATATAAAAACATTCATATTTAAAAATAATTATAGAAAGTACAAGAGAGGATGCTGTTAGCTACAGTAAGGGAGTCATTGTAAGATTCCTTTGGCTCCCTAGTATTTGAATGGTAGCCAGCTTTTGAAGGACCTGAGGAATGTTAAGAAGGATGGAATGAACCTCACCTAGAGAGAGAAGATTCCACCCAGGGAGAGGAGATTCCACCTACCGTAGTCTAGATGGACAGGCCCTACAGCATATCTTCTTTATCAGATTTTATGGTTTTTAAAAGACTAACTTTCTCTTATGTTATGTTCCTTCTGATCTTTATCTTCTTTGGTTTATTTATCCCATAAATATCTATTGAAATCCACTAAGCCTGCTTCTTCTAGAACAAGGTGTCAAACTTGCGTTATCATGGTGGTGTCACGTGATGTAACACAACTTTTCCCCCTTCGCTAAACTGGGTGTGGGCAGCATGTGTCAGATCCAGGCCGCAGGCTGCGAGTTTGACAGCCCTGTCCTAGAGTAGATATTCTGCTATTAGGAAACTATATCCAGTCTGTTATCTATGACACACAGGTTACTTCTATTATAATAATCTGAAATTTAAAAAAATAATCCACTTCTCTCTTTTGAGCCTTGCAAATTTTAATCTTACTCTTTTTTCCCTACTGGCCCATATAAATATATAAACATATTAATTATTGCTTGCCAGTCACTTTTTTTTTTTTTTTGGAGATTTCATTTGATGCCATTTGAAGTAGGAAACTTATTTTTGTTAAAAGATCAATTTTTATTATCACAATAAATCCTACCAGGAAAGTTGTTATTTTTTTTTCATCTTTTAAAAATTTAAAGTTATTTATTTCTCCAATTTGTTGGATAATCCTGAAATATGTCTTTATTGCATACTGTCAAGTAAAACAATACATACAGCTGCTAAACTTTTAATAGAGCTGGTCAACTCAATTGTCCAAGAAAACAATGCCTATTTTAAGACACCATCACCTGGTTCATCCTGTATCTCAGAATGGGATAAGGACATGCAAAAGCTACCTCATTTGAACAAGTTCAGGCCTGCTTTTTAAGAAGCTTACTGGGAAATGATAAGAACATATCTGTCCCTGCAGTCAGAACAGAAACAAAGCAGAAATGCTCCATACATAGTCAATTTAAAAAGTTTTCACATACTGGCAGAAGATCCATTCAATGGACTCTGATAGGCTACCCAAAATATCTTTAGAACAGATAAGTATGGCTCAGCCCAATTCCTGGGTAAGATGACTTACCACAGTTATTTCACAACATGGGTTTTCCATCCAATATTTATTCTCAACTGCCTCCCAGGCAAGGGAAATTTTTAAACAAGAGTCCTAGAAATCAATGCTCAAACTGATATGGAGTTAATGGCAAAAAGTATATTTTAAAGTTGACTGGCTAAGAACAACACTGTTTTTCAATTTGAAAAATTACTTGCTAGTGAAATTGACAGTTTGCAAGAAGGGCATATTTACAATCAAATTCAAGCTATTGGATTCCATTATCAAATATGGGCTCTTCTACCACGTACCACGTCACGAGAAAATATGTACATGCAGTGCCCCAGCAATCGAAGATATTGTTCATGTTTTGATTGTTTTGTTTGAAAGAACAGCCCACTGAGATCTGAATCGCACGCTGTCCTATTTCTTCTGGGTTCTAATCTATACATCATGAGCAGAACTTCAAAGTTTATAATTAAGGCAGCTAAGCTAAGAATTTTTTATATCAAACAGATCAGGGTATCTTGTAAAGAAGATGTGTTTATTTGAATGTTGATTCTTTGTATTTAGCACATGCATATTTTATTACTGCATCTTCTCTTATCTATTGTAGCCTGAAATTAAAAGTCTGTATTTTATTGTTTTGTATTTTGATATGGTCATAGGATTAATCTATTGATGAAATAAACTATCAAACACCTGTTTATGTCCTACTCTTACTAAGACTTTGGGAGTGGTCTATATAAATTTGACTATGCAACAAACAGTAATTTTTTCAGAGGTTACTATTCTCTTAAGTATCTATTTAGTACATGGAATTTGACAACTAGACAATATAAACGGATTCTCCAGGTCCTTATTTTAGCTACAAGTCTGATACTACAACATTGAAAAGATAAATGTATGATCCCTTTTATTCAATGGATTCAATTAAGCAGGACATTACTTAATGAGGAGATAAACATAGTATAGCCGAAAACACCAGCCTGAAGATGCCGAATGAGACTTCATTGAAACATTGCCAAGACACTTCCAATTTTACGCGGGAGAAGATCCGAATAACCAAAAACCTACACACACACACACACACACACGTGTGTGTTTGTGTGTGTGTATAGGGTAATATCTCGGGTTTCTTCCCGTGTAATTGTAAACATATCTTTAGAAGGATAGCAGCGACGTTTCGATGAAATCACATTCATCATCTTCTGGCTGATGTTCTCGGTTTGGTGCTTATGGGCAAAGTGTGATCTTAACTGACACTTTTCTATGAAAAGAGGCAAAGGTGTATTCTGATTGGTTGACAGCATTGTTTTATTCTGATTGACTGATATGTATGTATGTATGTATATGTATGTATGTATGTATGTATGTATGTATGTATGTATATATATATATGTGTATGTATATGTATATATGTATATGTAATTATAATTACTACTATAACAACATACTGTACATTTTTGTTATTTTTTCACTTATTTTTAAGTACTTATGTATTTTTGTAATGAAGGTATGTTTTTGCTTATTCCTTTTGTTTTATTATTATTTTAAAATATATAAAGAATTCATATTAAAAATACCTACCTTCATCAAGTTCAGGTTCAGAATCACCAAATACTTCATCTTCATAGCGAAATATATCATTGTGGACATAAAACTTATTTGGAACAGACCCCTGAAAAACAAAGAAAGAAGAAAGCTTAATTTGCGGATTGTCTCTCTAGCAATACTACAAATTATGCCCATATTTTTTTTCTGTTTGCCCTTGCAAGGGCAAAGTTAAAATCTGTGGAGTGCACTGTTGCCACGAAAGCTCCATTCACATGTGCATGAAGTCATCGGGTGTTGAGCTCAATTTGAGGGAGACTTAGGAACAGAGTATCTAATGAAAATAGTATTGACTCAAAAATGGTTGTGCATTATTAGTCTTTAGGATCCCACTGGATCTTTGTTTTAACTATAAACACAGTTAGCTACTCCTTTAGAAATTAGAATACATCACTTTGATGTGCCTTTTCTTTCTTCATGGACATAGCAATGCTTGATTATCATAACTTCAAGATTCTGGGAAGAATCATTAAATTTAAAACTCTTCAGAGTTGAGATTTTACCTATCCATATGAAGACTTTTTACCTATTTCCAAACAATGAATAGCTAAGTCTTATAATAATACATGATTTGTGAGATTTCTGGTATATACTGAAAACAAGAAATACCCATTCTCAGCCAGTCTTCAAAATTTCACATTTGAAGAATGTGAATTGGAATTGGACCCATTAGAATTGCTAGTTCATTCTGATGTCATCAAACCTAGCCCCTACTCCAGTACTAGCTATAGTTTGATTATTTGCCCTTTATTTGCCACCTTGATTAAATGAAGTCCACACTTTGTTAGAACTGCCTGTCTTGGTTACACTGCAGGATGTCATCAGATGGCTAGAAGTGAAATTTTCAACTTGTAGACATTTTTACATTAGTTCAGGAATTTGATTTTTAGAAAAATAATTAAAAAACAAATTAAGCCTAGCAAAAACGTATCTGCTTTAAATTTTTACTTGCCCTTTTTTTGAAAATCTACATTTTTGCATACAAGTTGGAGAGGCTCTGGGAAAGCCAAAAAACCATGTGGTTTGTTAGCTGTGGTTTGCTATTTCTGCCTTTACGTCTGATGAAATAATAGAAACCAGGCAAGAGCTTTATGCACCCATGTAAATATAAATACATGCCTTTGCTTTCTAGTTTTGCACTTAGACATATCTTCCCTCCAATTTTAGGGGAACACAAATTATCTTAATGAAGGTGAAACTGCTCATGCTGGCCTACATTTTTGGTACTAGTTGAAGGAAGGAGTAGATGAACAGCAAGGGACACAAAATAAACTTTTAATCCTAATCTAGTTCACAGCTATGTATAAAGGGAGGTTTCTTGAGGAAGAAATAATACTGGCAATTCTCCAGTTATGAATGTAATGGAGCCTGTCAATTAAATTCACAAATCAAGAAGATGTTAAGTGAACAAGCCCCCATCACAGTTCTCTCCAATGCTTTTGCTAAACAAATGTGCTAGTTCTGTGGAGTTTGCATGGGATACCTCAGGGATGGGAAAAATCATGGAACAAAATCACCTGCTTCCAGCTCTCCTCATCCACTAAGATACCCCATGCTCCGCTTTCCACTCTTTGAAGTACCCACTGCTGCTCAGGCATCTTCTGCACCCATTCCCTGCACCTTTCCCCCCTTTGTTACACAAGTGCAGCCAATGGTGGGAGGAGGAAAAACATGGAAGCAGACAGCAAAATTCTTTAAAGTAGAGAGACCATAGATGCTGGTCTCTTTGCAAACTAACACAGGTGCAGTGAATGATGGGGAGAAGAAAGGGAAAAGTTTTCAGGCTGCTTCCATGTTTTCCCTCCACCCACCATTAGCTGTGCCTGGGTAAGTTTGCAGAGACAATAGTCTAAGACAGTGCTGGCTAACCTTTTTGCCATCGCGTACCAAAAGCGGGGGGAACAGGGGAGGGATTCCACACATGTGCATAACCACACTCATAATTCTATGCGCCCTGCCCCACACATGTATGTGCGACCCCCCCCCATGCTTCCCCCGCTTTTGGTACATGATGGCACGGTGGGTCCGGTAGGCCTATTTTTCTCCCTCCCCAGGCTCTAGAGCCTTTCTAGGAGTCTGAGGAGGGCGAAAATGGTCTCCCCACCCCCCTGGAGGCCCTCTGTTTGACGACTTCCAGGGGGCCCAGGGGGCCCAAAAATCTGCTAGCCGGCACGTGCATGCACACTGAGCTTGTGTGCCCACTGATATGGCTCCGCGTGCCATCTGTGGCACGTGTGCCATAGGTTTGCCATCACGGGTCTAAGAGAACCTTACTCTAAAGGAGGTTTTCTGGCTGCTTCCATGTTTTCCTTCCACCTATAATTAGCAAGGGACCCAAGTACAGCTATCTCCACTGCTTCCAACATTCAAAATATCACTTACTTCTGGAGCTAGCACAAAGGTTTGCATGAACTTTCTCATTGGTTGTCCATTGTTTGTCAACTCCCCCATGACTTGTACAACTACTCCATCATTCAATGTTGCATGGGCATCAACATGGCGAATCTTAGTGCGGCACTCACTAAACTGCAGAGACATCACTTTTTTGTGAATGTCCTAAACACAAATACAGTAAAAAAAAAATGGCTAAGTAAAATTAACTTTCTACAACATATACATTTATATAGAAAAAAATAGCACTGAAAAACAATACAATAGCTTTTCTTTTAGGCATTTTAAAAATGTTCCTTTATAGTTTTTTGTGGTATACTTTATTAAAATGTATTAGCCAGTTTGAAAACCAATGCATTTAGGAAGCTAGAAACATGTTTCTAGTGAATGCAAATATCGTCTGCTCACAAGGCAGGTATAGGCTCTACATTAACATCCTTTTTTCTCTGGTAAAGAGAGACATAATATAGCTCGCAGTGGTAGAACAGGTAGTCCTCAATTAACAACCCTAATTGGCAGCAGCAATTCTGCTGCTAAATAAAGGAGTAGTTAAGTGGCAAATCATATCACCATTTCTGTTTTTTTTTCAGTTAGAAAGAGAGAAGGCTACTAACTTGCACATCTTTAGCTTAATAACTTTATTAAATGTTTAAGTAAGAAAGATAAAAACCTAACATAAATTAACAATTAAGTTGTGAGAAAGAGAAAAAAAAAAGGAATGAATAAAGCCAAAAGTACAGGAATGTGTGTGTGTGTGTGTGTGTGTGTATAAAATTGACTATTTTCTTATAGTCTTATAATAATTTTAAATTAACTTCTTACTCTATAATTACATAATTTTCATTTTTTCTATCATTTACTTTTTTAAAATTATCAAACCTATAGAACATATATTTTTTTTCTGTTTCACGCATAAAGTGCAGAAGGGCTTTTCAATTATTAAAATCAATCAGTGTCTTTTTTCTCATCAACATTGTCACACCTTCAGCTTTTGTTTGCCTCTTAACCACTCCCTGACCTTTCGAATGCTAAAGTGTCTGCTTACTATCTTGTACATATCGAAAGCAACAGAACTGTGCTAACTATCTGAAGCTAGGTATGCTACGCAAACACCTTACTCTCTTGAAATCTCTTTCTCTCCAATCTCTATGCTCTGAGAGGTGGGGAGAGGGAAGAGAGAGAGAGAAAAAATTTGTAGGCAATCTGTCTTTTGTCTGACTCTTTCTTTACTGCTTGTAAAAACACACTGCTTTTGAAGTGTAGAAGTCAAACAGTCTGTTTTTTTTTCAATCTCCAATCTCTGGTCTGCAAGGGGGGAAAAGAAAAGTATACTAAATTATAATGGTAATCATATGTCTGAGGAGATACTGCAAAGATCATAAATGGGCATAAATAAGCCTAAAAGTATTATTTAACACCAGTACATCTTTGAACAATTGCTGAATAATCAGTAAGTGGACACTATTTGTAAGTATTACAAGGGATGGCAGTAGAAAGTCAATAAAACAGGAAGTATAAGCCAGCCCCTTCTCCCAAATCACATGCATTTAATTGTTAGGAAGATGAATGGAGTGAGGAGAAATGAAGAAAGGTGAGACAAGGGAAGATTTTTTTCTCCCAATTTTAAAGATATGTAGAATTATTGTGAGTTTTAACAGAAACATGTAAATATATGGTAGCATTTGTTAATGCAGATAACTTTTAATTATCAAGAGTTATGTTTATTTGTAGCATCCAACTTCAAGGAGGATTTATAGTACATACAGCTTGGCCGTAAACAGCTTCCTGGGGCTTGCCACTGGCATCTAATCCACCATGGACATATGAAGAATTCCTGCCATAAAACCTTTAAAGAAATTAAATAACAATATTTAAGATTATCATGTGGAAACATATTCTAAAATATTTTCTTCTTGACAATTTCAAATGAAACATATTTTAAATGCTCTAAAATATTGCATTTAAGAGGTAGATAAAAGGACCTTATTTTTTTATTTTATACACAGGGCTGAGATGCACAGGGCAAAAATCCTAACAAGCCCAAATTCATCTAATGACTTTTTCATACTTTACCTAAACTTTAACCATCATGGCAAACTGATTCAATTGATAAAAACTCTTACAAGTAATCCTTCTTTAATGTCAATAATTGGATTGTACATAAAGCAAAAGGTCTCATGATTATGTTGTCTCACAATGCAACAGCTCCAATTGCTCGTTAGGTAAATCCCACAGTTGCATCAACCTATGGTCACATCATCAATATGTGACCTCCTGCTGACTTTTACATTGACTTTGGTTGTTGGAAGCCAGTGGTCAAGATCCTGAATGATGTTTACATGACACTGTGATTACTGAAATTGTCAGCTGATTTGAAAATGCCCTACTAGTGATCACAGAGATGCTGCAACGGCCGCAATTACAAAATCAGTTGTAAATCCCCTTGTTCAGCACCATCATAACTTAAATAGTTATTAAATAACCACTAAATAAATGGTTGCGGAATAAATAGAGATGATCCCATGTAGAAGGAATTTAATTTTAACATACAAAAGGTAAATATTCTAGAAAACAGTTATCAGTACAAGTACGGCAAATAATAATTTCTAAAAACACAGGACAAATATGAAAAGAAAAACAAACATCAGTAAGCAATGTGTATCTCCTTTTAGGTTATATTCATAGTTTTATAGGAGTACATGAAGATAAGCCAGACCTCCTCAGAAGAAACAATCCTGAGCTTGTTTTGAGGTTGCAATGGGAGCACAGTGATTATATACCCTTGACTGAAGATCGTATACTCTTTCTATCTGGAATGGTCATTCTTTTTTACAGACCACACAGTGAGGGAAGGGGGCGCATATGGAGTTTTGAAGGAGGAAGGGGACACTTGCCTAACCAGCCAGCTCAGTCAAATCAACCTTACTGATCAATAGTATGGCACATGTCATAGCCAGGTCACATCTTGTCCTATCCTTCATAACCAATGTGAATAACCATTGGCTGTCAGTGAGAACAGTAAAAATAGCCAGAAATCCATAATTTAGGGAAGCTATCTGTCTCATAATCTCATTTGTGTTAATTCAGAAATCATGCAAAGATATATTGTGGTTTGTTTGTTTATTTTTGATTTTAAGGTCTTATACAAGTAGTCCTTGAGTTATGACAACTGAACCAAAAATTTATGTTGCTAAGTGAGACATTTGTTAAGTGAATTTTGCTGCATTTTATGACTTTCCTTGCCACAGTTTTTGAGTGAATCACTGCGGGTGTTAAGTTAGTAATGTGGTTATTAAATGAATCTGGCTTCCCTATTGACTTTGTTTGTCAGATGGTCACAAAAGGGGATCACATGACCTCAGAATGCTGCAACCATCATAAAAATGAGTCAGTTGCCAAGCATCTGAATTTTGATCATGTGACCTGCAATGGCTGTAAATATGAAAATGGTCATAGTGGTGGGATTCAGCTGGTTCACTAAAATTTGACAGGGCCCAGTGATTTGAATCCATCTAGATTAGATGATGCTCTCTTACCTTTTTCTTACTTATTCTAATAAGTAAGAAATTAATTTAATTTAATTTAATTTCTAGTCTGTCTTTTAGGGCTTTGTTTTTGGTAAACTGGACTGAATTTTCTTTTTGTGAGAAGATAGATGCAATGAATGAATTAAGCAGTTCTGCTTTCTTTCTGTTGTCTTGTTACTTCCTTGCTATTTCCCCCTCACTAATAGACTGATTGTTTCCTTGATTTTTTTCTTGTTTTTTTATGTGAAAAAAAAATCAAGGAAACAATCAGTTCAGTAATGGGACAAGATGGCAAGGAAGTAATAGATAATAATAAATATTGAAACAGTTCCTTTATTTTGATACTGTTTTGTTTACACTTATTTTCATTTTTCTGTTTTTCCTGTTATAAGCTGCCCAGAGTAGTTTCTTGGTGACATGTGCAGCAAATAAACTTAACAAGTAAATAGATTAGAGATGATTTCAAAAGGTTCTGGCTGTCTCTTTTAGTTCTTAAGCAATCACTGAGTGATTATACCATGTTTCTCCAAAAAGACGGACGGGTCTTATTTTCTTTTGACCCCCGAAACAATGGCTATGCCTTCTTTCTGAAGGGTTCCAATTATTGATTTCCCTTGTGAAGGTGGCACCGACAGCCACGCCCAGCAGGAGTCCACTGCTGGCCCATGTCTTCTGCGGCTGCTTGCTGCCACTCGCATGTATCCCCCCAGCCTATGTTTTGCATTTAGATGCCTGCCGGCTTATTTTTTTACCTGTGTTCCGCTCCTGGGATAGGCGGGGCCTTTAGGGCTAATTTTATGGGTGGGGCTTAATTTGAACGCATGCACTTAAAAACGTGATGGGGCTTCTTTTCAAGGTGGGTCGTCTTTTTGGAGAAATACAGTATAATTCTAGTTGCAGAGATTCCACATAGATTTATTATACCAGCCTCGACTCCACGGGAGGGGTGGTGGTGTGGCGGTTGTTATTAGGGAAGGTCTTAGACCTAGGGAGGTCACTGTCCCTCAGATAGGCAGGTGCGAATCACTTCTGTTGAAATGGGACCCTGGAGTACAGTTGGCTCTGTTGATCACGTATCTGTCTCCCAACTGCGTGTCTTCAGTCCTGCCCACACTGCTCGAAGTCATAGCCAAACTGACGGTTGAGCTCCCCAACCTGATGGTTGTGGGAGACTTTAACCTCCTGTCAGCCGGTGAGACATCGGAGTTGGTTCGGGAGTTCATGGCCTCCATGATGACCATGGACTTGACTCAAGTTGTACAGGACCCAACTCACAGGGGTGGACACACATTTGACCTGATTTTTATCTCTGGGCAGTAGATAAATGCTTGGGGTAGGGGTGAATTTTCCACCCAACCCGTCATGGAATAACCATTCCCTCCTTAAGCTAGACTTTCCATCCGCCAACCCACGCCACTGGGAAGTGGAACTGACTCGTTGGTTCCGCCCCAGGCGCCTGATGGACCCTGATAGGCTCCTGACAGAGCTTGGGACATTTGCCATGATTCGCCAGAGGCCTTGGTGGAAGCCTGGGAACGGGCTGCCACCAGGGCGCAGGATCAAATCACCCCTTTGCGGCCTCTCCGCCGACAGGGATCCCGGTTTGCTCCGTGGTTTTCCATGGAGCTACGGGAGATGAAGCTTTGGAAGAGACACCTAGAGGGCCGTTGGAGTTTTTCCCACTCCGAATCTGATCAAACACAGCTAAGAACCCATATTAGGTCTTATCTTGTAGCGATGGAAGCAGCGAAACGGGACTATTTCGCTGCTCTCATTGCATCTGCAGAAAATCACCCAGAAGTCTTGTTTCGTGTGACCCGCTCTCTCCTCAATCAGGGAGCGAGGGAGGACCCTTTACAAGGCAGTGCTGAGGATTTTGTACAATTTCTGCAAGACAAAATCGCTCAGATCTGGATGGGGTTAGACTCTAACTGGGCAGAGTCCGACGAGAAATGGGAGCAAATCTTGAAGGTGACATCTGGGTTGAGTTTGACCATGTTTCTATAGATGAAGTGGACAGGATTGTGGGGAGATTGGGAGGCTCCACATGCTTGTTGGACCCATGTCCCACCTGGCTTGTTGCGGCAACTAGAGAGGGGATTGGAGACTGGATCTGGGTGATTACTAACGCTTCTTTGAGAGATGGGGTCTTCCCCGCTGTACTTAAGGAGGCGGTGGTACGTCCGCTCCTCAAGAAGCCAATGCTGGATCCAGCCTCCTTAAACAATTTTCGTCCGTCTCCAACCTTGGCCTTGTAGCGAAGGTTATTGAGGCCGTGGTGGCTTACCAACTTCCACAATTTCTAGAGGAAACTGATTACCTAGACCCATACCAATCGGGTCTCAGGCACAGCCACAGTACGGAAACGGCATTGGTCGCCCTGGTGAATGATCTCTGGTGGGCCCGGGATGGGGGTTGTTCCTCCATTCTGGTGCTACTTGACCTCTCAGCGGCTTTTGATACAATCAACCATGGTATCTTACGGCGACAGCTCCGGGGGTTGGGAGTGCGAGGCACTGTTTTATAGTGGTTCTCCTCCTACCTTTCAGGCCATATGCAGTTTGTTTAGGCAGGGGGGGGGTCAGAGATCCTCCCCGAGACCCATCACCTGTGGGGTGCCACAGGGGTTGGTTCTCTCCCCCCTGCTTTTCAACATCTACATGAAGCTGCTTGGTGAGATCATTCATAGTTTCGGGGTGAGGTATCATCAATACGCTGATGATACCCAACTGTACATCTTCATCCCGGATCAATCCAGGGATGCCCTTTCCGTGATGTCAAAGTGCCTGGAAGCGGTATGGGTCTGGATAGGCAGAAACAGGCTCAACCCCTCCAAGACCAAGTGGCTGTGGATTCCGGCATCTCCTGATCTAGTTACCCCATCAGTTAGAATGGGAGGGGAGTTGTTGACTCCCTCCGAAAGGGCTTGCAATCTTGGTGTCCTCCTTGATTCACGGCTGCCCTTCGTGGATCATTTAACGGCCGTGACAAGGGGGGCTTTTGCACAGGTCCACCAGTTGCGGCCTTTCCTAGACAGGGATGCCCTTCGCACAGTCACTCAAGCTCTCATTATCTCTCAGTTGGATTACTGCAATGCCCTCTACATGGGGCTGCCCTTGGGGTGCATCCAGAGGCTCCAGCTGGTCCAAAATGGAGCCGCGCGGGTTGTTACGGAAGCAGGAGTAACAACCCGCGCGGGTTGTTACTCCTGAGCAACACCTCTCCTGCGCGAGCTGCACTGGCTGTCGGTGGCCTTCTGGATCACTTCAAGGTGCTGGTACTTACCTATAAAGCCCTTCATGACATAGGCCCAAGGTACTTGCAGGACCACTCCTACCGGCCTCCCACCACCCTGTGCATTCTCATAGAACTCCCATCCTCCAGGTGCCATCGGCCAGACGTCGGCTGGCGACTCCCAGGACGAGGGCGTTCTCTGTGGCTGCACCGCCCGTCTGGAATGGGTTACCCACCGAGCTCTAGGCGGCTCTCGATCTCTGCACTTTCTGCGCTGGCCTGAAGACATGGCTTTTTCATCAAATTCCCTGACTGATTATGGGGTTTTTAATTTTGGGGATTTTAAATCGGATTGGATTTTAGAATTTTATTGTTGTTTTTACTGTGTGAACCGCCCCGAGTCCTGCAGGAGAAGGGTGGCATATAAATTTTAATAACAACAACAACAATAATAATAAATTTATGTGGAATCAAATCTTATCTGGAATCATCTGAGATGCAGTATAATTAATAAACCTTTGCAATGAAGAAAAGACATCAAACAACATGGAGGCACACCCTCTTATCCTCCTGTTTTTTAGATATGACAGGGTCAAACCTATTTCTTTCTTTTTTTTCCAAAATGTTATTAGTTTTGTGAAATTACATAGTATAGCAATTTTACTAACATCGGATAGGCAATGTTTATACATAAATACAAAATATATACACTTACTTATTTCTTTTATTAGTCACACAATCCTTTACTCCTTCCTTCATTTTATTCTCCATCCATTTATACCACTCTTCCCAAACAGTATAGTAGTCTAAGTTTTCTTCCTCATTTATTTCATGGGTTAGTTTATTCATCTCTGCGCATTCAAGTATTTTTCTAACTATATGTTCTTCTGATGGCAGTCTCTTTTCTTTCCAGTACTGTGCATAAATCAGTCTGGCAACTGTAGTGACATGTATTATTAGATACTTCCTCTTTCTTCTGTAGGCCCTTTTTAGAATTCCCAGGAGAAATATTTCCGGTGTCAATTCAATATCTTCTCCAATTATTTCTTGTGTCCATTTCCAAATCTTGCTCTAATATCTTTTCGCTTCGGGGCATGTCCACCACATGTGAAAGAAGTACCCTAACAGTGGCCACATTTCCAACAATTTGGGTTTATATTTGAATAGATTTTTGCTAGCCTTGTGGGGGCTAAATGCCACCTATATAGCATTTTGTACTGATTTTCTTTGTATGTCACTGCTCAGGTCAATTTATAATTCTTATTCCAACTATCTTCCCAATCGTTTAAATTTATGTTGTGCCCAATATTCTTCTCCCATGCAATCATTTGATTTTTAATTGTCTCTTCTGCCCTGTCGTAATCCAGTAAATAATTGTATAATTTTGCCAACATTTTTCCCCCCTGGTCCTATCAAGACCTTATTGAGTCCATTGGATCCTATTTCTATGCCGCATTCCTCCTTGTCCTTTTGGTATCCAGATTTTATTTGTAGGTATGGCACCAATCGATATTAATACCTTGTTCTCTTAAGGAGTCGTTGCATTTGAGATTTTCTCCGCCATCTAAAATGTCCTTATTTTCTCCATTCCCAACATATTAGGGTATATCAAAGCCTCCATTGTAGAGAGCCATTTTGGGACTTTCGTGTAATGTTGTTGCCTGATCTCAGCCCATGTATGTATTAGTGTATCTCTAATTTTATGCCTATGGAAGTATGTTTTCTTTTTCTTCTCTTTGTCCCATAAATACGTGTGCCACCCTCTCTGCAGGTCGTGGCCTTCTAGGATTCGGATTCTTTTATTTTCTAAAGTGGCCCACTCCCTTATCCATACTAAGATGGCTGCCTTGTAATAAATTTCTCAGTTGGGAAGCCCAAATCCACCCCTATTCCTTTTTTCCTGTAGAATTCCGAGCGAGATCCTAGGCTCCCCCCCCCGACGAATTTCCTGATAATTTTGTTCAGTTCCCCCCCCCCCCAAAAAAAATTATCCAAATTTACCGGTATGGTTTGATACAAGTATAGAAATTTGGGCAGGATGCTCATCTCAATCGATGCTATCTTGCCTAGTAGTGACAGTTGTAATTTTCCCCATTTATTCAGGTCCCGTTTTATTTTCTTGATTAGGGGTTCACAGTTATCTTCCTTTAGGGATAAACACCTTGGTTTTATCCAGATTCCTAGATATTTTATTTTTTTAACAATTTGCAATCCCAGCCTTTTATCTATCTCCTTTTGCAGCTCAGTTATGTTCTTAGTTAATGTTTTAGTTTTAGTTTTATTCAATTTAAATCCTAATACTTCTCCATATCTGCTCAATTCTTCTAACATTTTTTGTCCTGATTCTAATGGGTCCTCCAAAATCAAAGCTACATCATCTGCAAATGCTTGCGTTTTATATATCTCTCTCCTAATATTTAGGCCTTTAATTCCGTCATTGTTTCTAAATTCCCAATTTAAATTATTGAATGCTTTCTGGGGAGTCTAAAAAGACTCGAGCCATCTGTTTGTCCAGGTGTACTTCGTAATATTCTAGGGTGTCCAATTTCTATTCTCAAATTGTCTCTTATTTGCTTTCCAGGGAGAAATCCATTTTAATTCTTATGCATCAGGGTGTTTAGTATTTTTTTGATTCTTTCCGCCATTATACTCATAAATATTTTGTAGTCCGTGTTTAAAAGAGAGATTGGCCTGTAATTCTGAATTTGTTTTCGGTCGGTACCTTCTTTCGGCAGTAGTGTAACATGCGCTTCCCTCCATGAATCTGGAATTTTAGATCCCATCAGTGCCTCATTACAAATTTCCACTAATTTTGGTAGTAATATTTCTTCTAGATTTTTATATAGTTCTCCTGGGAACCCATCTGGGCCGGGTGATTTGTTGTTTTTGAGTTTTGAGATTGCTGTCTTTACTTCCTCAACTGTTACCTCTCCATTCAGCATTTCCCTTTCCTCCTCTGCTATCAGTGGAAGATTTTCACTTGCCAGATACTGCTTGATTTTCTCTTCTGGGATCTCTTCCTTTTTATATAGAACTTCATTATATTCCCTGGCAATTTCAAGTTTGTCCTCTTCTTTGTTTAACAAATGACCCTTTGTGTCTTCCAATTGATAGCTAGTCCCTTTTTCATTTTCCTTTTTTAATTTATATGCCAGCCATCTGCCCAGTTTGTTGGCATTTTCTAAATAGTATTGTTTTGTTCTTCTTATTTTGTGTGCCAATTCTTCCTGATCAATAATGTTCAACTTATGCCTCCACATCATCCAGCTTTCTTTTGCTGCCTTATCTCCCGGATTTTCCTGGTGTTGCCTTTTGGCCTTCCTTAGGTAGTTTAAATAGTCCTTCTGAACCTTCCTTTTTTCTTTTTTCTATATACACTATATGATATAGCCAGCCCTCTTAAATAGGCCTTCATTGCGCCCCATACTACTACACGGGTTGTTTCTTGATTTTCATTTTCCCTGAAGAAGAGTTTTTAATTCTTCTTTAAATTTTTCTAGGCATTCTTTCTCCCTCAAGAGTTGTGCATTTAGCCTCCATCTATATTATTTCTTCCTGTGTATGCTCTTCAACCTTACTTCTAAAGGATTATGATCGGCCCATATGTTCGGACTGATTTCTGCCATACCTATTTCTATTCCAAGATTCCTGCTGACCCATGCCATATCAATTCTCGACTTTTGGGGAATTGAATAGAATGTGTATTGTCTATCATTTAGGTGTAGGGTCCGCCAGATATTTATTAAATTGAATTCGTCTACTAGGTCAACCCCCGTTTTTTGTTTGGGGCATATATGCCTACTAATAGTATTAGGGAGTTCCCTCTCTTGATCTCAATCATTAGCGTTCTCCCCTTTGCGTCATTATATTTTAGCTCTGCTTCAATTCCTTTTTAAACATATATTACTTCTCCCCTCTTTTTTTCTCTGCTAATGAGGTAAAAGTTTCCCCAAATTTTTTATATTCTAGGCATTGGCCATCGTCTTTTCTTATGTGCACCTCCTGAAGACAGATTATATCAGCGTTCTGCTTAGCTAATTTTATAGGAGTTTGCTTTCTCTTCTTACTATCATTTAGTCCGTTGACATTAACTCATATTAGTTTCCAGTCCCTCATTTCTGATTTCCCTGTCTGGTTTTAGTTTCTATTTGCTCGTACAGCTCTTTGTGGTCTTGGTTTTCTCCCTTTTATCTTTTTGCTTTCCTTTTCTTCCATCTCCTTCTTCTCCAGGGTTCCTTCTTTAGAAGTCCATTGGTGGTGGGGTTTCCTCTTTTAATGTTGTTGCTTCTATTTCTTCCTTACTGCTTTGTTCTTCCTCTGTTCCTCTCAGTTGATCAAGGAAGTCTTGTGCTGTCATTAAACTATCTATTTTAATTTTCCTCCCCTGCCAAGCTTTCCGGCAGTAACCATCTAAGTAGTATATTCCTTTTATTCAGCTAAGAATCTATAGTCCGTTCCCACTTCCCTCGCTCTTCTGGGCACCTGTTTCAGAATTATCACCTCTTTTCCTCTGAATGTTATCGGTTCTTCTCTCACCATGTTATACAGTATATCCTTTACTTTTTTCCTCGCAAATCTGATGTGTATTTCCCTGGGAAGCCTGTTCCTCCTTGCGTAATTCGTCTGAACTCTATAGACATCATTTAATTTCTTAATTATCTCTTGCTTATCTTGTTGTAATATTTCCGCAATTAGTTCTGCCATCATCTGTCCCAGATCCTCTTTGTCTTCTACAATATTTTGGAAGTGTAGACAGAAGGATGCTCTGTCCATCTCTAGCTGGATTATTGAGTTCTCTAATTCCCTATTTTGCGCCATCAATTTCTGTTCTACAGTATCTAGATTCTTCTTATTTTGTTCTATCCTGGTTTCTGCCTTCTGTATCCTTTGTTCATTATTATGTATTGAGACTTGAATCTCATTCATCTTCTGGTCCAACGCTTGAATATCTGTCTTTAATTCAACATGGTTATTTGACATCTTCTCTTGCATTATCATCATGGTTTCTTGAATTAGAATCAGAGGTGACTGAATCGCTTGCACAGTACTGATGATTTTTCTGCTTTGGACAACCCTTCTGTTGATTTCTGTGTTGCTGGTGAGGTCATCGTTATCGTGGGGTTGGAGGTAGTCTTCTTTCCAGTTTTCAGCACCGTTGATGACAGGCTTATTTCTCTCAGAATCTTTTTTTGGTCTCTTACTATTCTTTCAATATTTCTCCAGATTATCATCCACTGGTTACCACTTCACTAAGATATTGTCTTAGGTCTAGTATTGCTGGCAGCTCCTTTTAATTCCTTTTGGTTTTCATATATAGAGTAACTATATTAGTCAAGTTATATCAAGCACTCGAACGGCCTGCCAATCAATATAATGTTCAGACAATATCTATAACAGTAGATCCTTGATTCGTAGTAATAGTAATAAAAGTAGATGTTAATTTCGTAATTCGTTGATTAGTTAGTAGCTAATTAATTGTTGTTATTTTAGTCACTAATAATTAATTCATTCAATTCTTCTCCAAGTACCACAGTTGTTTGATTAGTGTTAGTACAATAATACTATATTCGTAATGTATATTACAGTTCTAATATGTAACTTATCTTATCTTAAATATATAGCTTATTTTACAATGTTAACAATGAATATTATATAAATATGTAGATATAGATAACTATATTTAGTTTATATATATAAATAGACAGGAATATGAGGATATATAGTATTATATAGAGGTAAACATAGGTTTATAGACTACAAAAATATAGAACTAGAAAGATAGGTAGGTAAAAAAAGGAGATATATAAAGGGTATAAAGTTATCAAAAAGAGTGGCAAGATTACTATCTATATCAGGAAATCTTTTCCTTCCTTCTTCTTGTTCCCTTTTTTTTTATGGCATGGCGATCTTTGTTATTCTACTTCTGATATCATCAAAGTCCAAGTTCCAAAGCCTAGAAGTGCAAAGTCTAAATTCTTCTTCAAGATCAGAATCCAAAATCCAAATTCTAGTTAAACAAGTTTGATTTTACAGCCCGATATGCTTCCCTCTACTGACTTTCAGCTGTTCAGCCTCTGCTGTCACTCTTCGACTGTCAGTCCGTCAGATCTCAATAATGGCTGTCTTTCCTGTTCTATCCCTCTCGGCTGCAGCCGATTCTCCGTTAACAGACTTTGGGTTTCAAAACAATTCATCCAAGGCTGCCACCGAAAGTATTTCTCCCACTAAGTTAATATAGTTAAATCCCGCCGATCTTCTGTTTGCGCCAACAGATTTGTCCAACAGTTCCTCTTTCTGTCATTACCAGCTCGTCCGTGTTTTATGCTGCTTCAGCTTCCTCTCTTATTTCGCTCGTCGCTCCTTTCCTTTATCTGAGACTCTCTCACCCGACTCAGCCAGCCCCTCGCCTCCGATGTCGATCTCCACAGTGTTTCAAGAAGGACATAAACGTCTTCTAACAGGATCGCCTTATCAGATCTTCCTTGCTTCCTGTTTCTTTGCTGGCTACCACCATCCGCCATTAATTGACAGACTCACCCATGCTGGTTTGAGAGGATTGTCTGGCTCAGCAAGAAGCGCTTGCTCCTTGCTTTCTCGCTCGCCCGACTCCCTCTATATTCTGCAAAGCTCTCCAGACTTCGTGCCCCAAAAGGATCCCCAGAACACGGTGACTGACGGTGCTGGACAGTGGTGATCACCCTCTCAATGCCATATCACCGCGGATCGCCAACCGGAAGTCAGGGTCAAACCTATTTCATCTGTTCATCTCTTTTTTTAATCCTAATGTATCAAAATTGACTCTCCCTGCCACCACATGTAGCCCTCCTGCAATATAACCCTCTCCCAAAAACAGTTTTGGCGGTTCTTAAAAAAAAAAGACAGTTTCTACCTAGTACATTTTGACAGCGTATGCTGGCTTTGATATGCAAAAGTATGTTTCAATCTGTTTTAATTATTCCGTCCTTTTATCAGCATGAAAGGGAAAAACAATGTTTGTTTCCTGAGCAAGAGTTTGTGCATGACTTATGACTACTCTTGTTCTACGTGCAACTAAGGATATGAATGTAATTTATAATTAGGATGTAAATGCCAGCAGTCAGAATTTTTTTTCCACACAGAAGAGGGCTTTGCTGGGTAATGGTTCTCTCCTTTTTCTGTTCTTATTGTAGAAAGTAGAAACTGTCATTCTTTTTTTTGTACTGCCAGAGGTGTAAATTTGCAATTGAAAAATCAAGTATAAGGGTGAAAAAAAAATCCATTTTCCTGCTTGTCTACAAAATTAGGCTTAATGTATAAGACAAAAGATGTTCCAAAAGATGCAGTTAAAAAAAATTATAGTAATCCTTTAATGAACTGATCGGAATGAATTTAATATTTTCTGCTAGAATGTCTGAAGAAAGTAATCGAATGAAAAGGGCTGTATACTGACTAAATTCAAAAAAAAAGACTTCCCTTAGCAACTGGAATTTCTAGGTAGTGTTTGGCCTTATTACCTTCCTAGATCACTCCAGTTTCTCTACTCAGTGAAACCAGTTTGAGCCACCAAGCTAAAAACTAGAAGCTGTGAGTTACAGTTCTGCCTTCAATACAAAGCCAGTTGGATGACTTTGGATTAGTCACATTTTTGGTCATATGAAGAAAGCAAAGGCAAACCATTTTTAAAAGCCTCATAAAAAGTGGGTGGATTTGTGTAGGTAGTTATCACTAGTCAAAAATACTGGAAAGCATACATTGTGTGTGTACACAAACATACTGCTAAAGCAGTAATAAAGTCTCATGTGATAATTTAAGTACTTTTTTATTTTCTAACTTGGAATTTTTTCTTTTACAACTTGTTGATTGGATTCCATTTTAATTTATCTCCAACTTTATAAATTGGATGTATCTTTTTTTCTCAATACCAGACTGATACTTGAATAGTATTTAGTCTAACAGTTTTTTAAAGCAAGTTTCTATGGAATTGTCAATTATCCGGGTCATGGTTGCTCCAAAGGTGTTTTTTTATAAAACGCAATTGAGCTCTCTTGGTTTTGTTTTATTTTTATTTTGAAACTAAAACCAAACCTTTAAAACAAGTTGTTTTATTTATTTACTGAACTTATATTCTGCCCATCTTTCCTGGAGGTCAGATATGAGAACTTTGACACCAATTATTGGACTAGTGATACTACACTGAATGCTATTAGCCTTTTCTTCCATGTGCTGGGAAGAACATGAAAGAGTATATTGTGGTTTCTTTTAAGTATATGCAAGTCAGTGGGCTCCAAAACACAAGATAGCCAACAATTCTTAGGTGCAACATGCACGCAAGCCTTCACAGACTAGTACTCACTGCTCACCACTATTCCATTCTTCTTCACTGCTACTACACCTCTTCCAACTACAACTCCTTTTGAATTCTACTACTGGAGAAAAGTATTTCTTTCTAGCTGAATCAGGCTACTTTATTTCCATGCACAAACCCACTTCCTTCCTTCTTTGATACACACCAACAACCTTGGCTTTCTCTCATCATAGCTTTTATAGTCAAGGGTTCCTGCGCTGGCTGGGAACAGGCAGAACAGCAGAAGAGGTGCTGGCCAGTTTCTAGGCAGCCTACCCACTCACAGATTAGGGATGTGGTTTTATATGTACCTTAAAATGGTTGTTAGTTAAACAGCTTTGGCACAAAAATCTTTACTTTATTAAATATTTAAAAAATTCTTTCTTCAATAATATTTATTTACATTTTATTTAAATTTAAATATAATTTTGCTGTACTGTTTTGTTTCTTTTTCTATGAAATTTTGCTGAATCAAATCTTGATTTTATTCTTATTATGCGAGGCACCTCTGAAAACTACAGACTCTTGGCATTTGAGAGACATTTTGGCATTTGAGAACCAGTTTGGTCTATTGGTTAAGACACCAGGCTAGAAATTAGTAGACTCTGAGTTCAAATCCCATCTTACCATGAAACCAGCTGGGTGACCTTGGGCCAATCATTCTCTCTCAGCCCCGCACACCTCACAGGTTGTTAGTTATGTTTATTTGCGAAAATAATAAATGAGAGCATAAATGGGATGAGCTGCATTTGTTTTTCTTTTTATTGGTAAAGCAGTAGCTAAGTTGAATGTTCTACCTAGAGGATTACAAAATACCTTTGCGGTTGGATTTTACAAATATAAAGTCACTCGGGGGGATTTTTATATAGAGAGATGTTTTTTGCTGATGGGGACAGCTGGAATATGAAGTTTATAAAAACTATGTTGGAAGATAGTATATTCAACTTCAATCAAGATGAAGAGAAGACTAAAATTTGGATTATTGAGACAGAAAATTATTTGACATAATTGTTATATATTATATATCATATTTTATTATTATATAATAAGGGGGATTGATTTAGGTAAATAATTATTAATATTAGATTAGAGAAATGTTCGATGTTTTTTTTTATAGCTGATGGGCACAGTTGGAATATGATGTTGGTTACAATATACTTAACTTTAATTAAGATGAAGAGAAGGTTAAAAATTGGTTTATTGATAAAGAAAATTATGGATAAAGAAAATTATTTGACATAAATGTTATATATTATATTTTATTATTATGTAATAACGGGGATTGACTTAGGTAAATAATTATTAATATTGGATTAGAGAAAGGTATGACATTTTTTATCTGGGCTTAAATATTATAAGAGTGGTATTGATTGATAAATGAGTATTGATGGTTGATAAACGAGGTAAATATTACTATTACTAGTTTTTTATTATAATATTATTAGTTTTAGGAAAACCTTATTACTTATAGGTCTATTTGTTATATTATTTTTGTTATATGTATTTTTTCTTTTTTAATTTGTAGCGGAAGCCAAGGGGGGGATGGGGAGGGATATGGGATTGGGGGTTGGGGGGTAGTCGGGGGAAGGGGGGGTTTGGGGGGAAGGGGGGGAGAAATGATAAAATTTGTATTGTAAAACTTTTTCAATAAAAAAAATAATAATAATAAAGGCAGGATACAAATAAATAAGATTTGATGCTGAATTTCCTGTGCCAGAAATGGATAGAGTCTCCTCCCTATGATATGCAACATACAAATACAAATTTACAAATATATGATCTACAAATACTTTGTTATATACCTATTTCAAATGAGGTAGAGATCATTAGAGAGAACTGAATGATTGAGCATGCTCTTCAATCCCAGCTTGACTGCATTCTATAAAATTATAATTGCTGATATGTTAAATGACATGTTAAATTCTAGTAATCATAACTAATAATAGTTGACATTTAGGAGATCACATGTCCCTGTCTTGTGCATTTACTTCCATGAAAAAATTTGCCAGGCACTTTTCTATCAATACAAAACATGCATTTTAGCTTTGTCAAGCTTTTTACATGCTATTTCAATTTGCAACAATTTATGGCACTTTTGTGAGGTGGCATTCACTTTGAATTTTTTTTTCATACCTATATTTAAAATGTATTGAATTTGCAAGCTGTACAGCTCTAAACAATTCTGGGCACCCAAATTGTTTTATTATTTTTGTGAACGAACCCCTTTAAAAGTTAAAACTGCATGACAAAGCAATATCTCTCCCACATAATTCCACTTTCTATAATTTGCTGATCAGTTTCTTATTATTCTATCTGCTCCAAAGAATAATACAGAATATAAACTTGATGCAAATTTAAGAGTTAAAAATCTAAATTTAGATAATTTATACACTTCTATAATTTATTGCAGGAGATTTTTCTTAATACTGTAAAAAAAATTGGAACAGATAATATTTGGTCAAATTTAGTTATATAAAAATATTAATTTAAAAGATCTTTGGCCATCTTTCAGTAAGTATCCAAGAACCATAACAAAACATTTCTTAGGAAACATAAAATCATGTTGAATTGATTTTAAAGGCAATGATAGTTACATTATATGAATAAATCGATCCAGCTTGCTTAGTTGATTTTTACATAAGAAACAGATATTTAAAAGAAAGTACCTGTGTAAGAAATCTGGTGCTTTATTTAACAGGGTATAGTACTGTCTCACAAACTCTTGCCCTACAAGCAGCGGACTTGGCTTCTCCATCACCATTTCTTTGGTAAATGTCAAAGGCTGCAACAGAGGAAGAATATCTATATAAGAAACATACGCTTCAAAATAATTAGTTTTAAATATAATATAATTTTGAAAATATTTAAAAAGTTTTCAAAACAAAGAAGAATGTCTTTTTTTTCCAGGCTGCAGCATGAAGAACTTAGTGACCAATCAGTACATCTAATAATCCAATCCCATGAAAACCCCTTTGAATTTTATTTATTAAATTTACACTTACCTTTCTCCTAACAGCTGAAGGCAGCTTATACTGCAATACTCTTATAGACTAGGTTGAAAAATATAGACTGAAGTTACCCAGTGACTTTTTATGGACAAGAGTAGATGTTGAATCTGGATTTGAATCAGACTTAGATGAGAGAATAGAAGGGGAACTCATCAAATTTGCAGATGACACTATAATTGGCAGAAATAACCAATACCCCAAAAGAGAAGCTCAGGATCCAAAAAGACCCTTGACAGACTTGAACAAGGAATCCTATCCAACAAAATGAAATTTAATGTGGAAAAAAGCAAGGCACCTAGGCAGAAAAAAAACCAAAGTACAAATATAGATTAAGCAGCACTTGGCTCAAAAACAGTAATTGTGAGAGGGATCTTGGGAGTCCTAGTGGACGATTACTTAGACATGAGCCAGCAGTATATGGCAGCAGCCAAAAAAGTTAATACAATCCTTGTTTGTATAAACAGAGGCATAAGATCAAAACCACATCAAGTATTAGTGCTACTTTACAAAAACTTAGACTACACCTACGCATTTCGTTTTGGTCACGTTACAAAAAAGATGTTGAGACTTTGGAAAAAGTGCAAAATAAAGCAACTAAAACGATTAAAGATCTGGAGACAAAACATATAAAGAATGGTTGCAGGAATTGGATATGGTTAGTCTAGAGAAAAGAATGATTAGGGGTGACATGATAGCAGTATTCTAGTATTTGAGGGGCTGCCACAAAGAAGAGGGGGGATCAACTTACTTTCTAAACCACCAGGAGGAAAGACAAAAAACAATGGATGGAAACTAATCAAGGAGAGAAGAAACCTGGAATTAAGGAGAAATTTCCTAACAGTGAGGACAATTAATCAGTGGAATCAGAAGTTGTAGTGCTTCATCACTGGACAGTTTAAAGAAACGACTGGATAGTCACCTTTCTGAAATGGTATAGTTTCCTTCGAACTCTATTTTGAATTGAATTCTGTTCATTAGACTAGGCGTACCCAGTTTTGCAACAGTTTATCATATGTTTTAGCTTCCATCTCTCTAATCATCTTTTTCCAGTTGGACTGGAAGACTTCCAAAGTCCTTTCCAACTCTATTCTGATTGATTGAATCTCCCCAGTCCTAGTCCAATACTTTAACTGTAGCAGGAGTTGCTTGAAACTTAAGCGGGCAAAGTATTAAGTCTCCATTGAGAACTAGGGAATTTTTCAATAAACATTTACAGATTAATTATCCAAAATTTGTATTCAGATAGTCTCGACTTACAACCATTTGTTTAATGGCCATTCAAAGTTACAAGAGCACTGAAAAAAACAACTTCTGATCGTTTTTCACACTTATGATCTATAAAACATTCCCATGGTCACGTGATCATCTTTTGTGACTAACAAGCAAAATCAATGGGAAAGCCAACTTCACTTGTTGTTCTGTATTACTAACCTAACTGCAATGAACAACTAGAAAGAAAGGACATAAAATGGGGCAAAAATCACTTAATAACTATCTTGCTTAGCAACAAAAATTTTGGCTCCATTGTGGTTGTAGATCAAGGACTACCAGTAGTCTACAGTTCAAGATTTTTTAAACATTTATGATTTAGTTAATAAGATTACCTTGAAATCCATAGGAACATTATATTGTAGACAAGTATTTCCTTGTCTCTGCAAATATGGCCCTTGCAACAAATACTTCAAAGCTATTTTAACTAACAATTTGGTGATTTTTGGTTTTTACACGGAATTTAAAGATTCAGGATTCTTAAACACATCTTCTGGTAAATGTTTATTAAAATCCCACTTGAATAGAATGCTACACATTTAACACTTTTTCAACAGAATGAAATTAAGAAGCAGAATCAAATAATCTTCAGAATGGAGTCACACAAGATTCTATATATTTGAACAGATGTTAACATTTACAATAATTTTCATATTAAGAATCCAGAAGAGAAATTGATTCTTTCAGTTAATGCTCTACTATAGCATACTTTACTATTGTAAAAAAATAAAAATGTTTAAAAAATACAAAGCGAAACAGTAAAAGTGAAATAACATTTTGCAACTGATTTACTGTAGTTCATGAAAGTTCAGAGAAGCTTTGCTGTAAAACTTCTAAAAGTTGTCAAGTTTTGCATAAAGCTTAGCAGTTTGTGTTAAATAGATATTTGAAATTCTTTTTGTAATTCAGGGTATTTCAATTTGAGGAAGCTTTAAAATGACCTCAATGCTTACAAAATTATTTTAAACTATTGCAGTGTTGTAGAATTTCAGACTGAAATGCATATCCAGGTTAAAAAATGTGAATAATCACTATATATGCAGAATTGTAAAGCTCTCAGAAGATACATTGTTCATGTCTGATTTGTGATAGGTCACATTGCTATTGTTTTGACCACTATACCAAAGGAAATAGAGACTGCTCTGTGTATTTTTGACTTACATTTTCTCAAGAGGCAGAGAAGTATTTCATTACAATTGTTTGGATGCCTCTTGAACAATATCTACAACTTAATATTTCCATTATCTTTAAATATTTGGATATTTCAATAATTCTGAATAGTGCAACTGAAAATGGACACTGGGAACAAAAACCTCATAAATCAACCCCTCCCCAATCCCCAAATAACCTAAGAGCAGCAAATAACACCAGCAACAAAAACACTTGATTTCATCACTGGAATCAAAAAATAATTTCTCATTCTGATTCATTATTCCGAGTATAGTACAATGTTGACTAAGTTCCTATGTAATAGTCAATTATTTCTATTTGTCTGAATTTATTACTCAAGTCCAATAGATTCTATTTTGCAAGAACAATGATCCCCAATAGATTTCAGATGTGATCTGCTTTTTTTCAAACTCATGAATCAATATAGTCAGTAGCTTGCTCCACTCATCCAAATTTCTTACTCACTTTCAAAACTAAGTTCCTACTGGCAATGAATTTATAGATGCTATAATAATGTTCAGAATTGTAGTCTAAATTTACTGTTTTTTAAGAATCTTAGTAAGAAAGAATAGGCATATTTTATTATCTCCCTTTTAGAATTATTTTTAAGAAATGCAGAATGAAGCTGTCTAAAAAAACTTCTAAAAATGGCTCTGAAAATGGAAGTACACATGGGAATTTGCATGTTTTTCTATTTTCTATTAGATTTAACTGCGACTAGAAAATAAATGGAAGAAGGCTGTATCCATAGTCCCATTTCCAGAACTGTGCTCAAGATTGCAGTTGTAATAATGACCGAACAAAAAGAAAAGAGTTACATACACAAACACCATAAGAAAGAGATGCATATGCCGGTACTTCAAATTGAACTTATCCAGATATATTTCAAGGCTTGTAATAGACAATAACATAGAATCCTTCTTTACTTATTATTAAGAAACATTCCTGGATTACTAGAGATGTATTAGATTAGATTAACTTGCTTTAAACTCTTAAGTGGAAGCCATTTGGACCTTTTAAGTGTGGTGGCACACTTTCTAGCTCTCAAAGACTATCAGCTTACAGAAGTGAAAATTACAATACTCATGATCTTTATGAAGTAACTAAATGCTGCACCCAAATGTTGCTATGTAAGCAGAACCAGCATATCAAATAATACTTGCAAAAAAATCCCCAAGAAAGAAACTTTGTAAACAGAGATTTGTCTCAACAATAGTAAAAGCCACTAAACTTTTCTGAAATGCCCTGCAGGATGTGGACAATCTCAAGATAGAAACACCATCACATGTACCAACAGACCAAGAAGACAGATGATAAAACTGATTTCCTAAAAGCAAAGGAAAATCAGAAACTCTTGTCCCATATAGAGTCCCAGAACCCTGTGGACATAATTGCCTATAATCATGCCACTTTGAATGTGGAAGGGTCAAGTAAACCATCTGAGAGAAATTATTTTCCCTGGAGAATCTCACATTGTAATGTCTGCACAGTACACAAGGATTTTATTGCTTGATTCTATCAGTCTTAAAACAGTACACTTATTCAATTGAATACTGCATCAGTTCAATTAGCTCATCAAAATCTGGAAAAGATTTAGCAAACAGCTATCCATTAGTTTGCAAACAGTAATGCTGTGTCACACATTGCCAGAACTGTTCCTTTTAAGTTCAGACCGTACCTAAAAGAATCTCAAACCATATCCCATCCAAGACCAGAAGCCTATATCACTCCCTATATCCATTAATAGCTACTACTACAAAGATCAGTCATTGATTATTTACCTGTAAAGTGTCTTACTGCAGAAAAGCTATCATCTATCTACTTATCTACCTACCTATCTATCTTGGCTTAACTATCCTAAAGGATATAGTAGACAGAAAGTGACTGTGGTGATTGTTGAACCTCATATCCAGGAAAACTCTGTTGGTAAATTCTATAGTTTACTTCATATGTATTGCAAGTACCAGACAAAATTATGATCCTTCCAATATTGCTATTTCTTGTTATCTTGGCTCTCTACAATACTGGTCCTCCAGTAGATGCAGTAAAAAGACCATCCTTGTCCCAGAACTACAGAGATACAAAAAAAAAAGTATGCAATACAGTGTATTGCCATGAACATGTATTTAAGTGTTGTCATGTAGCATTATTCCACAGAATACTACATGGAACTCCTATTCCACAGACTTTCTGTGTCTTTGCAGTGCATGGCAAGGGAGATTAAATATTGGAAAACTTTGCTGTATCATAGAAACACTATGACAAAAGATAAAAAGTGATAGTTCATTTTCTTACACAGATTATAGGTCATGCTACTAAAGATGATTCTCCTTCCTCCGTATGTACCTTACATAATGGCACCCAAGGTTCAATTTTTAAAGAGATGAACTTGAGGAGCAAATGAACACCTCATAAAATGCTTTCATTTGCAAATATGCAGCTAGGTCTATAAACAAGAACAAGAAATGTTTCATTAATGTTCATCTCTTTTAGTTACAGTGGTTCTATGGCATACCTGTGTTAATTTACCTTGTTTTTTCTTCTCTTTCCTTTTGCCATGACTGCTGGAAAACCAAGCATGCAAAATAGGTTTGTCCAATTCTGTTACTTGCTGGCTAAGGGTTTGTAGTACTGTATCTAGTTCCATCTCAGTGTAATAAAAATAAGAACAACCATTAAGAGACATTTAAAGAGCATTGTGGTTTCTATTATAATCACTCTTAATAAAATTTCAGGCAAATTTAACCCTTCCTGAATCTTCAGATTTGTCATCTTATTAGGATTAGTTCTATTGCTCATTAAACTACTATATTTCTAGAGGAAGAAAAAAAAGTATTCAAGCAATGTGTGTTTCAGCATATATGGTAACATACTCAGGAAGCAACCCTAGCTGTGTAACCAGAAATATAAGCGCACAATACTGAGTTTGCATAGTACAGTGGTCAGCAGCTACCCACCAAGAATAAATTCACAGTATTACCCCAATACTGATTTACCTTGTAGGGTTGTTCTCCTTGATTAGAAGACTTCCATTATAAAATTTAATAAAGGTTCTTCAACCTATCTGCGTATGCATGTATGTTTCCTTAGGCAACATACTCTGATGGCTTTCAAAGGCCAGCTCTAGATAGGCTATAAGCTGTCTAAGGAGCTTTGAATTTCTGTTTTCTCCTTTGTGATCCTCTCTCTCTCTCTCTCTCTTTCTCTTTCTCTTTTTAGGAAAGAGTAAGATTAACCTTTTTCTAAATTCCTTAGATCACGAAGTCGGCCTGCGTACTATTGACAGCAGCTCCCCCCACCCCCCCATCCCTGTTTTCCTTAATGAAAAGCGCCCCAGAGGAGAACCTGCTCTGATTTGTCGAGATAACATCCCGATACTCTCAAAGGAAAAGAAGTCACCTCTTCCCGGGAAGGGCCTTCTCATCCTATCTTACTCCGTTACCCACCTAAACACTCTCTTCGAGCTCAGGGTCCGGTTCGCTCCCAGGCAAAGGCACGGGGAGGAGCGACTGATGCCGCGCGTCCCTCCTTCACGCTGATTCGGGGCGGAACCGGATGTCTCTAGCGCGCCCTTGGCGGGGAGGGAAGAGCACGCGGCGCGCGCAACCTTCGCAAGTGGCCAGAGGTGGGCGGGGTCGCGATTGCAACCAGGGGCCGCTAGAGCCAGAGCAAAAAGATTTCAGAGCAATTTTAAAGTTAACGGGGTAATAGCAGGTTTCAAGCTTGACCGGAAGTTCTGGTTCTCCGCCGCGCTGCTTGTGTATCTATATATGAATTCCTCCCTCCGCTGTTTTTTCCAGAGACAAGAATTTCACTATCTCAGCTGCAAGGCAATCAGGAGCCTCCGAGCTATGACGTCCTTTGAGGACGGTTTCTGTGATTCCCTTCTCCCAAGAGACATTTAAAAAACCAAAACAAAACACCTGCACAAACCTCACTTCCGATTCCAATGAAGATTTTTCATATCTGGGCAGGCAAAATGGAATTATTCTTGAAACCATAAATCTAATCTATTTAAAGACCTATCTTTGTGGCGCTCTGAAATGATCATATCCTGTAGCCCTACCCATTCTGTTTATTATCCAAATACCTGAAGGAACCCCCCCCCAAAAAACTGAATATTATATAAATACAAAAACAGATTACACTACAACATTTTAGAAGTGAAACTCATAACAATATTGCAATTTTATAAATCTAATTATATTCAGAGTCATTTCAGAATAAACCACTGCCGTCCAGAAACAAATTTATTTTAAAAGAAATGGTAATAGTTTTCAGGAAAATTTCAGTAATACTACTACTATTACTTGCTGTTATTTTTGTAGCCACCTACTTCAAAACATTCTTCCATAGTTTAAGGAGCATAATTATTTTTAAAGGTATAATATTCCCTAAAATAGATTATGAGTGACTTTAATTTTATCACATGGCTGAGTTTACAGGTGTACCAGAGGAGTTGTGAGGGAAACAGGATAGAGTGACTTACCCACCTAGAAGTAAAGTCTGATTCAGGGGACTACCATAGAGGCATGTTCATTGAATTGGACCCATCAAAGAGAGAGAAAATTAACTAAGTTCTATTAGGCAAAGAAAGACATTGCAGAACCATACTCTGTGTATTGCTCTTAGTCTATTTCACTAAGCTAAAATGAAACAAGTGTTGAGGGCTCCAACAAGTGTTGGAGTGGTGCGGATACAACAGGGTGAGGGAGAAACATGCTGTTTGAGATGTAGTTTTGTGAAGCATCTTTGTAGGGGTGGGTATTGATTATTAGGAATATTTCCACTCTCCAACCCAAATCCTTCAGCATTCACCTTCGGAAAAATAAGTAAAAGCAATAGGGAGAATGAGATTTGCCTCCCTTTCACTTCTTTCTCAATATGTCTCTTTCCTGTTCACTGCCATCCATTAGATTTCTGTAGTTCTCCCACAGTTTCACTGAACACCAATTCAAGGGCTCATCTTCATATCCAACTGTTATTGACTCTCTTAACTTCTCTGATTGTGAGGATAAAAAGGAAAACCAGGTGGACTCTCTGCCTGCAGTTCAGAAAGCAACAGGCAGCCAGCTGTTTGTGAGTACTGACAATTACTAATTGCTAGTAATTGCTGATTCAGAATATGACCTTTGGAGAGTGCCAAGTCCAAAATCATATTTTAGCTAAAGAAAGCTGAGCACTGGACATGGCATAACACCTTAAGAGAAAGTAGCATTATATGGCTTTATCAGGTTATATCCAAACTGCTCAAGACCTGCCTTCTTGCTGCCTGCTCCTTCAAGTTTCCCAGGCTTCTTACTAAGGGACTTAGTTGACTATGGGACTTAGTTGACTTCTGTGGAGCTATTTGGTGCTCAACCTACAAACTGTTTTAAATTCTCTTTCACCATTTCTGTTTCCAAACTCTCCTCGCTAGCAGATTGTAGAAATGGCATAATTATGAGGATAACATAATTGGACAACTCCAATTTTTTCTTTACCTCTAAATAAACAGACCTTTCTGTATATCAGCATTTACACACTCATATACACACTAATAAAGTTTCTCACGTTTAACTGCCATACTTTCTGTGTGCACTAGTCCAAGACATAGACAAGAACACCTACTTAACTGTGGCTCAAAAAATGTCCCATTAGCCACTTTTAGAGGACGTCTCAAGATGCAACCTTTGTCTCACTGGCAGTCAATTATAGAGGTCACCTAAAATTGTATTTAGCTGTTCCAGTTTAAAAAAAAATGTCTTCTACATTGTAAAGGCAGCTATTCTATTCAATTGTATTTGCCTTAAAACAACATTTTCTCCCTTTCCTCACCACTTTTCTTGCAACTCCTATTCATTTATCACTTCATACACCATCTTTTGTTCTGTAAAATTCTCACCTCTAGCCAATCATTTAAAGTTTTCTCCTTTCTCTGAATCCATGATTTTGCTTTACCAGACACATTTCCTAATTAACTTATTTCTATTTCATTTTAATTTAGTGTTTCTGATATATTCAACTTTCAATTACAAATAAAAATATACTGGTATATACAGAAGCAGACCCATTTCCCTTTATGTCAACATTCATTCCTAGCAACAAACTACATAGTACCCACTCTGTTCTACCAAACTAGCTTATCTAGGTATTTATTATTGACAAATACAGTTCACTTACTTTGCACTTTTTCATTCTGTCTGTAAGAGAAGGAGCAGTCTAGAAAATAGCCAATACCTGTGCTGCTGTCGTCCTTTTTAAACCCTCTCCCAAGCCAGCACTGCAACTTTTTGAAGCGGTGCTGAGAAACAGCTGGTGTTATTTTTTTGGGAGGGGGGGGGAGGGAAAGCAAAGAAGCCTGAAAGGGATAAATTTTCTCTAACAGTATTTGAAGAGAGTAACGGGACAGTAGTAGTAGTAAAACTCACAAGGTATAGTTGTAGCAATGAGAAGAATGGTGTAGTGACTAATAGCTTATGAGTGCTTGTGTTTTGGCTCTTTTGTGTTGAGCCCCCAAATTGGGTATAATTAAAAGAATCTTTGCTTTACTTCATACATTTCCTATTTCCACTTCATTTTAGTTTAATGTTTCTGCTTTTATATTTAACTTTTAATTACAAACAGACCCACCTTCTTATACACAGTTTTCCGGTATTTGAGGGGCTTTCACAGAGAAGAGGGAACTGATGTATTCTCCAAAGCACAAGGGGTATGATAAGAAGTAATGGGTGGAAGCTTCTTAAAGAGAGATCCAATCTAAGATACATTTTCTGACAGAACACTTTATCTATGGAATAGCTTGCCTCCCAGACTTGTAGAAGCTCCATCACTGGAGATTTTCAAGTATAAACTGCATAACTATGTGATTGGGATGTTATGAGGTCTGCCTTGATCAGGGGGTTGGGCCTCCCTTCTAGCCCTATAATTCTGTGTTTTATTTTCCCTTATTTCAATGTTCATTTCCTGTAACAAACTACATACTATCCATTCTCTTTTATCTGATTAACTTATCTAGATATTTATTTAGTAAACATTTTATTGATGAATACAAGTTAATTTACTTGATAATTTTTAATTATTTGTGTAAATTGAGACTGTTCAGTTTCCTGTCAAATACATCTACTTTGATTTTTAATACAATGATTTTCAGATCCATATTCTTGTTCCCTCATGCAACCTATCTAAAATTAACTACCAAGATAATCAACACTATGACATCATTGTCTGCATATTCACTCGATAACCATATTTATATTTTAGTGTTGTTTCAATTACACTATCCTTACGATTTATATTGTTTTCTAATTTGATTTGATTGCTTATTTGTACCCTATGACTATCATTAACTGTTGTACCTTATGATTCTTGATGAGAGTATCTTTTCCTTTATGTACACTGAGAGTATATGCCCCAAGACAAATTCCTTGTGTGTCCAATCACACTTGGCCAATAAAAAAATTCTATTCTATTCTGTTCTGTTATCGCCTATTGCTTCTTCATTGTTCTTCAATTGTTTCACAGCATGGGGGGGGGGAGTGTTGCCTTTTTTTCTCGGACATTAATATTTATAGTTTTTCATCTCTTCGTATGGAAGACATTTTCCCTTCCTGAGAATTGCCCACCAAAATTAATGGAGCAATTCAAGATATCCTTACCAGTTCAGAGACTGGACTTCAGAATTTTAATTTTTAACCTAAAACATCGACCATTTGTCTCCCGTTTTGCACATGGAATGTCACCTCAATGTTTTAGGGCAACAGTTTACAAGCCTTAATAACATATCGAGACATGATGCGAGGCTCCTTTGAATTTCTATTTGCCAGATCTTTATTAAAATATCCCGTGAATTACCGAAAAGTTCAATCTTCATTGACCTTGCTCCAATGCTTTTCTTTCTAACCAAATATTGGAATTCAGAATTTAGTGGCAAAACCGCTTTGCTTTTCCATTGATTTGATTGCATTTTAAATGTTGAATATCTAAATCAAAGGTCTTCAAACTTGGCAACTTGAAGACTTGTGGACTTCAACTCCCAGAATTCTGGGAGTTGAAGTCCACAAGTCTTCAAATTGCCAAGTTTGGGGACCCCGATCTAAAATGATGAAACACAACATAAAAGCCGAGCGTTTTGCTTTAGAGAACACGCGGGTTGCGTGTTCGGAATTTGCCTAAAACCCAGATGCCTTACACCGCATACAACATTCCACTGGAAGAAGATTAAAAAGATCTACTGAAGACGGAAGTTCTGTCTATCAACTATTAGGTTCTATCTCTATGGTGAGTTCCGTGGTGCCACGTCTTGGCGCAAGCGCATTGAAGTTACTGCTGACGGTTGTTGACGGGGACCTAGTGGGGTGTCGCGGCCTAAGGATCTCTGGGAGAGCGGCCACGGTGACAAGATGAACTTCTTACGGGGCGTCATAGGCAGCCAGAGCGCTGGACCTCAGCCGTCCGGTGCTGATACGGTAAGTTGGACAGTCTGGCGAAAAAAGTCAAGTTTAGGACTCTTTCTCTGCATGGTGAGTCGGAGGATCCTCTTCCGGGCAAAAGCTCTGCTTTACAGACTCACGCATTGTGCGTGGCGTTTTCGCTGCTTTTGCAGAGCTTTGACAGAAGCTTGAGGGTGGGGATGTCTTCGAAGTAACCCATTTGTGTTGTACTTGTTTCTTTATAATAATATGTAAAAGAGGCTGTGCCCATGTAGACAAAATATATCACAATGAAGCACTACCTGAGGTGATAAAGCCTGGTAAATACTGTATTTAGTACAGTAAGTATATCTTTGAAAATAATCAGCGGAGGAGCTGAATTTCAGCCATTTCCACCTATTTTCCTTAATTTGTTTAGGTTTAGGTTTATTTGATTTATATAGCGCCCTACTCCCGAAGGACTCAGGGCGGTGAACAGCCAACAATAAAAATACATGCATACAAAATTTTAAAACCCAGATAAAATCAAATTCAGTAGATTTGGCCCAGACAGATTAAAACACCCCAAACAATTTAAAGCAGATTAAAATTTAAACGCTAAATTTGTCACCTTAGCTTCTGTAAACTGAGCATCAGTGCTGCAGTCCCCACTTATAAAACATAAATTACATTACAGTGCATTACAGTAATGGATTTGGAAGGGACCCTGGAGGTCATCTAATCCAACCCCTTGCTCACGCAGGAGACCTGTACTAGGGATTCGAACGGGCGAACTGCCAACCTTTCTGATCGACAAGCTTGGTGTCTTAGCCTGCTATGTCTTTTTTTTTTTAATCTAATGTCATTTCAGCAATCAGCCCAAGAAAAGAGGACTTCTGTTATAGTTGTTCCTAAGAAATTATTTTATTTCCATTTGTGTCCCCATGTTGATAAATTATGAATATAAAATCATTTATTCACTGAGCTTGTTAAAAACATATTGTAGTACACTATACATTTTTGCGCAAACATTTTTGAATTTATAGATATTGGCAACAAGAGCACATAAGACCTGAAAAAATAATTTGAAACATATTCAAACATGTTATACCTTTTTGTCCGGCTAAATGGTAGCACCTAGCCAGATTTGGCTGATCTAAAAAGAAATCTCAGCAAAGTCAACCTTAGTTAGACCTGTTGCAGGATTACTAAGATATGTTAAGGCTATACTAAGCTGGAGAAATAAAAATAAGATAATTTTTTAAAAATATATATCCTGGAATAAGGTATGTAAAGCAAATAACTTCTGTATTCCGCTAAAATAATACATATGTTATATGATGTGGGAATTGAATTGACTTAGAGTATTAACAAATTGCTTCCCATATTTTCCTCACAGTTGCTGTACCTTGTTTGTATAATGTCTTCAATAATATGTCATGTTTTGTGTTCAGAAAAAAGTATGAGTATTGTGATTTGGTGTGATAGCAAGATGCTGGTTTCTATTGGTACTTGGATTTGGATTATTTGCAAAAAAACCTCAACAGCAATTTCTGATTTGCCATTATTTTAATAGCAGTAGCATTCACACCAGTGATGGATTGCCCTCAGTTCTATAGAACCGGTAGTAAAACTGGCGGGAGGCTCCACCCACCAGACACGACGTCATCAAAATGCTTTGTGAGCGCGTGTGTGCGGCCCTGTTGCAAACTGGTAGTAAAGGTAAATAGAACCCACCCCTGATTCACACCCTACCTTACCAGGAGTGGGTTCTACTTAGCTTTACTACCGGTTCGCAACGGAACAGCACACTTGCTTCGCTCACGCAAGTGCACTCTTCTGCACAAGCTCACATTTTAATGATATTGGGTCGGTGGGCGGAGCCTCCCACCGGTTTTACTACCGGTTCTATAGAACCGGTGTGAACTGGGGCAAACCACCACTGAACCTTACATTCCCTATACAGCAAATTAAATACAGATTTGTACAGATTGTTGGTTATACTTTCAACAGGTAGCCTATTGTTCCAGTAAGTTCCATTAAGTTTCAACCCAGGTGTTTTTATTGAATAAAACCCCTGGATTCTAATTTTTAAAACATTAGATTTTCTAATTCTAAAATCTTCCCATGCATTTCATAAATACTATTTTACTCTACTTTGGAATTACTTTAATGAAAAACAAGGTGCTATAAATAAAGAATCCCCTGAAATTATATTAAGGTTTAGAAAAAAGTATGAATATTGTGATTTGGTGTGCAGATGAAGTGTGCACTTATCAAGTAGTAGAATAAATAAGCAAATCAGAGAATTTTCTTAAAAAATGATTTTAATTTTTTTCTCTTTAATGTAATTCTCTTATATTTTAATATCTACATTCACATCTTTCTAGAATATTTTGCACTGAAGAATTGATTAAACACAACACAACTGTTCACTATACACTCTAATCCTCCATAATTATTTTAAAAACTGCGACATTACTACTAAAGAACATGTTCATGACTTTTAACTGAATTTTAGTGCATATGTGTAAAGGAAAACGAGCCTTTTTAGTAATAATAGAGTAGCGCGTAGCTTTTTGTTTATGTTAATTTTTTTTTCTTTTTGTAACTTGATATTAAACATAATAAAAAAAATAAATAAGCTGGAAGCATTTCTCTCTGTTGTTGCACCATTTTTGAGTCCCACACAGGATTACTGAAAAATAAACTCAGTATGATCAGAGTAGAAGATAATATGCTGTGACCTTTGATAATATTGCTACATCTAAGGCAGAAACAACATTCTGCTTATGTTCTGAGCATATTTTGTCGATTTAAGTTTTTCACCAATGTTTCTGCAAAAAAATAGTTCTGCCTTTCTAAATGTTAAGATGATAAAAACTTATGGGGGAAGCTGTTCCTGAGTGAGAGAACTCTGAAAAGGGCATTTTTTCAGTGTATGGGAACCATGGGCTTTAGAAAGGCAACTGCCACCTGGAATAGATGGTTCACAGGTAACAGGGACCAAAGCTGACAAGGAAAGTACTGACAAGTACTATTCAAAAAACAATTGTAATTCATAATGTATACATTTCACAATAGTTAAGGTTTAAATGGCATTATGAATCCTTTTTTCCTAGGGAAAAATGTTGGTAAGTAAGAGAAGAGAAGAAAAGAAATGAGTGAAGTTAGACTATTTAATTATTGTTTGTCTGGTAAGCTTTCATTGTAATGCCCAATTGTTTTTACCTGCAAGAAGCAAACATATGCTTATCATGAATTTATCTTCTTAGAATGATTTAGAAATTAAAAAAAGTCTTTGCTTGCTTTTTTTCTGTTGAAATGTGTTGGGTATGATTTTTTTTTTAAAAAAAAGAGTAATAAAGCTTAGGTTTCAGTTTAAGACTTATATGTGTATGAGGAAAAAGAGAACCTAATGATAAATAATACTTCTGATCTGTTTCATAGCTTTAGTATGGCTCTGATCATAAACAGGCAAATCTTTTTAAATGACAGTACGGAGAACTTTGCAATAAATACATTACAATGGAGGGAAGCTAATCAAGGAGAGAAGCAACCTGGAGTTAAGGAGAAACTTCCAAACAGTGAGAACAATTAAACAGTGGAACAGCTTGTCTTCAGAAGTTGTGGGTACTTCATCACTGGAGATTTTTAAGAAGAGACTGGACAGCCACTTGTCTAAATAGTATAGGGCCGTGATGGCGAACCTATGGCATGGATGCTGGAAGTGGCACACAGAGCCATCACTCCGGGCACGCGGAGCCATCACTTATTGCTCTTCTGGGTTCCGGTGCACTAGCTAGCTGGTCTTCATGCACGCAGGAGCGCCAAAATCCGAAGGAGCAGTCGCACAGTGTGCATGCACGTGCCAGGAAGATGATCTTCCGGTTTCTGGCATTCACGTGCGCACTGGCCACCTAGTTTTCTGGTGTGCACGCGCACATGAAGAACATCGCATGTGCCCAAAGAGGCAGAGATGGGTCCCAGTGGTCACTTACTAGGGGAGAGAACTATCAGCCAGGATGGGTGGGCCAGGGCTTCTCTCCCTTCCCACCCGAGCAAGCTTCTTGCGCAGCCCCAGCTCTCCAGCCTACGGTGATGCACATCCACGGTCCAGAGCGCCTGCCAGCTTGGGTGCTCCAGAAGAGCAGCAGCAGCGTTGCTTGTTCTCGGTGGCTGGCGGGGGGGCGGTTCTCCAGAATCCTGGGCGCAAGCGGCAGGGTGAGAACTGCTGCACAGGCCCAGGAAAGTAGCAGGGACTGTGCTTCTAGTTCTCGGTGGTGGGTGAGCGGGGGCGGCGGTTCTTCAGAATCCTGGCCACAATTGGCAGGGTGAGAACTGCTGTGCAGCCCCAGGAAAGTAGCAGGGGCTGAGCTTCTTGTTCTCAGTGGCGGACAAGTTAGGAGTGGCAGTTCTCCAGAATCCTGGCCACAGATGGCAGGGTGAGAACCGCTCCGCAGCCCCAGGAAAGTAGCAGGGGTAATGCTGCTTGTTCTTGGTGGCAGGTGAGTGGGGCGGCAGTTCTGCAGAATCCCGGCCACAAGTGGCAAGGCCGGGATTCTGGAGGAGAACAGAGTCTGTGCCGAAGGAACGTCAGTCCGGTGCCAGGGTGAGAACTGCTGTGCAGGCTCCTCAGGAAAGTACCAGGGGCAGCACTGCTTGTTTTGGATGGGGGGCAATGTGGGGGGCAGTTCTTGCTCTGCTGCTTGTGGCCGGGATTCTGGAGGAGAACTGCTGTCCCCACCTCCCCTGCCACTGAGAGCAAGCAGTGCTGCTGCAGGCGCAGAGTCCGTACTGAAGTAACGTCCGTCCGGTGCCAGGGGAAGAGATTTGCTGGCCAGGAAGTGGGCACGCTCCCTTGATAGAAGGGAGGCTGCGCTGGCTTGTTCTTGGTGGCGGACTGGGGTGGCACTTCATTGACACTCTTCCGGGTTCACTCTTCCCCCCACCCAGCCCGTTTTTGGTTCAGGGAGGCTTGCCTGGCCCAAAACGGGCGGTGGGGTGTGTGGGGTGCATGCGCAGGGGGATCAAGCATGTATGCACGGGGGGAGCAGAGGGAGTGTGCAGCGGTCACATGAATGGGCGGGGTGCAGGGGGATTGTATTGTGGGTGTGGGCACGCATGTGCCTGACCCCCCTGCTCCCCCCCACTTTTGGTACATGTCAGGAAAAAGGTTCGCCATCACTGGTATAGGGTTCCTGCTTGAGCAGGAGGTTGGACTAGAAGATTTCCAAGGTTCCTTAAAGATCTATTCTGAATTGAAAATTGAATTGAAATGAATAAATTTTGAAAAATTGCTAATGCTTAAGGTGATATATAGCAGTGAGTCCCAGGTTCACCCTCTATTACAAAAGCTTACTGGGTGACTTTGGGATAGTCACTCTCTTAACCTCATGTTGTTTGTGAAAATAGAGGGTATTATTATATATCCCATCTTGGAACTCTTGTAAAAAAGTGAAATCTAAATCTAATAAATAGATAAAAGACTATTCCTTGAAAATGGAGAACTAATATCTAATAATCATTTTAATAATTATTATTATTAAGTGCACATTGCTTTAAACTGTGGCTTGTTCAACCATTTTTTCTCAAAGAAATCAACAATTTGATATATTCATGCAAAACATTAAGTCAGTATCAGGTATCCTGTACTGTGGTTTTGCATTTCTGTATGTGTGAATCCATTTAGCACATAGTTTCAAATGAAGAATTCATATTTTTATAAAATTGTGTATCATATTCTTTTTAAACTGAAACATGTGAACTATACCATGTTTAATTTTGATCTCAGTCTGAGAAAATCTGTGAATAAATTTTTCTAAGCTATAAAGCCATTTGAATTTTAAGATCTTAGACTCTTAATTTTTGAATAATTTTATTTTTGTTATAGATTCAAAAATTATGTGATAGAGTGGCATCTTCCACCTTACTTGAGGATCGCAGAGATGCTGTACGTGCCCTTAAATCTCTTTCAAAGGTATATATAAATATATTTCTAACAAAATTTCATTTGCATCTAAAGTATGTTTGGTAGAACATGATAACATATTTTTTAATACTTGCTCTGTTTTTGACAGAAATATCGTTTGGAAGTCGGGATTCAAGCTATGTCTCATCTTATACATGTTCTCCAAACAGACCGGTAAGGTTTGCCAGATGATTTAAAAATATACAAATAGGATCTTCCAATAATAAAATCTTGAATTATGAAATTGAATTATGATTAAAATGTATGAAATATACTCATGAGAATCAAATTGATCATTATCTGTCCAGTGTTTTCTGCAGTAATGGAGTATAATTCTACTTTAGTATATTTAAGAAGCTTCAGAACCTATCAATGTAACTAACAAATTATTTACATGAGAAAATTGATCTGGAATGGGACAGGTGTTTCTTGCTTGTTCATCATTTGTTCAGCAATAATTTGAATAATGAAACTTATAACTGGCCTTGAAGTAACAGCCTTTGTACAGCACCATGGTCACTTGATTGTAATTCAGGCACTTGGCCAACCAGCATGTATTTATGATAGTCATAGCATCCCATAGTAAAATAATCCTCATTTGTAACCTGCACAGCAGCCTTCCAAAAAGGAAAGTCAGTGAGGAAGCAGGCAGGCAGGAAGTCACAAGTCATGGTCACATTACATTGTGCTTAATGTACAGTTGATTCATTTACAGCCAGAACTATCACACTGCCTTCATAAGTCAGGCACAGTAATGTGATTTTTCTTTTTAGACCATATTGTGTAGTGTAGGGTTGTCAGTGCCTATTGCAGTCAGTATGCAAAGGCTACCTGTAGTAGAATTCCTAAACATACTCCTTATCGAGTATTAAATATACTCCAAATCAAGGCTTTGCAATAAGCTTTGAAATGACATAAGAGATTATATAATGATATTATTTGCAATGTTAGTGTTATATGCAGTTTATTCAATGAGAGTTTGTCCTTTTATTCATAGTTCAGATTCTGAAATAATCGGCTATGCTTTGGATACCCTCTGCAATATCATGTCCAATGATTTGGAAGAGGAAGAACAAGGTTAAGTAGTTGATTTTTAATATGTCCTTAACAAATAGATTTTACGTAATTTTATTTAATTTAGTGAATTTTTTTTTTAAAAAATTAAAGTGATCTGCTTTAGATATGCAAGTTTCCATTAGGTTTTGGCTCAGTTGCTGTCACCTCTGTAATGGCCAGAGGAAATGTGATGCATATAAATCCAGTTTTAAGTTGAAAAAAGGCTTTCTGTATATGAACTTGAGGTACTATGACTATTGCAGGAAAAAAAGTTATAATCCAGGATTTGATTTCCTCCCCCCTCAAAATGGCTATAAGGGATATATTGAGTCCTTCCAACTTTCTCTAGTGCAGCTATAAGGAAGTGAGAAAAGAGTAGAGTGTGGTGCCCCAGACTTATGAAGGCACATTCGTGTAATTATAGATCATACTTTAAGGCTGCATCCAAACTAATCCAATATCTCTTTTCTATTGCAGAAATAATTTTGCTTTAGTCTTTCCTAATTTTTGTTTTGGATTTGCATGTTTTGTTTTTAATGTAGTGTGAGTGAAATGAGTAGCATCTAAAAGCATTGTTTTAAATTTAAGAAGTATATGCTAAAGCCAGTTGTTACAGAAATCAATTTGAATGAGTATAACTCAAAACAAGTAAAATAATTATGTTGGAATTTCTAAAATTAAAGATTTTCATTTCATTCTAGTTTCAAATTTATTTTGTTTTACTGATAACCATATTTCACTGTGTGTTTCTTTTTATCTTACTTAAAGTTGCCAACTTTAAATATCCTTGTGTTTTTTGCTGTTTCATATTAAAGAAAGTAATTTAAAAAGATTTACAGTACTATGTTGATGCAAAGGATTGGAACTGTTCTTTTATTAAATAGGCCCAATAAGAAACAAAATACTATAAATTGCTCAAATGTGCTGTCTTTCCCAATATTGGGAGAATACCAGTGTAGTGGATCCTGCATCTTGGAGTCAAAATCAATCCAAAGGAAATCATAATCTCAAGACACCTGGCTACTGATAAAATTTATTAATTGATAGGCATGCTTTTGGAGCACAGAAGACGGCTCTTGGCACCAGAACCAGTAGTCCTGGAACTATTAAGATTCCTATAAATGTGACCAAAGTGTAAGCGCTGTGGCAGATTAGGAGAACCACTAGAAAGGAAGAAGAGTTCAATAAGTTTGAGTTGAATCAATACAACCCAGAAATCCTCCCTTAATTGGCTTACTATAAGTCTGTCTGAGAACTAACTTTCAAGTTTTATTATTACATTCTTATCCTGCCTACCTTGGGTTTGCCATTTACATGGGGCTTGACAAAGGTTGACAACTAATGTATTGTATCAATTGATTGCCACTTTGGGCTAAGTCCTGATTGGGTGGTGGGCAACCTTTCCTAAGCATGTCAGCATCTTCACTTTCCCAATCATTCAACACGTTCCCTCATGAAACTTACTCTATAATTGGTTTTTAGCAGAGGTGAAATCCAAATTTTTTTATTACCAGTTTTATGGACATGGCTTGGTGGATGTGGTGTGGCTTGGTGGTCATGGCTTGGGTGTGGCAGGGAAAGGATACTGCAAAATCTCCATTCCCTCCCCACTCTGGGGCCAGCCAGAGGTGGCATTTGCCGGTTCTCTGAACTATTCAAAATTTCCGCTACTAATTCTCCAGAACCTGCTGGATTTCACCCCTGGTTTTTAGATTATTTTGGCAGATGCCGAAAACCATACTCACCTATTTTTTTGGTAGCCATATTAACTATGAAGGAGTGGTGGTTTCAAAATTTTTTGCTACCGATTCTGTGGATGTGGCTTGTTGGGAGTGGCATAGCTTGGTGGGCATGGCTTGGGAGCGGCAGGGGAAGGATACTGTAAAATCTCCATCCCCACCCCACTCCAGAGGAAGGATACTGTAAAATCTCCATTCCCTCCCCAATCCAGGGGAAGATTACTGCAAAATCCTCATTTCTTCCTGATAAGCTGGGACTTGGGAGACAGAGAATAGATGGGGGCGAGGCCAGTCAGAATTTTTACTATCGGTTCTTCAAACTACTCAAAATTTCCACTACCGGTTCTTCAGAACTGGTCAGAACCTGCTGAAACCCACCTCTGTTATAGAATGAGGGGCTCTCTCTCTGTGAAAAGAAGATAAATGGTGCTAAGACCAGATCTCTGCTTTATGCCCAATTACAGTTCCAAATTCCATTGAGCCCAAGGAATTGTATTCCCCCTTCCCACCCTAGATAACAAACCTGCCACAATCTGGATGCGCCTGGAGTACTTAGAATATACTACAGATATACACAAATAAGCATTCAATCTATCATTTACACACTTGAGGTATTTACCATCAGCAAGTGTATCAGAGAATATATTGCTCTGGCATGTTCAGATAGCACAACTCTTCTCCTTACCGTATCAAGTCAGAGTGTCAGCAACATCAAATGAGAATTCTACTAATATTTTAAAGATACTGATCTTGTCTGAACCATCTCCATACATACAAATATTGTAAGATAGAAAAGCGAGGCTCCACAGATCAATACTGGGGATTCTTTAATATTAAACTAACCCTCCCTGAGCATACTAGGGCCATGATGGCGAACCTATGGCACGCATGTCAGAGGTAGCACGCAGAGTCCTTTACTGGCATGTGAGCCATTGCCCTTGGTCAGATTTCCGTGGCATGTCTTTCATGAGCTGCTGTTTCCCTGCAAACGACAAAACAGAAGCTCACAAAAGAGAAAGAACTTACTGCACTGCTGGTGTTGGGATATCCGGCCACCCGTTGGCCAGCTGGTCTTTGGATCTCTGCTGCGCATGTCCATACATGCGCCTGTTCACACACATTTTTCAGTTTGGGAATGCATGCACATGCAGTTTGGGCACTCGGTATTTAAAAGGTTCACCATCACTGTACTACGGTATCTTGTTCTTTCAGTTCCATCTTCAGTGACCAAGAGTTATAGTTGGATTTAAAGACTTAGTGCCTTTCACAGTCAGTGACACTCGGATGCAGTGAAAGACAATTATTCTAGAGACCAAGGACTACATATTATAAAGAAGTTACACTATGTCCAGTGGTCAGTTGAAGTTAGAATGTGTATCTGAAGGGAGGGGCTTCATCCACAAGAAAAGAAATCTTAAGCCTTCTCTTCTAACTAGAAGAGTATGAGTAAATATCTTTTTAGTACCAATTTGTATTCTTCTTTTCAACATTAGTTATATAAAATCAATTGTGCTTCTTTGCAATATTAAATAGAAGTTGCTTTATTTTTTAAAACTTTCTCTTTCTCCCTCTGCTCTTACAGATGATTCTGAAGGTAAAAGAAATGGAGTATATATCAGCATGATGCATTTAGATGTAGTTCTGAGTATTAATTATTCTCAACACTTACCCATTTTAAAAATGGATGCTATATTTTAGAAAATAGTTTTAGCAATTTTTACATGCACACAAGTGTCTGATGCAAACTTGACATGGTCCTCGTCACGTTAAAAAGAGTCATGCCATAATTTCAGGTATTATTTGAAAAAAATATGGATGATATTAGATATTGAAGTAAAATACTTGGGATTTTTTTTTTGCTTAAAGAGATTTCAATTAATATGCTGTTTAAAAATAATTGCTAAAGGCAATTATTATTCCTTGAAAAATTTATAGGAGCAATTTGACTTTTTTGCAATATTTTTAAAACAGAGTTGGATCCATTAGCATGCTTTAATTTATGCACTTTCATAAAGATTTGTTTTCTAGTTAACATTGTATATTATGCCTGTCCTGATTTATTAAGCAGCTAATCTTCAGAAGCTTTTGTTCTAATACTCTACTAAGGATTTATAAAGAGTTTTAACATGGTTAATAGTATATTTATTCATTATATATAAGTAGGGCTTAGGTTATCATATTTTATTAATTTATATTATGAGCTATTATTAAAAAGGGTAATCAAAGCAAATTTTTTAAGAATGTAATTGTATTGTTTTAATAACAATTTTGATTATCAAATGTTGGAAAAATTGCAATGATACTAAGGAATTTTAAATGCTTTAAGGGCAACAAATCTTTAAAAGGAAATTTCATGTATCCACTTGCAGTTGAAGTTGCTAATGATGCACTAATTATTTTGAAGCACCATCATTCATCTCATAATGTCTGCAGGAGTGGAGCAAGTTGCAGAAAATGGCCTCCAAATACCAATGATGGATTGAAATTTATAGCTGGTTGTTAGTCTCCTTTGCAGGAAATAAGATTAATAAGAGCTATAACAGCGTTTAGTTTGAATTCCATCATCCCTCTTCAACAGAATTATGCAATATCTTTTTTCAAAAAATTCATTCACAGTGAGATATCTGTGAATGTAATATAAGATTGTAAATTTAGTTTAGTTTTAGTTTTATTTAATTTCTATACCGCCCTTCTCCCGAAGGACTCAGGGCAGCATACAGCCAACAGTAAAACAAGTCCAAATACAAAATTTAAAAAAACATTTTAAAAAACATATTAACAATAGGCCTTAATCATTAAAAGTCAGCACTTCCCAAATTTTTCCTTCGTTATTCAAAACTACTTATTAGAAATTACTTATTTAAATATCTCTGTTATGATTGGGTAACAGTTTTGTGTCCTCTTACCTAAAGAAAAGTAGTGTTACCTAATTTTGAATAGCTTACCCAGGTTTGGAAAGCATTGTAACTAAGTAGGTCTAGAAAAATTACTAGCCTGCAAAACATTTACTACAATAACCTATTGAGGCATATGAGAGAAGGAAGTACAAGCACCAATAGCCAACTACTGTTTGTCTATTTGGAGCAGCACATGTTTTTATTAGGAATTGTAATCTGTGTACAGCCAATATAAAACAAGATTTTTTTTTCATTTTTTCTATCATTTTTATACTTCATTGTAATTCTTGCTGTCATTTTCCTGCATAATGTTTTCTTTTATTTTTAACTTCCTGAAACTCAGATCAACTCAAGTATTTGGGATTGGAAGTACAGGTAGTCCTTAATTGACAACAGTTCACTAACTGACTGTTCAAACGGTACTAAAAAAAGTGATTTATAAACATTTTTCACACTTATCACTGTTATAATGTCCCCATTGTCACATGATTTATATTCAGATGCTTGACAATTGGTTCATATTTGCAATGTCCCGGGGTCATGTGATTTGCTCTTGTGACCTTCTGATAAGCAAAGTCAGTGGGAAAGCTAGATTCAGTTAACAATTGTGTTACCAATTTAACAACTGCAGTGATTCACTTAACAAATGTGACAAGTAAAGTTGTAAGATGACGCAAAACTCACTTAACAAATTTCTCACTTAGCAACATACATTTTTCATTCAATTGTGGTCATAAATCAAGGACTATCTATATCATTTTGAAACCTTTCAACTTTTGAATGTATCTGATCTCAAACTGTGTACATTTGTAAAGTAGCAATGTTATACTAGGCTTCTTTATATTTCTTTTAGGTGATAGAGCATGATCCACTGCTAAGAGCCTTTGTAAATGTTTAAGACTGCAAATTGTCTTTAAAACCTTGTTTATTACATCTTGTGCCTGCAATTGCTTTAAGATAAATGATAAAATGGTAGGAAAAAGACTAATGATTGGTGGTAAAAGAAAAAAATATCCCCAAGCATAATTAAGCCTTATGGAGGATAGCATAGACGTTGACAAGAAAAGTAACTCTGTAGTACAGCAGGAAATACCTTACGATTAACTTTTTTTATTTCAGTTAGTAGATTGAGAATCTACTCAATGAGATACTCCATTGGATCAGAAGCCTGTATTTATGGTTATAAGCACTACACAATATCTCTTATTTTGGCCTTGGGGGGTAAATTGTTGCACACTACAGAGTCATCCCAAAGGTGCTTTTTCAAGACGCAACTGGACTTTCTTGTTTTTCTTTGAAAACATTTAGTTTCTCATCCAAGAAGCTTCTTGAGCTAGGGTCACACTCTAGGCAATTTATTTATTTATTTATTTATTTACTTACTTACTTACTTACTTAAATTTATATGCCGCCCTTCTCCCATAGGACTCGTGGCGGCTCACACAGTAAAAGCTCACACAGTAGGAGCCTGAGTGGCGTAGGAGGCTAACGCCTCTTACTAAAGGCAGCATTTTAACATCCAGCTGCCTGCAATTACACCAATTCAAAACTCCCCAGGCTCAAGGTCGACTCAGCCTTCCATCCTTTCTAAGGTGGGTAAATTGAGGACCCAGTTGTGGGGGCAATAAGCTGACTTTGTATAAAATATACAAAAGTATGAAGGCTATTGCTTAACCCATTGTAAGCCGCCCTGAGTCTCCGGAGAAGGGCGGCATATAAATCAAATTTTTAAAAAAACCCACAACAATAAAATACTAAAAACCAATCCAAATTTAAAATCCCCAAAGTTAAAAGCCTCATAGTCGGTTAGGGAATTTGCTGAAAAAGCCAAGTCTTCAGGCCTGCGCGGAAAGTGCAGAGATTGGGAGTCGTCCGGAGGTTGGTGGGTAACCCAGAGGATCGGTGCGGCCACAGAGAACGCTCTCATTCTGGGAGTCGCCAGCCAACATTGTCTGGCCGACGGCACCCAGAGGAGGGCAGCTCTATGAGAACGCACTGGGCGGTAGGAGGTTGGTAGGAGGTGGTCCTGCAAGTACCTCAGCCCCATGCCATGAAGGGCTTTATAGGTAAGTACCAGCACCTTGAAGTGGATCCAGAAGGCCACCGACAGCCAGTGCAGCTCGCTCAGGAGAGATGTTGCACGGGAGTAACGGGAAGCTCTTGTAACAACCCGCGTGGCTGCATTCTGGACCACCTGGAGCCTCCAGGTGCACCCCAAGGGCAGCCCCATGTAGAAGGCGTTGTAGTAATCCAACCGAGAGACAATGAGAGCTTGAGTGACTGTGCGAAGGGCATCCCTGTCTAGGAAAAGCCGCACTGGCACGCTAGGCGAACTTGTGCAAAAGCCTCCCTTGTCGCCGTCAGATGATCCACCAAGGACAGCCATGAATCAAGGAGGACACCGAGATTGCGAGCCCTTTCACAGGGAGTCAGCAACTCCCCTCCCATCATAAATGACGGGGTAACTAGATCAGGAGATGCCAGAATCCATAGCCACTCGCTCTTGGAGGGGTTAAGTCTGAGCCTGTTTCTACCCATCCATACCCGTGCCGCCTCCAGGCACTTAGACATCATGGAAAGGGCATCCCTGGGTTGATCCAGGGTGGAGATGTACAATTGGGTATCATCAGCGTATTGATGATACCTCACCCCGAAACTGCAAATGATCTCATCCAGCGGCTTCATGTAGATGTTAAAGAACGGGAGGGGGGAGAACCGACCCCTGTGGTACCCCACAGGTGAGGGGTCTCAGAGGGGATCTCTGACCCTCTGCTCAAACAAACTGTGTACAGCCCAAGAGGTAGGAGGAGAACCACTGTAAAACAGTGTCTCCCACTCCCAACTCCCGGAGCTGTCGCAGTAGCATACCATGGTCGATGGTATCAAAAGCTGCTGAGAGGTCAAGTAGCACCAGAATGGAGGAACAACCCCCATCCCGGGCCCGCCAGAGTTTTATTCACCAGGGTGACCAATGCCGTTTCCATGCTGTGGCTGTGCCTGAAACCCGATTGGTACGGGTCTAGGTAATCAGTTTCCTCCAGGAATTGTGGAAGTTGGTAGGCCACCACGGCCTCAACAACCTTCACTACAAAGCGAAAGTTTTGTAGTGGTGAGTCTGTTCCGCCTCCCAGTGGCATGGGTTGGCGGATGGAAAGTCTAGCTTAAGGAGGGAATGGTCGGTCCATGACATGGGTTGGGTGGAAAATTCACCCCTACCCTGAGCATTTATCCACTGCCCAGAGATAAAAATCAGGTCAAGTGTGTGTCCTCCCCTGTGAGTTGGGCCCTGTACAACTTGAGTCAGGTCCATGGCCATCATGGAGGCCATGAACTCCCAAACCAATTCCGATGTCTCACCGGCTGATGGGAGATTAAAGTCTCCCACAACTATCAGGTTGGGGAGCTCAACCGTCAGTTCGGCTACGACTTTGAGCAGTGCGAGCAGGACTAAAGACATGCAGCTGGGAGACAGGTATGTAATCAACAGAGCCGACTGTACTCCAAGGTCCCATTTCAACAGAAGTGATTCATACCCACCTATCTGAGGGACAGTGACTTCCCTAGGTCTAAGACCTTTCCTAATAACCGCATTGTTCGCATCTAATTGTTGGTTAGTATCCAATCTTTAATTTTAAGCCAATATGTTTGAGCCGGGGCAGGACCACCAGTATGTTCCCTCTTTCTTTTTGCATTTCCAACAAAGGGGGCTCATTTTAGGGTATATTTTCACTAATCTCAAAGGGGGTAAGTGCAACCTGTAGAACATTTTATATGCATTTTCTTTATATGCTGCTGATTTTGTTAGTTTATGGTTTCTGTTCCATATATTCTCCCAATCTGATAGTTTTATGTTGTGTCCAATATTTTGACATCATGCAATTTTGCATCCTTTCACTACTTCTTCCTCTATTTCTATTTCCAGAAGATATTTGTAAATTTTAGTAATTTTTTTTTGTTTGGTCTTAATAAAATTTTGTCTAATTGTTGTGGTTTAAGATATATTCCATAATCTTTTGTATCTTGTTTATATTGGTTTTGTAATTGGAGATAAACCCACCAGTCAACTCGTAATTCTTGTTCTTGGAGGTCTTGTATTGTTTTTAACCTTCCATGGATTTCTAATCTCAATTTTCTAATAAGTCTTTATATTGGATCATCACTTCCATTGTGGATAGCCAAGTTGGGATTTTTATGTAGTGTTTTTTTTTTACTTTAATCCAATTGTATATTAGGGAATCTCTAATCAAGTGTCTGTGGAAGTATTGTTGTTTTGTACGTCCTGTTTCCCACAGAAACTATTGTTTTATTAAGGTCATTGAAAAAGGTCTTTCCTAATTTAACTGGGATGGTCTGGAACAAATATAGAAATTTTGGTAATATAGACATTGTTATGGCTGCTATTCTTCCTAAAAGTGACAGTTGCATCTTAGTCCATAGTTCTAAATCTTTTTTTCTTTGTTGTAGTAGTTTGTTGTAGTTATTCTCCTTTATTGATTTACAGTGCGCTGTCAACCATATACCTAAGTATTTAATTTTTCTTGTTGTTTGGAGTCCAAGTGTTCTTTCCAATTTTGTTATTTGTAGTTTTGTTAAATTTTTCGCTAGAAGTTTCATTTTCTGTCTATTGATCTTCATTCCTGCTACAGCTCCATATCTTTTAATTCCTTAATTAATGTTTGCCCTTTCTCTATTGGTTCTTCAATAATAAAAGCCAAATCATCTGCAAATGCTTGCAGTTTATATTCTTAATTTCTGGTTTTCAATTCTTTTATTTCTGAATTTGTCTGATTCATTCTAGTAATACTTCTAGTGACAGTATGAAGAGCAGAGGAGATAGAGGACAACCTTGTCGAACTCCTTTCTCTATATTTAAAGTTTGTGTGTTTTCTCCACTAATTACAATTTTTGCTTTTTGTATCAAATAAATTGCCGTTATAATATTCTCAAATTTAGTGCCAAAATTCATATCATAAACTTGTTGAATCATAAATTGCCAGTTGAGGTTGTCAAATGTCTTTTGGGCATCTAAGAAAACAAAGGTGACTTGTTTCTCCAGGTGGGCTTCATAATATTCTAAACTGTCCATTATTATTCTTAAATTATTCCTAATTTGACTATTTGGGAGAAATCCATTTTGGTCTCTAATTTTTTGATTGTTTGAAGTAGATTGTTTTGTTGGGCATATTTTTCTTTGTTCTTTTTTGCAACATAGGATATTATAATTCCCTGTATAACAGCTTTCATAGTATCCCATAAGTTTTGGGTCGTTGTATATTGGTTATTATTTTCTTTAAAATAAAAATTTAGTTCTTCCTTAATTTTCTTAATCAATTCCTCATCTTTCAATAATTGAGAATCTAGCGTTCATCTTTTCCTTGGTTTTTTTTTACCCTTCCAGTTAATTCTTTTTTTTTTTAATTATTGAAAAGTTTTACAAAAAAGAACCAACATTTTCTCCCCCCCCGGAATCCCCTCCCCCCCTTCCCTCCCCCCCCCAACTTCCCAGAGCAAAATACAGGATATTAAACAAAAAACAATCATAGACTAAATTAACCTAACCATCCTTAAACTAAAAAATCCCCCCCCCCCCAAACCTTAACCTTATAGATAACACAATATATCTTTACATTAATTCATACGCAGTTTGATATCTTCGCCTCTGGCACTTGTTTTGAATATAGTCAATCCATTTTCTCCACTCCATGGTATATTTTTCTTGCGTATGATCTTTCAAATATGCTGAGATTTTCGCCATTTCAGCTAAATTTGTTACTTTCGGTGTCCATTCTTCTATAGTAGGCAAAGAATCTTTCTTCCAGTACTGTGCTACCAACAGCCTAGCTGCTGATATCAAGTTTAAAATCAATTTAGTCTCTAATACTGTACAATCAGTTGTTATACCCAATAAAAACAATTGTGGAATACATTTCAACTTCCTTTTCAAAATATTCTGCATTACCCACCAAATTTTTATCCAAAATGCTTTGATCTTCTTACAAGTCCACCATATATGATAATAAGTTGCATCATCACAATCACATCTCCAACATTTGCCTTGCACATTTGGATACATACATGACAATTTCTTAGGATCTAAATGCCATCTATAAAACATTTTATAAAAATTTTCTCTTAAGTTTTGTGCTTGCGTAAATTTAACATTTTTAACCCAAATCTTTTCCCATGTTTCCATCATTATTGGTTCTTGAAAGTTTTGAGCCCATTTTATCATACAATCTTTGACCAATTCCATTTCTGAATCTATTTCCAATAATGCATTATACAACCTTTTAATATGCATTGGACTCTGGTCTCTGATCTGTTTTACCAAATTTTTCTCATTTTGCATGACACCAATTTTTTGGTCTTCCCTCCATCTAGCTTGAAGTTGACCATACTGAAACCAAGTATAAATTATCCCTTCTCCTTTCAATACCTCTGGAGATTTCAATTGTAATTTACCCCTTTCATTAAAAAGAAGCTCCTTATCACCTCCATTTTTTGTTCTATACTTATATTTTCTATTGCATGTCTAGGATTTGCCCATATAGGTATCTTATAGTTTAACTTATATTGATACTTTTTCCAAACCCTTAACAAAGCATTCCTAATTATATGATTTTTAAAACTCTTATCCACTTTCTTTTCATATAATAGGTAAGCATGCCATCCATATAACAAATCATATCCTTCTATTTTTAATATTCTTTCTTCAGTTAAATTAAACCAATCACTAATTTGCACTAACACAGATGCTTCATAATACAGTCTTAATTAGGCATTTTCAAACCCCCTCTCTCACTAACATCTTGTATAATTTTTAATTTTACTCTGGGTTTTTTCCCAGACCAAATAAAAGTATTAACTCCTTTCTGCCATTCCCTCAAATTTCCATCTTTCTTAAGCACTGGTATAATTTGAACAAAAATAAAAACTTGGGTAATACATTCATTTTTATTGCTGCTATTCTTCCCAATAGGGATAGTTGCAATTTTTTCCAGTTTTCCATATCTCTCTGCACTTTTTGCCAAAGGACTTCATAATTTTTTTAAAATAACTTCGTATTTGAGGCTGCAATATTTACTCCTAAATATTTAACCTTTTTAACTATTTCAAACTTTTTAACTTCTTCTCTGGAGCTGATGCCACGAAATGACTCCTTAATCTTGAATTTATTAAATATTTTTGACCTGATAATCTAATGTGTGTCTCTTGTAAACAAACAACATCATTCTTAAATTGTTTCAGATAGTAAAATATTTTCTTTCTCTTCTGTGGTGAGTTTAAACCATTGACATTCCAAGATAGAAATTTAGTTGCCATCCTTGGCGCATCAAAGCTTCATGAGCATCCGCTGAATGTCTTCCTCCATCTTACTCTTCAGGCTGGCCCAGTGCTTCTGTTTTTTGAAATTCTTGGGTTAAATCTTGGGCTTGTTGCACTTTTAGTTGTTGTTGTTGTTGTTGTTGCACTTTTAGTTGTTGTTGTTGTTGTTGTTGTTGTTGTATTTGTTTAAAAGTTTATCGTGTCACACGCTGTTCTCTTGGTTCCTCTATCTTATTGAATGTATCAGGCACTGATCCCTCTATCATCTTTAATGGGAGAGGAATATCTTCCTGCACCTCTCTTGGTTCCTCTATCTTGATGAGTGTATCAGGCATTGGTCCCTCTATCTTCTTTAGTGGAAAAGGAATATCTTCTTGCACTTTTCCTCCAGCTGCCACTTCAGCATAAGTTTGCATCTGTTTTCCATTTTTCTCTTGTTGTAATATCTCTTTTTCCTTTTTGCCCCCCCCCCCAGGTGAGGATGGATGTCCCGCCTTTAAAACATTGAAATAAAAATCTTTTGCTTTCCAAACTGTATTCAAGCGATATCTTTCTCCACCCTAATTCACTATTAATCCTATTGGAGCATCCCATCTGTACAATAGTTGTTGCCTTCTCAGCTCCTCTACCAGGAAACCAAAATCCTTTCTGTCTCTTAACATTTTAGGAGGAATCTCTTTCAAAATCTGGATTTCTTGTCCAAACACCTGAACTTTGTTTTTATAGGAGGTTTGTAGTATATCATTTCTAATTCTTCTATCAATAAAATAAATCACCACATCTCTTGGCAGTTGCTTTTGTCTTGCCACCCATTAATTAACTCTGTAAATTTTATCAATTTGATTTGCCATATCCTCTTTTCTTGCTTCAATTACTGGTGCTATAGCTTCTGCACATCTATCTCTTAGGTTTTCCCGACCATTCTCTTTCAATCCTCTCAGTCTCAAAGCAAATTCCATAGATCTATATTGCATCATGGTCACCTCATTTTCCAACTTCTCTGTTTTGGTCATGATATCTCCCATTTTGGCTTCCAGGTTTAAATTAGCTTCATTAATTTCTTCCACTCTCTCATCCAGCTGGATAAGATGTTTAGACAATCCTGAAACTGCCAATAGAATGTCACCTCTTATATCATCATGCTTTTTTGCAACCACATCCTTAATTTCCTTTATTTTTTCCTCAAATTTCTCAAATTTCCCTTCTATCATTGTTATTTAGTTATTCATAGCTTCTTTAAAAATTCTTTAAGATCTCTAATAGGAGTCTCCTGGTTTTGGGAATCAGCCAGAAGTTGAGCCTTCTGTGTCACAACAGAGACTGCTGGAGAGCCCCCTCCTACTTTTGGAATTACTGATTTAGTTTGCTTGGAAGCCATCTTAATTCCTTTTTTTTAAAGGGATCTTTTTTTTCCTTCCCCCCCCCCATTTGCTGGCATAAAGTCACAAAAGTAGCTTTCAACAATTTAAATTGTGTGATTTTTAAGGCAAAATGATCTTTCCTCCCCAAATTCCCTGTTTCCAGCAGCTTAAAGTCAGTTTCAGAACACTAAAAATCTCAGCAAACACTTTCCGTTGTTAACTTTCATTTTCGTAGTTACAGCAAAGACGCCATTAAGCACTAACTTCCTCTCACTTGATTTCAGTCAGAAACAGTGTAGCCCGGAGTTAAGCATAGATACTTTCTTGCCTGCACTCCTGCTTTTGCTCTGTCTGTTCTTGGATTCTTTTAAACTTCTTATTGATTGCAGAGGTGGTTGCGACGTCTGGCTCTGCATAAGCAGAGTCGACCCGGATCCAGAGCTTCGTTGGGCTGAACGGGGAGCTCACCGTTCAAGCCCCTGGAATTGCTCCACAGGGCTTTTTGGACAGCTCTACCCCCACCCAACTGCTCTTCTCTCCTTCTTTTCCCGAAGGAGAGATTTTGAAGCCATCAGACAGCCGTTTTGCGCTGTCAAAATGGCTTTATGAAATCACGGGGCTGGCAGTCTGCAAAGACCGTCCGCAACGTCCTGTGGTGCCAACCGGAAGCCCCTTCCAGTTAATTCTGAGTGGGTTGTGATCTGCCCACGAGTTCAGTAAAATTTCTAGTTCTGTCACTTCTGCTAATTCTCCATTCACCCAAGCCATGTCAATGCATGACCATGACTGATGGGGGTTCGAATAGAAAGTAAATTGTCTCTTTTCTGGATTTAGTGTTCTCCATATATCTATTAAATTTAATTCTTTGGTCATTTCTACATATATTTTGGGTAATTCTCTGCCCCCCTTTTTTTATTTCCCCCATGGTAGTCTTTTTGATAATCTGTTACCGCATTATAATCTTTTTTTTTCTAAATCAATAATTTTATCATATAGGGCTTTGTAAAATTCTTTTTGATTGTCATTGGGAGCATAAATTACCACTAATAAATTTTTTAAAAAAATTATCTGTTTTTCTGTTGCCAGAATTCTTCCTTTGGAGTCTTCAAATATTAAGTTTGCCTTTATCTCTTCTTTAATGTACACAGCTATTCCTTTCTTTTTCTTCTGATCTGCAGAAGCCGTAAACAGAGTCCCTAGTTTGGGGCAATCTAAATATTTTTCGTCTGTTTTTAACATGTGTGTTTCCTGTAAACATGTAATATCTTCTTCTTGAGAGTTTGAATCTAGATCTTTTCTGCTGCTTTGGTCTTCCGACCCCGCCAGTTGCTCATAAAGTTCCTGTGCTTTTTCCAGGGTGTCTATTTTGATTTTTCTTTCTTCCCAAGTGACCAGCATCCCTTCTGGAATCAGCCATCGGAGCAGAATATCTTGTTTGTTCAAGTGCTTAGCCAGGAATTTATAATCCCTTCTCTGTTCTCTTACTCTTCTCGGGATTTGCTTGAGGATCTGGATCTCTTTTTCTTTATATATTGCTGCTGCTTGTCTGGATATCTTATATATTATGTCTCGAATTTTCCTCCTCATAAATTGAATCTGGACCTTCTTTCAGAGCTTGTTTTTTCCCTGCATAACTCGTGTTGACCTTGTAAATGTCTTCCATTTCCTTCAACATTTCCTCCTTATCTCTATCTAGTGCTTCGGCTAGAATTTCTGCCATCACTAGTTTTAAATCTTCATCTTTATTTTCCACTATATTTTGGAATCTTAGTTACGACGCGGCTTTATCCATCTCAGTGTAGATCAAAGAATCTCCCATTTCTTTGTTCACCGTTTTTATTTGTTGGTCCACCTTTTCTAATTTCTTCTCTGTTTGTTCTGTTCTTTTCTCTACTTCCTTTATTGTGTGTTCATTCTTTTCTAATGCTTGTTGAATTGACCCTACTTTTTCATCGAGCTTTGATATGTCTGATCTCATTTCCATTTTTAATCTCCCCATTTCCTCTTTCAGCTCATTAATATCAGCTCTTGTGATTCTTTACCATTATTTCTTAGAGTTTAACCATTGATTTTTGCAATGTGAGTTGTGAAGTTTGAATATTAACATTTGAAGCGATATTTTATTTCTCAGCTGTCAGCATTCCTTCTATTGTTTTTTGCATCATTGGAGAAGCTGTTGTTGCTGAAGGTGTTAGGGTTAGTGGGGTCTTCTTTCCTGTCTTAGATATTGTGGTGTTTGTGGTAGTCATCTCTTCCAGTATCTTTCTGTTTTTTAAGAATATTATCCACGCTGTCCCAATTGGCATTAAACAACTTATAATTATTTTCCTTAAAAGTTAGCTGTTGATATGATATGGTACTTGCTATAAATTCTTTGCTGTTATATTATTTGTATAAAGCTCTATAAATATATCAGTAGCCAATCAATTAATATATAGCAATAAATATAATCAATTCCTTAATTAGGTTATTGAATAAATTAATAAGTAAAGTAAATTAAATAATAATAATTCAAAATTACTTACACTAAGCTCTACTGAAATTAGTTATGCTTTAAATCTATAATATATATAAAGGGATATAATTATAAATACCAGTTAGCTATAAAGTTAATGATTTCCAAAAATCATTCAAGTTATTATATCCAGTGGGCAAAAAGAAAAGATGATCAATTAGCAGATTTAAAAAAACCGAAAGTAAAAAAGTCACCAATTCATCAGTTTCTTATTGATGTTTCAGTCTCTCAAAAATTCTCCTCAACTCAGTCCTCTTTATTATGTGAACCAGTTGCTGAGTAATGCTGAGTAATGCTCTTCGTTATGGACACCCTCCACTTCCGTTACTTCAGCTGCTTCTTAATATCTCTCAATCTTTGGTAAAGCACAGAGTTTGCAGCCTCGTAACTAATGTTTAGTTCTCAGTTTTTCAAAGTTCAAAATTTAAAGTCTGCCGTCTAATAATCAGAAGGTATCACGGATCACTATCTTCTCTTATTTTGTTCATTAAAATGTCCTGCCTTTTCGGGCTATAAATCATTCCCCAGTCACTTTCTGCTCACTCTCATCTCTGCTTCTTTCTTGGGTTACAATCAACCAATCTTCACAATGAGGTGTGAACCTTCTTCTTGATAATCCTCTGTAACGCAAATTCTTTTGCACTGACCTTTCCTTACTCTTCATCCCGAGCTGTCATTCGATCTTGCTTCCCACTTTGCTGGCTGGCAGGACTTTGGGGCCACCATTGAAAAATGCCAGCCTCTCGATTGCTGGGCTCAACAGGGTTTCTCCCCATCGCGCTGGTGATCGCTTATCGCCAAATGCTCCTTGAGTATCCCCATTCCAACACGCTTCCCTTCGGGCTTCGTGTATCCTTTCAGGATCGCTCCAGCACCATAAAAGAAGGATGAAGAACCAAGCTAGCTCCTCAGCCTCTCTCTTTGTCCAAACGTCACCCCCCTAGTATTTTCTTTATTTCTCACATTACGTTTCATCTGTACCACACACTAGTTTTTAAAAAATGTACTGTAAACATTGTCTCAGTGTCTCTGGAACCGCCTGTCCGAAGCTGGGTAATGCACGACACACACACAATGGATCGGCAAATACAATCCAGTTTAATCTCGCTTACGCGACAGTCTACAGGAAACGCTGGCGCCGTGACTTCAGCTCAAAGACAGAGTTGCCTGGTTGCTCTGTCTCTGCGTTTTTTTGGATTTGGAACGAGCTGTAGCTGTAGCATATTTAAATTTGCCGCCCGCTCCCTCACACCCAGGGAACTGGAGACACTGGTGGATGATGTCATTGGCTGTCGTTGTCGCTCCTTTGACCACCTGTTTCCCCTCCCCCCGATTCCCTTTTCCCTACACTGCCCGTCACCAATCATCATCAATGTGTTTCCTATTTGCATCAATTCCCTCCACTGTGCTCCGTCGCTTAGTTTCTTCTGGGATGTCTGCCTGAACAACCCTCCCCTTCATGGCAAGGTTCTATGGCATCATGTTCATCGTAAAGGTTCTGTGTTGAGTAATATTTGATGCTCGACATATTGAGTCAATCTTTCAGTAAATATAGTTTGTTGACAGCTCTTCGTTTTTTCAGTATAAAAATTGGAAATGGTGATCAGGGAAGACATTCCAGTCTGCTTTACAATTTAGGATTATTTGTCACAACCACTAATAATGATCGATTTTTTTTTACATTTTTATATTAAGTGGTATGTAGCATATTTATTTCATACTTAATGGCTGTCTATTTTGTAATTAAAGGGTAAATATTCCATGGTTATAAAATAATTTTCACAATTTATGTCAATTAAATTTTCCATTTTGTTCTGAAGATACAGATTTTTTTATGTAACACAGTCTCATAGTTCTGAAATGAAATAGGTTTATCAATGATATTGATCTCTTGAATGCAAGAAGTAGCAATTCCTGCAAGGCCAAGTGGAAAAAAAAATTGTTCCTTTCAGTTCTGAAGAAGGAAAATCTGACAAGGAAAAAGGGATTTGTAGCCAATAGGGAACTAATATTCTACAAGCAGCTGGTTTCCATCAAGAATTTCTCAATAGAGAACCTGTCAGTATGAGAGTATCTGTGACTTGATATTAGTAAGAAGCATCTCAGATCAGCATTAATGAAGTGTCCTTTCAGAAGACTAGTTAAGTTCCAGATTCTCACAAGTGGAACAACCAATAGGTGTTTGAATAGTGTGTTGGATAATGCATATTGGAGATATCTACAGTCATTCTTGCTCAGGAAACCACTCTACTGTTGCATATTACTTGGGCAGTGTCCATTGGAAATTGCTGCAAAGTGAAGGCCAGACCAAATAATAGAGTAGACTGGTACCTGCAACTTTTTCTGAGTAAAGAACCTTACTGTTGACCAAAAAAAACATAAACAATAAGAATTAAATCTTTAAAAATAAACTGAGAAGTAAATCTTAGCTAAATTTATACTAGTTTGTTCCTACATGTATAATATAGACCCGATACTATTTCATTGTATTACAAGTAGAATATATTGCACAATTTTCTATATAGGTTTTGTATGGTATATAGCAATTGAAATCTGGAACTGGTCAGTGAAGCAGTGGAAAAATATTTTGCATATATCACAAAATAGATGTTCTGTCTTTCTATCTAAAGACTTAGGGATGCTCAGAATAGAAAAATCACACTTCAGGATAATTAATAATAAAGCATAACTTCATCACAAAAATAAATCTATTAAAGTAAATTATAGAATTAATAACTCTGTAATACCGGTACTAGATGAAATATGTATAATAGCAATAGTACTCAGACACAGATCGCTCCATAATGCTTAAAGCAGTGTCTGAGCGGTTTACAGAGTCAGCATATTGCCCCTAACAGTCTGGATCCTCATTTAACTGACCTCAAAGGATGGAAGGCTGACTCAATTTTGAGCCAGTCAGGATCAAACTCCTGGCAGTGGGCAGACCTAGCCTGCAATAATGCATTCTAACCATTGTGCCACTATAGCTCTTTTAAAACCATATATCATGTTTTAGGATAACATCAATCCCACATTTGGCCACTGAGTTCCCAGATGTACAGTGAAAAAGAACTATTTTCATATTCTTCCTGAAAGCAAACAGCCTGAAGCCATCCTGATCTCCCAGGGAATGCTGTAGCACAAGGCCAAGGATAATGCAGAGATGACTTACTTTTAACTTCCATTATTTCAGTTTGAATATATAGGACAGATTCAGTTTAAAGAACATAATCCCTTAGATAAAAGAATGTCCTAAAGGACTTTATAGATCATAACCAGGACACTAAATTATATATGGAAACCTACTATATGTTATATAATATAGTATCTAACATACAGGTGTTATCCTGCTATAAAAATGATTCATACTTGCCAGCAAACAAGCTGACAATATCTGAACAAACTGTAGTTTCTAAATCTTAAACGTCTGAAATAGAATTATAGTAATTCAGTCATGCAGTGATAAAACCAGTATTACCAGGACTTGTTTAGATTTTATTTTATCTCATCTATCCCTTGTAGATATCAGTTACAACCAAGAAATCCACAGTAACTCCTATTTGGCCCAGGTCAGAGATGCATAAGTATCTTCTACATCTTCAATTATCACTGCACCTAATATCCATTGCCAACTAATGGACAACTTCTCCCAAAAGTTTCATATGGTTATTGGCCAACAAAATCTATGGTTTGTAATAGTGGCAAATATATGTAGCTTGGGTGTAGGATGAGGATGAAGGTTTGTTCTTTGAGCTTGTGGGTCGGTTTCCGAATGTTTTGGAGCAACACAAAAGTCATCAGCCACGCTACCACCTGCCATGCCCATGAGTTCATTGAAGCCTGGCACTCCACAAATAATTCCATCAACAGACTCACTGACCTACAACCAACCCATGAACCCCTCAGAATCCAAATCAACTGTGCAGCCAACCAGAGACAGCATCAACTCTCAACCAACACACACAACCTCCCCACCAGCAGTTCACTTCCCAATGACCCTGACCTCCTTATCACAAGACCCATTGATGACTTGCAGCTGACCCATTACAAGACCCTCACCGTGACACACCCACACCTGAAGCCATTATAAACAGAACACTGACACTGACATCCCGTAAACTCCGCTGAAAATGTTACCTAACCTGGTAACAAAACATTCAGAAATCAACCCACAAGCTCGGAGATCGAACCTTTACCCTCAAAATCTATGGCCCCCCACCAAGAAAGGCCAAGGGCTTAGGGACTTCCTACTCGCTACTAGCTGGAAGTGGAAGGCATACTATCCCTATAAGACAATGTTAACTTTCATAGGCAATCTAAAAGGACACTATAGTTCATGATATCAAATACTTCTGAGGAGTCTAAAAGGGCACATTGCCCTTACCCATATCCACATCTAATAATGTTTTCATCATATAACAGAGCCTAAAGCATCATTCAGCCAGGATTCTCTATAACTACACTACCTTCTTCAGAATGCCCCCCACCCCCCGAAAATTGGAAACTTGCAGACATTATGCTGTATATTATTTAATAAATGGTTTGTTCAGGAAGAGGTTTTTGAACTTAAAAAATATGAGATGAATTTTTTTTTTGTTTAAGGGATTCCTGTTTGAGAAATTCAACTTAGAGTGTCTTTTTCTGAATATGAATGAGTTAAGATAGTCTTAGACAGAGCATTGGTATATTTTTGAATGTTTATTTACTAGTTCATTGAGTTTGTTTTACTTTGGCATTTACTACCAAGTCTGTAAACTGTAACACTTAAAGTCCTGAAATATATTTGTATAGTATAATGCAATGCAATGCAATGCAATGCAATTAATATAATATAATATATAATAAATATAATATATATGTTAAATTTCATTTTTTAATATGCTTATTATATTTACTTTAAATTGTCTTTGTTGAGACCTCTGATTTGTACTATTTTTAATGTTACAGAAGAAAATTCACAGAAACAAACAGAAGATTTTGGAAGTCAATTTACTGAAATTTTCATTAAGCAGCATGAAAATGTCACTCTTCTGCTGACTTATTTAGAGGTGAGAATTGTTTTTTAAAATTATTAAATAAGTATGTCATTTAACTGAGTGACCCTGCATAAATAAAGTATCGCAGAATAAAAGAATTGGAAGGGCCCTTGGAGGCCTTCTAATCTAACTCTCTGCTCAAGCAAGAGACTCTATATTATTCTGGACAAATGGCTGCCCAGTCTCTTAAAACCTCTAGTGATAGAGCACTCACAATTTCTGGAGGCAAACCAGATTAATTGTGATTAATTGTTCTCACTGTCAGAAAATTGCTCCTTTAATTCTAGAATTGATCTCCCTTTGTTAAGCTTCCATCCATTACTTTTTGTCTTGTCCTCAGGTGCTTTGGAGAATAGGTTAACCCCCTGTTCTCTGTGACAGCTCTTCAAATGTTGGAAGACTGTTATTGTCACTCTTAGTCCTTGGTTCGATGTTGATGTTGAGACTTTGAAAAAAGTGCAGAGAATAGCAATTAAGATGATTAAATGCCTGGAGATTAAAACATTCGAAGAATGGTTGCAAGATTTGGCTATGGTTAGTCTATAGCAGGGGTGTCCCTGCTCTAGACTAACCATAGACTAACACCCGCGGGGTGCTTAGATCTGGCCCGCAGAACCGCCCTGGAAACAGCAAAGGACTGGGCTGTGGTGCCTCTGCCAGTGAAAACAAAGTTCATGAGGGCCATGTGTGGCCTTCCCGAGCTCCATTTTCACTGGTAGAGGATTGCTGGATGTCGTTGCAGCCAAAAACTGAGCTTGAGAACCCGTTTTCACTGGCAGAGCGTTTGGGCCATCATAGGTGACACAAGTGACATCAAGCTGGCCATGCCCACCCCGGCCATTGCCCCCCGGGCCCCTGAGGTCAAACACAAGCTTGATGTGGCCCTGAATGAAATTGAGTTTGACTCTCCTGGTCTAGAGAAAAGAAGGACTAGAGTGACATGTTAGCAATATTCCAGTATTTGAGGGGCTCCCATAAAGAAGAGGGAGTCAACTTATTTTCCAAAGTACCAGAAGGCAGGGAAAGGAACAATGGATGAAAACTAATCAAGGAGAGAAGCAACCTGGAATTAAGAAGAAACTTCCTAACAGCAAAGAAATTAAACAGGAATTAACAGTGGAACAGGTTGCCTTCAAAAGTTGTGAGTGCTTCATCACTGGAGGTTTTTAAGAAGAGACCGGGCAGCCACTTGCCTGCAATGTTATAGCAAGATGTTGGACTAGAAAACCTCAAAAGTTCCTTCCAACTCTCTTTTGAATTGAAATTGAATTCTGTTCATTAGACTAGACATACCCAGATTTGCAACAGTTTATCATATGTTTGAGCTTCCAGCTCTCTAATCATCTTTATTGCACTTTTTCTAAACTGTCAATTTCTTTTTTTATATTGTGGTGACCACAACTGGACACAGTATTCCAAGTGTAATCTTATCAAAGCAGTATAAAATAGTACTAATATATCTTGTGATTTTTGAAACTATCCTTCTATTGATGCAATCTAGGATTGCCTTTTTTGGCAGCTCCAGTATGCTGCTGGCTCATATTTAACTGGTTCCCATTATGACTTCTAGATCCCTCTTACAGTTACTGCTGTTACAGTGTACTGTACTTGGGTAGGTAATCCTTGACTTTTTTTTTAATTGATTTATTCCGCCCTTCTCCGGAGACTCAGGGCGGCTTACAATGTGTTAAGCAATAGCCTTCATACTTTTGTATATTTTATACAAAGTCAGCTTATTGCCCCCACAAACTGCGTCCTCATTTTACCCACCTTAGAAAGGATGGAAGGCTGAGTCAACCTTGAGCCTGGTGAGATTCGGACTTACAGTAATTGTAGACAGCTGGAGTTAATTACAGTGCATTAGTCTGCTGAGCCACCAGGCCCATACTGTGATCACCATTGGAATCAGAATTTCCATTGAACAAGGCAGTCAATGTGAGTGAAATGTGCCGAATTTTACAACATTTTAAACCAGGATTGTTAAGCAAATTATTGCAGTTGTTTAGTGAACCATCCAGTCGTTAAGCAATTCCAGCTTGCCCAATTGACTTTGCTTGTCAAAAGCCAGCTGGGAAGATTGCAAATGGTGTTCACATGATGCTGGGATGCTGTAATTGTCCTAAATACATGCCAGTTACCAGACACCTAAATTTTAATTTCATGGCCAGGGGGATGCTGCTGTGGTCATAAGTGCAAGGATTGGTTGTAAATAATTTTTTTTCACCATTCTTTTGACTTCAGTCAGTCAGTAAATGAATGGTTGCAAGTCAAGGATACTCTTTTTTCAAGAGTATTTTATATCAATATTGATTATTTCAGAAATTTTGGACAGAGATAGCTAGATTCTAACTGTAGCTAGAATTAGACATCACAGGAAATACATACATTACCCTACTTTCAAACAGGTTATGTTCCTAGAGGCTGTTCACAAATCTGTTTTGTTTGTAAGTCTGAAGTAGGTAAAAAACACTCAAAGTAGATTTTGCACCTTACTGCATCTGGTAAAACCTGATGTGATGGTGTTGGTGCATTCTCTCTTATTAATATGACATGAAAGTCATGAAAAAAATGAGTATTAGATGTTTCCATACTTCATTCAGATTTGCAATAATAACCTTATGCCATACTGTAACAATTTTCCTTACAGCCTTGTAGATGTTGTACAACTTCTAAAACTGATACAAGATCATCTGGGAGTCTGTTTTGATTACCTGAGCTGCCTGCCTAAATGTGTGGCAAAGATAATTTTTTAGAAGGTTGCTATTACTTCCTCTTCCTTAGGTTGTGGGAGACAGGTGGTGTTCACAACCTTCATATTTGGTTGAAAATTGCTCAGGTAAAGTGAATTACCTGGGGCATCATCCAAAATATGCAGAATCTTAAACTCGATGTTTTTTCATACGGCAATACTTCTCGACTTCCAGGACAAAATGTTGGAAGAACCAGTTTTCCGAGTTTAGAAGGGTGACCCAAACATTATTGTTATACTTCCACACAACAGAAAGTAAGCACTTTGAGATGTTTTCAAGAGCTTGCTGGTTCTCAGAGTGATAGACTAGCAGTTTTAGGCTCAGATCACCAGAAGCATGGCACCTAGCATCACAGTTAGCTATTCACAGCTGAAGCCTGGTATCATCATCTCCTCCTTGCTAGTATAGATTTTGTACAGCATTTTCTTCAAATAATACCTGTTTCATCCACATTGAATATTGTTGGGACGAATAACCAATTTCCTCAATTATTTTCTTGGGGGGTTCCAGGAACTCCCAGGATGCATCCAAATCCACACTCACTGTCTCTCCACTCACTTTCACATTATGCAAGTGCATCCTACCCATAAAACTCAGAAACCACTGATGACTTCCAACAAATATATCTTCAGCAGTGCTTTCACCAGCCTCCTGTTATGAGTCGTGAAACAAGCTTTTAGTCTTCTCCTGTATCAGTATTGATCTATGGGGCACACACTACTGATGCTAATATTCAGTCCTTATGCTGAACAGCATCTCCATTTTTTCCATTTGTTTTCCTTTCCTCTTGGTTTTTGTGGATTCCATAAGATACTGGACCTTTCACACGTTCCATGATCTTGTCTTTGTCTAATAATTTTGTCATGTTCATGATCTTTAGCCACTTCTGTTCAATGTCCACACTGTCGGCATTTTGAAGGTCAGAAAGGAAATAGGGATGGGGTGGAGGAAGACAGGAAAGGATTGTATGTAGTATGCCAGTATGTCATAGCTGTGTGGTGCACCAGAAACTAATCTTTTCTGATCTTCTCCTGATTTCTGGGACTTCCAAGAATGAATTTAGGGACCAGTTTGTTTCTATCTGAGAAAGTTTGCAACTCAAAAATTCATAAATAAAGTACATTTGTACAGCATTCCCAGTTAGCCATTTCAGTCTGAATCATATTTAAAAGAGACATTTTGCAAGAAGTCATGAAATTTGTGTGTGTTGAAAGCAGGGGATGAGACAAAACCTACTTATCTACTTCACTTGTGCCAGTTAATAAAAGTTAGTAAGAAAGGATTACAGTGGAAAACTTTTAGGGAGAGATCCTCATTGTGATTGCATTTCTCCTCATATGCTGCACTACTGTTCTGTACAGAAGAGTGAACTGGGATATTTTAGCTTCCTTTTGCTTCTGATAAATCACTTGAATATTTCCAATTATTCAAACAAAATTAACTCATATGTTTGCATTTTAGCCAGAAAAAAGGGGATACTACACATTATTTTTTAAGATGTGTGATTTGAGGCATTCCAAGGGCTACCAAAAAAAAAAAAGGAAGTGTGAGCCCTATGGCATGTGGAACATGTTTGAAATACTGGATTGGAATCTTATTGTATAAGAAAATATTGTATATTTCATTTGTTCCTCCTCTTCCATCTGAGACAGTCATAACAAGCTGCCATGATCTCTTGTTTACATTCTTTGCTTTCTTCCCCAGTCCACATCTGTGTTGTAGGAATAATTCAGGGTAGCTCTAAGAATCTGGAGCACTGACCCAAATGGTGTGGGAATGTACTTAATTTGATCTTAAATTTTATTTGGATAAAATTAAGAAACAGTTTGCCTGGAATATTCATTCCAGGAGTTTGTTAGGACTACAAGTAAATTTCACACATATATATCCTTCTTAATTTTACCTAAAACTTTTTTCTTATAAACTAATCTAAATTACTTGAGAAAAGCTTTTTAGGTATTGCTGTTGCTTGATGTTAATTATTTGGCAGATTTGTAATATTTCAATCAATAGTTTATTAATTACTCACCCCAGAGAAAAATGTAAATGCTAGCCTCTTTAGAACTGGTGCATTACATTACTGCTACAATAATACTTTAATACTTTATCAATGAAATATATGATCATTGCAGGAGTTTGATTTTCATGTCCGGTGGCCTGGAGTAAAACTTCTTACAGTGTTGTTAAAACAGCAGGGTCCCCAAATGCAGCAGATAATCTTAGTCAGTCCTATGGGTAAGTATTTTTAAACCTTTACATCCATTTTTAAACATAATAGCTATTTACTAATTATATTTTTATTAAACAAATGTAGATGCCTACCCAACTCACACATGGTGGCTTTGGACAGCATATGGGAATGAAAACAGATATCCAAAGCAATTGATAAAAATTTAAAATCATTGGCATTAACTTTCTGGGTAAATAATATTTTCTGTAGTATGAAAAGATAAGAGTAATAGTAAGCACATTAGAAGACCATAATTGAGTAATGAAATGCTGCTATATAGGAGCCTCTATTCTGGATCAAACCATATCCTGATTCAGGCAGTGTCAGCAGGCAGTGTGGGGCAAGGGCTGGGAGCTTTGGAATTGTGTTCCAGAACCAACTAAGATGTTATTTAATCAATCCCTTGAAAAAAAGAAAGATTCTATGAAGATTCTCAATATCCCAGTCATGATTGTTCCAAATGTGCCTTTTCCAAAATGCATCCAAACTTTTTTTCCCTTTGAAATTGTCTCTTCTCATCTAAGAAGCTTCTTAAATTCTGATTGACTGGTGAGGAATGGGAGAATATATATTCTTTGCAGTCATCTAGTTGTTAGCACTCTGAGGATTGGTCATTAACTCTCTGAAAGTTGTTGAGGCTACTTGGGAGTTTTTCTGTATCCTCAAAGTCACCTGAGGTAAAAAAGATAGAAAAAACAAGAACAAAAACACATTAAGGGTGCCCTGTCAAAACTGGGCCTTCATCAAATCCACAAAAGGATCCAGCAGCAGCTGTTTCATAACAAGGAAGAGAACAACAAATGGAGCAATGTTGTCATTTCATACAGCAGGAGTCCCCAACCTTTTGGACCTCAGGGACCACCAAGTTCATAATTTTAAATTTCGTGGACCATTAATATGAATCCAGCACGCCGCTTGCTGAAGCACATGGACTTCCAATGATGGGATGGGGTCCTTTAGGCACGCTCCCCCCTCCCTCCCTCCCTCCCTCTCTCTCTCTCTCTCTCCCACTCTTTTTCTCTCTTTCTCTCTCCCTCCTCTCTCATTCTCTTTCTCTCCTCCCACTCTTCCTTTCTCATTCTCTTTCACTCTCACCCCTCTTTTTCTCTCTCTCTCTCCCTCTCTCTCATTCTCTCTTTCTCTTTCTCTCTTTCTCCTCCCTCTCTTTGTCATTTTCTTTTTCTCTCTCTCTCCCACTCTTTCTCTCTCATTTTCTCTTTCTCTCTCTCCCCCTTTCTCTCACTCTCTCCCCCCCAATCTCTCATTCTCATTCAAGAATGAGTGAAGAGGAAGAAGTGTGGGAACAAAGCACTACTTGAACTTGTGCGGCATGAGCATTCGCCTTGGTATATTTGTGCCAGCCAATGGCTCAAGGCAGCCCTCATCTCCTGCCGCTTGGGACTTGGAGCGGTAAATGGTGTCTGGTCCGGGGAGCAGCCGGATTTTGCTCTCCATTGCGGATGCCAGATCGGCCCCCTGCAAGCTCTCATCTACAAAGGAGCGCTCCCTGAAGCGGCGCTGGAAACTTTGGTCAGGTTCCTCGAGAGATGAGAGCTTGCAAGGGGCCGATCTGGTTTCTGCAGTGAAGAGCAAAATCCAGCTTCTTCTCTCTGCTGTAAGGGCAACATCAGGATTCCACCTTGGTATATTTGTGGCACAAGGCAGCCCTCGTTTCCTGCCGCTTGGGACTTGGAGCGGTAAACAGCATCTGGTTCAGGGAGCAGCTGGATTTTGCAGATGCCAGATCTGCCCCCTGCAAGGTCTCGTCTCTCGAGTAGGTCTCCCTGAAGTGGTGCGGGAAACTTTGGTCGGGCTCCTTGAGAGATGAGAACTTGCAGGGGGCCGATCTGGCACGTAGACTGCACTATTTTTTATTCTTTGAATGCCAACAAGCCATTAAAAACAAGCTTTCTTAATTTGTCAAGAAAAGAATATGGAGAGGGGAGTGGTCATGCTTTAATGATGTCTCACATGAATGTAGAAATTCATATATTCAGACCTTGGCATTTAGTAGAATCACTATTGGCCAGACTAGATAAGACTTTGCTTGAGACCTTGAATGTCTGATTAAAATAGATAATTCTCCCTTAAACGCAAGTCTATCTTTTTTCTAGGAGTCTCAAGGTTAATGGATCTACTAGATCTACTTATCTAGTCTATTGGCCAGACTAGATAAGACTTTGCTTGAGACCTTGAATGTCTGATAGATAAGACTTTGCTTAAGACCTTCAATTAAAATAGATAATTCTCCCTTAAACGCAAGTCTATGTTTTTTCTAGGAGTCTCAAGGTTAATGGATCTACTAGCAGATTCTAGAGAGGTCATAAGAAATGATGTGAGTAGATATTTTACATTCATGCAACATTTTATTAATGACATTCTTTTCTCAATTGTAAAACCAGCCCAGTGTTTTCTTAGCATTTATATTTCACTGTAAATACGATATAATCAGAGTAGATGACAAGTACATGAGGTATATGCTAATGTCATTATTGTAGAATATTATAAATTCTGTTTGAAGAAAATACGTTTATTTTTAATTAACTTCATGCTGAAAATCTTAAGAGTTTGACAGATTTATTGTAAATTAATAAACAAGTTTCTTTGATTTTAGAAGTGCTTGTTTTGCACAGAGAATTATTAATCTGAAATGACAGTTTCTTTGCTTATAACTATAAGCAATATATAGTTATATAGACATTACTAAGTCTTATATTTTCCTTACTCATTTACATGTTGTGATTGCTGTTCTTATTTTATAAATTATCAGACATGCATTTTGCATAGTTAGAACAAAAACTTATTTTCTTATTTTTCAACAAGTGTCTACGTAGATATACACTTTAAGATAAGTTAGATATAAGTTTGGGTGTAGCAGCCACTATTCTGCTTTTTCATGTATGCATCATGTCTTTATTTTTTGCAAAGTTCAAACAAAGAAAGTGTCAGGAATTAAAACTTCCTATATGCAAGTTCATATTTATTTATTTAATAATTTGAGAGAGAATTCTAAAATCTATATATATATATATATATATATATAAAAGTGAAATTCCTCTTGGCTTCTTCTAGGTGCTCACTAGGAAAGGATTTTCGAAATGACCATCAGAGCATTAGTATTTCCTATATTATAATTAACATGCTCTGATGCTAAGGAGCTCTATTCCCCCTCCCCGCCTGAAAAGAAATCTGTTCCAAATGCAAAACATGAGAGAAGTTTCACTTTCAGTTTTTCTTTCACAGCAGCAACCAGGAGATAGAATAGGGAAGGCTTCTGTGTGGCAAGGCTGAGGGAGAGAAGGGAATAGGATAGGGGAGGCTTCTGTGGAGCAAGGCTGAGGGAAAGAACAGGATAGGATAGGGGAGGCTTCTGTGGGGCACAGTTAAGGGAGAGAAGGGGGTAGAATAGGGGAGGCTTCTGTGGAGGAAGGCTGAGGGAGAGAAGGGATTAGGATAGGAGAGGCTTCTGTGGGGCACACCTGAGGGAAAGAAGGGGGTAGGATAGGAAAGGCTTCTGTGGGGCATGGCTGAGGGAGAGAAGGGGATAGGATAGGAGACATTTCTGTGGGGCAAGGCTGAGGGAGAGAAGGGGAGAGGAGAGGCCGATCGTAACTGCTCATTAATTTTCAAACTTTAAATGTCAATTTATCAAGCCTGATCAGATAGTTTCGTAGCACAGCATGAGTATCCAGCTAGTAAAACTATAGAAGAAGAGATGGCACTGTAAATTTAAAAAATCTAGGTGCTCACAATGTGTAATAGTTTATCCTTGCTATTCAAACAGTTAACTTAAAACAATATAATTCTATTATTTTTACTCCATATTGTAGCATTAAAAACCCTAACACATAGGTAAGGAAGAAGTTCTGAGTCATCTGAAGAAGCTATTTAACTGAGTGCTTTACAAAACTACTTATTCCCCCTTCATTCTCTGTTTTTTTAAAGGAGATTTGAGCAACAAAAGATGACAGTATATGAGAGAAAGTAGCGATTCTTATTCAATTGATTCTCACATACTTTTAAGCAATTTTGTGGAATATATATTTATACTAGTTCTGGTCTGCAATTAGTGGTTGTTGTCTTTTGTTTTTAACTCCAGTGAACGTTTTGTCTTTTTTCCCCCCCTTTCTCCTCCAGGGTGTTTTGTTACTTCAACAGTTAACAAAAAGTAATGCAGCAATCCAGAAAATAGTTGCTTTTGAGAATGCATTTGAAAGATTGTTAGATATCATAACAGATGAGGGTAATAGTGATGGAGGTATGTGCCTGAAATCTGCATTTTCATTCCACAGTTTCTGAGTTCAAATAGTTCAATTTTATAAGAGGTATTAAAATTAATGTCTGTTAACCACTCTATTTTTCAGGCATAGTAGTGGAGGATTGTCTTCTGTTGCTACAAAATTTGTTGAAAAATAACAATTCAAATCAGAATTTTTTCAAGGAAGGCTCTTATATTCAGCGTATGAAACCATGGTTTGAAGTTGGTGATGATAATGCTGGTTGGTCTGCACAGAAAGTAACCAATTTGCATTTGATGCTGCAGGTAATTTCTTATCCATATGAAGCAACATTTAAAATGAAGTCTAACTAAGTTTTGTACTAATGTCAAATGGAATAGCATTATCTTCAAAGTTGTTTATAAATGATGCTTTGGATATTTTCAGCACACCTAAATCATTGTTTACTTTCTTTACAGCTGGTACGTGTGCTAGTGTCTCCTACAAATCCTCCTGCTGCCACCAGCAGTTGTCAAAAAGCCATGTTTCATTGTGGGTTATTACAACAGCTTTGTACAATTTTGATGGCAACTGGAGTTCCTGCTGATATTCTTACAGAGGTAAAATATTAGAGAATAATGACTGTTGCAAGATAAGATAATGATCAGATAACGAGGAAATTATCATAGCCTTTTCCGAAATACTGAAGTTTTTAAAATTTCTGTAGAACTTTAAAATATTGACACACATTATTACAGGTAGTCCTCAACTTATGACCTCAATTGAGCCCAATGTTTCTGTTGTTAAGTGAGATAGTTGTTAAGTGAATTTTGCCCCATTTTACAACTTTCTTGCCACAGTTGTGAAGTGAATCACTGCAGTTGTTAAGTGAGTAACATAGTTGTTAAGTGAATCTGGCTTCCCCATTGATTCTGCTTGTCAAAAGGTTGCAAAAGTGATGACATGACTCTGGGACACTGCAATCCTCATAAATACAAACTGCCAAGCATCTACATTTTCATCACATGATCATGGAATTGCTAAAATGGTTGTGAATGTGAAAAATAGTGATAAGCCATTTTTTTCAGTAAATTTGAATGGTCACTAAATGACCTATAGTCACTATAGTGACCTATAGTCACTATAGTCACTCAAGCGCAGGACTACCTGTGCTTGATTCAATTTCATCATTTCAAATGTAAATTTAACTAATTTTAGATTATTGACAATGTTTGACAAACAGAGTTCAGGTCTTTTTTTCTGTTATAATGGTAACCTTCATGTTAACAACGTTATTAGGGAATAATAATATCATTTTAGAATATTTTATAGTGTTTTACCATCATTTGCAAATGAATTGGACTAGTGTCATTCAGTCTCATTGTTTTTGAGATTTTGTAGGATAGCATGTAACCGTTGTCTGCAGAGTATGACTTCACATGATCACATACAAATCAACTCATTCAATGTAAACAGCTACATGCACAAAAATTGCTCAATTTTCAATAATTTCGTATTTTTCTGATTGCATGGAGTAACAAGTAATGAAATATTGTCCAATCTTAAATCTGTTCAGCAATCATGTTACCTTCACTGATAGAATATATACAGAGAACCAAAATTGAAAATACTTGATTGTATTTTCATAAATAAATTTAAATATTGTTAATGTGCATTTTGCATAATGTAGCATAAATCAAAAAACGAACTCAATATCAATTCATTATTCACTTCCTGATTCTAGTATTATAAATATTAGTTTTGATTTCTTTGTGTTCTTTAATTCTCATTTTCTAGACCATTAACACTGTATCAGAAGTAATTCGAGGATCTCAAATGAATCAAGATTACTTTGCTTCAGTAAATGCACCTTCAAATCCTCCAAGGTATGTTAAAGAAAATATAATGCAACTTTGTGTAAAAATTAATGTTTATGGGATGAAACATATTTAACTGTAAATTAAATATAAAATCTGAAATATTAATATTTAATTATAAGAAATGGGAATTGATATAGAAGTTATTCTGAGTTTTCATGATTCATTTATTTATTTGTTTATTAAGAAAATTTAAATGGCCACTCAATTCACTCACAGTGATACAAGGCAATTTAGCAAGAGTTTGCAAAATGAGGGACTGTCTTATTTCTGCAGTGATGATGTTCCATGAGGGAAGGGGCTGCCACAGAGAAGGCCTTTCTTTGTGCCACTAGATTGGGGTGGGCAACTATGGCCCCTATGGCAATTTATGATATGTGGACTTCAACTGCCAGAATTCCTGAGCCATAGTTACACAAAGGCCATAGTGGCCATGATTGCCATTTGTTCTTTAAGCAGGAATCATGAGTTCAGAAGAACCTCCAAGGTCATGCACTGAGGCTGTTTGGGACAGGGGAACCTAATCCAAGATCAGAGATGGCAATTTTCCATGGATTAAGGACCCCAAACCCAGAGCCATTCTGTCTTGCCAGGGTTTCAGTCCATTGCTCCCCATCAAGCCCATTACAGCCTCCGGGCACTGCGAGAGGGAAGTCACAATATGGTTTAACTCACCATGGGCTGCAATATACAGATGGGGGTCATCAGCATATTGACCTTCAATCCATGTTGGTAGATAATCTAGTCCAGTGACTAGATGTATATGTTAAACAGAAGTGGAGAAAGTGCTGAAACCTTTTGGACTCTGCAAAGCAGGGGATGATGCTGGACTTCTTGCTTCCTATCAACACCGACTGAGAGCAACCTAAAAGAAAGAAGTGAACAAGGACAACACAATGCCTCCCTACTTGCAAACCCCCCCCCCCCATTTGCAACCCCCAAAGCCATTCTAGAAAGGCTGCTGATAGATCAAGTAGAGCAAGGATGAACGAACTTCTCCCATGCCGCTCCCATCAGAGATCATTGGTCACAAAAAGTGTGATCAGTGATGCCATTTCTGTTCATATCAAGGCCTGAATCCTGACTGCAAAAGGTCCAAATAATCTGTTTCATCAAGGAAACTAGTAGTATGCTCATAGTAATGTGGTATTGACAGATGTTTCATTTATTCAAATATGGTTTTTATTTATTGCAAGTTGTTTGTTTTTTAATGTCAGAAAGAAAGTACTTTGTTATTTTCTTTTTGAATCAAGTTCAAAAATGAGCTAAAGGAAAGTCCGGATCTAAAAGTGATACCAAGTTGTAATTACTTCTAATTGCCCCTCTGCCATCTTCCTTACCTTTTTTGGAGGCCTTAAGCATTGAACTGGGACTTGTATTTGTAAATAATTTTTGTAAATTGCTGTCCTGGGAAGAAAAGCCACATAAAAAAAAATGTGTGAGATGAAGTAATTACTTGGGAGAACTGGAAAAACAAAAATGAGAGAAACTGAATAAGTCACATGTTTTCTGACATCTTTTATATATTAGTGTATCAATTTTATGTATATATGCACCACATTCTTATGGAAGCGTACAGACCTAAATTAAAAAAAACAATTCTTCTTTCAATCACAGGCCTGCAATTGTTGTACTTCTTATGTCAATGGTAAATGAGAGACAACCATTTGTCCTGCACTGTGCTGTCCTTTATTGCTTCCAGTGTTTCTTATACAAAAACCAAAAAGGGCAAGGAGAAATTGTATCAACTCTTCTACCTTCAACCATTGATGGTACGATATTGGAAAGTTAAATTCCTACTTCTAACTTTAGGTGCAAAAATACATGATTATGGAGTAGTAGGAGGGAGGAAAATTCTTCTCACTTTCAGGAGGCCTTATAAGGATAAGTGGTAATTGTAGAGCTTTCCAGTTATGTTCATTTGCAGTTGCTCCAGAAACAAGCTTGGCACTATTGTAATAACACATGAAATAGGATAATAGAAATATTATTGGATCTTCTGTAAGTTGATTGAAAACCCTTCTGCTGCTGTAATGTTTTTTTTCCTTAAATGTGAAGCCCATTTCACTTAATCCCTTTTTGATTCCAGAAACGACAATGATATTTTAACAAAATAAAGTATCAGTGAGCAGCATTAGACTCTCCTAGCAACTTTCTTTGGGTTTTTTTCCCCATTACCTGCTGTGCTGAAAAAAATAACTCATAATAAGAAATCATTAACAAACACAATAATGATACATAAGATTATCACATTTATTGATAATGAGCCCTGTCTAACAAAATGAAATTCAACTTAGATAAAAGTAAGATTTTACACTTAGGCAAGAAAAACCAATTATATAGGTAGCTGAAACTTGGCTCAGTACCAATAATTATGACAGGTATCTTGGAATCCTAGAGGACAATCACTTAAATATGAGCCAACAGTGTGCATCCAAAAAAGCCAGTGCAATCCTAGGCTGCATTTAGAGCAATAGATTCAAGATCTCATGAAGTTCTAGTACCACTGAAAGCCTTAGTAAGACCGCATTTGGAAAATTGCATCGAATTTTGGTCACCACAATATAAAAAGAGGTTGAGACATTAGGAAGAGTGCAAAAAAGAGCAATAAAGATATTTAGGGAGCTGGAGGCTAAAACATATGAAGCATGGCTGCAGGAATTGAGTATGTCTAATATGGTGAAAAGACTAGAATTGTGTATGTCTAGTATGATGAAATGACTAGAGGGGACATAATAGCAGTGTTCCAATATTTGAAGGACTCCTACAAAGATTGTTCTTTGTAGGAGTCCTACAGTTCTTGTCTCCTACAAGAAAAGAAACAATGGATAGAAACTAACCAAAAAGAGAAGCAACCTAGAACTAAGGAGAAATTTTGTAATGGTGAGGGTAGTAAACCAATGGAATAGCTTGCCTCCAGAAGTGGTGAATGCTCCATCACTGGACGTTTTTAAAAAGAGACTGGATAGCCATTTGTCCGAAATGGTATAGGCTACTGTTGACAAACTTTTTTAGCACCTTTAGTGCCAGAAATCAGAAGAACAGCTGCCCCCGGTGCGTATGCGCGCATCAGGAAGCTCATCTTCTGGTTTCTGGCATGTGCATGTGCACTGGCCACTTGGTCTTCCGGTTTCTGTTGTGCATGTGTGTGCAAAGACCAGCTGGCCAGTGCACAGTACAAAATCCACCCTAAGCAGACCAACAACTCCTGCATAGCTGCCCAAAATTGGCCAAGATGTTTTTTCTCACCATTTCAATTGGCTATACTCTTTGAAGCCCCCAATCAAGGTCAAAACATTCCTGCATTAGATAATCTCCCAGGTATTTTCAAAAGCTTTACATAGGTGAACATGTCTGAAATAGTCCTGTCAATAAATTGACTGCTTATTTTACAGCTACTGGAAATTCTGTCTCAGCTGGCCAACTTCTTTGTGGAGGACTTTTTTCTACAGATTCTGTTTCAAATTGGTGTGCAGCTGTAGCATTGGCCCATGCTTTGCAAGAAAATGCCACTCTAAAGGAACAGCTGCTACGGGTACAGCTAGCCACTAGTATTGGAAATCCTCCAGTGTCCTTACTTCAGCAGTGCACTAACATTCTGTCTCAGGTACAGCGTTATGAACTTATAACTTGCATACCTCTGAATGTTTTTAGAAGTGGCCACAAAGAAACATTCTTTAAAAAGAAAGTTGTTATAAAATTACTTGATTATTACATTTAGTAAATCATAAAACACTATTAAATGATCTTGGCACAAACTATTGCTTTTAATATATGGTGTTTTCCATTAATTTGTGATAATTCTGATAAGCATATGGGAATAGAACCAATGATTAGAATGTTCAAAACTAGTTGCTGGGGTGTAAGTAATATCTGTGCCTAACATATATGGAAAATAATAGTGTGGTGTGATTGCACTGAATTTGGACCAAGAAGATCCAAGTTTAAATCTGTCCTCAACTATGGAACCTCTGTCAGTCCAATCTATCTCGTAGAACTACAGAGGGGAAATATTGGAGGAATGTTCGTTATGCTTTGAACTCCATAAGGAAAAGGAAAGTATATTGTAAAGAATCAGATTGTAAAAAAATCAGAAACGCATGTGTAATCTGTTTGATATATACGGTACATCCTTGAAGGAAGTAAAAACTGAATTAAGGGACTGAAAGGTAAAGCAAAAATAGTATGTGCTTTTGTTTTTTTCACAATCAGAGCAATGGTAAATATTTGAACCATGAGTATATGAAGCCAAGAAATAAATGTGTACAAAAAACCTTGACCACTTATTGAGACCATATGTGGGCTTACCTTCCTATGAATTTATCAATAATACAAAATAATACAAATACCAATGTAAATGGTCTTTAGATTGATTTTCAATCTTTTTATTATTAGTTTGTAGAATATGCATATGCTTCAAACATTTGTGCATACATTTAGGATGGAGGAAAATGATTTCTCTTGAATATTTTTTTAATACAGTAAATAACATTTTTTTCCTTCAGAGCAGCATGGAAAATTGTTATGAATCTCATTCCATTATTTTTATGCAAACAGATTTAAAAACAAATGAGTAGGCAGTTAGATTTAAATGAAGTAAAATCCATATAAACCAAGCAAACCTCATTTGGCTGATGTTAAACCATAACAAATTTCAGTACTAATTTTTCATCTCATTCAAAAATATTTGTTCTGAAAAGGAACTGCTATTGCTATTTATTTTTTTAAAAAAATATGTACACTTCTATGTCATTCATATACATAGTCGCAGAACTGTTCAGATTAATGAAAATCGAAAACAACTTACCTCTGTACAGTATTGAAGTGATTTTAACATCCTGCAGCATTCCCTTGTAATATTTAATATATGGTTCACAGGGTGATAAGATCGACAGACGGGTATGTATTGAATGCAAGGCATTCCTTTCATTGTAGCAGGGTCTATGCTGTCTCAGCTTTGCTGTGTTTTATGAATTAACTGTTTGAGGGTGGTTTTTTTCTACTTACAGTTTGTGCCTGTTGCTTGGTGTTATTTCTAGTAACAAACTGTCTATCTCTTGGTGTTTTTGGTGACTGATAAGGGAAACATGGTTGTTATGGGTGCTTTTTCTTTCTCCCAGGAGTCCTTGCATAACCAGTGGGTACTAAATGTGGTTTGACTTCTTTTGTCTTCTTTTAGTGTAAATTCAGTATTTAAAAATTTAATGAGTACTTTCTGTTCATAACCAGATAGAAGGTAAAAAATTTGAGGTGTTTCCAAACCATGGTATTTCAGACTAGTGTTCATCCTACTTTTTTTTTTTTTTTTTTAATCATTTTTTATTGAAAAACGTACATAACACAAAAGAAAAACACAATAACGTTGAACAAACAAACAAACAACAAACTACCTTCACCTAGGTAGCTAAATTCCTAATTGTAGACATCCTTAGTCGTATTTCTGTAGTTTTCTTTCTATATACATAATAGGTTAAATCCATCTTTAATTTACTATTAGTACCTTTGATTTTACATTCACCATGTTACTTCTTGTATGATATCTTCCTAATATGTTCCTAACTATATGTGTATCTGTATGTATATTGTATAAATTCATTTTACTATATGCAGGGTCAATTATTCACTTTAGATAGCCATTGGTACCAGTTTTGCCACACCTGGTAGTACATCGAATCTTCTTTATCTTGTATTTTTTTTGTCAATCTGTCCATTTCTGCGCATTCCATGATTTTAGTTATTATTTGACTGTCGGTTGGGATTGTATCTGATTTCCAATGTTGTGCATACGAAATCCTTGCGGCTGTCAAGATGTGTGTGATTAAATATCTTATGTCCTTATCATAATGTTCTGTAAATATTCCTAATAAAAAAGTCTGTGGTTTCAACGATATATGCTGGGATGTTATTTGTTCTAACTTTATCCTAATATTGTTCCAGAATTGTTTGGCCTTGGGACAGAGCCACCACATATGATAATAAGTTCCCTTTTTTTCCCTACACTTCCAACAGCCCGGTGATACATTAGGGTACATCTTGGCGATTCTCGCCGGCGGGAAATGCCATCTGTAAAACATTTTTAATGCATTTTCTTTATATGCTGTTGATAGGGTTACCTTCTTGTTATATTTCCAAATTTTCTCCCATTCATCTAACTGTAACGAGTAACCAAAATTTTTCGCCCACGCAATCATATTTTCTTTAACAATTTCTTCTTGTAATACCTGTGCTAGTAAATAGTTATAAAATTTGGTTATCGATTTTTCAATGGGGCCTAAAAATATTTTATCTAATTGACTTGGTTCTCGTTGTATTCCATATCTCTCCTTATCTGAGTTGTATTTGGTTTTTAATTGAAAGTAGGTTAGCCAATCCAATTCTATTTCTTGTTCTTTTAATTGTTCTCTTGTTCTTAGATTTCCTTCTTCTGTCAGGAGCTCATGGTATGTTTTCATCTTACTTGGGTCTAGAGTGTTAGGGTAAATCTGAGCCTCCATCGTGGAGACCCATCTTGGCATTTCCATGTATTGCGACTTTTTAATCTCGTGCCAAATTTTAATCAGAGGTGCTCTAACCATATGTCTGCAGAATTGTCCCTGTTTTATGTATTTTTCATCCCATAAATATGCGTGCCATCCTTTGGTTAAGTCTGGCCCTTCTATTATTAATATTCTTCTATTTCGTAAATCAATCCATTCCCGTATCCAAGTTAATACTGTCGCTTTGTAGTAAAGTTGCCAATTAGGTAAGCCCATCCCTCCTCTTTCTTGGGCATCCTGTAAATATTTTAATTTTATTCTGGCCTTTCTTCCTTGCCATATAAATTTGGCAGTCATCTTATCCAAATCTTTAAAGAATGCTTTGCCGGGATTAATTGGTATTACTCTAAACAGGTATAAAATTCGTGGAAGTACATTCATTTTTATTGTCGATATACGCCCAATCATTGATAACTGTAGTTTATTCCATTTCTGCAAGTCTTTATCAATTTGTTTTTTGAGTTCTGAATAATTATCTTCCTTCAAAGATGATACTTTATTAGTCATTTGTATCCCTAAATATTTAATTTTCTTCGTTATTTGTATCCCCATTAACTCTTCCAATTTTCCTTGTTGGGCCTTTGTAATGTTTTTTGTTATAATTTTAGTTTTTTGCATATTTATTTTCAGTCCTGCTACTTTCCCAAATTGTCGTATTTTATTCAACACCTTAGTGCCGGCCTCTAGGGGGTTGTCTACTATCAGTACCACATCGTCTGCAAAGGCCATCAACTTGTATTGTTGGTTTTTTATCTTAAGTCCGGACAGCTCCTTGTCCCTCCTAATCTCTTCCAATAGTATTTCTAAGGTTAATATAAACAATAAGGGGGACAGTGGGCATCCCTGTCTTACTCCTCTCTTAATTTCAAAGCAATCCGATGTCTGGCCGTTGATCAATACTCTTGCTTTTTGGTTTTTATATATATTCTGTATCATCGGGATGAATTTGTTTCCTGCTTCCATTTGTTGTAATTGTGTTATTAGAAATGTCCAATTCAGGTTATCAAATGCTTTCTGTGCGTCCAAGAATATTAGTGCCAATTGTTTGTCCGGGTGATATTCATAAAATTCTAATGTGTCCATTATTATTCTAGTATTTGTTTGGATTTGTCTACCGGGTATGAATCCATTCTGGTCTTCGTGTATGTATTCTGCTATGAATGTTTTTAATCTGTGTGCCATGATTGATGTAAAGAGTTTATAATCTGCGTTCAACAGCGAAATTGGCCTATAGTTTTTAATATTTTCTCTGTCTGCATCTTGTTTTGGTATCAGGGTGATTAATGTGTCATTCCATGATTGGGGAGTGTTAGCTTTCAATAATGCCGCATTGAAAAGTTGAGTTAGTACTTCATCCAGGGTCTGGTTCAAAGCTTTGTATAATTCTATCGGTAAGCCATCTGTTCCTGGTGTCTTATTGTTTTTTTGTTTCTTCCTTATTTCCTCTACTTCTATCAGCGTTATTGGTCTGTTCAAACACTCTACGTGCTGGTCCTTTAACTTTTTCAAGTTAATTTTGGCTATGTACTCCCTCACATCCTCCTCATCTATTGCTTCTTCTGCATACAATTCTCGGTAGAATTCAGTCGCTATTCGTTTTTTGTCTTCTTGGTTGTAGTACATAATTCCATCTTTATCCTTTAATTGTATTATCGTCCTTTTTTCCTTCTCTGATTTTAATTTATGTGCTAACCATCTTCCCGTCTTATTAGCAAATTCAAAATATCTTTGTTTTGCAAATTTCATTTTCTTTGTAATTTCGGAAGTTGTCATCAGGTTGATTTGATGCTTAGTAAGTTTTAGTTCTTCTTTTATCTTCTGTCTATCTGGATTCTGTTGTAATTCCTTTTCTAGTTGCTGAATTTTGGTTATTAGTGTTTCTTTTAATCGCTGTTCTTCCCTTTTCTTTTTTGCATTAAATGCTATTGTTAAGCCTCTAATATAGGCCTTAGTCGTGTCCCAAAGATTTTGTATACTAGTATGCTCTATGAGGTTGATTTGTAAGAAAATCTTCAATTCCTTCTGCATCCATTCTATATATTGCTTATCCTTCAACAATTCTGTATCTAACATCCATCTTTTACGTTCTTGATCTCCTTTCCAACATATCTCAATTGGATTATGGTCAGCCCAGATATTAGCAGCTATTTCAATGCTTTTTAGAGTTGTTCTTAGTTGCGCCGTCATCCATGCCATATCTATCCTAGACCACGAGTTATGCGGATTCGAATAATATGTAAATTGCTTTCTCTCTTTATTCACTTCTCGCCATGCATCTTTAAGCTGATATTCCTGCACCAAATCGTAAAAAGTTTGTGGCAATAATTTTTTCTTAGTTTTTTTCTGTTTGTTAGCCCCATAATCTTTTTCTATATTGTCAATTGCATTAAAATCTCCAATGAGGCAAATATTTTCATAGTCCAATTCCTTAATCTTCTGATGGATTTTTTGAAAGTAACTCATTTGGGCAGTATTTGGTGCGTAGACTGTTATTAATAATGTTTTTTTCCCCCCTATTACTATCTCTACCATTAGTATTCTGCCTTCATCATCTTGATATACTTGCTTAGGCTGTAAGTGCTTGTGCGCATACATGGCGATGCCTTTTTTTTTCCCTTCTGCTAAAGATGTATATAATTCTCCTAATCTGTTACATTCTATTAATTTACGGTGTTGTTTCTTTATATGTACCTCCTGCAATATTATAATGTCCATTTTCATCTTCTGTAATTTTTTAAATGTTCTTGTTCTTTTTGTAGGTGAGTTGAGTCCATTGATGTTTAATGATATTAATTTAACTTCTCCCATTTTTCCAGTTTGTCTTTAGTTGATTTTCTGTGTTTTGGTGTTGTCTCCGGTTAGTTTCGTCTTTTCCCTAGCTCCCTCTCTTTCCATTCTTTCCTTTTCTCCCCTAGTTCTCGGTTCTCTTTGCTCCTCTTGTTTTCCCATTTCTCTTTGAGTTGATCGTTGTCTATCTTCTTCCACATAGAAATTTGTTTCAAAAAATTCCTGTGCTTTCTGTATTGTGTCCAATTTATATCTCCTATCATTCCACGTTACCATGATTCCTTCGGGCATTAGCCATCTAAACATTGCTCTATGTTTATTCAATTCTGTTGTTAAAAAATTATAACTTTTTCTAATTTCCCTTATTCTTCTAGGTATCTGTTTAAGAGCTATTATTTCTCTTTCTTTGTATGTTGGTGGTGTTTCCCTCATTATCTTATATACTTCTTCTTTGATTGTTTTTCTCGCAAAGCGAACATGGATCTCTCTAGGGAGCTTATGCCTCCGAGCATAATTTGTGAAGACCCTATATACTTCATCCAATTCTATACTTATTTCTTCCTTCGATTTTTTTGTCGCTTCTGCCAAAATTCCTATCATTATTTGCCTTGGGTTCTCTTCTTTAGTTTCTGCCACATTTTGAAATCTCAGAAAAAAGGACGATTTTTCCATTTCGAGAAAGGAGATCGAATCCTCTAATTCTTTATTCATCATCATCTGTTCGTGTTCTCTCCTCTCCATTTTCTTATCTGTCTGTTCCATCTGCTGTTCTATTTTTTGGATTCTTTGTTCATTTTTAGTTATATCTTGCTGTATTTTCTCCATTTTGTCGTCCATTTTTTTCAGGTGGTCTTTTATTTCCACAACATTGACTGTCATCTCTTCGTGGTTTTTCCTACTCTCTATATGATTGCTGGCAATCGATTCTTGTGTTTTACTCATCCCCTCCTGTATGCTTGTTAATATCGATTGTATATTCTGCATATTAAATTGTTGAGGTGGTTTTTCTTTATCTGATGCCATCATTGTATCTATAGATTTTTGATGTAGAGGTGATGTAATTGTCCCTATGCGGGTTGCTGATGCTCCCTTATTAGATTTGGACACGTTAGATGTAGAAGTGTATGACATTCTAACTTTTGCTTTTATATAATCCCAGTTTATCATACACTGCAATATAACACAATGTATTCCTAATATGTATTTTGAGTTCAGGGGTTAAATTTTCCAAAGGTGGGAGTAGGGAAAAGAACCTCCAATTCAGTGACTCATTTTAAGTTCTCTCCTTAAGTATATTCAATTCCCTACGTACAATCTTCCTACTTCTTTATAATTAAACAATTGAACAGTTATACAACACAGATCAAGCTTAAATATCAGTTGCTTTCTTATTCTCTTTATCTCTTATTTTCTTTACTATTGAATACTGTTATATATTATATAAATGGATAAATAAATCAGCAGATCATCAATTCCTTACTTCACTTAGTTAAATTCTATTCCAATTCAATCCATATAATAATTAAATGCCTAAAACTAATTATCCAGTATATTAAGTAATCAATAAAACAGTACCCTTATATCAATCCCTAATTCTACTATGTATATTATGTTGTATCTTAACCCTTATAACTTAATTTAACTTATATGTCTATTCCGATATTCTTAAATTATTAAATATTATTAACCAATTATTGTTAAATTATTAAATTGTTCAATAGCAGTTTGACACAATCAATATATTAAATGTTATCACAGCAGCAAAAATATTATGAAGTGCACGATAATCAAAAAATTAATGTAGTTATACTTCCAAACTTTCAACAATGGATGCCCTCTCTGAATTGCTGACTCATTCCAGTCTCACTGTTGTTGCATCATTTTAACTCCTTCCTGGGTTCGTCCTTTAAATTAAATTCATTCGTTCCTCAGGTTGGGAAAGATTAATCACAGTTAATAATGTTCCTATTTAGTCCCAATTCAAATTCTCACTGTGAAAGATTCAAAAGTTCAAAAGTCTTACTTTTGTTTCACTTCACTTTATATTTGCTGCTACCGGAAGTATCCCGCAGAGTCTGTTTAAGTTTTATTGTGTTTCACTCTCCAGTCCACAATCTCAAAGCTATGGGTCTTTCTGTTCAATCCCAATTGTTGTGGATTTCTTTTCCCTCTGCGTTAAAGTCTATTCCATCTGAAGCGGTAAATCCTCGACTATCAAATCTTGAATCCTCCGTCCCGCAACGTCTCAGCTATCAAATCTCTCTCAGTCCTCTTCGATCAATCAAGTCTCCCTCTCGGCAGTCTCTGCCTCTCCTTCCGAATCACAAAGTCAATATAGGCAATATCTTTCACTTTTCCTTCTCTCCAACTCTCGTTCCACTCCGCTGCCTCCCATACACAATCCTGCGCTCCCGGTTGGCTTCGTTCCTCCGCTCCCCTCGTCTCCGCTCGCCGCTTTCTCTGGCTCAAACTCACCAATTGCTCCGGAGCACCTCCTTCCCCCGTCCTTTCTCCCCTCTCAACTCGATTCACTCTCCCTTTTGTTTCTCTTTAGGTTTTCTTTATATGATTGATGTCTTCCGATCTTCTGCTTCCTTCTCTGGGGTGGTTTACAGCGTTCAGGCCAGCCCGGGGGGGGGGGGGGGCTGGGATCTTTCTTGAACAGGATTAGGGGGAAAATCCCTGAACCTACGGGGTGTTTGCGCTCACCTCCGGGGTCCTACGGATATCCCCTTTTGTCTGCCAACCTCTTCGTAGCTGGCAGTGCCCGCAATTGGGCTCCCGAAACAAGAAAAGGGAGAAAAGAGACAGAGCGATGTCTCCTTCCTTCCCAACACGCTGGCGCTACCCGGAAGTCCCGTTCATCCTACTTTTAATTAAATTATTTTCAGATTAAATTTTGTTTTATTAAGTAATTCACTCTCTTGATTACCATTTTTCCCCCAAAATAAGGCTCTGTCTCATATTTTTTTAACCCTGAAATAAGCGCTTGGTCTTATTGCCATACGCTCAAAAGCCCAATTGGGCTTATTATCAGGGGATGTCTTATTAGAGGGAAAACAGGGTAGTATTTTCTGCTGATCATACAGGATAAAATTTATATATTGAATGCTTTTACATTTTGTAAAGTTTTTTGCTTAAGTTATAAATGGAATAGAAGAACAGAACAGAAAGACGGTTTGATCTAGTGGTTAAAGTGCCAGGCTAGAAAGCAAGAACCCATGAGTTCACATCCTATCTTAGTCATGAAAACCAGCTGGGTGACCTAAGGGCTGTTAGTCTCTCTTAGCCTAACTCATCTCACAGGGTTATATGGAGAAAATAGATGGAAGATATGTTGGATATCTTTGCTGCATTATTTGTAAAGACAGGATATAAATAAACAAAAATGCAATTGACAAAATACAGTTGCAAAATCTATTGCTAATAAAAACTATCAGCTATTTAAAGTAAAAAGACATAAAAAGTAAAGTAAAGTAAAAAGTAAATTATATATTTTTTTATATCAAAACCAGATAGAAACAGTCAGGAATAGATTCTAAAAATGTAAATATTCTTATCGAGTATAACTATTGAAACATTTATCTGTTAAACCTACAGAATCATTTTTATTTTCTTTTTATAAAAATAGCTTCAGATTATAGGGAAGCATGAAGATAGCATGTGGCTACATCTTTTTAAAGCAAGTGGATGATGCAGCTGTAACCTATAAAATAAAAAAAGAATCACAGAAGGGCTTTTTATCTTCCTTTCATCTTCCAAATGGCTTTAGAAGTAAATGATAAAAAATACTGCCTAGAAGTAATTATATTTAGTCTATCGAGTTCTCTCAGCATGACACTAGTGTTTTAGGTGGTGTCATTCCATTGATCAGGAAGCAGTCACCACAAAAGGGAAAAAAACCCTTAGAAATCCACATCATTACAGCTGGCCACAGTAATAGAATTTTGAAAACCTGATAGAATTTCTTTTTTACTCCCTTTTATATCAGAATCAATGGATCAATTTTGAATTTCTTTCTCACAGTTCTGATTTTCCAGGCTAAATTTATTACTTTTCACTTCACTTTTTCTGCAACATCTTTTTTATATTGTGATGACTAAAACTGGATGCAGTATTCCAAGTGTGATCTTATAAAGGGTGGTCTCTGCAGTATAAAGCAGTACTAAAGCTGCTAGTATAGTGTCATGTGACCTTGATACTATTCCTCTGTTGACGTAGCCTTCAGCTGCGTTGACTTTTTTGGCAGCTTTGACATACTGCTGGCTCATATTTAAGTGGCTGTCCACTAGAATTCCTACATCCCTCTCACAATTACTGCTGTTGAGTCACCTCTTCTAAACTTGTGCATTTGGCTTTTCTTCCCTAAGAAAAGAAATACATGTAACATCTTATTTTTCTCACTACCAGATTATATTTTGTTGGATAGGATCTACTGTTGAAATCTATCAAGATTCTTCTGGATCCTGAGCCTATCTTCTAAAAGCTATGCTAAGGCTTTTTCCTTCAGTTTGGTGTTCTATGCAGATTTGATGAGTTCTTCTTCTACCCCTTCATCTAAATTGTTTAGGAAGATTTTGAAGAGTACTTACCGCCATGTAGATGTCTTTCCATTGAGGACTACAAATTGAGTGTGGTTGATAAACCACTGACAAATTCATCTCTCCTACATTTTTCTATCTTACTCAGTAATAGGTTTGTGGTTTATGTTATCAAATGCCTTATACTACGTCCATAGCAATTTTCTGGTCCAGTAACTTAGTCACTTTGTCAAAGTATATAGTAAGGTTTATCTGGCATGATCAGTTTTTGACAAACCCATGTTGCCTTCTGGTAACAACTTGGCTTGTTTCTGGATATTTGCAGATACGTTGCTGAATTAACTTTTCCAGAATCTTCTCAGGTATTGATGTCATGTTGATTGGTCTGAAATTTCCTGGGTTCATTTTTTCCCCTTTTTTGAAGATCAGCACATCAGCTCTTTTCCAGTCTTCGGGTAGTTCCTTGTTGCTCATGGATTTTTTAAAGTTATGGTTCAGTAGTTCCAAGATCATGTCTGCCAGCTTCTTCAGAACCCTGGGATGTAATCCATCTGGTCCTGTTGATTTAAACTTATCTGGAAAGATGTTGTCTTACCATAATTTTTTTTTTTTGCCTATTTTGACTTGTATTCCTAATCTGCCTTTTGTGGTTATTAGGTTGGATTATTGTGTTATTAGGTTGGATTATTTTTTTTCTTTTATGGAAAGATATGCAGAGAATAAATTAAGCAAATGCAGTTTCTTTCTGAAACCCATTGCCAACTTGCAATTTTCTCCCAATATTGACTATATATAAAATCTGGGGTCTCTTTTATTTTTCTTTCTCAGTACTATTGTTAGGCTGGGCTTTTATATTCTCATTTTCAGAGGTTCTTAAGTTGTTTTTCCCTTTGAAATTTTCATCCTTCCCAAGCTCTCTAAATTTGTTAAAATCTAAAGTCTAAAACATTAGTATGACTTTTCTTGTGCCTAGGTTATGTTAAATTCCAATGTGATATGGTTACTTTCCCCCAGAGTTCCTGCAATGTCAATCCCTTCTGTCATTTCATCTCTGTTACTAAAGATTAAGTCCAGTATAGCTGACCTCTAGTGTCTGCCTCTGCTTTTTGGGTAACAAAGTTGTCCCCCTAAGTTTGTCAGGAACCTGTTTGATCATCCACTTGGTGCAGAGTTTGTCTCCCCATAGATGTTGGGGTAGTTAAAATTCCCCATTGCTATTCTAGTGTGCTTCCTGCACATTGTAGCTATGTGATTAGCAAAAAGTTTGTCTATTTCCTCTGATTGATTGGGTGTCCTGTAATATACAGATATGGCAATATCATTCCTTTTTCCTTTTGTACTAACCCAAATGCATTTCATCCTTTTTTTAAAAAAAAATTCTATAGATCAGTAGGGTAGTTATTTCTTTTAAATGATGCAACTCCACTTCTTCTTTTATTAGGTCTATTTCTTTTGAACAATTTAAATCTCTATTCCTCTATGTTCCAGACATGGGTTTCATTCCACCAAGTTTCAGTAATGTAAATAATGTCATACTTGCCCTCATGTACAAGTCCTCAACTTATGAGCAGAATTGTGGCCAAAATTTCCATTGCTAAGGAAGATGATTGTTAAGTGAATTGCATCAATCTTACCCTTGGCACAGTTTGTCTTGCTATACCATAAATTCTGTATGGATCTACATAATAAACTTATTCTTTTTAAATATTTTTTCTGGGTAACCAGATGAATTCCTACTCTTCTTTTTATTTTGAGATAGACAGCCTGCTAGTACGTATAATGTAACTAAATTTTGTGCAGCTACATTCAGAGTAGCAATAGACAATAAGGGTATGCTATATATCTGATAATTCTGTTCCCTATCCATCCTTGATTCATAATCTTTCTTTTTAAAATCATATTATTCTGCTATGATTTGTGTTTTTTTAATGTGGAATTCCTGGTGCTCTCTGAGCTTGGTTGTTTCCTTGCAGAAGTTTCATTAGTCAACTAGATAACATCTTCAATAATGCAGTATTAAATTATTATATGGTCTTGGTTTTTTAGTTATATAGAAAGCTTGAACAAGACAAAAGTAGGAGAGGCCCTGTCAGTGGTGGACTGAACTGTAACATTCACAGAATCACAGCAATATATGTTTGGTTATTAGGTTGCCTATCATAAAATTTGTGTAGTAAGCCAGATAGGATGGCTACTACACAATAAAGTCAAAGATTCACTTTCATCCAGTCTCCTTTTCTATCTGATAGCAATAATTTCTAGCCTGCTCTTCATAATAATTTTCTTTTCCAATTGCGAATATTAAGGATGCACAGTTCTCATCAGGCTGCCTTGGTATTTTATTCCCAATTTTTTTTCCTGAAAATTTATTGTATTTCAAGTTTCTCCTAGACCTGTGCATCCCTCACTTTTAGGGAATGGTTTTGATTGATTGATTGATTGTTGACCTTGAAAATTATGACTCAAAATATGAGGCAAGATATAAAAGTGATGCAAACAGAGATAATATTTGTTTTTGTTCTTTCCAGGGAAGCAAAATGCAGACAAGGGTTGGATTATTAATGCTGCTTTGCACGTGGCTAAGCAATTGCCCCATCGCTGTCACACATTTTCTTCACAATTCAGCAAATATTCCATTTGTATCCTTTTAAAAGAATTACCATTTAATGCTTCACTGTAGAAATTATATAAAGTTTCGATTGAAGAAGAGAAGTGACAATTCACTAAAAGATATGTTTCTTTCAATATTGTACTGAATGTTTCAATTTTGACATTTATAATTATTAAAATATCTCACATTGTGCTCATAAATTGATTTTTACTTTCCTCTGTTAAAATTGCATGTTTCTGTTATGGTATGATAACTATGTTTCATTAAATTTGCTTTGATTAAATGAATAATCAACTGATTGTTTTGCAGTTAAGTTATAAAGATAAAAACCTGGCTCATGCTGATGGTGAAAAGTTAAGTTAGAACTAAGAGAAAAAGCTCCCAGGAAGTCCAAAAGCTATAGCCAGGTTGGTAAATCAGTAAGCTTTATGAAAGAAGGCAGTGGCAAGCCACTTGGTATTGGTACAGAGTCATTAAATGAGATGAGTGGGCCATATAAATTGAATAAATTAACAAATGAAGAAACAAATAGATGTAAAGATATCTGCATTGACGTGGCCATTCAGTCAATATAAATCAAGGAAATTGTTACCTTTTTACTCTAAAATGATGCAAAGAAAGGATTTGAGTCTCTAGCATCCTTAGCCAAAAATGTAGCTAACAGGACAAATAGCAGAAAACCTTGGAGAAGAGGAGCAGCTGGTTCAAGGATTGTGTGCTCTATTACTAGGAATCTGCATTTATTACAATGACAATTCACTTGAGAATTATAAAAAGTAAGTATATTGGCATTCATATTGCATTTAATGTATTTTGCATTATAAATACTCTGTTAAAAAATAGATGAGCTTTCCATATAAATTAAGGCTAAAACATGCTTTTTTATTATTTGTTATAGACCTTATGGCCCCAAAGGTTTGAAACTGAAAAAATGTCATTTGGAATTAGAGGCTGAGTTTCTCCAGTGATATTTAAGAATACTGTTGGCTTGAAAAAACAAAATAAAACATAACTATTTTTTAAACTCTCATTTAGTTTGTCTTCTCATTGTTTTCAATATTCTGAAATTCCTTGATTTTGTTTTGTAATTTGTCTCAATTTATTTCACACTGAAATCAATTTCTCTACAAGATCTGAAGGCATCCTTTCTTCTTCCTCATCATTTTGGCTTATTGCATACTATTTACCTGGTAATCTTCTTTTTCTCTATCCTCTATTTATTAAAGAGAACCATAAGGTTTTGAGGGGCAGTGATATGATTAAAAAGAGGATTTTTTTCAGCTAGAATTATTACATAATTTTGTTTTTCCCTTCAGAGAAAAACTAAAGCAGCTTATAGAAAAAAGGATTGGAAAGGAAATTTTTATTGAGAAATTGGGATTTATTAGCAAACATGAATTCTATTCCCGAGCAGCTCAGAAACCACAGCCAAACTTTTCTAGCCCTGATCATATGATGTTTGATCATGAATTTACAAAGCTGGTGAAAGAACTGGAAGGTGAGACTTGTTACATCATTTCTCCTGATTTTATTTGTTTATTTCTTGAAGTATTACATTTGAAAAAGGAGAAAGTACATTTTACCAGCAGTTTTAATTGTTTTTTTAAAAAAAATCTTGTGCCATCAAAATCAATAATGTTATATAGATTAAGGGTATACGATTTCTGAAAATTCTGATGAAAAAGTTATGAGAATTCAGGGGAAAAATAACAAAAATTATACATTTATTTATTATTTTTGGTGCCTTTATTATTGCACCATGTAGAGAGAAGAGGTCAATTTCTTATTTTTAAAAAAGCATTAAGCAAAGTATATTAATCTAATTTTTTAAAAGTTTGTAAGCTATGGAGGTGTAGATTTCTGGATACAATGAAGTGTAGCATCTCTTCATTCATTTTTACCTGTTTAGGACAATCAGGCTAGCAAAAATTTAATTTTGAGAAAGGAGGAAGAAACCATTTACTTTGTGGCAAAATAAAGTAAATTATACATTATAAATACATATAGAAGATTAATGTTTCAAAAGAAACTGAAAACCAAGTAGAGAAGAGGGGACACTAGAGCTCAGAATTCAAATGTTGCCACAAGAAACAACTCCACAATCTCATTTTCTGGGTTCCTTAGCAGGCTCTGCTTCTTCTGCTTCATTTTTCCATGGACTTCTGAAATTTTCACTTATTTTGAGATAAAACTTTTGTATATTTGTCTATTTCATGATTTGATTTGAATATTTTGAAACAGCAATTTTCTTTAAATGTATAGTTTGTATATTTTTTTCATTTTCACTTTTGGGCAGAAGGCTTGAGAAAAAAATGGTTTGTTCTTTCGTAGCTTTCATATTTCTCCACAGAAATCAGAGAATATATATTATATTTGTGGTGTATTATTGTACTAGTATTTATTGAACTCATTTAAATGTGAAACAATTGTGGAGAATTAAGCTCAGTGGGAAATTGGGGGTGAGGATAAACATTGCAACAGGATTGGTTAACCCACAACATGACTGAGAAGTGTTTCCTGATCCATTATTTATTGAACATTTTTTTCAAACTGGTTTTTTTTCATTTTAAAGTAACAGTATTATCGGATAAGAACGTTTTTAGCATAATAAAGAAAAAATTTGAGTAATTGAGAAATACTGAATAGCCATTATCAAGTTAATGATAGGGCACTCTTTAAACTATGAATCTCTATATTCATCTAGAATGCTACAACATTCCACTTAAATTGTCTAATATTACAAATAATCATTTTACAGGAGTTATAACAAAGGCAATTTATAAGTCAAGTGAAGAAGATAAAAAGGAAGAAGAAGTGAAAAAAACTTTAGAACAGCATGACAACATAGTGACACATTATAAAAATGTCATTAGAGTGCAGGTAAATAATGTATCTTGTTTTAAGTGAATTGCATTTAATATCAGGAATATTGTGCATATTTAAAGAGGCATGTCTTAAGCCCAAGTTACATTTTATATTGAAATTTATTTAAAATTATAGCATTTGTTAATTGAAAAAATGGAAGTATTGATTTGTATTGAGCATGGGGAAGAGAAGTTTAACTCATACATATCCAAAAATATGCAATGCAGCAAAAGGCACCTTTTGATGATAAATTTGGTATATAAGTTAATACTTTCCCTTATTCATTATAATTTCAGTTCTGGCAGGCCTTAGGCTTTTTTTATAAGTGGCATATTATAAAATTGTATTAAATAGCATCAAATAACTGTCAATTTAACAGACTCAGTTTACGATATGTCAATGTGTGGAATAAAATTTGTCCATACACTGTCTGTACACTAAAATCTCATTTGCTATTTTATTGATGCATAAAATGTGTAAATTTTGTAAAACAATGCAAAAACCCATTTTATATGTGGGTAAAATATATAAAATATACATGTATAAATTCCATTCAGATTTAATTGATATTCTACTTTAACAAATATCTCTTCCTCCATTATTTCATTATGCAGTCTGTTGTTTTGCCTTCCATCAGGATGGCCATGGTTGTTCTTGTTCTTATTAGATTTTTAATCCCTCTTGTTTTGTATATAATTTAACATAGGAAACATACCTAATACTCCTTTCCTCTATTCTCCCAATAAACTTGCATGGTAGACTGGGTGAGAGTGACTGGCCTAAAGTCACTCAACTGTCTCTCATGTCTAAGGCAAGCCTAGAACTCACAGTCTTCTGGTTTCTAGCCTCTTAACCACTACACCAAACTACCTATATAGTTCGCAATCTTATTTATTTATTTATTTTGTCAGATTTTTATGCTGCCCTTCTCCCGTAGGACTTGGGGCGGCTCACAACAATAAAACAACTCGACAATAATTACAATTTAAATAATAATTAAAACCAATTTAAAATCCCCCAAAATTCCAGTTAAAATGTCCATAGCAGATCAGGGAAGTTGATGAAAGAGCCATATCTTTAGGTCGGTGCGGAAGGTGCGGAGGTCAAGGGCCGTCCGGAGTCCAGTGGGCAATCCATTCCAGAGGGTCAGCCACAGAGAACGCCCTCGTTTTATATATATATTACATCACTGCTATAATATATATCACCTAAATTCCATTTAATACTAGATAAGAATTGCAACCCCTAGTTGGTTGTTAAGATTAAAAAAAATAGCTATAACACATCAGTTAATCAAACTTGTTATTCATGCTTGAAAGATATTATAGGTAATTATTATTTACTGATCATTCATTCAGTGACTGTTCAAAGTTACGACAGCATTGAATATGGGAGACTTATAACCAGTCTACCAAATTGTGACTGTCCCCATTGTCCCCTCAGGCAGGTGATCAGGATTCCAGCACTTGACAACCTGCACATTTATGATGTTTGCATCATTCTGTGATTATGATCACTATTTACAATCTTCACAGCTGGCAAAATCAAAGCTGGTGGGATTTGCAAGTCCCAGTCACGTGGCATCATACTTAACAACCCATAGTGATTTGTTTAATGATTAAAGCTGGAACTGACAAACTGCCATTGTAATGATTTTTCATTTTATGAAAATATCATTTAGTGATGAAGTTGCCAGCCTTAATTATCATCAGTAAGTAAGGACCCCTTAGATCTTCTAAACTTTCTCCAGAATTCCTTTTTGGAATATCCTCTTGACACGAAGAGGACCTGACCTCTTATTGTACAGATAGACCTTGACTTATGTCTACAATTGGGCAGAAACATCTATCACTAAAATTCAGACTGTGACTGAATTTATGATCTATTTTGCCTCATTCATTAAATGAATAATGGTAGTTAAGCAATTCTGGCTTCCCCCATTGACTATGCTTGTCAGAAACCAGTTCTGAATTATGTGATTCAAGGACACTGGAATTGTCATAAATACATGCCAATTACCAAGCATGTGAATTTCCTTCCCAAGATCACAGAGATGATCACAGAGATGCAATAGACATACAGTAAGTAGGAGGATGAATTGTAAGTCATTTTTTAGTGCTGTTATAAACGGTTGCTACATCTTAAGTTAAGGAATACCTGTAAATGGTAGAAGTAGAATAGTTTAGCCCTTGATACATTTTTTATCTTATCATGTTCCAGAGAATCCCCAAAGCTAGTTTATCTATATTGCACTAACCAAATACAGTTGGTCAGTATAGCATCTCAGTTAAAAATCTGGTAAAAGATTCAAGGTCCCAGGCATAATTAGATAGTAGATCTATGTTAAAGAAATGGATGCAAACTTAATTTTGTTTCTTTTTATTTTATTTTAAAGGATCAGGAGCTTGAGGAATTGAAGAAACAAATAGAATCACTTAAAATTCAAAATGAACAGTTGCAGACAGCAGTTACGCAACAAGTTTCACAAATCCAGCAACACAAGGACCAATATAACCTCCTTAAAATACAGCTAGGTAGTAATGCTAATAGTTTTTTATGTAGTTTTTCCTGAGGAATAATTTGCAGGCCATGGTATTTAAATTGTGTTGTGTGGCATATATTTTCAACAGCTCAAGAATGTGGTGAATTGGCATTAATCCTTAACAGACAATGGGCTATTTAAATACCTGGAGTCAGTCTCAGAGTTTCATCAAGATTATCATCTATAAAGTGGGAATATGTTTTTCAAGAAACCCAAAAAAATGAAGGGAGGTATAGTGGTGGAAAGAAAAATTTAGACAGATAAATTAAACAGTTGCTTTAACTGACAGCACCAGTTTGGACTCACAATGCCATTCCTCCCACAAGAAATATAAACAAGAAATTTCTTGTTTATATTTCACTGTCAGCAGACAGTGATACTGTACTTAACATTGTTCAGTCTCAAAACTTTAGCAGGGTTGAGTTTAATTAATCCAAGGATGGGGAAACCACTTGACAATTCTCTGTAGGTTTCACAGGAAAATTTAAAAAACATTTTAACAAAAGACAGTAGCCATCTGATTTTTGTAATCCTGCCAAGAAAACTGCAGGAATATTATTACCCAATGATGAGCTTGAAAAGAAGATATCTTTTCCTTTAATTTTTTTTCTTTGTCTTTATCTTAGTTTCTACCAATCAGTTGATCAGGTAATAAATCTGATACATCAAAATATCTCTGTAATCTAATTCTTTTATTCATACTATATATAAATAATCTTAAGAATCTTCCATACACATCCATTTAAGCTCTTAGAGAAGTATAATAGAGAATCAGAATATTTCTCTTTCCCCCTCCCCCTTTAGTACATTTCTAAGCATTTCAGCAATTACCAGATACACCAGTAAAATAAATTACATAAAATACCAATATTTGAAAGTTTTGCCTCAAGGAAAGCTAGTTTTAAAAGTAAAATGTTTAAAACAATATTAAATATCATTTGTGATCTTGTTCAGGAGGGGGGAGCGGACCTGGCAGGGATTACGGAGACCTGGTTGGGCCAGGAGGGGGGTGTTCCCCTCGTGGATATGTGCCCACCAGGCTTCCGTGCATTCCATCAGCCAAGAGCCCAGGGCAGGGGCGGGGTGGGTGGGTGGCGGTTATCATAAAAAAAGGTCTTGAGCCGAGGGAGACCATTGTACCACAGGGGTGTGAGTCCCTCCTTGTGAAGTGGGTCTGCGGAGTTCAGATGGGCTTGTTGATCACGTACCTGGCTCCCTGCCACGTGGCAACAGCCCTGCCTGAGCTGCTCAATGTGATAGGCGGGGTGGCGGTTAATACCACCAGACTCTTGGTCTTGGGGGATTTCAATCTGCCATCCGTTGGTGAAACGTCTGAGGTGGCTCAGGAGTTCATGGCTTCCATGACAGCCATGGACCTGACTCAGTTAATTCACGGCCCCTCTCACACGGGCGGACACACCCTGGACTTAATTTTTGTCTCTGGTCAGTGGTCGAGTGGTCTTGATATAGGGGATATAGTTATTGAACCCTTGTCATGGTCAGACCACTCTCTTCTTCGACTGGACTTTATAACCGCTACACCCCGCCGTAGGGAGGCGGAGCCGACTAGGTGGTTCCGCCCCAGGCACCTGATGGAACCAGATAGGTTCCAGATGGAGCTTGGGCCATTTCCTGAGACTCTGGCTCATGACTCGGCTGAAGACTTGGTGATCGCCTGGGATAGTGCGGCTGCCGGGGCTTTGGACCACGTCGTGCCTTTGCAGCCTCTGACCCAGCACCGAACTCACCTGGCTCCTTGGTTTTCTGAGGAGCTGAGGGAGATAAAGCGCCAGAAAAGACACCTGGAGAGTGGTTGGAGGACCAGGCGTTCCGAATCTGACCGAACACTGGTGAGGTCTCATATTAAGACCTACCTAGTGGCGATAAAAGCAGCAAAGTCTAATTATTTTTCCGCTCTTATCGCGTCATCAGATAATCGCCCAGCCGCCCTGTTTAGGTTGACCCGCTCCCTTCTTCAATTGGGAGCGCGGGATGACCCCTTGCAGGGCCGAGCTGAGGACTTTGTGCAGTATCTGTATGACAAAATCGCTCAGATTCGGGAAGGTCTGGCCTCTGACTGGGTAAGTCCGGATGGGATGAGTGAGGCAGGTCCTGAGAGTGTGGTGTGGGAGGAGTTCGATCCTGTGGCTCCCGAGGACGTGGACAGGATTCTGGGGCGGCTGAATGCAACCACATGTTTATTGGACCCGTGTCCCTCCTGGTTGGTGCTGGCTTCCTGGGAGGTTACACAAGGTTGGCTCCAGAAGATTATTAACGCTTCTTTGAGCGAGGGTGTCCTGCCGACCACTTTGAAAGAAGCGGTTGTGAGACCCCTCCTCAAGAAGCCCTCTCTGGACCCGGCTGTTTTGGATAATTACCGTCCAGTCTCCAACCTTCGATTTCTTGCGAAGATTGTTGAGAGTGTGGTTACATGGCAGCTTCCCCAGTTCCTGGATGAAGCTGTCTATCTAGATCCGCTCCAGTCCGGTTTCCGGCCTGGGTACAGCACGGAGATGGCATTAGTCACGTTGGTGGATGATCTCTGGAGGGCATGGGATAGGGGCTGCTCCTCTATCCTGGTCCTATTATATCTCTCAGCTGCTTTTGATACCATTGACCATGGTATCATGTTGCGCCGGTTGGAGGGGTTAGGGGTGGAAGGCACAGTTTTATGGTGGTTCTCCTCCTATCTCTCTGACCGGTCACAGTCTGTGTTGGCAGAGGGCAGCGTCGACTCCGAGGCACCTTGTTTGTGGGGTGCCGCAAGGGTCGGTCCTCTTGCCCCTTCTGTTCAACATTTATGTAAAGCCGGGGTGAGATCATCCGTGGCTTTGGGGTGGAGTTCCACCAGTACACTGACGACACCCGGCTGTACATCTCCACCCCAGGCCTTCCCAACAATGCCCTTGAAGTGATATCCCGGTGCCTGGAAGCTGTGCGGGTCTGGATGGGGAGAAACAGACTCTGACTTAACCCCTCCAAGACCGAGTGGCTGTGGCTTCTGGTGTCCTGTCATAGTCAGGTGGTGCCATCGCTGACTATTGGGGGCGAGACGTTGGCCCCCACGGAAAGGACTCGCAACTTGGGCATCCTCCTGGATGCATGGCTGTCTTTAGAAGAGCATATGGCGGCCGTGGCCAGGGGAGCTTTTTATCAGGTTCGCCTGATATGCCAGTTGTGTCCCTTTCTGGACCGGGACTCCTTACGCACGGTCACTCACGCCCTCGTGACTTCCCACCTGGACTACTGTAATGCTCTCTACATGGGGCTCCCCTTGGGGTGCACCAGGAGGCTCCAGCTGGTCCAGAATGTGGCCGCGCAGGGGATTATGGGAGCGACGGGGCGCTCCCATGTGACACCTCTCCTGCACGAGCTGCACTGGCACATGGGGCGCTCCCATGTGACACCTCTCCTGCACAAGCTGCACTGGTCTTCCGGGTGCGCTTCAAGGTGTTGGTGACCACCTTTAAAGTGCTCCATGGCTTAGGGCCTGGATATTTGCGAGACCGCCTTCTGCCGCCAATAGCCTCCCACTGGCCAGTTCGCTCGCACAGAGAGGGCCTCCTCAGGGTGCCGTCGGCCAGACAATGTCGGCTGGCGACCCCCAGAGGGAGAGCCTTCTCTGTGGCGGCACCCGCCCTCTGGAATGACCTACCCCCGGAGATACGCAGGATATCAGACCTCCGGACTTTTCGTCGGGCCCTTAAAACCCACTTGTTTCATCTAGCCGGACTGACTTGATCCCATCCTCTGTTTTAAATTGGAACTGATTTTAAATTGGATTGTTTTAATTGTCGGCTGAAATTATTTAATATTTTTTAAAATTGTTTTAAATTTTATATATATCATGTTTGACTTTGGCTGTTCACTGCCCTGAGTCCGTGAGGAGAAGGGCGGTTTATAAATTGAAATAATAATAATAATAAAATATCATTCCTCATGATGTATTTATTTGTCCTGTTTTATTTACTATTTTATCCTAGAATTTCTGTTTCCATTACTCTGTCTGACAGTCAATAAGTAGTTCTCTGATACAGTTTTTTTAATTTTAGTTCTTCTGCATTAATTTCCTAGTGGAATTGTAATTTTGAAATTCATTGAAGTAAGAATGTTTTAATTTTCTATCTGAAATGGTAGAAGTTAATCGTTTTATAATCTGCTTAATAGGAAAAGACAATCAGCATCATAGTTCCCACAGTGATATGGCTCAGATGAATGGTGTTCAATCAGAAGAAATCAGCAAATTGCACATTGAAATGGAGGAATGGAAGCACAAACTGGAATTACTGCAAGAACAGCTAAGAGAAAAGGATTCTTTGATTGAAACCCTGGTGAGCAGTAAAGTTTCATTCTCAGTAATTGGCTTCTGATCTAGTCTGAAACCATCAGTTTTTCCTGATCAGATCTAAAATGGTGATTAAGAAATTGTTTCCTTTCTTACTCCCAAATCACAGCAGACCATAATTCCTTCAAATCAGGGGAAAGAAATATATCCAAGTAGTACATGTTTATTCTTTGTACTGGGGTTTAGGAGCACCTAAACCACAAGCCTAAATACATCTTAAGATGGCCGCCTTTCTGAAATCCTTCTTAATCTCAAAAAATGATTCCAAAGCACGGTTCATGAAATAGTTGTGCCATGTAATTGCGGATACATAATTTATTAAAAGTTGTCCTCTACATTAGTCAGTTTTTACAGATAACTTCCTTGTGACATTAATGATGTACTTAGGTTCTCAAGAGGTTGCCTTGATACCTTGATTGTTATCTCATCCAAGAAGTTTCTTCAGCTCTTTAGGACATACATGGCCTGGATGACTGAGAATCTCCATAGATGATCATTACGTACATTTTGCAGAGATTTCTATAAAACCTTCCCATTTTTTATTTTGATCACAGATGCATTTTTTTTAACATTTATCAAAACCAGGACAACAGTGCTGAAAAATTTGCATTGATATGGATTAGCTGTTATGGACATTCTTTAAGATGGAGACCTTTAGAATTTAAGTAATATGGTGATTCAGAGGCACTTGCTCTCTCCCACCATGGAATTGCCGCTTTACTAAGATCAGCAGTATAGACTATTAGAAGATTCCCCCACCCCGGGACACACATGGACACACCATAAAATAGCTTTAGCTGTCTATCACAGCTTCCCCTATAAGGCTTCAAGAATAGAATGCTTTTCCTAAGGGAATATTTGGTGCATATTGTCCTAATATTTAAGGAAAATGGCAAAAGAGCCATTTTCTTTTTTTGCCATACTTCCATCTAATTATTTTTATGGTATTTTAACTTTGAATCAGATTTAAAATCAGTTGATTTTTTTCATGTGTTATATTTTATATGCTGTTGCAGTTATTCTAAGTCAGGGGTATCAAACTCAAGGCCCAGGGCCCTGGAAACAGCAAATGACTGGCCCGCAGTGCTTCTGCCAGTGAAAATGGAGCTCAGGAGGGCCGCCCTCCTGAGCTCTGTTTTCACTGGCAGAGGGTTGCAGGAGGTTGTGGCAGCTGAAAATGGAGCTCAGGAGCTGTTTTCATTGTCAGAGAACTTGGGCCACCACAGGTGCCCTCAACATTGAGCTGGCCATGCCCACCCTGACCACACCCAGTTTGGTCCCCCCAAGATCAAAACACAACTCTGATGCAGCCCTCAATGAAATTGAGTTTGACACCCCTGTTCTAAATTATCTCAGTTTATGATTAGGTGGTATGCTGAATGAATGAATGAATGAATGAATGAATGAATGAATGAATGAAGTAACCTAAATAATGGGTTTGGATGATATGATGATAAAATATATTGATAAGTTCAATGGATTCTTATTGGTGTATAGAATGTGGTTTTGTATAGAATTTTTTTGTTTGTTTTAAATCATAATTTTATTAAAAACTTAACAGCTTACTGCCTTGGCAGTAGTTTAAATCCATAAAATTGAAACCTGTTTCTAGAAGTATTAGAAGATGCGAAATTACCCACTAATTTTATATGACTTTATTTTCATTTTATCAGGAAAAAATTGGAATTCTGGCAAATTAAGCTTTATTTTTTAAAAATTGAACCTGGGTTTATAAATGAAATATTATGGATTTACTGATTTCATAATTGTTTAGAAATTCATAGCATAAAAATGGAATATAATTTATTTTTTTGAAAAGCGTGACTATTTCAAATACATCTTGGTATTCCCAGCATGTTTGTTAGCATGGGATTTTTTTTAAAAAAAAATGAAAGATTTAATTAAGTTTGCATAATTTATTTTCTCTCCTGTATGCAGTATACCAAAATGCTAGTTTTCTAATTTCCAAGATGATACCAATCATTATTGTGTGATTGAAGCTATAATCCTGGTTGTCACTTTTTTAAAATATAAAACCAGAATAACAGTATAAAGTGCTTATGCTTTTTAAATAACTGGGTGTTTTTATATGTCTGATGTTTGTAGAAACGTTCAACAACAATGGAAGAACAATCATCACAAACTAATTTATCTACTGAAACTCAATTAAATAGTGAACTCTGTAAGGTAGGAAACTCCTATAGCCTATTTTAAAGTATTTGGTCATTGGGAGAAACCATGCATTGCTTGCTCTCAAAGTATGACTACGATTTGAATGAAAAGGGTGCCCTTGCCTTGATTTTGGAACTAGATCCTGCGGGCTTTTAGTTGTACAATTCAGTTTTCTCTTTTCCCTGTGTCAGATTATTAGGATGGGAAGACCAATGATTTTTATTATATGTTTCATACGAGGATCACTGCTGATCTCACAGGCAATCTTTTATTGTCTTTGGTTCCACATTCTTCATGAGCTAAAGTATCTTCAAAGGTAGCTCAGTGAGATACACATAGTAGAAATCCAGTTTGGATATATCTCTAGCATAAAGTACTATGCTGTATTTTCAGGTATAAAAATTACAAGTGGACCAATCTGAGGTGGGGAAAATATTTTATGCCCCAGCTGAGAACTAGGCATCAAAGTCAATCTAAAGAATCCTTAAGAGTCATCTTGATCCATTCTTATCCAAAACAACATTGATACTTTCTTTGAATAAGAATCTGGTCTGCATTCAGTTCAATTTATAAAATCAGCTTCTGTGATATTTGAGAGAAATAGACTGAAATCTGCATGTTATCCATACTTCAAATTTATTAATATTTTTACTATCATACTTACCATAATATGATTACTCTTGGACCTATAAATAAATATATCTTTAGCTGAATTTAATAGTTTTTTCTCTCACAGGAAATTGAAAACTTAAGGGCCCAAATAATCAAGCTTCAGGTTGAGAAGCAAGAACTTCAGAAAATGGTAAGGTTTTGCTTGCCTTTTTGTTTCTGATTTGTTTAGTTTTTGTGTGTGCATGTGTGTGTGAAATATAATAAATAGAAGTAATCCCTTAATCTCTTTGCCTTATTCAGCATCAGCCATCAATAATCATATTTGATTCTTGCCTATACTGTACCATATAAGACAATCACAATTATTATAGTTTCTGAAAACTATTATCTTTATAATTTTGTTCAGTGTTATTTGTTTTTCAGAACCTGACTTCAGTTCCTGCATCAGAAGACAGTAGTGCTGATATGATAGCAAAGACAACTGACTTGGAAAGACAACTTTCAGCGATCTTGCAGGAGAATAAAGAATTAAAGGTATTTAATTAATAAAACATACTAATAAAGCATATTGTATATTTCATTTTAGAGTTAACAGTCTGTAGTTTATAACTGCGGTTTTATTGGATTATTGGCACAGAATGCTTTTTACATTTTAAAAAAATGTCTGGATGTAATGATTGATGAATTAATTATAGATTATAATAGGTATTCCAGAGAAAAAATATTATTCTCATTGTTAATTATGAAGTGAATTACTTCTTGCTGATGTTCTCTTATGTTTAGGTATTGATATTAAAGTCTTTAAGCAGGCAAGACATGTGGGGTCTTATTGCCCATAAACTCGGTCAAAAAAGTACTTTTAAAGTATGTAGAGTCACAGTTCTTTATTGCTGGAATCTTAATTATGTGTCCTCATCCTAAAGCTGTTATACTGTAATATACAGTACATTGAGATATCAAAAGATGTTAGCCTGAGATAAGATCTAAGCAATGATCAATCAGTAATGCATGCTGAGATTTACTACACTTTTATTTTCTTCCATCTTCAAAGATCTGTTCTAAAATCATTTGTCAAGTTTCTAAAAATAGACAGAGCATTTGAGAAATAGATATTGAAAAGCTACTAAAGATTAACCATGTGAAGCATAAACTTCCAAAAAACAGATTTTAGATGAGGGTCAATAAAGCATTGTACATGAACATTTATACGGAACATTTAAATCACCTTAAAAGTTTTATGGTATATGAAGCATATTCTTTTTCCTTCCAGACACAACTTTTTAATTGATGGTAAAGTGTCTCTGAATGTAATATTTTTTTTTCTTTTCTATGCCAGAATGAAATTGCAAGACTCAGTGAAGAGACAACTTCATTTAAACAGCAGTTGGAATCATCCAATAGTACTGTGGCAATTTTGAAAAATGAAAAAAGTAAACTGCAGCAGGAAATTGCAGAATCTAAAAAAGAACAAGATGATTTTCTGGTTCTTCTGGCTGATCAGGATCAGAAAATAATTGGATTAAAGAATAAACTCAAAGAACTTGGAGAACCGGTAAGATACAAAGTTTGCAAAAGCACGTGTGAGACTTGAAGTTTCTGGAACAATTTAAGGCTAAATTTATCATCTTTTGTTGTATGACTGTAGATGTATGACAAAGCTATATTTTTGTGTTTCTGCCCCTAAATTCCTTCAGCCCTTTAGAACTATGGCATTCAGACTGTGTCTCCTGGAACATTAGAATTCCATGACTATCACCCACAGTCTCAGCATTCAGAATCTCGGTTTACCTTGCATGAAATGTATTACTGCAATACTAATTTTAACATTTTGTTAAAATAAAATATATTGCATGAAATATGTTAATTAATGAGTTACAGATTGAGATAGGTTGTTTGGATATATTAGTTTTGAAGACAACTGCTCTAAAAGAATGTGGTTTAACTGCCACATTGGTAATTTTGATTTCCTCTGGGCAAACCCCGCATGCTTTGGAAGTTGGAGAGGGAGAATGGCAACCAAAGAGAAGTTAGAAAGAGAAAAAGTCTCTGCACCATTATCAGCAAAATGTAAAAAATGTTAACTGGAGGCACTGCTCTCCTCTACTTTTATCCTCTACAGAAGGGATGTCAAACTCAATTTCATTGACAGCCATGTTAGAGTTGTGTTTGACCTCAGGGGCCAAGGGGGCCATGGCCAGGGGGGCATGGCTAGTTCAACATCACTCATGTCGGGGGCACCTGAGTGCTCTTCCAGCAAAAAAGGACTCCCGAGCTCTATTTCGGCTGCAATGGCCTCCCTACAACACTCTGCCAGAAAAAACAGAGCTCGCAGGGGCTACACACAGCCTTCCCATGCTTTGTTTTTGCTGGCAGAGGCACTGTGGAGAAAGTGCTACCAGGTAGAGAAAGTGCTTTCTCTACCTGGTAGAGAAAGCTTCTAAAAGGGAATAGTAAAGAATCCAGTACCATGTTCTGACAGCTACCGGTACTCTCAGTGATGTGTGGCTTTTGGCAACTAATTTTACAACTAGAGATACTATATTATACATCTGCATAACTGTATAAACATAAATTAAAATTTACTATGCAGTTTTATTTATATTTTATTAAATAATTTATTTACAAAATTAAATCAGTACAAAAGAAAAAAGATAAAAAAGAAAGTGTTGAAAACAATAGAAGAAAAAGAAAATACTTAAAAGAAACAAATGATCTTCTTTGCAGAAGTTATAGACACTTATACCTTTCTCCCCTTTAAAATTATATGGCATAAGCTCTGTTCTCCTCATGAGCTTTTTAAAAAAATGGATAAACCCAGAAATCAGATCCTTTTTATCTGTTTTAAGCAAAAAGTTCATAAAGTGTTTCCAGTCTTTTATAAAAAATACTTGTCTTTTCCTTTCTGATCAAACAAGTCAATTTCACCATTCATATAGTTGCATCTTGACCAACTTTTTCTTTTGATGTTATTTAATCTTAATATGGTATTCAAAGGCAAATGTGGACCTTGGCTTGGTGAATGTAATGTTCTCTTGTCATAAATAAAATAAATACATTTCTATATTATAGATTCTACAATAAAACAAAAGGATTATGGCCTCAGATGATGGAAAAATGCTCTCTTTGAACTTAAGGAGATAGATTTAAGTTTTAATTATTTGCTTGAACATATTAAAATAATTAGCAAGTTTAAAAATAAGCTGTCCATTTAACATAATACACTAAATAGCAGTTTTATTTCTGTTTTCCCCCTAAAGATTGAAGATGAAGATGATGTGGATTTAGGTGATCATGGTGAGGATGAAGAGGACGAGGAGGATGCAGAAGGAGAAGAAGAAAATTAATAGTACTTTATTGGGTTAAACATGGAATTTAGGAATGCTTTGAAATTTAGGAATGTATGAATCAATCTGGATGGCTTTGTGATGCAAAACACCTTGATAAAAGAAAAGATCATTAGAAAGTATCCTCAGTTTCTTAAATGTCAATAATATATTGTAGCTAAACAGATGCCTAGTATGTTAAATTTCACATTCAGATCAAACTGAATTATTAACAAATTAGAAACCATTTTAGAAGCTGTAAGAAGGTAACAATGTTGGATTAAAATGTGTTGCCTTTTGCATATTTTCAGAGTGTTTGTCATTACTTAATTTTCTTATTTTGGATTATATTGTGATTAAATATGGTATGCATATGGCTTAAATCTCTTGGATGAAATTGTCTCCTGTATTCAGCTTGGAGAGTCTTACATATTTTTTTCTTAATACCTTTTGCAAAAGATTGAAAGTGATGGTTTGGTTTGGTTTGGTGTGCTCAAGTTAAGTGGGTCATAGTTTCCTTGCTTTCTTCTCAGTGGATTTTGGCTTGAAATGAGCTGTTCAGCATTGAGTGCCTTGCATTTGAAATGGCTCCATTCTGTACCTTGGAAGTAAAAGGAGCTGCAACAGTACAGAGGGATTTTCAAAGATGAAGAGCACTATTTAATAGTATATTAAAGAAACATTTTTAGCAAAATTCCCATATAAAAGTTTAAAGGATATCAGATTATTATTTTGAAAACATATTTGTTTTATTAAAAAAATCACATTGTGATTGATGATAATTTATTGAGGTTTTTTTTGCCCAGTAGATTTTAAAAAGTAAAGAAATTAATACAGTTGCTATATCAACTTACTTTTTCAATAATGAAAATAAATATATACCTATTTAGTATCATTTATTTGACTGAGTTGTGATTGCTTTTTATTACGTTTTAATGCTGTTTATTTTACATAGGCCTAATAAGTTCAGATTCAATTTTTAAAAGTACTACTGAAATACTGGGGTCTTCATGTTTCATCAGGGAAAGTGCACAATTGGAAAAATTGGTTGCAAAATATGCTTACTCAGACCCTGGAATGATTTGGCAAAAATATCTAGCTAGATGGGGTGAGTGGGTGAAGAGGCTGATCTTAAAAGTGCACAGCAGAAAATGGCAAAAATCTGACTTTTCCAGAATCCCCAAAGCCTTATCTGACAGTTCCCAACAGAATGCAGTCAGTCTAATGAAGAGTCCTGTAAATAGGCATTGTAACAGTAAAGAAGTAACTTTGATCAACTTGGTATGGCCTGCTTCTGCTCATAACTGACAAAATAAGTTTTACACCTTGGGCTTTTATTTGCCTCCTAATCACTCTTCTGCCTTTTGACTGTTCATTCTGGTGCCGGGATTATTAGCAAGAAGCAAATAAATGTCTGTATCTACATTCACTGGAGAGGAAGGGACTGCAAGAAAGTAGACAGGCACACAATAATGAATACATATTGCAGAGAATGTTTTGGCGCTGCCAAGCACAAGCCCGCTACACAAACAGCTGGCCGCACTTCTGTTTGTGTGCCTGCTTTCGCTTTGTAATTCCTTCCTAGCCAATCTTTTTGCTTTGTAGAGGCAGATGGGGTGATAGATCACATACAATAGAAAGAGAGGGAGGGAGGGAGGGAGAAAAAAAACCCCAAGCAATCTCTAGACAATCTTTCCAATATCTCTACTCTGCAAAAGTAGAAATAAAGAAAAACGAGGTGAAGCACAGGACAATATGTATTGACTGTACAGGTAGTCCTCATCTTACAACAGTTTATTTAGTGACCATTTGAAGTTACAATGGCACTGAAAAAAAGTGACTTATGACTGTTTTTCACGCTTAAGACTGGTGGCATTCACTGGCCATGTGATCAAAATTCAGATGCTTGGCAACTAGTTCATATGTATGACAGTTGTAGTGTCCTGGGGTCATGTGATCACCTTTTGTGACCTTATGACAAGCAAAGTCAATGCGGAAGCCAGATTCACTTAACTGTGTTATTAACAACTGCAGTGATTCACTTAACAGCTATAGCTAGGAAAGTCATAAAATGGGGCAAAATTCACCTAACAAATGTCTTGCTCAGCAACATAAATTTTGGGACCAATTGAGGGTGTAAACTGAGGGCTACCTATAGTGGCAATCATATGATTAAGGGACACTGCAAAGCTTGTAAATGTAGGCATTGGCCATAAAATTATTTTTTCTGTACTGGTAATCTTTTAATAGGGTTTTTTAGAAAATAAGTAGAAATTAAGTTGGTACTGTATAAAGGACGAATTTAAGGTTCTCCCTTTTTGTACTTACTTTATTAAAATACAAGTAATCTATGCTGACCTGCAGCAAAATAAATTGCAATGCTACCTCAGTTTTGTATTATTTCTGTTTGGAAATAAAAGTGTTCCCTACGCTTTCTTAATCTAATCTGGGATCAATTTTAATTTGTTGCCAAAGGTAGCTAAATCCCAGGAGGCAAAAAAATGCACTCTGAGTATTAAATCTTGTCCCTAGTACTATGTAGAGTGAAAACACTGCTTTTGACATTTATCATGCTGGTTTATATAAAGTCAAATCCATCTAATTTAGTTGGTTCTTCTGACTCACAACAACTTTGGATTCTCTAAAGCTCTAAAGTTGAATTTCCTTTTTTATTTACTCTGCAATCCTCTAATTGGAGATGACAGAGATTGGCCCTAGAAAATTATTTATCTTATTGTCTGGTTAATAGCAATGCTCCAGAATCTTGAGCAAGCAAAATATGCAATCTTGTTTTCTGTAATTCCACAGGAACTCTCAAGGGCTAAACAAATTTGTAATTCTTTTCCAGCTAATAGTTCATATTGTTGTGTAATCAAATATGCAACTTATTGTCTTACAGTTGTATCCATGCTGTATGTAAATTATTGTTCACTGAGATTTTAGTTTGCTTCATCAAAATTTTCTTCATTTATTTATGCATCCTTTTTTTATAAGAGGTATTGCTAAAAATATTAATTAGCCATGGTCATTGGTTATTTGGTTTTAGCTATTCCTACAGTAATAATGGCAACATATATTTCAAGGCATCTAGTTCATATGTATTTTTAGGAGATAATTTTTGCAGGATAAATATAAAAACGATAAATCAGAATGGTCATATATTATCTTCCATATAGCTGTCTACATTTGAATTTTAATGTAACACAAGTGGACTGAGAAGTGATAAATGAAAATAACAGGAGGGAGGCCTTCAAAAGAGGAGATATTATACTCCTAGAATTTTGATGTTTCTCACTTTGATGCACAATACTTTAACCCTCTCTCACTATTATTTTTATTTACTAAAATATAGTTTCTTCAATTAATGAATCTTAAGATAGGGTTCAATACAGAACAAAATAGCTTTGATAACACTTAAAGGAAAATGTAGTCAAGAAACAGACTTAGCAAGTTTCCAGCAATGCTCTTTATTTATGTAGGTTAAGTAACAAAATATTGAAAGCTTCTGTGCCTCATCTTACACCAAACAAAAATAAAGACAAATTATTTTGAATTTCTCAGGCTTTCCTAATTTTCAAGAATGAATATTCATTTCTGAATCTTTTAGCAGTTCATTTATTGTGGAGTCCTTAGTGTTTTCTGAGCTTGACTGCTTGCAAACCTTTCATTACCCAATTAGGTAACATCTTCAGTGCCAGTAAGTATATGATTTGCACCTTATTCATATTCAGTGCTTTGCTCTGCCAGTGTGGGTGGGGTATATTTTTTTCTGCTTTGCAGATAAGTGTTAATCCTTGCTTATCTGGGTGATTGCTATTAGAGATGCCTTCTGATCTTAGTATTGTTATTGTTTCTTAAATGGCGTATAAAAGTGGTTATCTCAATGTGTCTATTGATGGCTGAATTGTCTTAGTGCCAAGCTTCCAGGAATACCCTAGTGGTTTTGGATTTTGCTTGGAATCCACAGTTCAGCTCTGAGCTACATATATTCTCTTGTATTATTTCATTCATTCATCCCTTCCCCGTTCCTCAAATGAGAATTACATTCCTTCACTCAATTGCATCACTAGTGATTCATCAACATTACATGATTTTATAGGAAATCACAGAGAACAAAAATAATTTCATATTGTGAGAGAATCAATCATAAGAAGTACTGACATAATTCCCAAAATTTAAATATGTTGTCCACATTTTTCCTTTCACATTTAATTGGATTCAACAGATCAGTTTGGAAGTGCTGTGCCTAGGTATCATTTCATTAAAGACCAAATGAATTAAAGAATAAGCCTGAAGTTTAATACTTAGAATTTAAGAGATATTAAGCATCACCTCTGGGCATTTTAGTGGTATAAAAAGTGGCATGCTTTGTTGTATCAACAGAAAATCCTTGGGTAACTGTAGGAAACTTGTTTCCTGGAGGGTGAGAAACTGATCCTAATTCCTTGCCATTTCTGAATGTAGTGGAAGTAGTTCTGAGTCTGGGACAATAATGAGGAGAGGGGATCTTCAGAAAAGAACGTGCTGCAGCTCCAACAAAATGTATCCTTACTCCTGGTTTTAGAGTCATAAAAGATGGAACCCTTGGAGTTTTCATTGCCAATATGTTGGTTCGTTGTCTGAGAGCTTGAGGCATTGGAGTAAGCCGTTTGGATGGCTGTGAAGAAATTTGCAGAAATTTTACATCTATGAAATGCTGGACTTCATTTCTATCACTACAATTGTCAACTAATTACATGGTAACCACTCTTATTCATCTAATATTGATCATAATGGCAATGCAGGTACATTTTTTTGAATTCTAGAATAAAAGAGACAAATAAGGAAATTAGACTGTGAACACTCAAATCACAGATATGTTCTATTAATAAGAGTGGGCCCTCTTCCTGATCACTGATGTTTTGGTTGGGCTTTTGGAAGCTATATGTTCTCATCTGCATGAGGTAGACTGGGGCTAGAACAGTATTAGCTTATTTTAATTATTTCAAGATGGCAAATACATGTCTATAACATCTCCCATCACTCTGCAACCTTCCTATATGTCTTGTTTGGGCATTTTTGTTCTTGTTTAAAGTAAACAAAAACTCTACCAGTTCTAGCCATTGATATCTTCTGCTAAGCTACAACTAGGCATTAGAAGCCAGAGAGGCTGATAGATCTCCGAAGTGGTGATTATCAATGAAAGTCACATTCAATTAAGAAAAGTACAGGACAAACCTACATCCCATTTTTGAGAATTCCACTGAACTTTTCTTCCATTTAGGAAAGAAATATGAAACCAATGTCCTTTCTATCAAATTTAAAGAGAATTCCCTGAAAACAGAAGACATTTTCAATATGATGTTATCCAATATTAATTATTAGGATATATATAAGGATAGTCCACTGAAGACATCTAGATACAATTCAGGTTCAAAGCAAAATAGGAGGACCTGTTTCATTATTTAATGTAGTTTGAATATCAAGTTGTTAAACTGGATGGCTGTAAGTCATTTCTAATTTGTCAGACTAAGTGTGCTGGTAGTGTTCCAATGTAGTATACAATTTGTATACTTTTCCACTAGATGACAGTATTTCCCATGCAAAGTTGCAAACACTATTATTTGTACATGTATTGCAATTATTTGGCCATGGAAAAATATAGCAACTTAGTTTGTATTGTTGAAATTGCACTATTGAACCTGTTTGCAGAACAATCTTGAATAAAATTGAGGCCGTTTTAGGGGCACTTGCTATCGCTGTACTTTTCTGCCATATCTAAAAAGGCATTTTTTAAAGGGCCGAATGTTCTCTATTGGGGAAAAAAAGTTGAAGTCCTCATTACAAGGGCTTCTATTAAATAGGCTCTTCCATTGGAAGGTCTCAACAGCTTCCCCATAAAAGTAGTTTATGGCATAGCACCATTATGTCCTCCCCAACCAGAGCTGTACCTTTCTCCCCACCGGGAGAGGCATAATGCACTGGAAGGATCATACTATGTTTGTCAGGGAAATGTTCAAACATGAGATAACTTTTTTCATCTCCTACCATTCTTGCATTCCAACTATCTCCTTCATCATGACTACAGAATAGGAATCCATGAAAGGGCTGTCACTAGTAACATGAAGATCAGGTTTTGGCATAACAGTTGGTACCCTCCTGCCCCACCCGCAACAAATTATGTATGTTTATTGTCTAATGGTAGAAGAATGGAACATGTATTGTAATGTTACAGATTAAATATTTGTATTCTGTCTCACATGTAACCTTCACCTGCGTAATCAACCCGCCTCATTCCGATTTAAATCCTATGTAGGTCTAGCCATTATGCATCTGATAACAAGCATCTTCTTAGAGAAACCTATGCCCTTAAGAAAATGTGTTAGTCAAAAAGGATGCTACTAGATTCCTCCTGATTTTTTGCTACCATAGACTAACACAGCTCTCCTATAATGTCTACAGAAACCATGGCTGGGAAGTACAAGATTTAGAATTTCTGACAAGTGTCACCCATGAGAATTAGTGAGAAATGGAATTCCTGCCCATTTGGTAAAGCAGTAGGGAGGAAAAGCTGGTATAGGCAAAAACAATAAATTACCTGCATCTGGAATATACATTTTCTGTACCCACTACTGCTATCCCTGCTATCTGCAAATAACAAGTGACCTCCAATCTGTAGGTAGGAAAAAAAGTCAGGAGAATGAATTTCCTCTGAATTTCTGAAAGCAAAGTGGTACTGTGATCATCCTGCATTGCTTGTCTTATTTTCCTCTGACTTTGGGAAGAAATGCCATTGCTATGAGAAAGTTTTAGGTGGATCTGTCTCTTTCTCTCATATATCTTCATTAGCTGGTCACCTGTGCTTCGCTATGAAACTATGTGCTTGGGTTTGATAAATTGACACTTGCAACCTGAAACTTAATGTACAATGTGTAACTCCGTAGCATCAGAGTGTTAATATAATGCAACTGGCAGTTGAAACAGAGGGGGACAGGGAATAGAATGTCCCAGCTAGCAGCATCCATTGGTATTCATCTGGCTAGCATCCTGTCAGTGTGTGAGAGAGTTGAGGGGTGTTTGGAAACTCGAACAATATTTGCTGTGTAATCAAGAAGGAAACGGGAAGGAGGCTGGGCATGGATTACCTCAACTGTTCTGTAGTAAAGCTGCTTGCTGCTGTGAAAGTAAAACTGAAAGTGAAATTCCTCTGCTTGTGTTTTGCATTTGGAACAGATTTCTTTTCAGGTGGGGAGGGGGAATAGAACTCCATAGCATCAGAACCTATTAATCATAATATAGGAAATACTAATGGTCTGATCCTTTCTTAGTGAGCACCTAGAAGCCAAAAGGAACATATGTGACAAATTTCAAGTTTGTAGGCTTTACGGTTCTGGAGATTTCGTAATTAATGTGTGAGTGGTTTTCACTTTTATATACAGTATATAGTTCTATCATTTAGATCCATCCATCCATCCATCCATCCATCCATCCATCCATCCATCCATCCATCCATCCATCTATCTATCTATCTATCTATCTATCTATCTATCTAAATTTTAGAAATTCACTATTATAATAGAAACCATTTAAAAAATAAACCATGGTAGCAATTACACAATCAAATCAGCCATTTGATCAGCTCTATCTCAATTCATGGTCCCCAGGCCTTGTGACGAAATCACATTTTTAGGACTTATCAGAAAAGTAAAAGGATGGAGGCCAACTCTACATTGGGAGGAAATTGGGAAATGGAAGAAGAAGCCAACACCAAGAAGGCCATTTTGATAATCCCAAAATACTCATCTTTAATTGATGGAATGTGAAACATGCCTTCCTATCCTGGTGGGCTAGGCTAATTTAATAAGCGAGAGAAGGCCCTAAGAGATATTGGGTTTTAAAGGTGATAACCAGCAACTTGAATTGGACCGACAAGTAGATTAACAAGTGCACCTCCTGCAGAAGAGGTGAGAAATGTACAAATCTAAGCTTGCACAAAACTTCAGATTGCTGCATTCTGAACTAACTGAAGCTTCTGAATACTCTTCAAGGGCAGCCCTATGTAGAGAATATTGTAATAATCCAGACAGGAGGTGATTAGGGTATAGGTGACTATAAGAAAGTCACATTGGCCCAGGAATGGACATAGCTGGTACATAACACTAAGATGTGCAAAGGCCCTCCTCACCATGACTGCCACTTGCTCCCTGAACAGGAGTTGTGAGTTCAGGAGAACCACCAGATTTGGATCTGTCTCGGGCAGTGCAACCCCATGTATGACAAAAGATGGTAATTATCCAAGAGTCAAAAAACCCTAGATCAGAGCCATTCTGTCTTACCAGACTTCAATTTTAGCTTTTTGCTCCCCATCCAGATTGGATGCTGAGAGAGGGCAGTCACAGCTTCTCACCATATACCAGCTATATGAGAACTATCTTTGTGCCATCAATGGGCCACCCGAGAACCATACATTTCAGTGATGACAGATACGAATATATAATTTAACATAAGAAAACTGTTTTCCACAAATGTTAAGATAAAAGATTACTTACACAAAGTCGATGTGATGGGAAGATCTGCAAGAAAGGAATGGAACAAATATTAATGCTAGCCTGTTTCCATTCTGACTTATACAGATCCTACACATAGACTTCTGGGAACTTACAAAATATCTGTACACCTTTACTTCCTTTAGCTTCATGAAATGATTTTTCAGGGCAGGCACAATATCCTCCCATCTGCATTACTATATGGTAAGTGTGCCAAATTCCTCTATCTCAGCATGCTGGCTGAGAAATTCTGGATGTTGAAGCCCACCCATCTCAAACATGCTGAGATTCATAAACATTGTTCTAAAGGACCATAGCCTCCTCCCCCCAGATAATTCTAATTTAAAGACTGGTCACTTAATGACCATTCAAAGTTACAACAGACTCCAAAAAAGTTAGTCATGACCAGTGGTGGGTTGCTCCCGGTTCACACCGATTCACAAAAACCAGTAGTAAAAAATTTTAATAGTTCGGAGAACTGGTGACAATGGGAAGGGGTATAATATAGAATAAAAGGGAAAAATTGAATTTGATTAAGATTAGAGATGAGGATGAAGGGTAATATTGGTTTTTTTAAAAAATAGATAAGGAATAAATATGGCAAAAAGGACATATAGAAATTGTAAATTTAATTGAAATGACTAAACACTGTTTAAATTTGTGAACCGGCCAAATACTCTGTTCAAAGAAAATACATTGTATGTTTGTATGTGTGTTTCTAATCATTGTTATTTATTCATACAGTATTTGTGCTCTTTTATTCTTTAAAGTTTAACAATTCATTCTTTATCTTAATATCTTTATATTTGTTTGGGGTTGGCTTTCTTCCCTTTCATCTTTTTTATTGTACAGCAATCTTTCTCCTCAAACCTACCACCTCTCTCTTTTCTTTCCTTCTTACTTTCTCCCCCCCCACTCTTCTTCTCCTTCCTACTTCCTCTTCCTTTCTCCTTCTCCTCCTCTCTTCCTCCCTCTCTTACCCTCACTTTTAGTCTAACTTCCCTTCCCTTCCTTCATCCCTCTCTATTGCTATATCCTTTTATACCTATGGACTACTCAGAGGGCTGAAAAAGTTATTTTTGACAGGTCCTCGCACTTTTGACCAGTCCTCAAACTTACAACTCTCCTCACATTTCACATTTTTTGCCCTATCTTATCACCATGGTGAAGAGAAGCAGTTGTGAAATGAGTGATATGGTTGTTAAGAATGCTGCATGGGCATAAATGTGAGGATGGTCATAAGTGTGAGGACCAGTCAAAAGTGCGAGGACCTGTCAGAAATGACTTTTTTCAGCCCTCTGAGTAGTCCCTATACACATAGCCATGGCCACTCAGTCACATGACCTCCAAGCCACGCCCACAAAATAAGCCACGCCCACAGAACCAGTAGTAAAAAAAATTAGAACCCACCCCTGGTCATGACCCATCCTTGACATTACAACAGCTACACAGACTCCCACAGTCATGTGATTGCATTTTAGGCAGTAGGCAACAGGTTTGCATTTATATCGGTTGCAGCATCCTGTCATGATGTGACCGTGATTTGTCACTTTTTGCCAATTCCTGATATTTTTTGCCAGTTTTAGACAAAAATGCCCATTCTTGAGATTGGATTCACTTAATCGCCACAAGATTTACTTAATAGCCACATGATTTTTTTTAATGACCATGGTACTAGCTTTATGATCATGATTAAAAATGATGGTAAAATTAAGTCAGGTGACTGGCTTAATGGCTGCAAAGATTGATGATCAAAACTCCACACAAATGTGGTTCTTGTGAGGACTTCCTATATTAAGTGTACCTTGGAGTACTGAGTTTTTTATACCTTTTACTTTCAGTCTCAAATTTTGAAACCATTACAGCCAGATTTATTGTCACAGCAGTTAAAATGAAGGAGCAATTAACATAAGACATAGCCTATCAATTTTTTCGTTTTCTTTTAACTGTTTGATTTCTCTGAAATTTGTTTAAATTTAAAGAGCCTTAGCGGAATTTACATTGCTCTGATTTCCAGCAAGAACACCATAAGTAGTATTTAAGTAGATATAATATCTTCATTTTTGTGGTTAATCAAATCTCTATGAAAATTTTGCCTTGGAATCTGTCAGATTGGCTTGCAGGCCAGTAGCAGTACCAACTTTATTTTTTATTAAACCTTCCAGGTGGCATTAACTCCTTTCCACAATAAATGCCTCTCCAGAAGAGCATTCAGGCTGGGAATTCTGGAGCTGGTGCCACACATCTGGAATGTGCCAGAGTAACACATCCTATTCTACCTTTCCCCTCCATCACTCCGATACCTATAGTGTGATATCTCATCTCTTTAGATTATAGAGGTGGCCAGAAAGAGACCTCCATATAAACAGTGTAACATGGTTCAAATAGCAAGGATAAAATATCTATGACTTAATTCAACAGAATAATGTAATGGGTTGAGTAAAAGCTGAGTGTTGTTACAATTTCCTACATGTTAAGCAACTGAGTTTTATCTTTCTAGGAATTGCATTTAAAGGAATTTATTCTGCAACATTACCAAAATTAAATGGCATTAATGCTTTAATACAGTAACTGTTATTGATGAATAACTTCTTGTGCTTACCAACTGTGCATACTGAGCTCCGTACTTTGACACAGGATAGGCAATTGTAATCTGTTCAAGATATATTAAGAAAATATGTGGTTATTGCATGATTTAATACTTAAAAGGGAGGGCACACCACTGCTATATGTATCTGATAGAAATGTACACTATATTTAGGCTGATTCAGGTAGATTCATCAGCTATCTAACTGAAACAGTATTATTCCAAAGCAGTCCAGTTCAGACCAGAAGGTCTCAAAAGTTGATCACTGAATTCAAAAGTCGTTTTTCCTCTCAAGAAAACCCCAGAAAATGGAGGAGGAGGAAAAAATCTGGACTGAGAGTACAGGCAGTCCTTCATTTACAAGCATTTATTTAATGAGCATTCAAAGTTGCAACAGCACTGAAAGAAGTGACTTATGACCGGTCCCTCCATTTAATGACCATTGCAGCATCCCCACAGTCATGTGACTGAAATTTAGGTAGTTGCCAACTAGCATGTTTTTATGACAATTGCAAAATCCTAGGGTCATGTGATCACCATTTGAGACCTTCTCAGCTGGCTTCCAACAACCAAAGTTAATAGCAATAGCACTTCGACTTCTATACCGCTTCGCAGTGCTTTATAGCCCTCTCTAAGCGGTTTTACAGGGTCAGCATATTGCCCTCAACAATCTGGGTCCTCATTTTACCCACTTCAGATGGATGGAAGGCTGAATCAACCTTGAGCCTAGTGAGATTTGAACTGCCAAATTGCAGGCAACCAGCAGTCATGTAGGAAACTGGATTCGCTTAATGACAACATGATTCACTTAGCAACTGCAGTTGCTAGCTTTACAATTGTGGCAAAAAAGGTGGTAAAATCACATGCGACACACTTAACTGCATGGCTTAGCAATCAGTGGTGGGTTTCACTTACCTTTGCTACCGGTTCGCTCACGCACGCACGCTCACTTTGCTCATGCGTGTGCCACTTCTGCACATGCACAGATGTTTCTGCTCATGCACAGAATGTATTTCATGACGTCCAGGCAGGTGGGCAGAACCTCCCACCACCGTTGCTACCGGTTCACCTGAACCGAGGCAAATCAGTAGCAACCCACCACTGTTAGCAACAGAAATTCTAGTGGTTGTAAGTTGAAGACTACCTGTATAACATTAGATCTTGTTTCAAAAAAGTTAAGTACTGCTGCTTTATGTTACCTATCTAACCTCTGCCCTACTGCACTTTTTAGGACTTGGATGCCAGCTGAACATAATACAACAGTCATTATCTATAGCGCTAATTTGAAATTTTCTTCTTTATTGTTTAGGAACATATCTATAATGGATGCTAGTTTAATATAAACGACTAAAATATCTATGGAAGAAGAAAATGTGGTGCCCTTTTGTCTTCTTAGTTATGATTTTCACTAACTAGTGTGCTTTTTATTCATAACACAACCTCAGCTGCAGAAGGTCAAGTGAAGTGGAAAGGCTACTTCTACGCGAAACATAGTCATGATTACTCTGCTTAGAGGAGTAAATTTTTCCTTCAGATTTCTTACAATTTTGCTAATAAAAGTGCCTTCATTTAAAAGACAGATTTGTGGTGTGCAGAGTTTGGAATGTGTAAATTGGTACTCAAATTTGGTACTCTTTAATTCTCCATAAAAGATGATTGATTCTACTCATTGCATTCAGATGAAAAAAAAAAGTCTGTTCACTGTCAGTCAGCCAAAAACATTATTTAGTGGCATTAACCAAATCGGCCGCTCTGGCCATGTTTCAAAAATATGTATTTCTCAAGAAGCTTCTTATTACTTCAAGGTCTGACTAAGTCAAGTCAACATGTTTTCCTTCACCATTAAGGCATTTAAACCAGACATCTTTAGTACTCCAAATACAAGGAATCTTCTTTCTTGATGATTTGCGTTGCCAAGACCTTCCCTTTAGCTCAGTCCCAGCCAACCTTCTCTGAAATAGGGTAGCTTTCATGCTGCCTGCAGCTGTCCCTTGGTTTATCTTATGAATGACTGTAAATCAGGATTCTGACATTGTGAGTTGTGACATTTGGGGGGCGGGAGGAAGTTGAGGTTTAAACCAAACATGAAAGGAGTTGGTTGAAATATTTTTAGGCGATCTGACAGGGCTCCAACTATGCTTTATCCTCTGATGGGGGGAAAAATTGTATAAAAAATGCTCTGTTTCCAGGAAGAAAAAGAACCAGGATGAAAATTCATTGTTCAGGACAGGGGGCCTATCTTATGAAAGAGACCTCAATGCAGGCTTTCCCTAGGAGGAGCTGCAATAGGCAGGTTGTTCCTGCTGAGTGAGAGCATTGTAACTAGGGAGGCAGAAGGAAAGAACTGCAGCGACTCTGGCTGGAGTTTCTGCCAAAATCACTGAAGGACACAGTGGGGGATTCTGGCTTTTTTTCCCCATTTTTTGCTTCCAGCAGTAAAAAGCTTGGAAATGGGACAACAGTTAGCATGCATTAATATGTCTTCCTTGGAAACTGATCTTCCTTCAGAAGAACAGCCTATATCCTTCCAATTATGCTATGCACCCAAACCTGGTGTGCATAATCCTGTCTATGGCTGCTTTAGTTTCAGTGTTACAGTATCTGGAGCGGCCGATTATACACTGACACTGATTCCTGGCTGTACATTACAAATCACCACCAAAACTGTTTTCCTTTTGAAATACTGAAACTCTGGAAAACTTGTAATTAGGGATTTTTCCTATTAGCAAGTCTTGTGTAAATCTGGCTCTTGGTTCCTGATCAAATGAAAAATTCTGGCAATTGAGATCACACATTTTAAAGTTGCCAAAGTTGAGAAACACTGCACTAGAATATCCTGGTGAGATACTTTAATTTCACAGAATTATTAAGCCTTTGGAAGTTTGCTCTTCCTTCTCTCCTCACTCAGCTTCTGGGGGGAAATTAAAAGGTGGGTAGGTGATAGGAGAGTGACTGAATATTGGCTTTTGTTCTGAAGACCAAATGTAGATTTGGCTTATGATTTTCTCGGCATTTTGAGACAAACAGAAGCCAAGAGTTACTTGGGAGAACTGGGAGTCACACTAATGGAGGCATGGATATGCTGACTGTGTAAGAGAACAAACTGCTTATACTTTGCTATGGGACTGGCATTAAAAATCCAGGCTCCAGACTCCAAAATCCTCAGGAAATAAAAGTAGTTTTGTGCTGCATTCAGAACGAAATGAAAGGGCCTTCAGGGCTCGTCAGAAGGCACGGAAGTCAGGAATCTTTCTTATATCTGGGGGCAGTTCATTCCATAGGGCTGGGGCTCCCACAGAGAATGCTCTCCCCCTGAGGGCCGCCTGTCGGCATTGTCTGGCAGACGGCACTCTGAGGAGGCCCTCTCTGTGAGAGCGTATCGGGCGGTGGGAGGTATTCATTGGCAGAAGGCGGTCCTGTAAATATCCCAGTCCTAAGCCATGGAGTGCTTTGAAGATGGTAACTAACACCTTGAAACGCACCCGGAAGATCACCGGAAGCCAGTGCAGCTCGCGCAAGAGGGGAGTTACCTAGGAGCGACGAGTCGCTCCCATAACCACTCGTGCGGCCGCATTCTGGACCAGCTGAAGTCTCCGGGTGCTCCTCAAGGGGAGCCCCATGTAGAGAGCATTACAGTAGTCCAAATGGTAAGTGATGAGAGCATGAGTGACTGTGTGTAGGGCGTCCTGATCCAGAAAGGGACGCAACTGGGCAATCAGGCAGACCTGATAAAAAGCCCCCCCTGGCCATGGCCGTCATATGATCATCTAAAGACAGCCGTGCATCCAGGAGGACGCCCAAGTTGCGAGCTCTCTCTGAGGGGGGCAAGATCTCATCCCCAATAGCCAGTGATGGCACCAACTGGCTATATCGGGGCGCCAGCAGCCACAGCCACTCTGTCTTGGAGGGATTGAGTCTGAGCCTGTTCCTCCCCATCCAGATCCGTACGGCTTCCAGGCAGTGGGACATCACAGCAAGGGCATCATTGGGGTGATCCGGGGTAGAAATGTACAACTGCGTGTTGTCAGCATACAGTTTACACTTCACCCCGAAACCACGGATGATCTCACCCAGCGGCTTCACATAAATGTTGAACAGGAGGGGCGAGAGGACAGATCCCTGTGGCATCCCACAAGTGAGGTGTCTCGAGGTCGACCTCTGCCCCCCTGCCAACACAGACTGTGTACGGTCAGCGAGAAAGGAGGAGAACCACCGCATAATGGTGCCTCCCACTCCCAAACCCCCTAACCGACGCAGCATGATACCATGATCGATGGTATCAAAAACTGCTGAGAGATCAAGAAGGACCAGGACCGAGGAAGATCCTCTGTCCCGAGTCCTCCAGAGATCATCAACCAACGTGATCAATGCCATTTCCGTGCTGTAACCCACCCTGAAACCCAACTGGCACGGATCCAGATAGACAGCTTCATCCAGGTAACAAGGGAGCTGTTGCGCCACCACACTCTCAACAACCTTGAAGCGACGGTTGGAGGCCGGATGATAATTACCTAATATAGCCGGGTCCAGGGAAGGCTTCTTGAGGAGGGGCCTCACCACTGCCTCTTTCAAGGCAGCCGGGAAGACACCCTCACTCAGAGAAGCATTAATAATGCCCTGGAGCCAGCCTCATGTAACCTCCCAGGAGGCCAGTACCAGCCAAGAGGGACACGGGTCCAATAAACGTGGTAGCGTTCAGCCTCCCTAGAATCCTGTCCACGTCCTTGGGAGTCACAATGTCAAACTCATCCCAGATAACATTCTCAAGATCCACTCCCATCATCCCATCCGGAATATCCAATTGGAGTCCAGACCGTCCCGAATCTGAGCGACTTCATCATACAGATATTGCACAAATTCCTCAGCTCTCCCCTGCAAGAGGTCCTCCCGCGCTCCCAACTGTAGGAGGGAGTGGGTCACCCTAAACAGGGCGGCTGGGCGATTATCTGCTGATGCAATAACACATTTCGCCACTTTTTTTGCCACTAGGTAAGTCTTAATATGAGCTCTTACCAGTGTCCGGTCAGATTCAGTGCAACTGGCCCTCCAATCGCTCTCTAGGCATCTTTTCCGGCGCTTTATCTCTCTCAGCTCCTCGGAAAAGCAAGGAGCTAATCGAGGTCGGCACTGGGTCAGAGGCCGCAAAGGCATGACACGGTCCAAAGCCCCGGCAGCCGCCCTATCCCAGGTGGCTATCAGTTCTTCAGTCGAGCCGTGAGCCAGAGTCTCTGGGAAAGGCCCAAGCTCCGTCAGGAATCTGTCTGGATCCATCAGGCGCCTGGGACAGAACCACCTAGTTGGTTCCGTCTCCCTGCAACTGAGGGAAGCGGTATGGAAGTCTAGATGAAGGAGCGAATGATCTGTCCATGACAAGGGATTGATGACTAGTTCCCCTAAATCAAGATCATTCAGCCACTGACCAGAGGTAAAAACCAAGTCTAGCATTTGTCCCCCTGTGTGGGTAGGGCCATGAACTAACTGGGTCAGGTCCATGGCCGTCATGAAAGCCATGAACTCCTGAGCCACCTCTGATGTTTCGCCGATGGACGGCAGGTTGAAATCCCCCATAACCATAAGTCTGGGGGTACCAACCGCCACCCCAGCTATTACGTCAAGCAACTCAGGCAGGGCTGCTGCCATGCGACAGGGAGCCAGGTACATGATCAGCAAACCCATCTGCACCCCATGACCCCACTTCACAAGGAGGGACTCACAGCCAGCAACCTGAGGAACAGTGGCTTCCCTCGGATCAAGGTCTTCCTTAATAATCACCACTACCCCTCCATCCCTCCCCTGAGCCCTCGGCTGATGAAATGCGCAGAAACCTGGTGGGCACATCTCGATGAGGGGCACCCCTCCCCTCCTGGCCCAACCAAGTTTCTGTAATTCCCGCCAGGTCCGCACCTCCCTCCTGGATTAGGTCGTTAATGAGGGGGGCTTTAGTTGCTGCAGACCTGACGTTGCATAGCATCAGCCAAAGGCTTGGGCCCTGAGGCTCTGGGCAACCAGGGTTACAGGAAGCACTCTGGGGGCCGGAGCATGCTACCACTTGCAGATAGCGGGTGCATACTCCCCAAAACTGATATGGCCCCCTGCGCCCGTCATATCTGCCTCTCCCACCTACTGTACAGATGGAATGGCCCTTCTTGTCCTCCCCCGGCACCTTTTCTAGCCCCTCCTCCTGACTCCTTCCGCTATGTCCCTCAAACCCACTCTGCCGCTCTTACATTCCAAGGACCCCCCCCCCAGGTCCACTTCTACCCCCCCCCTCTTCCCCCCAGAACCCCCTAAAAATTGCTTAAAACCCCTTGTTAAAAAACCCCTCACCCTCCTCTTTGCCACATGCCACTTCTCAGGGTCCCAAAGCCCGTCATTAAGGTAGGCTGTCGATAACGAAGAGGGCCAGGCCTGCGAGAGGGGGGAATCTCGCAGTGCTAATAAATACATCGCAATTCAGCTGAGAGAATAAATAAGGCCAAGGATTCATAAAACATCTTAAAAGCAAAGGTCCAAGAGAAAGAGTCCGCCCATTTCCGGTGTGATTCAGGAACATTGGCAAATACTCACAGATAAAAACATCAAAATCCCAAGCAGGAGGAAATACACGAATCTGAATTTCATTATGCTGAATACCTGCCAGGAGAAAAACAAAGAAGCATTTTAACCACAAAGTATCTCCTTTTTAATTTCCCAGTTCAATTCAGTTCAATTTTATTTCACCCTTTAGCCAGGCAAGTAAAACAGAGATGAATGGTGAAAGGAATCAAAATAGATAAATAACAACAACAACAAAAGGGCATAGACCAATCCATCTTCTATCCTATTATAGATCTGCTGTGAAACCTAATATTAAATAACAAAATTTTGCAACATTATAGGTTGCATAAAACCTTGTCAGCAAACAGAAAATCAGCATAGGAGCTGTCTGATTGTCCAGAAATTGCTGATGGAAGAAAAATAAGATTTAAATCTAATGTTGCATGAAACCTGCAGTATAATGTATAGAATAATGTATGCTATTGATTCTACCTCTTGTGAACCACAGGAAAGAGCATGAGCCATTGGGAGTCTAAAACATCTACTATAACTATGTAGAAGGAACAGCATTACAATGAGTCCTGGTAAAGCAAAACAACAGAAACTCAGAGAAATTAGAAAGCAGTCAGGGAGTAAATGTAGGGAGCCATCATTTTCAATTAATTGTTTTGGTAATACTATAGACAGTCCTTTCAACTTATATGTATTACTGGAGATAGTAAATCTTTGCTGGATAGGTATCAGGCACTTTATAACTAGGACTCTTTCCAGGGAGAAACAGTTGAAGCTGGGCAAGAGGTGATGCAAGCACTTGCCGATAACTGGAAATCGTGACGGTGCACGTAGACGAGCTTTGAAAACAAACCATAACAAAAGCATATGGATGTAACAACAGACCAAGTAGCCAGCCAGCTGCTGAAAAATGGAAAAAAAGTAAAAAGATGTAAAAAAAAAAGTAAAATGTAAAAAACAGCCATCTGAACAAAGGAATAAGAGGAAGGGCAATTAAATACCCCTTTTGTGGTATTTGAACTGGAGGAAGCCATAAAGACTATGAAAATGAATAAAGCAGCAAGTGCTGATGATATAAGAACAGAACTGATAAAGCAATTTTGTCCCCAAACTCTGGATTGGCTCCTACAATTGATGAACAGTTGAGTTTAAGATCTCAAAATAGCCTTGAGTTGCACCCTTACTAAAACCCAGCAAAGACCCAGACAATCTGAAAAATTACCAAACCAATATCACTCCTCTGCCATCTCTGAAAGGCACTAGAATGGATAATTCTCAACTATATCTCTAAATTTATTGATGGAAAAATCATGAGAGAGCAAGCATGTTTAAGACTGGGTAGGTCATGTCATGGCCAGATCCTAAACCTTATGTAACGTATTGAGGAGGGTTTCGAAAGAAAGCTAATTACTGGAATGGTTTTATCAAGCTATCTGCAGCATATGGCATTGTTAATCATAGGATATTGTTAGGCAAGTTAAATAATATCAGCAGAGATAATAAGCTTTCCAGGATCATTGGCAGCTTCCTCCAGAACTGGAGATTTTATGTGATGCTGAATGTTAAGAACAGTAAATGGAGAATGCAGAAGAACCAGCTGCCACAGGAAAGTATATTGTCTCCAATATTGTATTATGTATATATGAATGATCAACCAGTGCCCAACAACACATGTCTATTCATCTATGCAGACGATTTAGCAGTGGCTGGACAAGGATCAACCTTTAATGATGTAGCTGGGAAAATTATAGTAGCATTTGAATAATTAGAATGATATTATGCTATCAATCATTTAAAGCCCAACCCAAACAAGACGCAAATATGTGCTTTCCACTGTCAAAATTGAGGTGCGAAGCAAGAGTTGTGGCAATGGAAATGTCTACAGCACTGTCCAACATTGAAGTATCTTTGGGTAACACAAGACAGGATACTCTCTTTTAAATAGTGAACACTAAGGCTAAAGTCGAGGAAAAATATCATCAGGAAATCAATAAACTACACATGGGAAGCTCAACCATCTACATTGTGCACATCAACTTTGGCTTTTGCATCTCTAAAACCAAATTTGCTCCTCCAGTGTGGGGTGCATCTGCACATGCAAAAGAAATTGATATTGCTATCAATGAAGCAATATGCTTAGTAACAGGATACCTCAAACTTATATGAATTGAGCAAATATATTCTCTCTCTGACATTGTCCCACCTAAGATAAGAAATGTTGCAATAGATATCAAGAGAACTAAGTAAGAGAATGCCCCTCAACATCCTCTGAATGTACATGCCCAAAGCCAGTTGATTCAGCTACAGGAACAGCTTTATGGCAAGAACAAACATTCTTGAGGATATGCAAGAACAAAATTGAATTAAAAGATGGAGGAAGGAGACCATCGAGCAAGGAATCACATTAAAGCAGGATATGGCTGAAGGATCTGACCTCCCTTATACTACTTGGAGGACCCTGAATGCATTGAGAGTTCGAGTGTCTAAGTGTAAAACCAATATGTGCAAGTGAAGGCTCTTAGTAGATACCAACACAGTGTGTAAATGTGGAAAGAACAGAGCTCAGTCCATCTGTGGTATGCCGGCTACTACCAGAAATATGTAACAATACTGATTTCTTTTTGGCTTTCTTTTTGTATCTTTGGTTGAGGCAAAGCCAAGAAGGTGGCTTCCTTCTGGCAGTTTAAAGTTTGACCTAGACACAGAAGAAGAATTTATACTGCAGCTCACTTTAAAGTAATCATTGAGCAATCAGGTTTTTAGCCCATGACTAGCCAAAATTACGTAAAATGGTCTATAAAAGACCACATAAAAGAAACTTCTGATTGAATGACTTCTTCAAAATGGATCAGAAAGTATCATTTAAAACATGGAAGAATAACCCACTGAGTTTATAGTATTATTTAAAATAATACTAGTTTCCCACTTTACTATGGAACATGGATTTCATTGCTGATCCAACAGAGAGATTGGAATCAATGGCCTTTCATATGATGTGAACTTTTCCAATCATCCTGATCTGCGCTCATGTTGGCTGGAGCTGTTACAAATCAGAATTCAAAAACATCTGGATATGGCTGACCACAATTTTCATCCCCTATTGATAGATATTATTTTATAAATAAGAGAATCCTATTCCATTTTTGGCCAGAAAATGGCTTACATTAATAGCATGGTTTCTATTATTAATTTCTGCAAGCATTCAGATTTGGAGTTGGAGTCTTGCAGAATATTTTGAGTCTTAAGAAGAATAAAAATTGAGTGTCCTTAGGCACAGAAAAACATAGTATATGTAACTTACTTAAAAGTTTTATTAATTTCAACAGTTGATTAATTATTGGTAAGCATATTTAAGGAAGCATTTCTGTTGTATCATTACATTATTTTTCCTGAATTGAGCAGGAAAGCACTTTAAACTTTCTTTTTCATTTTTCAATCAGTAGAATAAAAACATGCCTTAAGAAAACTTTGGTGTGATTTTTATCAATATTTGGAAGCAAACATTAATCAGATCATAGTACTGGACACTGTCAATTTCTTAAATTTTTAGGATATCACATTCTACTTGCCAGATAGCAGCCCAATGGTAAAAAGGATAGAATGGGAATAATTTATCTCACTCCATAATGATATTTATGCTACACAATTACTTTCTAACAAGCGAGCACATACACAGATATTCATGACAAATCATTTCAAAAATATTTCCTACATTACACCCAATATTATATGAATATGACAGCACAGGAAGTTAAAAAGAAGTTTCTTTTTCTCCCCCTTTGCTTTAAAATTCAAAAATTATGTTTCCTCCACCACTTCAACTATAGATAACATTTGATTAAACTTGTTTACAATATACTGTATTTTCCTGCGTATAAGACTACTTTCTAACACACAAAAATCTTCTCAAAAGTCGGGGGTCGTCTTATACGCCGGGTCTCATTCTCCTGTAACCAGGCAGACCAGCCCGAAAGGCTCTGATGAGCCTTAAATGGCTCTGAGGAGGGTCGTCTTATACGCCCAGTCGTCTTATACGCCGGAAAATACGGTAGTTTGGCCATTAGTAAGGGCCAGCCAGATGACTTTACTCCTGGAATTTGAGAATTGGCATTTTTATCCTATGGCTGTCCTTCCTCTATGAAAAGAGATCTCTCTAATACAACTGATAGGGTCTTGCCATTAAAGATGTATATTTTTTGAGACCAGATATGTTTCTTGAATTGTAGCTTATACATTTCCTCCATAGGAAAGAATTCATACTTGCACACAACAACAGCAGAAGCATCCTGCCTTTAGAAAACTTTGATTATGAAGTTCAGGCACAAAAATATGACCACCGAGCTACTACAGAGAAACACCAAGCTCTCTTCAAATCCAGCTTTATCTCATTCAACTAAAAGGTACTACAAAGACCAGCCTATGCTTACCAGATGCAACTTTGCCGCAGTTCCTTAACAAAGGTGGAGTTCTTTTTCCCAAGATTATCCTAAAGAAGGTTCATGTGATGATCTTGCCAAAGCTCTGGATTCAAATAGTATACTTTTTGACAGGGAAACAGACCCAACCCAGCCAGGATGAATGCAGGGTTTGATGTTCTTAATAACATCAAAATAGCCTCTTTGTCTTTAACCACAGTATTTCTCATGAAAGATAACATATAATTATCTCTGTGTTTATTGAACACATTCCTCCTTTTGCAGGTAAAGTTTGAACTATAACACTGCTATGCCTTTTCAAAAAGTTTCTCAGTGGTTCATTTGGCTACAAAGACTGTGAGCAGTTGTTTTTCTGGTTCCCTGTTAATGTGAGTCTGGCCTTTAATAAACTGATTCAGCTATAAGGATTCTTATTCCATATTCCAACTAGCAATCTACATACCATTTTTTTTCCCACCAGATTTTTATTTCCCACCTTTAGTAAACAAACAGCATCCTGTAGCTATTCTTCATGCTACTTTCTCGTAGGCTATTGGTTTGTTTAACTCTTTAGGATTTTACTTGGTATTTTTGTTCTCTTCAACCTTGGGGTCCCCCACTATTCTGTTCCTTCTTAATGTCCCACTTTTAAGCCCTCAGGTCATAGTTCTTAGGCTGGATTTTAGCATCCCCAGGTGGAACCTACTAAGTATGGTAGCAAAGTATGGTGGTTTTCTTCATGAAGGTCTTCTGCTGTACCTTCTAGAAGGACACTAGATGAGTCATTTCCCCCCACCACTTCCTACTTCTCCCTTTCTCCCACGATAGCCATTGAAACCACTGAATGTTTTGAGTCTTCACTCTAGCTTTCTCTCCCCACTTGGAATGTAATACATTAACATTGACTTATAATTTATAAATTTTAATAAAATTTATAGTTTTATAAATGTTGTGATTTATATAAATCTCAGATACTCTAAGCCTACTGATACTAAAGACCAGAATCTTTTATTGGCACCAGTTATTTCACCAGCCAGGAAATGCTAAGAAAACAGACAAGGAAAGGCATTGCATTTTTTTCCCCTTTGCTGCTATCACTTTGTTCGTAGGCGTTCTTTTCTTTGCTGGTTGTCAGAGCGCCTTTTCTTAAATTGAGGGTGAGAGTTCATTTCTTGGTGACTGGTACATTAACTTTCTGGTTGCTGAGTCAGAGAGAGGGAAGCCACACCTGCAACTTTAGTTGTGCAGGGAGTGGTTTGACGTGTATCAGATTAAGGCAGTCTTCTCCCCTCCTTGTTTCTGTTCTGATTAAACTTTCCTTAATCCTGGAGACTATCTGTGAAATGCAGTTCCTGTTTTTTCTCAGGTTGTTATTTAGTTTTCTTTTCCACCATTGAAGGAAGTCTGACTTAAAATAGGGCTGCAGGCATTAAGGCTGTAATTGCCATGTGGAAAGCCTGCACTCCTTCTGTTTTTCTAGGGTGGGGGTAGATTTGTGCCTCTCCTTCAGCCCTTCATGTGTGTCTGGACAAGTGGCGGAGAGTGACGTGACTCTTTCACACAGGGCCAGCATTGATTCATGCCGGGAGGCTTTCCAGCCATGCTGAAGCAGATCCTGTCCGACATGTACGTGGACCCAGAGCTCCTGGCTGAGCTCAGCGAAGAGCAAAAGCAGATATTGTTCTTCAAGATGAGGCAGGAACAGGTCAGAAGGTGGAAAGAAAGAGAAGCAGTAGATACCACCCCAAAGCCAGTACTGAAGAAAGGTCAGTGCATGACCATTTTCTTTCTTATTTCTTGTCCAGAATTTTATCTCACTTTCCAAGCATTGACTCAAAGTTTGCCATAGGATACGTTTTGATGATGTTATTGAATGAAAAAGCAATATTCTGTAGCTTTAGATGATGTGTGCTTTTACATAAATCATTAAAAATTAAATCTGAATAACTAGCTGATTAGATAAGTGAGTCTTTTTCCTAAATTCTAACTATGAAGTGAGCCAAAGATCAGATTGACCAGCGAAGTTAAGCAAATTTGACAGGAAGACTTTTTCATAGCTTCCTCATAGAGAACATCCATCCACGTGGCACTTTGTCCAGCACCCATCCCTCTCAAGCACTTTGAAGCAGACCTGTCAATTACCTTCACTCCTTCTTGCTGCAGGACATTGCGAACACAATAAGCCAGTTCAGCTGTCCAAGAGGAGCCTGAAGAAAGAATAGGGAGATCTCCACCTGAGCTACTTCTGCTGCAATTAAAAAACCCAACCCCTTCAGCATTATTCCACAGAAAAGGGAAATGAGATACTGTAAATTGCTAGCATTGCCCTTCCATATTCTAGCAAATGTACATGTGAAGTTTTTGTGGAAAGGAATAGGTGAAGATAAGGAGTATTTGCAATATGGTGAGGCTTCCTAGCAACCAATCCCATTGATTGTGGTATGATATTATGTCACATATGTTGCAACCAAGCATTTTTCTCAACAATCACGTTGTTGATTGTAGCAACAATCAACAGGAAGAGGATCCCATTGGGATGGCTGCAAGGTATGATTAAAAAAAGTAACACAGTGTGATTGAAGCTACATGATGCATATTAAGAAACAGGCAATAAAAAAATAAGGAGCCTATTACTTTGCACCCAATCCCTATAATAGAGTTGAGAATCAGCCAAAATTATTTACTTTTCATTCCTGCTTATCACTCCAGCATCCCCCACCCCTTTCCATTCAAAAGTACAAATAACAGAGGAGACAGTGAGTCACTTTATAAGTCACTTTCTGGCCTAGAAAATCAAATGTAAATGCTTTCCCCCCTTCTTTATAGTATGGAACATGTTATTCTTTTCAGTGGAATATTGAAGTTGGAGTTAGAGGAAATTTTATCACTGCAGAATCTTAGGATGTGATTTTTATTTCTATTTCTCACTGTTCAGAAGTAAAGTTGAATAGAAACTGCATTCAGACTTCCTTGTAGAGGTTTCAGAAATGAAAGTCTCATGGTGAACAAAGAACTGGCCATGTGTTTCATTCTTTTGCAGAGAATCTGGAGATTTTTCTATAGGCTGAAAAGAGATGCAAAACATAGAGGGTGATATAATACTGCTGCTATCTTTTAAGTCATTATGTGCCATGAAGTTGTTGTTGGCTCTTAGTGACCACATGGATTTTTCTCTGTGATGAAACATGTCAGTTCTACATAAAGCACTTTTAAACAAAATAATAGTTGGCCACATTATATGAAATAAGATGGTAAGGAAAGGAAAATGGGTCCAGGACAACTCAGTACAGCCACTTCATTGCTGCCAGCTCACCACCACAAAGTTGCCTCTGTCCACTCACAGCCACCAAGTCGTCTCTTACCATGGGTGGCAGGAAGAAGAGCTGGATGGGCGGGCAAGCAAACATGAGCTGGGGGCTTCCCATTTTCATACCTCCCACCACTTCCCCTGCCACTGGGGACGAAGAGGCTGGGGGCAACAGTGGTGGTGGGCAAAATGGGCAGCAAGGAGGTGGTGGCCCTTGGGGGCATCTGTTTTCACAGGAGACTTTTTTAAAAAAAACATGTTGTGATGGTCAAAATCAATGTACTTTATTTAGGCCATTGACCAGTTTTATGTATCATAAAATATGGAATTTCTGGTATAAAAGAGGACTATTTAAATCGTCTTTCCTTAAGATACCTATTGGTTATGATAGAGGGATTTCTCCTATCTAATTTCATGAAGATGTTTTGCAGATGGCTTTGAAATAACAGTTAAGATAATTGAGGGTTTGGATAATAATATTTTTCATGGCCAGCTTTTGCCTAAATGTTTAATTAGATGTTATGTCTTATGTCTACAGAGCCTGTGTAGCTTAGGGGGCTAATGCCTCCTACTAAAGGCAGCAATTAAGATCCAGCTGCCTGTAATTTCTCTGAGTTCAATCCTAGCCAGGCTCAAGGTTGACTCAGCCTTCCATCCTTTCTAAGGTGGGTAAATTGAGGACCCAGTTTGTGGGGGCAATAAGCTGACTTTGTATAAATATACAAAAGTATGAAGGCTATTGCTTAACGCATTGTAAGTCGCCCTGAGTCTCCGGAGAAGGGCGGCATATAAATCAAATTAAAAATAAATAAAATAAAAATAAATGTGTTGCTCATTTTAACTAAGAACCCATTCTGTAATTTCTATTACTTTTGGGTCTCTTTAACTAGAGGTGGAACTAGGGAATTATGAATGCAATGTCATTTCCCATGTCTGAAATATATTGATATTATGTAAATTATATTTAATGTTATATAATGTTATATTTTTATACAATATGATTTCCATTTCTTGGAAAAATAATTTATGTCAATATTAGTAAGCCCAAGAAAGCCCACAAGCAAGATAAAATAAATAGTACTAATTAGATATAGTTTGACAAAAGCATGGAATTATATAAGGAAAATAACAACAATTGTTTTTAACAATTGCACCATTATTGCACCATTAATCTCTTTTTCAAATGCCTTCAGTGTTAGAGACAGAGTAAGAAACATGGAATTACATATGCAGGCCCACTCAGATTCAATAAATAGAAGGCACTGCAAGAATTGTTCAGTGAAGATCAGAATGTACTGTGATTTATATATTTATAAATTGCTAGAAGTATAAAATCTGATCTTACGAAGAATGGAAGGATATTAAGAAAAAGTACAGAATTCAAAGTTCTTATATAAAATAAAAAACATCTGTGATCCCATTGCGAACTGGTAGTAAAGGTAAGTAAAACCCGCCTCTGGGCTATAGGCCATATCAAGCTCATCTGGTTGATAAAGTAACCTTTAAACTCCTTATGGAATTTATATAATTTCTAAACTCATTTGAGCTTGTAAAATATTGGAAGCCATTTTACCTTTCCATTAAAGAGTCAACCAGATGAAAGTGGACATGGATGGTAGAAGAACCTGGTAAACTGAACATACTTTATATTACTGATAATTTCATTGATGTTAAAGCAATTATATTGTTATCTTGCAGACCGTGGAAAATCTGTGCAGTGGAAGCTTGGTGCAGATGGTGATATCTGGGTATGGATAATGGGAGAACACATGCTGGATAAACCATATGACCTTCTGTGTAGTGAAATTCTTGCTGAAAGAGTGAAGCAACAGTCACTTCAGCAAGTAGAGACAATAAGGTTAGTACAGCCTTCCAATACTAAAAAGAAATACACCAAATTTGTCATTAAAAGGAATTTAATTTGTAGTCCCTTTGCCCTGGTATCCTGTCTAATATCTCTATCTAACAGTTTCAACACTAGAATACATAATAGAGAGGATAAAGGATGCCCCTGTCTTGTTCCCTTCTGGATTTCAACTGGTTTTGTAAAATCTCCATTCACCATGATTCGAGCCTTCTGGAATGTATAGATCCGTGATGGTGAACCTTTGGCACGCATGCCACAGGTGGTACACGGAGCCACATCTGTGGTCATGCAAGCGTTAGCCCTAGCTCAGCTCCAGAGCACATGCGCATGCCGGACATCTGATTTTCAGGCCTTTGGGGCCCACCAGAGGTCGGAAATGGGCTGTTTCTGGCCTCTAGAGGGCCTCTGATGGTGGTGGGGAAGGCCGTTTTTGCCCTTCCTAGGCTCCAAGAAAGCTTCTGGAGCCTGGGGAGGGCAAAAAACAGGCCTACCAGGCCCACTGAGCCATCAAATGCTAAAAACGCAGGGAACATGGGGGACAGGCAGGGCACATTGAATTATGGGTGTGGGTATGCGCACATGTGACCCCCCCCCACTCCTCTGCTTTTGGCACACAAAAAGGTTAGCCATCACTGGTATAGATGGACTTTAGACCCTGTATAAAGCCCAGTCCTTTTCTACTAAATAAAAAGTTCCAGTTCAAATTGTCAAAAGCTTTTTCTGCATCCAAAAAAATTAATACAACCTGTTTGTCACTACATTGTTGTAAATACTCACTTATATTCAAAATTACTCTTACATTATATTTTAATTGTCTTTTAGGTAAGAAGCTATACTCAGAGGTGGGCTTGAAAATTTTTAGCAAGGGGTTCTCTGCCCAGTTGCTGGCATGGCCATGGTGGTGTGGCCTAGTCAGCCTCCTGCACCAAGGCAGGAGGGGGTTGCCCTCACCAGGTTCTGGAGGCTTTCCTCAAGCCTCTGGGATGACAAAAATGGCTTCCCCAGGCTCCAGAGACCCATTTCCAGCCTTTCCAAAATTCCGGTTGGCCCATATTTCACCTTATCCGAGGCTCCGTGTGCGCCCTGCACTTATCTGCAACCAAAACAGGCCACATGGAGACTCCTGGGAGGGGTAGGGTGGAGTGGGCAGGGTCAGCCAGAAGTGGGACTTGGGGGTTCTCCGAACTGCACAGAATCTTAGCTAGAGGCTGTCCCAAACCCCTGCAAACCCCCAGTAGCCCACCCCTGGCTATACTGGTCTTCATGTATATAATCCTGTAAAACCTTTTAAAGTCTTTAAGCTAAAATAGATGCAAAAGATTTATAGTTCACAGAAGTTAAATCCAATCCATCTTTGGGTACTAAAGAAATGTAGGCAGAAGTAATTGATCTTTAAATTTTTTATAGAATCTGCTTGGCAGGCCATTTGGTCTGAGAGCTTTGCTTGTTTTAGCTCTTTTAATGGCTTCTATTACTTCAAAAGTTGTTATTGGACTGTTCAAAATTTGGTTGTAGTTTTCCGATAATTTAGGAAAATATTTAGTTGTTATATTGTTATATACTCCTCCATAGTATCTAAAGAGATTTCTTGTTCTTTATATAAATTAGTGTAATAATTCCCAAAAAGTCTTTGAATGTTTTTGTTATCCATGTAAGTCTTATTCCCTTCTTGAAGCATGGTTCAAAGGTAAAGTCTTTTGTTAGTCCATTTTTAAATTTCCAAACATCGATTAAAAAAAGCTTGAAAAAAGTTTGGGGCAGTTTCCCTTCTGTTTCTTTAATTTCTTTATCCATTGATCTGTCCAGTTATGGGGTTACTACCCCATTATAGTCTCCAATTACACACCAATACTGAAAAGAATAGGTGAGTAAATGTTCTGACCGATGTTTAATACACACACACATGCACATACATATTATATATCTACATATATATGTGAAATATATAATACAATATGACAGGATGCTTTCAATCATCCCTCTATAGAAAGTGGTAATGATAGTGGAAGGAAGATGTGCTCTTCTCATATGATGCAGAAAATGCAGACGCTGCTGTGCCTGCTTTATCAATGTCTCACTGTTGAGTGACAAAGTCAACCTGCTCGACAGCTGCACACTCAGAAACTTGATACTACTAACCACTTCCACAGTTGAATCATTAATATACAGAGGTGTATGGTTGTGCCTGCCTTTTCTGAAATCGACAATGATCCCTTTTGTTTTTTCTTACATTTAAAACCAGACTATTTTTATTATACTAGTTCATTAAACTCTCTACCTTCTTCAAGTAATTGTCCTCATTATTATCCTAAATAAGGCTCACCATTGTTGTATCATCTAGATACTACACAATATGGTTGATTGCAAATCTTGCACAACTGTAGTGGGTCAACAAGGTGAATAATAGCAGACTTAGAACACAGCTCTGAGGACAACCTGTGCTCAAGAACATGGTGTTATAAAATTAGTCCCAACTCTCACATACTGGGGCCTATCAGTGAGAAAAACCAAGAACCAAGTTGCACAAAGGAGTATTGAAGCCTAAAAGACCCACTTTCTCTACTAAATGCTGAGGAATGATTGTATTAAATGCTGAACTAAAGTCAACAAATATCATTTGCACATGAGTATTTCTTTCCTCTTAAGCGCTCCAAGATCAGATAAAGAATAGAGGAAATACCTTGTAAGGTAGAATTTTGTAAGTTAAATGAAGTCATCACACAGCAGACTGACAAGAACCTTAAAGACTGTGGAATGAAAGAAGGAAGACCAAGAGGGCACCATTCATCCTTAGTTTCAATGTTCAGGACAGGTAGAAGAACCCTATATGTGATTAAATAAAACAGGAGTTCATTATTTAGTGGGCAGGATTGTTGACAGGTCTTTGAGGCAGGCAGAAGTTCTGTGTTAGAAGTCTCCCATTATTCTTTATAACTGCAATTATGCAGCTGTTAGTGATTGACATTTTAGTCCAAATGCACATGCTGGGGAAGAGGACATTCAATTTTTTTCTCCAATATCCAATTCTAAATCTAACTTTATGAAGCTGATGTTGGCTTAGAGGCCCAGCTCTGTAATTTTCATAGCAAGACTATCAGTAGTTTCTATAACAGAGAAGTGCCATTGATCAGAGAGAGGGAGGAAGGAAAGAAGCAAGCAATTTCAGTTATATCCATATGAATTTTTCATATAATCTAAATGTGGGAAAATATTAACAGCGATTTATGTGTCTTGGTTAATTTAAGAGCCAGCCTACCAGTGAATCACTTCAGTATTATGTAACATCCAGATTTAGGATATGAAGGTAGAGATATAGCTGCCTTTTTTTTTACATTAACTCCTATTGCAACTTCCTGTATTTGCTAGACATGCAGGTAAAAAACAAACTTGTTTGAAAAGTTTCTGTTTCCTTGAAAAACTCTTTTTTATTTTATAGAAGAACACCAATGGAAAAAGCTACAGAGGGTTCAGTATCATCTCCTCCACAGTTTCTATCAGAGCTCCAACCTGGATTTGAAATACTGCAAGACAATAAAAATGTTGTGCAAAGAGATGTACCAAAGAGAGTGGAAAACATACCAGCTGTTGGAAAGCACAAAAATCTAGAATGTATCCAGGTAGTGTTGTTGTTTCTTACTATTCAAACATTAAAATGAAAGTTAGCTGAGAGGGAAAGAATTCCATTACGAATCCAATGAATGATGCTTTTATGAGTTACTTGTGGGAGTCTCAGTGAGCATTCAAGTGAATCATCACAGAGGGAATGATGAAGGTTAACTTACTTGTTTGTTATAGTAAGTTAAACCAAAAAAGCTTATTTGTGCCATAATGTTCAACCTATGCCTCATCCCATCACACACTTGTATCAAAAATTGCTGCTGCAGTGTAATATTATGCTTTCAGGAAATAATAATTTTAATTTATACGTCAATGAATGAAAATGTATTTATTTGCACTGTATACTTAATTGGGTCAGAAGAGTAAAGTTGTCATGTAAAGCCTAAAATTCAAGATAACCAGCCTAGTTAATTGAGCTTAAATTTTTGGGGGACTAAACTAATTTCCCAGAATCATCACTCAGCAGAATTATTTGAATATTAACTCTGTTTCAACATCTGCAATGAAAATCATATTTTTGAATGGCCCTGCAAAATTGAGACTATAGGTACTAACTACATACTTGTATTTTAATTTTATTTCACCCCCACCTCATTGCTGCAGGTTGTACTAAAAAGGGGGCTAAAATAACGGGGGAGGAACATTTCCCTCATTACTGTTATTTTCCTCCTCTATTCTAGAACCATTTAATATATAAAATTAGATATAGTCTTTCTTTCAATTATTTGTTATTACTTATTTTTACTTGTATTGAATAATAATTAATTGAAGTTTAGTTACCTTTTAGATAAAAGCAGGAATTTGTAGTAGATTTTCAGTGAAACCACTTAGTAGAACTAATGTACCCATATGTTAATGGATAAAACAAAGACGTATTTGTCAAGGAGGCTGGTTCCTAGGTCACCTGGGCTGGTAGATAAGGGGAAAACAGAACCATTTATTCCCTTCACAGATTAAAGAAAGTAATCAAGAACTGAAGAAAACATTTGAAAAAAAGCTCTAAGTGAGCTATGAATACAGCCTTATAATGGTTATAAACATAATGGTTTATCAACAGGGAATATAAAATAGAGGAATATCCTGCAAACTTTTAAAGGAAAAGCTTCTTTTTCTTTTAAATGTGTTAGGTTCTTTCGGTATTTTGCTGTCACAAACTGCAAAATAAGCTTACTGTAGTGTGAACCTTGGCTCTTAAGGAACATAATAACTCAGATACATATAGTGAGAAGAATAGTATCTCAACAGCATCTGACAGTGCAAAATGTTTCCACGATCCTTTCTGCAGTCAAAAAAGCTGGCAATATCTAGTTAGCCATAGCTGATTTTTAGTAACTAGAAGGATCATTTCCAGGTAATCCCAAGGCTGTAGAATAAACTGGAAGGTTGGGGGAAAGCGAGCAACAAGAGTAAGAATAACTGAGCACATGGTCCTAAGAGTGGTGAAGCAAGCTCATTTCTTTGTTCTTGTTGAATCTTGTTGAGAGAGAGAGAGGGAGGGAGGGAGGGAGGGAGGGAGATATATATATATATATAGATCTTTGGTTATTCGGGTCTTTTCCCGCGTAAAATTGGAAGTGTCTTGGCGATGTTTTGACGAAATCTCATTTGTCATCTTCAGGCTGGTGTTCTCGGCTTTGTGCGTCCAGGAGATTGCAGCTGTCTCTTCCTTTTAACTGCTAGTGGGGGTGAGCTGATTGGGTGGGAGCTTGGCTGTGTTCTGATTGGGTGGAGGTGTGTTCTGATTGGTTAGGGGCTTGGCTGTGCTCTGATTGGATGGGGGGTTGGTTGTGCTCTGATTGGCTTGGGGGTGTGTTCTGTTTGGGTGGGGGATTGGTTGTGCTCGGCTTAGTCTGAGTTGCAGGGGGATTTGAGCTGGTGAGTTGCGTTGTTGTTGTTTGGCTTCGTGTTTGTGGCCGTAAGAGCACTTCATAGTGGGTGTCAGACTGCTACATGTATGAATTGGAGGGGTTTAAAGTTGCTAATGATGCAGCTGCGGTCTGGCTTCTGGTCCTTGGTCGTGCCTCATTATCAGTGTGGGTTTGAGTCTGCTTTCTGCGTGGATGTGTGGTGGTGACATCCTGTGTGGCTCTCGTAAGTGTGGGTCTGGTGTCATTCGTTGTGTTAGGGACTCGTTTGTCAATAAGTCATAAATCATTGCCCTAATGATTTCTTCCAACAACCAGTTTGCCAAACTGCTCAGAAAGTTAACAACCGGTTCTCCTGAAGTGGTGTGAACTGGCTGAATCCCACCACTGTGTGTGTGTGTGTGTGTGTGTGTGTGTGTGTGTGTGTTTTCTGAGGTTTTCACGGGTGTTTGTATGTAGGTCTTTGGTTATTCGGGTCTTCTCCCGCATAAAATTGGAAGTGTCTTGGCGATGTTTCGACGAAGTCTCATTTGTCATCTTCAGGCTGGTGTTCTCGGCTTCGTGCTTCCAGCCGAGAACACCAGCCTGAAGATGACGAATGAGACTTCGTCAAAACGTCATCAAGACACTTCCAATTTTATGCGGGAGAAGACCCAAATAACCAAAGACCTACAGATATATATATATATATATATATATACATTCACACACATACATATATATATGTATGTATGTATATAATATAATATCTTCTTTATTATATTCTTTCTGTATATAGAAAGAATCTTACATATATAATACTTCTGTATTATATTCTTACTTTCTCTTTCTTCTCTCTTTTTCTTGCACTTTTTACTCCTTTCTATTCTCTTTTAGTTTGTATTAGATGTTACAATTACTATGTATATTATTATTATTTTACTAATAAAAATTCGTAATAAAAATTACATATGCTAATTACTGGCTGGAGGTTGAGATATATAATTGATTAACGGTTATAAAAACAGTACATTGATGATACCATACTTGGTGCTTCTGCAGTGATTTCAGATAGATATTAAAGAAGACGGGGGGAGTCCTGAGGCACCCCACATTACAGAGACCTTGGGATTGACTTCTTCCCTCCTGCTCACTTTACAAATATTTATCTTTTCATCCCATATGCCATCTCTTTTCAATAAACAATTCCATGCAACATTATGTTTTAGTCCTAGTGTCAGCAGAAAGTCCATAAAGGATTACTAGAAGTAACAACATTTTGCTTTAACCTTGATCAAATAAACCAAAATATAAACCAAACTTTATATTCCTACCTTTTACTTCTAACAGTCTAAATATTTAGTTCATTTAGATATTGTCATATTTTATTCCTTTTCATTTATTTTTATCCAATTGTACAGAGTTCTTCAAGACTTTAAATCCAATAGGAAAAACTATCTTAATCCCTCTCTTGGTTTGCCATTTGCGTTCCCTTTTAAATTTTTAAATCAGGGTTTTATGTAGATCCAGTACAACATCCTTTTCTGAGTCATTATTTTGGCTGTCAGCTGTAACTATCATACTATCTCTAACTTGAAAGATAAAATTTATTCTACACATGTCATTTTTTCAATATTATCTTTTGCATATAATCTATATAGAATCAAACATCAGTTCTGACATTATTGATATTGTGGCTAATATCTTTTTATTCCATTCTTCAAAAGTGTCCTTCAGTATTTTTATTGTTACATTTTGTAACATTTTACAGACTTGAAAATCTTTCTTCTATTTAAAAATTTGTCTAGTATTCGATTTTTGAAATTATGAAACTTATCCTTATTTTGTCTTATAAAAATAAAAGCAGAATCCATTTCCCATAGTATGCTGTTTGATTTTTATAATTATTTCCAAAACCTTATTGCAAATTCAAATTTTACCTGGACTCTTAGTCTGTTTATAACTTTCTAAGATCAAGTCTTATTTAGCTTTTTGTCATTTATTTCAGAGGGTGTGTGACTGTGTGTGCAATTAAAGTTGCTGAGCTTGTCAGATGGAAAGGTAACAGTCCAGGTTCGATACACAAGCACTATGCAAAGGATGAGTTCCTGTTCTTACCCAGCTCCTGCCCACCTAGCAAATTAAAAGCATGTAAATGCAAGTAGATAAATAGGTACCTTTTCAGTGGGAAGGTAACAATGTTCTGTGCCCCTTGGTGTGTAATCATGCTGGCCACATATCCACAGAAGTGTCTTTGGACATCACTGGCTCCCTCGGCTAAGAAACAGAGATGAGCACTACCCTATAGAATCGGATATGACTGGAGAGGGGAAACATTTACCTTTATTTATTTCAGTTTCTTTAAATTTTTAAGCTTATGCTTAAAATTGTCTTTCATTCAGGATTGAAGAGATTCAAGCAGCATTTTCAAATTTGTCGATATGAGGGTCTCTAATAGCTTAAAAGTAGTTAATGAGCTAGTCCCAAAAGTGATCAGAAATTAGGTTTTCAAATTTAACATTTAGCATATTACATGCAATGTTATTTCTTCTGTTCTGGGTGAACTCTTTTGAATACTTAGATATTAATTTGTTTCTTTTCTTTTTTAGTTTACCTATGTTGCAAAAAATTCAGTGCAGTTTATTCTTCCTCTTCTCCATTCCACAAAATTCTGTGAGGGATGAGCCTGAGATAGTAATTGGCTCAAAATTATGCAATGAATTTCCAAGTAGGGAGGGAGGCATTTGAATCAAGCAGGATCTACCAAAGGACTTTATTCTCTTGAGTTTCTGAAGCACCATTGGATCTTTTTCCCTGAAATTTGATATCTACTGTATTTATAATGTGCTGTCTAGTCACATGTATTTTAGCATTAGTACTATTAGTACCAGTTTTCAATAATTATATGCATTTAAAGTCTGCAATTGCTTGCATGCCTCCACAGCTGTGTTGGTTTGCAAATTGGTTTGTGTGGGTAATGTATTTCCAAGTAGAATTGAGCCCAGTTTTAATTACCCCTTCCTGCTGACTCCAGGTTTCATTAGCTTTCTATTTGTGTAACCAATTAGGCGTTGTTTTGGTATTCAGTAATTCCAGCTACATCTCAGTGATGTCAGTTGCAAAATAAAAACTGTGGGCGGTTACAGTTGTGAAAGTGAACAGTAAAAAAATAGATGGATGGAGGAAGCAAATGGAAAATTTCTTCCTCCACTCCTGCAGCCAAAATAGAAGAGAAGTGAAAGGATATTTCAGAACAGAGCAGGTTCTACATTTTTGAGATTATTTCCATCTGTGACTTGATAGGAAACATGCAGGTATAAAAATATTTGGGTAGGGCAAAGTGTAAATAGAGTTGGAGGAACCTTTTGGGAAACCTGAAGTCAACAAACATAGGCATGAAGAAAATCTCCCCCTATAATTTTGTTTCAAAGGTTCTTCAGTTCAAAAGTGTTATGTCCTTATAAGGACATCCGCCTGGGATTGGCTGAAGATCCTTTCGGCGGGAGTTTTGAATCCCTGTCAGTGGGCGGTGCGTCTGCCGGAGCGAATATAAGGAGAGCTCCGGCAGCGCACAGGCAGTTCAGTTCTCGTTAATAAACGTTGTTACTTGAACTCAGCTGGTCACTCTTCTTTCCTGCGCCGATCTAACACTGGCGACGAAGGACTAGAGAAGAATCTCCGCGTGGCACAATCGCCTTAACGAGCTGAAGTCACTCAACGCGGCCTGAGAAATGGCAACGCTGCAAGCGCCGTTCGCCTCGTTGGCTCCTTTCAACCCCAGCCGGGAGAAATGGAGCTCCTATATGATCCGTTTCCGCCAGTTCCTCCGGGGAAACGGCTACAACAATATCGACGACAAGAGGAAGAGGGCTCTCTTCCTCGCTCACTGTGGCACCGACGTCTTGGAGCTCGCCGTCAACCTCGTCGCACCCAGAGACATTGAAGTCATGTCCTGGGTGGATCTGCAGACTGCCCTGCAAGACCACTATGCACCAATGGGCACCCCCATCTCAAATCGGTTCACTTTCCGCCAACGGAACCAGAAGGAAGGCGAATCCCTCAAAGACTTTGTGGCGGCATTGCGTCAAATCGCATCAAACTGCGAATTTGAGAACGTTGACAATGCCTTACGCGACGGGATCGTCTTCGGGATGAGAGATGCAAACCTCCAAAAGAAGTTCCTGAAGGACGTTCTTGAGGAGGCTACGGCTGCTGAAACATCCGAGACCGCCGCCGCTGCCATGCTCCAGTCCTGAGGGATCCATAAGATCCGCAAACCGTCATCTGAATCGTCCGATGACTCTGCCACACCAACCGACTCAGAGGGGGAGTCGACCGTTTTGAAAGTTTCCCGCCCATCTAGGCGGGAAATTCAAAAAGATGGCCGCCGCGCCGCTCAGTGCGGCAGTTGCAAGGGACACCATCCACGCCAATCCTGTCGCTGGCGTGATGCAACCTGCAGACGCTGCCTCAAGAAGGGGCACATCGCTGAGGCATGCAGAGCCTCTGATCCGGTTCCTGAATCGATAAAGCCCCGTACTCAGGAAAATCGCCGCGATTCCCAGAGGTCATCCAAACGGTCTTCAGTTCAGCAAAACCGCGACGACCGCAACAGCTCTCATGGCGGCGCGGTGAACCAAACCACAATCGGCCTCACCAGCAACAACAGTGCCACAAAATTCCATGTGACACTGTTGGCAGAAGGCTTGCCGTGCACGATGGAAGTCGATTCCGGCTCCGTCTATTCTATTATTGACTGGCACCAGGTTAAGAGGCTGAAGCCGGCACTCACCAAGCGCCAACTTGAACCCCTTCACTCCAAGCTGGTGGATTTCAGCGGAAATCCCATCGGCGTCATCGGGAGAACCAGCCTTCAGATCGCCTTCAAGCAGTTCCAAGGCCAGCTCCCCATCACTGTCGTGGAGCATAGCCGTCCGACCCTGCTGGGCGTGGAGTGGTTCCAGCCATTGGGGCTTTCTATTGGAGGCATCCACCAGATTAGCTCAGGCGAACTCGACTCACTCATCGGAGAGTTCCAAGAAGTCTTCGATGGGAAGTTAGGGACCTTTTTAGGGAAACCCATCTCCTTTAATCTGGACAAGGGGGTAACCCCAATTCGGCTCAAGCCCCGCCGAGTTCCATTTGCCTTGCGGGCTAAAGTAGACGCTCAGCTAGATAAGCTGATTGCCCAAGGCATACTGGAACCCATCGATCATGCTTCATGGGAAACTCCCATTGTGACTCCCATGAAACAGGATGGATCTGTGCGCATCTGCGCCGACTATAAAGTGACCATCAACAAGGCGTTGCCGCAGAGCGCATACCCCGTGCCAGTGGTGCAACATTTGCTGCACTCGCTCGGCAAGGGCAAAATTTTTGCGAAACTGGACCTGGCCCAGGCTTACCAGCAACTGCCAGTTGATCAGGAAACGGCGGAGGCACAGACTATTGTCACCCATAGAGGCGCATTTAAGTGCAACCGTCTCCAGTTTGGAGTCAGTGCAGCCCCTGGCATTTTCCAATCAATGATGGAACGCCTTCTCCAAGGCGTTCCAGGGGTGGTGCCTTACTTCGATGATGTACTGATCTCTGGGGACTCAAAGGCTCAACTCCTTGACCGACTAAGGCTCGTTCTCCAGCGGTTTAGGGAGAAGGGCTTGAGGGTCCGGAGGGACAAGTGCATCATTGGGGTACAGGAAGTCGAGTTCCTGGGCTATCTCATAGATAGTTCTGGCATCCACCCCACCAAATCAAAAGTTAAAGCTATCCATGAAGCTCCCAGCCCCAAAAACAAAGCGGAGCTTCAGGCTTTCCTTGGATTGCTTAACTTCTACGCTATTTTCCTCCAGCAGAAAGCCACTGTTGCTGAGCCGCTCCACCGCTTGCTGGCAAAGGCGGCTTCCTGGAGGTGGGGACGCGAGGAAGAGTCTGCATTCAGAGCCGTTAAGCAGCTTCTGACCTCTGACAGTGTGCTCATTCAATACAATGAGACGCTGCCCATCAGACTGACCTGTGATGCTTCACCCTACGGAGTCGGCGCTGTGCTCAGCCACGAACTGCCTACCGGCTGTGAAGCCCCCATAGCCTATTTCTCAAAGACTATGTCCAGTGCTGAGCGCAACTACAGCCAACTGGACAAAGAGGCGTTGGCTATTGTTGCGGGGGTGAAGCACTTCCACGAATACCTGTATGGACGGCGTTTCACCATTGTCACCGATCACAAGCCTCTCCTGGGCCTCCTCGCAGGTGACAAGCAGACCCCAGCCTTCATGTCCCCACGAATGACGCGTTGGGCTATCTTCCTCGCCGGCTACTCCTACAGCCTCGTCCATCAGCCTGGTAAAGCCATCGCGAACGCCGACGCGCTAAGCAGGTGCCCATCCGCCGACGCTGTGGAAGACCCAGCCCCCACGCTCGAGCTGCTGCATATTGACAACGACAGCAACTGTCCGGTAACATCTGCCGACATAGCGACGCACACGCGGGCTGACCCCATCCTTCGCCAAGTCCACTCCTGGGTCCTAAGAGGCTGGCCGGCTCGACTTGACAGCGACGACTTCAGCCCATTCAGCCGCAAGCAAGGGGAGCTGTCCACCATGCGTGGCTGTTTACTATGGGGAGATCGGGTGCTGATTCCCAGCACGCTTCAACGAAGGACTCTTGCAGCTCTGCATAAAGGACACCTGGGCATTGTCCGGATGAAAGCCCTGGCACGGAGCTACGTCTGGTGGCCGACACTGGACAAAGACATTGAACATTGGGTCGCCAGGTGTAGCCCGTGCCAAGAAGTCAGACCTGCCCCGCCTCAGTCTGACCCGACGCCCTGGGAAACCCCCAGCTCCCCCTGGTCGCGCATTCACATAGACTTTGCTGGCCCCGTCCAAGGGCACCACCTCCTCATCGTGGTTGATGCCTACTCAAAATGGCTGGAAGTCGTCCCCATGGCATCCACCACAACAGAAGCCACGATCCGTGCACTTCGGCGTCTCTTCGCGACTCATGGGCTTCCAGACATCTTGGTCTCCGACAACGGACCTCAACTTGCGTCCGTGCCCATGGAAGCTTTCCTCGCAGGGTTGGGCATCCGCCATGCCCTCTCTGCCCCTTACAGACCGGCAGGAAATGGACAGGCTGAAAGGATGGTGAGGCTTACAAAGGAGTCGCTCGCCAAGATGGGACCGGGGGATTGGCAAGAGCGCATTGACACTTTTTTGCTTACCCAGCACATCACGCCTCACTCTGCCACCCGGAAATGCCCTGCCGAATTATTAATGGGCAGGCACCTCCGGTCACCCCTGGACAGACTGCACCTGCAATACACTTCGGAGGTTCCCGCATCGGCCAGTCGTCAACTTCGCCAGTTTTCCGTCGGCGATGCCGTGTTCGCTCTCAATTTCCACGGCTCGCCTAAATGGCTTAAAGCTACAGTACACAGCACAACCGGTCCCAAATCCTACCGCGTTGAGCTGGAAGATGGACAGATAGTGAGACGTCATCTCGACCAGCTCCGCAAAAGGTGGAGGGAAGTAAGTGAAAACCGCCCCGACGAGGTAGACCTAAACCACCCCGACGAGGTACGCCTAAACCACCCCAACGAGGTAGGCCTAAACCACCCCTACGAGGTAGGCCTAAACCACCCCTACGGGGCAGGCCAAAACCACCCTGGCGAGGTAGGACTACCCCACCCAGACGAGGGAGGCCGGCAACATGCGGGAAGAACAGGCACCCCAGCACCGAGCTTAACGCCAAACCTGGCGAGGCAAGTAGACCAGGGACAAACCAGGCAGGGAACCCCGAAGCAACGCGGGGTGAATGTCAGCCGACACCCTGAGACCCAAGACCTTCCGACAAGCAACGAAGGCCAAGTAGACCGGGGACAACCCAGCAGGGGAAGCTAACATCAACCCTGCGAAGTAGGCAACCGGCAGTCCAGAGACGGGGACCTCCAGCCAACATTACAGGAGGCCCTACAACAACCAGCCGACCGCGCAGAAGACCAACCCTGCGAGGAGGGCCACCACCACCCCGGCAGGGTAGGCCAACACCAACCCGACATGGCCAAGCAACCCAGCGCCCAGAGGAAGCCGCAACCACCACCCCCAGGCCAACCGCGCAGAGAGGGCCTACACCACCCCTGCAAGGTAGGCCTACACCACCCCGACAGAGCCGACCTGTCACCATTTTCGTCCGCCTGCCGCCCCGGGAGTAAGCTGGACTCAACCAGGGAACCCGGGGGCTTAACCCAACCACCACCGCCGAACTTGCACCCTGACCCAGACCGGCGCGACCCTATCCCAGAGGGGACCCGAGAGAGACCCAGGGACCTACCGAGGCTCAGGAGTTCTGGACCGGTCGAAAGCAGGGATCCACACCGGCGGCTCCATGATCCGTGCAGGAACGAGGCAGACCAGCATCAACCGCAGGCGGAGGTCCGTGACCCGGTCGGAGGTTCGGGAGCAGTGCCCCCGTCCTCTACGGCCAGATCCAGCCCGGCACCGGAGAGGAAGCCCCGAGCAGAGCAGACACCCTCCGTCCGAGAGAGTGCCCATCTTGACTGTGAACTGCGCAGGTCTACGCGAGCACGTAGACGTCCTGTTTATCTTAGTGACTATTTTCCTGATCGACTGACTAAGAACTAGGGGGGAGGAGTGTTATGTCCTTATAAGGACATCCGCCTGGGATTGGCTGAAGATCCTTTCGGCGGGAGTTTTGAATCCCTGTCAGTGGGCGGTGCGTCTGCCGGAGCGAATATAAGGAGAGCTCCGGCAGCGCACAGGCAGTTCAGTTCTCGTTAATAAACGTTGTTACTTGAACTCAGCTGGTCACTCTTCTTTCCTGCGCCGATCTAACAAAAAGTATTTTCAATCAATTAAAAATTCTGTTAAAATGGGACTGTTGCCGAAAATGGCTTCACTGAAAACCCATTCAGTGAAAAGAATTAGAAAGAATATTGACTCATAAAGCTTGTGTATGTTAATGCTAAAAGTATGAAAAATAATCAAGATGATGGTGAGTTCTTTCTCTTTTTCCACATATTTATAATAAACTGGAAATAAATACAAGAAGATTGACATTCCTTTATTCCTATCTCATTGATCTAGGCTCCTGTGACTAAACTAAGAGATGTGGAGCAGATATTGGTAGACGATTGCTCTAATTCAAGCAAATATGATTTTCAGCAGGTAAGAAACAAAACAAATCTCTATGGGCATATACAATGCAAAAAACATTTTGTCTTCACCTTCAGTAGGAATGCCATTTTCTGAAAGCAATAAAACCCAAATGCATTTTAAAAATAACCCAGCATGCACTCATCATGTAAATATTCAAACTTGCATTTCCAGATGATCTTGTTAATTTATTGTATATGATGGGAATGGGCAATAAATGCTGTCACCAAAATTGTGGCAGGGGGCTGTGAAAAAGAGACTCTAAACAGCCACTTTCTTAGTACATTTTCTTGGCGAAACATCTAAGGTCCAAATTAGGGAAGACAAATATATTTGAATCAGCAATCACATTTTTTCAGACACAATTCTAATTTTTAATATTATTGATTAACGTAACTATCTGCTAGGCTTTTTCAGCTCAGACAAGAAAAAGCATTAGCTATCATTGAATGAAGAAATTGGCTCTTAAAGTGGCTTGTAGAGTATCATATTCTTGGTGTCAGAGCAGCTTTCCTTCGTATTTGGAGATACCAGGTCAACAGAGAAGCTAGTATCCTTAATTTTGATCTGCAATTTAAGTTTTAGTTAAATCACCAAGTTATGACAAGATACAAAACATATGGTTCTTATTATGAACTATTTATGAAGTCAGAATGTGAATTATTAGCATAAAGGAAAATTATTGGTACATTAAAAGAAACCACTACTGTTGTCTATCTTTGACAGAATAGAGAAATGCCAATGAAGACGACCACCACCGAGACCAGAACACGAGAAGAAATAACTTTAGATTACCCTTCTGAATCAATTCAAAAACTGGACAAAGAAGATCCTGATTGGCTAGAATCTTGTGCGGCATGCTAATATTGGCCCTTTTATGTGACCTTTTATGATTTTGAATGGAGAAAGGATATACAAGGCCAACTATACAGAATAATACTTTCCCCTCAAATTGTATACACTTTTAGCCCTCCAAGGAATCCACCTATCTGGAGAGCTATGTTGACTAAATCAAATGCCAAGTTGCAGTGCAGATCAGACTGAAGGCATCTCCACTGCTCCAGGTGTCTACTGCACATTCTATTCCCCAATCCCTTAAACGCATTGTGAAGTTGATACATGGTTTTCATCACTCATGGCCAACCTCAAAACATGGAGAACAGTATTAGGATGAGAGAAAGGTGAAGGGTGGTAGAGGTTTCCATCAATGGAGGATAGACTCCCCCAAAACTTTGCTGAATTGCATTGCTTCAGAAAAAGAAAAAGGAAAGGAAAGGGGAAAGGGAAAGTAGGGGACAAAGCAGTTCTTCTATACAACAGACTGGCTATACTCGGGAATTGAGTTAATGTCATGAGAACAGGCATGTTCAAAGCTGATTCTGAACTGCTGTCCCGGAAACTGCCTTCATTATGGAAATTCATTCATGTACCAGAATAATTTTACATGTAGTTTATTCTCTCTGGCTTTCTCCCTCTCATGGGCATGATTTCATAATCACTATAGGTGCTTCGGGTTCTTGCAAAAAGGACTGGGTAACAATGTTCCTTCTCAATTTCAGTACGGAGGTCCAAAGCAGCAGATGAAAGACGACGCTCTCTTGCCAAACATGCACGAGATGACTACAAGAGACTCTCATTACAGGGCACCCGCAAGGACAAAGTAGCTGATGTTTCTCAAATCTTTAAGAGAGAAGTGCAAAGAAAGCCAATCCCTCCACCTCTTCCACCAAAGCCTAAAATCCTTACAGCTAAAATAGCTGATGGGAAACCAGAGAGGTTAGTAAATTAGTAGGGTGGAGTGGGGGGAGGTCACTATAAAAAGTGACATATGAAAAAGACATATACAGCCCAACATGGCTCTGCTGAATATCATATTTCTTCCTTCTTTAATTGTTCTATGAAATTGAACTGGAAACAATAAACCTTGCTTGCAATAGCAATATTATACATAGATTTAAATTATTGAATTGGACAGTCTCATTGCATGGTATAAAAATCAAAAGACTTGAGGTCAGACCTGGGCATTTTATAGCTTGTGAGCCATATCTGGTATTTTGGCTGGCCCATGGTAGCTGCTGGGCATCATTGTCAGGGTTTGAAGCATGGGGAGAGGCAATGTGGCAGCCATGACAAACAGTTCCAGTTTTTCAAGAGGCCCCTTGGGAAAATTACTCAACCCTGCTTTAGTTAATCCAAAGCATTGAAGAACTAATTATTGCCCTCCCATATATGCTCGTGGGTGGAATTATTTAATCTTACATTCTTCTTATTAAAAATACAGTACTATTAGTTTTTTAACCCTTTTTTTAGCTTTTTAAAGTGTTAATGGGTTTTAGTTGGGATGTTTTAAATTTTGGGCCAAAATTGTGTAATTCTTTTAATAATTTTTAAATTTTGTATTGGTATTTTTTTTTTATTCTTGGTTGTGCACCGCCCTCAGTCCAGCAGAAGAAGGACGGTATACAAATTGAATAAAATAAAATAAATAAATAAATATCAGGGGTGTCAAACTCAAGAGCCGGGGGCTGGATCTGGCCCATGGGGTGCTTAGATCTGGCCCAGGAGACTGCCCTTGAGACAATAAAGGACTGGCATGAGGTGCCTCTGCCAGTGAAAATGGAACTTGGGAGCGCTGTGTGGGCCCTGCCGAGCTTCATTTTCACTGGCAGAGGGTTGCAGGAGGCCATCGCAGTTGAAACGGAGCTTTGGAGCACAAGCCCCCCACATGAGTGAAGTAAAGCTGGCCATGCCCACCCTGGCCACACCCACCCCAGCCCCCCAAGGTCAAATACAACTCTGATGCAGTAATCAATGAAATCGTGTTTGATACCCCTGGTTTATATGGTCCCTTTAAAAAAGAATGTATTTAATTTGAGGCTTCATATATATTGTAACATAATTTTACTTTCCTCACTCATACCCATACTAAGCATACTAATTTTACTCCCTCTAAGAATCTTTTTCCAGATATGTTAAATTAATTTCAGGTTTACCAACCCATCCTTCATTCTTGGAATATTGTCTTGTATTTACTAGTTTAACATGTTGGTAGATGATATTCCAGGAATGTCTTCCCACATTAACCTGCCAGTAGCCATATTCTGGGATTCACCTTTTAGACCAGGGGTCACCAACCTTTCAGACCTCAGGGACCACTAAATTAATAATTTTAAATCCCACAGACCACTAAGGTAATCTGCCTAATAACCGGCTGGATGGGCGTGGCTAGGTGATCATGTGACTGGGTGAGCATGGTCAACACAATGTCACACATATTGAGGGGCGCCTCGCTGGCCTCTACTTGCCCTCCCTACCAGCCCCTCACCTGCTACTTGCCCCAGGCTCCTTAGTGCCCCAACAGGAAGCAGTTGTTGGAGCTAAGCAGCCACTATGAGAAAGAGTTGGCAAAACAGCTCAGTTCAAATTGGATCTGACTGAGATGGAGGCTCAGCAGAAGCACCTCACTGAGGGCTAGAAGCATAGGCTTTCCAAACAGAGGGAAGACCTGCAGGAGTGCAAGGCCAGGTACCAGTGCCTGGAGGCTCAGCAGGCTGAAATGATCAGCCAGTTCCAGGCCATGATGCAGTCCCACTGGAACAAGGCCCTCTGGCTCTTTGCCACCAACAGCACCTCCCTTTAGCCTTCACCCAAAGCCACACACCAGGAGGCTGAAACAGACCCAAGTAGGAATTTCTGCCCCCCTCCGACCCATACAAAAAGACCGCAAAGGGGGAAACTGTCCGCAGCAACACAAACATTCATTGCATGTATCTGTCCCGGGGGGCATAGTTTGAGGACCCCTGATGTAGTGTAATATATATAAAAAATGCAAATAATTTTTCTGTGGACCACCAAAATTTTCTCACGGACCACCAGTGGTCCATGGACCATCAGTTGGTGACCGCTATCTTAGACTACTCAGTTACTATCAATGTCAATCAGTCAGTCTGTCGGCATTTTAAGATCATCCCTACTCACATTTAGCAGGGATTTGTCAGTCAATCAGCCAGCCAGCCAGTCTGCCTACTTGTCTGTTTATCCATCTGTCCATTCATCCATCCTCAAACTCCACAAAAACCTCCTTCCAGATATCCTGCAGTTAAGTAGTATTTTTTTCCCCATTCAATCATGCATTTCATTAAGAAATGTGGTGGCTCAGTGAGTTAATGATGCTGGAGAAGGTTTCTGCTCCAGCATATCAGCGGGGTGAAATCTAAATTTTTTTGCTACCGGTTCTATGGCTTGGTTTGGCGTGGCTTGGTGGTCATGTGATTGGGTGGACGTGGCCAGTTTGACATCATTCACGTCACTCACCGTTAGAGCCAGGAGCTCCACATTTTGACACAGAACAGCAGCACATACTGTCTTTCACAGAATGTCACAGAAACCAGGAGCTGTACAAAAACACATTCTGTCTTTGTGAAGCCCCCAACCCTTTGAGTTTTCCTCTGGCTTGACTGCCCAGGTGAACCTCGGAGCCTTCTCTTGCCCTGCTCTTCATCCCAGAGGGCCACGCATTTCCCCCCCACCAATCCTCCGTACAAATTGCCCACCCTGTTTCTGCAAAGGCAAAGCCTCCCACTTGCAGGGCGATCCAAAGAGGGGAGGGGGATGCTGCTGAAAAAGCCGCCTTCCACCTGGGCCTCCTCCTGTAGCCAAATGTGCCCAACCATGCTTGCCCTTTCCTCAAATGGGCTGTGCATGGGGCACTTGAAGGGAGTGTGAACAAGACAGTTCTCCAACCTCTGTTTGTGTGTGTGTGTGAGGGAGGGAGGGAGGGAGGAAGGGAGGGATGGAGCAATCTGAAGCCGAGGCACCCAAACTTCTGGCAGCGGCAGGGGCAGCTTCTGAGCAGCCAGTTCCACCTGATCTACTGCCTGAGTCTTGCCGTTCTCCTTGCTCCCACCCCCACCCCACTCAAGCAGTGGCTTCCCTGCTCAAGCCCAACAGGCTATGCATCTATGGTGCCCACAACAGCATCCTGAGAGAAGCAGAGAAGATCATCACTTGCAAGTAGACAAGCATACGCCATGCTGTGGGAAAAATGAGAGTCCTGTTGTCCTGCAGAGCCTGCCGCTGCTTGAGCGGGGGGGGGGGGGCAGAGTGGGGGGGGGAGAACGATGAGACTCAGAGTAGGTCGCTAGCTTACTCAGGGCTGCTCAGAAGCCACCTGCACCGCTGCCAGAAATTTGGGTGCCTTGGCTTCAGATCGCTCCCTCCCTCCCTCCCTCCCTCCCTCCCTCCCTCCCTCACACACACACACACACACACACACACACACACACCAGAGGTTGGAGAGCTCTCTTGTTTGCTCTCTCTCAAAGCGCCCCATTAACAGCCCATTTGAGGAAAGGGCACGCAGGGCTGGGCGCGTTTGGTTACAGAAGGAGGCGCAGCCCAATGGGGTTGTTTTGTTCACCGAGGTGGTACTTTGGGTAGGCAGGTGGATGTCTGCAGCTGACAACTATATAATGAATATGTCCACCTACCCTCCCGAAGCACCACTGCGGCGAACAAAACAATCCCATTGCTATGGATGCATTGCTTGTCGGGGCTGAACAGAAAGCTGCTGCTTGAGTGTGTGTGTGTGGGGGGGCAAGTAAGCTGCTAACTCCTTCCCTGCAGCTCTGCCACGCTTGTCTGCCTTCTATGTGGGCTTCTGCTTGCCTGCCTTCGCAAGTTGGCCACCGGGATGCCAGGAAGGCAGCATGGAAGGCAGGCTAGCATGGCAGGACTGCAGGCCGTGGACCGGTTCGGGGGCGTGGCCAACCAGCATTGCTCCCAGTTCAATGAACTAGCCTCAATCTCCGCTACCTACTCGCCCAAGCCAGTCCAAACCGGGAGCATTTTACCCCTGATGTCAGGGTGAGCTCCTGTCACTTGCCTCAGTTTCTGTCCATCTCACAGTTTTGAAATATGTTCTATATGAGTAGATAAATAGGTACCATTTCGGTGGGGTGACAAATTGATGCCCTGTGCAGGCAGTCAGATTCCTGCAATCTCGGAACCTTCCCAGTTGTGGCACCCATTTACAAAGCAACTCTGGGAAGGGAGGGGGCTTAGGATGATAGAGCTGCTTGTCTTTCTTTCTGGTGTGAAGCCAGCTCGCCCTCCATTGGTGTACCTTGAGAAGCGTGCAAGTGTGTCCCACAAGAGAGCTGGTAAATTGACAGCCAAAATACTACTCTGCATGGTCTCCTGGCTAATGTAACAATGCCATATACTAAATAATCATAATCATCATCATAATTTGGACATAAAATGGACGGTTGGCCTGCCGTGGCTGGGCTTGGATGGCTATTACTGGTTCTTCTATTAATTATCCAATAGGCTATTGGATAGCCTGTTGGATGGCTATTACTGGTTCTCCAAACTACGCAGAATTTCTGCTACTGGTTCTCCAGAACTGATCAGAATCTGCTGAATACCACCTCTGGCTTATAAGCAGTATCCTGAAAAATGGAAAGTGAGCTTCCTATAATCTTCTCAGCTGTCCTTACCACTCTCTGTATGAACTTTTTATCTGAGGCATTGCTGCCACCAAATCAAACAGAATGAAGTGGTGATTTCAGGATTTACTGATTAAAAAGGATTGTTTATGTGAAGAAAGGAACCAAGTTACATAATTTGGAAGGGCAGAAATGGTAATAATCATGTTTAGAACTGCTGCAAAAAAAACCCCTTGCTTCTTTATATATATATATTTTATATATTTCTCTTTCTTTTCTCTTTCTTTGTCTTTTACTGGTTTCACTTTTACTGTTTTCAATCTTTTCATACCGGTATCTTTTTTTGGTTTTCTAATTTTCTTTTTTTGTTTCTATAATTTTTAATCCTGTACAATGTTCTTTTTCAAAAATATATATTAGTCTAAAGTTTAGTGTGTTTTTTATGCACATTTCCTAATGCGTGTTTTTTTTTCCTTCTGAAAAAAACTGAACTTAGAACTGAATTTATATCAAGCTAAATATTTAAACCACCTATTCTTTTGCTATGGCAGAAAACAGAGCTTACAAAGATCTATCTCCAGTTCTACTCAGGAGAGTATAGTTCGATGGTTTAAAGAAGAGCAGATCAATCTCCGAGCCGGCTTTGAGAAATCAATGGATCAGATAGCACCTTGGTTTCATGGTACTGTACAATCATTGATTTATCTCAATCAAAAGATATAGAATTCAGCCTGAGAGAAGTCTAGGATGGAGCATTCACATGTCTACTGACATACTCTTCCTTTCTAAATTGAGCACCATCTTCCCCCAACATGAAGACTTATTGTATATTACACAGACAAATGATGTTTTCCTTCTCCTTGCCACTGATACAGAGCTACAGAGTGGTTTAAAACTTGTACTCAGTTATCTGGAAATGCAATTAATTTGATTCTAAATATTGCACGCATATAAGAATTCCATTAGATGCAAGAATATAATGCCTCATTTCTTGTTGTCTAGAACAAGAGAGATTGTTCTAGACAACAAGAGATTGCAGTTAGGAGAATTCAGAGATCTACCAGACTAATAAGAAATATAAGTTATGTAAGGGGATAAGTGTTTCAACAAAATAAAGAACATTTCTATTAAATTTCTCCTATATAGTATGCTAAACCAGGTTGTTTCAATGCCAATCAGAAAGATTCGATTTGTAGAACAAATATTTATTCAGTTCTTAAAATAGGAAGAAAAGTTCTGTACAATTAGAATAAAATTCCAGTTGTTTTTTTAATAAGGAAAAATAAATACAATAGAAATAGTTTAGCAAGTTTCTAACTAGATCTCCAGAAAGAAATAACCTTGTACAAAGTTACATTTACAATTATAACATTACAAATACTTCAATAAAATATTTCACCTGGCTGAATCTGATTTGGCCATTTTAATTATGGGTTTATCACTATAATAAAATATTCTCTCTCATACAAAAGATACCATAAGGATTAGTGTCTATAAAGTTTTTTCAGCATTTGAAATATGATGTATAAATCCAGGCAATCCTTGACTTAATGAATAATCATTTTACAACAATTCAAAGTTACAATGGCCATGGAACAGATGCTTTATGGCTGGTCATGGAATTTTGCAGTCACATGACCATAATATTTGTAATATTGCTGATTTGAATATTTGCTGATTTGAAATGAATGGATTTGCTTAAGGACCACCATGTTCATTTAATATGAAAAATTAAGGCTGGAAAATTATTTTTAGTCATGACTGAAAATTATTTAGTCATGTACCTTAATTTACAATCATAACAATTTATGACCTGATTTCCAGTTCTATTTACATTTACAGTTGTAGGTCAAGAACTATCTGTATTGATGATAATTTTACAATAAATAATCTAAGAATTCTTTGGCCAGGATCAACCACGAGCTTTGGAAAAGGAGAAACTATGAGAAAATCAGATCTATATCTTCAGTACAGTAATATGAGAGCAACATGTTTTCTGCAGTAATGAAGGTTCTTGTAATGATTATATACTGGAAAATTATAAATGATTTTCCATTTTTTTAAACCTGTTTTAGCTGTGGCTGTTAACTTTAAAAGAAGTTAAAAAATTGGAGCCCCTGCTGCCTGCTTCTCGGGTCCATGCAGTGATGAATCCTCATGAGTACAAATACCTGCTATGTGGATAGGGCTTCTGAATGTCAGATGACAAGTCCTGACTTCTCTGCCATATCTTTGAAAAATGCTATGGGTGTTCCTGTATTAGTGGGGTTCTTTTTTTGTTTTTTAATCTGTCAGGGAACTCTAGGATTCTGCAGAACACATCTTTTAAAAAGCTGCCACTAAAACTATGCAGTATTAACTGGAAAAGTGATTAAGTAAATGAAAACTCTGGACAAACAATCAGATAGAAAGACAACGACAGAAGGTTACTCTTTTTTTTAAGAGAATGTTTCCCATGTAACACATGGGGTACTTCCTTATTTACAGTATATTGCTTTTGTTTTGAGAACAGGTATTATAACTACCAAAAAAGCAGAAGAACATTTGGAGGGTTTGGCACCTGGAAGCTTTCTCATCCGAGTCAGTGAAAAAATCAAAGGCTATGTTCTCTCCTATTTGTCAGCCGAGGGCTGCAAACATTTTCTGATAGATGCTTCTGGAGATTCATATAGTTTCCTTGGTGTTGACCAACTTCAACATTCAACATTAGCTGACCTAGTTGAATGTCACAAGGTGGGTTTCTTATTTTTCAGCATTCTATACAAAAATTAGAAGTTTCTGTAGAATGTATACAGTACAAAGGCAGGGTTGTTGTTATTAGTTGCAAAATCATGCCTGGCCCATTGCGACCCCACGGACAACTTTCCTCCAGGCCTTCCTGTCCTCTACCATCCTCTGGAATCCATTTAAGCTCACGCCTACTGCTTCAGTGATTCTATCCAGTCACCTCATTCTCTGTCGTCTCCTTTTTGTTTTGCCCTCAGTCATTCCCAGCATTAGGCTCTTCTCCAGCAAGTCCTTCCTTCTCATTAGGTGACCAAACCATTAGGTGAAAAGTTTCATCTTCAGGATCTGGCCTTCTAAAGAGCAATCAGGATTGATCTCCTCTAAGATTGACTAATATATATATATATATATATATATATATATATATATATATATATATATATATATATATATATATATCACACATATATATATATATATATATATATATCACACATATATACATCCATCCATCATATAATATATATAATATATATATATATTATAAATACTTTATATATTTCTATAATTGCTTTAAAGGACAAGTTTGAAATTATCACCACTCCTTTCAATACAAATATGTCTCTTTCCATCACACAATTACAGGCCAAATCCAAGTTAGAAGGCAAAATGCCTATTTAGTCTTTCCTCTGGTCACTTATCCATTCATACAATGCTCTTGCATAATACTATACAATATCACATGAGATGAGTGTGTTCTGGGAAAACTAAAAAGGACAGCATGTCAGCAACTGTCCATTAGTCCTTAGAGCCAAATGATTGAGCAAATGAGAAAATGTCAATTTCCCTTAATTGCAATAAGCTCTATGAATTCCTGGTGCTTGGTAAACAGCATTACCTACAGGTTTCTGAAATATTGTTGTGAAATGACCACCCTCTATGGTCATTTTTAAATTGAGGAAAAATGAGCTATGGAAAATACTTATCATTGGAATAGCTTGTCCCTCAGAGTCGAGGGTGCTCCATTACTGAAGACTTTCAAGAAAATATAGGACAACCATTTGCCCAGGAAGGTTTAAGGAATCCTGCCTTCAGTAAAGGATTGAACAAGAAGACAATAGGTCTTCCAGCCCTATGATTCTGTGTTGGCAAATGTTTGTGATGTCTTGATGAAATCAGGAAATACCCTTCTGATTCACTAAAGCTATTTCACAAGTCAGAACTAAGCTCCAATTTAATTTTTTAAAAAATAACTGTATTAATATAATTTGCCTTGCTACCTAAAATGTTTGGAAAGCCAGTTGTAAATAACTAAACAGTCAATAATTGAAGATTAAATACTAACTTTACTAGAGTTCAGATCTTTGGGATACAACTTTAGAAGAGTGAATTCTTATCTGTGGTTCCTTTCTTTTTTAGGATGAGCCCATTACATCATTGGGGAAGGAACGTCTTCATTACCCCTGTGGACAACAAGGAGAGTTACCAGATTATCTTGATCTTTTTGAGTGATATTGTCAAGTGTAGGAAAATCAGGAAGTCCAGGCAGTTCACAGGAATATAAAGGTTTATTGCAATCTTATGCTCTCTACAAGAATGTGAACTGCTAATGGTCAAAGCAAATAGGTAACAGATAAGAATGAAATTCAAAGTGGGCTGGAGTTAGATCTATTGTGGACACGAAGGGATTTGAAATTGATGATGTATCAATCTCCCACAGGCTCAGCCTGATTATCTCCTACAGATATTTAGAAAATCCATTTACCATATGAAGGAAGTTTATGGAATGGGCAGCTGCTGACATGGAGCCAAAACCCTTTAATTATTACTATAGTTCCTTAACTGTAAAATTATTATTCAAGTATGTTAGATAAACAAGAAATAAATTCAATTAAGCAAAAATTGGGATCAAAATTCTAAAGAAAGCAGCAAAAGAATAAAGCTACCATTATAGGCAATTGTGGTTATGAACTTTCTTTGTTCAAACTGAAATCTGAGTGCATGAATTGCTGTTAAATGAAGTTATAAGGAACTATTCCAAAGACTTGACATTTGACATCTCTCAATACATTCTTGAAAGGTTTGTATTTACATTTATAATTATTTTATATCTCTACACTTTACTATATTGTAAGCTACTCAAAGTCATTTCGAGCCACAAGTTGGGTGGCATTTAACGTTAATAAATAAATAAAAATGAAATAAAGTAGTTGAGGAAAACTCCAAATGCAGAAGTAGTTAGAAGAATCTTAATAACTTCAAATCCCCTGAAAAGTTGGTTTTCATCACCAGAAATGAGTAATGAGTATAAACATGCCCATAGTGCATCATAGAACAACGGGTGCATCAGAGCTTCCAACTGTTAACGTTTTTCTTACTGTATTCTCTGTAAAACAACATTGTTGGATAGTCACAGAGTTGTTTCATAGGGAGTTGTTGTGTGTTCCTTTAAAAATGATAGTAGACATTGCACGGATCAAAAATCATCACTGTGAGGTCTATGGCCTAGTTCTTTAGAAAATGAGTCTTTGCATACTGGCAGGGCATGGGAGAATCAGATACATTTTTGTTTTAGCATGGATGAATATAAATTTGTAAGCATGGGTACAATATGCTTTTCCACCCTTTTTCTTTGCATCCAAGCTTACCAGGACAAAGTTTCCTTGTTTGAAGAAGCTGGTGTATGATGGACAAGCATAGTAAATAGTCAGCAGAGAGAAAAGAGCCTTTAACAACAAATGCTCAAGTAAGCCAGATGGATATTGAAAGGACTGCACAAAAAAATAAACATTACAAGTGCCTCCACATTTTATCCTTTTCTCTGAAAATGTTACAAATAAATATGTTTTTGCAACAGAACAAGCACAGTCCTTGCCTATTCTAAATGTGCTTCACTTCACTTGAATATAATCTCAGCTAAACCAAGAGGAAAGCAGTTATAATAGATGCAGAAGGATTAATACATTGTCAAAGACTGTTTGCATTCTATATACAGAATTTGGACATGTCTCAAGATTCTCTATTTTTCTAGCTATCAATATTAGCAGATTGTAATATTTAAATACATCTGGAAAATATACTTCTATTTTCATCTGTGTGTCTATTTCATTGAAGCTCCATTTTGAGGCATATTTTCCAAAGTTCAAATACGTAAAAGATGCAAGCTGAATTAGCAAGCGTTTTTAGCAACCTAAATTAAAATCAGATATTATATTGGAATATCATACCTGCATAAATTATATTGGTCCCCACGCTGACATCCTTTCTTAAGGTCCAGAAGAATCAATGGATCTGAGGAACCCAGAGTGGGATGGAGCCCATCAAATTGCTTGTTTGTCTGTACGTTGTTGCTGGGGTGGGGGGGTGGGTTATTATTTTTATACTGGGTTTTTACTGTTTATAAAGAAATACGTTGCAGACCAGCACTTGATAAAATAATCATGAAGCCTTGGAAAAATTATTCAAATACTGATGTGATGTGTCTCTACCTACAATGAACAAAAATTGTGCAAGCCATTGTATTCCACTTAATTTTTCACACATGGCTTCTCCATTTTGGCTTTCTTTTTGTAAAATAAATGATGGCATGGTGTAATATGTCATGTATTGTTGTTCATCTGAGGTTGTATTTATCTACTTTTAAGAACTGGTAAGGACCAGATGATTTTTACTATGTCCTGATATGTAAACCCACAGAACCCAAAAAGGATGTACTTTCTTTTTCATGTGACTATAAATGAAATTACAGCAACCCGATCCATCTGGGAGAAAAAGTAAAAACTGGAAAAGTAAATTGCAGAGAAGATTAGGGGGCAGATGAAGACTTAAACATTCATCTGCTTCCCATTGACTCTTTCTTCCAAGTGCTTCTGTTACTTGCATTTGCCTTAAAACAGCCTGCACTTAATATACAATCAATAGTATTATATAAAATCATGACGAAGGATTGACAACAGGGAATGACTGAAATAGTAGCGGAGAGTTACAAATAAACCATTGATGGCCATTTCACCTGAGGATTAATGTATTTCTTATTCATTATACTTAAATGGCCAATTTCCAATGTTTATGAATTCTTGTCCAAAAATAGCCGAATATCTTTTAGATATATGCAATTCATATTCCAATTACTTTTCAATACAGCAGTTAAATGAGAGATATAAATAGTTGTAAATTGTTCAATAAAGTGAAATCAGTTTGTAAAGTATCTTCTATATTACAATATGGTATTTTCAGGAAGATTTTACATTTAAATAGAATGTAAAAAGAAGCGAACTTATAAAAAACCAAATGAGATAAAATAAATTAATACTTTATAGAATTCAAGAACAATCAATTCACAGCTTAAACAAATATATATTATTTATTTTAATCTTTTGGATTAGATTACATACATAAATCTATTTTAAACTTTAGGCATTTAGCTTTCTACCTGTCACCAATTCTAATTTTTAAACATTAATATAAAATAGAAACTGATTGTATTTTGTTCTCTCAGGTTTAACATTGCATATTCATTACATTTGACTCTTCATTTGAATTTAGTAACTTCTTCTCCAGAATATGGCTTCTGCAATGTTTTTGACTTTTTTTTGAACTTTTTTTTTTGACTTTCTTTGAACGTAAGTTCAAGTTCTTTACATAAGTGGCCTAGGCCAGAAAAAACAATTATTATGTTTCCTTCATATTGGCTCATCCAATTTCTCACAGAAATGGGTATATAATGTGATATATATATATATATATATATATATATATATATATATATATATATATATATATATATATATATATATATATATATATATATATATATATATATATATATATATATATATATATATATATATATATATATATATATATATATATATATATATATATATATATATATATATATATATATATATATATATATATATATATATATATATATATATATATATATATATATATATATATATATATATATATATATATATATATATATATATATATGTAGATCTTTGGTTATTTGGGTTTTCTCCCGCGTAAAATTGAAGTGAGACATTTCCAATTTTACGTGGGAGAAAACCCGAATAATCAAAGACCTACATACAAACACCCGCAAAAACCTCAGAATATATATATATATATATATACACACACACACACACACACACACACACACACACACACACACACACACACATAAACACACATAAACACACATACATACACATTATAGTAGTGTACATTATGTACACTAGCATATTTTAGTTATGTGCTATAAATACCTCTGATATACCTCTGATATAAGCTCTGATCATATATATATGATCAGAGCTTATATCAGAGGTATATCAGAGGTATTTATAGCACATAACTAAAATTGATAAAGTCTATTATCGTTAGTCTCATTTGAACAGCTTTCTTGATGTTAGTCTCCACAGACACTCACATTCATGACAATAGTTAAAAATGCAACACACTGTACAATCTACTCATATATCAATTGAAGTTGGAAAACCAAATATGAAGCATCTGCCAAAAATAAACAGTTTTACTTCACTGATGAAATGTTACATTTGAGCAAAGTGCATGCATCTTCATCTCTTTAAACAATCCCAAATCTTTTCTGGCAATTTGGATCTCACACGGTCGGAGATGAAAAAGTAAGAGAAACCAAAAAAAGCCCTGTCCTATCAGTTGAAATTTATTTGTATGATACTGGTTATCACAAACATAAAAATTTATGAAGACCCATCTAAGCGCAAGACTTTCCTTACTCCTTAGAAGTTGTTCTTAAACTACAATCTAGGTTTCATTTTTGCTTTGTGAAAGACCCATTTTGCCTTCATATATTTCTATTGTTTGCTTTTTGTTTACGGCGATGAGCTTCAATCTCCCGTTGGAAGACCAGCAAGCCTAGCTGGTCATGAGAAGCTTCATTCATAGCTTTAGACTGGATGCACATCTTGTATTGTTCTGGTGTCAGCTCATCTAAGCAATGCTTTTCATGCCAGAGGTGGAAAAGTCCCCGGACTGGTGTCCTGATAACCATGAGGTTGCTGTGAAGGTATTTACGGTACAGTTGTACATCTTCTCCTCCCCATCCTTTAATGTCAAGATCAAACCCTCCTAATGAGAAAAGAAAGAGTGGCAGCATTTACAATAAATAAAAAGGTGAAGTAGGCTTTGAGTGGAAAGAACTATAGATTTGGGAAAGTCATTCTGCCTTCAGGCATTCATGAGTAGGCAAGTGTAGACATAATATGCACTATAATGTCACAACACAAGTTCCACCTCTTGCATACTTGCATGTTTTGTGGCAATAAAGTGAGAAAGGGCAGAGCTTGTGTTGTGCTGTCACAATGTATTTTTCACCACTTAGGCACCATTATGGTGTGGATGCCTGTGTTCTACCTGCTGCAATTATTTCATTTATTTCATATCCAAGAACAGACAGTTTTTGGTTTCCAACCACTCAGCCAGCATCTATTCAAAGTTATAATAACACTGAAAAACAAGACTTACAACTAGTCCTCAAAGTTGCAACCCGCACAGTATCCATGAGGTCACTTGAATGCAATTCAAGTGCATGTCTATTGGCGTGCCAGTAGAAAGTTGTGAATCACAGTCACATGATATCATGCTTAATGACTGTGCCACTTAGTAACTGAATTAGAAGTCCATATTGCCATTGGTAAGTGAAGACTAAATGTATTAACAAAACCATTAATGGTTTAACAGCCCCCAATGTTTCCCATATCTCTCTTTACTTTGTTTCAAGATTAAAAGCAGATAAGGACATTATTTTGCTTTGAAATCTATCTTTGTTGGCTTCTTAATCTATGTGTACACATTTAGCAGAAGTTCACATTTCCTCACATTTTAGTCAGAGTAAAACTTCATGTTGTTGTTAATATACTGTTTAGAACAAGTAGTCAGAGTGGACTTGTTTTTTGCAATACTGAAAAAATAATATTCCATTACATATCTGAACATTTGCTTTGGAACAACAATAAATAACCCAATAGAAAAACTGAATTAAGTACTGTTTAAAACACAGGAACATTATACTCTGAGTAAACATTGTCATTATATAATAAAGTAAGATGTGAACTATTTCCAGATTTATAGTCAGAAAAGTGCAATGTTTTATAGCAAAAAATACAGGAATGTATAATATCCCTGAATCAATTTGCAAAATCCACCTTACTTTCAATATTTCCAAGTTAAGAGTTTTACTAATTTATTAATAACAAAATACGGAGTTCCATGAAATTGTCATGAATTTGGAAAGTAAATATTAGTTAAATAAAAAAGGATTTCTGGACATGGAATAAAACGACAAAAACATCAAGTTACATTAATAAAAATCGGGAGAGTTCTGGAAGTGAGAATATCCCTCAGAAATCCTGTTTCAAGAATGTTTATACCTAAGATGATATTGTAGGGACATAATAATAGTAGAATAAGTAGAATTACTGGGACATAATAATAACTTGCTGGTGCTGTTTTGCTTCTTTAAGAATTGCTTTGCTAAGAATTAGAGTTGCGTCTGCTATTCGTTTCTACCAGTGATCTAACTCCTGTTTTTGTGTACAAGTCAGCGCCTGGTGCAGGTTATGTCATGGCTTGGCAGGGTTACATCAGGTAAAATACCTGTGTTGCTAAGCATCCAGCCCCTCTGTTGCTAAGCACTCAGCCCCCCTGTTCTTGCTGCACAGCCAATGAGGGCTACAAGGAAGAAATAGGCCAAGGGGCCAGAATTGGGTACTAAGCTAATGCCGCTGAAAGTATAAAAGGAAGCCATACCTTTCCCAAGGGTGACTATTCCTCACTTGCATTGTATCTATATGTTCTGGATATAGTTTCACCCAGTATTTTGTTTTTGGCCAAAAATAAAATCTGCTTCTTTCTGCAAGCCTTGTTTTGAGTCACACTCTCTTTTGGCATCTCAGTGGCTCGGGGAAACTTCTGGGACCTTACAATATTACATTTTTTTTTCTTTCTTTCAATGAGTATGTTTTATTTAATCAATGGTTATAGATAGTGAAGGTAGCTTGGTTTGCTTAAATATTGAATATGCTAACATTAATGGATAAATTAGTTGAAAGTGATTATGTAGCTGTGTACACCTTCCCCATATCAAAAAATAACCTAAAATGTGTCAATAATAAGCAAAAAAAGACAGTATTCTGGCACTGATGCCTGGCAAATTTGAACAAGCATGGTATTTTACGCTTCAAATCAGGTATTGTGCCAAAAGCTGAGGAAGTGGGGGGGGGCAGTGCTGCAATCAGTTCATAGATGAAGATGCAGTCATTTTGGAATTAATCTTTATTAAGATAAAAGAGGACGTCTTCTTTTTGAAGATCTGTGCCATTTTGGAGATTTCTTCTTGTTAAGCAACAAGGAAGAAGGCTGCTAAGGCAAGTTATAATGAAGAGTGTGGACTATCTTTTTTAAAAAAAAAGATGGAAAAATGTAAGGGCAGAAAGTTGTGGTTCCAGTTTATTATTTTTAGTAATCTGTCGTTTGGTCTGCTTTGCTGTGGGTGGCTAAAACGAAAACTTTCAGATTTTTATGATTCCTGATTGATCAGCAATTCTTAAGCAACTTACAAAAAAGCTACTCTTTAGAGATATATTTGAAAAATTTTTAAATAAAATAAAATAAAATCTTTAAATAAAATTTAAAATCTTTAAATAAAATCAGTTCATAGAACAGCTATGTTCCAAGAATGTTAAAAAGAGTACTCAAGCTACTTCAGAGATGCAAATATGTGTAGAAAGTTACCAAACCACTGAGGCAATTTCACAAGTAGATAACAATGCAAAGGAGTCCATTGTAATTTTGCAATATAAATCTGACACCAATTTTTATTATGATGGTTTAAATAGAAGCCTCCCAGCACAATTGAAAGAAGAGCTCCAAGAAAATTTGCAATTTTTAAAAGGAAAAGTTTCGGACTTTTTCCTCATGAATATTATCAAGGTTGATAAATCCTTGAGAAAAAGAGAACTTTATAACTACTTGATAAACATTCCAGAAAAGAAAAAGATTTTATTCCATAAAGGCAAGCTGGAAGGAGTGACTTAAACTTAATGAGTGATTTGGAATTAGGATGGATTTTCATTGGTTTGATATTTGTAACTGAATTTTTTTCCTTTATATATAATGCTTAAGTAATTCCTAAACTTTGTAAAATATTATTTGAAAATATCTGTGTTAAGAGAAAGTTAAAGAAAAAGATGTATTAGCTTTAAAAAATCTAGAGCTTTAAAAAGGATGTATACAAGAAAAATTATTATTCTATGAGAATAATTTGGAGAGAGTAATCTAAATTTAAAGAGTTAATTGGAATTTTATTGGTCTGAAAATGAACTTTAAAGTATGCTAAGACGAAGTTAAAAAAGATGTATTAGAATGTTTTAATTTAAGAAATGTTTTTAAAGAAAAGCTTAGTGTTTAAAAATGGATGATTTTAAGTTTAAAGAATCTGAAAGAATACAGTGAATTTTGTTAATATAAATGGTGATAGTTTATAAAGATTATTAAATGCAAAAAGAAATACATATTGTTTCACCAGCAAGGAAGATAAAGCAGTAATGGTTAAACTGATTGTTATATTCAAAGAGGAGAATATATTTATGTTTTTTATTTGGATATCACTTCTGGATTTTGTGCTTGTGATGAAAAAAGATGACACTTTCACTTTGTCAATTAGATAGATCTGTTGTTATAGGCTAGTTATATACTAATGTGTAAAAGTAAAAAGTTGAGGTAATCTTGCTATCTTGTACTGTGCTAAAAACAGTCAAACACCTTTTTCTTTCTTCCCTTGTACCCCATATTTTCTTTTCCCCTTTCGTCTTAATTTCCTATTTTTCTTTATATTTTATACATTGATAAAACAATAAAAGTTATATGTAAAAAAACCAGAGTGTCTTACCAATATTGATGTAATCAGAACGAAATTGACAAGTCATTCCAAACCCAAAGTCTCTCCAAAATCCTGTCTCTTTTTTTATTACCTGGAAGAAACAAGATATATTTTAGCTTCAATTTTTGATTTAATTCTTACTTTTGGCCCAGTTCAAATCTGCAGATTGCATTGCATTGATCTCCTAATCAATGAGAGGCAGATCCTTTAAGCTGTTAAACCTCGTGTTGCCAATAAGGATTTATAAAAATGAAAATTGCCTTATCTAGAGACAAGATTTGCTTGTTATTTTTCAGGTTTTTTTTTCTCTTACTGGAGAAATAATAAAGGGATTTTAGCATTGTAATGAATAAAAGTCATTGGTTTTCTGGCATCTTTTTCTACATTGCCACCATTAGAGAAATATAGAAAATCACTTTTTCTTCAGATATTCCAGATATGATTTTTTAAAAAAATTCTTAAAAATTACACTGGCAGTTAATGCATGCCTCTTCAGTATTACACCCATATTGTTTGAGGGGAAGTGAACTGCATTTGACAACCTGAAATAATACTCACTGGAGCTAAACTCAAGGCCATCTAACTGATCATTCTCAGACTTTGCATCCTAACTATATTGCATACCCTCTTTAGAATCTAAGATGTGATGTAAAAAATAGCATAAAGCTTTAGATTATTCAAATATAAACTAACATTGTGTATTTATTTATACTTGTATCAAGCTCCTCATTAGGCCTACCCTACCAAAAATGACAAACGCTTTTTATTATTAAATTTCTAACTGATATAAATAATAGAGATAGTAAATGAATAACTGCAAATCTGTTAGATTTTGTTTTCTTAGAACTGTTACCATTAAAATCAAAAAAGAATGAAGGGAAAAATAAAAAGCCTGCTTTTCTACAGTTTAAAATAATAATAGTAGTATATTATACTATTCAAACAATGAGTTAAACCTAACTATACAAATATGGAAATAAAAGATATAAATGTATTCCAGTGTCATTTTAAAATAGAACAAAAGGTACTCTGTTCAGATAAATATTTTAAAAATCAATAAAACTGTTGCATGACCAATAAAATACATATCAATTAGTTATTTCTAATTAATGGTCCAAGGCTTTTAAAATGATGCCATTAAGAGAAGCCTTCTGCATAATCAACAAGAATGAGTGGCCATCACTAGAAAAAACCCACCAGTCTCTGATGCTTTTTGATTTAGAATTTAGATTATTTACCTTAAAGAGAAGCTAATAAGTGTATTTGCTGGCAGTAATCTTAAAGTACCGGCAAGTTCATATGGGCATGGGTAGTTTAAAAAATACTTTATGTTTTATGTTTTTTTCTACATTCACGTGCTTTCCACAGTCCACTGCTGTTGGGTGATTAATACATTTAAACAAATAAAAATAAACTTGTATAGAATTGATGTATTACATCTGGACTATTAGCTTCTAGTAAACATCTTTTAACAGACTAATTCTCCAAAAACTTAAGTTTCCGGGCTGTCTTGAAAAGCAGCCTTATGCAGAATGTATTGAAAAGGTCTCTTTTCCAAGTACATGTATGTTTGAGGCTCAAATCTCATTCCTTAAGTAAATTTGCAGTTAACTATTAACTCAGAATGGAAAAAGGCTTCAGCAAATATTGCTGAATTTTAAAGAATTTTCAGTCTGTGGATTTGGTTGAACAACCAATTACCTACCAGCTGTTGTTTTAAGGGTGGAACGGAATCATGATGTCCATAGATTAGACTTGGATTGTACTGGCTGAAAAGAACAGGATAGAATACTTTCTTTCCTAGAAATAAGAGTTGGAAAAAATATGGTCATTTTCTGCTAAATCTGCTCTTGAATATTTTGAAGATTTCAGAGCAATGAGTAGATGTAGACGCAGTAAGAGAAATTATGTTTCTATAGGAAACAATCTAAATGCTACATTTTAAAATATATTTAAGTAAGAAGAGAGAACTGAAAGCATAATTTACACACAAACACCTGTATGTGTGCCTTTGTGTCACTGTTGACTCCTAGGAACTGCCTAGCAAAGTGCCTGCAGTTTTCTTGGTAACAGTTCAGAACTGCCTTGCCATGTTCTCCTTCTTAAGGCTGAGAGAGAGTGACCGGCCCAGGTCATCCAGCTGACTTCATACCTAAGGTGAGACTAGAAGTTGTGATTTTCTGATTTCTATAACATGGCTCTACACTAAATGGCTCTAAATAACACATATTTCCTCTAAAATTAAAGAGGGTTCTAGCTTTTGCAGGAGATCTCCCACATGCACATATACACAAAGTCCCAGAGCTCTACAGTCCTTAAAATTAAATTTTCATCCATATTTAGGTTTTATTACGCCTTAGCTTGCTGTATTTCTGGTATGGATTTATGGGATTTTTCTCAAAGGTGCTTTTTCAAAAGCTAACTGGATTGTTTTTTCCTTGAGGAAGAAGTAAATATTTTGTTTCTCATCCAAGAAACTTCATCAGTTGTGATGGTGGTGGGATGAAAAGATAGGTACTGACAATTGAGACTGAAATGGTGGTGGGATGGAAGGATGAGTTCTGATCAGATGTTGGGGTGAGGTGGGGAGATGGAAGGATTGGATTTCTTTGCAGTCATTGTTAGCATTCTCTGACAGCTCTTGAGGCCACTTGTGGGTTTATCTGTGCCCTTAGGGTCACTTGAATTAGAGTGCAATTGGTTGTGGAATATTCTGGGAACTTCTACAAGGGCTGCATTGTAGTCTGGAGATAAGTGGTGTCTTATTTCTATTGAGAGAGGATTGCTCAATGTTAACATAAATGGCCTCTTTTATTCCTCTTTGAAACCAATGATTCTTTCTATCCAAAATGTAAATTTCACTGTCTTCAAAAGTAACCTTTAATGGACTGCTGAGTTTTGTCCTTATGGGTTTGATCGCCTATGTTGTGCCATGAGCTTGTGAAGTGGTTGTTTTCCTTCACCAATATACAGATGGCACATGTCTCACTGAATTGCATTGCATAAACACATCACACTCAATGTGTGTCTATGTTTTTTATCCTTGGGGTAGACAATCTTCTGCCTTAGTGTGTTCTTGGGTTGAAAGTGTACAGGTGTGTTGTATTGGTTAAAAATTCTTCTAAACTTCTCAGATATTCCTGCAACGCATGGAATGACAACATTACTATATTTATTGTTCTATTCTTTGTCTGTAATGGAGGAGCTCCTGCTGGATCTTTTTCTGGATTTAGGCTTATTTTCTAATTTAGTTTTCAGCCAGACCTAGGAAATGTTCCAAAGACAAAAGGAAACATAGACTCAGCTGTTTGCATTAAAAAAATGAAAATCACCTGAGAAGGGAACTTTCCAAATTGTATCTCAAAATTTGATATTCATGGATTTCAGATGTCTCTGACCATTCAACAGGTCAACATTTTTTTTAACTGTTCCAGTGACTGAATCACACAGAATGAGTTCCATCCTCCCTCATTATTACAATGATTATCATATTTATAAGGAAGAATACTTTCCATGATCATTACAGATAATGGCTATATACATTGTCTAATTTTTGAAATGTATACAGGAGAAATTAGCTGAGATTTATTTATTTATTTATTTATTTATTTATTTATTTATTTATTTATTTATTTATTTATTTATTTATTTTGTATACTGCCCTTCTCCCAAAAGGGACTCAGGGTGGTGAACAGTCAAAATTAAAATACATACAATACAAAGTTAAGATAGCTAAAATAAATTAAATCAATCGGCCTCCCAATTTAAAACCCCAAGTGTATAAAATTAAAAAATTCCCATTAAAAACTATTTAGGCTAGGCCGGTTTGCTGGAATAAATAAGTCTTCAGGGCCTTATGGAAAGTACGGCGATCCGGGATCAGTCGTATTCCAGGAGGTACCTCATTCCACAGGGCGGGTGCCCCCACAGAGAAGGCTCTCCCTCTGGGGGCCGCCAGCCAGCACTACTTGACCAATGGCACCCTGAGGAGGCCCTTTCTGTGAGAGCGAATTGGCTGGTGGGAGGTTATCGGTAGCAGCAGGTGGTCTCATAGGTACCCTGGCCCTAAGCCAGGTTATATTTACAGTTTTGCTAGAGGGAGCTGGCAGACTTCTGAAGGAATATATGTATGAAGTATCTTCAATATTAAAAAGAATAACAAACTGCTTATGGTACAAATTGAATTTTGGTCCATTATATCATGAATGAATGACTGTACCTGGTTGTGTGTTTAATCTACATGTGTTCAGGAATTCCGTTGTGAAATATATATCCACGTCACAGAAAAAAAGTACAACATTGGTTCCTTTCCAAAATCTTGCACCCACATCCAGACCTTTCCCCCTGGAGAACACTTCATCCAGCTGAATAAACGTGTAATTTCTGAAATTAGCTGATCTGTAAGGAAAAAATATATTTAAATTTTATCTGCCTTTCACCAGTTATCATTTTCGGGATTCCTCTGTTAAAATACTGAAGTTTGCAAATGATTCAAGACAATGATGAATCTGCATACAGACGGGAGGTTGAACAACTAGCCCTGTGGTGCAATCAGAACAACTTTGAACTAAATCAAAACCATAGAAATGATAGTATATTTTAGGAAAAACCCTCCTATACTACCACCTCTTACAATACTAGACAATACAGTATTAACAATAGAGACCTTCAAGTTTCTAGGTTCTATCATATCTCAAGACTTAAAATGGACACCTAACATCAAAAACATCATCAAAAAAGCTCAACAAAGAATGTTCTTTCTGCACCAACTCAGAAAGCTCAAACTGGCCAAGGAGCTAATGATTCAGTTCTACAGAGGAATTATTGAGTTTGTCATCTGCACCTCCATAACTGTCTAGTTTGGCTCTGCAACCAAACAAGACAGATACAGACTTCAACAGATAATTAGAACTGTAGAAAAAACAATTACTACTGACCTGCCTTCCATTGAGGAACTCAATGCACGAGTCAAAAAGAAAATATTTACAGACCCCTCACACCCTGGAGATAAATTGTTTCAACTTCTATCCTCAAAACGATGCTATAGGACACTGAACACCAGAACAATTAGACACAAGGACAGTTTTTCCCTGAATGCCATCACTCTGCTTAATAACTAATTCCTACAATACTGTCAAATAATTTACTAAGACTGTATTACTATTATTCTTCTCTTCCTTACTAATATCTATCTCTTCCTACTTATTACTATAACCGTGTTGCTTATATATTTTAATTTATATTGTTTTTATTTGTTTCCTAGTATGATTTGATAACTTATTAGTAACCTTGACTATCACTAAGTGTTGTATCTTTTTATTCTTGATTAATGTATTTTATTCTCCTCATGTATACTGAGAGCATATACAGCAAAGACAAATTTCTTGTGTGTCCAATCACATTTGCCCAATAAAGAATTCTATTCTATTCTATTCTATTCTATTCTATTCTATTCTATTCTATTCTATTCTATTCTATTCTATTCTATTCTATTCTATTCTATTCTATTCTATTCTATTCTATTCTATTCTTACACGATTTTTTATTCTAAGAAAAACAGTCTCGGTGATTAATACGTTTATTATGTCGGACTCATATACAGGAAAGGAAATCCTCCACTGAATGGCTTGGGCCATCATTTAGCTCTATTGCTTACTTCCCAGAGTTACTTTATAGTACGCAACAAGCTCTGTAAATTGCCAAAATTACCTCTTGAAATGCCTCAGTAACATTCTGTTGAAGGAAAATACAATGCAAATCAACTGGCTGTTGAAATATGGGATTGGAGCCAGACTTCTTAGAGCAATCAAATGAAATCTGTAGAGATTGTTTGTTTCTGCTGAATGCAATAGATCTAATCTAACAATGGTTTAGTGTGGACTCATTCCATTATTACTGGAAAGAGTAGATGGGCTTAAGAATTTATTAAAAAATATGTTGTATAATCTGCAGTATAAGGGATTTCTATAATACAGAACAAAATCAATAGGACAGCTTGCCTCCTAGTGGCTGTTCCATCACTGCATGTTTCCAAGACAAAGAAAAACGAGATAATGCCTTTTAAAATTAAAAACATTAACTGGACAATGTATTTTGCTGAAAATAGATGAAAGGATATGGTTCTTCCAAGATTCTAATTAATGTTAGAGGAGAAAAAAAACCTAATTAAGATTTATTCTTGTCAGTGCAGGACAAATTATCTGAATGATGATGATTTCTCAATAACAATTTTGAGAAGAATTTTGCTTATAGCATTTCCGGGATACTTCTAAGACCACACAAATTGCTCAGTAGTTCTTTTCTGCTTAGAGGTGATTAGAATTACAAGGCAAAGATTTCAGCCAAACAACAATAGGACTTCCAGATTATCCTGAAATTTGCCACTTCTTCTTCTTCTAAATGTTAACCATTAATGAGAAGAGTAGAATCAGGAAATCTACCTTTTCATCTTCTTTTGGTTTCTAAATTAAAAATGTCATTAAGTCAAATGTTTTACTCACTTGGATATGTTTTCTAGGATTCCTTTGACTTTGCTCATTTGTTCAGTTCCAAAGTACACTACAGTCAGGTGAATTCTTCCATCTTGCTGCATAGCCACTTCCCTAAAATAAATATCAGGTGGAGGATAATAAGAATATTTTCTTACAACTTTAATTTGTAACTCTTTATATATTCATACTACATCTTACCTTCATTCATTGACTTATCTTTATCTGTACCCGCAAAGCAGGTATGTAAAGCATTTTGAGGTTGGCTATTCTGATCCTAAAATGGTTTACTAGGAACCTGGAATACCTATTCTCACCAACATATTCCAACATCGATATTGGTAATTTCAAACTTATAGAAATTTTTTGTGCATGCCTTCGAATCTATGTTAATCTTGGCAAGTGCCTGAACAAGGCCCTGCAGTTTCTTGGCAAGGTTTCAGAAGTGGTTTGCTATTGCCAGCTTCCGAGGGCTGAAAGATAGTGACTATCCAAGTTCACCTAGCTAGCTTTGTGCTGAAGAAAGGACAAAATTCAGAATCTATTGATTTCTATCCTGCTGCCTTGACCACTGCACCCAATGGGCTCTCTATAAAAAGTGCTCCAACCTAAAAATCAATGTTTTAACTTTCATTTTTAATAAAATATTTCTTGGGCAGTTTTTTTCAATCTTTAAAGCAAGATTTAAATACCATCTATTTGTTTAAACATTTCACAAAATATTAACAGGGCTTTTAAAATATCACAGTGAATCTGACTGCATAGATCACTGAGTAGCTGCAGACCATTATTTTTAGCATTTGAACTGACAAATAAGTGATTTACTCTGATATTTATGCTTTCCTTTACAAATCTGCCCTTGTATGCATGCAGTCTTAATGAAAATTGTTAAACAGATTCTTGAAGTCTGTAGCCGCAAATGGAGAAAGTCAGTATGGTGGCAGCCAAATGGTGAGAGGCTAAACCTATTTCTCTCTTATATTTCCAAACCATAATTAGATATATGTGCTCCGTTTTCACACCATACTGTATTAAGCTGTGGTGTGTTTAGATATAATTGGTTCAATAAGGCACCAGTGACTGGATTGGCACATTGTACTAAGCCACATATCATGGCAACCAAATTACAATGAGCTGAGGTCACATAACATGTTAAGCCAAACTAAACAAATCACATTACATGAATCAGACAAAGAACTGGCTAACAGCACTTTAGAATGCACAGGGTCTCTCCCTGAAGGTTTATTTATTTCTTATTTCCAATTAGACACTGCCTAGTTTCAATTGACTCTGGGAGGCAGAGAGCATAAACAATAGAATAACACAACATAACAAATATACAATTCAGAAAAAAAGCATACCAATACAGAGATGGCAGTTCCAGTCAACACAACATATCCAATATGTAACAAGGAATACCAAACATCCTAGCTCAAAGCCTGGGAGAAGACCCAGATTTTAAAAGCCCTCTAGAATGTCATCATGATGGGAGCCACACATATCTTAGGCTGAATCTCATTCTAGAGGGCAGACTGTATGACAGAGAAAGCAGGATTCTGGAGTCCTGACAGATGGCCTTGCTTGATTAAAGGAATCTGGAGTGTGACTGTCCTGTTTAAATGAACCTTCCAGGCCAACACCACAGGACATGGGTGATTCCCTGAAGTAACCAAGTAACCAAGCTCTATGCCATGTAAGGTTTTATAGAATAAATCTGCACCTTAAATTGCACTCAGAAGCAAACTGGAAAACAGTGCATAGTATGTGGGAAGACTTTGGGAGATAAGGTGAAGAGATTCTGCCTAGGGAATGGTCATGTAAGAAACAACATAGCCCATAGCTGGATAGCAAGTGGAACAAGGGATCATCCCTAGGTTCTTTGGCTGTAAAGGAGATTGGAGGAACATTATAGTGATGTCAATTTTATCAGGAAGATGAAACAGGAAACAAACAGACAAGTTAATTCTATCTATTGTTCCGCTACATTAACCAGATCATGCAAGTCTGCAAATACAATTCCTCCATCTTTTTCTGAATAAGAAGTACATGGATTAATGTGCCACCTCCATCTTGACTCTGTCACAGATTCTCCATAAATATAACTAATGATATCTCTGTATTGAATCTCTGCTTGAACCTGGCCAGAACGGGTTTTAATAATCTGCTTCTTCCAGGGCTCTTATCAACTGCAGACTATTTTCTCAACAATGTTTCCTAAAAAAAGGAAAAGTTGGAGACAGGGCAATAATTATCTAAAATGATTGGATCCAAGGATGGATCCACCTCCTTGCTGAAAGAGACCAAAACCAAACACAAACTTAACCATAGGTCATCTTCCTGGCCACTTTCAAGAGGGAGTCTGGTCCAATTGAGCAGAGAACATTGTCTACTTCCTCAAGAATCACTGGTTCAAACTCCCATCACAGTTGATACCAAAAATTAGGCTCTAGCCATCTTGGAAAGATTTGCCTAGCCAGAGTTCAAATCAGAGCATGTCTGAGCAACTTTCACCAGAAACCTGAATATTTCTCTCTGGTGTGATATGTGCGAGTTCTACTCAGAGATTTTGTTTTCACAAATCTTCCTAATCATAGCTAACTTAGCCATAACTAATAATTCTGTGTGATAAAGTTTGAGATCATGCTTTACATTAAGATTAAATCCAATATGTTAACAAATAATGTGGCTTGCTATAAGAAAAATTATTGGCTAATTATGCACTATCATGTTGTCTACTCTAACCTACATCATATATAAATATATCAAATTAATATTTTTTTAAATCTAACATTACAAAATAAATCTTCAAAAGAAAAACTCTTAGGTACACTGCCCTACAACTTCTCAACTGCAATAAGAGTTCCCAACAGCAATGATACCAACCTGAAATTGTGCATAAATTGATGAAACTTGCTGACCCTTTTTGCCAGTGGCACAATGACATTAATAAGAGTATGGGCCATATTGAGGTTTTCATTTGCAATATTCATGATGGGGCCAAATGGTCTGAACAGAACAATGCGCTTGAATTCATATTCTTTGTCTCTTTTGAATATCAACTCATATAGTGTGCCTTTATCCCTTTCAGTCCGGCGAATGCCTATTAGAAAAGAGAAGGCAATCATTAGCTAGAATTTCTAAAGAGGTAAAATATTTTTATATATAATTCTCCTGATTTTATTTCTGTCATTTTAGCAGTAGGCATTTATAATTTTATAATCTATTGTCTTGTGAATTCCTTAGAAAGATAAGAAATTCAAGATATTTGGAAATCATGTATTACTACAAATGATCTAACTGCTCTCAGTTGCTTATTAGAAAATATAACACTAGCAAAAAATCATGAAGAGTCTTTTGAGGACAGAAATACATGCAGCAACTTTAATTTCATTTAAGATATCCCCACCCACAATTTCTTTATTCATTCTTAAGTGACTTCACAGAAAACACACCTTCTATGAAATCAGAGATGGAGTATATTCGATGATTTATGCTGCTGTTACTCTTTGGCCTATTTAAAATCTCCAGCCCTGATTCAATTGCTTCTGCCAATTCATCCCTCTTGTCCTTGCGCATTGGCTTCTCCTCAGGATGACGTAAAAGTCCCATCTCCAGCTGATAAATTTTTTGTTGGGTGAAGCTCTCAAAGGGCAGTACAGCATATTCAGTTGGTAGCTTGATGCCAATATGTATTTCTGCTTTGTCAATCTGGGAATGGAGGAACTGCAGCAGGGTTTTCTGGGACTTCTCAGAGTTTCCTAGGTCTAGTCTAACCCCCCGTTTGTCAGTATCTTGACCTTGCATGTTCGTCAGTGGTTTACTCCTTTCCTGAAGCTTATCTTTCAGCTCAGCAATTTGTCTTTTCAGGCTGTTGATATGGTCCCAATAATATTCTTCTCCTTTTTGTAGGCTTGCCTGATATTCCTCTTTTCCTGTTGGGCTGTTAACTCTGAGGAATGCAGATAGCTGATGGTTACCTCTTTGAGTGCAGGTCAACATGTAGAACACAGATGCTGCACAGCAGAGGAACACAAGTATAGCTACTTTTCGAGACAGCCATGCTATTATCCCACGACGAACCATCATCTGCTAAACAGCTGGTGATACCCACATTCCTGTAACAGACTGAATTTTTCTGCTAGCTTTTTAGAACTCAATTCAGAAGTTATACACATTGATACAACAGTTTTTGATTGATTAATTTCAATAGAACATGCATACAATGTGTGACAACTGGACAATGTTGCAAGGTCATATACAGTACTAAAACCTTCACTGAAAGACCAATGTTGGTGTTATGTCCTTATAAGGACATCCGTCGGGGGATTGGTAGATTCCACCGGCGGGAAGTTTAAATGTTTGTCATTGGACGGTGGGCATGCCTGAGCAGGATATAAGGAGGCTCAGCAGCCCAGCCGGCGTTCAGTTTTTACTCATCCTAATAAAGGTTCTGAACGGACAGCTGAGTCGCGTTTCTTTCCAGCGCCGAGCTAACACTGGCGACGAAGGACTGAAGAAGAACCGACGACCTGCAACACAACGCTACCGCCTCAGGAGCTGAATCACCGAGCTAAGTCACTGAACCATGTCTGGACCACAAATTTCCTTGGCTCCATTCAATCCAAGCCAGGAAAAATGGAAGTCCTTCATGGTGAGATTCAGACAATTCCTGGCGGGCAGCGGCTTCACAGAACTAGACGACAACAGGAAGAGGGCTCTCTTCCTGGCTCACTGCGGATCCGAAGTCCTGGAGATGGCGATGGACCTCGTGGCACCCAGGGACATCGAGCAGATGCCATGGTCCGAGCTCCAAGACGTCCTCCAGGAGCACTACGCGCCCACGAGCACCCCCCTAGCCAACCGTTTTGAATTCCACCAAAGGAATCAGAACGAAGGGGAAACGTTCAAGGACTTCGTATCGGCGCTCCGGAAGATCGCGGCCAGCTGTGAGTTTGAGAATGTGGACGTCCAGCTAAGAGACCGGATCGTATTCGGCATGAGGGACTGCTCAGTCCAGAAAAAGTTCCTCAGCCGGAAAAAGATCTCTCTAAAGGACGTCATAGAAGAAGCAACCGCGGCGGAGACGTCCGACAGAGCGGCAGCAGCTATGAGACGCTCAAAAGGGATCTATAAGATCCACAGAGAACAGCCACAGTCATCCGAGGACCTCTCCACGTGCTCGGAGTCCGATAGGGAAATGGCCGTCCACAAGGTCACGAGGCCCCAAAGGCGGGAAAGTCAACAAGATGGCACCCGAGAGGACAGATGCGCCAGCTGCAAGGGAGATCACCCTCGCGCCAGATGTCGCTGGCGAGATGCAACCTGCCGCCGATGCGGACGGAAAGGCCACATCGCCGAGGCCTGCAGGGCGGCAGAACCAACTTTTGAGAGGCAGAGACCTGGAGACCGCGAATACCAGAGGTCATCCAGACGGTCCCAGCAACCGAGGCGACAGGACGAGCGGCAAGCAAACGGCCGGCAGGTCAACAAAACGACCATCGCCAACACCGCAGCCGAGGGAGCCGAAAAATTCCACGTGACCGTCCACGTGGACGGGGCACCATGCCCCATGGAGATAGACTCTGGCTCACCCTTCTCCATTATCGCCTGGCAGAACCTCAAAAGACTCCAGCCCAACATTTCGAAGGGTCAACTGAAGCCAAGCCAAGCGAAGCTGGTGGATTTTGGCGGTCACCCCATCGGCATCCTGGGTCGCACGAACATCAGGGTGACATACAAAGAGTTCAGCGGAGACCTCCCCATCGTCGTCGTCAGGGACGCCCGACCGACCCTACTGGGAGTGGAGTGGTTCAGGCCACTAGGGCTCACAATCGGAGGAATTAATCAGATTAGGAATAGTCAGCTCGACGAACTCCTAGAAGACTTCCAGGACGTCTTCGACGGGAGCTTAGGTAAATTCCTGGGGAAACCCATATCCCTAAATTTAGATCCTAAAATCAACCCGATTCGACTTAAGCCCCGCAGAGTCCCATTTGCCCTTAGACCTAAAGTGGATGCACAATTGGACAAGCTAATCGCCCAGGGCATCCTTGAACCGATCGATCACGCGGCATGGGAGACGCCAATTGTGACCCCCATGAAGCCAGATGGATCAGTGCGCATCTGCGCTGACTATAAGTGCACCATCAACCGTGCGTTACAGCAGAGCGCATATCCGGTGCCAGTAGTGCAACACCTGTTGCACTCACTGGGCAAAGGATCAATATTTGCCAAACTGGACCTGGCGCAGGCTTACCAGCAACTGCCAGTGGACCAGACAACTGCGGAGGCACAAACAATTGTCACGCACCGGGGCGCATTTAAATGCAACAGACTCCAATTCGGGGTCAGTGCCGCCCCGGGAATTTTTCAATCGATGATGGAACGCCTTCTCCAAGGCATTCCAGGGGTGGTGCCCTACTTCGATGACGTCCTAATCTCAGGGACTTCGGAATCCCAACTAATGGAACGGCTCAGGCTTGCCCTACAGCGGTTCCAGGCGAAGGGACTACGGGTCCGACGGGACAAGTGCGTGATCGGGGTCAGGGAAGTCGAGTTCCTGGGCTATTTAATTGATGGCCAGGGCATCCACCCCACCAAAGACAAAGTACGGGCTATACACGAGGCTCCAGCCCCAAAAAACAAAACGGAGCTTCAGGCTTTTCTGGGATTACTTAACTTTTATAGTGTATTCCTACAACAGAAAGCCACCATCGCTGAACCACTGCACCGACTCCTAGGGAAGGCGGCACCCTGGAAGTGGGGGAGCGCAGAGGAGGAAGCCTTCCGGAACGCCAAAAGACTCCTGTCCTCCGACAGCCTCCTCATCCAGTACAACGGGGAGCTACCGCTAACCTTAACCTGCGACGCCTCACCCTACGGGGTCGGGGCCGTCCTAAGCCACCAACTCCCGAATGGAGAAGAAGCGCCAATCGCATTCTTCTCCAAAACCATGTCACCAGCTGAGAGGAACTACGGCCAAATAGACAAGGAAGCGCTAGCGATTGTGGCGGGCGTTAAGCGTTTCCATGAATACGTATACGGCAGAGCGTTTACCATCATAACAGACCACAAACCGCTACTTGGTCTCCTCGCGGGAGACAAACCCACCCCAACTTTCATGTCGCCCAGGATGACACGCTGGGCCATCTTCCTGTCGGGCTACAATTATCACCTAGCCCACCGGCCGGGTAAAGTCATTGGAAATGCCGACGGCCTCAGCAGGTGCCCGCTGAACGAACGGATCGAAGATCCAGCACCCACACTCGGACTCCACCACATCGATAATGACGAGTCCAGTCCGGTGTCCTCGTCCACGGTCGCACAGCACACCGCAAAGGACAGAATCCTCAGACAAGTGCTGTCCTGGGTATTACGGGGATGGCCAGAAGACGCCCAGAGGGAGGAGATGACCCCATTCCAGAGAAGACGGCACGAACTCACTACGATGCAAGGCTGCCTCCTCTGGGGCGACCGCGTGGTCATTCCCACCTCGCTCCAAAAACGGACCTTACAAACCCTCCACTGCGGTCACCCGGGGATCGTGAGGATGAAGGCCCTAGCACGGAGTTACGTCTGGTGGCCCGCCTTAGACAAAGACATCGAGGCGTGGATTGCCAGATGTGACCCGTGCCAGGAAACGAGACCAGCACCACCGCAAGCGAAACCGTCAGAATGGGAACCACCATCCGGACCCTGGTCGAGAATCCACATCGACTTCGCCGGGCCGATGAACGGTAAATCCCTCCTGATCGTGGTGGACGCATTCTCCAAATGGCTCGAAGTCATAGCCATGCCCTCCACCACAACGGAAGCCACCATCCGCGCCCTGCGACGTCTATTCGCCACGCACGGCCTACCGGACACCCTCGTCTCCGACAACGGTCCACAGCTGACAGCAAAGGCGATGGAAGAGTTCCTGGCAGGCCACGGCATTAGGCACGCGCTGACCGCCCCGTACAGACCGGCCGGAAACGGACAGGCCGAGAAAATGGTGAGGCTCACGAAAGAGACACTAACCAGAATGGGAAATGGGGACTGGCAAGAACAAATCGACCAGTTCCTATTGACCCAACACATCACCCCTCACACGACAACAAGAAAGAGCCCGGCGGAGCTACTGATGGGACGGAAACTGCGCTCGCCGCTAGATCGCCTGCACCCGCTCTACAATCCCAAGGACAGGCCGAACAAAACCCCGCCACCGAGGAACTTCGTGTGCGGCGACTTGATCTTCGCGCTAAACTTCCAGGGCGACCCCAAATGGCTCAAGGGCCAAATCATGCGAGTGACCGGCCCAAAGTCCTACGAAGTCGAGCTGGACGACGGCCGCATCTGCAGGCGACACATCGACCAGCTCCGGAAAAGGTGGAGGGGAATTGAGGAGCTCGAGGAAAACCACCCAGACGAGGTAGGCCTACCCCACCCCGACAGAGCAGGCCAACACCGACCTGACAGGGCAGACCAACCACACCCAGAAGAGGAGGACCTCCCACCACTCGAGGCGGACGACCAGCCCATTCCCAACCGGGAAAGGTGCCGCCGACCCAGCAGGGGAGGACAACAACAACCACCACCCGGGGGCCAACACACCGGGAACTTTCCCACACCCCCTGACCCGGGGGCATTCCGGACACCGGACGAGACTCCAGGAGGCTTACCGCGAGGCAGACGACCGTTTCCCGACTGCGGCGACTGGAGCGGTACCGAGGACCACCGGACCTACGGCGGCGCGACCAGAGGGCGGCCCGAGGAGATGACTTCGACTCCTGCCGGAGACACCAGGGCAGACCCCGCGCACGCGACGGCGGAGGCCGGAGAACCCCGGACGGAAGGACAGGAGCCACCCGGGGCTCGACCCGTCCGGAGTTGCATAAACCCACCCACGGGGCCGCGAAGGTCCAATAGAACTGTCAGGCGTCCCGCCTACCTGCGCGAATACGTAGTAGCGCACACGGACTGACGAACTAAGGACTAGGAGGGGAGGGGTGTTATGTCCTTATAAGGACATCCGTCGGGGGATTGGTAGATTCCACCGGCGGGAAGTTTAAATGTTTGTCATTGGACGGTGGGCATGCCTGAGCAGGATATAAGGAGGCTCAGCAGCCCAGCCGGCGTTCAGTTTTTACTCATCCTAATAAAGGTTCTGAACGGACAGCTGAGTCGCGTTTCTTTCCAGCGCCGAGCTAACAGTTGGCATTTGAAGGATATCTGTTGATCCTGGATAAAAATTGATAGTCCACAGCCGAGAGAGAGAATGATCTGGAAGCCAAGCAAAGACGTATTGGATTAATTCCCGTGTGAAGGAGCTTTATCTTCAGAAGAAGCAGCCATTGAATGGTGTGATTGATTTACATCTATTTGGCTACAACATACAGATCTGACAACCAGGAGATTCTTATTTACCTAGATTTTAAGATAACTGGCTTCATGTCTAAAGGACTACTGGAGGAATTCATAGTCTTTTGGTTTCTAGCTTGATACCTTGAGTACAGCAACAATCTAGGTGTCCAGTTTAAAATTAATAATGATAACAGTGAGGATATCCTTTCCTTCTTTAAATAAAACCCACTGATGTACTTATAAAAGAACAATTGGCTTCTGTTTTTAATTTTTAAATTTCTCTTCCTCTCAGGCTCTTATCTACTCTAGTTTTAAGTAAAACCCTTGCATGTAGCTCTATGACATGATAGTTATGTTAAAACTGATTTCCCACCTTTGTCTTAATTTGATTTGCTATTCATCTTTGAAAAGTAATAAAAACCATTGTTTTAACACTCAAAATCATGCCTTGAATAATGAGTATTCTGAATTCAGTCTCTGACATCTCTACTTAAAAGGACCTTTTAAGGCATTTGGAAGTCTTGTGCCAGTTAAAAAGGAGATAGGCCTCTAATTCCGCTGAGGTCACTTTCATATGTTAACCTCTCCAATTTTTTAGCCCTTTGCATGCTAATGAGTGCCAATAGCATGCTAACTTTTCATACTTTCATACCATATGCCCATACTTTTAGTTTCCTTATAGTGCAATAACTGCTGGTGGTATCTACTTATTGAATAATGTCAACATGGACTATGGCATACATCTGCATCTACATATTTCATTTTGCAAATTATGCATCCACTGATAAAACCAGGGTGCCTATGAAAAGAGTACTACATGTATAAACTAAATTCTAAACTGTATCTCACTGATTTATTTGATACTGTGTTTGTTTTTGAAAGCAAAAGCATTCAATGGCTAACAAATTTCTCAAACATAAACTGCCAAAAGTTACCAAAAACTATACCTCCATATATATTTAAGTTCTTATTCTGATAATCTTTCCTTTCCAGGAACCAGACATTGTCTGTTTTCAGTCTCAGTTAGGTTATTATTAAAGACACATTCAACATCATCAAGTATTTCTCAGGTTTTGTGAATATTTTCACAATTCATCTTCTATGAGTAGATGATACTGATGTATTGTAGATTAGGACAAATTTCAATTTAAATTCCCCCATACTGACTTTTATCCAAAGTTTCTGACTCACCATACTGTGAATTCTAAACATATGATCATTTTGGATATCTTCAACTTGAATACTGCCACTGACAAACTTTATCTATACAATCTAAGAGTTAAATCTTGGCTATAGAAATGGCACATGGGAAATTAAAATGATACTATGTGCATTCTCATAACCTACTTTCTGTAAATACCATAAGAATATGCCCCAAAATTTGCTTCAATCTACAATATTTCAGTCTACAATGCTTCAATCTACAATATTTCATATTTGTTGACTTCTTTTAAATTTTTAAAATTTTTTATTATGACACAGTATGAGAATCACATAGCAAACAACATATAAGTATCTCCTTTTTTTTAAACATTGTTTTTATTGTTCTTCTATCTGTTATTATATCTTTCTTCCCATATTTCTTTAAAAAACCCATATTTGTTGATTTTCAATAGCTGAATAAATTGAATAAATTGATGAAGACTCTGAGATTAAGAAAATCTGTCTGGGGAAAGTAACACCTTAAGTTGTATTTGCATCTCATGATTACGGAGAGTGACAAAAGAGCATTTGCCTCCGAATATGAATTTTATTTCTGAAATATACAGGCTTTCATTTTGCCTCTATGGGAGATGGTACAAAATGCAACTGCACTCAAAGCAATTTCTTACATTATCTCTTCCTGTCATCATTCCCCAAGTTTTGTTCTTGCTTGTATGTATGTATGTATGTATGTGAGTAATATGAAGTGAGAGGAAATAAAAAGAGTACAGTCTAGTATCCATCTACTATATACTATACTTCTCTGTATATTTCTATTCTTGCAAAGCATCCTTTTTTTCTGTCATCTCCATTAATTAATATATTGCCTATTGTTCTTTAAACCTCACTATCTGTTTTTGAGTATCTTATCAACTTCATCCAACCACAACTTTCTCAGACTTTCCATTCTTCCAAACTCATTCGTTCTTTATTCAATCTTAATTCTCTTTGTTTGACCAAACATTTGTCCATAAATATGTTTTCAAGACCTTGTCTTACTCTGTTCTCACTGCTGAAATCATAAACATTACCATTATTTTATATATGCTTTATTTCCATCATAACCTCATTCAGCAGAAAGTCTTCAAATCTATATTCATGCACAATATCATAATTCAAACATATCACCATCCATTTTCTTTAACAAATATTCAATAATATTTTGATCTGCTGAAGATCAAAAATCTAGTCAATATAAATTTTGATCATTTTCATCTGTTTATATCCTTTTGATCAGAATTTTGCCCAACGCTTTCCAATGCACACTTAACTAACTAATCTCCATCTAGTTTTTGCAGTGATTCCTGCTACCTTTCCTTTATACTTCCAATGGCATATACTTCCATTGTGCAGCTTGTTTGGATAAATAAGCTGCACAATCCATAATATAAACATATGCATATATTAACACTTCCACAGATTAACCATCTAGATGTACAGTATTTTCAAACAATTTGTAGTATTTATGATGATCTTTTTATCATTTTTATTTTAGAGAACATAACACTGATTATATTTCCCTTTGACATACAATACTGTTCCCATACAAATCCCTGAAATGCTTCTTTCATTTTTTCACTTCAGAGTCATTTTACCTTTTATTTTGAATTCATTTCATGACTACTAAACTCATGTTGGGAGTGCCTGAAGGTCCTTTATTTGGTCATCCAGCTTACAAAATAATTTTTATTTTTATCAAAATTACATTTTCTCTGCCTCTTTTATTTTTAATTATTCCTTGCCTTCTTTGATTACATTATTTAATTAGCTTTTCCTTTTTAGCTCCTTTTTCTTGTTTAGCTTCTTCTCATTTTTACTCATCCACAGTGTCTTTCATTTTGACATGCCAACAAGCATCTTTCTTCTGTGGTATTTCGTAATGTAATATTTACTCTTTTGTAAGCTGTAAGCTGTTTTGCTGTTTAATACATTTTCGTATAGATTTTATATTTTCTTTTCTTGTAGAAACTCTACATTCACTCTAGTTCTTTTCACTCTCAGCTTTTCTTTCATGTCCATTGCATCTCAAGATCATGTTTGTGTCTATTTTTTTTCACTCTTGACATTGTTAAACAATGGCCATTCTCTCATATTCAGAAACTCTCATCATCTTTGTATCTTTCATGAATTCTCTCAATCCTTCATGATAAATCAATAATTACTCTTTCATATATTTTATTTATTTAAAAGATTTGTGTACCCACCAATTCTTCATGCAACTCTGCCTTGCTCCCAATCAAAAATTAAAAGACATGCGATCATATTAAAGCTATAATACCCAACTACTTAAAACACTAAAAGTAACAAAAACTTGATGCCAAAGCAGTTCTACTGTGTAATTAGCTAGTCTTATCCCAGCACTTGGAGCCAAGTCTTCAAAGCCTTACAGAAGACTGAAAGGATGGAGGTCTGCTGAATTTCAGGGGGTATAACTGCATGGAGAGATATAGACTTAAATTATGTACTTGAAATAAACAGCTTACTCTGATGCTCACCAATTATCATTTTAATTCATTTTTGGATCTCCAAATGACCTGGTTACTAGCTGCAGCTAAAGTTAAGATGGTGACGATGATGATTATTTATCAGTATGCAACTCTTTATTATTTATTCATTTATTAAAAATATTTATATGGCTGAACTCTTGGTGACTTTGGACAGCTCACAAGGCTAAACCCCAATATAAAAACCAACCCCCCTTTTCTTGGCAATTAGTCAGATGATCCACAATCACTCTTGGGTCTTCAGGCCTGTTGGCAGAACCATGTCTTCAAGTCTTTGCATAAAAAGTGTCAAAGTAGGGGGGTGTCAAGAGTGATTAGCTCTTTCACCTAGTTACTTTTTTGCTCTCAGCTTGACAATAATCAGGAGGGGGTGATTGGAATGTCTGGGGTGGGAATGGAATGCCAAGACTATTGATGATCTCTAGAGGGCTCGGAACAGGGGTTGCTCCTCTGTCCTGGTCCTGTTAGATCTCTCAGCGGCTTTTGATACCATCGTCCATGGTATCATGCTGCACTGGTTGATAGAGCTGGGGGTAGGAGGCACCGTATTACGGTGGTTGTCCTCCTTTCATTCCGACCGGTTGCAGTCTGTGTTGACAGGGGGGCAGAGGTCGACCCCGAGGCCCCTTATATGTGGGGTGCCACAAGGATCGGTCTTCTCGCCCCTTCTGTTCAACATTTATGTAAAGCCGGTGGGCGAGATTATCCGTGGTTTTGGGGTGAAGTATCATCAGTATGCTGATGACACCCAGCTGTACATCTCCAGCCCAGACCACCTCAATGATGCCCTTGAAGTGATGTCCTGGTGCCTGGAGGCTGTACTGATCTGGATGGGGAGGAACAGGCTCAGGCTCAACCCATCCAAGACCAAGTGGCTGTGGTTTCCGACGTCCCGATATAGTCAGCTGATGCCATCGCTGACAATTGGGGGTGAATCATTGGCCCCCATGGAAGGGGCTCGCAACTTGGGCGTCCTCCTGGATTCACGGCTGTCTTTAGAAGAGCCCATGACAGCCGTGACCGGGACGATTTTTCAAAAGGTCCGCCTGAAATGCCAGTTGCATCCCTTTCTGGATCAGGACTCTTTACACACAGTCACTCACGCCCTCGTCACCTCCCGTCTGGACTATTGTAATGCTCTCTACATGGGGCTCCCCTTGAGGAGCACGTGGAGGCTCCAACTGGCGCAGAGTGCAGCCGCGCGGGTGGTTATGGGAGTGACGTGGCGCTCCCATGTAACACCTCTCCTGTGTGAGCTGCGCTGGCTCCTGGTGGTCTTCCGAGTGTGCTTCAAGGTTTTGGTTATCACCTTTAAAGCGCTCCATGGCTTAGGGCCTTGTTATTTACGGGACCGCCTACTACCACCAATAGCCTCCCACCGGCCAGTACGCTCCCATAGAGAGGGGCTCCTCCGGGTGCCATCGGCCAAACAATGTTAGCTGGCGGCCACCCAGGGGGAGAGCCTTCTCTGTGGGAGCACCCACCATCTGGAACAAGCTCCCTCCAGAGATACGGAGGATCCCGAACCTGCGCACCTTCCGTCACGCACTCAAGACTCACTTATTCCATCAAGCCGGCCTGACCTAAGTTTTTTTTTCCTCTTTTAAATGGGAATTTTAATTTGTTTTAAATTATTGGGATTTTAAATTTTTCAGCCAAATTATTTAATTTCATTTTAGTCTATTTTAAATTTTGCATTCATATGTTTTATTTTATGGCTGTAGACCACCCTGAGTCGTTCGGAAGTAGGGCGGTATATAAATTCAATAAAATCTAAATCTAAAATCTAAAATATTTGCAGACCCTGTTGCTTCCCCCAAGGTCACAACGCGCAGTTGTTTGAATGATGCAGACTGTTCTCATAACAAAAGGAGTGCATTCAATCAGACAACGCAATGAAATGAGGCGAAACAGGGAAAAATCAAGTATAACGATGTGGGCTTTTGAGCAGGAAATTAAGAGCTGATTTCGCTTCTTCTGTGCCAATGTAGTATATTCAATAAAGTTCTACTTTTTGGGAGAAACAATATCCGAGGAGTTCCTTTTTTGGATTCGCTAGCTGGTCAGCTGACAAGGGGTGTAATCTTATCTCTGCAGGGATGATCCTCCAAAGGGAACCATTACTGATAAGATCCTTTGGGTCAGTAGGATTGGATCAATAGCATTCCCTATCTCCCCACCATAATGATATGAGTGGGAAAAGACAGTCCTTCAAATAATCTGGTCCCAAGCCATGTAAAGTTTTAAAAGTGACTGCTAGAACTTTGAATTGGACCTAGAAGGTAATTGGCAGCTAATGCAGCTCCTGCAATCGAAATGGATTGGGTCACAAAATAGATTACAGCCAATTTTCTCCATTTCTCAGCTTGACACAGGGAACTTTGGAATGTCAGATCAACAACAACAATTTATTATTACAGTCTAAGACCAGAGACCAGAACAAATAAAAGCACTCAGTATATATACACTTAAAAATTCTAGTATAAAATAATAAATAACAACTAAAATCTATAATAAAATCCAGTGTCAATTATACATGGTCTGGTCAGTCAATTGGAATGTCAGACCAGATGTCAACAACTTCCTATCTCATGGGAACCAAGTTCATCCCAACAGGTGTGGCCAGAGACTGGAGGAGGTTACCAAGGAGACACCAGAACACCTAATTGGACAACATGACATGTGGCAAGGAGGGAGGAAGCTGTCTAATCTTTACTTGTACTGAAAGTACAGGAAATAGCCAGAGCTGGTTTTAAGATCATCCATGCCAAAATGATGTACTCAATAAAGCAGTTTTTTGAGGAAACTGAAAGTCTCAAGTGCTGATTGATTTAGGTTTGTCAGTCAGAATCTTGACAGTAAATAGTTCTCATTTCTCAAGCTTTAACTAGCAAACAAACCCTCTGGGATCCTGAGACCTGGCCGCCTACCCAATACTTTCGGGACGACAGAGAAGACTAAGGGAAGATTGCACTGATGGTGGTGGAACTGGAGAGAACAGGGCCTGCTGGAATGAAGGTTTGCATCTGCTCTGGTGGCCACTCCCCCAATTGCCCCAGCCTGTGGAGCCATCCTATGCTTCCAGTGTGGCCAGCAGGGCCATAGGGCTGCTGAATGCTTGGCACCCACTCTCCTATCAAAAGGGGGGCCTCCCACTTCCACCAAGCCAAAGAACTGCAATGAAAGGGAAAAGAAAGGTCGAGCACAGCACACCAGGCCATAGAGTTCTCCTTCTCTCATAGCAAGGGGGAGAAAATCCTACCAAAGGGGACCAGCAGCCAGTTCCTTATGAGAGTGAAGACAAGGGAGAGGGCAACTTGATGGTAAGTGAAGCTGTCTGTCCCTTCTCTCCCAAATCGGAAGCCCAGGGAGAAATGAAGGCACTCATAGACATGGGCTGCACCTGATGCTTAACGAACTTGTTCACAGTGCCGAAACTAGGAATACGAGTGAGGAAGCTGCCCCAGTCAAGCAGGTGGACAGGTAATAGGAGGCTCCCCACAATGCACCTGACCATGCGATTGGAGATAGGTGACCATTGGGAAATCATCTGGTTCATAATTGTGACAAAAATGATGGAGGAAGTGATCTTGGAGATGTCCTGGCTAGAAAAGGGGGGCCTGACCATATGGTGGCAGAAAGGAGAGAGGAAGATGAGCATAAGGAGGGGACTCCCCTCCTTCCCCCATCAGAAATTTGGGGGAGAGACTGAACTGCAGAGTGAGGAGGCCAGAGGAGACAAGGGGCTGAAAGTGGTCTCAGAGCAGCAGCTATCGACTGCATGGGGTGCTGAGAAGGATCATCTTGGACCAGGATGTCCAGTTCACTGCAAAGTTCTGGAAGGAGTTTATTACGTTAATTGGATCATCTCAAGGGCTTAGCTCTGCCTTACATCTGAGTATGAATGGAGCTGCGGAATGAGATAACACAATGATAGAACAATACCTGAGGTGCTATGTTAAATATCAGCAATCTAAATAGGCAGACCTCCTACCATATGCTGAAGTTGCCAAAATAACACAGTGCATAGTAGCATGGGACTCACTCCTTTTAAAATAGCCACAGGATGAAATCTGTCCCCATTCCAGAATACCTGTGGGAACCCCCCTCCTGCTCAGTGAGCATAATGGAATAGGTGGGGTCCTTACAAAGTGCACGGCAAAGGGCACTGGCTAAAGCAATAGAAATGCAGAAGATGCAAATAGATAAGAGATGGTCAGCCAAGAGGACATTGGGAAGGTCTACTTCTCCACAAAAGAACTGAAATTGAAACTACCCTGTAAGAAGGTCCGAAGTTCAGAAGACCTTTCCCAATAGTAAAAATAATAAACTAGGAGTGAAATCCAGCAGGTTCTGGAGAACCGGTAGCAGAAATTTTGAGTAGTTCAGAGAACTGATAGCAGAAATTTTGAGTAGTTCAAAATTTCTGGCTGGTCCTAGAGTGGGGTGGGAATGGAGATTTTACAATATCCTTCCCCAGAAGTGGGGAGGAATTGGGGATTTTGCAGTATCCTTCCCCTGCCATGCCCAAGCCATGCCCACAGAACTGGTAGTAAAAAATGTGAATTTCACCACTGTAATAAACCAAGTGATACTAGGATTAAAACTGCCATGCTTATTAGAGAAAGTGCACCCAGTGTTTCATTATAGTCTGCTCAAGCTGATGGTAGGGTCAGAACTAAGGCCACTAGCAAGCTCCAGCTCCAATAGTGGGGGAAATCCACTAAGAAGTCAAGAGGATCCTGGTCCCAGGCTACATAAAGGTAAACTACAATACCTGGTCCAGTGGCAAGGGTATTGTTGGGATGGGGGGAGGTTTGCCCCCGAATCGTGAACCAGCACACAAGCGAACACACTAGGACCGAAATAAAACTAGCAGAGGAGTCTTGTATAAAAATATACTTTACTACAAAACCTTTAAAAAACACTGTATCTTTAAAAAAAGCACATTAATAACAAAGTCTTATCTTGGTTAAATGAAGCCAGGCCGTTTCCCTAAATTCCTCTCCACAATATCGAAACCAGTCCTTGGAAAAACTAACAAGATATTAAATAGCTTCAGTGTCGATACATCAGCGAGGTGATAGAAGGGCAGCAGCATGGGCTTCAAAGTAAAAGTCACCTGTAAAAGCAATCCAAACAGCAAACGTGGCTTGAAGCTCCTGGCAGGGAAACTGTCCAGCGTGTCCCTCCGATCGTAGCAGCAAATGTTCAAATGTTGGCTTGTGTGCTTCAACAAAAGCAAAAACAAGCCGAAGGTAGAAACTTCAAAAGGCTCCCGGCTATCTCAGCACACAGCTGCAAGATAGCTACGTGGGAGTAACATAGCTTCTTGGCTTCTTCTCCGCTGCTATCTCTGTTGCAGGCGTCGGGGCTTCCCAGCAGAGTTCTCCTCCCTTCTTTCAGGTCTGCATCCAGGTGCCTCAGCACTAGATCTGCATCTAGGCCTAAAACTGTGTCTAGGCCCAACTAGCAAGGAGAAAGGTCTGTGCTTATATGGTAAGCTAACCTGCAATTAACTAGGGCGGAGAAGGCTTGCAGTTAATTGCAAACCGGAGATGGCTTGATTAAGTCCATAGTTTGTAGCTGATCAAGTGGCCACAGCAATCCTGAAAACACTTCCTGACAGGTATCCACTGGCAGAGGCTAGATGAATGAAGGCAAGGAACATGAAAATAGACCATTTAATAAAAAAGTTTCACAAGAAGTACTGGGAGGCCTTCCCCCAAGTCAGGGGGGGACCCAGCCACTGCTAATGTGTGTGCGCTTGATGTTTTCTAGGTGCTTCTTATTCTTTAGGGGGATCCAACTCAACTTCAAAATAGATTGGGCCCTTCACAGGCAATTTTCTTCATTTCTCAGCTTGACACACTTTGGGGGGAGGATGGAATCCCAACAGGTGCTGGCCAGACTGGAGGAGGTTACCAAGGAGACTCCAGAACACCCAATTGGACATGATCTATGGGAGAGAGCTGCCTAATCTTTAATAGTACTGAAAGCATGGGAAATAGCCAGAGCTGGTTTTAAGATCAGCAGTTTTTTGAGGAAACTGAAAGTCTGAATGCTGACTCGTTTGGGTTCATCAGTCGGAATCTTGACAGATCATACATGTGCAAATTTATGCTTGTAAAAACCATGCTGTCTGCTGCATTTTGCACCAATTGAAGATACATTTCAAATTTCATGTATAGTGCATGGTATAATTGTTACTTTATCCCAAAGACATGTGTTTTCTATAAAGGAATATTTGTATATAAATGTTTACTTCAAGTACACAGTTTCAATATTATCTAACATAAAGTTGGGGTTTTCAGAAAATTAAATTCATTTAAATTTAGAAGATTAAGTTCACTACTGTATTCTCTATAACTATAGTGATAATTGAAGATCTGAACAGTAGAACATAGAACAATGATACATATCCATTAGCACACAGAACAACGATTCATTATTTACCACGTCTGGAGATCTGTTTGTCATGTTTCTCATAATATGGTTAATTTTGGATAAAAGGTAATCTCCTTTGTAAATAAGTACGATTCTGTTAATGTAGATTTTAATGAATTTAATGATACCTGATACAAATCTGGAAGCAAAGTGTTTCGAAACAAGGGGCTTCTATGGAGAGAGGTTGCTTTTGGGCCAATGTTTCCTTGAGCTATCATGGGACAGGTCCTTCAGCAATTTCTCTGCTTGAATTTATGGACTGGACAGATTCCATTGAAGTTTTTAATAAGCCCTTTGAGTTGGATTCAGAAGGAGTACATCAAATGGTTGAGTTTTCTTTTACTGCAGGATTTGTTATATCTTGACTACCCCACTTTTATAATTACTGACTTATACTATAGTTTTTATTTGCTGTTTCACTTTATTTCTTACTGCTTTTGAGCTGATCTATAAATAAAATGTCTTGTCTTGTTGCCAATGCAATGTTAGTTGTTCAAGGTTGTTAGGAAACAGACTCCACAAGAAGGCTAGAACCAAGTTTTATTGAGCTATGCAATAATATTAGAAACTTGAAAGACTGATTGTATTTTTCCTTCTCTCCGTCTTGTATCTTAAGTCAGTCAGAGAGGGGTCATTGCAAGGATCTTCCTAATACTACTTCCCAGGATTTAAGGAATACTTCGACCATTTGTTTCTGTAACAGCTTCTGCATACTTCCCTCCATGTTTTTGTATATGCAGAAAGCAATTCATTGGTTTGCTAGCCATAATATTCTGGACCAATTGCAGTTTTTCTATTTTCTTCAAAAGCAGTCTGTATGAATTTTCTAACTTTTTGAAATAGTTTGGGTTTGTTGCATGATGTCTCTTGGTTTATTGTTTACCTTGTTTGGTATATTGTGAGCCACCCAGTCACTTAAACTCAGGCAGAATCAAATCAAATCAAATCAAATCAAATCAAATCAAATCAAATCAAATCAAATCAAATCAAATCAAATCAAATCAAATCAAATCAAATCTGTTAAACCTGGCATTCTGTTTCAAGTTATTTTAATGTTAAAAATCTCACTTTTTATTTTAAATGTTAAAATATTTTTCTTCTGAGAAAATTCAGTATCATAAAATATATAGCTCTTTGTGCTTTATAAATGTTAGACAAATGTGGTTTTGGATTATAGCAAACTGCTGAAGTGGAAGCAGATGCAGTTGATATTGAAACTTTGCAGTTAAGAGCCCATTTCTAAATATTTTGTATCATAATGGTCTCAGGTTGTGTTTTCTTAATTTTAATTGGTTTGTGTAGCTCACAGAAATGACTCTGGGGGCTTACAAGGATTAATATGGAGAAAAAATCACACCACATGTAACTCAGGGTGCCTGGAGATAAACAATAGCTGAACTAATAGAAAAAAAGACATCTATAACAGGAGAATTCATCTGCTCACCTGAGCCAAAGGCCTTAGGAAACAACCAGGTCTATTATCAGAAAATTTATGTCAACCCTGAAGCTGATCTGGCCAAAGCCATCTTGGAGCTTCAGTGTTGTCACACTGAAGCGAGGGATGGGGGGGGGGGCAATTAAAGATAGTTGGGGTTGTGTAGTCAAAATAAAATACTTTCTCTTGGGAAACAAGGACGTTCTCACACCTGGCCAGAGGAAAGGAGTGATATCACCAGACCAGCGGACGCTGCCTTGATTGGGCCATGTGACTGACTGATTGTTTGGGGTCGAGGGAAAAACTTTTACTTTTAATTAGGTGAAAACCAAGGGGCCCTTCAGAGTTGGTTTTGATATGAAATATCAAATTGGCACAGATATGTGCCAATTTGATATTTCCAATAAAGCCATTCTTTGAGGAATTCACCCGCCTCTGAGTTTTTGCTTGCAATGGATCTATTACTTTGAACCCTGACAATTGGTATCACACACTATGCCTGTTTATGACCTTGCCAGAAATTTCATGTAGATGTTACATAGGAGTGGGAAAAAATATAGGCAGGGGTGACCTCAGGCTTGACCTCTTCCACCATTGACAGGAACCGGCCCTGGAGGAAAGAGACATAGCATATCACATCTTCCATTCCCAATCCCATGACCCTGTTTAGAAGGATACCATGATCATTGGTGATCATCCCATTGAGAGATTAATTTCCAGGAAAGCAACGAACAAGGAACAGAGAAATGGACTAGTGCCTTGAAATTCCTTTCTGGAAACAGAAGAGTACCTGGAATTGTCCACAGTGCTCCAAGTAGATGCTCCCCATGATGAGACTGTAAAAAGGTTTAGAGTTTTGAGACTTGGAGAATCAGCTCTACCCAGGTTTGGCAGTTCAGAACCTTCAAAGGAATCCTGGGATCACCAACTTCTTTCTCTCAATCACTTCTGGAAGTGGCTTATAAATTGCTTTTTAAAAATGGAAGTCAAGTTTCATTATACTGATTCTTCTACTTTCCTCAGTGAAAGAAGTTTCATGCAACTTTAAGAACTTTAAAGATTTCTTTTAAAAAATTTGGAAATAAGCAGTAAAAAGGTAATTAGAACATTGATATTGGAATATTATAAGCAGTCTAACAGGCCAGGTTGACCAGAAATACAATTTAGGAACTGATTATAAGAATCCTTCCTACGGTTATTTTAAAATATATTAAAATATATATATATGAAAATTCTGCATCTAAATGTAAAAAATTATTCTTTAGGAAAATGTTGTAGACACAGAGAAAAATATGATAAGAGGAGACTTTGAAAGCTGGCTACAAGAGGCAACAAGAAAAATACAGATAATTAATGAAGAAACCCACTAATGACGAGTGGAGAGAAGTTAACTGGAAGAATTCAATGATATTTGGCAACAATATATTCAGAGCTTTTTCTTAAGATTACTACTGTACAATTGAATTTAAAAGGGAGATGGAGGATACAACTTAGAATCAGTCTGTTTTGTATTTAAAAAGTGAGGCTACAAGACTGATAGTGACATAGATGGGATTTATACATGAAACTGGCTGATGTTTTAATAGCTAAAAGAGACACACAAATAATAAATCAGAAGAATGATTTGGATCTGCGGATTTCAATTCAGAAGACTGACTTGGATAACTTTCTGGGTTTGGATTTATAAAAGAGATTTATTATACTTATGAAAGAGTTCTTAAGAAAAGATAACGAGAGAATGAAAAGAAAGAAACATTTAAACATTACTTAAAAGGAATAAACATCAATACATGTTTTTTCTTAAATAAGTTTTAATGATGCAGGAAAGAAAAAAAATGCTTTAAGATATTTTTATTGTATTTTTAGAGAAAACGATATGTTACTGTGTAAAGTATAATTGAAATTGAAAACCTGATATTGCACTATATCATATTGAATTCTACGGTATAGTGCAATATCGGGTTCTTAATTTCAATTATATAGAATATAAAGGATGTATGCTTGTGTTTTTTTTATAGTTATAATGTACACTGAAGACAGCATTTAATTTCATTATACCATGAGCAAAGACAATAAAGTAAACTAAACTAAACCAAAGGAAAGAAAAGAATATGACATTGATTAACTTGTTTAAGATTAATATACACAACATATACAGTTATTGTACTCGTCTTGATGAAGTAGAAGTAATTTTGATATATTTCTTATATATCTTATTTTTGTCTTATAATTTTCCGTCCCCCTTTCTTTTCTCTGTACCTTTCATTTTTTATATTTTTCTTTTGTATTAGCTTTTAGTATTTTTAAACTTTAATAAATATAAACTTTAATTATATATAAAAAGAAAACCTCTGAAAAATCGAGGAGGTCCAGTATACAACTTCCATCCCGAGTCTGCTAAAAATCATTCAACAGGAGTAATCAATGCTGTCTCAGTGCTATAAAAATGTGTAAATCTTGACTGAAAATGGTTCAGTTAATTTGTTTTTTCGAGGGCCCTCTGTAGCTGTAAGGCATTTACATTTCAACAACCTTCCTTAAAAAGACAAAGTTGGAAACTGGATCAAAATTGTTCAGATTCATTGGGTCTAGCGACGACCTCTTAAGGAAGGGGAAGATAAACACCTCTTTCCACAAGGATGCAATCACCTCCTCCTGCTGAAAAGCATTCACAAATACATGGCTCCAACCACTTGCCCTATGCTAGGATACCCTAAGGCATAAAAAGGGACAGGGATCTAAGATCCAGCTGGGCAAGCTCAAAGCACTGAGGACCCTGTCCATTTCATCAGGATCAACACTTCTGAACTCTCCCCAGGTAACTGGGCATGACTATGCCTCAGGTAACTTACACAGAACCTGTACAGCTACATTTCAAATCCAAGCAACTATGAGCAACTTTATCCAACTACATTAGAACAGAATAATCTTCACAGCAGTCCTACAGGATTTCTGGCAGCTTTTCTTTGGTCTAGGCTGTCATAGACTCACATGTTAACATCACACTGTCTCTCATTTATTTTATCAATATTTTAGATATTTTAATCATTGTTAGATTTGTTTTATCCCACTCTTTCATTCAGAAGCCTTAGGTGGTATAGATAGCACCCCCTTCTTCTTACTTTTCCCCACGAAAAAATCCTGTAAAGTAGGTTGGATCCAGAGAAAGTGACTGCCCCAAGACTGCCCCGTGCACATATGTGGTTAAAAGTGAACTAGAACTTAGTGCTAATCCAACTTCTTAATTATATATACATTTACAATCAAGAATCGAATACGAACTGTGTAATATAGTGTTAAATGCTTATGAAAACTTGTACTATCCATAGTGTTAAGTTGAATCAGTCTGTTATAGTAAAGAATATATGATTTTAACCAAGTCAAGAAGTGCTGTTGCATTTTTGTTAAAATCAAGCATATATACCTTAATCATTCTCTGTGAAACCTAGACAAATTGTGATTCATTCTATATAGAACATCAACATATATTTTAGCCTATTACTCTTGTATATTTTAGCTATATGCTCACCACACCCAGATTTTTCCCCGTACATCTAACAAGCAATAAAATGAAGAAAACTTGTTTTTATTCTGCAAAATAAGAGATAACATAGTTATCTAAATATGTTTCTCTCGTAACTATAAAATCAATCATATTATAAGCAGTTGAAATGCAAAAAGCATGTACAAAATTATGGAAACTGGAGGTGGTATAATGAGTCAATTCTAATAACATTATGTAAGTCATGCATTATATTCTCAATACTACTGGAAACAGCTATGCATGCTTAATAAAAATGCACTTGATGCAATGTACACAGTGAATGAAAATTGAAAATATTTTTATCATTGATTAACTTCTTGAATTTCCAAATTCCATTCACCAAAAAGGTATGCTCAATTTGCAGTGGGTTTTAAAAATCTACACAATTTGAAGTCTTTTCTGTACTGTAGACAATAACATATTAAGTTTTAAGCAACTGTTCCAAAATCACTGGATTCATGAAATCCGGTTCTGAATAAGTGTGCATATTTCCCCTGAAAAGCTCTTTAATTGAAATACAGGTTTCTTAAAAATATTTAGTTGATTTTAACTTAATGATATTTTTAAAAAGGTAATAAATACTCCTCAGTTATAAGTGAATTATCTTTTCTGTGTTGAAAATTTTGGCATTGTTTTAATTAGGAAGCCAAAAAGGAAAAACGTTAGAAATGTTCATTTTCTGTAGTATTTGTTAAACAAAATACATAACAGCGCACATGCAAAATACTAAATTTTCTACAAGAATTAAAATTAACTTTTAAAATTCTAAGTTACTTACATAATTGCCAGCAGGTACAATGAATACAATCATCTGTGTTGGCCCATGCTATTTTCCAGAATTCACAAGTGGTGGCTTTGTTCCATGTTGTTCCAAAATAAGAATAATTTATTATCTTCCATAAGTCACTCTGGAAATCATGGAAATCTTTTTCTTTTTAAACCACACTAAAGACAACTTCTCACCCTCTGTACTATTTGAGTACTGCTAAATTGTCCCTAGGTTGCAAAGTGTCATACTTGTTAAGGCATAGGACTGTTAGTGATCTGAATCTGCAGTAAAAAAAGCCTATTTCCAATTTAAAACAGGGAAAACGAGAAAAAGAAAAAAAAAGCTTCACGGAATGAAATGGTCAAAAGGAACATTATCACATAAACCTGCTATTTATGGAGAGAAGGGGGAGCAGAATCCCACAAGTTTCAAATGCCCGAGGCAAGTTTCAAAGGAAGTGAGAAGGGGGAGGGAGAGGTATTTCTCTGTACTGTCAAAGAGTTCAGTGTGCAAATCAGAACAGGGAATTGAGTTGTTAAACTGTCCAGCCCTGGCTGAAGGTATCTTTCCAATATGAATTTGACATATTCTTTCCACTGACTGGAAGGAAGCTTGCTCCCTCCTCCTTGTTTTTTCTTTTCACATATTAATGCTGCTCCTTTCAGCTCTAAAAATTTCTGAATTTCTAGGCATGCATCTCAGGGCAATCAGCAGTACTACCTTCCACATATGTTCTCAGGAATAAATCTAAGTATTTATTTCTAATCTAAGTAATACAGAAATTTGCTATTTACACTGTAAAAAAGTGCTTAGTCAATTTTCAAATTACAATCAGAAAAAGGGCTCCCAAATATATTTGCTTCCAAATAAAAAGGATGTCAAGTACCTCATGTAAAATTAGGCACAACAAAGCACATTGATAATTATTTCTTTCTTTCTGTTATTTATTTCTGAGTTAGTATACCATAGTTATCTCCAAATAGAGTCTAGATTAGAACAACACACTGTGGCCAACTGGACAGAAAGAGTTGTCCTATTCCGTCCAAATATACACTAGCAGTCAATAAGATGAAGCAGAACAAATTGAGACAAGACAATCTCTGGCTAAATTAGAGTCAAGACTGCTGTTGTTGATCGAAAATAAATCAAAATAAATCAAATAATGGGATAAGCAGCGATGCGAAGGAAGACAAACTCAAACACTAAATAGGAGACATAGGAAGCATACCTAGTCAGACACAGAGATACAAATGCTCGAAGTTTGGGGAACAAACAGGGTGAATTTAAATGATTAATACATGAGAGTAGATATGATATAGTTTTAATTACTTATACTTGCTGGGATTAAACCCATGACTGGAACATATTGATAGAAGGATACAAATTGTTCAAAAAAAAAAACCCATAAAAGAGGAGGAATTGCACTATATGTAAAAACCACTATATTGCTATAGAAATGCACAAAGCCAAAGACAAAAACCTCCTAAAATGCATAGAGGTCAATATAAGAGAGAAAAAAGAATGACATTGCCATAGGTGTATACCACAGGCCACCCAACTAAGCAGAAAAAATAGATGTACTGTTTGCTAACCAATTAACAAATATATGTAGGAGACACATTACAATAATGGGGGGGGGCTAATTTACCCTGACATCAAGTGGATGGGGGGCTTCAATTACTCTGACATCAAGTGGAAGACTAATTCTACACCAAGTAAGAAATTGACTAGGTTCCTGACCAACCTAGCTGACCACTTTGTTGTCCAAAAAGGTAAAAGAGGGAACTAGAGGGGCAGTCACGCTGGACTTAATTCATGAACAGAAAAGAAGTAATAGCGGGAATTGAAATTGCAGGAACTTTGGGTGAGAGTTACCATGTCTTATGGAATTCAATATAATGCAAACACAAGCAATGGAACATAATACCCAGGGTGGATTTGATTTAAATCATGATTTAAAAAAAATTAAAACCAGGATGTAACGATGCTTGGGCGAGTAGGTGGAGCTTTGTGCTGCTGCCACTACCAGTTCACTGAACCACGTGCTGCCTCCGCTACTGGTTCGTCTGAACCAGTGCGAACCGGTAGCATTTCACCCCTGGTGCAACTTTATATACCCTGTTTCCCCCCAAATAAAACCCTGTTTTATATTTTTTTGAACCCTGAAATAAGCGCTTGGTCTTATTGCCATGCACTCAAAAGCCCAATTGGGCTTATTACCAGAGGATGTCTTATTTTGGGGGAAACAGGGTATGTTTGTGAATATATGTCCTTTTTGTTTCTTCTTTAGCATATTTGTCTTCTTTTATAATTGTGTGTAGTGTTTTTATTGCTTTTGTATTTAGTTAATTCAAAATGGAAGGAAAAAATATGCATAAAATGAAATACATACTGTAGATGTGGATTGTATTACAGATTGAAATAGAAAATTGAAACACAATTATAAAAAGTTTAAAATTACAAGTATATAATATAGTGATTATATAAACATCAACCCCTTAAACCAATGAGTTTTAGTATAAGATATTTTTTAGTATAAGATAATTCTAGCTAGTGAGATTTAGAAAGGTTAACAAACATTTGGTGTCTAGTGGTCATACATTATTTCACTGTCTACATAATTAATGAATGAAATGTTACATTTCAATTATTAGCGGTTAGTAAGAATATTTTTTTCCACCCCAGTTCATGAAGCCCTGTATTAGATCTTCACAGGCAATCTCATTCCTGTTTTAGATTATACTGTTTCAAAAATGAACGAAAGAAGAAAGTATCACCAGTCTTGCTAATGGTCTGATTTTCTCTGAAGCAAATTAGCTACTTTGACTGAATGTACTTACCTCATTTAAAACGCAAAAATTGCTTGTAAATTGTCACGTAGTCTGATCACAAATAGTACAAAATGCGTTTACTTTAAAGTTATGGTCGCGTTTTGGAAACACATTGTAAGTAGCAAATGAGTCCATTAAGAGTGAAAAGGTTTAGAACGTCAATGTAGTTATGATTAAACAGCAGATTACCTGTGTTGCCAAACACTAGTGAAAGACTCACAAACTCAACTCTAAATCTTTCCTTATTTTAATCAATATTTTACTTTTTAAAAGTCCCTCGAAAACTTCATATACATTTTAACCAAGCGCATGGTACTTGAGGGAGAGGTTACAATTTAGCTATAAAAATCCAGGGAATACCTTCAGAGCTACCAACAGTGAACAGTACCGCTCCGCCTGCGAAATATATTGCAAGGAAACAAAGAGTGATTTGTACAGTAACCTGAAAGGGTCATGATACAGAAATCCAATATTCAACCCAAATGAAATTTACCCCGTCGATAAAAAAAAAAGACCCGCGTAACTTCAGATATTGGGCATGCGTAGTAGAATTGTTCTTCGACTACATTCGTTCTAGGAAGTAAATAGGCTCGATTATTTTACTGGGCCGTATGTACGCATGCGCGCAGTTTTAAAGGCCTGCAAAATGTCGGCGTTGGGCGACTGTGAGTTTTTGGTGAAGCGAGCCCGGGAACTCGTCCAAGGAGACCTGTGGGCCGCCAAGGCTTGGCTTATCACCGCGCGGAGCCTCTATCCTGCCGACTTCAACATCCAGGTTGGTTGGTTGGGAGTTTGGTGTTCGGAATGCCGCCTTTTTACTTGTTTTCCGGGGCTTCGCTTCAGTCGAGCTCCGCCACCTCTGACCTGCCGCTTTCCAGGGAACTTTATCCTTCGCATTTGCAGGCAGCATCTTTGTTGCCTTTGAAGAGAGGCTCTTTTCCTTGTGCGGAGGGATAACGTTGAACGTTTTAAAAACGTTGTCCTTTTAAAAAGGACTTTAGTAGAGAAATCCAGGATTGTATTATTTATATTGTTTGGTATTTTTCCTCTGCTTCACATAGAAATAAAATAAAATAAAAACCAATTCATACCCCTTCAGAATTGAATCTTTGTGGGCAAACGGATTGTCAAGATTATTGCTTTCATTATTTAAAATATTCGTGCTTCCTGAACTAGGAAGAGCAACTGGTTGCCCCCTCTGCTTTTCTTCTGTGGTGCAGGATTAGAAGACGTTGAAGGTAGATTTTAAACTCTTGTAAACTAAATTCATTTGTATTGTTATTAAAATATAAACTGGAAAATGTAGTCACCCTGAAGACCTTTTAATATTTTGTCTCCTGTCTTGCACTCTGCATGTACTAATGTATCTCCTCTCTCCCCCCTTTTTTTCATTCTCCCAAAACATCAGCCACAGTGAGATAATGCCTGCAGAATAGCGTTTAAAGTTAGCCAGGGAGAAGAACCTTTAAAATCTCTCCAGTTCTGCTCTAACCTGTTGTACACACTTATTACATTAATAAAGGAATGGACTGCACACCTTTTCAATAACAGAGAAGTCCTCTTTGTTGGATTGTTTTTGATGTCACTTTCCTGCTGAAATCTATTCCCTCAGGGAGAATAGGTTAAAAAAAATTGAATGAGAAGAGGTTAAAACCTTTTGGATTGTGGTCTAAACAAGAGCTGATGATTGTGATCTTTGCCAGAAAGGGTTCCAGAAGAGTACCTGCACATAATTCCTCCTGACAACTAATACTATTTAATCCTAAATTAGGGGATCAAGAATCATATAAAATGAAGATATTTACAGCCATGACCTGAATTTAATACATAAAGTATGTGATGAAAAAGGGGTTGTCTTTCATAAACTTATTTTGAAAGAAGGCCTTCTGGAAAAAATATTATAATATAAAGGAGGTAGGCTTCCATAATAAAATTTGCAAGCATCAACCTATTTAATTCAGTTAATGTTTTCCAGTAATCTCATAAAACAGTTGGGTTAGACCCAATTCATAGTAATTGAGAAACTTTGGGGAAATGAACAGTGAAACTTGTAGAATACCATAATTTTAATATGATGGAATTGATGGCTCTATTAGTATTAATCGTTCTGTTCTTAATTTTTTTCTCATTTTAATTATGGTAAGGTAGAAAAGTTTGCAATACCAAGATGCTCAGTATAGGAATGTTTTTGTCTCTTCACACTCTTCTTCCTTGTTTTCTAGTATGAAATGTACTCCATTGAGAAGAATGCAGAACGAACAGCATCAGCAGGCAGATTGTTATATGACATGTAAGATGTATTTTACTGGATTTTTCCCAAATAAGGATTGAATGGATGGGATAAGCTATTTCATTTATAATTGACCTATTTTATAATAAGATGTGATACATTCTATTCCCTGCAGATGACCAAGTCCTCCTCTGTGAAATTTAAATCAATATGAGAATAGCTTTATATGCTATTGCTTTTTATTGTACATGTAGCACTTGATGTATGACCACAATTGGTCATACATCAATTAGCAATATGTTGCTAAATGAAACATTTGTTAACTGAGTTTTGCTCCATTTTACAACTGGGGAGGCAACATGGCGTAAGGAGATTGTGGGAGGATGCATGGATAGCCAGAAAGGAAAAAGCCATAGGGGGAGGCAAGTAAAGATTATGCAGATCAGTGGCGGTGGGAAACGATTATAAATATGGAGTAGCATGAATTTTTATTATGTGACCACACAGTTGCATTGGTTGTAAATCCAAGGACTAGTTATAAGTCCAATATTTCAGTGTCACCATAACTTCAAATGGTCACTGAATGAATTGGCATTAAATGAAGACTACTAAATTAATCTGATAAAATGAACAATCAAGATCTTGAAATATTTATTTTTGAAGAAAGATGTTTAGGTTTATGGAGGTATGGAAATGAAAGATGTGCAGATAGATTCAAAGTGGGAAAAGTGCTTTGGATTCAGCATGTGCATGCTTGTACCTGTTGGAAATCTTGCTTTATCCATGTTTCTCATAGCACCCATGCAATATCAAGAAAATGTGCATTTTCCTAGGACCACTCAGTAGCCCCCAGAATCTGGCAAGTTTTCTTTTAGCTATCTCTGATGGGTATATAACAAGTGCACCCACATTAGGTCAAAAGAACATTTCCTGTTTTGGATCCAAATACTGATATCTTGGGGGAAAAATACTTAATATATATATGGCATGGATAGAATTTGTCAATGATCAATGAATAATAAATTCAGAATGGATAAAAACATTTTTCTCATAGTTATAATTAATGTATGGAATTTTTTAACATATTTTGATGCTTAGATGGCTCTGAAAAATAGGCAATAGAATTGTTGAGTAGATGGCTAAATGGAATTTCAAGCTTTAAAGAGAGAAGAATAGTGTTAAGCGAGGGAATATTGAAGAGTTTCTTAGAACCCTTTTAGTAGTCATAGAAGCTTCTGGGCTGACCTCTATAAAAGAGAGCTTTCATAAAAAAATAAAAACACGTCTCAACTTTTTTATTATGATTTTTCAATGCAAAAGTTTTTGCTAGCAAAGAAGTGTCTTATTCTATTTTATAACAGTAAACTGAAATTATATAACTCAAGCACAAAATTTCTTAGAAGAAACTGTTTAAACGAATATAACATACTATAGGTACTTTTATATAAAAACTGTGTATTTTCCTGATACTTTTTTTTAATTAATTTGTTTTATGTATTATTATAAAACATAAATATTACATTATCTTATTTGGGTACAATTGTTTTTTTATGCAGTATTTTATACAGTTATCTAGAAATTAGATAACATAAACCTTTAAAGAAAAAAGTTATGTTTAATATACACTATGTTTTCTAAAATATTAATATTGATAATTGCATTCAGAACTAAGAGCAGCATTGATTAACAAAAAATTGCATTAACTTTATTTATTATTTATTTATATTTCACATTTCTGAACTGCCTACCTCCCTCAAAATGTTACTTGTTAAGGTTTTTATCTTAAGTTTACTACTTTTAATACTGATGTTTCAGTATTAAAAAAATAAGCTATTTGGTTTCGAACTTTCTTCTTTTTTATCCCTTAACCAATGAATGTTCATATTGTCTTTTTTTTTTTACTTGTCGGTTTTTGAGCATTGATCCTTTGAATAGCTAATATTTGTTTTGCTGTTCCATAGTATAACTTGTACTACTGTTAATATGACCAGTTTGGCAAATCCTTTTCACTTTAATAGCATGCTTTTCATAACAAAATTTAAGCTGTTCTTAGTGATTTCAAGTAAAAATTTCTCTTCTCCCCTATTCTTTATTTCAGGTTTGTAAATTTTCCAGAGCAACCAGTGGTATGGCGGGAGATTAGTATTATCACATCAGCACTTCGTAATGATTCACAGGATAAGCAAACCGAGTTTTTAAAAGGTATAAATTTCTTCTAGACTTAAATTCCTTGGAGAATGGTGTTTACTTGTGTTTTAATGAACTTGATTTAAGGTGATGGTAGGTTTTCTTCTATATTGCACGATCCAATATGAAATGAGAAGAAATGGAAGGGACATTGGAGAGTCCAAACCTTGCTCAGGCAGGAAACCCTATACTATTTCAAACAAATGGTTGCCCAATCTCTTCTTAAAAACATCCAGTGTTGGAGCATTCACAACATCTGAGACACTGATTAATTGTTATAACTGTCAGGAAATTTCTTCTTAGTTCTAGGTTGCTTCTTTCCTTGATTAGTTTCCAACCATTGCTTCTTGTCCTCAGGTGCTTTGGAGAATAGCTTGACTCCTTCTTCTTTGTGGCAACACCATAGATATTAGAACACTGCTACTATATAACCCCTAGTCCTTCGTTTCATTGAACTGGACATACTCAATTCCAGCAACCGTTCTTTATATGTTTTAGCCTTCAATCTCCTAATCATCTGTGATGCTCTTCTCTGCATTCATTCTAGGGTCTCAACATCTTTTTTTATATCATGGCGACCAAAAAAGGATGCAGTATTCCAAGTGTAGCCTTACCAAGGCATTATAAAGTGGTATTAATGCTTCAGGTGATCTTGATTCTATCCCTCTGTTAATGCAGCCTAGAACTGTGTTGGCTTTTTTAGCAACTACAGCACATTGCTGGCTCATATTTAAATGATTGTCCACTAGGACACCAAATCCCTCTCATGGTATTTGCTACTATTGAGCAATGTACCACCAATACTGTATCTGCGCATTTGGTTTTTCTTGCCTAAATGTAGAACCATACTTTTTTCACCATTGAATTTCATTTTGTTAGATAGCGCCCAATGTTTAAGTCTGTCAGGAGCCTTCTGTATCTTAAGCCTATCTTCTGGAATGTTGATTATTCCTGTCAGCTTAGTGTCTGCAAATTTGATGAGTTCCCTACCTATTCCCACTTCCAAGTCATTGATGTAGATGTTGAAGAGTCCTGGGCGTAAAACAGAGCCTTGGAGTACCCCACTGCATACTTCCTTTCGTGTAGATGCAGTTCCATTGAGGAGTACACATTGAGTGCAGTTAGTCAGCTACAAATCCATCTGGTAGTGATACTGTATAACCCATATTTTTCTATCTTATCAAGTAGTACCCTGTTTCCCCCAAAATAAGACATCCCCTGATAATAAGCCCAATTGGGCTTTTAAGCACATGGCAATAAGGCCAAGCACTTATTTCAGGGTTCAAAAGAATATAAGACAGGGTCTTATTTTGGGGGAAACACAGTAGGTTGTGGTCTACTTTATCAAATGCAGTCCCCTGATCCACTAATTCTGTCATTTTGTCAAAGAATGCAATAACATTTCTCTGGCATGATTTTTTTTTTTTAATTGAAAAAGTTTTACAATAAAAAATTTTTCCCCCTTTTTTCACCCCTGCCCCCACCCCCACCCTCCCATCCCCTCCAACCTCCCCCCAACCCCAACCCCTCCCTCCCTATCCCACCCCTGACTTCCGCTACACATTTCTTAAAAAGAAAAACAACAACGAAAATTTTTAACAACAAGAAAAACAAATACTATTATATGCTCAATTCTATTCTAAGTTGAGAGGAAGAGAAAAGAGAGAAAGAAAAGAATTAAGAAAAAAAATGAGAAAAATAAAATGAAATAATGCAAAGAGAAACCCATAAACATAAATATCTGTCTAAAATTAACAATATTGTAATAAGAAAAGGCACCAGAAAAAATAGCCATTATAATATTTAAGCCAATTTAGAAACAGAAAGAAAAAAAAATAAGATAAAATAAAAAAAAAACATTACTAACATTACTAATCATATACCATACTCGATCACTCCAAAATTCTATACCTTACTTATTCATATTAGATAATGCCAGATAGTTTAATCCAAACTACTCCCCCTAATTCAAGAACACAAAAATCCCCCCTTCAAGGAAAAAACATGCAATATAATATAATCATACATATATTGTTATAATTTTCCATAAATCGAATTACAGTCTTCTCTTCTTCCTGATTGAAGTTAATTCTTCTTTCTTCACCTATATCCAATTGCGATACTCTTCATCTTCTGTCTGCCCCCATCAGTAAAACAAAACATTCCACATAAACCCCCCGTGTGACTTTATATAGATAACATCCAACCAAGAAGATATTCACTCCTGTAGGTAGAATCATTCAAACTAACGTGTTCTATTTCAGCAAAAAAAAACCCAATGCAGCTCCACCAAGCCTTAACAAAAGAATAAGAAAAAAAGGAAATAGAAATCCTAGAGACTGCATCCAGATGTTCTTGTAAAAACTGTTTCAAATCCTGCCACCCTTTGTTATCCACTCTTGGTTGTAAGACGTTTTCATTTCCATTCTTTCCTCTTAGATAATAAATTCCAAAAAAACCCATGATAGGGTAATCACAAAACACTGCTACTATATAGATAACATCCAACCACGAAGATATTCACTCCTCAAGGTAGAGACATTCAAACTAACATATTCTATTGCAGCATAAAAAAAACCCCAATGCAGCTCCGCCAAACCTTAATGACAAAAAAATGAAAAAGAGAAAAAAGTCCTAGCAGCTGCATTCCCAGATGTTCTTATAACAACTGTTTCAAATCCTGCCACCCTTTATTATTCACTCCTTCTGGTTGTGAGATATTTTCATTTCCATTCCTTCCTCTTAGATTATAAGTTCCAAAAAAAACTATGATAGGATAATCACAGAACGCTGCTACCAACAGCCTTCTGTTAAACTTACTCAGGATGTTAAGTCCAATTCAAAATAATAAAAAAAAACTCCAGATCAGGATGAAGACTTTATAATCCATAAGTCCAAATCGGTATAAGCTTTAAGAATTTTATGACCATTTTCCAAAATTTTCCATGCTTTCTGATAACAACTGCATCTGGTGAAGAATTTTGCGACACTCATTAGTTACCAGTTGGATTTCCTCGTTAAATTCTGGTTCCTGCTGCTCGATATCACCATCCTTTTCTTGCGGAGCGTTGGACCTCTGCTGCTGATCATCTTGAATTATAGTATTTTTTAAATCTTGCTCCAGCAGTTCAAGGTCCGGTGCTCCTAGTCTAGATTCACTGGTATATTCTATTTTTCCATCTGAAAGGTCCATAGTAAGATCCTCCGAGGAACCAGATTGCACTCCTTGTACTTTTAACATTCTTTGATTCATTCTTTGAGTCTCATCCTTCTGTTTACCATTTACAAACTCTCTTTCTTGTTTCTTATTCTTAAGATCTTCCAAAGCTCCCTTAAAAATATTTTTATAAAAATGTTCCGCTTTTTCAGTAGTATTCAAAGAGTATCTCACGCCATGGTATCTAAAAATTATGCCAACTGGTAGATCCCATCTAAATGGGATATTACTTTTCTTCAATTCCTTAGTTAAGAAAGCAAATTCTTTCCTTTTCTTTAGAACCTTCGGTGGTAATTCTTTAAAGATGTTAATTTGTTCACCTTCTATTTGCACTCTGGCAGAATAGGACCTTTGTAAGATGTCATCTCTCAGCCTTTTATCAGTAAAGTAAACGACAACATCTCTGGATAAATTCCTTTGTTTGGCTACTCGTGAGTTGACTCTGTAAACTTTCTCTATACAACCAAGAATTATCTCGTCCTCTAGCTCTAGTAATTCAGCAAAGACCTTTGCAATGGTTGCTTTTAAATCTCTCTGGTTTTCTTTAATACCTCTTACTCTGATTGCTGAGGCCATAGTTTTAATTTGAAGCATGATAATATCATTCTGTATAATCTGATTACAAATCTGAGCTTTCACAGACCTTTCTTGTATTTCTTGAATCTGGGAGCCAAGTTTGCTGCTAATTTCAGTTACTTTCTCCTCCATTTCAATCACCACATTTGAAAGATCTGAAATTACTTTAATAATAGTTTGATTTAATTGTTCATGTTTTCCATCAGTCAAATCCACAAGATTCTTCTGTGAGTTTTTGATTTTATCAACTACGCTCAATAAAGAAATTGTTATAAGTTCTTTTAAGTCCTCTTCTGCCAATCCAGACAATTGCATCATCTCAGCTTTGTTCTTCAGCTGGCTCAAGGGGGAGCCCCCCCTTCCTTTAGTCATCTTTGCTTTACTTTAAATTACTTTGCTTTGCTTTACTTTATTTTACTTTACTTTAATCCTTCTTTCCAAAAGAAAAATATCCAAGAAAAAAAGAAATTTCTTCTTACTTTAAGTGACTCTCCCATAACAGGGTATTCATTTCAAAACTTCCGTTTTCAATAACTCTGGCATTTTCAATTAAGACCAGTCGCCATCTTAAAAGACTTTCTTAGAAACTTTCACTTCTCTTCCTCTCCTTCCCCCCTCCTCTCATTCCTCTTCCAAGAAATCAGTAAAAAATCAGTAAAAAAAATAAATCCATACTTGCTTCGTTTTTTCTTCTGCTCCATAGACGCTTTGACTGTGGTATTGCTTCCAGCGTCTAGCTCCGCTAATTGCTAATTAGCGGAGGACAGTCTCGTCGCGGAGCTTTCTCTGGAGGTAGGGAGGGGGCCATCCTTCTGAGCCCTCCCCAGGACAAACGGAACGATCCTGGGGCGACTCAGGGGGCCCAGCCTCACCCCCAGAAGCTCTGCCTGCTCCTCCCACCGAAGAGCAGGTTGTTCGAGCCGCCTGCCAGCTGTGAGGCGGCTCTGACACGGCGAGAAGCCGGCGGGCATGGAGGAGCCCGCCGCCGACGGGGAAGGCGCCACCGGAAGTCCTGGCATGATTTTTTTTTGACAAACCCATGTCATTGCTTGATTATCTTTTCCAGAATCTTCCCAGGTATTGATGTCAGGCTGATAGGTCTGTAGTTTCCTGGATCTATTCCCCCCCCCCTTTTTTTTTGAAGATGGGAACTACATCAGCTTTTTTTCAGTCCTCTGGTAGTTCCCCTGTGCTCCAGAATCTTTGAAAGATATAGTTCAGTGACTCTGATAACATGTCTGCACGTTACTTCAGAACCTTGGTATAGTCCATCTGGTCCTGGTGATTTGAACTTTTCTAGGGTGGACAAGTGCTCACTTATCATTTTCTTGCCTAGTTTAACTTGGTTTCCTAATCTGTTTTTTATGGTACTTTTTTTTGATAGGTTGGACTGTTACCTTTTGTGTAAAGACGAATACAAAAAATGAGTTAAGTAGTTTTGCTTTCTTCTTATTACTTATCACCTTCTTGCCATTTTCTCCCAGTAATGGACCAATTATTTCCTAGACTTTTTTCTTATTTTTTACATGTTGAAAGAAGCCTTAGTTCATTTTGAGCCCTAGCTTTTCTCACTTCATCTTTGCAGACTCAGGCTATTTGCTGATATTCTGCCCTAGTTATGCGCCCCTATTTCTATTTTTTATACATGTTCTTTTTGTCTTTCAATTTATCAGAGAGTTCTTTATGCAGCCATGCTGGGTTTTTTTGAGTGATGTTATTTTTCTTCATTGGTATTGTGCTAGACTAGAATTTTATAATGTCACTTTTCAAAATGCCCCAAGCTTCTTGAGTTGTTTTCGTCTTTAGGATTCTCATCCATGGAATCCTTCCCAAACTTTTTCTAAGTTTATTGAAATTAGCTGTCTTAAAGTCCAAGACTCTAGTTTGACTTTGTTCTATTGCATGTGCTTGCATAATGTTGAATTTCAGTATTGCATGATCACCCCCCCACCCCAGTTCCTGTAGTTTCTTTTTTTTTGCAAAAACAATTTTTTATTTTAAAACAAACAAAAAACATAAAACCATCATCATTCCAAACAATTACAGACAGGACAGTGTATCGATCGGTTAACATCTTTTTGTGCTCAATTCCATCTTCAAAATATCAATAGCTTATTTGCATAAAAAATTATTTTACTTATTTTATTTCAACTTCAACTTTCAGTGCATATTTCATATTTATCTCCATATTTTATTATTTATCCATTGATAAAATAAATCCCACATCAAATAATATTGTTTATCTTCCTGTTCTCTTATTTCAAATGTCAATTTACTCATTTCAGCACAGTCCATCATTTTCTTAATAACTTCTTCATCAGTAGGTAACTTTTCTCCTTTCCAATTTTTAGCAAATACAATTCTAGCCGCTGTAAAACGTTCACAATTAAATATTGCAGTTCTTTATTATATGTCTCTGGCATGATCCCTAATAAAAGTATCTCTGGTTTAAAGTCAATATGTCTCTTTATCCTTTTTTCCAACCACATGTGTATCTTAGTCCAATATCTCTTGGCTTCTGCGCATGTCTACCACATATGGTAATAAGACCTTGGAGTCTGATGCCACTTCCAACATTTCTCTGATTTATTCTTGAACATTCTGGCTATCCTCGTCAGGGGTAAATGCCACCTGTAAAACATTTTATACAAATTCTCTTTATATGCTGTAGACATTGTCATTTTATGGTTATGCGACCAGAATTTTTGCCATTTCTCTAAATCAATATCATGTCCAAAATTTTTCCCCCACGCTATCATTGATTCTTTAACTTCCTGTTTTTCCAATTTTACCTCTAACAAATATCCATATAGCTTTTTAAATACATGATCATCAGAACTCATTAAAATCTTACCTAAATTAGTCAAAATATGATAAAAACTTCCTTGTTTGAGATCTTCATATCTAGAGTGTCTTAGCTTGTATGAAAACCAATCCATCTTACATCCCTGATTTTCTAATTCTTGCTTTAATTTAAGTTCACCCTTTTCATCCAAAAATTCACTATATCTGACAATTTGTTCCCTTTTAAATATTACTGAATTCGAAAAGTTGTAGATACCCAGATAGAATCTTCAAATAGTAATGTTTTCTAACCTCCCAGTTCAACAATGACGCTTCTCGTATCTGGTGCCTTCTAAAATACCCTGTATTTTTGTTCCTTTATACCATAAAAAGGCATGCCACCCCATCAACAAATCATGTCCCTCCAAATTCAATAATCTGGTATTTCTCAAAGTTATCCATTCTTTAATCCACATTAAACTTGTTGCTTGGTAATACAGTTCAAAATTAGACAAGCCAAAACCATCCCTCATTTTTGCATCTTATAACAACTTTAATTTTATTTTCGCCTTCTTTCCCTGCCAAATATATTTCAATATCATTTTATTGAAATCTACAAAGAATTCCTTACCCAACTTAATTGGAATTGTCTGGAATAGATATAAAATTCTAGGCAAAATATTCATCTTGATAATTGAGATCCTACCAATCAAAGATAACTGCAAATTTCCCCATTTCATCAAATCTTGCCCTATCTCTTGTTTAAACTTGTTATAATTATTTTCTTTAAGTGCGCTAAATCTTGTTATCAAATATATCCCCAAATATTTTACCTTATTTGTGACCTGCATTTTTGAAGTCTCCATCAATTCCTCTTTTTGCTTTTTCAACATATTTTTAGTCATTATCTTCATTTTGTCTATTAATTTTCAAGCCAGCTACTTTCTCAAACTCTCCAATGTTTTCTATCAATTTATTTATTGTTATTAATGGTTCTTCAATAATAAAGACCAGTTCATCTGCAAAGGCTTGTAATTTATATTCTTCTTTTTGAATTTTCATATCTTTTATCTCTTTTTCTTCTCTAATATTTCTATTTAAAACTTCTAAAGTCAATATAAACAACAGTGGGGACAATGGGCATCCTGGTCTGGTACCTTTTTCTATCTCAATAGAATCAGTCAATTCTCCATTTATCATTACCTTTGCTGTCTGCTTAAAATATATAGCATCAATTGCCTGAATAAATTTCCTACCAAAGCCCATCTCTTCCATTTGGAGCGTCATAAATTGCCTTACCTTATCAAACGCTTTTTGTGCATCTAAGAATATCAAGGCCATCTGCTTTTCAGGATGTGCTTCATAATATTCTATATTGTCTCTAATTTGTCTTTTTGAGAGGAATCCATTTTGATCTGTATGTATAAAATTATTCAAATATCTCTTAAGCCTTTCTGCCAATATTGAAGGAAAGATTTTATAGTCTGAATTTAATAAGGATATAGGTCTATAGTTTTTGATTTGTTGTGGGTCTGTGTCTTCTTTATGGATCACTGTGATATACGCCTCAGACCATGATTTGGATATTTTCTTCTTTGTTATCACTTCATTCATAACATCCAATAATGGGCGACTTAAGGATTCTTGTAGTGTCCTATAATATTCCACAGGTAAGCCATCTGGCCCTGGTGCCTTTTCATTCTTTTGCTTCTTAATTGCTTCTGTTAATTCCATCATTGTTATGTTCCCCTCCATCATCTCCTCAATATCTTTGGGAATCCGAGGTAATTTTGCATCTTGTAGATACCTTGCCACTTTTTCTTCCTCTATCATTTCTCTCTTGTAGAGTTGTCTATAATATTCTTGTATTATTTTTCCCATCTCTTTATTTCCAAATTTACTTTGCTATTGAATATCAATTAGTTGTATTATTTTTCTTGATTCTCTTTCTTTTTTCAATTTATATGCTAGCCATCTTCCTGGTTTATTCGCATTTTCAAAATAGTTCTGTTTAGCACTTCTTATTTTTTGGGTTCACTCTTTCTTCTCCAGTAAGTCCATTTTGTGCTTTATTATGTTCATTTTCATTTTTACATGGATCTTTCTTACATGGATCTTTCTGGAATTCCTTTTCAAATCTCTTATATTCATCAATTAATATTTTGGAAGTTTGTCTTTTCTTCACATTTCTTTTCCTTGTATAATCCATTGTTAGGCCTCTGGCATAGGCCTTCATTGTATTCCAAAGTTTTTGTGCTGACATATCTTCTTTCTTATTCACCTTAAAAAAGAAGGCCAACTCTCTCCATTTTCTGTACAAAATCTTTCTCTTTTAAAATTGTATTATTTAAAGTCCATCGGGATTTTCTTTTTCGACCTTTCTAGATAGCTATCACTGGATTGTGCTCAGTCCATAGATTTCTATTTCCACGTGTTCTATATTCAAAGTAAATTCCATTGTTGTCCATATCGTATCTAACCTAGACCAAGATGAATGTGTATCGGAGTAAAAAGTATATTGTCTGTTTTTCCCATTTCTATCTCTCCATATATCTTTCAAATTTATTTTCTCTATCATCTTAAAAAAGGGTTTTGGTAATGTCTTTCTATTATGTATTACTGTTTTGTATGTTTTATAGTCCAAATTTTTATCCACTATTCCATTAAAGTCGTCCATCATACATATATTATCATACTCCATTTCAATTATTTTCATGTGTAATTTTCTATAAAAATCACTTTGATTATTGTTTGGAATGTATATTGCTACCAAGAGAATTTTTATATTATTTTCAATTATTTCCACCACCAAAATTCTACCTTCTAGGTCTGCATATATTTGCTCCGCAGGTATTGAATTTCTAATATATAAAACAACTCCTCTCTTTTACTTTGTGACAATGATGAAAAGGTTCTTCCAAGTTTAGATTGTATCAGTAATTGTTCATGTTGTTTTTTAATATGTACTTCTTTTAAACAAATTATATCAGATTTTAATTTCTCTAATTTATGAAATAACTTTCTCCTTTTCACTACCGAATTAAGTCCATTTATGTTTATTGAAATTAATTTCGTTCCTTCCATGTTCATACTTTATATGTAGGTTTTGTTGCTCTAGTTGATCTTACTTCACGTTGTTCTTTGTGTTCCACAATCCAACCTACGGCTCCTTCATAATTCCTCTTCTATAAATTTTAATGGCACTACTGTAGCTTGAGTTTCTGTTTTCATTTCCACTTCCTTTTCTTTGAGAAATTCTTTGAGAAAGCTCTTCCTTTGTCAATTGTATCCAACCTATGTCTTTGAAGTTGCCACGTTAAGATTAACCCTTCTGGTACCAGCCATCTGTAATTAATTCCTTTTTGGATTAATATTTTAGTCAAGAACTGGTATTCTTTTCTCATCTCTCTCACTTTTCTTGGTATTTGTTTCAAGACCACCACTTCTTTCACTTTGTATTTCAAGGTTTTTTCTCTGGCCACCTGAAGAATTTGTGCTTTAATCAATTTCTTAGTAAATCTTATATGTACTTCTCGTGGCAGCTTATTACGCATTGCATATCTAATGTAGACTCAATATATCCATAACGTCCATCATCTTCTCTTTGGTAATTTCTAAGGCATCAGCCAGCATCTCAATCATAATATCAGCCAATATCAGCTAAGATTTTTCCCTTTTCTTCTTCCACATTTTGAAATCTAAGGTAAAATTCTGCTTTATCCATTTCCCATCCAATTAGGCCACTCCTTTCTTGTTCAATTTCTCCCGGTCTATTATCTATATCTTTCATTTTTTTCCTCTTTTTGATCATCTTTTTTTTTCTAATTTTTGCAACCTTTCTTCGTATTTTGACATTGTTTGCTGAATGTTGACCACTTTTTCATCTGTCTTAAGTAGTTGTTGTTCCATCCTTTGGAGTTTTTCATCTGTCTTAAGTAGTTGCTTAACTTGTAACTACAGTTCCTGTAGTTTCAACACATTCTGTCATTTCATTTCTGTCAGTGACTGATCCCCTAGTTCCCTTCTTTTTTGGGAGACAAAGTTTTCTGTTAGGTTTGCCAGGAACCTGTTTGTTCTTCCACTTGATGCAGAAAAGTTTATCTATTTCCGCTGTTTGGTTGGGTGGCCTATAATATACACTTATCTCAATGTTATTTTCCTCTTTTATATTGACCCAATAGATTCAAGACAGTTGTCTGTGTCTTACTAAAAACTCTTACAATGCAATCCCTTACAATCCTTATTTGAAGTAAGTCTCTCTATATTGTGTGGAGTTTCTTCTTAGATGCAGTACAAATATTGTGGTTGTATTTTAGCCATACTTTTCTTTAAATCAGATACTGATTTCTGCCTTATGCTCTTCAGATTGTTTTTTCTAAAGCTCTTCTCTGTTGATAGGACTAAGTAGGAATTCAGCTGGTTCTCTTCTGGAAGAAATGATAAATGAAAATGCACAATATAATTAAAAAGCACATTTTTATTTATACCACTCATAAAGCAGAGGTTTTTCCCCCAGTGAGATAATAGCTTATTTCAGTTGAAAGTATTTTGTATTCCATGATCTAAGAAATACTGTAAGAAATAACTGTATTTCATGACTTAGAAAATAATCATGTCAAATATCTATATCCTAAATTTCTCCTTTTTTGATATAAAAGAAGACAGGGAGATGAAATGACTGTTTTTACCCGATTTCCACAATATGAAGCAGATCAATGAGAGCAACATCAGGGAAAACCCCAAGTAACTACCTGTTTGACAAAGTCACAATGAAGCTTATGAGACTATCAAATCCATTCTACCTCTCCAGTGTTCCATCCTTGGCTTGAACTATTAGAATATTTAATGGGCTAGTCAGCCAGAAAGTTGGAATTTTTCCTGCATTCCTCCCATTTGGTTTATTAGTGGATTAATGGAACAAAAGATAATTAATTTGCTTCAGATGCAGTGGTTTAACAATCTCAGATATGCTATCCTCTACCTTAGGAGTGTCAAATTGGCAGCCATGGGTCTATACCAGATCATCTGGGACTTGACACATAACTGATTATACAACTGATCTGATTTTCCCATTTCAATGGCAATGTGGGGCTCTTCAGGGTTTGGTGTTCACTACTCTTCTGTTCATGTATATGAAGCTGTTGCGCGAGATCATCTGTCACCATGAGGTGAAATATCATCAGTATGCTGATGATACCCAACTATAAATCTGCCTCTAGCAATACTATTGATATCCTGCTTAAGTTCCTTTTGCAGCTTCAATGGGAAACTCTTGTTGTAAACTACTCAGAGTCCCTGAAGTGAGAAAGGTGATATAGAAATTTAATAAACAAACAAATGGCTGCAGCTGAACTTTGATGACTGAGTGGGGTCTGGGTTTGGATTATGGGTTTTGGGATCCTCCGATTCAGGCCTGTGTCATCTTTCATATTAGATGGGATTGCAGTGCTCTAAACAGACACTTTGTAGACTTGAGACTTCTACTCAAACAGCAAGTGTCAGATATGACTAAGAGGGCTTTTGTACAGTTTCATTCTATGCGCCAGTTGTGTCTGTTCCTGAACTAGAATAAAATAGAATGAATGAGCTGGAAGGGATTTTGGAGATCTTTTAGTCCAGCCCCATCCTCAAGTAGGAGAACCTATACTATTTTCAGATGAGTGACTGTCTAGACCAGGGGTACTAAACTCAAGGCCTGGGGGCCAAATCCAGCTCCCGGGTGTGTAGATGTAGCCTGTGGGGCTGCCCTGGAAACAGTGAAGGACTGGCCCACAGTGCCTCTGCCAGCGAAAACAAAGCTTGGGAGGGCTGCATGTGGCCCTCCCAAACTCAGTTTTCGCTGGCAGAGGGTTGTAGGAGGCCATTGCAGCTAAAAACGGAGCTCAGGAGTCTGTTTTCGCTGTCAGAATGCTCGGGCCACTACAGGTGCCCCTGACATGAGTGATGTCAAGCTGGCCATGCCCATTCCGGCCCCCCAAGGTCAAACACAACCCTGATGTGCCCCTCAATGAAATTGACACCCATGGTCTAGACCCATGATGGCGAACCTGTGGCACAGAGCCATATCAGTGGGCACGCAAGCATTGCCGTAGCTCAGCTTCAGCGTGCATGCGTGCGCCGGCCAGCTGATTTTTGGGCCTTCCGGCCCCACCAGAAGTTGGGAAATGGGCTTTTTCCGGCCTCTGGAGGGCCTCCGGGGGGTGGGGAAGGCCATTTTTGCCCTCCCCATGCTTCTAGAAAGCATCTGGAGCCTGGGGAGGATGAAAAATGGGCCTACCGGGCCTACTGTGCCATCATGTGCTAAAAGCGGGGGGGGAGGTCCAGGGTGCATTGAATTATGGGTGTGGGCACGCACGTGGGCGACCTCCCCGCACTCCCCTCGTTTTTGGCATGTGACAGCAAAAAGGTTAGCCATCACTGGTCTAGACTCTTCTTAAAAACATCCAGTGATGGAATGGCCATTATTTCTGGAGGCAAGCTGTTCCACTGGTTAATTGTCCTCACTGTTAGAAAGTTTCTCCCTAATTCCAGGTTGTTTCTTTCTTTGATTAGTTTCTAACCATTGTTTCTTATCCTGTCCTCTAGTTCTTTAGAGAATAATTTGACCTCCTCTTCTTTGTGGCAGCCACTGAAGTACTGGAATACTGCTATCATGTCACCTCTAGTTCTTCTTTTCTTTAGATTAGCCAAACCCAAATCCTGCAGCCATTTTTCACATGTTTTAGTCTCCAGATCTTTGATCATTGTAGTTACTCTTCTGGAAGGCTCTCAGTTCATTCATGCTTTGGTCACCTCTTGGGTAAACTAATGTGGTTATAATGTAGTAGGGGTGGCCTTTGAAGACTATCCAGAAGATTCAACTGGTGCAAAATGCTGCAGTGAATGAGACACATTACACTTCGGCTCTGCAAGCTGTATTTGGTTGCCAGTTTGCTTCCGGGTCTAATTTAAGGTACTGTTTTTGACCTTTTAAGCCCTTTCTATTATTATTTGAGGGACTTTCTCCACCCAATTACATTTGCCCATCCCATCAAGTCTGTCAGAAGAGGTATGCTGTGAGTTTCATCTAGAAAAGAGTTTCATCTAGTGGTATCCAGGAGATTTGCTTTTTCTGCCCTCGTGCCTGTCCCATGGAACATTATTCTCCTCCCACCAGGTGAGATTGGCTCTATCCTTGATAATCTTCTGGAAGTTCCAGAAAACATGGCTGTTTCAGGAGTTTAGGGATAAAAAAGAAATGTTGATCTAATGAGATGGTTACATTGTTTTTAACATAATTTTTTCTACTAACTTGCTCTATAATGTTGCTGACATATTTTAAAGTTTTACTTTTTTTAATATTTTACTATTTTATTGTGTGCCATTTTTCTGCAAGATGGACAGCTATAAAAATGATAAATACATACATAAATCTAGAAAAAGATTTCTCTTTGGACAAAATACTTGAGCTAATGTGTCTAAGCTCTTCCTTAGCTTTTTATGTCTTTTTCTCCTCTCTTCACACCATACTTTTAGTTTCCATTTTTTTCCTGTATCCTATCTTTTAAAAATATTAATTCAATATTGCTGTCCTTTTAGGTTTATTTGAAACTCTTCCTGGCCGAGTTCAGTGTGAAATGTTATTAAAAGCTACAGACCAGTGTTTCAATACTTTAGAACGGGCAGAAATGTTACTTTTGCTTTTACGGCGTTTTCCTGAGACTGTGGTTCAGCATGGGGTAAGAGGATGAAGATTATATGCTAAATACTTGCATATTATTTCTTTAAAATATTGTAAAGCTTCACAAAACAAATTTATGCATTTAGAATCAATGTAATAGATGAAAGTACAGACAGATATGATAAAAATAACGGCAATTTATTGCTAGCAGCAATAACCAATATTGGGAGCATGAAGTTTGGTCTATTTCCTAATAAAATGTTATTGTCCAAAAGCTTAATTGAGATGATAATGTAGTTTTGTGTCCATATTCCTTCCTTTTTACTTTGAAAGTAAGAAGTCTGTTTCTGTATCTGTTTATACAGATACAGGTAATCCTTGATTTACACCATTCAAAGTTACAACAGCACTGAGAAAAGTGACAGTCGTTGCAACATCTCCAAGGTCACATGATTGAAATCCAAGTGCTTGGCAACTGGCATGTATTTGTGATGATTGCAGTAGTCTGGGGCCATGTGATCATTATTTGCGATATTCCTGAATAATTTCAGACAAGCAGACAAGGGGAAGCTGGATTCGTTTAGTGATCACATGATTCACTTAACAACTAATGTGATTCATTTAATAACTATGGGAAAAAGCTCATAAAATTAGGCATAACTCATTTAACAATTGCCTTTCTTAGCAACCAAAATTCAAGCCCAATTGTGGTCATAATTGAGGACTATCTGTATTTTTGATTATGATGGCCGTAGCATGTTAAAGGTTTTGAAGTATTGAAGAAAGAATTGTCAGCTTTATTTATGCAATATGTTTCAAACAATCTGAAAAAAATGTATAAGGAAGAAGAAACAAATTTGATTTTCTTTAAATTTTGCAAAGGTGGGCCTTGGGGAAACCTTGTTAGAAGCAGAAAATATTGAAGATCAAGAATCACCTGTTAATTGCTTTAGAAAATTATTTGGTAAGAATATAATTTTGTTCCAAAAATTTTGTTTTATACATTGAAGTTGTGATAATCATATTTGTAAAATCTTTAAAAAATATGCTTATATATGAGTTGTATAAGTAAATTAAAATTCATTTATGTCATCTTTTTCCTTTGGTTTATCAACTGACAGTGAAGTTGGAATGAAAAGTAAAACAGGCATGCTGAATATTATTTAAATATTTAGAACAATTTGGGAAATGGGGAATAATAAGGGCATTTCAATCTACTCTTTATATTTGCAGCTCTTCTATTCTTTTTTGTATTATTATGAGCTTTTTGGGAACAGGGAATAATGATCCTGACATATTTGTAGTAAAAAAAATCCACGTTGAACGAAATTCTACAGTAGTCCTTAATTTATAATGTTTATTCAGCAACTGAAGTTATGACAGCACTGAACAAATTGTGGTTACAACTGGTCATTGGTGTTCTGGCTGTCTCACCATTCCCATGGTCACATGATTGTGCTCTACAGTTTGACTACCCATTTGCACTTTCAGAAAATTAGTGGGAAAGCCAGCAAGGAAGGTCACAAATTGTTGGAGTAAATCTTCATCACTTGCACACCCTCCATAGGGCTTCTGGTCTCTCACTCATCCCCTCACGCCTGACTTACGCCATGCCTCTTGCATACTCTCCCTAATCCATCCTGTGCCTCCTGTGCACTCCCTTGCACCCTCATGTATGCTCATGCTGTACATCTCAAGACCAGTCACACCCTTTCTGCATTGTGCCTCTTGCACACTTTCTCTGACCTGTGCTTTCACACATCCCCTCACACCCTTCCTGTTCTGCACCATGCTTCTCGTACATCCTTACACATCACCTTGATTCTCCCTTGTACTCTTGTCTGCCCTCCCCAACCCATTCCTGCCCAATTTTTCCCTCCGCTCACCTGCCTGCAGGCCTAGGAGTTGCAATTTTCTTCTGGCTTCCTCACTAACTTTGGTTGTGGGAAGCCAGTAGCCTCACCTAATGAGCATGGGATTTCTTTATTATATAATGATATATAACATTGGGATTATAGGGATTGCTGTTGCTAAGCAGTGGGATTTTGTTGTATAACATTATTATTTTTTATTATTATTTATTTATTATTATTTATTATTATTTCTTCTCTTTAAAGAAGAGCCTGAGTGGCGTAGGAGGCTAATGCCTCCCACTAAGGCAGCATTTAACATCCAGCTGCCTGCAATTACACCAGTTCGAAACTCACCAGGCTCAAGGTCAACTCAGCCTTCCATCCTTTCTAAGGTGGGTAAATTGAGGACCCAGTTTGTGGGGGCAATAAGCTGACTTTGTATAAAATATACCAAAGAATGAAGGCTATTGCTTAACGCATTGTAAGCCACCCTGAGTCTCCGGAGAAGGGCGGCATATAAATTAAAATTAAAAAAATAAAAATTAAAAAATTCCAGTCCCAATTCCTGTTGTAAATTTAGGACTATCTGTAAAGTTAAAAATGCAGTTTATTGATTTATTGATGTTTTAAACCATTCCATTCTCAATGATTCTGGATGGCTAATTCCAAACATAGATGAACATTTCAGAAGGAGAACATCTGAAAAATCATTTTCTTCTTCCTAAGGAAGAGAGTGTGTCCATTTGTTGCTTAATTTAAATAATCTATTTTAGCTATTGTTAGTAGGATTTTATTTTAAATGAATTGCAAATACCTTGCTTAAGGAATATAGATATTGCTTTGTAAAATAATGACATGATGCAGGAAACTGACAAATTTAATTTGATTTCATTATCATTTTTAGTTTGTGATGTTCTGCCCTTAATAATTAACAACCCTGATGTACGACTTCCTTCCACTCCGTTATACAAGTATCTGAATAAAGCTGCAGAATTTTATATTAATTATGTGACTAGATCATCGCCGACAGAAAACCAATATCCAGGTAAAAATATTAGGGCAAAATGCACTAATGAAGTGGAAAAGTAGAGAAATTAATATAGATCAAAACAGTGGCTTGATACATACAGCATATGAATATTATTCAAGAATCTTAAAATCTTTAATGAAGCAGTATTGCCATGTTTACATAATTCAGGAAGGACTGATAGAGCACAAGATGGTTGGGGCGGAGGGGCCTTTGCACTGTGGCAACGGAATGGCTAGCAGCAGTGGCAGCACGTGGGCTGAGGTAGATGCCTGAGGGCAGTGGCAGCTGGCTGAGAGTACTCAAGACCTTGGGCATTTACTGGCATGTGCTGCTGTGCAGGATGACGAAAATGGCAGAGATTTTTTTTAAGGGCGGGGGTTGATAAAAGTGGGTGAAGGGAATTGAAGCTCCCCTGCAGTTGTAAGTTCAGTCAGGCTACCAAGATCCCAAATTTTGATCACATGACTGGGTGACGGCGGCTGCAATAGCTGTAACTTCAGGACCGGTGGCAAGTACCATTTATTTTGCACCACCATAATTTTAAGCTGGATGAATTGTTCTTAACCAAGGACTATCAATATGTCACTCTCAAAGAAACAAACTCTCAAAGAAACAAATGTTCATTAATCAGTATACATTAAAATGAAATTTCATTGCATTCAGCTCTCAAAAGAACCATTATGCATATACCCATATATATATATGACACACAGAAACATCACAGTCTAGTTCGAATGTATACAAGAAGGATGGCATAAGGGAAAAAGTTGTTTTTAATTTTTAAAATTTTTTAATCTTTTAATTTCTCCTTCCCACTCTCTTATAATTGTAGTTGCTAGTATTAAAACTAGAAACTACAATTATGATGCAATCAGAACATCTGCATTCTTTTGAAAAATTATCAGTGTTGTCTAAAAGCGAAATAAGATACTAGATTTATTATAACCAAGTAATGTAAAAAACCTAGATTTTTTTGAGATACTTTCAGAACAAAATTGGTCTAAAATCTCTAGATTTTAATTACTCAGTGTATATTTATGTATAAAATGAATTTCTGCTTCAAGAGGTTTGTAATTTAAACATAACAGAAGATAGCAAAGGAAAGGAAGAGGAATTGAGAAAATAAAGAGATGAAATTGAGAACTCAGACTGTTGGGGGCAATATGCTGACTCTGTAAACAGCTTAGAGAGAGCTATTGCTCATTGTAATATGTAGATTGCCTTGTCTATACAGTAAGGGGTTTTATAATGGATAATGCAAACATTGACAGAAAAAAACACTATGCCTTTAAGAACAGATTTCTTAGGGGCACAAAGAATAACAGAGCTAAATTAATGAAAATCACAATTAAGAATGCACATAGAAAAATCAGATCTTTATGGATTTCAAGGATTAAAGATAAAAATGTTTATAGGATTTAGTGGGTCTCTCCCCCCCCCCCCCCCAATGTTTGTCTTGATTTTGGATTTATTTATTTATTTATCAAATCTATGTAGCTGCCCTCACCAGAAGTTTTTCTGGGTGGCATATGACAATAAAATGAAACCAAAGTATAAAAACAATCATTAAAACAATCATTTTTAAAATATGAGCAATCATTTGGTCTTAACAAACATTGGAGCACATCATTAATCTCTGGAGGGCCCGGTTGCTCCTCTATCCTGGTCCTATTAGATCTCTCAGCGGCTTTTGATACCATCGACCATGGTATCCTACTGCACCGGCTGGAGAGGTTAGGAATAGGGGGCACCGTGCTTCGGTGATTCTCCTCTTTTCTCTCTGACCGTTCGCAGTTTGTGTTGGCAGGGGGGCAGAGGTCGACCTCGAGGCACCTTATCTGTGGGGTGCCGCAAGGGTTGGTCCACTCACCCCTTCTGTTCAACATTTATGTAAAACCGCTAGGCGAGATCATCCGTGGTTTCGGGGTGAATGTTCATCAATATGCTGATGACACTCAGCTATACATCTCCACCCCAGACCACCCCAACGATGCCCTTACTGTGATGTCCCGTTGCCTGAAGGCCCTGCCGATCTGGATGGGAAGAAACAAACTCAGACTCAACCCCTCCAAGACTGAGTGGCTGTGGCTTCCAGCGTCCCGGTATAGTCAGCTGGTACCATCACTGACAATTGGGGATGAGACCTTGCTCCCCACAGAGAGGGCCCACAATCCGCCAGTTGCATCCCTTTCTGGATTGGGATGCCTTGCGCACAGCCACTCATGCCCTAGTCACCTCCCGTATGGACTATCGCAATGCTCTCTACATGGGGCTCCCCTTGAAAAGCACCCGGAGGCTCCAACTGGTCCAGAATGTAGCCGCGCGGGTGATTATGGGCGCATCTTGTTGCGCCCATGTAACACCTCTCCTGCACTGGCTCCCAGTGATCTTCCGGGTGCGATTCAAGATTTTAGTTATCACCTGTAAAGCACTCCATGGCTTAGGACCTGGGTACTTACAAGACCATCTTTTGCCACCAATAGCCTCCCACCGACCAGTTCGTTTTCACAGGGAGGGACTACTCAGGGTACCATCAGTCAAATTGTGCCGACTGGCGACTCCCAGGGGGAGGGCCTTCTCTGTAAGGGCTCCAATCCTTTGGAATGAACTGCCCCATGATATACGAAACAGCCCTAATCTCCGTGCTTTCCACTATGCCCTCAAGACCCTGAAGTTCAATCAGGTGGGGCTAAACATTTTAACTGGAAATGATTAAAATATTATCTAATTCTGGGTTTTATTTAATTTGGGCTAAACTATGTTATAATTTTAATTATCAGTTTTATGATGTTTATGTATCTTTTATTTTTTTCTTGACTGTACACCGCCTTGAGTCTTGCGGGAGAAAGGCGGTATAGAAATATAATAAATAAATAAATTAGTATTTCATATAAATATACATTGCTGGAGTAGGAACTAAAAGTTGTTTTGGGTGTTGGGCTAATTTTTAATAATTAATTGATTTTATTCATTTCTAGGAACACAGGACACATCTGATCTTGTGTCACCTAATAAACGAAATGCTCAGAAATATATTATTGAAGGTCTCACTGAGAAATCATGCCAGATTACAGATCCTTGGGAAAGAATTTTCAAAATACTATCCATAGTAGGTGTGAGATGTGAATGGCAGATGGACGTGGCAAGAAGGTTTGATAAATTGTTAATTTCTTAAAATATATCTAATTAACTATTTGATGAACTTTGGCCTGATTCTTCTTGGCAAAACAGTACAACTGGCCCTCGACTTATAACATTTTATTTAGTGAACATTCTAAATTACGACAGCACTGGAAAAAGGACCATTTTTCACACTTAGGACCATGGCAGCCTCCCCTTGTGCATGTGATCAAATTTAGACATTTGTCAGCTTATTCGTGTTTATCTTGCTGTGTCCCAAGCTAATGTGATCTCCAGTTCTGTTGTTACAAGCAAAATCAATGGGACAGCCAGATTCACTTAACAATCATATTACTAATTTAATAATTCCAGTAATTATTAAGAACTATGGCAAGAAAAGTCATGAAATAGGGTAAAATTTACTTAACAACATTCTCAGTTATCAACAGAAATTTTGGACTCAATTGTAGACATAAATTGAGGATTACTTGTATATAAAAATAATAAACCATTTTTTCAATTTTGCAGTGTTTCTCAGTGACATATTCATTACAGTCAGTACATGTCAGACTGAAGCCCAAAGATGACACACTAAAATCAAATCAAGCTGAGTTCTTTTTTCCTTTATACATAGATAGATAGATATCTCAGCAAACTAAGGCTATAAACTACTAGCCTAAGAGAAACCTTGAGAGATTAAGAATAAGGAGACACACAATGAACAATATGCCAAGATTTTTCATAACATGCTCCAGCTGCTGGCACATTGGTTTTGATGTGTATTCCCCATTGTGTGCCTGATTACTGTCTTGTAATCCCTTCCATTTCAATGAATGTGAATGCAAACACTAATTTCATTCTTGTTAATTATTCCAATGCCAAGGTGAGCATTCCAAAGGTGGAGGAGTTGTTAGGAGGCATATAAAAGTAAAAGGTTGAAACTGGTTAGTCTTATCAATTTTGAGAAGGAAAACAGTCACATGATTTCCCACTTAGTGACTGATTCACTTAGTGATGGAATTGCCAGTACCAATTATGTTTTCTAAAGAAGGGCTATCTATATTGAAAGTCAAGTAGTCCTCGACTTAAAACAATACATTTAGTGACTGTTCAGAGTTACAATGGCACTGAAAAAAGTGACTCACAACCATTTTGTACATGTACGACCATTACAGAATCTGGCTGATGAAGCTGAGCATGTAAACTGGGCCTCTGCCTTGATCAGCTGGCTGTGGAAGTCAGCCACTGCAAGATGAGAGTTTCAGGATGAACATCCTTTAACTTTTCCCTTGCTTAATCTCCGCCCCCTGCCCCCCCCTCTCCCTTTGAGCTGAAGAAAAAGTTCAGTCTGAAAGCAAAAGCAATTACAGCCCAAGTGTGCATCAAAGAACATGGCAGAAACTGGGCCCTAAATACAGTCATATAGGCAGCAAAAAGCTTTCCAAAGGTTCCCAAACAAACTGCCTCTCTAACTCCCTTTAGGATCCAGTAGTAGCTTTTTCTTTAGACCTGAACTTTTTCTTCAGTAACTCAACTATAAGCAAACTACAGAAAGATTTTCTTTGCTTGCTTCCTTTCTTTCCTCTATACTCTTCAGCCTGGAGTCACTCATCAAGGTTAATATCTTACAGATTTGTCATCTTTCCAGACGTGGTAAATTTAGTAAATGAGGTTTTTAAAAGGAATAACGATTAGAGGGCAGAGGTGGAGAATTTAATTTCAGTACCTATTAGCTGGGGGAGAAAGGCCTTTTTTTCTTTTCTCTATTGAAGAAATGTGGATTTCTGGAAGAGGGAGGGGGTTAAGCAGTAAAAAGGCTTTAGGAAGCCAGTTCTGAAGCTGCTGCCTTTACCAAAGGCTATCAAGAAGCAGGAGAGGTTTTAGTCTTTTAGTGGCCAGTTGATTTTGAGCGGAAAGCTTTGAAAGTGCAGCCATTTTTGCAAGAAATTGTTAGAGTGTTAAAAATGGTGACTGCTTCCAGTGACATGGGAAGCAGGGCCATGCATTGTGGGGTCCTCTCAGAGTGGGATGAGGAGGCAGAGGTCAGGGGTGCTGTAGCATTCCTATGATAGGTAATAAGGGCAAATGAATGCTGGGGTGCTGGAGCCACCATAAATTTGAAATGGGGTTGTATGTAATGTGCGGGAAGGATGTCTATTTTAACTGTTAAGTGACTTATATCTCAAGGACTACTTGTACTCACTTTTAGCTGGCATATATGAGTCTCCCTTATTTTGTATTGTTCAGAAGAACACCTAACTTGAGGATAGGATTTTGGGGAGATAAAGTAAGAGGATTTTCTATTTTTCCATTAAATTGATTTTTAGAATGTGTTTTACTTTATTGTATTTTGTAAATTCCAGTATAACTAAATGTTCTTTTATCCTTAGAAGCTTTGGTGACATATTGCTGAAAATGAAAGATGTCTGCAGATACATAAGTAATTATGATAATGAAGCTCATGCAAAGTACAAGACCCAAGTAGTGTATTCCACAATGCTGGTCTTCTTCAAGAACGCATTCCAATATATCAGCAGTATCCAGCCTTCTCTTTTTCAGGGTGGGTTGAAATGATGCCCTTCCTGTATCTATTTGGGCAGGTTTGCCAGAATTACTTTTGTATGAAGTCTAACTTAATAGTGTTATTGGCATTTTGAAATGAAGCATTTGCATTGAGATAATATTCTATTTTCTACACTTACTACATACACACTACACTCAAAATCTAATTATGACATGAAATTATTGAACTCTTCTAACTAGTGATAACTGTACTATGTATTAGCATAATCCACCTTTTCTTCCTATGTGAGCCTCTGACATAAGGTCATGATCTGTGTGCATGTTTCATAGTTTTCATAGTTCTTTTTGCCTTTTGAGAGCAGAAAAAATTTGGTGCCAGAACTTTAGAAGCTACCCTCTGCTATTAATCAGAATTAACTGGGATTTGGAATTTTTCTATGGCAGCCTTCCCTAATGTGGAGCTTTTTAAGTATGTTTAAATATTTAATCAAAGAAAGATAGCATTGCTTACATTTTGATCATAAACATTTGTGATGTTGTGATCATAAACATTTGTGATATTAATAACTAACTTATGGAGAAGCATATATTTCATAAACCAATAATAACAGGAAAAATAGAAGTAATTTTTTCATTTTACACCTAGGATCAAATGCTTCAAACCAAGTTCCATTGATTCTCATCGAGGATGTGTCCAATGTTTTTGGTGATACAGATATTGAACGTAGCAAACATGTTCACAAGAAACGGAAACTTGCTGAAGGGAGAGAGAAAACAATGGTGATTTTCTCCCCTGTTTTTTATAGAAATATTATGTAATTTGTTGTAGCTTTTGAAACATTGCCCAAACATTTTCTTTCCAAAATACTGATACAGATTGATACACAAAATAAACTTGTCAAAGAGAAATTTTAAACTTTCAAGAAACATTCTCAGTGTCTGTTTCCCCATCTTTAGAAAATCTTATTTGGAGGCAAAAATAATCCCAACTGTTAACAGCAGTCTGGAGAATAGTTAAAACATGGCTTTTCTGGAAGGCCGTTGGTGGTTACTGTATGCATTTTTAAATAAACTAGGAATTTTTGGTGCCAGAAATAAAATGTGTTCAACTCATTTGTGAATGGGTATATCTGTGAGTATGTATTGTAATACCATACCTGTATACTTGTATGTAAATCCATCTGCAGATAAACTGACCACTTTTTAACCAAAATATAAAAAATGGATAATCCGTAGGATTACTGATGGGTAAGCCAATTATGAAAAATAAACATACATTTTGATTGTTATTCAAGAGTCACACAATTTTATAGTAGTGGTTAAAATTTTGAGGGATCGCTTATTTGAAGATGGACTAATATGTGGCAAGCAGCTAAAGGAAGATCCATACCATTAATTTTGGTTATTACTTAAATTTTTTTTATGGGTTATTTTTCTCTCAGAGAAATGCATGGCTTTATAGTTTGGTTTGATCTAGTTGATTACTGCTTGGATTTTTATGTTTTGTCTTTGGAGTAGAGCTCTGATGATGAAGATCCTTCTGGGAAAGGCAAAAATAGACTCATTACAATAAATGCGACAGATCTCCCAAATTCTGTTGAAGTACAAGAGAGCTTTAGATTGGCTAGAGAGAGCTGGGAACTTCTACATTCATTGGAATCATTGGATAAAGGTACTTTACTGTAATATGAAAAAAATTATTTAGAGAGTTTGTTGTAATTGCCAATTCTTTATGTTGAATCTAGGTCTTAGATTGATAGGGAAGGAGGCATTATTAATCTTTCCTTGAATGAGACTTGCTGAAAATCTTAAATTAAAAATGAATAATTATTTTAGTTATTATTAACACCTACACTGTTACATTTTTACTGGGTTGATGATGCACTGAATTTCAAAATAGATCTATTGCTGTTGGTTTCAGTAGCAACTGTTCCCTTTTTGATTATGTATCTACATGAAAATAAAATATTTTGATATTTCAAAGGAGCTAATGCAACTTGGGGCAGTTGTTTACGGTATCAGAAGCAGATATAACATGTTTATAATCAAATTTAAATTGATGAATCTTATGTCATTTTGTTTCAAAGACATTATCTTATATTTTAATATATTTCATTTCAATTTACAGAATTTACAAGAATTTGTGTGTCTTGGAAGACAGATACCTGGCTTTGGTTGAGAATCTTCCTCACAGATATGATTATCTATCAGGTAAAAAGTGCAGGAGCAAACAGACCTACCTATAATCAATTCCTTAAGCCTTTGTCATAAGCATTTAGATCAAGGGTCCCAAATTTATCAGCTCCTGCCCTGGAGACAGCGAGGGACCGACCCCTGCCACCTTGGCTCTGAGCCAGCCTGGCTGGGCACTCCCCCTGGGGGTGTACACGGGAGGCGTTGAGCACACAAAAGCTGGCATCCTGGGTGAAAGGGAAGCGGGGCAAGAAGGTCACCAGGGATGCCAGGCCCTGCGTGCTCGCTACCTGCACATGCATCCAGGGGGCAGGACCGAGGTGACAGGGGTGGCCCCTCACAATCTCCAGAGCAGCCCTGCAGCCCAGTTCTTAGGCTGCCCGCATTCAAGCCTGGATCGCCACCACAAAGTTGTAGGTCAACACCTTGCTTGTCACCAGCATCTCCATGATCTTCTCACTGGCCAAGCTTCACAACCTGCGAGTGCTTCCCTTTAACTGGGACTGCCCTTTGCATAGCAAAGCCACGGCCACTGGCAGCCTCCCCTTCATCCCTTCCTTGGCAAGGAGGAAGGGAGGGAGGGAGGGAGGAAGGAAGGAAGGAAGGAAGGAGAAGGAGGGAGTCAGGGAAGGAGGGAGAAAAGAAGGAGGGAAGGAGATTGGAATGAGAGGGAGTGAGAGTCTGAGAGAATCCTGCCTTAGCACTTGGTGACCAGCAGCACTGCTGCCCTTTGCCATCCCTTTACCCACTCTTGCTGAGGATGTTTGGTTACAAAGCCAGGTCTCTTCACATGGAGAGGGGGTGGGCCTCTCTGTGACCCATACACTTTGCCCTCCTGCGCCTACCATGAGCAACCTGGCTAGGAAGAGTGAGCACAGTAGCAGCAGCCTCAAGCCCCCCCCCCCCCCCCCCACCAAGTGCAGCTGAGCTCCCCCTCAGGAAAACTTTTAAGTTTTTAAATCTTTATGCTGAAGATTCTTAACTGATGAGCCAAACTGGCTTAATTATCTTATATTCACATTCTATATATATGTTATTTTAACTGTTCACTGCCCTGAGTCTTTTGGGAGAAGGGCGGTATAAAAATTAAATAAATAAAATAAAATAAATAAATAAAACGGGACTGGGCCGGGCTATGGGTTCCAAATGCTCTGGGAACTCGAGGGCCAGGGCCTCTGCTGCCCAGGGCTCCAGGCAGCCTGTGCTGCTGTCCGGGAGTCCTCCACATGGCCTGAGAGGGATGGCAAGGCTCCTCTTGAGGAATATGCTCTGGCACTTGCTCTGGTGTCACTTTCCTCTACTGGAGACCTCTGGATAACCCCTTCCAGCCTTGCCTGGCCCTCCACAGGAGGTGGAGGATACTGCTGCTGCACGTGGAAGCATGGAGAAGAAAGTTGGCAGGAAGCAACTTTCTGCCAACCTTCTAGATAGCCTGTTGAGCTATCTAGGAGCGTCAGATAGCTCAACAGGCTAAGTAGCCTGTTATTCAGCTGTCTGCAATTATTGCAAGTTCAAGGCTCAAGGTTGACTCAGCCTTCCATCCTTTCTAAGGTAGGTAAATTGAGGACCCAGTTTGTGGGGGCAATAAGCTGACTTTGTATAAAAAATATACAAAAGTATGAAGGCTATTGCTTAACGCATTGTAAGCCGCCCTGAGTCTCTGGAGAAGGATGGCATATAAAAATCTAATTAAAAAGAAAAGCAGTTTTCTGCGAGTCCAGTTAATGCCTTGACACATCTCTGGAGAGAAGAAGGGGATGGCGGGGGAGCTGCATGAGGGAAGGCTGCCCCAACAAGCCAGCATCCTTACCATACAAAATTGGAAATGGGGATTCTCTTTTGAAAGGGCCTGCCTCTCTCATCAGTATCAGGGAGCTCTGCTCCCCTGCCTTATGCTCTCTAGAGATCTGTCAAAGCAGAAGATGGACTCGAAGGAAACAGCTTCCTGCAAATTTTCTCTTCCGTGCTTTTACAAGCATCATCATCATCCTCCACCTCAGTGTCTGGGAGGGGGCACTGGACAGAGAAATGATAACAATGTCTGGGATTGGGAGAAGAATGTCTCCTTGGGTGTACCATGTGCAATTATGCGGCTGCACATACACACCATTTCAAACTTGAAGACTTTTATCCACATCTGAGCTTACAAACTGCCAATCATGCCTGGACTTGGGGAGAAGGCCTTCTCCTTTCTCTGTGGATAAAAGCCCCCAAACTTGGAATGTGGTGTGCATGCACATGCTTGGCTTCTGGCAGTTTGGGGAGATGAGCAGTTTATGGGGCATCAAATTGTTCCTAAGTTGAGTTAGCCATTGCGACTTGTTCCATCCCAATTCAGCTGTCCTGAGTCAGCCGTGCTCAGTGAACAGCATCAAGATGGTCACTCCCACTCAGCCATGCCCACCTAGTCACGGCTATCTGGCTATTGGCCCTTTGAGGGTAAGCATAATGCTGATGCAGCCATCAGTGAAATTGAGTCTGACATGTAGCTCTAGATTTAACAATTGTCAATAAGCAAGACCAAAAAGCCTGGATTGTGGATGTGGCAGTCACTGAAGACAGCAAAATAGAAGAGAGATAATTAGAGAAAGTCACAAAAATATAAAAATCTATAAACAGAAATTGAATGACACTGAAGAAAGCAAATGCAGTACCAATGGTAATCGGCATCTTGGATATAATCCCAAAACAACTGAAGCACTATTTGAATACTATTGGCCTTGTCAAAATCACCATCTGTCAATTACTAAAGGCAGCCTTACTCAGAACAGCTTACATTCAATATTGTTACTTTTATACCAGCACCATCAAACAATGTCTGCCTGTCTGAGGTCCTTGGGACGGAATTGATAAGTAGGTAAAAATGCCAAATCTAGTCTATAAACAACTGACTGATTATGCAATGAATGATAACATCCAGCCCTGAGTAGCATTCACCAAATGGATTAGGAATGGGAATGCAGCTCTCAACAACCTATCATTTATCAGCCATCTATTGATCTCCAGATATTTATCAATATTGATCATTTTATAGAATCTTGATTTAAATGAATGATGACATGTTTTAACTAAACATTTTAAGTACTCTTACAATCTTCATAACTCTATAAGAAAATCCCAAAGAAGAATGGAACAATACTTCATTGAGATAGACTAAAAACAGAATCTTGTAAATCTACCTGTACTTGCCCTTCCCTCCCTATTATACTCCAGGAAATTGGAGATGGGGAGTTGGGGAGGGGGAGCCAGTCTGAGTTTCTTTCTAATACTGTCTAGTCTTCCTGGACTTCATGTTTGTTTTTGCACCAGTTATTGTTTTAAATGCTTCTGGATTTCTTGATTCCCTACAATTGGATGGATTATAGATAGAATAATAAGTAGCATTCCCTTCTTAAAAGATTGAACGAAGAAATATCTAAAGCATTTTGATGTTTTATATTAAAAAAATATAAAGTGTTGGGAAATTATAAAACTGCTAATTCAAAATTTGTCTCCTTCATAAATTCATAAATTTAGTATGCTAAATTCAGATCTTTGAGCATATTTTTTTTCTTAAAACTGGAGCATAAGAAGGACAATACTGTGAACTTTATAAGGCTCTTTTAAGATCTGTAAAAAAACTAGTGTGAAGCTAATTACTTGTGCAAGTGTATTATACAGTACCTATCAGTATTAATATGTTTACATCTGTGTGAAATTACTATCTAGAAATCATGGAACTTTTGTAAATTATTTGCATTGTAAAATGGAACATTTTTTTAGTGATTTGATTTTTATTCTTTTGAAAGGGTCAATATAAAAAAGCAATTGCCAGTTTACATCACTTAGCAGCTCTGCAAGGATCTCATTCTCCACAACAAATTACGGGACAAGGATCGCTAGAAAATCAACGACCTCTAATCCAGTTAGCGACTTGTCATTTTGCTCTTGGAGAATACCATGTAAGCCCTGCCTGCCTGCCTGCTTTTTACTGATATGTTTGGGATTTATGAGAAATGCAGGTTACTGAGACCAGGCAAAATCTTTACAACTACTTTAGCATATGAATTTGATTTTCAATTTGATTAGGATGAGTGAATACTACCGTGTTTCCCCAAAAATAAGACCCTGTCTTATATTTTTTTGAACCCTGAAATAAGCTCTTGGTCTTATTGCCATGCGCTCAAAAGCCCGATTGGGCTTATTATTAGGGAATGTTTTATTTTGGAGGAAACAGGCTATATACATTTATATATAGCTTATCTGCTTTCTTTTCATGCAAGTTGAAGAATATACTGCACCAGTATATTCGCTGGATAATATTACGCTGATAGCCAATGTAGTGAGGTGACTTAAGGTGTTGGACTGACACTATGGATTCAGAGACTAGTCCATCTTTGGCCATAGAAGTTTACTAGTGGACTTTGGACCAGTCATTTTCTTAACCAACTCTACCTTACAATATTGCTGTATCGTTGGAGAAAGTAGCAGAAGGGAGGACTACATATGCCATCTTCAGGTTGTGCATGAAAATAGGAAATAGTTAACAAACTATATGTATATTAATAAAGGAGAATGTTTGTAGCTTGGGGTTGAAATGGGGGGATCCTTAGTGCTCTCTGAGCTTGCTTGTTTTCTTGCATACGTTTCATTACCCTACCTAGGTAACATGAGTGGGGAGTGGTCTTAGAGATTCTTTGTTTGGGCTGTGTATTGATGGCTCTTTGGTAATTTCTTGATTGGAGTATTGCTTACTTGATTGTTGGTCTGAAGTTAACCTTGGAGTTAATCTATGCTGATCTGAGTCCTGATTACTAGAAGAAGTGCTGGAGTCTTTTTCTCTTTTGGGCTTTTGATTGTCTCGTTTGCACAAAAAAACAACTACAACTACCGATGCAAGGACATGGAATCAAGTCACAAGTCAACTAAAGCCCTTGAAAACATACTAAGCAAACTAAAAGACACAACAAGCCCAGAAGAAAAAAAACAAGAGTTATCTACAGCATACAGTGTAAGAACTGCAACAACCGCTATGTAGGACAAACAGCCAGAAGATGGGCAGAACGTATCCATGAACACCAACTGGCAGTCAGAAGACATGGCGAAAATTCTTTAATTTCAAAACATCTAGACAAATTTAATCATAGTTTTAATTAGGAAAATATAACAATCCTACATCAGGCCAAATCCAAAAATGCTGGGGAATTTCTAGAAGTCTGGCACTCTGACAAAATCAGCCATCAATAGAGACATAGATATTAACAACTTCCATAGATTATGCAAAAGAGACAATCAACCAGACCAAAAGAGAAAAGCACCTCTCCACCAGTAATCAGCACTCAGATCAGCTTAGATTAACTTCAGACCAACAATCAAGTAAGCAATACCCCAATCAAAAAACTGTCAAGAGCTACCAGTAAAAAGCCCAGCCAAAGAATCTGTAAGACCGCTCCTACCCACACAGACAGGCAACACACCAGTATATAAACTGACAGAAAACAGCAGTCAGTAGCACTGATGATGTTACCTAGTTAGGGTAATGAAATTTTCTGCAAGAAAATAAGCAAGCTCAGAGAGCACCTAGGACCCCCTATATGTATATTATACAATTTATACACACACTCTCGTACAAACAAACAAATTACATTAATTACATTTAGGCCCAGAAGCTGACTGGGTGACTTTGGGCCAGTAACTCTTAGAATCATCAATAAAGAGTGGTTTGATTTGGGTTGATAATTATGGTTACATCCACTCACCCATCCACCTACAAATATATGTGCTCCTAGAATTGTGCACCTGTTTCAAATCTTGCATTAAGTTCTCCTGGTTTTAGCTGTAAATCCCAAGTGATAGTTAATGGGATGTGCGTTTCAGTTTTATTTTTAAATCCTATTATTTATTCTTAAGAGAAAGACAAGTCTTTGAAATGAAGACGAAGCCAGATGTGATTGCATGTATTAGTTTTTCTTAGCAAACTTAATTTGCAGAAGAATCACACTATATCCATTGCAGCTTTACAATTTGTAATTCAAGTTCTGTTGTAGTTCATTAGCTGAATCTGAATAGGGAGGCTGCCTAATTCAAATACCATTTCATCCCTAAATCTACTCAGTTTGTCTTAAGTAGCCTCAGTCTCTTTTGCAATGTATATATTCAGTAACACAACCTTTTAATTTAACAATAACAATTGAAGGTGGCTAAACAGTAATTCTTATCTTTCAAAAATGAGCCTTCTTTAAGCAGCACTTTTGACATAAAAAATTCCAAATATTTCAGTATTTTCTCCCTGCTGAAAGGATTCAAGTTTATTTTGACCAAGATCAGTGGAGTTTCCGTTGTGGGCAAAACTGGAAATGAAAACTGAAAACCATATATTGGTTGTATAACCTATAATAGTAGTCTTCAATGTTCACTCTTTAATATTATTACTACTGGCTTTCCCCCCACTCAATAGATAGAAGCGATGTCATAAAATTCTTTTATAAATGTACTTTCTCTCATTCCTAAGAACAATATGGTAACACAATTGCTAGTTATTTTTCTTTGTTGTAATTTTTGATGTATATACATTTTATATATATTGAAGCTCACCTTTTCTTTGTAGCTGGCTTGTGAAAAAATTCTTGACTTAATGTGTTACATGACACTTCCCATACAAGAAGGAGCCAAAATACAAGAAGATCAGCCTATATTAAAGTCAAAATTCAGGAAAGGTAAATTATTATTTTATCTCCAAATTGTAGACAAAGAAAAGAATAGAGAAATAAGTAAATTGGAGTTTTTAAAATGATTGATTTCTGAAAAAATATTGAAAACTGTAAAATCCTGAAAGGGCTATTGACAAAATGACAAAGAAAATATGCTGTCCTTTAGAAAGAACTATGGGTAAAAGTAGCTTACAGATTTTATATTAAAATAGTTTTGTGCTCTACTCCCAGAACTGGACAAAGGATGGATAATTTGGGGGAAAATAACAGACCATTAGAATTACCAGAGATGGTAAAAAAGGAATGATCTTTTATTAAGCCCCTTCCTTGGATTCTAATAACTTACTAGTGGCTTTTAGTGAGAGGAGATATATATGGTAGCATCTGGTCTAGGAGTAATTGCTCCCCCCCCCTACACTATACAGGTGAAAATAACCAAAAGTTGAGTAGCTTATCACAGTGTAGGACAAATAAATTACATTACTATTCTGGGATGTAAAAATGATAAATGAATACTTACCCAAATAAAGAATCATTTATGCCAAGAAATGTAAACTGTTTAGCACAGGAGTGTAAATTAAAGCATTCATACCTGGTTTCTGCTTAAGCGCCACCAGGAAAAGGTAGCCAAACATTACGCTATGTAGTCAGCCACTATCAAACTGCTCTTACTATTGGGAGGGCTTTTTTCCTAACATTCAATTGGAATCTGACTTTTTATAACATAAACACACTTTATAGATATTAAAATGAATAAAATTTTAAGTCTGTCACATTTGCTTTTAATTCTATTTGATTTAATATTTTCAAAATTATTATTTGTCTAGTTTCAGAGCTGAAGCTTTGGCCATGCACCAGTAAAACTGTTATGCCTTACTGTCTCCGATTACTATTAGCTTGTTTTAAGGTAATTTATTCTATTTGTGGTGAAGTAAATTGTTACTATAATAATTTTTTTGACATTTTTTTCCAATTTTTCATTCTGTTCATGTTAGCCTCAGTATCTATGTTAGCATATATTAATGCAGTGCTTATTAAGATACAAACAACTTGAAATCAGCTTAATTAAATCATTGATATCAAAGAAACTATAAGTCAATTTTAAGAGAGTTAAACATGGTTACCTTGATTACCAGTTAGTTATCAAGTCGCTGTGCTAATTGAAGTTTAAAACAGTTTTCCACATAAATGCTGAAGAATAACAAACATTCTTATAGGAAAATGAACTACTAAACAATTTCTAAAAAAGAAATACATTTCTATATATTTGGTGGGGGTCAATCTAAATAAATGTTCCTTGTAGTAAGTGCATCATTATTGAGAAGAATCTTTCCATAGCCATTTGTAGATCAAATTTGTAGCAGACTCATAAATGATGATAGCTTCTTTAGGAAAGGAAAGGTAACTCAGTCATATAGCAGGATATTTCTGGGGCCTTCCAGCTGAATGTGAATTAAATGATTCCTTCACTGTTAAAGAATGTGGAAGGAAAAATTACCTTTCAATTCATGCTAATCCCAGGGGTGTCCCAACTCTCCTTGAAATAAATCTCATTCTCCTTTCAACATTGAAGGTACTTTGTGAGGACTATTAACTAAAATAATTGACTATCAAGGTCAAATTTGTGAAATTTTATTGATTTGAATTGGCATCTTCATTTTTTAATATGAAGTGTCATGTATATGACAAATGTTGGAGCAATTATTTTCTACATTAGAGAGGTGTCATAACAGATTTGAAAAAAAATTATTTTTTTCAAGACATTGAGGGGATTGACTTCATGAGTAAAGCAATGGAATAATTATTTTTATTATAGGATTAAATTGTGTATTACTAGCTAACAGTGAGAACATTGCAGCATTAGTACTTTCAACATGAGTCCCTTGTGGGAGAAGGGCAGTATATAAATTCAATTAATTAAATAAATAAATAAATAAATAAATAAATAAATAAATAAATAAATAAATAAATAAATAAATAAAATCTCTGATGTTCATTTCATTATTGCATATTGTTATTCTCATGGTAGGTAAGTTGACTGAGCTGATACTTGTACAGCCCAGAGCCCCACTGTGAAGGAGATAGATATTTCTAATTAATTAATTAATGTAGCAATTCTGGTATTGATTGTTTACTGAACTTATTTGCCATCCATCTTGCTATCCTGTGACTCTGGATAGCCCATAGTCAGATAAAACTATAGTATAAAAAATTAAAATAGTAAAACAATGAAGCAATGAATACATTGAAATTAACAAGAAATAGCTAAGATAGTGAGGGTTATGTTGAGGAGGGAAGGGAGATCTTGTTAATTCAATGTCCTACTCCAGGATGACACACCACTATCTGGGTTCCAGGCCAAGTGGCAAAGCTGGTTTTAAGATCTTTATAGGCCAAGAGGTGGGGGTGGATCTCACCCCAAGAGGTATGATATTCTAGAGGGCGGACATTATGGCAGAAAAGACTCTTCTCCTGGATCTTGACAGCTAAAATTCCTTGGTTGTTAAGATCTGCAGCATGCCTCTTCTGCTGGTACAATGAAGCAAGGGTGAGATGGTTCCTCAGGTAACCTGGATTCATGCCATAAAGGGCTTTATACATAATAACCAACAATTTAAATTGGCAAACTGGCAGCCAGTGCAGCTCACATAACAAAACTGTTCCATGGGCCACCGTAGAGGCCTCAGAACTGTCCAAATAGCTGCATTGTGTGCAAACTGTAGCTTCTGAATACTTTTCAAGGGAAGTCCAATGTAGAGCACATTGCAATACTCCAATGCCACGATATGCATTCATCAGCTGATATATAAACCAAATTCTTCCTTAACACATGTATGTTAAAATAATATATAAAGCTTACAGAATTACCTCTCGAGAAATATTCATCCAAGGATGGCTTCACTTCTATAACATGTTACAAAACGATAGAAAAGTTTTGCTATGTTTTGAGTAAAAAGAGTTTATAAGAATTATTTTTTTTCTAATATTCTGAATAGATGTTCCAAGATTAAATTCATTTTTGTCACTTATACCATGTATGTTATCTGACCAAAGCCTGGAACTTACATATTTTTAATATTTATTTACTTTTTAGCCCAATGTAGAATCATTCTGTATTTAGGTAGTACATTTGCTTGTAGTACTCATTATGTGAACAGAGTGTAACAGATCCTCCCTTCTTCCAATTGTGCTGTGTTTCCAAACTTCATGAGTACCACATCCATTTGCAGTGAGGAAACTCTTTTAAGCTCTACATAGAAAAACTTCCACATAGTTCTAAGGATCCAGTTTACATGGTAGCTTTTGTAGGTAGGATTCTGCTCTTGAAGACTCTTTTGCTATACATATTTAACATTTGGGAAAACTGCTGACACAGTGTGACTTGAAAGAAGATTCAGTTTTACCTCATGGTGAATGCTACACACAAACATATTGTCTGAATAACTGGACATAAGTGTTAATTGAGTCAGCCTCATTCTAAGTTCCATTTAGTTGTTTTGAGAACTCTAAACACTTGTTTTTCAGTATATTCCACTTTAATAACAGCCCACAAATTTTATATCTTGTTTAGAATAGCATACTGGGAAAAGTATGAATAATATTTTTGAATACTAAAAAGAATTCTTAAAAAAAAAATGAAACAATTTTAAGTACATCTGTCCATTATGTTTGTTTGTAACTTTCTGAGATGCTGTTTACATTGTTTGGTTTATTTTTTTCCCTAACAGCTGAAAGCTTTCACAGACAACAGGGATGATATGGCATTGGGTCATGTGATTGTGTTGTTACAGCATGAGTGGCCAAGGGGTGAAAACTTATTCTTGAAAGCAGTTAACAAAATCTGCCAGCAAGCAAACTTCCAATATGAAAATTTTTTCAACTACATTACAAGTATCCTTTGTCTTATTGGACCAATATAGGAAGTAAACAATTTCTTCAAGGAGACTATATTTTCCAGATTATTAAGAATACCGGAATCTACTGTTAAGAAATATAAAATCTAATGGAATATTATATGTAGTAGTTGAAACAAAAGTAAAAAGCAAATAAAAGAAGAGGATAATGGAATTTTGAGTGTGCTATAAGAAACATGGGTTCAGAAATATTGCTAGGATTAAAAAACATATTGAAATAATAGTAGACTGGTTAATGTAGTTGGTTTGGTTTGACTTAGAATAGAATGGAATAGAATTCTTTATTGGGCAAGTGTGATTGGATACACAAGGAATTTGTCTTTGGTGCATAGGCTCTTAGTGTACATAAAAAGATAAAATACATTCATCAAGAATCATAATGTACAACACTTAATGATAGTCATAGGATACAAATAAGCAATCAAATCATACTAGGAAGCAATATAAATATAAATCGTAAGGATGCAAGCCACAAAGTTACAAGAAGTCTCTTAACATTGTATGAACCACATCATTGTGGTCTGTAAACCATAATTTAGGCCTTTTGTATTAGATGTGATTTTGTTTACTCAGGAAGCAGGATTAAAATAAACCATTATGAATGGTGCTTGAACCCTTTTGTTATTCTATAGAAAGAACAAGCATATACTTTAAGATATGGTATGCTTTATCTGATACTAAGAACCTTTGTACAAGAGGCCCATGTATAATCATTTATGTTCCTAAGTAAGTTCTTAGGAATTCAAGGGGGTTTATTCCTAGATAAACATATGAAGGACAGTTGTGTTACTCTGATGCAAGGATAAAACTGGCAAAATTACAGCTATAGTTAAATTAAGATGATATAATAAACTAATAAATACATCATATCTTGTTTGTGAACAAAATAAAGATAAAAACTTTAAAGACACCAGCATTGAGGAATAAAATTAGAGCAAAGTAGACGAATCAGATAATGGATAATAGTAATTTCTCTGTTTTCAAAGATACTTTCTTTTGGACCTGAACATTTATTTTAGATATTGATATGCTGGAAGAATTTGCCTACTTAAGAACACAAGAAGGAGGAAAAATTCATTTGGAATTATTGCCAAATCAGGGAATGCTAATAAAGTAAGAAAATATTTTTCCCAATTTTAAAAGTTTGTGAACTTACTCTAAGTGCTGCTATACTTTATTTGTTAAGCCTAAACTGATGTTAAAACACTATGGTATTTATGAAACATTAAGATAAATATTAGGCTTGTTTCTGAGTATATCTTAGATATTCAGAAGATTGCTATGTAGAAGTATATATTTTTTTTGGATGAGTGAACTTTATAGCCATAGTAAAGTTGATGTGGCATTAAATACGGTATTTTACTTGGGTTGTAAAAATAGCTAATTTGGAATGGATGTAATTTTCACAAAGGGATAGCCTTGATTTATTGGATTAAAGTGATGAAGAAAATGTATAAATACATAATTGAAAATGATAGATATGTAGGATTCTCAGATGAAAATTTTAACATGATGAATTCATAATTGGATCAATAGCATGTTATAAATATCTCAGGATAATATGTTTTACTAATTTTGTTTCCTTAACTAAAAATAGAGAAATATTATTGGAAAAAAAGAGAGAATATTATGTTGACAATTCAGAGATATCCAGGTTTGATATGTTTTATATGAACTATGATATTTTGGAATAATGAAACAGTGATAAATATCTTGGCTTCTAAGTATTTTCTCTTGATAAATATATCTTTGCTCTGCTCTTGTTTGTATTCCATTGAGCTGCAATTTAATTCATGATGTTGGTTATTATTTTTAAAGACTTGCATAGCATAGGGCCTGGATACCTGAGAGTCTGTTTGTTTCCAATGGTTTTTGCCTGCTCAGTATGTTCACTTCAGGTCTTCTCCATTAAAATTGCCATTTTGTGGGACCTAGGAATCATGTCTTCTTTGATGCAGCTCCCACATTTTGGAACAGCTTTTCCCCACCATAAGGATGGTGCCCTCTCTTCTAGGGTTTCAGAAAACTTTCCTGCTTTGGTCTCAGGTTTTAGGTAGATGTTTATTATTCGTGATTCCTGTTTTGCCTTGTTGATCTTGGTTTTTATTAGATTATTTTCATCATTTAACATTTTAACTGTTTTTAGTTTTTTTCTAGTTTTATACATTGCCCAGAATCTACTGGGTTGTGTGCCCAATAAATTTAAATAAAATAAACTGTTGAATGCTTATCGTAGCAGAGAATAAGCCAGATTCTGACTTGATTTTCAAAGCGTGATAAAAATATTTCCCTCCACAAAAGAATGTTGACTTGATAGCGAGGTTAAATTAACTGAAAAATTCATACAGGACTCCCTTCTTAATGGAGGTTCACATGTCACAAGTGCATTGGTTACTAGTTTGCTTCTGGATTTAGTTGAATGTACTGGTAATGATTTATTAACTCCTGCATGGCATAGGGCTGGATTATTAGTAGGATTGTGTCTCATCTATCACATCTACCATGAGATCTGGGGGGAAACAGAGGTTGAAGATGCTGCCCATAAAGAAATGTCATCTGATGTGACATTCTTTGATACCTGCCATTTGGAACATCATTCTTTCTTAAATTGAATTGGCCCTGACTTTGTTGGCCTTCTAGAAGAATGAAGGAATGGCTTTGCCATCTGGTCTGGGGAGCCAGTAGTATACATATGGAGCCTGCAAAATAACTGTATTGTTATGGAAATTGAATGATCTTTCCCACAAATTATTGAGAATGGGATGGTTTATGTTTTTTATTGTTTTAACTTTTTAAAATATTTTAATGACTTTGATTATGCTTTGGTTATTTTGTCATATTGTATTGTATTATTGTACTGTATTTTACCAGTTTTAGGCCCAGTACTCTTCAAGATCTTCCTAAACAATTTAGATGAGAGAATAGAAGGGGAATTCATCAAATTTGCAGATGACACTAAGCTGGTAGGAACACCTATACCCCAGAAGATAGGCTCAAGAATCAAAAGGATTTTGACAGACTTGAACACTGGGTCCTATCTAAAAAAGTGAAATTCAATGTAGAAAAAAAGTAAGATTTTACATTTACACAAGAAAAACTAACTGTACAAGTACAGTCTAGGTTAAACTTGGTTCAATCTTGAGAATCCAAGTGGACAGTCACTTAAATATAAGTGAACTGTGTATGGCAGCAGCCAAAAAAAAGCCTATGCAATCCTAGGAGGCATTAATAAAGGGATATAATCAAGATCATGTGAAGTATTAGTACCGCTTTACAAAGCCTTAGAAGGACTACGGATGTTATATAGGGTTTTTTAAAATACAGAATAATAGAGTTGGAAGGGACCTTTGAGGTCTTCTAATCCAGCCCTCTGCTCAAGCAAGAGACCCTATTCCATTTTAATCAATCAATCAATCAGTCAGTCAATCATTTCAGACAAGTGGCTGTCTTGTCTCTTCACAAAAGCCTCCAGTGAGGGAGCACCCACAACTTCTGAAGGCAAGCTTAATTGTTCTCATTGTTAGAGAATTTCTCATTAGCTTTAGGTTGCTTCTCTCCTTCATTAGTTTTTTTTTTTAATTTGATTTATATGCCGCCCTTCTCCGGAGACTCAGGGCGGCTTACAATGCGTTAAGCAATTCCATCCATTATTTCTTGCCTTGCCTACTGGTGCTTTGAAAAATAGTTTCACCTCCTTCCTTTTTGTGGCAGCCTCTCAAATATTGGAATACTGCTATCATGTCATCTCTAGTCCTTTTATCTAAACTAGTCATATTCAATACCTGCAACCATTCTTCATATGTTTTAGTCTCTTGACCTCTAATAATCTTTGTTGCTATTTTCTGTATTGTTTCCAAAGTCTCAATATCTTTTTTACAATGTGGTGACCAAAACTGGATGCAATATTCCAGAGGTCTTACTAAAATTTTTCTAAAGCGATACTAATACTTCTTGTGAAATGTGAAATATCACATTGGCATAAATATTCAGACCCTTTGCAACAACACTTGAAATTTAGCTCCAGTGTCTTCCATTTCTCTTGATGGTTGCTGACATGTTTCTATACCTTGATTGGAGTCAACCTGTGATAAATTAAATTGTTTGGATATTATTTGGAAAGGCACACACCTCTCTATGGAAGGGTTCACAACTGACTGCATACTGTAGGAAAGCAAAAGCCATGAGATCAAAGGAACTGCCTGCAAAGCTCAAGACAGGATTATTGCAAGGCACAGAACTCGGGTATGTTACAATAAAATTCCTGCTGCACTGAAGATTCCTAAGAATGGCCTCCATAATTCTCAAATGGAAGAAGTTTGGCAAAACCAGGACTCTTCCAAGAACTTGTCACCTGGTCAAATGAGTAATCAGGGAAGATGGGCCTTAGTAAGAGACGTGACCAAGAACTCGATGGTCACTGACTGAGCTCCAGAGATCCTGTGTGGAGAAGGGAAGAGTTCCAGAAGGACAACCATCACTGCAGCCCTCTACTAATCTGGGCTTTATGGCAGGGTGACATGTTGGAAGCCTCTCCTCAGTGCCACATGAAAGCCTGCTTAGAGTTTGCAAAAAAGCACCTGAAGGACTCTGAAACTGTCAGAAATGAGATTCTCTGATCTAATGAAACTATGATTGAACTATTTGGTGTCAATTCTAAATATTACATCTGGAGGAAACCAGACACCACTATCTACCCAATATCATCCCAACAATGAAGCATGGTGGTGGCAGCATCAGGGTGTGGGAATGTTTCTCAGCAGCAGGGAATAGGAGACTGGTCAGAGTTGAGAGAAAGCTGAATGGAGCAAAGTACAGGGAGATCTTCAATGAAAACCTATTTCACAGCCTCAGGACCTCAGACTGGGCCGAAGGTTCACTTTCCAATATGACTACGATCCCAAGACAATCCAGGAGTGGTTTAGGGACAACTCTGTGAATGTCCTAGAATGGCCCAGCCGGAGCCCTGACTTGAACCCTATTGACCATCTCTGGAGGGACCTGAAAATGGCTGTCCACCAATGGTTGCCATCCAACCTGGCTGAGCTTGAGAGGATTTGCAAAGAAGAATGTCAAAAAATCCCCCAATCCATGTGTGCAAAACTTGTGTCATATCTAAATAGACTCGATGCTGTAATTGCTTAGGTGCTTCAACAAAGTACTGAGTGAAGGGTCTGAATACTTATGCCAATGTGATATTTCATTTTTTTCTTTTTAATAAATTTACAGACATTTCTAAAATTCTGTTTTCACTTTGTTGTTATGGGGCACCAAGTGTAGATTGATGAGAAAAAATGAATTTCAACAACTGTAGAATCAGCATAACAAAATTGACAAAAGTGAAGGGCGGTCCGAATACTTTCTGAATGCACTGTAGTACATTACATGTAGGATATAGCCTAGTATCTGTGATTTCACACCGAAATCACGGAACTGGGACATATTATCACCATTACAAAGCCCTACATTATGGGTAGCTAACCTGGTATCTTCCAGATGTGTTGTGCTGCAGTTGCCACATTCTTTCATTATTTGTCTTGCTACCTATGGTTACCTATGATAGAACTTTTAATTGAAAACATTTGCATAGTAGGTGTTTTAGCAGTCTGGAAAAAGCTTATTCACTTCAGTGGAGATAAATTTTTCTATCCATGTAGATTATCTGTTGGGCTTCCAAAATGACAGGAAATTGGGAAGCTTGAACAGCAGAAATGTGTTTTCAGACCAAAAACTATTTTGCTCATACTCTAAGGACATGTTCATAGATTATTTTTTATAATTAGCTAAAGTTTATTGTGGTCATAGACTACAAGCAAAGGAAAGTACAAAAAGAAACCCAGGTCGCAAGAAGAAAGCTGAAGTCCACCAGTATCCACTAGGCTGGCTAGTGGACATTATGAATTTCTCTGACATACATTACGCAAAGTGAGAAATCCGCAAGGAAAATAATGGTGATATCATTCTGATTTGAGATTTACTCCTATTTTTATGGATATGAGAGACCATAAATGAGAGACCCTGATATTTCTGAATCTTTTATATGTTATTGGATTCATGCTGCAATTCATATTCAATGAGGTCCCAAGTTCAAATATTGAGTTCTATCAGCTATTACCAAAAGCTTTTTGGTTTCAAAAAAAAGATATTTCATACCATTTTTTATCTTCTATGCATGTTAGATTCTCAGTTATTCCAAATAGTAACCCCCAAAAAGTAAATTTTCTTGTAACATGTTTTTATTGCATCCATCATGTTTATTAGGACATTGGTTCTCAATATTTGGGGGGACTTTATCAAACAACCTAAATTTCACTATGATTATAAAAAGCCTATTTTATCCCAAAACATTTATACTCATTTTTAATTTGTTGAGGTAAATTTTAAAAGTTTCAGGGATTTAGTCTAATGCCCAATTTACCTATGATTTACACATGCTACTGGTTGAGGAGATAATAGCAGCCAGACGTTCCGCCTGTAGGGAAAGAGTTTTGTATTTTGTATAATTACAAGGTAATCCCTTGTACCATTCTGTTCCCCGGGATAGGGGAGTTAATTTCACAAAAGTTTTTCTGAAGCACTTTGTTACTAAGAATATATTCTTAAGACACTAAGTCTTTATTTTATTTTTCCCAGTTAAATTTGTATTTTTCAAAGCCAGTTAATTTTAATTATCAGGTTGGCAGTTGTGTGATGGAATACATTATTGTGCATTCAAATAAAACTGATTGTCAACCCTGAAGCTGATCTGATCTTGGAGCTTCAGTGCTGCCACACTGGAGTGAGGGATAGGAAGGAGGGGGGATTAGAAATAGCTGGGGTTGTGTAGTTATAATAAAATGCTTTCTCTTGGGAACCAAGGACATTTTCATACCTGGCCAGAGGAACGAGGAATGATGTCACCAGACCAGCGGATGTTGCCTTGATTGGGCCATGTGACTGATCGTTTGTGGTTGAGGAAAAAACTTTTAATTCGATGAAAACCAAGTGCCATCTCAGAGTTGGTTTTCACCAGATATGTGCCAATACGATATTTCTAATAAAGCTATTCTTTGAGGAATCCACCTGCCTCAGAGTTTTTGCTTGCTATGGATCTATTACTTGGAATCCTGACACTGACTCCATCTACCTAACAGTTTCAATTGCTAATCCTTCTATTATGACTACTAATGTCCACCCCATAGAACTATGAAACAGTGATCTGTTCTTCTATTGTATAATAATTGTATGGAATTCAAGTCATAGTGTTTTCTTTGATAGCAGAATCTTCCAGCAGCTTCTGAGAAGCAAAGCATAACTATCCTGTCATGTACAACAGCTTTATCTCCTTCCTTTTTGCTTCACTGAAAATATTAAAATGATTCTTTTTGGTGAACAGACAGGAAATTGGACCTTTGCCCTGAATTAGCGAGAAAGGATTAGTTGCAATAGCGGTCCTTCCCCAGTTACAATTCGGTTTGCCTTTTCTAGCTCATTTCTCTATTAGCACTATTACACCTATTGAAGAGTCTGATTTTTAATTGAAAGTTCTGTTTCAGAAAGTTAGATTTGAATAGTGGTTCAACTTTATCCTGCCACAACTTTATTATGAACCTAGTGAAAGTCCTTTCTAGAAGGAGAATTTGCTGATTATAAAATAATTCCTATGTCCAATTTCTTGGAAATGTTAGTAAATGTGTTAGAGAACCAGATTGGTGTAGTGGTTGAACCACCAGGCTAGAACCTGGGAGACTCTTGAGTTCCAGCCCCACCACAGCTACAAACCCAGTTGTCACTTTCTTGCAGCCCTAGCAGGGAGGAAATATCAAACCACTTCTGAAAAACCTTTCCAAGAAAACTGCAATGACTTGTCCAGGCAGTGTCTGAGAATTGTATCAGTTTGGGAAAAAATTGAAGGTATTATAGTGATAGTACTGCCTTGCTAGCCTTTCTTGCATTGATGCTGTGATGTAATTACTCTTGTATTTTGTAATTATTATTTCTATAAGAAATTAATAGATTTTGTCATGTTTGTGAATTAGAAAGAAAATTTGATAAATTTAACCAACTTAAATTTGATTTTTATTATTTTAAAAAAGGCTGACTGGTTTGTGTATCAGAATATTAAGATGTTTCATTTTCTAGGTTGGTAATGAAAATTAGATTCAATAGAATTCTGTTAAAAGCTTTCAAACTTGTATGACTTCCAGCAAGGCTTCTCAAATGCTAATATAAAAGAGATATAATTTTGTTTTCTTATCTTTTTAATAGATATATGAAACAAACCTGTTAGCTGCCATTTTGGCTAATGGGGGCGTGGAAAACCATCTCTAAAACATTAGTATCAATGAAATTATTGCAGCTATTTATTGTACAACAGCAATTAAGAAAAATGCTGGAAAAATAAAACAATCAAAATACAGGAGAAGGCAAAAATTACAATACATATTTCCTGTAGTACATATGAATAATAACAACTTCAAGTGACATTAACTTGCAGCTATTACTGAAAAAGAATCTTAATTTCACGTCTTAATTTATTGCTAAATTTCTGTTTGGAAGCATTTGTAGTGTAAGTCAGTTCTGGAATGATCAAGCCCCGGTGGTGCAGTGGTTAGAATGCAGTACTGCAGGTTAACTGCCCACAGTCTGGAGTTAGATCCTGATGGCGCTCCAAGTTGACTCAGCTGTCTATCCTTTCAATGTCGTTAAAATGATCCAAATTATTGGGGGCAATATGCTGAAATTGCAAACTATCCAGAGACTGCTGTAAGGCACTACAGGGCGATATATAAATCTAAGTGCTATTGCTTTTGAAATGTTATCTTTTCTTTTCTCTTTCAAAATATCTTGGTTTTGCTGTTGATCTGTTTTTTATTTTGAAAGTTACTTTCATAAAATTACTAAAAAAAATATCTGGGAAAGAATTATAGAAGCTGCAGTTTCCCTAGATGTGCCCTGCGGCAAGAAAAGGAAGTAGCATATTTGATGCCAAGTAGCCCTTTCTATTTTGTAAAAGAAAGAGGTGGCTTGATATATTATGTTACATTGGTAGCCTAGTCTAACAGTAAGTTTTCTTCCATTTGAAAAAGAGATAGAGAATGTGTGCTTCAGGGGATATCTGTTCTCTTCAACATGAACATTTGCTGGACTTCCTCACTGAAATATTACATGTCATCTAAGGATTGCTTACCACATTGTGTCTTTCTTGGTAAAGACATTATTTATGCCAACAGGATTTAAATCCTCAGCTGACTTCTTGGATTCTCTTCTTTGGAACGCCTAGACTTGTGAAGCTTTTTCTGTTTCATCATCTCTAATAAAAAAATTGGATGCCTGCACTAGGATTTAGACTTTTAATTTGTATTCCTCCCCTTAATGTATCTTACTGGAGAATTGATTTTGTAGCACAGTGGGAAGTTGGTGTATGTTTGAATGCTGCTGTTTGCTGTTTTTTAAAGGACTTCTAGCCCTCCGCTGGGGTTACTGCAGCAGGAATTCATACCTGTACTACAGCCCAGCATGCAGACTGCTGACAGGTACAAAGCAGGAGGACATCCCTGCTCATAGTGTGCTGTCTTTTTGTCAATATGTTGTACTGGTCATGGTTATCAGACCTTTGTTAATTCCATGCTTTTGTTCTTCATTTGTGCCTACATCATTTGGCAAATTGTTTTTATTATTGTTAACATTTGTTATTTTTTCATAAGTTACTGGCCCATGTATGTTAAATTTTTAAGTGGATCTCTATATAATAAAATAATGCTCTGTCTATTTTTTTTCTGGACAAACCAGACCATTCTTTTATAATGTAGCTAAAAATTGATTCTAATTGGTTAAGACTGGCAAGGATTTTCATAGCATTTTTGACATTCTTTACTTTCACTACATTGCTTGTTCCTATTTTCTTTGCCTCTTGAGAAGCAAATTTTGACAGTTAGCAGCGGAAGAAAATTGATCTATACAGTTTTGTTAGTAATCTTGGAAATATATATATATATAGTCTGATTTCTGGTTTGCGGTTTCAGCAAGTTGTTTCTTCAACAAGAAATTATCCTTCTGTTAAAAAACTATATGGGCAAGATAGAGGCAATGAAAAGACAACATATAAATAATGTGAAGTCTTGTTTAAAATCAAACAAATGTAGCCTTATTGAATATGCGGTTTAAGAACTAAAATGTGATTTTTTTTTTCTGGAATTGAGGTCAAATTGTGCATTTTTATTTTTTTGACAGTTAGCCTTAGCTAATTCATGATATTGTAAAGTGGGTTTTTTTAGATAAAATAGTCATAATCATTGTAAAGCAATTTTGGAGGACTTGCAATTCATTTCTACCATTGCCTTCCTCTTTTTTGCCCATTTTTATTTTGAATTCACCACCAATAGTTAGAGGTTGTATAACAAAGAAATACGCTGTAGTAGTCCATGGTGGATTTACAAGTTTCTGGTATCTTAATAGTTCTTTTATATACTGATGATGTCCCAACCCATTAAGACAAATTGGGTGTGTGTGTGTTGCAATATGGTTAAATCTTACCCTTTCAAATTGCTTGAGAATCCATAGGTGGTAGCTGAGCGCAAGTTCATTGCAATATGAGGAAAAAGTAGAGTCTGGAAAAACTAACATGAATTTCAGAATGTCCATTACAAAATGGCATTATCTGACTCATTTGTGTAGCTCTTTGTGCTACAGTAGTGGTTATAGTGGAATCGGTAATCCTTGATTTACAACCAATCATTTAATGACAATTCAGAGTTATGCTGCTGGAAAAAGTGAGTTATGACTTGTCCTCAAAGTTACATTTATACTAACCGTGTGGTCATATGATTTCAGTTTGGATACTTGGCAACCAGCTCATTTACAACAGTTGCAGTGTTCTAGTCATGTGATCACAAATTGGGGCCTTCTCAACAGGCTTTCTACAAGCAAAATCAATGGCAGATTCGGTTAACAACCATATTAAAAATGGTCTTGGAATTAGTTGCTTAATAACTGCATCATCCAGCAACCAAATTCTGGTCCCAGTTGTGGTCATTAAGTTGAGGACTACCTGTAATTCAACAGTAAATGGTACTGTTGATTCTTCTCGTTAGGCCATAAATTATTTCTTATGGAGTTATGTAGTGTGTTTGGGCAGGGATAATTAGTGATGTCATCTCCAGAACTTTACAGTTACATTACTACATATATATTGACCTGCTTTTATTCTATTTTGGTAAATAATTTATGCTAAAAATGAAATGCCACATTAGTTCTATTTCTCTTTTAACTTGCAGTCATAAAAATATTCTTATGGCCAAATTTAAAACTGAATACAATTGTTTTTAGCATGGATAATTTAATATATTGCATTAAAGAGATCCAGACATTTCAGGACTTAAGATTCTAGGACGTGTTTCCATACCTTTAAAATCATTTGGAGATTTTACAGAAGACCTTATAATACATGTATGATACTGTCACAGAACATTCTCATTCTATAAATATTTTAAAATGTTAACTGGAATGTTCTACAACAAATACTATGCAGTTTTCATTTTACAAGATGTAGCTCCATGGCCTTTAATTTGTTTTTGTGTTATTATAATTGCAGACATCACACAATCACCAGAGGAATCACTAAAGGTGTGAAGGAGGATTTCCGACTGGCAATGGAGCGTCAAGTCTCACGCTGTGGGGAAAACTTGATGATGGTATTGCATAGATTCTGTATGAATGAGAAGCTTTTGCTTCTTCAGACATTGAGCTGAGTAGACGTCATTTGAGCTCCTTCATTGGAGCTGAGAAGAAGCAAATAAGGAAGAAAATCATTATCATTCCATTGGGCTACCAGTTATCTTTAGCTGCTGAAGCAAAGTTGCTGGAAAACTATAGCCAAACTTCATGACTTCAACTTTTGACTTTGGCATTCTAAATAAAATAGTTTTCAAAATTAATTAAAATTAAAATTAAAAAAAATCTAGTTCAGACCCAAGACTGGATTTAAAATTGTGGGTAAGTAATAGAAATCCATAATTCCATTACAGTCATGTTGCAATAATTCACAAGTCACATAAAGCCGATACAGATATTCATCATGATGTTTTACCTGAGATCATCGTGGTCGAGTGTTCTGCCTGATATCATCAAGCCGACAGAGTGGCGGTAGATACAAGTCATTTGTAAACCAGATTTGACTATTGCTTAAGATAAGAGCATCTTAACTTTACAAAACAAATAGAGTAGCTGAACTGAAGCCATGAAGGAGACTGAAGAGTACTGTTGTTCATTCCAGTCTACAATCCTGAGTAGTTTTTAGAAGGCGTTGTGGCACAATCAAATGAACAGAATCTTCCTAAGCCTGCATAGCCCCAAATACCACTGTATGATCTATGAGATTTTTATGAAACAAATTTCTGAATAGTTGTGTACCAAAAATTCTTTTGAAAATACCATTATTAGAAAGCATTCAGTATGTTTATTTAGAAATTGAATAATGTAGAAAATAAAATTTGAACAAAGTCTTGTTTTACTAAATGGAAGTCTAACTAAATATACAGATTTCAGTTCAAAATAATCTGGAATGTCAACCAAATACAGGACCCTTCGGGAAAAAATGTGACATTAATATGATGGGAATACAATGTTCTCATAGCCCATACTTTTTGATTTGTATTAAGCTGAACTATATCTTCCAGAATATCCTTTTCCGGTAGAGTATATATGATATGATAACCCATAAAGATGTAGCAATTAGATCCTGAGTCAAATGTTCACTGTGTGATTGTGTATCATGCAGCTTCCATTTAAAAGGAAAATAGTTTTCAAATATTTCATGTCCTACATAAACAAGAATGGAGTTCATACCTGTAAAAAAATCAAAAACACCATCAGAAAAGTAGTAATGTATTACAGAGAGAGTGTGCGTGTTATAATTTGTTTGCCACCCATCTTGCTTTGAAGTGGCCCTGGGCAGCTTATAGCATTAAAAACTAAGACCATAAAGGATCAGTATTTCTAAAAATAAAAATAGAATTACAATCCAAAGTAAAGTTACAGTTAAAAGATACGACAGGAGGGAGACGGGATTTTCTCTTCAACCACCTTCAGTGTGCTATTCCCTTTTGGGGTCCCAAGCCTCTTGGCAGAATCAGGCCCTTTTGGAAGGTTGGGAGTCAATCTCACCTTGGGATAAGATGTTCCAAAGGGAAGGAGCCATAGCAGAGAAGACTCTTCTGGACTTTTGCCATCTGAAATTCCCTATGTGATGGACCCACAGCATACCCACTTTGCTGGGATAGGTAGGACAGGCCAATCCCATTGAGGTGAGGATGGTTCCTTAAGTAACCTGGACCCACACTATACAGAGCTTTAAAGGTAATAATCATCATCCTGAATTTTATTCAGAAACAATATGGTGTATAACATGGGCTATCCTATGGAGTGGATAGGATATCCCTGGAACCACAGTAATCCACATGTGAGATGACCAGGGCTTGAGTGATTGAAAACAGGGACTCTTGATCCAGGAAAGACTATAACTGGTACACAAAATAAAATGCAAAGGCTCTTGCCTCCTATTCTTTGAGCAGGAGTTGTGAGGCAGGAGAACCCCCAAGTTGCAGTGGGTTGTGTAACCCCATTAAAACTAAAGCTGTTAAAAATCCCAGATCTTGAAGCTCCATGCACCCAAAACCATTTGGTCTTGCCAGGTTTTGGCTGAAGACTATTGTCCCCCATCCAAGTCCTTACAGCCTCCAGGCATGGCAAGATAGCAGTGATAGCATCACTTGGATCACCAGAGGTGGAAATATAAAGTTGAATATCACCAGCATAGTAATACTCAACCCATGATGACAAATGATCTTACCCAGTGGCTTCATACAGATGTTATATACTGCCGAGTCCTATAGTGTGCTATAAAGAATATGTATATGCCATGTATCTCTCCCTGTTCAGACCAGTTGAGACTGGCCTTGAAGAAAGGAGCAAAACAAGCATAAGACTGTGCTGCCCACTGACAAACCCCATAGCTGGCCCAAGATAGGATTGAAAGCTGCAGAGAGGTCAAGAGCGCAAGAATGGTTGCACAACTTTCATCCTGCTCCTGCTAGGTATCAACAAATGTGAACAATGTTGTTTCTATTCTATAACTGGGCCTGAATTGGACAGGAAGGGGTCTAAATAATTCAGGAACCTCTGAAGTTGCCAAGCAACCACCTCTTCTACCATCTTTCTGAAAAATGGGAAACAACAAAAATTGTACAGGTAGATAAAATCAAGTGATAGTTTTTAAGAAGGGGATAATCCAGGCCCTCCTTAAAGCCCCCATAAACCTCCCCTCTTGCAATGAATTTATTACTGCTTGAATCCACCTGGCAGTCACCATCCTGGAGGCTTTCACCAATCAGGTGGTTAATCCTGTCCATTTCATCATGTCCAGCAGGATTGAACTGTTCCCAGATAACTGGCAAGACCTTTCCTTGGGCATTTTATTTGGACTTATGTCATGCATAGGTTCCAACTGAGAACAAACCCAAGTGATTTTGTCCATCAGATGTTGAACAAATTCCCCTTTTTGACTCTGAAGATGATCAACCAACCCTTCCTATCCCAGGAGAGACTTGATGATACAAAACAAGATCAATGGGAGGCACTGCAAATGCAATAAGGGTATAGAAATACTGCTGTTTCTCTGCTTTTACTGCCACAAGATAAGCCAGATAAATTTTAAGTCAGATTCATCCTTCATTTTTCTCCAATGTGCTCTAGTCATTTCTTAATCCTTTTCAGAATTTGCAGCTCCTCTATGTACCTTATGGAAAATCGGGAAAGTTGGGTTGAGAGGCCACACAGTCCTGGCTTCTTTTGATTCCAGTATGTTACCAAGGCTTTGGCTGGGTTGTGCAGCAAAATCCCTAGAATGTCTTCCAAATTCCCTCAACATTTGGGTCCATCAGTTTTTGGAAGTAGACCACTCAATTGGGCCTGGCCTCCCTGCATGGAGTGTGTGTGATGGCATAAGTGATCTCAAGAATACCAGGGTGTGATTTGACCATAACGGGTCAATGTTATATTCTTCACTACATCATGTTGTTCTGGCAAGAAGATTATATGTGTAACTACTGTCTCAATTTAGGCCTTAGATGATCTGTGATAGGCCTATGGCCCCCATGATGACCATGAACTCCTGGGCTGCTTCAGATGCCAAATCTAGAAATGGCAGGCTGAAGTCTTTCAGAACCTTAAGTCTGATGAACTCCATCGCCTGCCCCAAAATGGCCTCCATCAGCTCAGGCAGGGAGATTGTCATGTAGCAGGGATGCTGATAAAATAGCAACAATCCCAATTGATCCTGTCAGCCTAGCTTTAGAAATGGTCTCACAACCAGACTCTTATGAAGCACAGCCCCTGAATGGCAAAAGATTATCAAATGGCCCCATCCCATTACCCTACCCTGGAGTTTCTAGCTTCACTTTCAGTCTTCTTCCATGGCTTCTAGATAACTTGAAAATTTCTATAAACTACGAATAATGACCCGTATATCAAATTGCAATAATCATTAAGAGGACTAAGGAAGGAAAAAATTCCTATAAACTACAAAAATATCATTTTTTTTAACCAGATGATTTCTAAACATTTCTGAGTATCAATTCCACAGGTACTGCCACCAATATCTACAGTTGTACCTAAAGCTACTTGAGTTTCTTTTATAATTAATCCAATATTAGACTTCTATTCTAAAATATTCCTACAGAATAATCAAGCCATATCATTCCAGCAACTATTTCACCCATACTGCAGGGAATCATTAAGTCAACCATAAGTTGATGATGGCATTCCAGGAAATTCATTCCACTTGTTAGCAAAAAGTTTTAGGACTACAGGAATTGAACAAAGCATCTGGTAAGGCAGCTACCCTGTTTCCCCCAAAATAAAACATCCCTTGATAAAAGCCCAATCGTGCTTTTGAGTGCATGGCAATAAGGCCAATTGCTTGTTTCAGGGTTCAAAAAAATACAAGACGGTCTTATTTTCGGAGAAATATGGTAGAAGAATATAAACCAGTGTAAAATAACTACATGATGGGTGGGAGAGATAGAAACTGCCCACTATGAATCAATAAGACAAAGAAAATCTACCCAGGTCTTCATGGCCCCCTAGGTCTTTAATCTGAAAAAAGTTAAATAAAATATTTTATTTTTAAGCATACTCACCTGGATAGAAAAATGGAGCACCTGACCATACCTTCTTAACATCTATAAGATAGTATATCAACAGCAGAAGTATAAAAGCAAAGCTGCTCAGTGTTGTCACATAGGAAATTGACCTGCAGGAATATCAAAAAGTAATCCAAGGTTTATCTATCAAATATCAGTTTATAGAATAAAATGATTCCATATGTTCCTCACCATAAATTCTTGTTAACTGGAATAAAGCCTGCATCTTTTGAGCATTTTGTCAACATCATAGAAATGGCACCCTAAAAAAAAACACAGATATTTTAAATGAAAATAAATGCTTGACTTACAGAATATTGTTTGATTTGTCTACTCACTTGCTTTGTTAGTTCATTCTCTAGAAAACTGCCTTATATTCCTAAAGCCTTAATAAACAATTGCTCAATCATTTGTAACATGCAATCGGGAGTTTCAATACATACCTCTTTCAATCAATAGCTTGTAAGATTTTTTTTCACTCCTCATATCATATAAACCTCAGAACATAACAGTGTCATTGATTGCTCTCCTTTGTTCTTTACGTCTTCCTACAATTTATGTCTTCCTACTGCTCAGCTCCTGACAAACTCCTATTTGATGTCATGCTTGTCTTGCTCTGAATTACTCCAGAGCTGCTGCTTTGCCAATTCTAGAACATAGAATTATACAGTTGGAAGGGACCTCATGTTTTCTACTCTAGCACCCTGCTTGAGCAGGGGACCCTATACTAGTTCAAACAAATGATTGTCCAGTCTCTTGAAAACCTGCAGTGATGGAACACCCACAATTTCTGGAGGCAAGGTATTCCATTGGTTGATTGCTCTGTTAGGAAATTTCTCTTTAGTTCTAGATTGTTTCTCTCCTTGGTTAGTTTCCAACAATTGTTTCTTGTCAAATATTAAATGTTTGAAATATTTAATATCAAATATTAGAACAGTGCTGCCATGTCATCCGTAGTCCTTTTCCATTAAACTAAACATACCCAATTCTTGTAACTGTTCTTCATAGGTTTTAGTCTCCAGCCCCCTAATGCTTTTTGCTAGTCTCTGCACTGTTTCCAGAGTCTCAACATCTTTTTTATATTGTGGTGATCAAAACTTGATACAGTATTCCAAGTGTGATCTTACAAATCTTTGTAAAGCAGTACTAGAACTTCACTTGATCTTGATTCTATCCCTCTATTAATGCAGCCCAGGATTGCACTGGTTTTGGCTGCTGCTGTACACTATTAGCTCATATTTAAGTGATTGTCCACTAGGACTCCAAGGTTCTTTTCAGAGTTACTGGAATTAAGCCAACTTTCACCTAATTTATACCTAGAGGTTTTTTTTTTCTTAACCTTAGCGTAAAATCCTTTTATCTAAGTTGAATTTTGTTTTGTTAAATAGGGCCCAGGGTTCAAGTCTCTCAAGATTTTTTTTTATTTTGAGCTTGGCTCTGTGTTGGCTATTCCTGCCAGCTTTGTGTTGTCTGTAAATTTGATAAGTTTCCCTTTAATTCCCCCATCTATATCGTTTATGAAGATATTGCAGAGTATTGGGCCTAAAAGGGGAACCGTGGGGTATCTCACTGCTTTTCTCTCTTCATATAGATGTAGTTCTGTTGAAGACTACACACTGAGTATAATTTGTGAGTCTGCTCTGGTGGTACTGTCTATTTTACTAACTTGCCAAGAAGCAGGTTTTGGTTACTTTATCAAATGCTGTACTAAAATCTAAGTATACCATGTCCATAGCATTTTTCTGATCTACTAATTTTGTCGCTTTGTCAAAGAATGAAATGAGATTTGTTTGGCATGGCTTCTGTTTTAATCTTGCTTGCAGATTTGTTCCTTGATTATCTTTTCTAAGATCTTCCCAGGGATTGATATCAGGCTGATTGGTCTATATTTTCCTGGATCTGTTTTTTTCCTTTTTTAAAATGGGGACCATATCAACTCTTTTTCCAGTCTTCAGGCAGTTGCCTGGTGATCCAAGAACTTTGAAAGCTATGTTTCGGTGATTCTGAAATCACATGTCAGTTCCTTCAGAACTCTGGGATGTAGTCCATCAGGACCTGGTGATTTGAATCCATCTAGAGATGACAGGTGTTCTCTTATCTTATTTTTGTGTATTTTAATTTGCATTCTAAGTGTGATCCTCTAAAGAACTGAAATTCAGTTTATTGCAGCTGAGGAAATATTCATCTCTTTTGAGCCAAATTTGCCAGAAAACAAAGACACTTTAAAAGAATTGAGAAAGAAATATAGTACTTGATCTAACAAGGTAATATTTGTAACTTACCATTATTATACTCCATACACAAAATCGAAGGATTATTTGCTTATGCTGATCTTTATAAAACAAAAGAATTTTTCCTCCCTTGAAGAAAAACAAGAACATTAAATGTGGCTTAGGGCTTTAGCAGACTAATAAAGTGCAACTGAGAACTAGTTCATGATGTAAATATTGCAGCATTAAATCTAATGTAGCATTAAACAGTTGTTAATATCTTCATCTAAATTGATTTTGGAGTATGTTTTTCTTAACCATGTTAAGGTTTTTCTGTATTGTAATATAAATAAGAGCAGTTATTAAATAATTCTGAAGTTCTATGACTTGTTTGAAATGTTAAAATAAGTATTCCCTTGTGTTGTTCCAAAAAACTATTTTAACAACACTTGCATTATTATCCCTGTGGGAGGCACACCCACCCCTTATATTCATATAGGGAATTATAATCTCTCATTTTTTCTATGTAGCATTTGATGAAACTTTTCTGCTTATGTAGGGCAAGAGAATACAATACCTGAAGTCCCAAAAATGCCATAAGAACAGAATTTATTGTTCCTAAAATTCCTTCAGGGTCAAAGGGGACTGTAGTAAGATACAACACCTATAGATTGAGAAGGGTACATTAGAAATTCTGTTTTAATTTTATAGAAACATTAGTTGCTAACTTAAATACAATTTGATTTAGCAACACTTTTTTTATTTATAAAATTTGTTTGTCGTCCAGCTCACTGTGAGATGCCTCTGGGCAATTATATTAAAAGCAGTTAAAACTATAAATATAGATAGATAGAAAGATAAATCTAATAACAGTAAGTAAATATATAAGTATACGAAATAGTAAGAGTAAGAATACAAAATTATGATTAAAAAATGAAGCAGGATGCATAGCAGGGGAGGTATTACCCCATTGAGGCCCCAGACCAAATGGCACAGTCAGGGCTTCGGACTCTTAATGAAGAAGGGTGAGGGCAGATCTCATCCCAGAGGCACAAGATGTTCCAAAGGGCTGGCACCATGGCAGAGAAGGCTCTTAATTCTGTACCCCACCAGCTAGAATTCCTTTACCAATGGGATCTTCAGCATGCATCCTCTACCCAGCATGGTTGAAATGGTTCTTCAAGTAATCTGTATTCATGCCATGCAGTGCTTTATAGATAACTAATACCCCGAAAGCAAACCAGCAGTCAAGTGTAGCTCGCAGAACAGAAGCGTAACATGGATCACTCTAGGGGATCCAAAGACTGCCTATACCTCCAGTTGAAGCTTCAGAATGCTGTAGTGTAGCTCCATGCAGAGCTTTAGATCTAGAAATGTTGTTTGTTCAGATGTTTCTTCTGACCCTGAAATTCTATGTCATGAGACTGGGAGCAACACCAAGGCATAGTTATTGCATTCCAGTTAGAAAGTAGGAATTGCATGGGAGTTACCTGTGCCTGCTGTCACTTAATGTTAAGACATCTGGATGGAGAAATTTTATTTATTTGTTATATTTATTTTATTTTAAATTTATTTATTTATTTTAAAATGGGAGACCTATAGTAAATTTAGAACCTTATATACTTGTGTATAAGCCGAGTTTTTTAGCACACTTTTAATGCTGAAAAAGCATCCCTCGGCTTATACTCGAGTGCGGGTGTTCTCCGGTCTCTCCCGCTCATCTGCGGGCACCTGCAGCCTGTGTGGCTGGTCCAACAACTGCTTTTATCACCACTCTTCTTCGTCCTGCAAGCTGGCAGCCTCTGTGTTGTCCGTCTTACCCGTGCTTGGTCACGCCGCCTTGCTCTGCCCAAGCATTGCTGAATACATATATTGATATATCTCTGGTCTTGGATATACAGTACGTTTGTTACAGTACTTAGTCTGCTATATTTTATTTTTGAAATTTACCAGTAGCCGCTGCATTTCCCACTCTAGGCTTATACTCGAGTCAATACGTTTTCCCAGTTTTTTGTGGTAAAATTAGGTGCCTCAGCTTATATTTGGGTCGGCTTATACTCAAGTATATATGGTATTACAAATGCATAATTATTGTAACTATAGCAGTAATTCATTGAAATTATTGTTCAATAGGAAATAATTTGAGTTAAATAAAGTTTAAATGAAGTGAAGATGGGAAAAAATAACCATGCCATTCTACTTATTTCTAGCACTAGAACTTTCTGAAAAATAGGTGAAATTGCTCCAGCCATTGTATTTCTTATCTGCTTTCTAAAGTCTTGGAGATGGAGAACCTCAACTATTTCTGCAATGTGCAATCATAAAATTACTTTAAGAAATTAAAGAATGATAATGTTGATTTAGAATGAAATTGTGAGAGAAAGTTCTGTCACATAATCTGTATTTTCTTTACATTTTAAAAATATTTCTAATGAAAATATGTGAACACATTAAGAAGTTACTTGATTTCAAAGAATAACTACAGAAAATAAGAAGCTTGCAGCAATTTTGAAGAATTACAAAAATTAAAATCACGATTTGCCTTCCAATATTCTTAATAAGCAGTGATAAAACATTTAAGTAGATTGAATCACTTTACAAATAGTTGATAGATGTTTGGAATGTTTAACTCACATTAGAAGATGGATGTTGATACATATGTTTTCCTCCTAGAAGCAAATGATCAATGTAAGCTGCTGCCCCTCCGGTACAGTTGGGAAACTTTCCAAAACTGCCAATACCTCCAGGTCCAAGGTAGCCTCTACAGAGAATGGGGGGAGGAATCTGTGAGTCATGTTAGCATGGGTGTGAGCAGACTGATTTGAAAGGGTCAAGAGCTCTTTTTGTGTAGTGTTAATATAAAGAGAAAGCAGCTTTGTAAGCTGTTAAGATTGCACAATGGCTTCCAGAATATGTCAATAATTTTCACAACTGGCCAATGCCCATCATTTCATTTTTGCTGTTCCCACTGTCCATCAAAATGCCAAAACAGGAACTTCATGACAAAATTCTTAGCCTGACTATCATATCTAAGCCATTTTCACAGCCCTTAAGGAGTTCCATATACGAATCACTATTTTTTAAAAAAAGGCAGTCTAGGGATAAATAGCACTCCTGCAATAGCTAGCTTCAACTGATTTCAGTGAAGCTTCTTCATGAGAATATTGTAGCCAGTTGTCCCTCAAGTTAACTAATGGCAAAGAAATACTATTTGAAAGTTAAACATTGCAGTGTTATTAATCTGTACAGCATATGAAATCTCATAGGTATCTGGAAAAGATAGCATTGGGAAAAAAAAAGGATTTAAGCTTCAACTGACTTTGGACACCCAGGTACACTCAAAAGGAAGGTAAGGCACAGCCAAAGTCCTTCAAGGGCCAACATAAAAAGCCACTGGGGCCAATAAGGAAGAATATCCTGAAGAGCAGGGTAGGAAGTCTCCTATTAAAATACAGGAAGAAAAGTAAAATGTGAGTAATTCAAGTTTCATTGGGAAACTCCTACAAGTGCTGGATGTGCTGAAGTTATTCATTCTATTAACACAATTTGTATATTTTCAAGAGTTTTCCTTCTATTAAATATCTTCATAACAGTAGTTAACTTCAGCTACTGACATATGGTCCAATCTTTTTTTTTCCAGAATGGAAAAGAAAAACTAATAGAAGCTCATACGCTTGCATTCAGTGTCTAGGCTATTTCAGTGATTCTCAGTCCAGATCAAACATTACTTTCTGAGTTATTAGATTGTTATCTAATAACTTAATTTTCAATTTTTAGAGCAATCCATAAAAAAGCAATACATTCATTAACAAAGAAAACAAACAAATGTTAACAGTATTAAACATTAAAACAGCTAGCAACAATAAAGCACCTCAGTAAAGCATTAGGAAGCCTATTCCTCACTCCTTTCTTTGGTTTATTATCTATCCTATCTAGATATTTGAAGGAGTGCTTTAAACCTGCATTTTAATACATAGTTCAATTGATGTGGAAGAAAAAGGCTCCACTTTGTTTTGGGCTTTAAAGCTAAGTGCTGCCTCTTTTGTCTGTTCTAAGAAATATATCAAATAACTATGTTCAGGTAATAACATTCTATAACCCAAACACATTTCAAATACTGAATGACAAGAACAAGAAGCAGAAATTAGCAACTTTATCCTTGAAAAGTTTAATAATCTAGGCTTCTACGGGATGCCTGAAATCACCTTTTAGACCCAATTGCAGAATGCTTTACATTAGCAATCATTCTGAGGGTCATTGAGGCTGCTTGGAGGTTTATTTGTGCCCTCAGGGTCACCTGAATAGTACATATGGGCATGAAGCCTTCTTAGAACTGCTGAAAGAACTGTGGTAAACAGGAAACAGGTGGGGTTGTTGAGGGAGGGCTCTTCAATTTTAACATAGATCGTCTCTTTGACCCCTCTTTCAGACCAGCTGTCCTCTCTGTTCAGAATATGGACTTTGCTGTCTTCGAAAGAGTGGCCTTTGTCTTTCAAATCTGCTGAATCTTGTCCTGATTGTTCTATGTTGTGCCATGCGTTTGTGAAGTGTTTGTTTTATTTCTCCAAAGCACAGATCTGCACATTTCTCACTGCATTGTACTGCATATATCACATTGCTCAGGTTGTTTCTGGATGTTTCAATCTTGGGGTAGACAAGCTTCTGCCTTAGTGTATTCTTGAGTTTTAACATGTGCATGTACAGTATGCTGTATAGGTTGAAATCCTCCTTAGCTTTTCAGATATTCTTGAAACATAAGGAATGACATGGTTGTTTTCTTTATTGTTCTTTTTATTTGTTATTGGACAAAGAAATAAAACACATGGCACAACATAGGAGAACAAATCCATCAGGACAAGATTCAGTTGTCCATCTGTATTTGAAAGACAAGGGCCACATACTGGAAAGAGGACTACTGGTTTGAAAAAAAGACTCAAACAGGCCATCTATATTAAAATTGAACAGTCCTCTCTCAACAGATGGGGAGGGATATAGTGCCACCTATCTCCTATTTACAGTACAGTTCTTTCAACAGTTCCAAGGTTCCACACCCATTTGTACTATTCAGATGACCCTGAGGACACAGATAAACCTCCAAATGGCCTCAATGATGTCAGAGAGAATGCTAACAACCAGTCATAACTGAGGAAGCATTTTGAATGAGAAATGAAATGTCTTCAAGGAAAAACAGAGAAAATCCAATTGCTTTTTGAAAAAGTGCCTTTGGGACAATCATGATCTGAATGACAGAATTTCCAGAGATATTGTGGTAAGTTAACTATTGAAGCAAGAGAAATAACTGATACTTGTGTTTGGTACATTTGATAAGCTCTATTTCAGTTTTTCTAAATTTCATATTGAAGCAGTTTTAATTAAATACTTTGAATTAGGAAAAGCCAATACTCTCTTCACTTCAAGTTAAAATACTACTATTAAACCATTCACTGACCAGAGTACTGTTCTCAGGTGCAGGTTTGGCAAAGAACAGTTCTAGTGTTGCAACAACAAAATACGTGCAAGCCAATCTTTGGAGCACACCTGGAATTCGTAGATTATCCAAGGAAACTAAAAAAAACCAAAACAAATAAAAGCAATATAAGTGAGCATAAAAGTTTACAGAATAGTGGTTGCAGTAGATCTGATACTGACCAATATATATTGTTTCCAAATTAATAGTGTTATAACTGTATTTTAATCTAAGCAAATTAACCCAATTACTTTAAGAAATATTCTGTAGGAAACAAGGAAAATTAATTTTCTTGATTGGAAATGAAAAAAATAATTCATTTAAGGGAGACTCTTGAAGTTAATAATTCCAGTATTAATCTCAGTAGTCATCAATTTCTTGTTACTCCATCTTATTTAGGTGTTCAAGCTATCCTGGCTATATTGCTCTAAAACAAAAAGGATTTTGAACATCTATGAAATTTTTCAACTAGATTCTTACCGCTCAATCTTTTTTCTATAAATAGGTATGTAATTAGATAAAAATAAATTCATGTTTGGAAATGTCAAAATAACAAAGGTCACTGAAATGCAGAGCTCCCCTATTTCCAAATTCTACTGTGCCCAGACAAAGATATTCCCTTTTTTATTTTGCTGTTAGAAAAGTGGTGCTATTTTGTGTGTGAATGTAACAGTAACAAAATAACAGAGTTATAAAGGACTTCAGAGGTCTTGTAGCCCAACCTTCTGTTCAAATTGGAGACCATATGCCATTTTAAATGGATGTCCAAACTCTTCTTAAAAATCTCCAGTGATGGAGCACTCATAACTTCTGGAGTAAGCCATTCAAGCAGTTAATTGTTCTCATTGTCAGGAAATTTCTCCTTCGTTCTAGGTTGGATCACTATTTGATAAGCTTCTATCTGTTGCTTCTTGTCCTGCATTCAGGTGTGTTGGAGAATATGTCCTGTGTAATTATTTAATTTTAACTGTTCAGTCATGTCTGAATCTTGGTATGATGACCCAGAGCTGGGCATGAAAGCAACACAGCAGGAGTGAAAGCTTAACTCCCTTTTATTGCTTCAACTTTACCCCCCAAAGTTCTCACAATTCATTGTAAGTCGAAGAGCAACACTCCAAACAAACACACGCACCTCCACTAGTTCATGGCTGATGTGAGTTCAGGAAACTTGGTTCCAGGGAGTCCTCGTCGCATGAAAGGGTTGCTGGGGCTGCAGCACAACTCAAAACAGAGTTGTGTGACTGAGTACTTGCCCATGGCCAGGCCAGGCAAAGCAAGACAAGTCGAACCCAGGCAAAGCAAGGCTAAGCACAGTTAAGACAAGGTGGCAAGGTGTCACCAAATATGCTGGAAAAAGGCAACACTTGTTCTCAACAAGCGCCCCTCCCCACGGCATCTCTTTAAATCTTATTCCCCAGGTGAGCCTTGTGACAAAGGGCAGGATGACCTCCCCCCAGGACTATTGGTTCACCCTGCGCTGATCCCGCCTCCTCTCCACCCTCTGTGATTCAGGATCAGGCAGGGAAGGCAAATACTCCTCCCTAGAGCTCCTCTGCTCCACTGCCTACTCTTTCCCTCTTCTCCTCCCTCACTTGGTTGTCCTGAGCCCACTCCCTGTCGCTGGCCACACTTTCAAGGCCTGAGGGACCTGGGACTGCCTGTCCTGCTCCCCTGGTCACTCCTCCAGGGTCAGAGAGGCCGTGCCATCCTCCGTCAGGAGGATGACTCTGTCTCGTCGTCCTCCTCAGCCCCAGGCTCCGATGGGGTCGGAGTGATTTTATAGGCAAGTGCTCTCCATACTACTCTGTCAAGCACAGCTTCTTTGAATCAAGCCAGTCTGTTCTTTACTTGTCCCTTCTTTTTGATCTTTGATTCCTAGCATCATTGACTTCTCCAATGAATTTGCATGTATGGCCAAAGTAAATCAGACAGTCTTGTAATTTTGGCTTCTAATGATGTTTCTGGTTTTATATAATTCAGCACGCCTCTATGGCTGTCCATGGTATATGCAATAATTTATGTCAACACCACAGTTCAAAGGCATCAATTCTTCTTCAATCAGCCATTCTTAGTGTCCAATTCTCATATCCATACATCATTGTAGGAAAGACTATTTCTCTAACTAGTCTGCTTTTTGTATTTATATCAATATCTCTGCTTTCCCAGATCTTATTCATGTTAACCACTGCAGTGCAGCTTAAGGTTATCCTGTGTTTGATTTCAACTACCATCTTGAACAATTTTTGATCCAAAAAAGATACAATTCTTAAACTAATTCAATTTACTCCTTGTTCATTTTAAAAATCTCATAGTCATTTGTAGCTGTTGTCATTATCTGTTTTCCTGAAGACTCAATCCTACTTTTTTTCCCACTTTCATCCTTAATTTTCCAGATTTTTTTTTCAGGTGTTCCTTATTTTCAGCCAAAGTGCTGTATTATCTGCCTATCTCAAATTACTTTATGGTTCTGCCTCCAATCTTCACTCCCAAATCAGTTCCAGGTCTAATTTTCACACAATCACTCCGGCATACAGATTGAACAAAAATGGCGATAAAATACATCCCTATCTAACTCCCTTTCTGATCATGAACCAATCTGTATTGCCAGAGTGTTCTCACTGTTGACTTCTGATCAGTGTTGAGCCTCAGATAGCTCAACTGGCTGAATAGCCTGTTATTAACATCCAGCTGTCTGCAATTACACCAGTTCGAGGCTCAAGGTTGACTCAGCCTTCCATCCTTTCTAAGGTAGGTAAATTGAGGACTCAGTTTGTGGGGGCAATAAGCTGACTGTATAAAAAATATACAAAAGTATGAAGGCTATTGCTTAACGCCTTGTAAACCGCCCTGAGTCTCCGGAGAAGGGCGGCATATAAATCTTATTAAAAAAAAAATTGTATAGTGATCTGGTAAGTCAAATCAGGTGGGTTGGAAGACCAAGATTAAAAAAAGCCGAACATCATTTATTGTGTTCTACATAGTCAAAAGCTTTTCTGCAATATATAAAAAAAATAGATCCTTTTGATATTCATGTGCCTTTTCCATAATCCATAATTCCATTAATCTTAATAATACTGTAGGTATTCCATTAATACCTGGGGCTTACTCTTTAACTTCTACTGGTCCCTCACTACATTGTCATTGCTGTCTTTAACAATTCCTTGCTATGCTAAAAGGCTGGATCACATCATTTTCACTACAGCAAACATAACCCTGGTGTGTCCTTTCCTGTTAGCTTCTTTCAAATGTTGACACTGCTCCCACTGCCTATTTTTGTCTTTCCTGGCTTCATGTTGGAAAATTACATTCAGGCTAATAACTTCAACCTTTACTTTTGGCTCTGGCAGCACTATGCTGATCAACTATTTTGATGGTGTCATATAGCCATTTGTTTGTTCTCTTTAGTTTTTTTTTTAAATATATATAAATGTTCTCTTTAGTTTTGACATGAAACTTACATTCCAGTAATTTCCATGATGTTAGCTTGGATCTCATACCACTGTTCATTTGGTCTTTCCCTTCTAGATTCAATAGTTCAAACCTATTCTTAATTTTTATGGTGTAACTAAGTGAGATGTGGTTCATGTAGTATGTTTTTTCACTTTTCACAGTTTGAGCTACAGTTTAGCCATTAATAGCTGATGGTCTGAGCTACAATCAATGCCAGGAATCTCTTAATAGATGCAACTGAACCTTCCCAGCTTTGTTGGCAATGTGAAATCTACCTGATTTCAATGTTGTTCATTTGGCATTTAGATTTAAGTATTGTGTTGAATAAACCTTGTGTTCATTATGCTGAGATGATTTTCCTGGCAAAATTGTACTAGGCAGGCCGCCAGTTTGACACCCCTGCTCTATTATAAAGAGAAGGTCATTATCCATGTATCATCTCAATCTGCTGATGATAGATTGGGTCTGAAAAATCAAGAAAAAGTGTCTGGAAATTAAGTGTAACAATATGCTTTTATTGCTCACATGACATGGATTTTATGGCCAGATAATTTAACTGACATGTACTAAATCTCTATATGAAAAAATGTGTAAAGCTTTCTTTAACCATTTAGTACCCAAGGTTAACACTGGGAACTTAAGATAATATGACTAAATTAAAGGATTTCAGACTACAGAGTATGTGGTGGTGGTGGTAGGAATCTCTTCAGTATATAGATAACAGAATTTTACTAAACAACATTAATCTATGTAACTTCTGAGGTGAATAATAGAAAAAAAAATAATATTTTTTCAACTATCGTATTTTTCGGTGTAAAGACATACCTTATTATCCCCCAAAAGGGGGTGAAAATTTAGGTGCGTCTTATACTCCAAATGTAGACCTGCCCACCCACTGGCCCCCACCCTTTGGCCTGTGCCTCGCAGCAGTTACCTCCTTGCAAGCAAACAGCAAAAAAAAAAAAAAAAAAAAGCTCCTTTCATCTTCAGGATAGACTAATTAGCACAAGTTGATTAGATCGCCTCCCAACTCTCAGCTGATTTGCTCTCAGCTGTTTTGCGCAGGGCTCTGCTGCTTGCTGAAAAGAGCTAAACTGCTGGAGCAGATTTTTTTTCCCTTGTGCTAATCAAGCTACGCTGAAAACGAAACTGAAAGTAAAGCAGACTTTGCTTTTTGCTGCAGCAAAGCAAAATTAGGCAGAGACAGAGGGAAATTTCTTTTTCTTCTTTTTCCTCACCAAAAAAGGTAGGTACAAACAATGGGAAATTTAGGGCAAAAGAGGAGAGTTCAAGATTTTAAACACAAAAGAAAAAAAGGAGAACGAAAAAGGCAAAAATAAAAAGGGGAGAAAAAGAAAGGAAAGAGAAAAATGTTTAGACATATTTAAAATTGAAATATGAATAGTAGTAAAAAATAAATAGGAAATCATGATTGTAAAAATGAAATGAATAATAATTGGAATATTTGTCTTTGTATTTTTGAAATCTAGACAATGATAAGTTTTTATTTTTTTACAAATATGAATTAAGTATAAACTGTAACAACTGAAATACCTTTAATGGTATATGGTGGTGAAAGTAAAAAAGAATTAAATTGTAGCTTGGATAACAGAACATTTTAAAATTTAATTAGGAAAATTATAATGATTGAAATATTTTTAATTATATATTGTGATGAAAGTAGAAATGATTAAGTTGTGATTTGGAGGATTATTTGGACAAAACTATGTGGGTTATTGGGAGAGTTGAAGATGTGAAAATGAGTAAGAGGGGAAATTATTTGGTTTATTATTGGTAAATATAATTAATTGATTTGTAAGAAATTGGATTGCATGGAAATAATTGGAATATTCATGTTCATATTGATTATTATACAAAAATATAGTTATATAACTAATTGATTTATATTAAAATGTTGAATTTGTATTAAACAATTGTAATATTACATAATTAACCAATGTGAGGAAGGATATAAAAATAGAAGACAATGGGAAGGGGTATAATGTAGAATAGGACGGAAAAATTGAATTTGATTAAGATTAGAGATGAGGATGAAGGGTAATATTGGTTTTTTTAAAAAATAGATAAGGAATAAATATGGCAAAAAGGAAATATAGAAATTGTAAATTTAATTGAAATGACTAAACACTGTTTAAATTTGTGAACTAGCCAAATACTCTGTTCAAAGAAAATACATTGTATATTTGTATGTGTGTTTGTCTAAAAAATTTTAAAAAACTTTTTTAAAACCCCAAAAAAGATAGGTGCGACTTATACTCCGAAAAATACGGTAGGTGTCTCCAAAATGATACACTGGATTAAAAACATGAATGAATCAGAACAAAAGAAAAATTATTAATTCTGATACCTGAATTAAATATAAATAAATTTATCCTCCAAACTATCATGTTGCTTCCAAAGTCATTTCATTTCACTCCCTTTATAATAGCTAGATTTATACCCTTTATGTGCATTAAGGTGGGATGTTACAATGATTTAGAAACAATATGAACGGTAATTATCATGTTTCCCAAAAAATAAGACCCGGTCTTATTTTCTTTTGGAGCCCAAAATAAGCACATCTTATTTTCAGGGGATGTTTTACCTGCTTACCTTAGGACCACTGTGGCCAGGCCTCCCACACCCTGACACCTGTTGTGCCGCTGCCTGAGTTTTTCTGCAGCCGCTTCCAGGCAGATGCCATGTGGTGTATCATGTCAGTGCCACAACTTGCAGAACAGTGGTACAACGCACTACATGGCGTTTGGCTGCGAGTGGCAGCACTGGTGCAAATGTGCCATGTGGCATCCGGCCACAAATGGCTGCAGAAGTCAGTCAGCGGCAGGACAGTTGTTGGGGCATGGGAGGACTGGCTGCAGTGGTCCTAAGGTAAGCGGGTATGGGGCACATGGGGCAGCTCCACACCCCACCCCCGCCCTAGCTTGATTTTTATGCATGCACCTCACCCCATCTTGTACAATCAGACAGTGGGACAGAGTAGGCGGGGTCTTAACTAGGGCTTATTTTTGGGCTAAGGCTTACATTAGGTGCGCCCCTAAAATCAAGCTAGGCCTTATTTTCAGGATAGGCCTTATTTTCAGGATAGGCCTTAGTACTTTGTAAGAACTCATGTAGTTGCAACAGTTTGTACATAGTTACACCTGTATGAATTTCAGTTTTTCCCAAAATTCTATTGTGATATACAAAGTACAGGGCACATTTTTAGTCAATATAAAAAATATAAATCTCTTAGCACTTACGTGGTCCAAGGCAATAATTTGGGTTTACAACTATTAGCCCTATTAAAAATAGGAGGACACTTCTCCATAAGACTTTGCCCAGCAATTGCCATTTGGAACAACCCCGTCTTAACATGGCACTGAGGGACAGTGAAATAGAGGTGCCCATAATAAATACAAACCTAGAAAGGAAAAAGAGAAACAGAAAATCAGAAAATGACATATATAATAAAATTAACTTCAAGAACTGAGAAACTATAGAGAAACAGATATGAATCTTGTATTGACAATGAAAGGAGGACTATTTGAATATTAGAGAAATAGTTGAACTGTTCCTCTTCCCCAAAGATCTACAAAAATTCCAGAAAACTATTTCTTTATTTTAATATTACGAAAAAATGCAAAAGACATTTTCTAAAAGACATTGAGCTCTTCTCTGACATTCATATTCTCAGTTCTTTTGTGGGCTCCAAAGTATAATCTACATGGAACACATTTTTATATAATCAAAGATCAACTACTCCAGCATTCTATTTGTACACTTACCAATTTGGTAAGAGCCTCCCTTGTATCTGTTACTTTCCAAATTTTCATCCAAAAGTCCTCCTTTACCCAAACTGTTTAGACATAGCCTACTTCTTCATAACATAGAAAAATGTAGGATAGACAGCATCACCACTAGATGGATTTCAGTTGATTGACCAACTGCACTCAGTGTAGTCGTCAATGAAACTATATTTATATAGAACAAGCATGCAGTAGGGCACCTTAAGATTCTGTTTTAGGCCTAACACTTTTCAACATCCTCATAACTATTTGGATGAGAGGATAGAAGAGGAACTCATCCAATTTGCAGATGACACCAAGCTGGAGAGAATAGCCAACACTTTAGAAGACAGTCTCAAGATCCAGAAGGAAGTTGAGAGACTTTAATACTGGCCCCTATCCAACAAAATGCAATTCAGTGATGAGAAAAGTAAGGTTTTACACTTATGCAAGAAAACCCAAATGTCCAGGAATAGAATAGTTGATACCTGGCTTAAGAACAGTAAAATGGGATCTGGGAAGCCTAGTGAACAACTACTTAAGTATGAGCCAGTAGTGTGCTGCAGCTGCCAAAAAAGCAAAACAGTCCTACTCTGAATCAACAAAAGAATAGTATCAAGATCATGTGTAGTACCACTTTATAATCCCTTGGTAAGGCCACACTTGGAATACTGTGTCCAGTTTTAATCACTACAATACAGAAAAGATGTTGAGACTCTAGAAAGATTTGAGAGAAGAGCAACGAAGTTGATTAGGGGACTGGAGGCTAAAATATGACAAACAATTGCAACAATTGGGTATGTCTAATCTAACAAAGAAAAGGAGTATGTGTGACATGATAGCAGCTTTCCAATATTTGAGGACCTGTCATAGAGAAGAGTGGATTGACCTATTCTCCAAAGCACCTTAAGGCAGAATACGAAGTAATTGATCGAAATCTATCAAAGAAAGATCCAATCTAAGGAGAAATTTCTGACAGTAAGAACAATTAATTAATGGAACAGCTTGCTTCCAGGAGTGGGGAGTACTATCACTTGTAGTATAACTTACTCAGTGAAATCACATTATTGTTGCTGGTAAAAATTCTTTAAATCTGAAGATAGAAAAATAGATAGAAATAGATTTCTACTGAAATACCAAATATAGTTCACTGTGAAAGATGAATACTTAGATTTCCTGAGGAAAACTACAAAAATTTTATTTATTTATTATTTTATTTCTATCCCGCCCTTCTCCCGAAGGACTCGGGGCGGTGTACAGCCAAGTAAAAACACAGTATATAAACATAATAATTTAAGTTTAAGAATTATTAAAATTATTACACTTTTGGCCAAATTAATTAAAAACCCCAGATTTAAAACTCAATTACAAAGATAGCCCCGCCTGTCGGAAAAGCAAGGTCTTGAGGGCACAGCGAAAAACACGGAGCCGGAGATCATACATATTTCTGGGGACAGTTTGTTCCAGAGGGCAAGGGCTCCCACAGAGAAGGCTCTCCCTCTGGGTGTCGCCAGCCAACATTGCTTGGCCGACGGCACCCTGAGGCGTCCCTCTCTGTGGGAGCGAACTGGTCGGTGGGAGGCTATCGGTGGCAGAAGGCGGTCCTGTAATAAGAACATAGTGCAAAGGAGAAAGAGAAACTAGCAGAAAATTATGCCAGCTCACAGAAGCATTCCCTGCATGGACTTCCAACCCCAATGCTTTCTCAGCAATGAAACATCTGCATATGATGGAAGAAATTGAGCAGATAGACCACTTAGGAAACTTGAGCCAGCAAAGGTGTGGAAAGAGCAACAAAAGGTAGGGTGATGTCACATTTGCAACTGACTGTAGCGGAGATAAGGATTTAATGTATTTCTTTCCTTGAGAAACAGTTGTGGGTCTCTCTTATGGTGGGGAAGTCTAGAACGGCTTTCTTTTAAAAGAACTGCATGACAATGTTAAGATTTTTATGTTTTGGAAAAACGACTTTAGCAATTTTATTTAAAAATCCAATTATTTTTTTAAAAATAAGGTTTTGGAATTGCATGTATTTATTACCAGTTTACTCTAAAACTACAGTTTAAAGAAAGTCACTGGAAACAGTAACCATTTTGATGATTAAGAATCCAACTAAACTTGTCCTGACCAAACTGGCAGGCCAAATTAGATATTCCCATATGGATTTCTTCTGAATGGATTTACTTAAATTCAAGTTATTAGTAAACAACATGAATTACCATGGAAAGACGAGGTCTGCTATTGTTAAGCCTATAACGAGAAACAGACATTAATAGACAATTAACGTTCATAACAATGGAGAACTACTATTCTACGATACTTAAATAAAATATTTGGTTCTAAAGTATTATTAACAGTTAACAAATACACTTTGAACTTTCTAAAACACATAATACAAGGTCCGCATATTGAGAATTAGTATTCTGACATGAATAAACTAAAAAAAGAATTTATTCCAAACTACATTCATACAGGTCCCATTCCTCCCTTTTTTCCTCTTTCTCTCATGGCTGTTTGTCCAACTACAACTATCAGTTAGCCTTACTGAACATTAATTGGAACAATTAAATTTTAAAAACTCCCAAAGCAGAACAGTAAATGAGACAATTTCATTTTATGTAGTTAATGTAGGAGGACAAATGGATTTTGAATATCTTACCATTCCAGCTCTGATGCTTGAAGAACCAATATTTTCCTCCGCCATAATTCACAAAGATCATAATTGTAAGTGCCAGTCTATAAAGTCAAATAGATATCATAATCACACACTGAATGCATATATTAGCAATCCTGAATGCACTTTTTCCATTGTTACAGTGATAAAATATTGCTTCTCAATAAGTCTTAAATTAGTAAATTTGATCAATACTTTTATCTTCCAAATTGTGACAACCCAGAGAAAATATTGTCTTTTAAATGTTACCAAAGATTTTTTTTTAATGGGATAGGTGGGTGGGATATAGCAACATCGAAAGGAACCAGAAGAAGTACTTAAAAGATTTCATGAATACTTTCACAAAATAGTTGCCAGAAAAATATGGTCAATCTCAAAATGCTCATTTTTTTTTCCTGGGCCGTGCTCGCCCAGCCGATGTGATGGGAACTTTTAAGAGTTTTTGGGGCCAGAATGAAAGCTCTATCCAGGACTTGGGAGTCACATGAGCAGAAAATGCCCATTTCACTACTGGGTTTGCTTATAAATATAAGACATTTGAAGAAACCTGAAGCTAGATGTTTCTCAGGTGAGTTCATCTTGAAGGTGGGACTTCCAGGATTTTTCGTCTGGAAAAAATGGCCATAAAAAAAACAAAAACAAATATGGACAATAAAAATTGCCTACTACTACATTGTATAATGTAGTGGCTAAGGGAAGTACATATCTTTAGTCTACCAAAGAGAAAGTTTGGATATGATAGTCGTCTTCCAGTATTCAAAAGTCCGTTACATGAAAAAGAGGCTCAATTTATTCTCCATAACACCTGACAGCAGAACAAGAAATAACGGATGGAAGCTCAACAAAGGGAGATCCAGTCTGGAATTAAGAAGAATTTTTCTGACAGTGGAAACAATTAACTGATGGAATAGTTTGTCTCTCAGAGTTGTAGTCCTTAATCCCTGAAGGCTTTCAAGAAAAGATTGGACAGTTTTCTGGCACCTCTGCCTTGACTAGGGAATTAAACTAGAAAACCTCCAAGATTCCTTCTAGTGGCTAAGGCTGAAAAAAAAAGTTCAACAATGTAAGTACACAAAAGAGGGAAATTCTGAAATACAACTCTTCTGAATTCCTGTTTTACGCACAACATACATTTCACAAAAAATAAATAAAGCATTGAGGGGAATAACTTGGCTTAACAAATCTAAATTGTAGGCAAAGGTAAGATCTAAGTTCCAAAAACCAGATTACATTTGTTCTCACCCATCTAGCTCAACAAAATTCCCATTTCATAACAGAAAACTGCAGATTCTAGAGAATGATCTAGAACTACCTATGCTGGCAGAGGATACATGCTGCAGACCCTGTCAATCAAGGATTTTCGGCTGACAGGATCTTTGATGAGTGGCACGTATTTAAGAAATAAACAATAGAGTTGCTTGACATGAATTTTCCAGGTATGTTAGGATATATTTCCCTGATTGCCACCCAATGCTGATGGTCATGTCAATGGCATCAGATTGAGAAAGCTCATCAAAGAAATAGAAGTATTAAAAATAAATACATATCTTTCATTTCCTCAAAGAAACCCAGCAGACTAGTTTAGCCCCCTCCCAAGTAGGCAACATACAGTACAACTTTTAATGTCTCCTCCTCCATATTCTTATGCATACATTTCAAAATAGTGTGTTGATTGCAGTATCTATGTTTTTATTATCCACAAATGTGTTTAATCAACATGGGTTTTATCAGATTTTACTTCTGCTACAATTTAGATTTTCTCAAAAAAAAAAAAGCGCAGCAGCTTCTCAGTTAAAAAAAAACAATGCAAAAAAATAAAATGGAAACTATCCTAATCCCCAAAACAAGATTAAATCTGATAAGGGTTCAAGTAGATATGATATTGTTCACAGGTACCAGATCATTAATCCCATCCAGAAGAGCCTTAAATGTGTTGTGTTCTCTAAGCTCAATTATTTAACAAACAACAACCTTACAGGAAATCAGAACCTCCAAAACCAAGATAATGATTTCTGTTACCACAGGGCAGTGGTGAAATCTAAAATTTGTTACTACCGGTTGTGTGGGCATGGCTTGGTGGAGGGGGGTAATGTGACTGGGTGGGTGTGGCCAATTTTTTTTTAACTTTTAAAACCATTTTTTCTACCACCTCTTCAGCGAAGAAGTTGTAAAAAAATGCTTTCAAAAGGCTCTGACAATCCCAGCTGAGTTGCCTGATTGGCAGGGGCTTTTTTTCTTTTAAATGCCTCTAACGATCTAAGCTGAGTTGCCTGATCGTCAGAGGCATTTAAAAGAAAAAAGCCTCTGCAGATCAGGCAACTCAGCTTGGATCGTCAGAGGCATTTAAAAGAAAAAAGCCACTGCAGATCAGGCAACTCAGCTTGGATCGTCAGAGGCATTTAAAAGAAAAAAGCCCCTGCCGATCAGGCAACTCAGCTGGGATCGTCAGAGCCTTTTGAAAGCCTTTTAAAAAGCCTTTGACAATCCCAGCTGAGCTGCATGATCATCAGAGGCTTTTTTTTTTACTTTTAAAAGCATTTTTTCGGCCGAAGAGGTTGTAGAAAAAATGCTTTTAAAAGTAAAAAAAAAAAGCCTCTGATGATTGTGTGATTCAGCTGGATTGGCCGGGGGGGGGGGGGGGGGGGAGGATTTTTGCTACCAGTTCTCCGAACCACCCGCCTCCATTGCTACAGGATCGGGTGATCCAGTCCGAACAGGGAGCATTTCACCCCTGCCTCAGGGACATATGAAGTGAATCTACACGAGTCCAGTTCCTCATGTAAAGAACAGGAGGTGCCAGTTATATCAGTTTTAACAGATGGTACCAGTTCTATTGTTCTGTCATTACTTACAGCATCACTGTAAAGGACAAGTGGGTTCCACTCTTGGTAGCTGTCACTACTACGTCACAAATGTGAATACTACTGCACCTATAAATCTCATGTGATAAGATCCTCAAAGACATTTACAGAAGAATTTAAAGAATTATCCAATTTACCCTCTGAAGGTATCCAGGGAACGAAGTCTCTGTAGAGAGGAAGCAGTGTTCCATACCCCTATTGGAAATTCACCACCAATGGAATCTGTTCTGCTTGGAGACCCAAGCTCCTGAAAAATGAAGGCGAGAAGGAAAAATTCGCTATGACAACTTAGTTATAAAATTAGTAATCCTGATAAGGGTCTTGTCTTTTCATGATGTTTCCTCCATATGTATTTTTTTTCACATGCCATGTTCTGTATTGAATTGGATAATTCTAGCATTGTTTTCCTTCAATCGTAGCGATTTCCTGTCTTTATTAATTTTTATCTTCATTTTACAGTTTTAAAATATACAGTTTTCATTTAGTATTTAAGGAAGTTATTTTTTACTATAACCTGTCTGAAAAGTCATGCTACAAAACATGTAGCATATTTCCAGCTTCAGTATTTTATTTTAAAATGTAACACATGCATTCCAAAGGAACATTTTGAAAGAAAATGGTTGAGGGCTGCCTAGCATTTCCTTAATAGATGCTAAATGCCTCATTTTTCTCCTGAAGGGGTTTGCCTATTTTTTCTCCTCTCCTAAGTGTATGGTTTTTCAGCTAAATTTTTTAAAATTTAAATATTCTGCATATTTTATCTGTTCTTTTAATTATACATTTCAGTATTAATATACTGTTTACCAAAGCATTTCTAGCATGGATATGACTATAGATAATGGCACAGAAAATATTTTGACTGTCTTTTGTGAAATGAGTACTTACAATTAATCCAAGACTAAAATTAAAGTTTTCCTGGAAAGATTTATTAGCCACAAATTCCAATGGCAAATAGGAACTTCGAAAAAATATCAGATTCTAACTTTTAAATGTCCTGTAGTGATTTTTCAAGCCTCTGAAAAGTTGCTAAAACAATCTACAGTCTTCCTTGCCAAAGACAGTAATACTATCAAGGCAATCATGGGGGGTTTTCACTACTCTAAGCAAGGGGAATGCTACTTCCTGCCATACATTTACTGCTATTAAAAGCTGAATCTATATCCCAAATGCACAGAAATATGCTCCTATGTTCATCTAAAACCTCTGCATGCTATTCAATCTAAACTTTTGCAAGTACTCTTCAAGGTTCCACATTGTGTTCCAAATCTAATTCACAAGGAAAGCAAAATTATCTCATTGGAGATGACAGTTTGTATTTGCTGTCTCTCTTATTGGCTTAAGCTTTTTCTTGATGACTTTATGTCAAGATGGAAAGTAAAAATTGTAACCAATTGAATTATTGCAGTCTTTTTGTTAGCTTTCTTTCCTGGAAACCTTTCAGATCTGAAAATTACCTATTCAATCTGGTTTGTTCAGTATATTGCAGAGCCATCGTTTTGATTCATTTTTATGTTCTTACTCTTGGCAGAACATTGCCATTGCTTAGGAATGCTTAAGGCATCATAATCCTGGAACTATGTCATAAAGAAGTTATTTTATTTTTTTATCTTAATTTTATATTTTTATCTATTTTGTTTTACCTTGTTTTATTTTGTTTACTTCTCGAATCTATACATTTGAATCATCAGGTTTTGTAATGGTTTTGTACCAGATGACATGCCTGAGCCTGAAGGAAAGGTCAAATGCGTCATCAGTCATAAGAACCTGTGTGCCCACAAGAGATCCCTGGTGCTTAACAGGTTTTACTGTATTGCTTTTATTGTATATGAGCCTGCTTTTATGTGATGTTTTAGTATTATAGCTACTTTGCTGATCATTGACTGTAAATAAAATAAAATACTATGCTATGCTATGCTTTCTATGGAAAAATACATCGTTTGATATTGGGGGTTCAGAGCTCAGCTCTTGAAAGACTACGGAACAAGTTAATTGATTTTATGAGACTCATCAATTTTCATTCTTTTTGCTTTAACAATTAGCCATCTCAGAAACAGATATTTTATTGTAGTATTTAGTCATGCCCTCCATAGCAGCTATATGGTGAGAGTAGTGCCTATAGTCTTAAATGTCCAAATGAGCACACTGACCCCAATAGCTTGGGCTAATTCTGTACATTCACCACTGTACCAATTGATAATTAAGAATGCAAAAGGAATTCAAAGACACATTTGGCGCTCTTTTAATTATATTTGGCCTCATTCTAGAGCAAAACAAAGAATATAGCATTGTTCTCTAGCATAACTAAACAGAAGTCAGTACTAATATCATATCAGTGATAATTGATCAATCTATTCAGACTGAAACAATGATATCCATTTATGCAAGCTTTACTAAACTCAGATTGACTTCTATCTCTTTTTAAGCAAAAATAATAGAACGAGTGCATGTCATTCAAAGTCTGAAGCATTTATATCAAAAGCAACTCAGCTGCAGTGATGTTAGGTTACTTTCAAATGCTTTGAAGGTTATTTGTGATGGTTTTTACACAATTATTTCATGATCATAAAGCTCTCAGGCTTAATGGTCAACATGCATGATTGAACTCATCTGAAGACAACTTATTTGTAAAGAGAACAATCCAATTATCAGCCGATGTAGTTAAGCTTTCATTACTTATTTGTGTCAGAAAACCACAGTGAAGTCTAAAAAATAATTTATATGATCCCACTATTAAAGAACTTACTGAATTAATAAGTCGATCAGTTTCTCTAGGATCCATTTTTTTGAAGAACCAATTTCTTACTGGTTCAGTGCTATAAAACAGAAATTTAGAAAATTAGATTTTAGTGTTGAATACCACAAATGCTCTTCTGAAATCATCATCCCGAAACATTGTCACAATCAAGCATTTTAAAGCCGTTGAAATAATTTTCTCTCAAAACAAAGCAATTCTGGGAGCCAACTGATAAAAGTTTTAAGTGGAGAAAGAAAGACCCCACTGACGGCCCATTCCTTAATAAATATAAAAAATACTTCTCCAAAAGCATACATTTTGAGAAAGATTTCTGGGAAAAATCTCAATACACTGCCATATTGTTCAATGATTAAATTAAGATTTAACATGCAAATATGGAAAAATAATATATACATCCAATTAGTCTCATTTTAAAATATTTACTTACTTTATGCAAATCTGTCCAATCATCACAATAATGAAAATACCCATGTAGATGAGAAATGCAAATAAAATAGCTGCATAAAAGAAAACATAATTACTGTAAACAATAAAGTATACATTCTGGAGCAAATTCTTTCATATAATTTTTTAAAAAACAAAAACAAAGATCCATTTGTGTTTATTAGCCTTATAATTGAAACTTTATTTCCAAGGTTGAAATCAAACATTGTAAAAGTGCAAAAAAAAAAAAAAAAAAGAGCACGGTGTTCCCATATTTAATGTAAACCATAAAATGGATTTTTTTTCACTTTTTGACAAACGATTTGTGAAATACCAAAACTTCTAAATTATTCAATTCTTTCAAGATGCATTATGAAAGGTCTTCACTATAATAAACATTTTTATGTAGCATTCCTGGAAAAAGATTAGCTAGTAAAAAAAATAATGATTAGACATTACATCATAGCAAAATATAACAACATATTAAAATATTTAGATTAAACCCTAGGTAAGTAAAATGAGGTAGGTTCAGATATAATAAAAAAATTATGTGACTTCCATACAATACCCTAAAATAGCCTATGTAACTATATTTCTTGCTAATGTGCTTTGACAGCTGCCAGAAAGAATGATCAAAGATATTGCAGAAATATGGATGGAAACAGTTCTGTTGAAATCATGAGCATCAGGAATAATCACGGAGGAGAGTGGGGGAAGCAGCTACAATACAAGTAATATAAAAAGCAGTAAATGCAATTGATATAAGATGAGCCTGTAAATTAAGAACATAGTGTGTACTCCTGTAACATATTTTTATATTTCTTGAACAAATTTGGACTTCACTTATTTATTAATTAGCCTCATTTCTTGCTGCACAACAGATAGCTTTATATATAACATGTGGAAAGGAAAATAATAAAGTCAGAAATAAAACCCTCCTCATTGACTTTGCTTGTCAGAAGGTGACTCCGAGACACTATAACCATCATAAATATGAGTTAGTTGCCTCTGAAGCATCTGAATTTGGATCATGTGACCATAGGGATGCTGTAATAGTATGACAAATGGTCAGAAGTCACTTTTTGCATTATAATTTCTATTGGTCCCTAAATGAATTGTTATAAGTTGAGGATTTTTTCATCGAGCTGTCATGATTTGTTTTATATAGTACTTCCATTTATGTTGCTTATATATTTTAAATAATTTTATATCTGTTGATCACAAAACTTTAAAAGAAAACATTAAAATGCTTGTAATAATTAAAGAGTTAACTATATATCCACAGGTTTTTCTTTCAACCATACACTGCTTTGAGGTAGGAAGGGAGCAGGGAGAAATATTTTTATTTATCCAATCATTTTTATAATTGATTATATTCTTTCATTTTTTTCAACAGAAGCAAATGCAACTCATAATAATCACACCATTAGAAGGGTCTTATAATTAGTTTTCTATTCCAACCCTATTAATCTACTAATTATCCTTAATATTTGAAAACTACTAATGAGTGGATAGCAATAGCAACAGTACTTAGACTTATATACAGCTTCATATGCTTTATAGCACTCTCTAAACAGTTTACAGAATCAGCACATTGCCCTCAGCAATTTGGTCTTGGAAGGATGGGAGGCCAAGTCAATAGTCAGGATCAAATATCTGGCATTGGACAGAGTTAGCCTGCAATATTGCATTCTAACCACTGCACCACCATGGCTCTTAGGATAGTTTACCACTGTTCTAGGCAGACTATTTTACTGCTTAATTCTTAGAAAATTCTTCCTAATATTCAGATAAATTCTTTAATTTCAATCCTATTGATTTTTATTCTATTCCCAGTTTTAAGAGAGAATAAATCCTAAACATGTTTCATAACCTGGATAAAATGCTTCCATTAATTCAGCTAATGCTCATGTGGTATCCTAAATTCTTTTTACCCTCAATGTTGTCAAACAATGTCTCCCCATATCTCGTTTGATTTTTCCTGTCCAATGCAGAATCTTGTACTCATCATAACTGAATATAATGCTACAGTTGAGCCATTGTGGAAGCCTGTGAAAGTTATAATATACTGTATTATATTCCTAAACCTAGGAAGCTCCTAGGTTTAGAGAGGGAAAACAAGGGGGAAAAAAATCTGCCTCTGCCTCTGCCTCCCAGCATCCATCTGGTATTCATCTGGCTAGTGCCCTTGCAGCAAACAGCAAACAGCCTGCTTCCTCCAGGGAATGCTGGAGCCTTTGCCTCTGAGCAGCTGTTCGGCAGTTGGATCCGCCTCCCGGAATACCACCTATCAGCTGTTCCAGGTGGTGGGGACCACTGCCACCGTTCGCTGCTGCTGCCTGTCGCTCCATAAGATGCACAGACATTTCCACCCACTTTTAGGAGGAAAAAAATTGCGGTCTTATGGAGCGAAAAATATGGTAATCAAGTATGGAAGTAAATAGGCTGAACAGTTCAGTAGTGACTGCAGTTAATTGGTGAATTTCTACTCTGCAAGTCTTAGGTTCCTCTTGCCCTATAGGATATAGGGTGAACTGAGATGGGATAGCACACCTGTATAGAAATAGTTAAGCCAAACATGACAGTACAACAACTAGTCAGTTTTCTAAATCAATTAAGGCAAGCATTAAAGGCAACTAACAAACAATACAAGTTATATAAAAGTTTAAAGTAACATACGAAGATAGCTGTTGAGAGGACTTTGATTGATAACTATATCACATGTAACGTTCAAGATGTTACTCTGGAGATGCCTAATCCTTAAGGAATAGTTTCCATATTCTCCAAAATGATAATGAATCCTAGAGACAGCAAAGAGGAAAAAATACTTGTGAAGTTAGTTCAGTTTAGAATAATTCTGACAACATATGAACAGAAGTAGTGCCCTTAAAAGTTTAAACGAGTTAAATATAAATAACGCCATTAAACATAATCTTAAACTCATCCAGTTTTCCAAATGTGTTAATATTTGATACATGAGGTTATCAAAATTCTTAAGAAAGAGGTTCTATGTCTCACATAAAATGCTGTTACTGCTCACAAAGTTGGGACATACCAACATACCTGACCACTTTACAAGCGCTAAAGAAACAGAGAGCTTTAAACACTATAAATATAGTTGGATGTTTTCTTACTGATATGTATGTACTGATATGATCAGTTTTCTTACTGATATGTAAACTTATGGAATACATGCAAATCTCCACAATTTCCAATATGTTCACTTTCCTCATATTATACTCATTTCATTTGCTGTGATTTCTATCTTTGAACTGTTTATCCTACCATTTAGTACTTCACTTTTTCTAATATAATTTTGCTTTTACACAGATATTTGGATATGTTATAGCCAGCAACTACAGTTGCCTATTGAATTTTGTTTACATAACATTCATGTTTTAATATAAACTTAAATAATATACCTAAATCGACATTGTAATCCCTTTTTGAATAAATTATCTAAGTAACTTACTTACAATACTTCTGTGATAGCAGAAGCTATGCATCTTAAAAGGACTAACCTGCACAGTTCTTTTCCTTCTTTAAAATTATTGACCATCAGTGTGAGAGCATGCTGAGTATCAATAGCTACAAAGTGAGTTTCTTTGGATGTTCTGTTCATCTGGACAGAAATCAGCTCCTGTTGCAAACACTAAAAAATGAGGGGAAAAGGAATAAAGACTACAATAAATTGATTTGCCTTGCAATAGATGAACCAATATTACCTTTAAAATGAAAAACAAATAGAAGGGTTACTGAATCTAGAATAAACAATGTTGTTTGTGCTAAAAGAAATAGTTGCCTGTTGAAACTATAGAATTATATTCTAAGATTTTAAAACTGGCTTGATTTTATATATTCAGAGTTCTAGTATCTAAAATAAAATACACTTCATTGGGCTGGCTGTATATATTTGCTTCTGATTAGACCAGTTTTCTTCCATAACTATCACTGAATCTTGGTTTAAAAATCTGAATTGCAGATTTGATTCAGATGAAGCATTTCATTCAACTTGAATCATTTTACAGGTATTTTGATTATAGGACTTTCTTCTCCCCTCAAGACTTTAATTACCTCATAACAATAATCTGAGACCCAATAAATGGATAAGTTGTCAATGAGCAATTCATTATGAATTCGTAATAAAGCTTGATCCATTTTCAAGTTCTTCAGAGGCCGTCTGGATATATCTAGAATTAAAAATGAAGGTGATTTAATATTTATGTATATAAAAATCAGAATTGGATATTTTTGTCTAGCAATTGAGACTTGAAAATCCTGGAATCATCTCTTTTTTTCTTGTGTACTTTGAGGCCTCAAAAAACATTTCAGAAAGGAAAGCATAACCAGTAATGTAATGTGATTGTTACATGTTCTCTTTATATCAAATAAACTTATCAACATAGCAGAATACTGCATTATATAGCAATAACATAATTAACCAATATAATAAAACTGCCTTATTCAAAATTATCTTTGCATTTTTCTTTACCAAGTACAGGTAGTCCTTGACTTACAACTCTAGTGACCATTTGAAGTTACAACTGCACTGAAAACGTGACTTATGACCCTTTTTTCATACTTGCAACCACTGCAGCATTCTCATGGTCACAAGGACTGGAAAACCAGATTCATGTAACTGTATTACTAACTTAATAAATGCAGTGATTTACTTAACTGGGGCAAAAAAGGTCATAAAATGGAGCAAAACTCACTTTAACAAATGTTTTGCTTAACAAAAGACATTTTGAGCTCAATTGAGGTCATAAATTGAGGACTATCTGTACCAAGCCAAAGTGCACCTTATAGAAGTTTATATAAAGAATAAAGAAAGCCTGAATTATACTAGAAACCAGTGACAGGTATAATTTACTTTATTTAATATATTTATATATAAATGTGCTTTTATAGATGGGCTGCCTCTGTCCAAACTGCAGTTTCCCAATCTATCATTAAAATCCTATCCTTAAAATATTTCTCTAAGCATGGAATTAATTTTATTTTAAGATTAAGAAATAATGAATAATTTATTATTTTTAAAAATAACAAATTAAGTGAAAAGCCCTGATTACTGAAGATTTTTTTTTGAGAAAAACAAATATTTCCTTGTTAAATTGAAGGTTCACACACAAAAACATTATTTCCTCATTTGTAATTTAGAAGTATGTATCAGGAAGATGTTAGCTGAGTGAAAGCAGAAGTAGAAAATGAAATAAGTAAGCAAATAGTTGATAGGAACGACCCATCTGATCTTCATTAGATAATATATACAACGAAAGGGTGGAGTCAAAGTGCTAATGGATGTCAGGATTTTTTTTACTTTAGAATAGAATAACAAGAGTTGGAAGGGATCTTGGAGGTCCTCTAGTTCAATCCCCGGCTTAGGTAGGAAACTCTATACAGCTTCAGACGAACAGATGCCCAATCTTTTTTTTAAAAAACTTCCAGTATTGGAGTATTCATAGCTTCTGGAGGCAAGTTGTTCCGTTGATTAATTTTCTGTCAAAAAAATTGTTCTTAGTTCTAGGTTGCTTTTCTCCTTGATTAGCTTCCACCTCTTGCTTCTTGTCCTGCTCTCAGGTGCTTTGGAGAATAGGTTGAATCTCTCTTCTTTGTGGAAACCCCTGAGATATCGAAACACTGCTATCATGTCAATCTTAGTCCTTTTTTTCATTAAACTAGACATATCCAATTCCAGCAACCCTACTTTATATGTTTTAGCCTCCAGGCCCCTAATCATCTTTGTTGCTCTTTTCTGCATTCTTTCTAGAGTCTCAATATCTTTTTTACATTGTGGAAGCAGTATTCCAGGTGTAGCTTTACCAAGGCATTATAAAGTGATATTAACACTTCATGTGATCTTAATTCTATACCTGTTAATGCAGCCTAAACTGTGTTGGCTTTTGGGCAGCTGCAGCACACTGCTGGTTCATATTTAAATGATTGTCCACTAGGACTCCAAGAACCCTGTTACTACTATTGAGCGAGGTACCACCTATACACTACCTGTGCATTTGGTTTTTCTTGCTTAAATGTATAACGTTACTTTTTCACCACTGAATTTCATTTTGTTAGATAGCACCCAATGTCCAAGTCTGTCAAGATCCTGCTGTTTCTTAGGCCTATCTTCTGGCGTGTTGGCTACTCCTGCCAGCTTGGTGTTGTCTACAAATTTGATGAGTTCCCCATCCTTGTCCAAATCATTGATGAAGATGTTGAAAAGTATTGGGCCTAAAACAGAGCCTTGGGGTACCCTACTGCATGCTTCACTCCATGTAGATGCAGTTCCATTGAGGACTACACCTTGTGTAGTGCGGTTGGTCAGTCAGTTACAAATTCATCTGGTGATGATGCTGTCTAATCCACATTTTTCTAACTTTAGCATTTGAAAAATTGATAACTTAATTTGGGCAGAGAAGAAAGCTGTGATTTGGGGGCAGGTAGGGCACCAAATATGATCACTAGCCAAAACCCGGAGACTAAACTGAATAGACAAGCCAACAAGATCCCTCCTGACCAGGTGAAGAACTGGTCTACAGCTTTTTTTTTTAATCTTATGCACTGGATTTAAGTGCACGTTTAGCTTTTTATTGTTGTTTTTAAGCATCTCCTAATGTCTTCAGAAAGAGAAAATAATAAAACTGCAAGCCATGGCGCCCTTGAAGCAAAGAATGATGAATCCGTTTGTTAAAAGCGGGCCTTCCCTCCCTCCCTCCTTCCTTTCTCTCCCTCCTCCCCAAACGTCGGTTGATTCCCACTGCTTCTCGAAGGGATCTGGAGTCGAGCATCTTTTCACCGGGCAAAAACAAAAGCAAAGGGATTCTGCGCCTTTAAAAGCTCCTGCTAGAAGGACGCAGCGCTTACGAGGTACAAAACGGGATACTGTGGCGGGGAAGGAGAGGCTTACCGTGGGGCTGAGCTAAGCCCGACACAAGGAGTGCGATAAGCGCTCCTCCGAGATAGGTGGCCGAGCGACTCCGAAAGTCCGACGCCACCATACTTGCTGCTGCTTTGCTCAAAGCGGACGACTGCAGCCCTCTGCCAGGCGGCGGCGGCGGAGGAGGAGGAGGCAGCTTCCTGCCCTCTGTTTCTCGCGTGCTCCGCGATATTTGGGAATAAAGCAGCGACTGGTGCTGCCATTGGGTAGTCGCTGCAGTTGTCAGAATTAGGTGGTCTTGAACGCTGAAGAGAGCGCAATCGAAAACGGGGTTCGATTGGGACGGCTTAATAATTTTTTTCCCCATTCACGTGATTTTGGGTTTATCTCGTCGTTTCTAAGCCAATTTTAAATGCTTCTGCTCCTTCTGATGTCTGCTTTAAATTACCGCTGTCATTTCTGTTTTCTGAGCAGTTTTTCTCAACCTTAACTAAGACCAATTTCATGCTGGGTGAGGAATTCTGGGAGTTGAAGTCTTCGCATATCAACGTTGTTAAGCTTAACAAACACTGCTCTAGAGAGAATACAGGTAGGCGTCGACTTAACGTCACCCAATGGAGCCCAAAATTTCTGTTGTTAAGTCTGTTTTGCCCCACTTTATGAATTTTGCCATAGTAGTTAAGTAAATCACTGCAGTTATTAAATTAATAGCATGGTTGTGAAGTGAATCTAGTTTCCCCATTGACTTGGCTTGTTAGAAGGGCTCAAAAGGAGATCACATGACCATGGGGATGCTGCAAACTTAGTCATAAATCACAATTTTCAGTGCCGTTATAACCTTGAATGGTCACTAAATGAACTGTTGTAAGTTGAGGACTACTTGTACATTTGTGGTACAATTTTAATTATATATTTCAATTTGATGCTTACAAAATAAACTCACAATCTATAGTATTGTTAACAATTTAACAAATTTATTTAGTATATTACACTTTTGCTGTGGTTATATCCCACATGTAGGTGAACCAAGTATGTCTTTTGCTATACTGATATAGCAATTGATTGCTTTCATTGGAATGATACAAGTAATAATGCTTAAATTTAGAGTTCCTATAATTACAGTACGGTTTTTGCTCCTAACTCAGTTTGAATCAGTGCTTTCCATTCCATATTTTACATTGAGATAAGAACCTCATATACATGAAATTATGACCAAATTATTAAACGTCTTGATCTTAATAGGCAAAATGTGCACAGTACATATGTACTGTTTTGGCAAATAGGAAAACAAAAACATAATATAATTATTTCAACTCATTTTATTAGCAAGCATGTGCAACAGGTATATCAATATGCGCTTGCCCAGTACACACACATACACATACATGTTGGAATTCTGGCATGACTTAAAGGACAAGGTTGGCATTCTTTTGAAGAACACTTCCTGTCACAATATGGATATTTTGGTTTCTTTGTAATAATAATAACGAAACTGGTAGCAGCAATAAAACTTTAATAATGAAATGATCTAAGGAAGTTAATTTCTAAAAGAAATCTCTCTAAAGAAATCTCTCTAAAGAGCAAACGTTGGGAGAAGTTATAAATTGCTTCATGTAGCAGTGTCACACAAGCATTCGGGAATATTTTTTTTCATGACTATTTTTGCTTCCTTTTGTACATACCCAGGAAAATATAGACAGAGGCATGTCTTAGTATAAATATGGAATGAAAATAAAACTTCACAACATATTAGGTGTTATGGGGAAGGAATGGTGTATGGTTAAAGGAAGCAAAGATCTAAGGATTCAGTGCATTCAGAAAGTATTCAGACCCCTTCACTTTTTTCAGTTTTGTTATGCTGCAGCCTGATCCTACAGTTGTTGTTGTTATTCATTTTTTTCCTCATTAATCTACAGTCAGCACTATATAATGACAAAGTGAAAACAGAATTTTAGAACTGTCTGTAAATCTATTAAAAAGAAAAAACCTGAAATATCACATTGGCATAAGTATTCAGACCCTTTGCAACAACACTTGAAATTTAGCGCTGGTGCCTCCCATTTCTCTTGATGTTGCTGACATGTTTCTACATCTTGATTGGAGTCCACTGTGGTAAATTAAATTGATTGGACATTATTTGGAAAGTCACCATCTCCCTATAGAAGGCCTCACAACTAATAATGCATATTGTAGGGGAGCAAAAGCCATAAGATGAAAGAAACTGCCTGTAGACCTCAGAAATAGGATTATTGCAAGGCAGAGATGTGGAGAAGGCTACAATAAAATTTCTGCTGCACTGAAATTTACTAAGAGTACAGTGATCTCCATAATTCTCAAATGGAAGAAGTTTGGCACAACCAGGACTAAGAGCTTTTAAGAGCTGGTCATTCGGTCAAATGAGCAATCGGGAGAAGGGCGTTGCTAAGAGAGATAACAAAAAACCCAATGCTCACTCTGGCCGAACTCCAGAGATCCTGTGTGGAGATGGGACAGAGTTCTAGGACAACCATCACTTCAGCCCTCCACCAATCTGGGCTTTATGGCAGAGTGGCTGGACGGAAGCCTCTCCTTGGAGCCAAACACATGAAAACCCACTTGGAGTTTGCCAAAAGCACCTGAAAGATTTTCAGATTATGAGAAACAAAATTCTTTGGTCAGATGAAACCAAGATTGAACTGTTTCACCTCTATTCTAAACGTTATATCTGGAAAAAACATCCCTTATGACCTGTCCAATATCCTCCCACACTGAAGCATGATGGGGGCAGCATCATGCTTTGGGGGTGGGAGACCGATCAGGGTTGAGGGAAAGCTGAATGGAGAAAATACAGGGATATCCTCAATGAAAACCACTTCCACAATGCTCAGGCTGAAAGTTCTCTTTCCAACATGACAAAGTCCTAAGTACACAGCCAAGACAACACAAGGAGTGGCTTAGGGACAACTCTGTGAATGTCCTAGGGTGGCCAAGTCAGAGCTCTGACTTGAGCCCTATTGACCATCAGACATCAGAGGACAGAAGAACAACCATAGCACAAGAGAAGCGAGCATCCCACAAAGCCAGAGTTGCAAATGCTGCAACAATGGTGCCCACACATATCTGCCGGCATGTGGCAGAACATTTTGTGCCCTTATATGCCTTACCAGCCACCTGCGGACACAGCATGGATAGCCCACAACCTATTAGATGTCAAGTCTTCTTCGAACACAATGAACATCATCATCATTGACCATCTCTGGAGGGATCTGAAAATGGCTGCCCATCAACAGTTGCCATCCAAACTGATTGAGCTTGAGACAATTTGCAAGGAACATTGGCAGAAAATCCCCGAATTCAGGTGCGCACAATACCCCAAAAGACTGGAGGCTATAATTGCTGCCAAAGGTGTTTCAAGAAAATACTGAGTGAAAGGTCCCAAAGTGATTTTTCATTTTTTTCTTTTTTAATAGATTTTCAGATAGTTTTCACTTTGTCATTATGGGGTATTGAGTGTAGATTAATGAGGGAAAAAAATCAACAACTGTGGGATCAGGCTCCAGCATAACAAAATTGAAAAAAATGAAGGGGGTCAATACTTTATGAATTATTTTATTATACACTTTTTAGTTAAGCATTTCTATTTTACATTTTTATGTAAAAAAATAATATTAAGATTTTAAACATGAATGGAAGGAGACAAAACATGATAAAGGACAGTTATTTGGATGCTCTGAGAAGCTCTGGTAAATACAATGTATAAATCCATTCAAATATCTTTCTAGAAACACTTTAAACTGTCCCAAAATTATCAGTTATATTAATGCACAAGTTTATAATAAAAGTCAACCAACTATATTTTTAGTTTTCCAAATGTTCTTTTTTTTATTGAAAAAGTTTTACAATACAGTTTTTATACCCCTTCCCCCCCATACCCCCACCCAACTACCACCCCCTCCCTTTCCCCCCCTATCCCTCCCCCCTTCCCCCCTGACTTCCTTTATTAACCAATCATATATATCAATCAACATTAAACAACAAAAAATAGGTGAAATCCAGCTAAAAATATAACAAATTTAACCTTAAGTAATAAAAAAAATTAATCTAGACTTCTAACATCTTTTACTCCCCTAATTCAAATGTATAGTAACCATAAATCATTTGTAAGAACTCGTAGCAGTCTAACAAATATTGCAAAGTTTTGCAAATGTTCTTGTTAAGAAGTAAATAGATTTTTTCCCCCTGTCAGCTTCAGCACAGAAAGGCTTTACATTTCAATCATACTCTAAAGGACTAAAGCTAGGGAATATGTCACTCTACCCTGTTTTATCTCTATGTGCAAGCGACGGACAACTCATGTGGCTCAAAGCAGGGAACCCTGGGATTGTATTATGCCGATAGTGATAATGGTACATAAACTCTAAACATAGGAAACAGGTAAGCATAGTAGAATAGGATAAATCTAATGAATAATATTTATTTCATTCGGCCTAGAATTTCTGAGATGACGCAAACCAGAAAGATTTTAAATCTTTTTCACTCGGTTGTTTTTTTCCAAATCCTGTTTCTTTAAGATCTCGGTAGAAATATATTCCATTACATTCTCTGTATTAAACTATCTCGAAGAAGGTGGATTTCCTCTAAACAGAAGTTGTGAAAATACTCCCTGAGAAATGATCAGATTAAAAAAAAAACCCAGGAAAGAATGTGGTTTCCATGAATTTATGTTTCTTTTGTTTTCATTACACACTTGATTATAACATTTTAAAATTTATTTGAAAGCCTTAGTGAATTCAGCTGGACTTACTTGTCAATAGTGTGCTATTGTTCAAAGCACACTGTGTAAATAATACAGTGCAATTGACAATAAATATTTCTACTGAAATCATTAAAACCAGCAGCACTTAAAATATTGGAATTTGGGTAATACCTATGATGAAAGCATTCATTAATGATTTCTACCAGAGATGCATAGAATTTGATAGTCAAACAATCTTTATTGTTCATCAGGATACCTATAAGATATTCACAAAGAAATACGGTAAAGTCCTTATGTAATTGAAGAGCAGAACCAAGTTATGAACAATCTGCTTTCCTCTCTTAGATCTATAAGTGGTGGGTACATTTATTCCCTTATATATGTCATCATGTTCTACAGAAGGGATATTTTGCTTCAGCAAATATAATTTGAAATTATGGGTTTTTCAAATTAAAGTATTGATTGAATCTCATACTAGTCAGTAGACAGATGCAAATAGATAAGTGTATCTAGGATTTGAGTAAATATTTTCTGCACACAGAAAATATTTTCCTGTGTGCAGAATTGTTTCAGTATATCATGATTTATGAAAGTAAACATATCACATTAACATTCTAATTTTATATGTATATTTCATATTTTTTTGAGACCATAGAATGGCTATGCACAAAAATAAAATAAAACTATTCTGAAATATTTAGTTTGGCTATCATTCCTTTTGCTGCTTTGTTAATGTTCAATTAATAATTTGTTACTGTTTATTTTTCAGAAATTATGAAAGATGATAGTTACAACATGGACAAAAAAGGCTTGTGATTTAAAAAGCGATATTAAGCAAAAGCTGATCCTTTTAGCCTTGCTTTTGTTTTTAACTCTGCTGCTTGTGATCTTGTTTCTCTACCAATACCTCGGCAATGTATATTTTTCCTGTGGAGAATCCAACATTCAGCAAAATTTCTGTCCACATGGCTATTTCAAATTAGGAACTATGAAGAACTGCTCACCATGGTTGTCTTGCCAGGCTATAAAAAGAGAAGTCCGTAAACTGAAACACGTTGGTGGAGGAGCTGTAAAAAGGGTTTGTTTAACTTCATACATCTCAAACATAATAAAATATTATTCTATACATTCCCAGGTCACTATTTATAGCCAATGATAACCCCAATCTACAGAGAGATACATAGGCATTATCAGAATCCACTACTGTTGTCAAAATGATGAAAGCAATATTACATTGTTTTGTATAGAGAAGCAGTTGCAATACATTTACAAAAGGATAGTTTCTGTCATATCAGCACATTACTTTTGTCACTTCCCCTTTCCCTCATGAAGATATTGATGAAGAAATTTATGTTTTTAATATATCTGAAATCATTTTGTAAGTAAATGCTGATTATTCCAGATGAATGTGGATGATGTCTAGAAATACTCATTTATAAAAGTTTTACAAGCACTTATAATACAGTAACTTATTTACATTTATTGAAGTATTTCTAAATAAAACTTTGTTGAGATACGGCATAGACATATTTACTACATTTTCTTACCTTATTTACATCTAATTGGCACTGATTACTACGTTGATAAATGAACTCTCCTCTTCTAAGGTCAAAGTTGGGCATGGCCAAATGGTGCTGTTACCACCTGAATTAGAAAATAATTAAATTTTAATTCCCAGCTGCTTTCCCCATCTTCTCTTTCCACTTACCTGGGAAAAAAAGAGCTCAATGGAATTTTGAAAAAGGTATCTTAGCTTTATGTACAGTACATCGAGTATGGCTGAGCTGAGCTTTAAGCAATGGCTGAGCTGAGCTTTAAGCAATCCTTTAGAAGGATATATATTTTAATACTTTGCAGTATATTCTTATATATTATAATATATATCAATCTCTATAAAATAGAAGCTGGGAATAGATATAGATATAAGTACTATAATAAAAATATTTCTGATTCATTTATAGAAAATATTCCATATTAGTTTATAGATATGATTATAGATGGATTTGACCCACCTTTGTAGGACACAAGGATTACTTAAGTGCCGCTGACTAGTTTTCTATTATGCATGATCTGTTTTGAAATACCGAAATATAGTGGCCTTTGTTATAACTGGATGCTTAGTAAGGGTGTGGATTTCATCAACTCATAAAATGAATAGCATGTTTAAATAATAGTGAACATTAGTGGCTGTATGCGTGAGATACATATGCATTTTTCTCCCCCCCCCCCCTTTCTTTTTAGATCTTTCTTTCTGAGTGGAAGGAAAACAAAGTGGCACTTTCACAGCTAACTGTGCCAGAGCTAGAAGAAGATTTTATTCATGGGCTTCAGATGTTAAAAAAGTTACAAAGCAAGCATGTGGTCAAACTCCTTGGATATTGTGAAGAGGAGTTCATGATTCTTACGGAGTATCACCCATTTGGATCCTTGAAAAATGTTAATGAGATATTGAATCTTCCAAAATATAAAAATTATAATACATGGCATAACAGATTTCTGCTTGCCATAGGCTATGTGAGCATTATCCATTTTTTACACAACAACCCCCTTGGCACTTTTGTTATGTGTGACTCCAGTGATCTGAATAAAACACTGTCACAGTACTTACTGACTAGCAGCTTTCATGTGGTTGTGAATGATTTGGATGCCTTGCCCCTCTTGAATAGGAGGGCTGGTGAATTGATCAAGTGTGGTCATCGGGAACTAGAAGGTGAATGGGTTGCTCCTGAGCAACTTTGGCCATATGGAAAAGAAATACCTTTTGAAGACCATCTCATGCCTGCCTATAATGAAATGATAGACATATGGAAAATCCCTGACGTTTCTAACTTTCTCCTGGGAGATGTTGATGGGAGTGATCTTGTCAGATTTCACTTATTCAGTATACATGAAGCATGTAAAAAGAATGCAGCTGAAAGACCTTCTGCTCAGATGGTACTGGACAGATATAACAATGTTCTTGCCTCACTTGTGAAAGAAGCAACTCTGTCCAATACAAGGGACATGTTATAAAAAGATCAACGGAATGCTTCAACAGCATGACTAATATTGGGTATGTTCAATGTCCAGTGTTTGATTTTTTTTCAATGTGAAAAGTAGCTGAGGATGTTAAAATATAAGCATAAGTGGGGAAATTCTCAAATAACAAAATGTTTGTAAGAGTTTGTATAGGAACAAAAGCATGTGCTTGAAAATTCATATTGTTTTCATATTTTAATTTTAAAATAAAATTTCTGGATCATGTTAGCACTACTGTACTAAACACTAATCATTTGATAGGGGCAATTCTAAGGTTCTTTAAAATATGATTGATAATTATGCAATTCTTTTTCTTGATTTTTTTTTAGTATGTTCCCAAATAACCTCATTTCTGTCCTGGTAAAATTGTTCCTTGGATTTTAATACCATCAAGATATTAATGTAATCTTGAATAAGTTGTGCTATAATCAATATATGAAGAACGAACACTTGAGTATGTAATTACAGCAAGTGCAGGAATGTTATGGTTTCAGATAAAACTATTATTACCTAAGGAAGCATTGCTGCTCCGTTAAGCTAATTCAAATGGTATGAAACAAACCAGTGTACAAATTCCATGTTTCCTTGTATTATTAACAAAAGCATCTGTATTTCCTGAGCAATACTAATGTGAGAGGATTTTAATATTTTGACAAATGCATTTTTGGCAAACATTTCTTGTGTGTAATGATTTAAATCCACTCCAAAAAATCTTTTGAAACTCAAAATGAACTTAAGTGGGAGAAAACAATGCTGATTGAAGCCATTTTTCAGGTATAACAGTGGATAAATATTTTTCCAAAGGATGAATGTTTTCAGCAGGAAGCCATGTTTTCCACTGTCACTATTACCTAAATAGTAGTATACCCAGTAGTGTAGTATATTTTGGTAATGATGTACCATACCATTGAAAATATTAATAGTATTCTTGTTATTCTTATTGTTAGCCTTTGCACATTATGCATTTTGCACATTTTTCATGTTTATTATATTTATTGGATTTCCATGCTGCCCAACTCCCTAATGTAGCAACTATGGATAAGTTCACAATATAATAATAAGAGAGAAATCCCTTTAAAATATTTATATTGGAAATAATGGGCAGAAAATTATTCTTGATTTACTAGTAGAATTTCTAGCTCTTAATTATTGAACAACAGTATTCTTCCTAAATTCTTGGATAATTATGAATATTTGGATAACCAAGGAAGACTTTTCTTGCTGAAGGATTAAGATCAGCTCAGATCTGGTATTAAAAATAATTCCAGTCCTCTACCTTCCTTAATTCTTGAGTATATTGTTTTTTGGAACAAGCTTCATGTTCATGTTTGAAAAAAAATGGGTTTTGGTTTTAAATTTGTTAATTTTAATTTTTAATTTGAAAAAAAGGGTTAGAGTTTTCATTTAATTTTAGAAAGGAGTGATAATTCTTCAAGGCCAATTAAAAAAAAATAGTTCTGTTAGGTCCACAAGAAAATATTGAGCCAAAGTACATTAAAGAGTAAGTGTCAACTCTCAAAACAACTCTAGCTGAAGTCATATTTTCTCTGCGTAGTTTCTTAGTTGCCATGCTTGTGGTGGTGGTGGTGGGGGACGACGACTTAATGGAATATAGAATATTTTCCTCCAAAGTGCCAGACATACCAGCAATAAGGCTCGTGAGAACCAAGGTCAGCTCAAAGTGCCCTAACAACAACAGGAAGAAGTTCACCTGCTTGGTTGGCTAACGTGACCTGCGACACAAGGGGTGGTGATGGCCAGTATCTATTCTTTAATTATACCAAAGCACAGGGATTTTTCACAGTTGGTTTCACATTTGATAGTGCCGATACAATGTACCTAATAAACAGGATATTTTTGAGAAAGCCACAATCTCAGAGTCTTGAACTAATTGGGAACATTACTTGGAACCATGACACTGAGTTTTAGTGCCTACCTTACAGTTTCAAGAGGATTGCACAAGTATAGAATTTTGAGGAAGTTCTGAAAATATATTTTTAGGCCCAGAAACATTTAAGTTTTGTGAATCTTACCATAAATCAGGGGTGTAATTAAGGGCTGCATCAGTATTATGGTTGCCGTCAAGTGCGAGTTGCATGTAAGACTGACGACTCATAGCCATGTCATTGTGGCTAGGTGGGCATGGCTAGGTGGGCATGGGCAGCTCAACGCCGCTCACTGGGCACGGCTTGACTTGGAATGGCTGTGTCAGGCTGGAACAAGTCGCATCAGCTAACCCGACAGGACAATTTGATGCCCCACAAGCTCCTCACCTCCACAAACTGCTGGCAGCCAAGTGCATTTGTGCATGCGCACGCACACCCACACTGCATTCTAAGTTTGGGAACTTACATTAACAGAGAAAGGAGAGGACCTTTCCAAGTCCAGGCATGATTGGCAGTTTGGAAACTCAGATGTGGATAAAAGCCAGTAGAGCCTGCTTAAAAGCCTGCTGGTTCTGCATTGATCTACAACAACTTTGTGATGGCAACCCAGGCTGCAAAACAATAAGCCTTGGATCTTGCCTGTGGCACCGCCCTAGACACCAGCCCCACACGCTTGCCACCACCTGGGCTAGGGTGGGCTGGCGACAGGGACCAGTCCCACGCTCTCTCCGGAGTGCTCCATGGGCCAAATCTAACTACATTGCAGGACAGATATGGCCTGCAGGCCTTGTGTTTAATATGTTTGCCCTAGATCAAGTATTTGATGAGGTCTATAAGAAGGGTGAACTAGAATGCAACTTCTTCGACCACCGTATAGATACAACTGCATATAAAGTTATGCTGAAAGCAAACAATTCAGACCAGCAATTCCCCAGTACCATCGAAGAATATTATTCTGTGTGCAGTGTGCCGGGTGGAAGATATCTTTATCATTTCACTCCAGAGAAAGACTCAAAAACAGGAAAACCTGTTCAAGTGATTGCAAATAATCTGGTGTATTTCATGAAGAAGAAAGGCATTGAGAAAAGCTTAAAGGCCAAGATTCTATAAATATTAATACTGGCTGTGAATATAGTGCCATGCACTGGGTAGAAGTCAAGGTGGACTGGAAGTTGATCTGGTTAATGTGTGCACTCCACACGAATGACATTTAATGACATTTACGACATTTAATCACAAAATTGGATGGGAAGACCTTGTCTAACTACAAATGGGCAGGTAAAATTGGCAACATTGGAAGTGATGTCCCAGTGCCTTGAAGCCGTGCGGGTCTGGATGGGGAGAAACAGGCTTCGACTCAACCCCTCCAAGACCGAGTGGCTGTGGCTGCCGGCATCCCAATATAGCCAGCTGACACCATTGCTGGTTATTGGGGGCGAATCATTGGCCCCCACAGAAAGGGTGTGCAACTTGGGCATCCTCCTGGATCCATGGCTGTCTTTAGAGGATCATACGACGGCCATGGCCAGGGGGGCTTTTTATCAGGTTTGCCTGATACGCCAGTTGCGGCCCTTTCTAGATTGGGACTCCTTACGCACAGTCACTCAGGCTCTCGTCACTTCTCGCCTGGACTATTGCAATGCTCTCTACATGGGGTTCTCCTTGGGGTGCACCCAGAAGCTCCAACTGGTGCAGAATGCAGCTGCGCAGGGGATTATGGGAGCGACAGGGCGCTCCCATGTGACACCTCTCCTGCGAGAGCTGCATTGGCTACTGGTGGACTACCAGGTGCGTTTCAAGGTGTTGGTAAACATCTTTAAAGCACTCCATGGCTTAGGACCAGGGTACTTACGGGACTTCTGCCACCAATTGCCTCCCACCGGCCGGTTCGCTCCCACAGAGAGGGCCTCCTCAGGGTGCTGTCAGCCAGACAATGCCAGCTGGCGACCCCCAGGGGGAGAGCCTTCTCTGTGGTAGCTCCCACCCTCTGGAACGATCTTCCTCCAGAGTTGAAAACTATCTCTGACCTCCGGACTTTTTGTCAGGCCTTAAAAACATATTTTTTTCAGCTTGCCGGCTTGGCCTGATCCCTGTTAAAATTTTTAGAACTTTTAGAGTTTTGATATTAATTTTAAATTGAACTTGTTTTAATTATCGGCTAAATTTATATTTGTTGTTTTAAAATTTTAACTTTTGTGTACCTTGTTTTTTATCTGGCTGTTCACCGCCCTGAGTCCGCAAGGAGAAGGGCGGTATATAAATCAAGTCAAATCAAATCAAATCAAACATGCTAGACACTGCAACAGAACTTGGCATTGATCCTTCATTCACCAGAATTTCAATTGTTGAGTCTCATTTCACTGAGCGACACATCTCTCTACTGATTTGGATATAGTCAATAAGAACAGGAGAACTTCCCACATAAGAAAATTTGATGAAACTAGATTAAACATTTTTGTAACTCAGATAATTGCTTTCTGATGTTAATTTATGCTGTCATGGATTATTTTTTGCTTGGCTAAATAAGCTTCATGCAAAAAAACTTTAATTTTTGTAGCACAAGGTATAATTTTGAGAAGATAAAAATTATTTGACAAGATAAAAGAGACTTTTGTGTGGTATATGATCAGATGTGGATTTACCATACCAAACTAAACATTGTGCAATTGTAAAAATAACAGCATATTTGAATTCTTGGTGTAAAAACACATATTTTTAGAACCCCGCACTGAAAAAAAATAGCAAAAATTAATTTTCATTATTAATTTTCATCTCATTAAATGACACACTCCCTGTACAAGTTCCAACTGGAAATGAATCCAAGCAACTTTGTCCTCTGCATGGCCCTGCCTCAGGAGGGACTGGGCGATCCTGAACAGGGCCACCAGGCAATACTCGGCAGACACAATAAGGACAGAGAATTAATGATTAAGAAAGTAAGAATGGTTAACAAATAATCATTAAGTTAAATTAAGTTTGAATAAACCTGGTTTCAATTTACCTTTAGTCACGCATACTGGATGAATCTCAACCAGGCACTCTCATCTAGCTTGCCCCATAGCGTTATTGTTATGGGAAAATATATTTAAATAAAACAGCTATTAACAGAAATAAAATTAATTTAAGTCTCTTCATATATGTAAAGAAAAAGTGAATAAAAGGCCAGGGGAATAGAACATCTTTGCCCCAGACTAGACAAAATAGATACATAACAAAGCAATCACACAGTGAAAATATGGATTACATTAATACCCACTCTAGAGTTTCATCTGGATTTGATGGAAAAGACAGAATGATATGCATATTAATGGCAATGTTCTGTGAATTTCCAGAATGACTTCAATGACTTGATAAAGATGGTACAAGCATAAATCTGAAAAGAAATGTCCCAATACCTCTTTCTAAAGATGGTGATCTTCATATGAGTGGAACCAATCACTTGGCCCATACCCAATTCAGAGAATCTCTACAACAGGGTACTATGTCAATGTAATAAAAACTGCCAAGGAATGCATAACCCTGTGATCCCTTTGTTTGCACTATTGAACAGCAGTTTATAGTACCCAAACCAGGATTATACAGGTAGTTCTCAATTTACAACCATTTCTTTAGTGACAGTTTAAAGTTACAACAGCATTGAAAAATGTGATCAAAATTTTAATTTCTGGGCAACTGAGTCACATTTATGACAGCTGCAGCTGCACATTTGCAACCTTCTGACAAGTAAAGTCAATAGGGAAGCAAGGTTCATTTACAACTGGTTTACTAACTTAACAACTGCATTGATTCACTTAACGAACAATTTGCTTAGCAAGAGAAATTTTGGGCTCATTTGTGGTCATAAATTGAGGCCTACCTGTAGTGCAATTGGAATGAATAGAGAAAATTTATTTCAGCTAGGGATATTTGGATTTTATGAGATAGAGTGCAAATATATTGTTCAGAAAAAGATTTATTAACCAATAGGTCTCTTGATTCAACAATATTTCTTTCAATAGTTTTATTTCTGCTAGAGCAGACATGTCAAACTCAAGGCCCGTAGGCCAGATCCTAGTTTGGGATGGCTAGTTTTGAATAGTGGTAGTAGCAGAGCAGTAGTGGGTTTCACTTACCTTTGCAAACGTTTTGCTCGCACGCATGCCACTTTTGCACAGAAGCTTCTGCGCATGCACAGAGTGTATTTGATGATGTTTGAGTGGGTGGGCGGAGCTTCTCTAGGAGTCTCTGGAGGCTGGGGACAGCAAAAAAGTCATTTCCTGTTCCACCGGGAGTTGGGAAATGGGGCCTTTCAGGCCTCCGAGGGAATGGGAAAGGCTGTTTTAGCCCTTCCCAGATAAATAGAGAGGATCTGGAGTCAGGTATGACAGAAAAACAAGCCTCCCCTCCCCCCGCCCCAGGCCCTCCAGAGGCAGGAAACAGCCTGTTTCCCTACTTCTGGTGGGCCCAGAAGGCTCGAAAATCAGCTGGCCGGCGCACACATGCGCCCCAGACCTGAGCCGGCATGCCCACTAATATGGCTCCGGATGCCACCTGTGGCACACGTGCCATAGGTTCACCATCACGGGTATATACCTATGGCAATGTCATCCCCCCCACCTTTAATATTGACCCAAATGCATTCAAGGCAGTTTTCATCATTGTTATGTTCTATTTCTGTAGAGATCTAGTTATTTCTTATATATGGTACAACTCTACCTCCTCTTTTATTTGGTCTATTTCTTTTAAATAATTTAAATACCTCTAGCTGTATGTTCCATTTGTGGGTTTCAACCCACCAAGTTTCCATAATGGCAACAATATCATATATGCCTTCATTTACTTGAATTTCTAATTCACCCTATTTATTCCTCATACTCTGTGCATTGGTGTACGGACATTTGTGTCCATTTTGACTGATCCTGTGTTTATTTTTTACAAACCTGTATTGTGATTGACTTCCCGTCCTTCCTTACCACCTGTTTGATTAGTGCATATGGTATGGCACTCACTATTAAACACTTGATTTTGCTTAACAGCAAGGTTGATATTCTTACCCACACAAACATCTATGTTACATGCACTGATAATCCTATTAATTTTAGATTGTTGGGGACAGAATGTTTTGTATCAATTAATTCTCTGTCTCCGCTGTTTAGTTTAAATGTTTATCAAGAAAATCTGTGAATGTAATGCCAAGTAACTCAGTCCCTTTCTTTGATGGATGCAAACCATTTCTTTTGTACAGTTTTTCATTGGACCAGCTTTAGATATCATGACTAATATAACCAAAGCCTTCCCTTTTACACCACTCCTTTAGCCATACATTAAACTCTGCTATACGCTGGCCTTTTCCTTTTTGTTCCTTATATGCTGGCAAAACCTCTGAAAAGGTAAGCCTACAGCTTATACTACTAAATGAAGATGTGTTGAATTTGTTCATTGCCTTGAATTATCTGTAATAATAATGGGTTAAAAATAAATAAAAATGGGTTCAAAATAAATAAATAGGCATCTGAGCTTAAAACTACTGATATAAATTGGACCTGATCACTTTTTAGTATGTAAAATGTGTTATGGGGAATATTTTGCAGTATGAGGGGCATATGAAAGAAAACTTGATTATAGAAATAGTCAGGCCTTGTTCGTAAGATGTTTGAATGGTTACTACACTATTGGTGTTGTGAAGGGCTTTGAAGACATGTGTCTTTGGCCAGGCCTTTGCTGAGGGTGAGTAACACTCATTCTTTTTCTGTGTTCCCATCCAGAATTTTTTCCTGACAAATTTTATCCCCTGCTTGTTATTTTTTGAATGCTTTGTAAATTACCCAGAGTTTCTGGGAGTTAAATGGCATAACAAAATAATAAATTATTATTAACACCATGAAGGAAGGAAGGAAGGAAGGAAGGAAGTCAGCAGAAAAGAATCAAGTCACCAGGGAAAGAAATGTCACAATATGTGTTCATTACCAAAGTCAGAAATTAAAGCAGTTTAGTGTTGAAAACTTGACCAGACATAGCAGGGGGTTTTGGTTTTTACAAATAATGCTTATTTGTATCATTAATCCATTATTAATAACAGTGAGCAGCAGATGAGTTCCTTTTATTTGCCCTACCTCCCTTATCCTAGAAATTAAATATTTGGTGGTGGGGGGAGGGAATCTAATATCTTCTAGCCTGACACTGTTTGCAAGCAAATACAGTCCTCAACTTACAACAATTTGTTTAGTGGCCGTTCAAAGTTACAATGGCATTGAGAAAAGACCTATGACCATTTTTCATAGTTATGACCTTTGCAGCATGATCATGTGATTAAAATTCAGTTGCTTGGCAACTGGTTCATATTTATGACCGTTGCTGTGTCCCAAAGTCATATGATCTTGGTCCTACTTGACCTCTCAGTGGCTTTCGATACCATCGACCATGGTATCTTACTGCAGCGACTTGGGGGGGTTGGGGGTAGGAGGCACTGTCTTACAGTGGTTCTTCTCCTACCTCTCAGGTCGCTTGCAGTTTGTATGGGTGAGGGAGCAGAGGCCCACCCCGAGGCTCTTAACCTGTGGGGTGCCTCAGGGGTTGGTTCTCTTCCCCCTAGTCTTTAACATCTATATGAAGCCACTGGGTGAGATCATTCATGGTTTCAGGATGAGGTATCATCAATATGCTGATGATACTCAGCTATACATCTCCACCCCGGGGATGCCCTTTCCGTGATGTCCCGATGCCTGGAGCGGTGCGGGCCTGGATGGGTAGGAACAGGCTCAGACTCAACCCCTCCAAGACTGAGTGGCTGTGGAGGGAGGCACCTCGTGTTCTAGAGGTCCCATCACTTCTGATGGGGGGGAGGTACTTGCTCCCGTTGAAAGGGCCCGCAACTTGGATGTCCTCCTGGATTCCCGGCTGTCGCTGGAAGACCATCTGATGGCCGTGACCAGGGGGGCTTTCGCGCAGGTTTGCACCTTTTCCTAGACCGAGATGCCCTACCATGGTCACTCATGCCCTGATTACTTCTCACTTGGATTACTGTAACTCCCAGGGGCTGCCCTTGAGAGGCTCCAGCTGGTCCAGAATGCGGCCACGTGGGTTGTTACGGGAGCTATCCATTACTCCCACGTGACACCTCTGCTACGCAAGCTGCACTGGTTACCAGTGGTCCTCCGGATCCGGTTCAAGGTGCTGGTACTTACCTATAAAGCCCTACATGGCTTAGGTCCGGGGTATTTGCAGGACCATCTCCTACCCGCCTCCCGCTGTCCTGTCTGCTCACACAAGGCGGCCCTCCTCAGGGTACCATCGACCAGACAATGTTGGCTGGCGACGCCCAGGGGTAGAGCATTCTCTGTGGGCACTCCCGCCCTCTGGAATGAGTTACCCACCGAGTTCCGGACAGCTCCTGATCTCCGCTCCTTCTGTCGAGGCCTAAACACTTGGCTGTTTCAACAAATGGGCTGATTCTGATTCTTGGCTTTTATTATTTATTTGTCCCTGTTTTAATTGGTTTTTAATTAGGATTTTTCTTTATTATCGCATGTTTCTAACTTGTGTTCGCCACCCTGAGTCCTTTGGGAGAAGGGAGGCATATAAATATTTGTAAATAAATGAATAAATAAATCTCCTCTTGCGATCTTTTGACAAGCAAAGTCAATGGGGAAGTCAAATTCACTCAACAACTGGGCTACAAACTTATAAACCACCGTGACTCACTTAGCAACTGAGGCAAAAAGGTGCAAATGGGATAAATCTCACTTAATAAATGTCTCCCTTAACAACAGTAATTTTGGGCTCAATTGTGATCATAAGTCAAGGACTACCTGTATCTTATGTATGCTCACAAGTCTATTACTTGTCCCTTTACATTATCTCTGCACTTGGAAGGTTCGCTTGACTGGAATGATCTTTAAATGAACAAAAAACTTTATAGAATAACCCATAAAGTGCTGATAGTAAGCACACTATGATGTGGGAAAAAATGAAGCTGGAAAAATATATTAGATTCCATTGAATCCCATTAAAATAATGTTGCCTTAAATGAAAATCAGTGGAAGTGGAAGGAACATTACCTTCATTATGAACTGGGATTGGCCAGCACTTTCCCCCTCTTATAATATTTACAAGGCTGAAGAAAGCCAGCTACACAATTAAGATGGAGCCAAAGTCTTTGGGAAATAATTGCTGAATAATCTTTCATTCATGCTGAATGAAAGTTGCATTCTAGAATACAATAAAGCTATTTACTGAAAGACAAAATGGTTAGAATGCGTTTATACAATTTTTCAATGGAAAAAAAAGTGATTTAAAATACCCTTGTTGTTTTCCTCATACTATATTATGGAGAACATACTATGGAGAACATAGAGCCATGGTGGTGCGTGGTTAGAATGCAGTATTGCAGGCAGACTCTGCCTACTGCCAGGAGTTCAATTCTGACTGGCTCAAGGTTGACTCAGTCTTCCATCCTTCCGAGAAGTGGTGGGTTGCCCCTGGTTCGGCAAGTTCACAAGAACCGGTAGTAAAACTGGTGGGAGGCTCCGCCCACTGCCCCAAATGTTGTCATAGGCATTCTGCGCATGCACAGAAGGTCAGCACGTGTGCAGAAGGTCGGCGTGTGCGCAATCCCATTGCGAACCGGTAATAAAAGTAAGTAGAACCCACCCCTGCTTCCGAGGATAGTAAAATGAGAACCCAGATTGTTGGGGGCAACATGCTCACTCTGTAAACCACTTACAGAGAGCACTATGAAATGATTTATAAGTCTAAGTGCTATTGCTATTATTAAAAAAAAATTAAACTATAAGTTAATAAGATTATTTGAGTGGGGGTCTTTTAGAGGCTTCTTTGTGCAGATTTTTTTTTTGATTTGCTTGCCTTAATTGTATAGGAATTAAAGTGAAGGAAATTCACATTTATAAACAGGTTTGGAGATACCTTGTTTTAAGCAGGATTGCTGTTCTAGACAGCAACTTTGTGATCTTGTGTAAAATGAGGTCTATGCTTTTAAGGTTGTATTCTTTATCATTTAAGAGACAGATCTAATAGAGCCAAGCAACTTAGAGCACTAATTCTTCAGCAGCAAAATAACATTTATTTTTGCACAGATATCAAGGAGCATTGAGAGACTTCACAAATAGCAAGGCTTTGAAATGCAATAGGTTGCTTTTTACTTGACTCAGGCATGTAGGCAGTTGGCACAGTAATATCCTATTCTCTTTCCCAGGTTCTAGGAAACTGCGAAGGAAAATTGGAATGAAGAGGTGGGTCTTTTGTGCCCTTAGGGGACACAGCTGATTTCTCTAAAACGACGGCATTTCATCACTCGTAGGAAGGTCTCCACTTTGTGCAGGTCTTTCTTGAAGCAGGACAAGAGATTGTAATTCTTCAGCAAAGCGGCTTCACTCCGGAGATTGAATTCAAACTTGTCATAGGGGGGTCTAAGCAGTGGAAGGCTCTGGGAAGTACCATCCTGCACCTCCTGGAAATAGATGTTGTAAATGGAAAGAGTAGTACAAAAGCATTAAGAATCTCATTCTGCTTCAAAAAAAAAATCACACACACACACACACACACAAACACACCTACCTCCTCAACTCAATTTTACTGAGTTAAGTACTTAAGATAGGAAATTGAGTTAATTTATAATAAGGCATAATTTCTAATATATTTTATGTAATGACTTATATATAGTTACAATGAAATATATATTTTATCCAATATCATTTATAATATCTTCAGTACTTGAGGATTGGAACATACTGCGTTTTTATGATTTATTTTGTGACTTTTTGTGAGCCTGTAGCTGCATCATATTGACCTTCGAACTCCATTCCAACATGGTCCATGGATGGAGGTAAAACTATGGGTGGGTGACAGAATTCCCACTTTTCCCAACCTTGGGAAAGTATCTGAATGTAGTCTGAGCTCCATATTGCCTACCAGCTTTTGAGTTCCAGAGCAGGAGGCCAAGGGCTGTGCTGGTTGCAAATTAATGGGAGAGTTAAATGTGTCTGGAAGACACTGAGTGGAAAAACACCACAATAACTATGAAGGGCTAATCTCATTCTGCAGATTCCATGATGGTTGAACACAGGTCCTTGTGAATTCATTTTGGGGTTTATTTTTCTTTTGGTCTTAAAGAATACTTTAAGCCATATACTTTCTAGTATATACAATCTCAAAATCATATAATTTTCTTTATCAATAGCCCCATTGGTGTTATAGTTTGATGCAGGTAGTCTTCAATTTATGACTGTAATTGAGCCTGGAATTATGATTGCAAGTCATGCTGGTTATTAAGTAGGTCATCATGTGACCAACCTGATTTTACTTCTTTTTGTGGCAGTTAAGCAAATATAAAAGGCAAGCCCATTGCCCAAGCAACACCCCACCCCCAAAAAGCAGGGTGTGGGGAGGGTTTTTGTTTTTGTTTTGTGCTGGAAACTGGAAGCAAATATCGATTTCCAGCAAGAAACTTTATAAATTGAGTGACCTAATAGCAGGATGTGGCAAGTTGTAAATGAGGACTGTTTGCCAAGAGCCCAAAATGTCACCAGGGGACCAGGGAGGGAGCAGCTATTGGAACTTTGAATCAAGAATCTTTTTGAGGATCCATTGTACCCCCAAATGATCACTAAATGAATGGCTGTAAGTCAAGGACTACCTATATTTTTCTATATTTCTATATGTTTCTAGTGTTAATAAATCATAATAGCAAGGCTTTCTCATTGGAAAATAATAATTTTGGTGCCTGGGATTGTTCTGATTTTAGGAATAGAGAGGTCGGCCTTCTCTAGTTTCATAATATTAGCCAGGTGGGACAGCACAATCTGTGACAGTATTTAAAAAGTGCCCCTTGGAAGGGATTGCTTACCCTCATAAGAACTTGGATACCTTGTTCCAAGTCTTGGAGTTTTTCGTAGACTCTGTCTGACGTCCCAAATACAAGACTGTTTGTAAACATCCTGCTTAGAAACCGTATAGGACTTAGCCAGGACTGAATGAGAATCAGTGAAAACCTCAGTAGTTCTGTGTCCTAGAAAAATAGATACACTTAAATTAAAAACTTCTGTTTTCTATCCTGACCTCCTAAAGTCCAAAGAAGGAGAGCAAGGATAATAGATTCAGTTGTCTGTCTTAAGATAAATGGCAATAGAAGCTCAACAGGCAAGAAAAATTCCAGCCAGGGCAAAGCACCTATTTTCTGATCAGTTCTTTGAATCTGCTTTAAATCTAGTTTCTTGCTAAACAGCAGTGACACACTTTTAATTATTGCAGAATACATGTATGGATAGTAATAGATAAAAATGCTTACTGGATGGCTTTTAGATGTTTATAGATAGAATATATCTCTTTTGCTCCGATGAAAACATGACATGTAAAACTAATCCATAATACAATCTGATTTCTTTTTGGCTTAATGTGACAGCTTCTCTATATAGGAAATAATTGTTTATAAACCACAGTGGATGGTTTTTTAGACATTTAATTAAGCCAAAAACAAACAGCATTCTTGCTAAGCTTAGGTATGACATTGATTAAATGAAAGAATCAATAAGGAGAAAATTTACAGAGGTACTATTTGGAGAGTAGCATGCCCTGGGATGGATTGGCATAATATGACTGAGTTCATTATACAATATCATAATCTGTATTTGCCTTTAACCATGTGCTGTATGAATCCGGGCTTGTGATTTGTAAAGCATGATTTCAGTTTAGTGAAGTAGGTAACTTCAGCTTTCTCAGTGTTGAGTTCAAATGCTATACAGAAGATCCCTGCACTGACAGAAAAATACAATTTGTTTGCAGAAAATTTGTTGCCTCTAGTGCTTATCCTCATTCTGATTCACTGATTAATGGCCTTATTCTGATTATGAGTATAGCTCATGAAAGCAAAAGGATGGTGGTTTAGATGGTGATTTAGTCTATAGCTTATGAAATCAAAAGAATGGTAACTTTGGTGCCTTCCTTCTTCACATCACTAGCTGAGTGGAAAAACACCTACTAATTGTGCAGCAGATTCTCACTGTTGGCTCACAAGATTCTCTATTTGGTTCATGTGTTTGACATCACAAGGAACGCAGAGAAGGGATGGGGCTATGGTGTCACCCTCTTACCCCCTTCTATGAAGCACTGGTGTGCTCACAGCACTCCAGCAAGAAGAGGAAAGATATAATTTCAGAAGTGTTGTACCACTGGGCTCCTTTTTGTGCTGCCTTTCCAAGGTGAATAAAGAAGATTGGAGTCATGAAGGGAACTAAATGAAAAACTAAACTTTTGTTTAGCATCCTTCTCCCTTCTCACATCCTTTTTTATATCAGATACTTCTCTGTTGGAAAGGGTGGAGATATGGAATGAGTTGGTCCCATCACTCCATTGTAATGCTACATATAATACTGCTGGGTAAACAGTTGGCATTGTCATGTAATTGTGATAGACCACTGCCAAGAGCTGCTGTATCAAATTCTTTAGGGGAGAACAAAAGCAGAATATCAGCAGAGGAGTTGGATTGGATTAGAGAGGGGCGCATGCCTGCATCATACAGGACCAGTCAATAAGCATTTTTCTAATCCCACCCACTGTTGATCACCTGACTTTACTTCTGAGGAATGAGTGGGGAAGCATAACAGATATTACACATCTTAAGGGTATTGGATGCTTTTGGGTTAAAGAGGAAACACAAATGCCAAGACAGCTAAGAAAAGACGTACTAAATCTGGGGTACAAACCAAAATAAATGATGGCAAAAGGTTTTCTGTATCTCTGTACAGAATCACTGAGAGATATGGAAAACTGATTGTGAAGTCTGGGAAGTATGCCTAGATAAAAGACACCTTAAATATGTCTTACTCATGGATTGTGGTCAAGATAAAGGTAACATCATAGGGCAGTGATGGCAAACCTATGGCATGCGTGCTGGAAGTGGCACACAGAGCCATCTCTCCAAGCACGCCAGCTGTTACCCGTTGCTCTTCTGGGTTCCAGCATGCACATCCATGCTGGCCAGCTGGTCTTCACGTGTGCAGGAGCACCGGAAACCAGAAGAGCAGTTTCTTGGCATGCATGTGCATGCCAGGAAGCTGAATTTTGGTTTCCGGCGTTCACATGCATGCCAGCCAGCTGGTTTTTGCATGCACATGCATGTGAGAAACAGAAAGACCAGGTGATGGTACATGTGTACATACCAGAAACCAGAAGCTCAGCTTCCTGGCACTTACATACTCTTCTGGTTTCCAGTGCTCCCATGCGTGTGCGCCAGGGAGCTGCTCTTTTGGTTTCTGGTGCTCCCCCATGCACGCGCTGCTCCAGTTTCAGCACTCAGTGCCAAAAAGGTTTGCCAACACTGTCATAGGGAAACATCAGAAGAAAAAAGGTATTGCCAGAGCATGTTTGTGCCATGGTTAAATGCAAAAGAATCATAGTCTACATCTAGATCTTTGGCTGAATCTTGGCCAAAGATATTTGAAATTTGCTAATGTGATAAAGTATAGTTTCTAATGTTCTAATGTATAGTTTCTGTCCGCTAAGGAATCATATCCTGTAACATAGAAATGAGAACCTAGCAGCCCTTCAGATGATTGACCATGGTATCTAGTCCCCCTTTGCTTTTACCAGGATGTTTGACTAGCTGTCTGACTCTCCTCCAATGTTTAGAATATACTTATTGCTCTTTGTTAACACTTCTTGGAAACCTTGTGAAAGTGTGAAGTTTTCAGATGGGCAACACAAGATTATATATTTGGGGCACCAAAATAATTCTTCTATGGAATAAAATATGATAGGAGTTGGCTTACTGTTTTTTGTTGAGTTTCCTCTTTCCTCGTAGGTGAAGAGATAGTGTCAGAATAACAATATACAGTCTGAGAATTCTTCATGGAGTATCGCTGCTCTTCTGGGATATAGGAACGCTCCTGTGTAAGTCCCATAAAATGCCACCATTTACAAAGAAGTAGAAACGGTGAGAGTGTACAGAGCCTTGAATAACATTATCTAAAAATTTACTAACTGAGCAAAGATATTAAATCAGAAACAATGAAACATTATTACTTGGAAGAGTAAGCAGATAGTAAATATTTCAAAAGAGAGCCTTATCTAAAAATATTTTGGTTTGTGGCAACTCTAACTTGATATGGTAATGAAAGATTTGACAACATATAAAACATGTGAGGGAAAAAACAGTTTTCCATATCACTTTAAAAAATAAAGTGCTACTTGTCATACTTCGGCTTCTTTTACGCTTTAATATATCCTGTGACCTAGAATTCCCCATGTTACTTTTAGATGAACCTGTTCTGCTTCCAAACTGCTGAACACTCTAGCTTGCTATTACCAGGAATGATGATGCAACCTAAAAGTTTAGCTGACCTAAAAGATGGACCGCTACTCACAAATTCCTTGTAGGTATTTGTTGCGAGCTGATGGAGATGCTGTGCTCTTAGCACAGCATTGGTAAACAGACTGGAGAGTGGTATTGTGGGGAAGGCTCCTCCGTCTGTCCATTGTAGAGCCAAGATAAGCAAGCCAATGGTAAGCAAAGAGGATGGTCTACTGGTCCCTGCAGAGGAAGATGAAAGAGGTTGGCTTCTTAAATAAAGATGACAAATTGGTAAATCCTCTGCTCTAATGCATAATGAAGCACTAAGTGCAAGTTCTTTTCATGACTGGAACAGGGTGGGTTCTACTTACCTTTACTACTGGTTTGCAATGGGAGCGTGCATGCACGTTCTTCTGTGCATGCACAGAAACTTCTGCGTATGCACAGATCACCGGTGATGGCATTATGGTGGGAGACTCCCACTGGTTTTATTACTGATTCTATAGACTGAACTGGGGACAACCCACCACTGGACTGGAAACTTAACACATGCAAAAGATGCACACGGACAAAGATTCCATCTCTGCTGATGGTTCAGTTGAGCATTGTATCAGTTGGGTTTCTGGGTGGCAGAAGCAAATAGGAACCCATGTAAAACAGAAGCACTGCTATACGCAACTACCCAGGATGCATGATTTGAACATCCACCCCCTTTTTCTCTTCAAACTGACCATCACAATGCTTCTAGGTGAGTTGATAAATAGGAGGCTTTACAAGTTGCCATTGCAGCAGTTTCACACATACATGCAGTTCTTGTTTTCGCCATTTGTTAGTTGAACATTTTTCAGATACCTGTTTGTGCCGAGTAAACCACACAATTAGTGGCATTCTCTCTTTGTGTTTTGTTTCTCCCTTGGGAGAATTGGGTCTCACTGTTGCTTCAGTTTTATACTCACCAGTATAAAATTTTAAAATTTGAGTAAAGAAAATAAAAATAAACACACCCTTCCAGCTCCCAAATTTAATAACCAGAACTGCTTCCTATATTTTGCTTAGTGGTATATATTGCATGGAAAATTAATAAACAAGATTTGTTTTCACTATAAAGGCTGGACCCACTGAATGGATGTCTTATAGCTATTAAAGATTCCAGCTCTCCTATCAATTAAAAAGTAGTAACTTCCCTACTGATATTCAGAAGCTTACCTGAAGCCATGTTGTATCAGCAAATCACAGAGGTGTTCTTGACTTTTCTTGTTGTTGCTGCCCCTTCCATTCTGAGCTGTTTTTATACACGAATATAATAATACATATATGCAAAATCACATCTTTATGCATCTCTGTAAGCTCGTCAACATGCACTGATGCATATATGGAGGGGTAAGCCATGTGAATGAGTAAAATGGGAATGCTGAAGCCTGGATTGTATCACCCAGAGGGATGTGAAGGGGAAATTGTCTCAGCTGTGGCCCTTGGGGTTTTGTGGCAGCACCAACAAGGATTGCAACCATGGATGGCATATTAATAATAAACAACAACTATCACAATATATAATATGCCATAGTTGAACAATAAAATAATCTGGCAACCTAAATCCTCCCCTTAAAAGGTGCAAATTAGAAAAAACATTATTTGATGTTGAAATTAAGCACAAGAGTGCAGCTATCATATTCCATGGAAAAAAAGATTTTTAGATAGCATTGAAGGTCATGTCTCCTGCTTTCAACCATGTGATTTCAGTTGCTGGGCTAGGAACAAGGTCTCGGGAGCTAATCCTCACACTCATCATGAGGTTCTTCAAAAAACTGTTTTTTGGGGGGGGGAGTGTTTGATAGATCCTTTGAATTGAATTGTGTTCAGAAACTGATCAAACCAACAGTAACTGCAGCAAGAACTGGCATGATAATTTTTGTAGAACCATCCCAGCAAAGACTTGCATTAGAATTTGATTCTGTCTGACTCTCCTCCAATATTTAGAATACACTTACTATTCTTTGTTGAACATTTCTTGGTTCTTTTCAGTCCTGGCCCAAGGCATTTCATATCTAAAGCAGATTTCAAAAGTGCAAAAAAGAATAGATTACACCAGTTAGGCACCGCTTCCACCCTAAACCATCTCCTTGTCATGGTACTGCCTCAAGCAGATTGCTTTCAAGAAGGAGGCTTTTAGGAAGAAACTGAACAGCTACTTGTCTGAAATGGTATATAGGGTCTCCTGATAGAAGACCTCCAAGGTCACTTCCAACCCTATTATTCTATCTTCTATGCTTTGCACTGTTAATGTGTTGCTTTCCTGCTGAACATAGTTTTCTCAGCCAAATCTTTTTGTTTAATGCTGTAGGTCGGGGAAGTATAGATTTATTGATTATATTATTAGTCCACCATTCATTCAGGAGGTCTAGGTGGAAGAAAGAGCTCCCTCCTGTTTTTCCCATATGCAAACCATTTTCCTACTCAGCAGTCTCCCTGCCTGAATTTTTGGAGATGCTCTTGGATATTCAAGCAGTGCTATGAAGCCTTAGGCTACTGGTCTGGAGTGAGAGTGACATATCAGCAGAAGGTTCCACAGCCAAACTTTGGCATTTCCATTTCAAAGAATCAAGATTCCCTTCTTTCAGCAGTATGAAATGCTTAGATTGCTGGGAACATGTGGCCACTGGTCAAGCAGCCTTTTATGTGGCTTCCTGAGACTGGAGAACCACACCCACTTCCCAAATCTTACTTTAAGAATGGGTAAGATTGTTTCTCCCTAAGATGCAATGCTTTGCCTTTATATTTCCAGGATTCATGGCACCATTGGACTGGTTGTAGCTAACAGGTCAGACTTCTTTGAGGGGATTTAAAGTATCTCTCAATTCCTGGCAAATAGATGGGGAAGAAATGGAGGTAATGACAGATTTTATTTTCCTGGGCTCCAAGATCATCGCAGATGGGGACTGCAGCCAAGAAATTAAAAGATGTTCCTGGGGAGGAAAGCTATAGCAAATCTAGATAACATGCTAAAAAGTAGAGACATCATCCTGCCAACAAAAGTGTGTATAGCCAAGGTTATGGTTTTCCCAGTTGCAATGTATGGCTGTGAAAGTTGGACCATAAGGAAGGCTGAGTGTCAAAGAATTGAGGCCTTTGAATTATGGTGCTGGAGAAGACTCCTGCGAGTCCCTTGGACTGCAAGGCAATCAAACAAGTCAGTCGTAGAGGAGATCAACCCTGACTGCTCTTTAGAAGGTCAGATCCTGAAGATAAAACTCAAATATTTTGGCCTAATGAGAAGGAAGGACTCACCGGAGAAGAGCCTAATGCTAGGAAATATTGAGGGCAAAAGAATGGGATGACAGAGAATGAGATGGTTGGATGGAGTCATTAAAGCAGTCCATTGAGCTTAAATGGACTCCAGAGGATGGTAGAGGACAGGAAGGCCTGGAGGAATATTGTCCATGGGGTCACAATGGGTTGGACATGACTTCGCAACTAACAATGACAAAAGGATGACATACAGATCTTCTTCCAAACTGGGAAGAAGTTTTGTGTTGATTGTAGTGGTGGTTATGAAATTGTTATTAAAAAGTGAAATGGGTAGCGTGTCTGTTGGCTTTCTACCTCCCTCTCACAAATCTCTAAAAGGTCTACCAATTTTGGCTTGCCACCTTGGGAAAGGATTTGGATTGGAAAAATGATTCTTGGAATTGGGGGTGGGGGACAAATTGTCCAACTGTGAACTAGCTAATCAAACAGGATGCTGAGGAAAAGATAAACAGCAACACCAGGACTGGTGTTTTCATAAAGATTCAGTATGGGGAACTTTAATTTTGTTTCCCCAGCACTTTGAGGTATCCTGGATGTTGTATAATTTTATTCCTTTATGCTGCCTTCTATGTTTTCTAGCTCATCCCAGGTGCCTCCATGGCCTTCATCAAGAAGATACTTTAAAAGTCAGGAGTTTACACTGTTGGATTTCCACACTCTGAGGACATGAACATGCACCAAAGGAAAAATTGTAGTTTCAAAATGTGTGTGCAGGGGAAAAAACAGGTATGAATATATTTCTGTGCTCTGGTTTATTTTACGTGGGTGAAAAGGCCCCATTGTTTTGGTGGTTTTTTTTAATACTAATTTATATGAATGCTAAAACAGGTCTATAGATTTGTTAGCTTCACATCCTAACTCTGTAAAAACATTTTTAGAAGAATAATTGGGCAATTACCTGTATGCAAAGGTATTATTTAAATATTTAAAACACTTTGCAAAATGTTCTTTAAAGCAAGCATATCAGAAAAGTGAAAATTTCCTGAAAATTATTTCTTTACAATATTTTTATTCTGCCTATAATGCTATATCTCTCCCTAGAACCCATCACTTAAACAATTTCATCTAATGGGATCCAAGAGAAGTGCTTCTCTGTTGCCGTGCCTGCCGTATGAAACAGTTTGAAATGTGGATGGCCCTGATTCTGCTGTCTATCAGAAGCTTTTAAAACCCAAATTTTCTCTAGGCACTAAGTCTGGAGATTTTGTACCCATCTGCATTGTTCTTGATTGGATGAAATTGTCCATGATATGCTTTATTAGTTTTAATGTATGTTTTGCCATTGCCAGATGATCTGGAGAGTACATTAAGTTGCAGTTCAAGCCTATACGTACGAATCTAGTCAACTAAAAGTTCAACACTAAATTGACACCAAATAAGAGTCAGCGGAATTCAAGAGGAGTTGGACTTAGACCATTTATGGGAACATAACAACTCTAGGCTGATGTTTAGCTCCACCCCCTAGCTCTGGCTACAGTTATTGTATGTGTTATATATGTATTATATATGTTATTATAATATTATATATTATATAACTCTCTTGCAGTTATTATATGTGATTTCCATTTGTGTGTGCTGCCCTAAATCACTTGCTGATTGGGTAGCTATATAAACTGTTTGAATACATAAAGTGTACAACTTCAAAACATTTTTTGCATAATTTAAAAAGTTGCTAATGATTGTCATTGTGGAAGAAAAGACTGAGTTCTTATCCATTCCTTTAAAATCCCTTTTGGATTCGAAACAATGGTAGCAAACATTTGTATAATGTTTCATTAGGCACAATTATGGCATTGATTTATCTCTCTGTATACTTGAATGAAACTGTTAGGCTTTAGTTCCATTGAGGACTAAAAACTTTGTTTTCTTTTGAAAACTAAAACTAAAAACATTCTATGTTCAGAAATATGGAGGATTTAATAATTGAGAGCAGAGTTCTGTTATTTAGGTCATGATGCTGAGTGTATTAATCTTTACATAGCAAGTATATTGTCTACTTATCAGTCGTGGAGTTGGTAACACGCCCACAGGGGCTTATGCAAGCCAGCCAAGGATCTTCTAATCTATAACATTTCAAAAAAAGGTTTGATGTCACTCCATTAATAAAACACAAATTTAGGAGGTGAGTTGTGTGCCTCTTCTCAGAAACCCCTCATATGAGCATGATGATAGCATCATATAAAGGTCATCTCCTAGGAAAGCCATTGTGGGAGGGAAAGAAAGAAGTTGCATCCCATCCATCTTTGATGTCTAATAACTGAGGAGGCAGAAACACCTGGGACTGTTTTTTTCTTTCTTTCCCTCAGAGTTGGTTTTAGATAATGGCCATATTTTGAATACTTGAATAAAATTCTGGTCACTTGCACCTCATGAGGTTGCATCATTGCTGGAGACTACACAAAAGACAAAATGGAACACACTTTCTTTGAAGAAATGTGTCCTAGCTTGGCAGCCTCCAATGTACTGAATTATCAGTCTTGCTCATTGGGATTTTCATTGGGAGTCTGGGAGTTGTAATTAACCAGAGAAAACTAGGTATGGAAGACAGTGTGGCTTAGGAAATTATCAGTGAAAGAAAAGGCATCAAAAATGACAAATCCAGTCTAACTATCTGGCTAATTATGTAACATCATCATCATCATCATCATCATCATAGTAATAATAATAATAGTAGTAGTAGTAGTAGTAGTAGTAGTAGTAGTAGTAGTAGTAGTAGTAATGGAATATAAAGTGGAAAAAGTTATAGAAAATGAGAAGGTAAAGATCTTGTGGGACTTTCATATACAGACAGATTGTCACTTGGAACACAACACACTAGATATCACAGTTGTTGAAAACCGAAACGTACAATTTATTGATATCGCGGTATCAGGAGATGCCAGAGTTGAAGAAAAAGAACTGGAAAAAATCATGAAATATTGCAACCCGGCAATTGAAACTACATGGCTATGGATGAAATATGTAACAGTGATACCTATTGTCATAGGGGCATTTGGTACCATGTCCAAGAATTTTATAAGCTACATCAACAAATTGCAGCTTCCTTCATTAACACCAGCGAAACTGCAAAAAAATGTGCTACTTGGAACATCATACATATTAAGAATGTACTTGGTTGATACCTAGGATGCTGGCAGCAACCCATATCAACCATTAGCATCAATCAATGGTATTTGTGATAAATTTTGAATGTTTAGTTGACTGAGTTTCATATTTAATGAATAAAGTAAATAATAATAATTTGTGTAACTTGTGTTATGACTTCACAACAAGCCTTTCACTATTTTTGTATTGGAAATATATGTCTATGCAAACAGTTGTTCCATTTTGGGTAGCAAAATACCTATGATCGAGTCTGCTTTTAACGAAGTGTCTGTGCTTGCGTACACTGACTAGGTTCCTACTTTAAAAAGGATTTTTAAAAAAATATCTTGGTTTTCCAAATGCAATCTCTGATGGTCTTCCTATTGACAGATGTGTTCACCTAGGAATAAAAACCCCTGCAGTTCTTATAATAATATATCATTCTTCCAACATGGTGCCTTCAAGATGTGTTTGAATTAAACTCTTGTGATCATCACCCAGCTTTGGCAACTGGCCATGCTGATTGTTTAAAATCAACCCAGCTGGAGGGCACTTGGAGCTGCCATAGACCAAAAACATAATTATTTACAAGTAGTTCTGTTGTTCACGGCCCAGATGGAAAAGGTTATTCTTAAGAAGTTGGTTATGCATATTGAACTAAAAATGTTACATTTTCAGATTTCTGTGTTGTAGACATTTGAGTTTTCATGCTCCTGAAACAAAGCAGTAATATGCTAATTCAAAATTTGAAGAAAAAATTAGTATTAAACTTTTTTATTAATTTGAAAAATTCAGCAGATATGTTTGACATTCTTTCATAAGGATTCTAGTAACTTTTTTTTAACATAAGCCTAAGGAAAATCCTAACTGCAAAGCTGTAAATCTCAGTAGGAAACATTATGTCCTATATAGCTAATATATTCCAGATATTTTCACCATAGCCATCTTGGTAAGGAGTTCTGGGAGCAGTAGTCCCAGACCATCTGGAGTGTTCTGGATTAAAGAAACTGAAACAATGTGATGCTAGATACTAGTTTATTAGATTCAATCCTCTGTTGCCTAGCCAGTTGGGAACAAGAGCAGGAAATGTTCAATTTAAAAAATGCCATTTGGGGAAGGGAATGTTGAACAAACTCAAGCCAAAAAGGCCAGGTACTCACAAATTCTATTATCTTCTCACCATTTTTTCTTTGCTTTCATTTTTATGATGTGTCTCAAATTGTCTCTACCTGCCTTCTCCCTTCTCCCCATTTGAATGTTTTTGATTCAACAATCCCAGGGAATCTGGAGATTGTGAATGCTGCTTTTTACTAGTTTCTAGCAGATCCACTGCAAGCATATTTTTAAAGTTTCTCTAGTGTGGAATTTTTACAGGAGATCCTGTTGCCCAGGAAATGGGGCCCCTTTGTTTAAGTCATCTGTGGCTGACCAAGCTGCTAGCCTTTTCATTCTTCACACAGATGTTCCCTCAAATCCCACTTCCCTGGTCTGTCTTGGTAAACACCAATGTCTTCATATGCATCAGCTAGTTCAATCATCAGCCCCTGCTGAAGAAGAAAAATAGAACCAGCTAATGAATGGAAATTGTGCCAACCAGGGCAACAAAGCGCTTTGTTTGGGGTGGGTAGAAACATGCTGCCCAACTTAATTTTGTTCTTTCTGCATGCCAGTAAAAGAACTGCCGAAAAGATGTCCTATGGGGACATAAAAGGAATCCTCCTTAATGAGACAAAAGGTCCATCTAGTCCAGTTCTTGACTAGCATACTGTTCAGCCAGAAGAATGAAAGATGCTGATTTGTACAGTATTGAACTAGATCCATAATCCATCCAAGACAGACTTACTTGTTGGCTCCCTGGAGTTCCAGGGAGGGTTTTTCCAAGTCCCTCCTGGAAAAGAGGGGAATTGAACATTTCTGCATATGAATGAAAGACTTCTCCATGGCTGGCTACGGTTCTTTGACCTGAAGATGACAGGCAAGCATGGAATATGAAGAGAAATGCATATATTTTTATGTGGTTAAAATTAAGAATCTCTCACTCTGTTGCTTACCGTGTAAGTATGTTCCTCCCAAAGGCATCTTTTCTGTCACCCTAAAGAGGTAGAGGGATATATAATCAAACTTCAGTTAGCTTGATATTTCTCTGATAATCATTTGAAACCCATTGTCTAAGCATTCCTAGTTCTTTTCTTTTTATTTCTTGCTGATCTTATTTATCCAGTAATCTTAATGTTCTATTAAAAATGCCATATTTGGAAAATCTTTATCGATGGACAACAGAAAAGGCTAACTAATTGGAGAAGATCCTTTTAGATGAAATGTGATGATTTGAAAGAGAAGTTGCTTCTCTGTGCTCACTTTATGGTAATGTCTGGTTTTGAAATATTTGAGATTGTTTCTGAAATCCATTTGATTATTGGCAAAATCAAGAAAACACTCAGTTCACTATCGGCTTTGTAAGGTTCTCTTACCCTATTTGCCTACTTAGGCCATGTGTTCATACTTTTCCAAAGAATATATGCTTCATGCTAAGAAAAGCACTTGACCTTACCTCAGCCCATTATCTCATTTCTATTTTGAGGATTTGCTTCAGTATCTGTTCATGATGGGAACTGTAGTCCAATATATCTGGAGTGTGGTAAGGAAAATGGTATGCTATCCATAGACGTGGGTGAGGTAAGGTGGAGGGCCTCCATGGCTAAGAAACAAGCTCAAAAGCAGGAGCTTTATCAGAATAACAGCATCAGAAGAGACCTTGGGGTCTTCTAGTCCAACCCCCTGCTCAGGCAGGCACCTCTGTACCATTTCAGACAAATAGTTGTACAATGTCTTCTTAAAAACTCCCAGTGTTGGAGAATTCATAACTTCTGGAGGCAAAGTTGTTTCACTGATTAATTATTCTGTCAGAAAATTTCTCCTTCCTCTTCTTTGTGGCAACTCCTTAAATATTGGAACGCTGCTATTGTCAGCTTCAAACTGAACCTGGCCACAGCCATCTTTCTGTTCTTCAGTTGCCACCCAGAGGGGAAAGGGAGGGGAAAGGAGGTTGGAATGTATTACTAGACACAACAAAGAGCTTTCTCAGGAGAACCAAGGTTATTTTTACTGCCAAAAGATAAGGTTGGGGAAGGAGTGCCTGAAGAGCCCACCAGTTAACTCAATTGGCCAACATGACCTGTGACACTTGGAGATGGGGTTATTTTACTAGTTTAATTATACTGTAACAGCAGGAAAGATATAGATTTGGTTTTCCATTGAAGCTGTGTCAATATGATGTATTCATTAAAGAAGATCTTTGAGAAGGAGCCAGGTCTCGGAGTTCTGATTTGCTTGAGTTCATTAGTTAGAGCCTTAACAGCTATCATGTCACCCCTACTCCTTCTTTTCATTAAACTAGGTATACCCAATTCCAGCAAAAGAACAGCTAAGGGAAATTCATGCACCCCCTGCAGCAATGAAACATGTATTTATCACATTCATGAAAGTGTATTTATCACATTATACATCAATGAAAGTATCTGTGTAAAAAAAGAAAATAAAGAGAGAAAGGTGGAGAGCAGAATGGAAAAGAAGAGTAAATATCTTTATTGGACTTTCTGGCAATCTTCTCCAGCCGGGTTCCCTCTAGAAATGTTGCATTATTGGACTGATTATATGCAGCCGGTGTCTGGACCATGTTAAACAAGGAAGACAGGTGGCTATAAATAAGTTATTGAAACATATATCAAGTTTCAGTTAATTTCCTGACTATTTTTTAAAAAATTAGATTTATATGCCGCCCTTCTCTGAAGACTCAGGGCGGCTTACAATGTGTTAAGCAATAGCCTTCATACTTTTATATATTTTATACAAAGTCAGCTTATTGTCCCCACAAACTGGGTCCTCAATTTACCTACCTTAGAAAGGATGGAAGGCTGAGTCAACCTTGAGCCTGGTGAGACCTGAACTGGTGCAATTGCAGATAGCTGGATGTTAATAACAGGTTTAGTCTGCTATTAGCCTGTTGAGCTATCCAAGCCCTTAAAAAAAAAGGCCTTAAAAAAAATCCTGACTAGAGGAATGTTTGTCGATTGTAACTGGAAGTGTGGAGCTGTTCTTTTCTAGGAAGGTCCTTGTATCCTTAAAAGCTTCGTGGCAAATGTTTATGCGATAGATGAAGACTTCCCAATATCCTTGGAGAGTTCCAGGGTGGGGAGAGCTAGTTTTGATTGGGATACCTATTTGGTTCGTGTCTTCATTCATCTACAGAGCACAGTAGACTGGGACTCCTAATCTATTTTTCTTTGTTTTCACCCTTAGGGTGAGACTGACAGATGGAGCAGGGAACTGGATAGACTCAGCCACTGGCTGGTTCTTTCTCATTTCAGGCTGGCTTTTTTGCATTTGAAGAGCTCATCCTCTTACAGAATCCAAGTCTCTTTGGATGAAAAGGTAGGGGGAGGGAAGGTATTGGCAAGCCTGTTTATCAAACACAATACAGGCGGAAACACAATCCTTGGTTTGGTCCACTGACAAAGAGCCAAAGGTCCATAAGGCACCCAGTGACCTGACATAAATGTGAACATTGGATTCTTTTAGAGAACCTAAATTGTTCCAAAAATAGCAGCCATGCAGCTCTGACTGTATTCAAAATCAGGCAATCATTTACAAGAAACAATTAAACAACCTTGAAAAAAAGATATCACAAAGGAATTTCAGAACATTAGGAACTGGAAGGCAAATATTATCAGAGTCAGCCTATTTGCTTGAACAGCCAAGTCTTCAGCTCCCGACAAAAGGAGCGAAGATCAGGAGCCGTCCGGAGCTCGGTAGGTAATTCATTCCAGAGGGTGGGAGCACCCACAGAGAATGCCCTACCCTACTTTTATCTTGAAAGTACACATATATCTTGTTTTTGAGAATTGTTATTTCTTTCACTAGACGCTTTGGTGATAGTCATACCTGGGGAAAGAAGAAAAATGCCCCCCCCCCCCAAAAGTGCCAATTTACCCATTCAGCTAAAATCGAAATTGGTGCTCTTTAGTTTTCTTTCTGTCTTCTGTGCCTTCAAGCTGAATGATCTAAACAAATGGAGAAAAAAAATGAAACAACTTTTTCCTCCCCAAATTCACTTCTATAAATTTTGATGCTGGATATGCTTTCAATAGTCTTTGGGTGTGGAAATGATTGGTGAAGTTGGATATATTGAATGTTACATCCAAAGATTCAGCAATTCCATCCAATGTTCACTGCAATGATCTGACAAAGTCCACAACAGTGGATAGAATTCAGCATTTGGCAGGATATAACAAGAGGACTTAGTTCATCCCCCAAGGGAGATAAATAGGCAGCCATGTTAACATGATTCCATCCAGCCCTTGAGCTGCCAGAAAAGTATACTGGCATCAATTGCCCAAGTTGGGCTCATGAGACAGAGGGGGAAACACATAAAAAAAGGCAATTAACATCATTAAGATGCCTAGGACTTTAAACCATCTTAATCAAAGGATTTGGTGAAGAAGATGGAAGAAACCATACCTGTGACTACAAGCAAGAGCCCCAGGGTGGCCCCAAGTCCCTGCAAATCCAGAAGGAAGAAGCTGCCATAGCTGAGCAAAAGCTGAGATGGAAGGAACATATCTTGGATTGGATTCAATCCGAGGTTTGCAAAAATACCTTCAGCTTTCAATTTCTTCTGTTCTTTTGACAAATGGCTGACACTCATGGGATGACCTCTTGTTTCCTATCCATGTAAATTCAGTTGTCATGGGATGGTCCCTTGGGTGATTTGTGGGCAAGGGAGAGCTTTGAACAGGGTGCAATTGGTCATGTGCTGAGCAGTTTGATTGGCAAGAGCTGCACTCAGTGATTGGGTCTCACAAGGAAAGTGGAGGAAGTTATTCTGGTCCACCACCATTTCTCTGGTTGTGGATATTATGCTTTGAATTGTTTTATTTTATTTATAACATGCTGTTCCTTTTGAAAGATTCCAGAACAACTAAGAACAATAAGCAACAGTAAAAACAGGAACAGTAATTGAGTACAATAGTTGAAAATAATTTATTATGGCTTACACACAGCCACCTTTTTGGTCATTTAAAAAGGCTTTTCCTCCCCCAAAAGAATATCTATATTTGCTTAACTGAATTCATGCTGACCACTGAATACGGCAGTAAATGCATTCAGCCAGCTAGACAGGTCCTGGCAGCCGTCCACTGGATGGAGTCATGGGCATCAAAACAAACCTCTTGAATCAGAGAGTGGGTTGAGCTGCCTAACTCATTCTCTGGGTGCCAGAAATATTTCTGAAAACTCCCCAAAAGGAGATGAGGAGGAAAGGTTCATAATAGGATGCTCCAATTCCATGTCTGGCTATTCTTCGTGAATGCAGCTAGCATTTATGAAGTTGTTTCAGTAAGAGAGAGTTGTCAGATGGATTGAAAAGATTCCATTACTTGTTTTTTATTTCTATAAGCTTCAAATAGGTGGCTTCTTCGTTCCTGTATAAAATTCACAGAATGGGAATTTCCCTCCCTTCTGGCTGTTCCAATGGCCATCCCATAGTGGTAGCTGTGCCTCTGCATTTTACTAGGGAGAAGCAAACCGGTCCCCTGCAAGGCAATTCTTCTCCAGACCTGATGCTGATCAGGGCTGCCTGCTAAAGGGTCAGCTTGACATGTACGCACAACTGCCCACACAGCTAGAATGTATCTTTAAATTTATCAGCCCCTTCATCATCCATTCCAGTTCATCACCAAATCAGGTTTTATGTTAACTGCTTGTTGCCAGTAAAAACAGGCATTGTAATCAGATGATAAACTGTATGGATCCTCCCTCTTACTCTGTTGTTTGCACTGTTTGTTCTCACAGGACACTTCTTGGACATTCAGAATTAATGTTCAATAGGGACACACCGTTCCCACAAATAAGGAAAACATTACATCATGGATATATTAGCAAAAGAATTGAAAACAGAAAACAAAGGACATCATCAAATGGTCACGGAAAGAGATCTCACATTACTTGTTTTAAAAGTAATGCAGCAACCAGCTAAAATGGGGAACTTAAAACTTTTGCCTCCATTTTTTTAAATTTTTTAAAATTCGATTTATATGCTGCTCTTTTCCGAAGATTCAGGGCGGCTTACAATGCGTTAAGCAATAGCCTTCATACTTTTGTATATTTTTACAAAGTCAGCTTATTGCCCCCACAATCTGGGTCCTCAATTTACCCACCTTAGAAAGGATGGAAGGCTGAGTTAACTTTGAACCTGTTGAGATTCGAACTTACAGTAATTGCAGACAGCTGGAGTTAAATTACAATGCATTAGTCTGCTGAGCTATCCATGCTCCTGTATTCACCAAGATTGCTTTGTACTTTACCTTACCACTAAGGTGGTACTATTGTGGTTTTTAAAAAATGAAATCGGAGATAGCCCACCATAATGTCTTTTCTCATATCTAAGAATTAGTTTAAAATTTGGTAAGGATTATTAATTTATGGCAGAGAGTAACAAGCAGTGGCTTTGATGGGACCTGCTTCCAGGGGGGCATCCAGGAGTGTTAGGCTTTGATTCCAAACATCCCTCTCCAAAAGATGGAGTTAGATCTGAAGCACATTTCTGGACTGAGGATAAAACAGGTGACTTGGATCAGTGTCTCCTTAAAGCAGCTTTTCGCACTCAGGTGCCCTTCAGATGCTTTTTATCTTGGCCAGTAAGAGTTTTGCCTAATGAAGCCCAATGTGAAGCTGAATAGAATAATAGACAAATACACAGTATATAAAACTGTAAGACAAGCCTTACACATTTGGCTCAATACACATCACACATTTAATTACAAACTAATTAGATTTCCCCTTGAGGTTTTGTGAATTTACTCCTGCTTTCTAGCAAAGCTAAATCACATGCCACAGCTGATTCCCCCCTCGCTGTTCTACTTACCTTCCCAAGCCCCCTTTTGGTGCATACTGCGTATGCGCATACGTGCATCATGTGCCACGAGGAGGCTTGGGAAGGTAAGTAGAACAGTGGCGGGAGGGGGAGAATCAGCTGTGTAGCACAGTTTAGCCTTGGTAGAAACCAGGAAATCCTGCTTTCTAGTGAGCTAAATCGTGTGCCACAGCTGATCCTCCCTCGCTTCTACTTATCTTCCCAAGCCTCTTTTTGGTGTGTACTGCACATGCGCACACGTAAACAGCTGATGTGTGGTGACTTTCAGGTGGGCCAGTTGTTCAGCAAAGCTTTCAGGCAAGGAGTTACTCCAACTGAACCTGGGGCTTTTCTGGTCTTTTGTCTATAAAGTAGACCTCATACCTCTTTTTATAGGATCACCAGAGGGGCGGGGGTGGATGATTGGAGATAGATGTAAGAGATTTGGCTACAATTGGTGTATCTGAAGTGGAGGAGATAGTGGTAGATGATAGTGATCTGCCTCTCAAGCCTACAGAAGAATACATTTGTGTCATCTGTCAGTTGATTATTCCCTTCAGTAAGGGATGGGGTCTGCTATAGCCAATTATGTTCTTAAATTATGCTCTCTTCCACAGAGTCACTGGTTTATTAGCTGAGAACTGATTTCCCAGCTTCTCAGAGTAGCTTTTCTTTACTATTCTGTTCTCCCTTGTTAATACATTCCTGGCCTGATTGTACAGCATTCTATCTTCTTTCTTGTAGGCTTCTTCATTGGCATGATATAGCTGCTTAAGCTTAGTTGTGAGCCAAGGAATATTGATGTTACAAATACACAAACTCTTGATAGGCACATACATCCCCTCATATGATACTAACATATGATGTCACGGTGTCAGTAAATTAATACATTCTTCTAAAGCAGCTTCAAAAGCACTCCAATCTCTGCAATCGAAGCAAGCCTGTAATTCTAACTTTGCCTCCTCAGTCTAAGACTTTGCTATTTTGACTACTACTATTTATATTGACTCTAAGTATAATAGTATTATTTTCAGCAGACAATTAATTACAAGGGATTCTCAAGATTGATGAGCGCAGTGTGGTGGGCTTATAAACTAATTTTATGCAGGTTGTAGTCCATATAGATGCAATAAGGATTCAATATAGTCCAACCTTACCTGAATAAAACTTAGAACACACCCTTAATGTCTTTGCTGCAATCCGAGTCCTGAGAAAGAAGGCACTCACAATGCAATATCTTCTCTTCCTCATTGATACAGATTTCCAGGTGAAAAAATAATTAGGAGGACATTCTTGCTTTATAAAGTAAAGTTCAGCTTTAACAATTTTTCTTCTTTTGGGAAAATCCTTGTGCTTTTAAAAGATACCTGCCAGACCAAAATACAGTATGTGCAGTGAAAAAAAGCTGTTTGATTTATAAAGCCAATTTACAACACAGTATCATCTGATACAAAAGGATTTATCTATTGAGGATGAAAATACAGTTTGTGCTGAATGCTTCTTTTCATTGCTGGGGGGCAAAGTGCTGAATTTTTGTTCATCATGTAGACAATGCTGAGGATTGCCATCCTCTACTGGGCTAAATGATTGAAAGTATGAAAAAGTTAAGGTCATCTCCAATTCTGATCATCTTTTAGTTAATTGGTTTTCAGAATTAAATTGGGATTCAGGTGTAGTTTCAATTCAGAAATTACATAGTTGGATTACCATGAATGAGGAAAAAAAATAGAAAAATGATCCTATTGATTCTGATATCAGTTTACCATGGATTTTCTTTTTGCTGACCCTCCCTTCCCCCGCAACGATGCTCCCTGCAATTACATTTAAAGCAGATAATAAAAGCCTCCTCACTGGTTCACAGGACGCCTCAAGGGTAGATCCTAATAAGGGAATTGCACCTAGCACATGGAAAGGGACACAGAGGAGTGGAGTGCCTAAGGCAATAGACTAGAATGCAGGAGCCTGCTAGCTGAGCAAACTTGGGCCAGTCATTCTCCCCTGGCTCTAGGAAGGACACAATGGTAGACCATTTCATAAATCTTTCCCCCAAGAAATGCAGGGGCTTCTCCAGCCAATCTCCAGGCGTCAACACTGACTTGAAGGCATCAAACTTAAACTTTTCATCTTCAATTAGACTTATTGTTTCAAGGTTCCATCTCTTAAAATGGCCTTTCCAGCTTTTTCGCCCCCTTGAAAAGGTTGCTTTGCCCAACAATAGAAATAACCCCAGGTACTCACATAAGGACTTGCCAAGCTTCCCCAACAATTACCATCAAATCAGATCCCTAGGACTTTCTGTCTGCAACCTTCCACTTCTACCTCAGCTGGAATGGTCTCTCTTCTGATATCTCTCAGACATCTACAGACGTGGTTCTTAGACATCTACTGAACACTGGCCACTTTCCCAAAACCTTTACTATGTAAGTATTTCCCTCTTCCTTTTCAATATATATTTATTAATTATATTTGTAGTTGATAATCTTTCAATCATGTTTATTTTCTTTGTCTGCCACTTGAGAGTGTAAAAATAACAAGATGGCTTCACTTTGTGGCTTCTGCTATAAATACAAGGAAACAGGAATACATATGGTCTTTCCAACTTTCCTACAGCTGCAATAATGTTTGTTGAACTATACTATAAACCCAAATAGCAAGGCAGATACCATGCTTTAGCATGTGACTTTAGATCAATAGCTCCATTTTTAAAATAACAGCAACATCTCAGGAACAAATAAGGTTCCACTTTGATTTCATTGGAGTTTTTGATGCCATCAACCCTTCTGTTATTCTGGACAGGCTATACAAATTGTATGCTGGAGGTGAAGCTTGAGCTAGTTACATTCTTGCTTGGATGGGTAGTTTCAAATAGTGGTAGTAGCAGAGGCCCATTAAGGATTTCCTTCTTTTTTCCATATTAACTTTGATATTTCAAACAGTCTTTGGATGAGAGAGATCCAGAAATACCACAAAGGTACTGAAAGAATAAAACGATTACGAAATTTGAAACTAACCAGTTAACTTGAATACTGGTATGCATATGTGTTTAAAGTATTCATCCAGTTCTGAAAGGGTGATCAGAGAGTTTCCTGATCCAATGTTGCCCCTAAAAACATGAGCAGACTTCTGACAAGAAATAAACATTTTTCATCAGTTTTGACTGATAAGCTAGTTATTGTCACTTTTCCTGCAAGTGACACCCTGTCTACCCTTCATCCTGCTGTGGTCATCTTCCATAGTGCATTGTTTTCCAAGAGCCTTGAAATTTCAGTGAGCCAAATAAATTTTCCATGATACTCCAATGATTTAATAGGTGCACAGGATGTTTCTGGGCTCAACATCTAATGCTCGTTTGACTTGGGACCAAGATTTTAGAAAGAGTTTATACTCATACATTTCTCAATTTGAACCATGAAAGCTTTTTCAAAGGTTGTTTTATTCTGTTTCCTTGCTCCTGACATATGAAGTGAGGAAAATAGAATATTTTCCATGCACAGGAGAACAGCCTTATACAGCTAATTTTGTTATTTGGCCATTAAGTGAATATTGTTTTATTCCTCAGTCTTTTTAATATCCGTTACATTTTCATTTTGTATTGTAAATGTTGTGGATTCTTAGTTACATTACATTGATTCTTATTTAACTCCGTGCTGTTTTTGTTGTTGTGGTGGTTGTTGTGGTTGTTACAGTTTATAGCCATAGTTTTAGTTACAGATATAAAAAGATCTGATACTATATTCCGCATTTGGGAACCTGGAAACATTATTGAAGATTTTATAGAGATGCAATAAATAAATGAATACATACTGTACATACAAGGGTAATCCTGCCACGACACAAATGTCATGTGAACGATCTACTCATCTGTAAAACATCATTCTGGTTCAGGAAATCTATATAGATTTTATCATTGGTAGCCATTAGGGCCATGAGTAACAAGAACTTTAGCCCAATGCAATTGCAGTTGCTCCAGATGGGGAAATAGCTATTCTGAAATGTTTTTAAGCCTCTGGACAAGGATAACAATGAAAAGGTGCATGGAGAAATTTATTTAATAATAAAATATATAGCAATAAATAAGTAGGATTAGTCTTCTTCATCCTCATCTCCTTCTTCTGAACTTCTGTAGATATAAAAGGAATAAAAGATGATATTACGATGCGGTTATAAAACTACATATTCTTCTAATCAGTCTGTTCAACTTTTGTCAAGCTATTATTCTCTCTCTTTTTTGACAAGTTTTATTGATTCCCCCCCAATACACACCCACAATTTTTTTTAATAGAGTATTGACCATATCATATCATATCATATCATATCATATCATATCATATCATATCATATCATATCATATCATATCATATATAATTCATCACATCCAAATATATTTTACTTAGTTATAGTTTCCTTCCTCCTTCCTTTTTCTATTTCCTACTAGAAATATTTGTTTCTATTGTTGAAGAATTAAATAAGATGATGAGATTATGAGATGTTTGAGACATTAAGTATCTTCTAATACATTCTGAACTTCAAAAATTCTTAAAGCGAAATACTCCTGACTTGCACACTGAAGCTACTTACGTTTTCTTTGATGTAGCTTCAGTTCCTTCTTCTTCTGAAGCCCTGGTTAAAAGAAAAATTAAAAGCAGAATTTAAGTATTGTTCTGGCAACAGTTGAATATTTTATCTTCCCCTGGTCAGCTTAACCTAGTCATTTAAGTGTTTATTCATTCAATTTAATTGCCACTCATCTTCTTCCTAAGCGAGCCTGGGAGGCTTACACCATAAAAGATATAGAAACAGTTATAATCAAAGACAAAGTTAATAAATAAAAGATAACTAAAAGATAAAAGATGGGGAAGGAAGAAGCGCGATGTTCAGTAAGGGGGGAGGAGGTGGGATTGCCTCTTAATTCACCAGCCATCTCCAGTGTGATGGTGTCTCATATTGGGGCCCCAAGCCATCTGGCAGAGTCAGATCTTCAGGTTTAACCTCATGGAAGATCTGAAGGATGGGAGATGATTTCACCTCAAAGGTAAGTTGCCCCAAAGGGCAGGAGCCACAGCAGAGAAGGTCCTTCTCCTGGACCCTAGAAGCCACAATTCCTTGACTGATGGGGCCTCAAGCTTGTCTCCTCTGCTGATGTGAGTGGGGTGGGTCAACCTCAATGGGGCACCCAGAAGCAAGCCATCAAACCAGCGCAGTCTTAGAGCAGTGGTGTAACATGGGCCCACTCTAGGAGCCTCAAGAACTGCCTGGGTTGCAGCAGTTCTCTGCATCAGTTATCACTTGTATGGAAGCTTGCATTCTGTATGGGTTCCTCACACGCTAGAGCTACCATTTGAGTCCATTCCTTCCAAATACTACTGCTTATGACTTGCTTTTCTTTGTCTCTCCAAATTTTATTTTATTTGTAAGAAGGTTCTCTTTCATCTCACATTGTCGTCTCTTCTGTTTGGCCTAGAGGACAGTCAACCCCATATTTAAGTTGTCTTATCTACGTCCCAGTCAAGTTGGAACTGAGTTTTCCGGTAAATGAATTTGTGGCAGAAGAGGTCAATCCACAAAAGCATTGTGCAAGACTCTTCACCATCCCTATTGTATGAGCAAACAAATCAGTTTTGTAGCATCATTAACTCCATTTACTTACAGCTAAAGAGAACGAGAAGATTTCATAAAACCTTCCTTAATTGCACCAAAATAAATTAAGCCTCCTGAGAGGGAGGCACTCTCTGCTGCTCAAATTTGGGCAGCCAATTATTTTGGTCAGTTTCCTGCACTCAGCTAGAAACTCATTTGGGTTTGGGGGGGTGGGGCAGTCTGGAAAGAATGTTGCTTTTTGCCTTGTAGTTTCAACCAGGTTAGTGAGTGATAGAACTAGGAGGCATCCTCTCCTTCCCAGTTCAGCCTCCCCCAATTTAAATTTTTAATTCAGAATGCTCTTAGAATCTGAAATTAGTTCAGCTACTAAAAATGGACTCTTTATTTTTCCAGATTATTTCGTACTATTATAATACAGGAGGAATTATGGGTGTTACAATTCTGCATGCAGTGTATTTTATATTTAGTTTATATATGCAAAGGTTTTTAGGTGTGTAAAATTGTTGATTTTAATAATGATGAAATTATAGTAACAGTACAAATTAGATGTTGTTTTAAACAAACACATTACTTAGAAATAACTTGGAGGAAAAATGTTCTAAGTTGAAGAACAGCCTTTGACAAACTGTACTACTCACTCAGTCTTTGTAGTGGTTTCAGTCGTTGGCGTCTCTTTTTCAGACCTGACAAAGAACGGACATTTTAACAGAACAGAAATTTAAAAAATTCTGCTGCAGCTAAGATTGTCTCCTTCCCAATAAAACAATGTATTGTTTTATTTGTTTCCTGGTATGATTTGATTGCTTATTAGTAATCTATAACTATCAGTGTTGTATCTTATGATTCTTGATGAATGTATTCTATTTTATTTTTCTTTATGTACACTGAGAGCATATGCACCCAAGATAAATTCCTTGTGTGTCCAATCACACTTGGCCAATAAAGAATTCTATTCTATTCTATTCTATTCTATTCTATTCTATTCTATTCTATTCTATTCTATTCTATTCTATTCTATTCTATTCTATTCTATTCTATTCTATTCTATTCTATTCTATTCCCAGGAAATATCTTGGAGGAAAAAGGTTATAAGTTAAATAACAATCCTTGAGAGACTCTATTACTCACTCAGTCGTTGGTGAGGTTTCACTAGCAGATGTCTCTTTTTCAGACCTGACAAAGGAGAGAAAGGTATTTTAACAGAACAGAAGTTAAAAGAACTCTGCTACAACTGAGATTGCGGCTTTCTATGGACACATTATCCTGGAAAGGATAATGGCTCATTTCTTTTCAAACTTCTTAAAATGCAAGGAAGTTTTAGACTGGATTTTCTCAACCCTAGGAACTTTAAGATGTTAATATTAAGCATGGCTGGCTAGGGAATTTTGGGAGATGACATCCACTCATCTTAAAGGTTCTGTGATTGAGAAACATGCCGTAGATAAATTGTCCTCTGGAACGTGGCTACCATGAGCTCCAATCCATTGCAGAATTTTGTTCTCCTGAGCAAATTAAGCCAAATATTGCTCCATCCCAATTTGCTTGCCTATAGATAGGGCCTCTCCTCTTAGTGTAGCAACTATGAAACACAATCTATATAATATGATATAGAAATATGATTAAGAATCATATTTGATTCTTAATATATTTGATATGATTAAGACATTCAATAGCAATAGCACTAAGACTTATATACACAGAGCTTTACAGCTTCACAGAGCTTTAGAGTCAGGTTTACAGAGTCAGCATATTGCACTCAACAATCTGAGTCCTCATTTTAATGACACTGGAAGGATGGAAGGCTGAGCCAGTCAGGATTGAACTCCTGGCAATGAGCAGTTGAGTTAGCCTGAAATACTGCATTCTAACCACTGTGCCACCATGGCTCTTTCATAAAGTGAATGAATTAGAATCTATGGGTAGATCTACCTTCAAGTAAAGGAATACTATCCCACACATATAAGTCTACAGATACTCACAGTTTCTTTGAACTGGCCTTTTTAACAGGCTCTGGAGCTGGAGCGGGAGCTGGAGTTGGAGCAGGAGCTGGAGCTGGAGCCGGAGCCGGAGCCGGAGCCGGAGCCGGAGCCGGAGCCGGAGCTGGAGCCAGATCCTTAGTTGGAGCTGGAGGTTCAATTGTTGCTGGTGGGGGTGGTGGCATTATTTCCCTAGGAAGATAAAGCAGAAACAGAGATTAATCCAAGTTTAAATGGTTAAAATTGTGATCTTTTATTTCTTTATGTGAACCCAGCATTTCACAATTTCTCTAAAGGTAGCAACAATTGTGTATTTCCTCATAAGAATCCTAAAATGGTTTTGCTGCAAAACCAGCACTTCACCTTTGTTGAATTTGAAGTCTAGCTTTTCCAAAACGTCTAATCAGACTTTTCTAGCTTTTTTCAAGCCTTTGATTCTGATATACATTTATTTATTTTATGTATTCTGATTCTGCTTCATCTTCTTGATTCATAGTTCAGAGTGTGACTTAAAAGATAACTGGGTTAAACTGTTGGACCAGGTGTGGGGAGACCCAAGTTCAAATCTCCACAAATGTCTTGGAGCCCTCTGAGTAATTTGGAGCCAGTCACTTCCTGAGATAAATCTACATCACAGGTTTGTTGCTGTTGGGATAAAATGAGTGGGAACTCCCCTTTTCCCACTCATTTTCCCATTCGCCAGCTAGTTTGAATCCAAGTAAGGGTTTGACTAGCTGATCAGAGCTAAATAGCTTGAAATAGATCTATACTAGTCTCCCTTTATTTCTTTATCAGCGAAATATAAATTTGATATAAAATGGTTTGTCGTGAATCTGACTGTTTGAGGGCT